>CM034150.1:638530257-639804870 GCA_019776745.2 Taxus chinensis | reverse complement strand
TTTTTTATCATTTTCAAAGCTTATTGGCATTTTCCACAGTTGGCAGAGAATCATTTTTTTTGCTATAACTTTTTACTCGTTCTCAGTTTTGAGCATTGTTTTCACAGTTACATGGTTGTTGCACGCTAAAGGAGCGAGATTTTAGTTTTTTAAATGCAACTATTTATAGGTGCCACTTTCTGGGGGGTTCACTTAGTACTCTTTGGTTTTTCACACGTAGATCATTATCGGCCGAGTCTGCGTCTTACTTTGTTCACCTTTCACTTTTATTTCTGCATCATGGAGAGGGCTATTCCAGACTTGGGTGTTGTAGGACAGACAATTACAAGAAGCCTCTGCCACTTCCCTTAGAACGGAACTCTTCAGTTTGGTTGCTTCTAATGGAAAATGTTGACTTTCACCTACGAGGGGTCTGTCACACTTCTTGCGTGGTCCAGTTCCTGCACCCACTGATCATCGTCATCTTATGACTTTCTCAACACTTGATACCCATTTTGGGGTCACATGCTGATGTTGTCTCTCCATCCTCTGGTTTCACGGGTAGACTCAATCCACCCCACCAGTCTACTCGAGCATTATCAGTCCCTGTATGGAGACCCTTCACTTACTATTCCATTGTTTTCGGTGCTGCTTTTAGTTTGATCCCATCCCTCTTGTTTCTTATGTGATGAAGTCCACTGCGGATACACACATCCTTGGTTCTACTTACGATACGAGGATTGTGCACCCATTCTGAGTCATAGAGTACGATAGAGGACTCTTCTCCTCCTCTCCGCACTATTCTAGAGAGTAATTGGCCACAATTAACCATCGCATCAATTCGTAGTCTTCCTAGAATATAGTCTCATACAGTCATCACAACCCCCGCCTCTTTTCCATTTCCACTTCGGTGTAGTGGAGGCCCCCTCCACTCCCTTTACCTGCATAGTGAACTCTACCTTCTGACGATTGCTCTTTTGTTTGTTGAGCCCCCTCATTGGGGATGAGTATCTGCTTGACCTTAGTTGTCTTTTGCGAGTACACTTATGATGAAATACCGGTTCCTCATCCATCACGGTATTTCAGATGAGTTTACTCATCTTCATTGTGGGGGGAGTGCCCTCCTCTGGGACTCTTCCCACTTCCACGTTTCTGGAGACTTCATTGATCCACCCTTTGCTGTGTGGATCCATCTCTATTGCTGGTAATGTTTTTTTTCCTTCACATCGTTGGAAATCCTTTCTATACAGGTGTTCCCCCCTTCCTTCACCTGATAGTTTCTAACTACGCACGTGGCAGTTTACCTTGTTTTCCTTTTCACGCACTTACTAGACCTATGTCACACTTCTGGACCATTACTCAAAGTTTTTCCGTGTTTGCGGCCTTTAGTTTTCCTTCTCGGAGTGGGTGGAATTCCACACGTCATTTCTATCCTTCCTAATGGTGCACATATGCGAGTGTATGGGCTTTTCCTTTTTTTCCCTTCATTCCAGAGTATAGGATCTTGTTAACGCCATTCTTTTTGGGAGACCTTCCTACCAGCTGTTAAGAGTTTGAAATCCATCCATGGCATCTTCGGCATTCCTCTCATCGCCTCTTCGGATCCTCTTTCTTCTTTCTCTTCTTTCTGAGTGAGTGCTTCTTTTGTACGGTACCTTATATAGCGCATCTTATTGCTAGGACCCATCCTTGGAATCTTGTCTGAAATTTAGAGAGTGGACTGGTCTCTCTTTTGGGGGGAGTTTTTCCACTTTTCCTCCTTTTAATACTACTCCACCTTTTTCGTAGGATTTCTTCTTGTACTGGGTAACCGATTCATCAGCTTGTTGCTGGAACCCACTTCTCCTTGTTTTAATCTAATGTAAATCCACCTAAGCTATGCGCATGGGGGGTGTTGTGGTGTAGGAATATTTACCATGCTTATGTTTCCTAGGTGTCATTTATGGGCATACCACGTGTCGAGAGCAGTCATATGAGTTAAATCTTACTGATGTCTTGGAATGTACTCCCACCTCTTGACAGCTACATTTGTGGGGGAGTTACACCCCCCAACTTATATGTAGCACTTTCATCTTAATTATTAATGGTATGGATTTGGATTTGAGAGCCATTTTTCCCTTATTGCATGTACATTTGCTCTCATGGGTGATTTCTTGCTTGGTCTTAAGTTTACATCATTTGTATTGAGGTGCCACATTTTTGATGCTCACAATGCCGCCAGATCCGTCGTCATTCTATGAAAATTTCAACAATCCAAAATATCCAAAGCATAAGAATGGGATCATATTTCCCTGCAAAAATAATAGGTTGATATTTATATCTTTTTCATGCCCTTTTTTCATTTCTGGGTTACAACATTTCGTTACAATACTTCCTTAATATATCGTTAAATTTTATTTCTTATCTTGGATGACTACAACTATTGTTGTGCTTCATTTTGAAACGTGCCAACACAACACAACGAATGATACCAAAAAAGTTAATTGTGATAAAAAAACGTGTTTAGACACCAGCTGTATATTTTAATTTAGCATATATTTAATTTTCACTACTTTAATGGGTTTAAAATGTGACACTCAGAATTTGGAAACTAATCCTTTAAACACTACTGATTTTTGACATTGCACACTTGAATTACAAATGCTTTCTCCATACACTGGCTTACAACACACCTTGATACTCTTAACTTAATTTCTTTCTTTTCACACCTCCTATGTCCTTCAGTTTTTGAATTTTAAACTACATATACACACCTAGAAACATTCCTCCTTTGCCCCCATAAAGGTAAACCATTTTTGTTTTCCCGCCGATTCACACACCCATTTGTGGTCCGGGTTGTACAAAATCTAACAAGCCGACCTACTGTAAGGGGTTTTGGATGGACCGACATGTATTGGTACAATTTATTTTGATCCAAATAATCACCGAGAGGAAAAATATATCCCCTTGGCCATCCTTTCATGGATGATAACATTCAAAAGCTATTAAACAATCAATCATACCTCATTTAAATACTTTTGCACTTTAAGAACTCTCATTTAACATAAAGAACAATGGCACCCAAGTCTCTTAACTATGAAAAGTCTCATGAAAATCTTAAGAAATAACCCTATCTAGTTATAGTATCATTATAGGTTTAGGAGTATCCATAGTCTTCTACAAAAACAAAGTGACAATTCCCAGTATTTGACCAGTTGAAACTCAAGTCAAAGTATTGCCAGATGGTTTTAAAGTTCTGATTGAACTATGAGAAATAAACATATAGAGAATGCGTTTGGTTTAATCCCCTCTTCAGAGTTAGTGGATGTGTTGTGGTGTGCAGGGGCACCCACAACCCACCTAACTTTTGGTGGGGGGGAGGACAACTCTTTGCCTAAGGTCTAGGGTTTGGAGAAAAGTTTCCAAGAGCCAGGCTGACAGTGCGTGAGACGCCAACAGAAATACATTTCTAGGCCATAGCATCTGAATTTATAGCCCCCAGATTCCAAGTAGGTCCAAGATTGTAACGAATGGTTAGGACCGTACATATTATTTTGTCGTAGTGTCGGGTTTTGACCAGGTTTATTTTCATGTGCCAATTTATTTAACTAAAGGTATTTTAAGTCCTCAGAAGCATCGCTCTTACATTACGATTCCCTGAATTCCAAATCACATAGAATCAACTACTAGACTTATCCCTTCTGTTTTTTTTTGCGATACTTGTTAGAAGATCAATAGTCCCATTGAAAAATATTAATTCTAATGATGTACATTACTTTTCTAAGCTACTTTAAAAAAATCATCTATAACATATTTCATAATTTTTAGTATTGATTAAAAAAATGCTAAAAACTTAAAACGGAATAGGAAATATTCAAAAAAAAGTGAAATCACCTAGATCTTATAAGTTATCCCTATAGGTTTGCATGTTTGTATGTATAGATGACATTTAATTTCGTTTTTCCTACTCTCTACTCCAAAAATAACCTAGGATGACTAACCAAGTTGGGATTTTGAAATGATGACTATAAGAGACCAGATGATGGATTTTGGTAATTGATATTAACAAAAATGGTTTTTAAACCCAGATATTTGCACAATTTGACACCCCAGAGCATAGGCTTGGCCTCAACCTAGTTATTAGTATGATTAGCAATGGGACCTGTATAGGCACCGATGCAACTGCCCATGTGGTCATGCACCAAACCCCTTCCACCAGCAACGTTGTCTTGTAAATTTTCCAAGCAATCAAAATTAAGCTTGGAACTTCTGTCAGGTGGCTTTAGCCATTTGAAAATTTGGTTCACACCCTTATTCATGGGGCTATTAGGGATGAAATCCATACTCCTAAGGATGCCTTTTTCCCATTCCAGATAATCTATAACCTGTTTGGGATTTAGAATCAGAGTATTATATTTTAGATCATGTATCACTTTTTCAATCACCTTCTCTAACTTAGAATCCTTATCCCTAAAAATCCTATTGTTTCGTTCTAACCATATTCCCCATAAAGCATGAGGAAGAGCCAATTTCCACATTTCTTTGACAGTAGCATTCTGAAAATTGAAACTGCATTGATTAGGCAGGAGGAACACTTCCCCAAGAAGGACCATATGTACCTTAAAGATTCCCATGACCGATGAGAAGACTTGAAAAGAGAAGGGGCATTCAAGAAAAATGTGCTGAATAGATTCTTTGTTACCTTTGTATAGACCACATCTATTAATAATGATCATTCCTATTTTTCTAAGTCTTTCTACAGTTAAAATCTTTCCTTTCACAACTTCCTAGAAGAAGATATTAATTTTGGGGATAAGGTTCTTATTCCAGACATTCCTCCAAAGCATGTTAGGTTCTATGTTTTCAAAGTTTAACAGATAGCCAAAATTAACATCATATTCCCTAGTGTCCATAGTTCTCCACATTAGCTCATCCGATTCTCTGTCATGGGGAATATGGAGATCCTTAAGTTTCTTGTTTAGGGTCGTGAAAAGGTCAGTTATCACCATTAAAGTGAGGGGGATGGAGGATGGTATTCCACTTCTTCTCTTCATCCCAATAGTTACAAATAAAATATCCCTGTTCTTGAGTGAAAAAAGGCCAAAGCTCACTCCACGGTGAAATGGAATTTAGAGCTCCATACTCAATTAAAGGATCCTCCCAGAATTTTATTTTAGATCTGTCTCTAAGGTTCCACTTGTTTCCTTTAATCATCAACTTTTTGGTTTGACATAGGTTATTCTAGAAGATAGATCCTCTAGGAAACTCCATATCAGAGAAGAGAGCTAGAGTTCCACCAAAGGCCCGCAAGTATTTTGCTTTCAGGATTTTCACCAAAATATCCTGCTCTTTGTGAAGTCTTCAACCCACCTTAGCTATGAGTGATTGATTCATGAGTTGAATATTTTTTAATCTGAGACCACCAATGTCCTTATGTTAATTAAATTTTTCCCATGCCACTAGGGGGATTCTGTTTTTGTCCTCTGATCCGTTCCAAAGAAACCATTTTTGAATTCCTTCAATAACTTTCTTAATTCTACCTGGTAAGGTAAAGATGGACATGATGTAAATCGCAATGCCTTGTAAGCAGATTTGAAAAAGCCGCGCCTTCCCAACTTGAGATATCAGGGAACCTTTTCAAGAATCCAAATTTTTATGAAATCTCTCTATTACTTTATTCCATCCTCCTTCATCAATTCTTTTCCCACAAAGAAGCATTCCCAGATAAGTATCAGGGAGGTTCTTGATGTTACACTCTAGAATGTTGGCCAATCTATTCTATTGTTTCTCCCCAACATTGATGAAAAAAATGAGCTTTTATCTAAAATTTATCCTTTTCCCCGTATCCCTTTCATACTGCTTGGTGATTCCTTTAATAGCCCTAGCTTTAAGAAAAAACTTGGCCTAGAAGAACCGTATCATCAATAAATTGTTGCATGCATTGGTTTTCTACTCCATTGGCCACTTCAATACCTTCCACAGTTCCATTCCTATGAGATTTAGAGCAAATTCTGCTTAAAGTTTCAAAAACTATAATATATAGGAGGGGGATAGTGGATCCCCTTGCCTCAACCCCCTTTCATATTTGAAGAAACTATTGGGTTTACCATTGATTATGAATGAGAAGTTCAGTTCTTTAGTAAAAGCTTGTATCATTTTAAAGAAACGAGGATGGTAGCCCAACCTCATTAGAAGAGAAAACAAGAGATCCCAAGATATTCTATCATAGGTTGTCTACATGTTCAATTTCACAATCATAGCCTCCATCTATGAGAGCTCCACAAAATGTATAGTTTCATGTATGGTAATTATGTTGTCCAGAATTTTCCTTCCAGGAACAAAGGCTTCTTGGTTAGGGGATATGAAATTGCCAAGAGTCTCTCTTAGTCTGAAAGCCAACAATTTTGAAATAATCTTCTACATAGTATTGCATAAACTTATGGGTCTAAAGTCCCCAAAATCCTTAGCACCAGTCTTTTTAGGGATGAGAGAAATAAAGGTCTGATTGATTTGTTTGAGTAAGCAACCAGGATGGAAAAAATATTGAACAACTTAAACCACCTCCGTCTTCACAATATCCCAATACATTTGAAAAAATAAAGCTCGGTATCCATCCAGTCCTAGAATTTTGACACCTTCCATTACATCAATAATAGTTTTAACCTCCTCTTTAGAGGGGATGGATATGAGCTCATTATTCTCAGCTTGACTGATAACAGGTTAAAAACGTTAAAAATCTCTTCCCTGGATATTTCATCAGCATGAAGATCTTCAAGAAATAAGTTCCTAAAGAAGGAAACAATGGTGGTAGAGATGTCTTTGTCCTCCATAACCATTTCACCGTTGTATTTCTTGATTTATTGAATCCTGACACTTTATTGGCCTTAATAGTGGTAGAGATATGGAAGAATTTGGTGTTCTTGTCCCCCTCCTTGAGCCAAGTAATTCTCGATTTTTGTTTCTAATAATTATCCTCTCTTTCGTAAGATATTAAGGTATTTAGCGAGAAGATATTTCTCTTTTAATTTATCCTTAGAGCTCCATCCTCCCTGTTCCATCACTTCTTCCATAACTCTGAGATCCTCGATTATTCTACTTTTTTTGGAGAAAGATATTTCCAAAAGCTTCCTTATTCCAAATTTTGAGATTGGCCTTAATATTTCATAGGTTAACAGTCAATCTAAACACAATATTACCTTTCACTTCTATACTCCACCATTCTTCAATCGTTTTCTCTAAATCTGGATGAGTGGTCCACATTTTCTCGAACCTAAAAGGTCTTCCAATAGGTTTCTCTTTAATATTGAATTTTAGAATCAGGGGATTGTGATCTGATCAAATACGAGCTAGGGAGAATAAAGTATAATGTTGCCCCTGAATCCATTAGGTATTAACAAGGAAATGATATGATCTGATTTGGATCAGATTATCCCCTTCCTGCCTGTTGGACCTGTTATGTTTGTGGAGCCTATTTGCATGTTAGAATGTGGTACACCTTCTATGTGTTACACTTGGGTATTTTTACGGTGGTCCCGCTTGCCGGTGAATGGGTCAGGGGGGTTTGGGGGCGAAGCCCCTGAAGCAAATTTTCATGGGTGGTTTATTAACCCATGGGTAATGGGTAACCATTATGGGCTGTTTTTGGGACCATGGTTTTTTCGGTCTTTTGCCCATTGTTTTGATACCCATGGTTTTTTCCCTTGGTTTTGATACCCATGGTTTTGTATCAAACTACTTAAGCAGTTGTCTATTTATATGGTCTTATGCATATGATAGATGTACAAGTAAATGTATTGCAGATGTGTTTTGAATTCGGGTGTGAATTCTGTAGATTTTGTTGAGCACAGCTCCAAACGGATCTGGGTATTGTATTGCGAGAGTGGAGGCTTGTAATAAAATATGAGCAAGTGATTCTTGGTGGACGTAGCCCATATTGGGTGAACCACGTTAAATCTTGTCTCTCTGTGTTGTGTTATTTATTCTGCACTTTTATTTGAGATCTGTAATATTTTATGCATATTAGTTTCTACTGTTGCGATTCTGTAAGGGATTATTCCGCATATTTTATCCCTTATTTCCTAACAATTGGTATCAGAGCCTGGTTTGGTTTGCTGAAGTGTTGAATCACAAGGACAATTTTATCTTGAGTGGGAGCTATGGCAGATGATGGAAGATCTAGGGTTGATAAATTCAACGGGCAGAATTTTAGTCTTTGGAAGATGCAGATGAAAGATTACCTTTATCAGAAGGATCTTTATACTCCACTGTCTGAGAAGGTGAACAAACCCTCAAGTATGAAAGATGCGGAATGTGATTTGTTGGATCGGAAGGCAATTGGAATGATTTGGCTGTGTCTTACATCTTCGGTATTATTTAATGTTTCAAAGGAAAAGACTACAAAAGATCTAATGGATGCATTATGGAAGTTGTATGAAAAACCCTCTGCCTCTAATAAGATATTTTTAATGAAAAATTTGTTTAATATGAAGATGTCTGAGAATAGTTCAGTAGCAGATCATTTAAATGATTTCAATACGGTTGTGAATATGCTAGCTTTGGTTACAATAGATTTTGATGAAGAAGTTAGGGCTTTATTAATTCTGTGCTCTTTACCTGAGAGTTGGAATAGTCTGGTAATGGCGGTAAGTAACTTGGTTCCAACTAACTCGAAGTTGAAGTTTGAGGATGTTGTAGGGGTGATTCTAAGCGAGGAAATGTGAAGAAAAAGCTCTGGGGAATCTTCTACTTCAAGGAATGCTTTGACAGTGGAAACTAGAGGGAGACAGAAGAATAGAGGAAACCATGGAAAATCAAAAGATCGGGCAAGGTCAAAATCCAAGAACAAGATTGTATGTTGGAATTGTGGAAAAGCCTGGGCATGCAAAGAAGGACTATTGGGAGCTTCAGGATAAGAAGAAACAACAGGAAGAAAACAAGGAGGCAAATGTGGCAACGGGTAATGTATGTCAAGATGCTTTGATTCTTTCTTTGCACAATATTACTGAATCTTGGGTTTTAGATTCAGGGGCTTCTTTCCATGCTTCTCCACATAGGCATTATTTTGTTGATTATGTTCAAGGAGATTTTGGGCATGTTTTTCTTGGTGATGATGAGCCTTGAAGCATATTTGGAAAAGGTTCTGTTCAGGTTAAGATGCAAAATGGGAATACTTAGCTATTGAAGGATGTCAGACATGTGCCTAAATTAAGACGAAATTTGATATCGGCAAGGCAGTTGGGAAGTGATGGTTATACTGTGATATTTACAGCTAACTCTTGGAAGGTTACCAAGGGTGCTCTTGTGGGTGGCAAGAGGTAAGAAGGTTGGAACCTTCTATTTAACCACTGATAGTACTAATGATTGTAATCTTGTGGCTTCAGATGCAGATACAACATTATGACACTATAGGCTCGGTCATATGAGCCATAAGGGCATGAACATCATAAAGAAGATTTTTCCTGGATATACAGAAATAGGTTTGGATTTCTGTGAGAACTGCATATATGGGAAACAAAAGCAAGTAAGGTTTCTCAAGGTTGGACCTGCAAAGAAAGAGAGTAAGTTAGAGCTGGTGCATTCTGATGCGTGGGGGCCAACTCAGGTATCATCTCTTGGGGGTTCAAGTTATTATATTACTTTTATTGATGATGCAACAAGGAAATTTTGGATTTATTGTATTAGAAACAAATATGATGTATTTGACACTTTTGTTAAATGGAAAGCCTTGGTAGAGAATGAAATAGGTCTTAAGCTAAAATGTCTCAGGTCAGATAATGGAGGGGAGTATTGCAGCAACGAATTTAATGATTACTGTTCTAATAATGGAATCCACAGGTAAAAGACGGTTCCAGGAACTCCACAGCAGAATGGGGTATCAAAAAGGATGAACATAACAATAATGGAAGGTGCTAGGAGCATGAGGTTACATGCAGGACTGCCTCTTTCTTTTTGGGCAGAAGCGGTGAGCACAACGGTGTACTTGATAAACAGAGGACCCTCAAGTGCCTTGGATGGAGGCATACCTGAGGAGGCTTGGTATGGTAAGAAAGTTGATTATTCATTTCTTAGAGTCTTTGGATGTGAGGTGTTTGTTCATATAGACAAGGATGATAGGACCAAGCTAGAGGCTAAATCAAATAAATGTACTTTCATTAGTTATGGTGGTGATGAATTTGGATATAAATGTTGGAGTATTAAGGACAAGAAAATCATTCGATCTAGGGATGTGGTCTTTAATGAGAAAGTCATGTATAAGCAGCAGTTGCAGGAAAATAGGGAAGAATCCAAGAAAGAATATGTAGCGGTAGAGGATCTTCCAGATGGGAAAGTGACACATGAATCAATTTAGGAACCCCCTCAACATGAACCCCAAACTCCTATATTGAGGAGGTCTTCTAGGGTAAGAAGATAACCTAAAACATTTTTCTCCTTCTCTTTATTATTTATTACTCACTGATAGTGGAGAGCCAGAGAGCTTTGATGAAGCAATGCAGGTAGATGCCAGGAAGAAGTGGGAGCAATCCATGGATGAGGAGCATCAGGCTCTCATGGAGAACCAGACATGGGATTTGGTGAAGCTACCCGAAGGAAAAAGAGCACTATAGAACAAATGGGTGTTCAGATTCAAAGACGAAGAAGGAGGAAAGAAAAGATATAAGGCCCGGTTGGTGGTCAAGGGGTTTGCACAAAAACAAGGTATAGATTTTGATGAGATTTTTTCTCCTGTCGTAAAACTGACTTCTATTAGAACTGTTCTAGGAATAGTTGCAGTAGAATACTTACACTTAGAACAACTTGATGTAAAGACTACATTTCTGCATGGTGATTTGGAGGAAGAACTATATATGCAGCAACCAGAGGGATATGAGGTCAAAGGTAAAGAGGATATGGTTTGCAAACTGAAGAAAAGCTTGTATGGCCTGAAACAAGCTCCACGTCAATGGTATAAGAAGTTTGATAGCTTCATGATGGAGCAAGGTTATATTAGATGCCATTCTAACCATTGTGTGTATACAAAGAAATTTGAGGATGGAAGTTATATTATCATGTGTTTGTATGTTGATGACATGCTGGTTACAGGTAAAAATATGCAGGAAATAAAAGTACTCAAGAAGCAGCTAAGTGAATCCTTTGCTATGAAGGATTTGGGTGCAGCCAAACAAATCCTTGGTATGAGGATATCTCGGGATAGGAAGGAATGAAAGATGACTTTATCTCAAGAAGAGTACATTAAGAAGGTCTTGGAGAGGTTTAATATGCAGGATGTTAAACCGGTTGGGGACTCCTTTTGGCAAGCCACTTTAAGTTATCAAAGGAGCAGTGTCCCAAGACAGAGCAGGAAAGAAACCAGATGTCAAAGGTACCTTACTCATCAGCAGTTGGTAGTTTGATGTATGCTATGGTGTGCACTAGGCCTGATATTGCCCATGCAGTGGGAGCTGTGAGTAGATTTATGAGTGATCCAGGTAAAGAGAATTGGCAAATAGTAAAGTGGATCCTTTGGTATTTAAGAGGGACCATGTGGACAATTTTGTGCTACAGTGGATCAGACACCACTTTACGTGGTTATGTAGATTCAGACATGGCTGGAGATGTAGACAGCAGGAGGAGCACAACAGGTTATATTTACACTGTAGGTGGGACAGTAGTGAACTGGATTTCACGACTACAGAAGCTGGTGGCTTTGTCAACCACGGAGGCTGAGTATGTTGCTGCCACAGAGGCACACAAAGAGATGATTTGGTTACAACAATTGCTTGAGGAGTTAGGGCATAAGCAGGAGGAATGTAAGCTGCATAGTGATAGTCAGAGTGCTATATACCTAGCTAAGAACTTTGCTTCTCCACTCGAGGACAAAGCATATACAGTTAAGGTACCATTTCATTAGACAACCTTTGGAGGAAGAGAAGTTCAAGTTGGAGAAGATTCATACCAGTCAAAATCCTGAAGACATGATGACCAAGGTGGTCACAAGGGAAAAACTAAAGTTGTGTTCAGCTTTGGTTGGTCTTCACAAAAACTGGGTGAAGGGTTAAGAAGCTTGCTCAGAGAAAAACTAGTCTCCAAGTGGGAGATGTTAGGTTGTGGAGCTTGTTTTTCATGTGTGAAAGTGTTGAAGACTGTACACTAAGAGTACTGTACACTTTTCATGTATCCTCGCCGGTGGTTGGGGCTGGGCCGGGCCCAGTGGGGATCCAGGGGCGGAAGCCCCTGGTAGCAGGGGTTCGGGGGTGCAACCCCCGAATTTTTTTTTTAGGCGTAAATTTTTTGGCCTCGAAAAATGCACCTGACATATCGGGAAACGTTCTTTTCTCATATGGGTGAGTATTTTGACCCATAGGTTTATGGACGGGTTTTGCCCATGGTTTTGATACCCACGGTTTTGTAAAACTGCTTAAGCAGTTGTCTATTTATATGGTCTTTATACAATGATAGATTGTACAAGCAAATGTATTGCAGATGTGTTTTGAATTCGGGTTGTGAATTCTGTAGAGTTTGTTAAGCATAGCTCCAAACGGATCTGGGTATTGTATTAAGAGAGTGGGTGGCCTCGTAATAAAATTTGAGCAAGTGATTCTTGGTGGATGTAGCCCAAATTGGGTGAACCACGTTAAATACTGTCTCTTTGTGTTGTGTTATTTTATTCTGTAATTTTTATTTGAGATCTGTAATAATTTCTGCATATTAGTTTCTACTATTGCAATTCTGTGAGGGATTATTCCACATATTTTTATCCCTTATTTCCTAACAAAAAAAGCACGAGGCCCTAATAGTAGCAAAAGAGCCACACAAGGAAAGATTAGATGAGCTTGGAAACTCATCGCATAAAAGATAGATGCACTGGAAGGAAAACATACTGCCATGTCCAACATTATGTTGGTATTGCAATATGAAAAAGGTGGAGTTACCCAAGATGAACTAGAGTCTATTATTGTGGAAATACCAGAGAAGGTAGAAAAATCATTCACTAAGTGGCAGACCTTAGAGGCCATAATAAAGGAGGAGTATCCAAAGTTGATCCTTTAAATTGATACAGAGGAGGCTACCTCATAAAACTTATTTACTCATCTACATTCTTTCCTATCTTTCCATTCAACATTATTTACTTCAGTTTTGGAGATAACCATTGTCGGGATGACAATGAGATTAGTGTGGGGTAATGTTGATCAGATAATACTTGTTAGAGATCACACAAGAAGTTTACTTGGGAGAGAAGTCAGATCAAGGGCGCGGAGGGACAAGAAGAATCCATATGTGGAGGGCAAGTTTATCTTTCGGGACTTAGCCGATTTTGAGAATGAAGACCTATTTTTAGAAGATGGCGTGCAGGAGCACATAAACGAGGCAGAGACTTGTGTGCCACGCATTATCCATATTTAGAGGATCGGATCAAAGTGTTTTTCATGGAGACGAGATAAGAATAGGATTGTCACTTCAGTTTAACTATAAGAGGTCTATAGATATCACACTTGCATGTGTGGCTATGCCTATAAATGGTGCATGGCTATTAGTAACATGCGACCTAGTTTGGAATAGAGAAGGGTGAAGGGCAAGTCCCAACCCTATTAATGTATTTAAATTTCCTGAGGATGAAAGGGAGAGCTGATGATATATAGTATATGCAAAGCGTGTAAGAGGTAAGCAAAAGATCTATTGCATAGGACGGATACTATATCAGATCCATGCGCATCGATAGATACATTATGGTAAGGAGGATTAGGTTTATTATAGATGGAAATATTGGTCCACTAACATCTAAGTGTATTCCTATGTGTAAATTAATTAGTGCATGTTTCGTGTTCAATCCATGATTTATGTTTAAGTTTGTTCGTCTAGTCTGAATATAGAAGGCATTAGGATGATTGGATTAGATATGGATCTATTGTTTCTTCCTTCAATCACGCTACATCTTGCTTAACACCCTAAAGATGGGACATGGTACTTTACATGCTCAGATGAGCACTCAGTATAGGATGAGTGATGTTCCAAACCCATATAGGGTGCTTATCTGGTAAATTCTAGGTTGCATCAACCCACTGAAACAAAACTTTATTATAGCCATGTTTCAAATTTAGTTGAACACCAACTCAATAAGGAACACTAACCCCTAGTTTTAGTGAAGGCAACCAAATGCACAAGGAGAACAACCTAAAGGAGGCACCAACCCACCCTAGATGACTCAGCACTAAAAAAATACACCTAATTATTTTCCATCTCTGAAATGTTGTACACACAATTGATGATGACATAATGAAGCTCTCTCTTCTTCTATCTCTCTCAAATTACTTTATAGCCTTCGTAACTCGCATGATTCTTCTTCAAGATGATTTGAACATAGGACCCTAGCTTTCCCATATCAGATCAAACTCTATAAAATCAATAATATTATCATACCTCTAATGTAGGCCACAAAGACCTCTATACCTTAACAAGTTGCCCTCTAGGTCCACACCTTTCTCTTCTCTCACAACTAGCTCGAATGAGCTTTCTAATTAATTTTATACCTATCTTATGATCATATACTGTAGGTTGGAAATAATAGAGTAAAATAATTAACAAATCATAAATATATCATACAAAATATCACACATAGGACCATATAGGTATCCAACATTCACCTAGAACCATCTAGACCTCCATTAGGCCTCAAAGAAGCCCTAAAGCACCAAAACAACCAATTCACAAAAATAGAATTTATATAGAGAAAAAAACCTTTAAAAAAACACGTAACATCTTATAAATGTTTTCCAAGTGTTCAAAAAAACTCCAAAAACCATGAAAAAACTAAGAACCATCATTTCTTCATCATGAATCCACTCAAGAACTAGCACAAACAAGCTTGCCCCAAAACTAATTTAGAGAGAAGCCCAAAACCACAAAAATTGACCTCATCCATTGCAAGTGTAATATAAAAATTAAATATCATGACCTTAGGGTCATTAAAAAACTCAACTATGCCACAATCATACTATAGCACCTCCAAAACACCTATGTAACCAAATCACCTCAAACTGCCCAAAACTGCCCCCAAAACCAGTCATGCAAAATGAACTTCAATAGACCTCATAAGGGATACAAAAATGATCTGAAACCATCATATAAATGAATAAAAACTACCACACTTTCTCAAAAGCTAAATTATTCAATAGGTCCAATGGATAACTTGAAACAAAAACTAAAACTTTTCCAAAACTTACATTTTTGAGTAAAGCCCACATATTGCCACAACCTCTAAATACCACCTAGGAGAAATATGGAGGAGTTTATATACAACCTAGTAGGTATCAATTTTTACAAATAATCAATTATGGGCCATGACCAACAATATATCTCTACTCATTGCTTCACTAGGGTTTTGAGAGTGTTTAAAAAGTTGTTTTCCTTCTTAACGATTTGTTCATAAAACTTTGATGATAAAATGAACTAAATATACTTGGAAAACCTTCATAATAGACCTATTAAACTATCCCTAAGAGCTTGGGTCCCCATGAAAAACACACACATGCTAATGAACATCAAAAAGTTAAAATTTGTCCTTGGTTTATCACTTCCAAAACTCAATATAGGTAAAAATGCAATATCTTTCAAAATATTCAAAAAAATGCTTATAATTTGGACTAACCTTCATATAATCCTAGCACACATTTTCTCACCTTTTCTCAAATACACTCAAAAATGCTGACTCCACCACCACTAGGGCACATTTTTTAAGGACTAGGTCTAGGAAACATATCTAAAAACTCCCTGTTTTCTTGTGTAAAATACTAAAATTACTATCTCAACACATCAGAACGTTGTGTTGAACCCTCGTCATTGGTGGTATAATTGATGGAACCTTCGTGAGTGGTTGAAGTGGGCTCTGTTACGCCGCTTAATGAAGGTCCTCGTAGTGCATCTGAGGTTTCCGTGTGCTACCGGCTTGGTCAGTGAGGTAGGAGTCAAGGGTACGTACGAAGGTTGTGCGACATTGGGAGAACGAAGCAGGGGCACCTCCGAAGGAACTACCATCAATAGTGGGGAATCAAGTTTAGTTTGCTTTATATCAACATTTCTGCATCGTATGCTTACAAACTAGAGATGGAGTCTGGAGCCCTTGGTGTAATTTCCTTACGCATTCACTACAAGGTATTTCCAAACATCTGTTAACAAATTCATAGACATGCGCTGACTGGTATTCAATGCAGATAAGGTAGACTATGACTACCACATGTTGAGGAAGAAGTATGTGTATCTAGGAAGAAGTGCCTATATCAATAGGCTCATTTCGGAGGTGTTGAATATTAAGCCAATAAGTCTGGTTGTAATTGATATAGGGGCATCATTAGTGTATCTTCAGTTGAAGCCCAAAATGGAGAACAATAAGTATGTGGAGAATGAATTCGCACTCCCAGGTCCACCAAAGGGTAAATACACAATGGAAAACATACCAGTATAAAGGCCCACATAACTGTTGAAGTAGAAGTAGAGGATGAAGAAGAGGAGCATGAAGATAGTGGATGCTTGGAGTGTAGAAGAAAGCAACCATATGACAACGAAAATTCACAGTGTGTGACCACTCCACCTCAAGGCCAGGACGTAGAGGTAGATATAGAAGTTGATTAGGGGGAACACAAATTTCAGAAAGTATTCAGATGCATAAGGACTCAAGGTGGAACCCCACACACGGTAAGAAAATCACCTTATCTCTCTCCACATAAGGAGACTGCTGAGCCAAAGAGGAGAAGAAATTTGAATTTGGATGAAGAAGTGGAGGAATAAGGGGAGAGCGAGTGTGCATATCCTACCCCATTCGAGAAAGAAGATAAGCCATAGAATGAGGAAGAGAAAAAATATGAAGAGATGAAGGATGGAGAAGAAAAAGAGAAGGAAACCTCCAGATTTGCGCATGTGACTACTCAAGGTGTAACGAGACTTACTCCTAACCTTGAAGCTACAATTCCTAAGGGTCCTAGATCAAAGAGGATGAGTGGGGAACATAGTGCACCACTCGTGGGCTATGCAGAGGACATCGGAAAAATCATCCGTGCCTGTTTCCAAAGCACCATAGAATAAAAGGATTTATTTGGATGGGAATTAATGGATGGGGATATGGTGACCCTTTGCACTAGAAGAAACTCTCATGGTCAATGCATACCCATATGGATGAGCCTGATTTTGATATATGTGAGGAGTATTGTGTGTCAAGACGAATGAAGAAGACACCTCAAGCCAGACACATAACTGTCAAACCTAATGTTGTCAGATGAACAGGTTAGCAATGTACTGGTAAAGTTTTCTATCGAGGTTGCAAGAAGAAACATGGAAAAGGCCACAAAAATTAGAGTGTTGCGTGAGGAGTTGAAGACAAAATATGTAGTGATAATGCACCTGACCCAAGAGAAGGAATTGGAGCACAAAAAGAATAGTGCATTAATTGGCATGGCAGAGATAGTTGGAGATCATGTGATGAAAGTGCGCCCGCATCTAAAATCTAAGGTACCATAACAATTCCCCTTGGTAATGCATTATGTTAGAGCTTTTGTGGACTTGGTATTAGAAGAGGACATAATCAGAATGCCAAAACAAAGAATCTTGAAGAAGAGGATGAAAGGGATAAGGCTGCAGTAGTCAGAAAGATTGCATCATATGAAGGCCTACTGCAAGCACTCCAAGAAGAATTGAAAAAGGTGGATCATGAATTAATTATTTGCACAACTCCAGAGGCGTTGATCAAGGTAAAGACTCTAGAAGAAAATAATGCATTCTAGAAGGCTATGGAGGATGATACCTTGGGATGTGCATAACGGTTAACACTCATAAAGAAAAT
The DNA here is from genome assembly GCA_019776745.2 of Taxus chinensis. Taxonomy (NCBI): domain Eukaryota; kingdom Viridiplantae; phylum Streptophyta; class Pinopsida; order Cupressales; family Taxaceae; genus Taxus; species Taxus chinensis. The sequence continues at coordinate 639,787,106 of CM034150.1, read as the reverse complement.
GTTAGGTTGTGGAGCCTATTTTCATGTGTGAAAGTGTTGAAGACTGTACACTAAGAGTACTGTACACTTTTCATGTATCCTCGCCGGGGTTTGGGGGCGCAGCCCCCGAATTTTTTTTTTAGGCGTAAAATTTTTTGGCCTCGAAAAATGCACCCAACATATCGGGAAACATGCTTTTCTCATATGGGCGAGTTTTTTGACCCATAGGTTTATGGGACGGGTTTTGCCCATGGTTTTTATACCCACCGTTTTGTAAAACTGCTTAAGTAGTTGTCTATTTATATGGTCTTATGCATATGATAGATTGTACAAGCAAATGTATTGCAAATGTGTTTTGAATTTGGGTGTGAATTCTGTAGAGTTTGTTGAGCATAGCTCCAAATGGATCTGGGTATTGTATTGAGAGAGTGGTGGCTTGTAATAAAATCTGAGCAAGTGATTCTTGGTGGACGTAGCCCAAATTGGGTGAACCACGTTAAATACTGTCTCTTTGTGTTGTGTTATTTTATTCTGCAATTTTTATTTGAGATCTGTAATAATTTATGCATATTAGTTTCTACTGTTGCAATTCTGTGAGGGATTATTCCGCATATTTTTATCACTTATTTCCTAACAATTGGTATCAGAGCCTATTTTGGTTTGCTGAAGTGTTGAATCGTAGGGAAAGTTTTTTAGCTTGAGTGGGAGCTATGGCAGATGAAGGAAGATCTAGGGTTGATAAATTCAACGGGCAGAATTTCAGTCTTTGGAAGATGCAGATGGAAGATTACCTTTATCAGAAGGATCTTTATACTCCATTGTCTGAGAAGGTGAACAAACCCTCGAGTATGACAGATGCAGAATGGGATTTGTTGGATCGGAAGGCACTTGGAACGATCCGGCTAAGTCTTGCATCTTCGGTATTATTTAATGTTTCAAAGGAAAAGACTACAAAAGATCTAATGGATGCATTAGGGAAGTTGTATGAAAAACCCTCTGCCTCTAATAAGATATTTTTAATGAAAAAGTTGTTTAATATGAAGATGTCTGAGAATAGTTTAGTAGTAGATCATTTAAATGATTTCAATATGGTAGTAAATATGCTAGCTTCGGTTACAATAGAATTTGATGAAGAAGTTAGGGCTTTATTAATTTTGTGCTCTTTATCTGAGAGTTGGAATAGCCTGGTAATGGTGGTAAGTAACTCGGTTCCAGCTAACTCGAAGTTGAAGTTTGAGGATGTTGTAGGGGTGATTCTAAGCGAGGAAATGCGAAGAAAAATCTCTGGGGAATCTTCTACTTCAGGGAATGCTTTGACAGTGGAAACTAGAGGGAGACAGAAGAATAGAGGAAACCGTGGAAAATCAAAAGATCGGGCAAGGTCAAAATCCAAGAACAAGATTGTATGCTGGAATTGTGGAAAGCATGGGCATGCAAAGAAGGACTGTTGGGAGCTTCAAGATAAGAAGAAACAACAGGAAGAAAACAAGGAGGCAAATGTGGCAATGGGTAATGTATGTCAGGATGCTTTGATTCTTTCTTTGCACAATATTACTGAATCTTGGGTTTTAGATTCAGGGGCTTCTTTCCATGCTTCTCCACATAGGCATTATTTTGTTGATTATGTTCAAGGGGATTTTGGGCATGTTTTTCTTGGTGATGATGAGCCTTGTAGCATATTTGGAAAAGGTTCTGTTCAGGTTAAGATGCAGAATGAGAATACATGGCTATTGAAGGATGTCAAACATGTGCCTACATTAAGGAGAAACTTGATATCGGCGGGGCAATTGGGAAGTGATGGTTGTACTGTGATATTTACAGCTAACTCTTGGAAGGTTACCAAGGGTGCTCTTGTGGTGGCAAGAGGTAAGAAGGTTGGAACCTTGTATTTAACCACTGATAGTACTAATGATTGTAATCTTGTGGCTTCAGATGCAGATACAACATTATGGCACTATAGGCTCGGTCATATGTGCCATAAGGGCATGAACATCATAAAGAAGAATTTTCCTGGATATACAGAAACAAGTTTGGATTTATGTGAGAACTACATATATGGGAAACAAAAGTGAGTAAGGTTTCTCAAGGTTAGACCTACAAAGAAAGAAAGTAAGTTAGAGCTGGTGCATTTTGATGTGTGGGGGCCAGCTCAGGTATCATCTCTTGGGGGTTTAAGTTATTATGTTACTTTCATTGATGATGCAACAAGGAAAGTTTGGGTTTATTGTATTAGAAACAAATATGATGTATTTGAAACTTTTGTTAAATGGAAAGCCTTGGTAGAGAATGAAACAGGTCTTAAGCTAAAATGTCTCAGGTCAAATAATGGAGGGGAGTATTGCAGCAATGAATTTGATGATTACTGTTCTAAGAATGGAATCCGTAGGAAAAATATGGTTCCAAGAACTTTGCAACAGAATGGGGTATCAGAAAGGATGAACAGAACAATAATGGAATGTGCTAGGAGCATGAGGTTACATGCAGGACTGCCTCTTTCTTTTTGGGCAGAAGTGGTGAGCACAGTTGTGTACTTGATAAACAAAGGACCCTCAAGTGCCTTGGATGGAGGCATACCTGAGGAGGCTTGGTATGGTAAGAAAGTTGATTATTCATTTCTTAGAGTCTTTGGATGTGAGGTGTTTGTTCACATAGACAAGGATGATAGGACTAAGCTAGAGGCTAAATCAGAAAAATGTACTTTCATTGGTTATGGTGGTGATGACTTTGGATATAAATGTTGGAGTATTAAGGACAAGAAAATCATTCGATCTAGGGATGTGGTCTTTAATGAGAAAGTCATGTATAAGCAGCAGTTGCAGAAAAATAGGGAAGAATCCAAGAAAGAATATGCAGCGATAGAGGATCTTCCGGATGGGAAAGTGACACATGAATCAGTTCAGGAACCCCCTCAATAGGAACCCCAAACTCTTATATGAGGAGGTCTTCTAGGGTAAGAAGAGAACCTGTATGTTTTTCTCCTTCTCTTTATTATTTATTACTCACTGATATTGGAGAACCAAAGAGCTTTGATGAAGCAATGCAGGTAGATGCCAGGAAGAAGTGGGAGCAAGCCATGGATGAGGAGAATCAGGCTCTCATGGAGAATCAGACATGGGATTTCGTAAAGCTACCTAAAGGAAAAAGAGCATTACAGAATAAGTGGGTGTTTAGAGTCAAAGAGGAAGAAGGAGGCAAGAAAAGATACAAGGCCTGGTTGGTGGTCAAGGGGTTTGCACAGAAAAAAGGTATAGATTTTGATGAGATTTTTTCTCCTGTAGTAAAAATGACTTCTATCAGAACTGTTCTTTGAATAGTGGCAGCAGAAGACTTGCACTTAGAACAGTTAGATGTAAAGACTGCATTTCTCCATGGCGATTTGGAGGAGGAGCTATATATGCAGCAGCCAGAAGGATATGAAGTCAAAGGTAAAGAGGAGATGGTGTGCAAACTGAAGAAGAGCTTGTATGGCCTGAAACAAGCTCCACGTCAATGGTATAAGAAGTTTGATAGCTTCATGATGGAGCAAGGCTATATCAGATGTCATTCTGACCATTGTGTGTATACAAAGAAATTTGAGGATGGAAGTTATATTATCCTGTGTTTGTATGTTGATGACATGTTGGTTGTAGGTAAAAACATGTAGGAAATAAAATTACTCAAGAAGCAGCTAAGTGAATCCTTTGCTATGAAGGATTTGGGTGCAGCCAAACAAATCCTTGGTATGAGGATATCTCGGGATAGGAAGGAACGAAAGCTAACTTTATCTCAGGAAGAGTACATTAAGAAGGTCTTGGAGAGGTTTAATATGCAGGATGCTAAACCGGTTGGGACTCCTTTGGCAGGCCATTTCAAGTTATCAAAGGAGCAATGTCCCAAGACAGAGCAAGAGAGGAACCAAATGTCCAAGGTACCTTACTCATCAGCAGTTGGCAGTTTGATGTATGCTATGGTGTGCACTAGGCCTAATATTGCCCATGCAGTGGGAGGTGTGAGTAGATTTATGAGTGATCCAGGTAAAGAGAATTGGCAAGCAGTAAAGTGGATCCTTCAGTATTTGAGAGGGACCATGGGGACAATTTTGTGCTATAGTGGATCAGACACCACTTTACATGGTTATGTAGATTCAGACATGGCTGGAGATGTAGACAGCAGGAGGAGCATAACAGGTTATATTTACACTGTAGGTGGGACAGTAGTGAGTTGGATTTCACGACTACAGAAGCTGGTGGCTTTGTCAACCACGGAGGCTGAGTATGTTGCTGCCACAGAGGCACACAAAGAGATGATTTGGTTACAACAATTGCTTGAGGAGTTAGGGCATAAGCAGGAGGAATGTAAGCTGCATAGTGATAGTCAGAGTGCTATATACCTAGCTAAGAACTTTGCTTTCCACTCGAGGACAAAGCATATACAGTTAAGGTACCATTTCATTAGGACAACTTTGGAGGAAGAGAAGTTCAAGTTGGAGAAGATTCATACCAGTCAAAATCCTGAAGACATGATGACCAAGGTGGTCACAAGGGAAAAACTAAAGTTGTGTTCAGCTTTGGTTGGTCTTCACAAAAACTGGTGAAGGGTTAAGAAGCTTGCTCAGAGGAAAACTAGTCTCCAAGTGGGAGATTGTTAGGTTGTGGAGCTTGTTTTCATGTGTGAAAGTGTTGAAGACTGTACACTAAGAGTACTGTACACTTTTCATGTATCCTCGCCGGGGTTTGGGGCTGGGCCGGGCCCCAAGTGGGGATCCAGGGGCGGAAGCCCCTGGTAGCAGGGGTTCGGGGGTGCAACCCCCGAATTTTTTTTTTAGGCGTAAAATTTTTTGGCCTCGAAAAATGCACCTGACATATCGGGAAACGTTCTTTTCTCATATGGGTGAGTATTTTGACCCATAGGTTTATGGGACGGGTTTTGCCCATGGTTTTGATACCCACGGTTTTGTAAAACTGCTTAAGCAGTTGTCTATTTATATGGTCTTATACATATGATAGATTGTACAAGCAAATGTATTGCAGATGTGTTTTGAATTCGGGTGTGAATTCTGTAGAGTTTGTTAAGCATAGCTCCAAACGGATCTGGGTATTGTATTAAGAGAGTGGTGGCTCGTAATAAAATTTGAGCAAGTGATTCTTGGTGGATGTAGCCCAAATTGGGTGAACCACGTTAAATACTGTCTCTTTGTGTTGTGTTATTTTATTCTGTAATTTTTATTTGAGATCTGTAATAATTTCTGCATATTAGTTTCTACTATTGCAATTCTGTGAGGGATTATTCCACATATTTTTATCCCTTATTTCCTAACAAAAAAAGCACGAGGCCCTAATAGTAGCAAAAGAGCCACACAAGGAAAGATTAGATGAGCTTGGGAAACTCATCGCATAAAAGATAGATGCACTGGAAGGAAAACATACTGCAATGTCCAACATTATGTTGGTATTGCAATATGAAAAAGGTGGAGTTACCCAAGATGAACTAGAGTCTATTATTGTGGAAATACCAGAGAAGGTAGAAAAATCATTCACTAAGTGGCAGACCTTAGAGGCCATAATAAAGGAGGAGTATCCAAAGTTGATCCTTTAAATTGATACAGAGGAGGCTACCTCATAAAACTTATTTACTCATCTACATTCTTTCCTATTCTTTCCATTCAACATTATTTACTTCAGTTTTGGAGATAACCATTGTCGGGATGACAATGAGATTAGTGTGGGGTAATGTTGATCAGATAATACTTGTTAGAGATCACACAAGAAGTTTACTTGGGAGAGAAGGTCAAGATCAAGGGCGCGGAGGGACAAGAAGAATCCATATGTGGAGGGCAAGTTTATCTTTCGGGACTTAGCCGATTTTGAGAATGAAGACCTATTTTTAGAAGATGGCGTGCAGAGCACATAAACGAGGCAGAGACTTGTGTGCCACGCATTATCCATATTTAGAGGATCGGATCAAAGTGTTTTTCATGGAGACGAGATAAGAATAGGATTGTCACTTCAGTTAACTATAAGAGGTCTATAGATATCACACTTGCATGTGTGGCTATGCCTATAAATGGTGCATGGCTATTAGTAACATGCGACCTATTTTTGGAATAGATAAGAGGTGAAGGGCAAGTCCCCACCCTATATATATGTATTAAATTACCTGAGAGAAGGGAGAGCTGATGATATATAGGTATATGCAAAGCGTAAGAGGTAAGCATAAAGATATATGTGCATAGGACTGGATTACTATATCAGATCCATGCGCACATCGTTATAGATTACCATTATTGTAAGGAGATTAAGTGTTTATTAATAGATGGAAGATATTGGCCAAATCTAAGTGTCATTCCTATGTGTAATTAATTAGTGCATGTTCTTGATTCAATCATGATTATTGTTTAAGTTTGTTCTTTCCTAGATCTGAATATAGCATGCATTACAGAATGATGGATTAGCTATGGATCTATATGTTTCTTCCTTCATCACGCTAACATCTTGCTATAACAACCCTAAAGAGGGACATGGTACCTTTACATGCTTCAGATGAGCACTCAGTATAGGATGAGTGATGTTCCAACCCATCTAGGGTGTTATCTGGTAAATTCTAGGTTGCATCAACCCACTGAAACAAAACTTTATTATAGCCATGTTTCAAATTTAGTTGAACACCAACTCAATAAGGAACACTAACCCCTAGGTTTAGTGAGGCACCAAATGCACAAGGAGAACCAACCCTAAAAGGAGGCACCAACCACCTAGATGACTCAGCACTAAAAAAATACACCTAATTATTTTCCATCTCTGAAATGTTGTACACACAATTGATGATGACATAATGAAGCTCTCTCTTCTTCTATCTCTCTCAAAATTACTTTATAGCCTTCGTAACTCGCATGATTCTTCTTCAAGATGATTTGAACATATGACCTAGCTTTCCCATATCAGATCAAACTCTATAAAATCAAATAATATTATCATACCTCTAATGTAGGCCACAAAGACCTCTTATACCTTAACAAGTTGCCCTCTAGGTCACACCTTTCATCTTCTCTCACAACTAGCTCGAATGAGCTTTCTAATTTAATTTTATACCTATCTTATGATCATAATACATGTAGGTTGGAAATAATAGAGTAAAATAAATTAACAAATCATAAATATATCATACAAAATATCACACATAGGACCATATAGGTATCCAACATCACCTAGAACCATCTAGACCTCCATTAGGCCTCAAGAAGCCCTAAAGCACCAAAACAACCAATTCACAAAAAATAGAATTTTATAGAGAAAAAAACCTTTAAAAAAACACGTAACATTCTTATAAATGTTTTCCAAGTGTTCAAAAAACTCCAAAAACCATGAAAAAACTAAGAACCATCATTTCTCATCATGAATCCACTCAAGAACTAGCACAAACAAGCTGCCCCAAAACTAATATTTAGAGAGAAGCCCAAAACCACAAAAATGACCTCATCCATGCAAGTGTAATATAAAAATTTAAATATCATGACCTTAGGGTCATTAAAAAACTCAACTTATGCCACAAATCATACTATAGCACCTCCAAAACACCTATGTAACCAAATCACCTCAAACTGCCCAAAACTGCCCCAAAACCAGTCATGCAAAATGAACTTCAATAGACCTCATAAGGGTACAAAAATGATCTGAAACCATCATATAAATGAATAAAAACTACCACACTTTCTCAAAAGCTAAATTATTCAATAGGTCCAATGGATAACTTGAACAAAAACTAAACTTTTCCAAAAACTTACATTTTTGAGTAAAGCCCACATATTGCCACAACCTCTAAATACCACCTAGAGAAATATGGAGGAGTTATATACAACCTATAGGTATCAATTTTTATCAAATAATCAATTATGGGCCATGACCAACAATATATCTCTACTCATTGCTTCACTAGGGTTTTGAGAGTGTTTAAAAGTTGTTTTCCTTCTTAACGATTGTTCATAAAACTTTGATGATAAAATGAACTAAATATACTTGGAAAACCTTCATAATAGACCTATTAAACTATCCCTAAGAGCTTGGGTCCCCATGAAAAACACACACATGCTAATGAACATCAAAAAGTTAAAATTTGTCCTTGGTTTATCACTTCCAAAACTCAATATAGGTAAAAATGCAATATCTTTCAAAATATTCAAAAAAATGCTTATAATTTGGACTAAACCTTCATATAATCCTAGCACACATTTTCTCACCTTTTCTCAAATACACTCAAAAATGCTGACTCCACCACACTAGGGCACATTTTTTTAAGGACTAGGTCTAGGAACATATCTAAAAACTCCCTTTTCTTGTAAAATACTAAAATTACTATCCTCAAACATCAATAACTTGTTGAACCCTCGTCATTGGTGTTATAATTGATGGAAAAATAGTGAGTGGTGAAGTGAGGCTCTGTAAGAGGCATGAAGGTTCATTAGTAGTGCATTCATGATGGTTTCAGTGTGCTACAGGCTTGGTCAGTGAGGTAGGAGTCAATTGTAGGTATGGAAATGGTTGTTATGTTTGAATTAGATGTTCTACATGTTAGATATGATGGTGGTGGCATGGGAAAAAGCTGATGGTGGCATGGGACAAAACTATTGAAGTGAGTTTTAGGTCATTCGGTGGAAGTCACAGTTATTACTAGCTCATTTAGGCCTAGTTCTAGAGCCTAATGAGGTGTGAAAGCTCAATAAAGGTAATGAAAAAAAAATGTAAGCATGTTAAGAGCCAAATTATTGTGTCTAGGGTAAACATGAGAAACAACAAGGTTCACTTTATCTACTGGAGGAAAAATTCAAAAATTCACCAAAATTTCCTTTGAGGACTGACATTGTAGGTTGATGTAAATGAGATAGGTATGAATAGTACACACAAATTTGTAGCTAACCAACATATGAGATGTGTAGAGAGGTTTATTTTAGTTATTCATGCCAAATTTCATCAAGTTTTGAATAGGTATGTGGAAGTTGTGTAAGTATTTCTAAAACTGGTTCATTGAGAAATGCAAAATGAGTTGCTTGTCTTCTTAGCACCCAAGAAAAAAATGGAACCTTATTCAGATAAATAATAGAAGGAATTTTTGTCGATAAATCCAAGCTTGAAGTAATGAATTTTTTTTAATGCGAATTGGTTAAGATTCAAAGAAGTTATGATAACTTTTCTAGCCTTTTTTTATCTCTTCCCAAGCCATTTTTGAATTTAATGGAGGTAATAGTGGTTTGTTGTGCTTCAATCTTGTATTTAAATTTTTTTAACATGTTTTAGGGTAATTCAATGTTTATATCATGTTTCTAAATCATTCAAATGTTTTCAATAATGACACTCTCCTTCAAATCTCTTTCAAGGCACATGTTTCTTTCTCTAGGTATAGTGAGAGAGTTTAGTCACAAAGATGTCTTACACTAAATTTTGAAGATTGAACTAAATATGTTTTCCTCTTCAAGTACATGAAAATGGTACAATGATATTTATATGGTAAAGTGGGGCATATTTCCTCTTTTCTAAATTTTTTCCTTCCATGAACACTCTCCATGGTTGGAGCTTGAGCTGTCCAGACTGGTTTCAAGGAATGTGACTTCTTGTTACTTAGCTTCAAATAATTATTGATAAGGTGGTGGTTCTCAAGTTATTTTTCATTCCTTCAATATGGTTTGAACATAGCAGAAGTTCATGTGAAATTGGTAAAGCTCCTTGTTGTTTCTAGGTGTGGACTATAGGTCATTTGGCGAGCTTGGGTTGGTAAGATAGAATGTGGATGTTTAAAACGGTGATGTGCTCTAATCACTGATAGAAGGTGTACATTTATTAAGTATTCCCCTAAAATAATTTAGAATATATTCCTAGACACAAAGTCAAGTTGTATCTTGGCATGTAAAACACTATCATAGCCTACATTACTCTGTGCACTGGGTCTTTGAGTTATGAGAGAAATTTGAAGAAGTTAAAACTAGTTAAAAGCTTGGAGAAGTTTAAAATTACTCTCACAGGTCCATAGAAGAAGAAACTTTCAAAATTCATTCAAAATTTGCTGAGAAATCAATTTTTAGAGCTCCTCAGGTTAGCAAAGTCCAGAAAACCCCACTTCTAGGGTTTAGTCAAAAATTGGTTGAATCAAGAATTTAAACCGGTCAAATTTATTGAAAACCTCAATATTTATTTTCCTTAACCTCACAAAAGAGATTTTTTAAAGAATTGTGTAATTTAATTGATATTTCAAAGAGTTCTCCATGACAGTTTCATGAGGTACTTTGTGCAGGGTCAATTTAAGGTTTTAATGCAAATTTCTTTGTAAACTCATCCTAGAAACTTCTGTAACTCTCCAAAAAGGTAAGAGAGGGCTTAATCAACCTTGGTGTGATCTAATTTGGATTTGAAAAGGTGGAAAATATGTGAAAATTGAAGAATGTGAATCCTAAGTTCAACTCAGTTTGAAAATTCATAAGGTACAATGTTATGGAGTGTAATTTAGAGTCTTAAGTCTAGATGCCTTGAATAGAATGAATACTAAGTGAAGCCCTAAAGTCCACGATAGTTACAAGTTTGTTAGTTCTCTTTCTTGCTCAAAGTTAGGAATGTGAACAGTCCTTTCAAAAATTCTATGTAAGTTCAAAAGAAAAAAAGAACAAAAAACTCAAGAAGTGGAATGTTTTTGCATCCAAATAGGTGATCTCGAGCTAGTGTGAGTTATTGAGTGTAATGTGAACAACTTAGAAATTGAAGAGTTAGTTTTTGATATTCAATGAATTCGAGCAAAAGATTAAAATATGTGTAAGTTATAACTGAGTTGTTAAGCATAAAGAGGACAGTGAGCTATATATATGAATATATACATGATAGAACAAGGTGAAGCATGTTGTTGAGAATTTTTAATACAGTAAGTTGATGTGAAATAGTGAAGATATACGAATCTTATGAGATATGAAAAAGTACTACATTGTAATGAGGAGTACAATGTAAAGAGAAAAGAAGAAGTTATCTTAGACAAGTGGATATTTTGACTAAGACAAAAGTTTCAGACATCTTGGAAATTGAATGCAAGGGTTGTGGATACATATGAATGTTTTTTTTCTTTAAAGTCTAAGACTAGACTAAGGTTACTTCAAGAAATTAGAGAACATGTGAGATGTGTGGGTGATGAAGTGAGGAAAATGTGATGTGAATTATTTTGAGTGTATAATAGAGCATGTGAAAGGTATTGAGAAGAGTATGGTGAGTGTATAACATATAATGTGATGTTAAGTGCTAGTGCTCAAGAATTGAAGAGAGTATAGATACTAACAATGAAGTACAATATGCCAAAAAATTGCAGAAGCATGATGAAGAGCCCAATAAACTAACTAGACAAGGTTGGAGAGAGTAATAGGCTCATAAATGTATATGTTCTGTCTAAGAAAAAGTGCCTCGAGGTTTAGAAGAATGCTTGTGAAGACTATATAATTGTTGTAGGTATTTAATGAACCAAGATTTGAATTGGTAAGTAAAGATGAGGGTATAATAAAGCATGTGAATGGTATTGATTAGAGTATGGTGAGTGTCTAACATATAATGTGATGTTAAGTGATAGTGCTTAAGAATTGAAGAGAGTATAGATACTAACAGTGAAGTACAATATGCCAAAAAGTTACAGAAGCATGACGAAGAGCCCAATAAACTAACTAGACAATGTTGAAGAGAGTAATAGGCTCATATATCCATATGTTCTGACTAAGATAGAAATAAGAGAACATGTGAGATGTGTGGGTGATGAAGTGAGGAAAATGTGATGTGAATTATTGTGAGTGTATAACAAAGCATGTGAAGGGTATTGAGCAAAGTATGGTGAGTGTATAACATATAATGTGATGTTAAGTGAAAGTACCCAAGAATTGAAGAGAGTATAAATACTAATAATGAAGTACAGTATGCCAAAAAGTTTCAGAAGCATGATGAAGAGCCTAATAAACTAAATAGACAAGGTTGGAGAGAGTAATAGGCTCATATATGCATATGTTATGACTAAGATAGAGTTCCTGGAGGTTTAGAAGAATTCTTGTAAAAACTATATGATTGTTGTAGGTATTGAATGAACAAAGCTTTGAATTGGTAAGTCAAGCCGAGTGACTGAATGCTTTGAGAGGTAAGATATCATGTGAAAGGTGATTAAGGTCTTGATGTATTGATGACATTACAGATGAGATAAGAAGATCATTTTGTAAATTTAGGGTCACAATCAGGGTGCATGCAAAAAATTGAAATAAAAGGGAATTAGGAGAAAAAAAGATAAGTGAGTAAATCTAGAAGTCATAATTAGTTGTGAGAGACACCAAACAAAGTGCAATAAAAACTCAAGAACAAGTCTAAGTTGAAACTTAGCATAAAGGGGGTTGTAGCCTCCTTGTAAGTAGTAGATTATAGAAGATAAATTGTAGCTGGTTAAATAATAGGGGGTTGAAGCCTCCTTGTGAATTGAAGATCACTAAATCTTAGTTGTTGTTGAACCAAATTTTGGATTTGCACCTTCAGGTTGAATTGAAGCTCAACCATGAAATCAATGTAACTGATACAAGACATTTTTTTCCTAAGCATAGTTATTTGTTTCAGTGGGGTTTTTTCCCAGTTTGGGTTTCCTACATTAAAAATTGTGACTCTCTGTAATCTCTTACAAATTTCTTGTGTATGGTTTTATGTGTTCATCATAACAACTTTAAAAAGGTAAATTTGAGAAGAAACCGACTCACCCCCCTTTCAATTTCCTAGTTTCTAACATAACTTGATAAAAACAACATGCCACATATATAACATTTATTACATATTCATTTTCAAGATTAAACCATACAAAATCACCTCATTAGGTCGCCCATGGCTTGAGAATATGTCTAGTGAAGACCTATAAACCATGTTAAATAGCTTAAATAGAAAAATAAGACACTTCTATGTGTCCCAACACATCATACTCAAGCTCTCCATGCTCACACCATACCTATATAATTGCTACATGCTTCACTTCATCATGTCATACCTCATTTTTCTCTCTAGGCCTCAAGAACAAGCACCTTGAACATGTTTGTTTCACTAAGTCTAAACTTCTCATCCCTTTTCCATCCTTGAAAACATGTAAGACCCTTCATCACACTCCATGACATTACTCTAGCATCACAAAAACACTTCATCACATTTATAAGCCCTCAAGCAGACTCAAGACACCATGAAACACCATGCAAGACCAAACAATCTCAATAAGGCACTCAACTTCACATGACACTACCAATCAACCTTCATGCCACGTACCTATTTTGACATCAATGACACTTAGACAATAAATGACAACTTACCTCTTTGAAATCAGTGACAAAACACTACTAACAATCTCCCCCTTTGATATTGATGACAAACCCCATTGATGGAAAAACACACAAAAAAACATCTCCCCCTAAGGTACTCACATGCCATCAGTTCATTCTCCCCATTTTGACATAAATCATATAGAAAAACATACCTGAAACATATTCTCTTGACAACATAATAGGATCATCATAAGGTTGGAAATATCAACAAAAACCAACAAGGTCAATTATTCATCTTCAACTCTGATTTTGTCTCTTTGAGAACAACACTACCCCCTTAGTAGATACATGCCTTCCAAAACTAACTTAGACCTTACTCAAGCACCAAATGATAGATACCAATGCACAACAAAAAAATGATATAGTAATAGAGAAGAAAGAATAAACCATTTTCATCCTTGTCTTCACAAGCTTTATGAAGATACTTATATATTCAATCTTCAATCACACCTTCTTGTAACAAAAACTCAAAACTCCCCCTGAATTCTAGAATATGTTGACCTTCAATGCTTAATGTTATTCAAGATTTTACTAACCTTTCAATGACACCATGAACTCATTAATTTAGATTCTGACTTACTCATGCAAGCTTGTACTATCATCTTCTTTTTACAACTCAAAATTCACAGCTCCCCCTAAAACCATGAATTCAATCTCTATCATGACATTCATCTTATATTTAAATAATCAGACTCATACCAATGTACATTCTCATCGAATTTCATCTAGAATATCAAGGAACAACCTTTTTTCTTACCATATACATCAACCTTATCTTTTCCTCCTCAAGAAACATAGAATAACAAATCTACGTATACAACATACCTTAACTTAACCTGTTATTCTGCTGGGCCTTCAAGCATTTTGTAGCAACATTATAAATACCAATTCACCTTCTATATCATCTAGTCATAGCTTGTCATTACAACATACACTAATTTTTGTTCTTCACAAGTGCTTTCACCTAGCTACTTACCTATCTTGCTCATGATTGGCTCAAGGAGCTCTGTTCATCTCCCCCTGACATCTATACTCCACTAAAACACCTCACATAGTACTTTTATCTACTCTCATCTTTATCATGTCACTCACATATTTATTCAACTTGTTTGACTTTTTTGAAACTCATATAGTACTCAGTCCTCCATGACAATTCTTGATGAAACAATAAAAACTTTAAGATATAGACTAGATTGTCAAACATAGAGTTGTCTCCTAATACCCACTTGTTGGGTCTTCATATGAGCTACAAACATAAATAACTCCCCCCGAGACCTTGAACTTTGAACCAAACATAGTAAAATAGAAAACCTTCTCAAATGTAACCTCACCTTTGAATCAAATCATGTCCTCACCAACTGTGAATTCAAACCTCATGTAAAAGAATATGAAAAAAATACATACCTTGAATCACTTATTCTTCATGTTTAACATCTTAAAACAATATGAAACTTCATAAATTTACCTTGAGTAAAATGTATCCTCATATTTGACCTTAAATTTAGCTATTTAACTTTCTTAAGGTATGTAACCTGCTTTTAAGGACTGTCAAACCATTTTGGAGAACATCTCTATCATTCTTTACAACAAACTCTCAATCAAATTCACACAACAATTCAAGGTCTCAAACCTAACTAAGATCTTAAGACACAACTCAAGGCATCAATCAAGCTTCAATTTGTCTACTTACCACTCATACCTTCATTTTTATCATACCTTATTGATTGCATATAGAATCATGAATGTACCTTCATATATCCTTGACACCTGTCCATGATACTTGGAGTAAATTTGTAAACTGTATGTCTCCTACAAAGTCTTCACATTCTTGTGATCATATTTCATAGTCCTTATGCCAATATTTCACTGTCATCTTGTAACTTAACTATACTTGAGGATCCACTTGAAAACCCATAACACTTACCTTCTTGAAGCACTCTATCTAGATTTCCCATCTTTAAACTTTATCACTTCTTTATGCCACACTATCTTGAGACCTTGATAGAATCCCCCTATTTACATGCATCTTCTAGAACTAATTCTTCATCCTTATTTATTCAAGCTAACTACCCATCGTGCATAACCTTCTTAAAGCCCTTCAATTTGATTCATACCTGCAAAGAGCATTAAGACCTCTTATCAATCTCCTCATGAGCCATCATGATACCATTAGGCCTTTAAGAGACCTTTAAGATTATATAACAACACAACAAGCCTTCTCGATGCACCTCTGTTGATCAATCCCGATATTCAAGCTCAAAGATAGATAATATCACACATTATTATTGTGAAACAATATTGTAGGCCTTTATACAAAACCTAGGATCTGATGAAACCATTTTCTTTTGTAACATCATGACTATCCCTATAAAAACATTCCAAGAATAAAATGGGACAAACCATGTCTTTATATATTTTCTTGGTGCTAAATTTTTAAAATGTATAAGCATGACATACACTATAAATTTATTGCCTTATTTAAATAGGACACATAGCAACACAACATATCTATAAGAAAATACTAGATAGATCAACACACCAACATAAATTCTTACCTTCTCAAGGTAGTCTTGAGACTTCACGGATTTACAAACCTACCTTACAAGCTCTCAAATCATCTTGAAACATATTACTCTGTAACAATAATTTCATAGCTACATGAGTCTCCAAAGCACATTTCTTAATGCAAAAAATCTTCTTAAATGATCCTGGCTTCCCATAAAGCTAGAAAACCAATTGCATATATTATTTTGATCATATTTGAACATGTTGTCACATACCTTAAACCATGAATCATGCATAATGACCTATCTAACTATACTTGATATCATAAAAGGAATGAAAATAACCTTTCAGTCTTGCTATACTTCTTTTATGATACAAAACACTACCAACTTCAAGTTTTACTATGATAGACCCTTAATGCAACTTTGCCATCTCTTTAAAAATGGCTCACCTAACCTATAGAACTTAGGACATAATCACAATGCTCAAGCATATTTGTCTCATAATTATTTCTACCTTTCAAGAATATTAATACATAGAACTAAGAGAATTTAGTCCAGGTTTGACTCTCGCTTCACAAGACAGACCTAAGTAAGGTCAACCAACATTTTTCATACATTCATATTTTCAAAGCCTTAAACATCTTCATTGCAACTCTTGTCACTTTCTTAACTGACCTAAAAATTGTATGCTTCACACTTCTAGGAGCATAGGATACTAACACACATCTCTTTCATAACAACCTCAACCTACAAATCTTCTTTGCATCTCTTGAAACCCTTACAACACATCTATAACAAGACAACATTCTTCATGACACATACAAAGTAATTTTGCAAACTTCAATGCTTAAATAAACACATACCTTTCATTTGGTCTCACTTAGCTGTTGAGTAAAGAAAATGGCTAAGTATTAGCCACACATGGAGGTTAGAGACCGCACACAGGAGTGTGAGTAAGGAACTGAAGGAAACAACTAAGGAATATAAGGATACAAAAAAGTGTGTGTGTGAGAGAGAAAGAAGTGAAGAAATGTTAATGCATGAAGGCACACACAACACATGAGAGGAAGTCAGCATACAGGGAGTTCAAACATGCACAATGAGTTCTAGGACTTAGACAAATTCAAAAAAGAGGCTAAAAATAGGAAAAAGCAAAAGATGGCGTGACATATAAGGAACACCCAGAAATAGGAAAAACACATTTAGGATAAGAAAAATATGACAGATAGAGAAGATTTAATTATAGGATTAAATCATGGATGAGGAAAAACTATTTATAGCTTAATCTAAAGTTAAAGAAAAACATGTAGGTTATATTTAGGACATCTATTATTAACGAAAACACATGTAAGCAGTGAAGGGAAAGTCCCCACCATGTATAAATCGGTTCCTTACTCCTTGAAGTAGAGGGTGTGCCCTGATGAAAGTATGTGAGCTATGTAAACATAGAGTTCTTAAGTATTGAGTATGTTATGTATGTGCGTATAGACGTAGTCAGCCTATGATTGTAATCAATATGTTTATGTAATGAACTGTGCTTTTGATGGAAAATTGTGTATGGATTTCAAGGGTTAGTAGATATGAACATGGTATAATGGGAATCCAAATATTATTGATGATTTCCTATATTGAGTGATTTCCTTATTATGTGTTTCCATTGCTTCTACTTTATTATGCTATTATCTATCCATGATATGATGACTATGTATGCATTAAACCACATCTTGGCAAGTGAACAAAGGAGGAACTTGAATGGTTGCATGTAATTTGGGTAAGTGCCTAGGAATTTGCCTAGGTGAAGTGCCAACGCACATGACCTTGGGAAGTGTTGGCTACTAGAATCCAACATTTTGGTTGATTTTTCAGGACCTATTTTCATTATTGTCATTAGGATGTGGCATTCATATGGTGTTTTGACTATCATTGGAGAATATTGAGCATTGGGTGGATAATCAACAAAATGAATTTTCTCATAGATATAACACCAGACATGATTTTAATGTGCTAGTGGGTGGAAGAGAACTTATATGATTATTTATATGATAACTTCTTCAGTTTCTTCCCAATAGAATTATATGAGTGGTTAACAGCTTACACGTAGAACATGGGTGTATGACTAGGAAAGAAGAAAATGTGGAGCTATGACAAGTACCAAACACTATCTGATTTGGATGTGTCATGGAAAAGAGTTATAGATTGCTGGTGGGAAGATGTGCTATGTAATTATACCTTGGAGTGCGTGATTTTGATATATTTTTTCTTGAAAGAAGAAAAGTTTTGGTTTCTGTGCAAAACCAGGGGATCGTACTTATGCATGTTACCTTTAGAAACAAAGATATTGATGATTGATATAGGAATGGATACCTTACCTATGGAAGGATAAAACTCCACCGCATGCAGAGGAAGGAACTAGGTTTTGGAAGGATGACATTGGTTTAAGTAGAATAAAGAGGGAGAGAAGAAATATTGTGTAGGTATAATGATGCACAAGAGAGAGAAATTAAAGAGGTGTTGATACTGAGAAGAATGATGTCGGGTGGAAGTGATGAGAACCTTGTAGATGGTGAGGGACCGTAAGATCATGTCATTCTAGTATTGGGGAGGCACAATAGAAGGACCCCTTAGGAATCATATAAGAGAGATTCTGAGGAGATAATGAGAATCGTTGGCACAAATCTGAACCATCTTGGACACATAGCCCTTGTGCATGGTGCTTGGAATATATAATTTGTTATAAATTATCATTATATTGAAGGTGATCAGGAAGGTAACTGAGGATCACCACGTAGGGTTGGAGATATAGGTAGGCACATATTGGTATCAGAAAAAGAGGCATAATAGATTAAGGCAATAGATATGATAGTAAAATAGGATCTTGTATTTGTATAATTTTTTTTGGAAATAATTTGGTAGGCGTGTCATCGAGACAAAGAAGTGGTGCGCTACCTATTGGAGGTAGTACTATAGGTAGACGAGTAGAACAAACAATTGGGGTATAGTTTAGAATTACTATGGGGACATAAGGAAGCACTTCTACTGGTCCCTAGGTCATGACATGAGGCTCAAGGGGTTCATGGACCCCACAATGCAAAGGAAATCATAGTGAAACTTAGGTTTAAGATCTGGCCCAATTCTAGGACAAGGACCATAACAACTAGCACAATGACCTCAACAATTGTAGTAAATATATCAGACCCCCTAGATCTTATTTGATATGTCCCTTCATTTTATAGAATATAAAGGTGTGGAAGATGTAGTAGAACATGTGCATATGTGTGAAATTTTATGGATATCCAAGGGAATAATGACTCTAGATCGAAAGGAAAGTCAGTTTGCAATAACACTTTAGGGACACACACATAGTTGATATAGGAAGTATGATCCACACCAAAAAATAATGGACTATGATGTGTTGTATATTTCCTTCTTATTTAAATTCCAAATACCTGAGTTTGAGCATAAAATCATTAGCGCGCTGAAGAAAATTAAACAGGGATTATCAAAGAGTGTTAGAGAATATGATGTACCTTTCAAGACCTTGTTGTCTAATCTTTCCTATGACATCCATCAGAGCCATCATGAGCAGTGGTTTATATGAGGCTTGTTAACACCTTTTTGAAGGGTGCTATCACATAATAAATTCACTAATCCATGCGAGGCCTTAGAAGGAGCACTACACACAAAATCAATTGGAAGTGTAGAAACATGAGCGAGTCCATTTTTTGAGGCCTAGATTATAACAATGGACACTCAATTGGAGACGAACTTATCTACCACTTTCGATTCACACTCCACCTTCTTGTACTTGATTTACTAATATGAGGTAGCAGGAACTTCCAAAAGGATAGTGATTTCACGCCCGAATGTGGCACCCCCTACTGATTAATTGTGCGATTTTTCATAAGAAACCATGATGTTGTCATTTTCCCCTTTTGCAATGGGCTAAGCACAAACTGTTCTATATATATAAAATCATATGATGTGCATACTATGAAAAACCAATATTCGGTTTCTTTGATTAGATTCATGAGGGCTTATAAAAACGGGTTTACACACCAACCAGTTAGAGAGTCACATGTGGAGCAAGAAGAAGGACATAATAATAAAGGGCACACTAATGGTAATAAGGTTTTAGAGGTGGAACCGACACAAAGGCCTGTTGGTCCAATGAGGCTTACACGAGGCACATGTCTAATAGGTTGGGTCCCTTACTCATATCAATGTGAGTGTCTGAAGACAAGCAGAAAGAGGTTGCGCATTCTATGAAAGGCATATAAGGTTGAAGATTTTCTGCCTGTATGCCCACATGTGCAAGAAGAAAAGAAGGAACGGGTGAAAACTAGATTAAGTTCTGAACACACGACGTAAGATCAATGACCACCTAAGAACACAGGTTGTCGTTGAACTAAATCTTACTAGCTAGTCCACAGTGGATTCAATGTGTGGACAGAGAAGGGGAAGGTGAGACTCTCATTAGAAGGACCATTTGTGTATACGACGTATCTAGTGGCAACCAATCCAATAGAAGGAGTTATAAGGAGACCCGGGGGCATCAGGGAGATACAAGGGGACAATAATGTAAAGAAGAGCCCGCCCCTGAGAGGAAGAGAAACAAGTGAGGAATACTAAAATACCACAGAAAGGATTTGGAGGTGACCTTACGAGGTATGAGAGGGCTCATGCAGGAGAACACATCCTCTATTGGAAGAGTGGTATACAAAGGATTCCACACATAGGTGAGAAAGGAAGCAGCACCAAATTCTTCATGCTAATTACCCCAAGAGTCTGATATGCAAACGAAAGACATGGATGTAATGACATGGTGGTGAGAAGTAATATCCTCATGATACGTACAAAAATTAAAAGTCCTCACACTATTCTTAGGAAACAAGATGGGAAGGACTTGCCCACGTAGCCATAATCAAATGTGTGTATCTGGATGACAAGACCAATAAAGATTACCACGTTGGGGTTACTAAATAATGCTCCTACACCATTCAAGGATACAGGTAAAGGGTGCCTTTTCGTCTGGATTTGGCTGAAGTAGCCAACTTCCTTCACATAATAGGCCATCTTAGGTTTTTCTGGTCACAATGCGGACTATTATTTAACAAGCACTATGTGAAAGTTTTTCTCCACGGTATGCGCCATGTTGTGAGATACCATGGATAATTTAAATCTCACCTTATTTTCACCCATCAATGACGTATAGATCAATCAAATCTCCATGCATATGGTGCGTTGGACCAACTAGAATATTGGAGCCCTCAAAGGGAGGATACACTTTCATTGCAGAGGCTGTAGTGGATCGATGATTACTACGCTCATGGCTGTGTCATGGGTTTCATGGTACATTATGCCGTGGTTGGGTTACAAGGTTGATGCGACGTGAGCGGGAGAGGGTCATTAGTCCTTGGCCTCTGTTCGGGGCTATGTCCGGATAGTTTTTATTGAAGTATACCAGGGAGGGAAAATCAGACTAATTCTTTCGTGCGTGCTGGATACCCCATGGTATTTGTGTAATGAGTAGGATAGGAGACACAGATGGTATAGATCCTTTGCATGGGACAATAATGCCCTAGTGGATCCACAGAGAGATATCTTATTTCGATGGCATGAGATTCATAGTGCAATTTTGAAAGGATTTTCCCAAGAACCATCTCCCTTCATCATACAAGATTATGATGGAAGACTTCTCCCCCGTTACTGTTCAAGATTTAACAGGAATTAGACGTAAGCTAAGATGCTTATAACTATTCTTATGTGGGTTGTGTGTCTTCTGGTATGTACATTACTAAAGCTACAGTAGGGAGGGGGGGGTGGGGGGACAATACATGGAGTAGCTTACTTCGGTATCACCCAAAATTTTTTAATTTTATATTCGCCAAATGGTTTCCATGCATTTGTAGATTATGAGGCACCTCACATTGGGGGATATGTGAAGATGTTGTTGAAGATTATTGATTAATTTTTTGGTGATGCTTCAAGTATGCCGAGGATCGGTAGATAGAAGAGAACAAGGTGGGGGCCACATTTGGCCCTCGCAAGAGCAAGAGACAGGAAATATTTCACCTTATTATAAATGATGAAGAGGTGAGGATCTAGATACTCCAGCCAAACAAAAAGTGCAGTGAGGTGTTGGCCTCCATAGAAAATAATCACGCACATACAGCACCATTGAAAACTAAGGAAAGTAAACATTGGAAATGAAGAACCTGCCAAAGGACGGACAACTATTGGTGATATGGTCGTAACTCGAGGTGGTAAAGATTAATTGATCTACTGTGTACAAAATTTCCGGATATATTTCCAGAGGATACCATTGAATTAAGGGAGTCATCCTATAGGAAAAATTAAATCAAAGCTCAAAGAGGGCCGACAAGCTGGTTTAGGAAGATGCATTACCAAGATTGCCTCTATTACACATCAAGGTGAAAGAAAATTGATAAATTCTCAAGTAGGAATTGAGGCTATTGAGGAGTAAGCAATGGATAAGTGGACGGATGGTGATTAAAGCATAAAAAAATATGTCCGGATTAAAGGCTTATGTTTGACGATATAGTGATGAATAGTTAAGGTTCCTTGACTCCCTTTTCCACACCCATTATTGCCTATATCTGAGAAGGTGTTGCAGGGTGTGCGATCTATTTCTTATAGATGGATTTGCCTTATCATTCGTTAAGGTGGTCCCTTAAGAATAGGAGACGACCAAATTTGTAATTGAATGGCGTGGTTTTTTTTTTTTTTCTCGGTTTTCCGGATAATATGACCTTGGATTGAAGAAGAATGCACCAACAGTGTTCCCCGCATTTAAGACTGTTATCATAAATTTACTTTAGGGTTTAAGTGGATTATTGGATGGTATATGGCCTGGTTACAACATTTGGACTCATTGAGGTTGATTTTTGAGATATGAGATAAATAATATCCTTGTGGACATTAACGAATGAGTATTGTGAACCTTTGTACTTTGATTGGGCAATCATATGAATAGGATTTGTGATATACCTAACCCGGATTTGCCCTTATATTGGGTTGGAGTAGATAACTACATCAGAGACAACGTGCATGGATTTTTGGAATACAAGTATATTACCAAAAACTTTATCAAGGGATATGCAAATAGTTTACACCACTGGAAGAGTTCTTAAAGCAAGGAAAATGTTATTGGGGCTGATGTGAACAAAAAACGATTTGGAATTCGTTAGGTAGAAGCTAAATTACCGGCATATCTTAGCTACCTTATTTGGAACAACTATTGCATGTGCCTGTAGAGATTAGGGAAAACCATCGGAGTAGTATCCCATAACAAGTGACGGTATATGTGGCTCATAAATCTATTTTTCAGAAGGTATCTCACACCGGCAGAGGCAGAGCTAAATATACAACTATGGAGTGTGCATCATTTTCAATAATATACCACTTATCCGTTCGGTAGTAACTTGATAGCCACATCCATTTATATTATAATTAATCATATGGTGTGAAGTCTTGGTCCATAAGCCAAGTTTTCATGGTACATCTTTAGTTGGATCCTTATCTTCCAGAGTGTGATTTCTCCGCTATAGTGAAGCCTGATAAACGAATTGGGGACCGATCATTTGTCAAGGATTAACTCTGGTGGGATGCACAAGCCTAGAGACAACGATTTAGATGTTCAGTTATTTCGCTTAACGAACGTGTTCGGACCTACTCGAAGATATATTAGTCTTCTTGCACATTGGAGTAAGGTTACACACGGTAGTACAAACCAGAGAAATAACAACTCATGATTCATGCGGTGCCGTACTAACTCATTGGAGGTACCTAACAAGGATATGTGTTGGGAATTCCAAGCTCGAAATAGGGGGCGGTGATATGCTTTAATAAAAAACAAATCATGCACACAAGATCTAAACAATTCCCTAAAATTCCAATAGTGGAAGGCTAAACGAGATTAACCAAATCAAAACCAAAGGTACACACCGATCAACAACATTGACAGTGGTGCACCAATGTGGGCTACATCCCACCCAAAAATAGAGGTATCCACTCCGGATAATAATATATATAACAAAGATTGACAAACCACAATCTCAATACCAGAGTAAAATGAATCTCCCAGAGTATCTCCTGCTCCTCTAGATCTCTAAATAGATCTACAGGAGTTCACTATAACTGGGCCTCAAAACCAATCTAACAGGATCTCACATAACAAGAACTACACATCTACCACTATGCCACCCCAAGCCTCATATGGATATGCAACCAATGCCTGTCTCAAAAGGTCTACCATGTGTAACCATAAACTTTGCGCCAAGATGTAGGTATCTCCGCCATCTCATGCCTCAACCTGTGCAGTTACAATAAAAGGGGGAACCTTGACTATATCTCTATCTACATTATCAAAAATACAACATGATTCATGGTTGATCTCTTAACTACAAATATATTCCAAAAAACTAAGGAGTCTAAAAATATAAGACTAGATCTACATGGATCAACAATACATCATGATCTCATGGAAGCTACCACAAAGATATTCAACAACATGTGTCTCTACAAGGAATAAACTCTCTGTGCTTTGGATAATGGGCAAGCCATTACAATGAGACAATCATATAAGAGGAAATACAATACAGAGTTTCCCTTTCTAACCATCAGATTGTACATGCACCGCTACCTTTGCATATTCCTTCTATCCCACCTTTCTCCATGGGCTCTGTTCATGGACACTGTTCTTATTCTCCTTCTCATCCTCTTCAATCTAGGAGAATACAGGATCTAATTCAATCCTTCTCTTAATAACATTCTCACCCTAGTATTTAATGCTTATATGGTATATACAAACTTATGGTAAACTTAGCTATCCTTTCCCAATTAGGATCAACCTTTATAACAGCACTAATGTTGAGTTTTTATACAAGGATGAGCATGTTGTGATACCATTGGATAATTTAAATATTTCACCTTATTTATAACCCATAAATGAAGTATATATCAATCAAATCTACGTGCATACGGTGCGTGACCTAGAGAATATGGAGCCATCAAAGGAGGACGCACTTCATTGGGAAGATGTGTAGTCTATCGATGATACTACACTCATGGCTTATGTAATTAGGTTCATGGTACATATGAAGTGGTTGGTTACAAGGTTTGAGGAAGAGTGATGAGGGTCATTAGTCCTTGACGCGTTAGGTGGCTGTGTAACGATAATTTTTTGAAGTATACTAGGGAGGAACATCACTAATAATTCTTGTGCGCGATGGAATAAAAATGGTGTAATGAGTGGGATAGGAGACACATGATGGTATACATATTTCATGGGAAAATAATTCCCTAGTGAGATACACATAGAGATATATTACTTTGATGGCATGAGATCAGAGTGGAATTTTTGACAAGATTTTCCAAGAACAATATCCCTTCACTAATACAAGATTATGATGGGAAGAATTCTCCCATGTTACACGTTCAAAATTTAAAAAGGAATTATATGTAAGATAAAGATGCTTTATAACCATCCCTATGGGTACACAAGTTTTAATTTACTTTGCGTGGTTGTGTGTATGCTTGGTATGTACATACTAAGCTAAAGTAGGAGACAATAAATTGGAGTAGCTTACTTTAGGTATCACCCAAAATTTTGATTAATTTTCTATTAAGCCAATGGTTCATGAAGATTTGTAGATTATGAGGCACATCACATTGGGGGATTATGTGAAGGCTATGAAGATTATGATTTAATTGTTTGGTGATGCTAAAATATGCGAGGATCTGGTAGAAATAGAAGAGACAATGTTGGGTCACATTTGGAAAGAGAAAGAGAAAGAGACAAGAAATATTTTATACCTTATAAATGATGAAGAGGTTGAGGATCTGGATATCAAGCAAAAAAAATGTGCATGTGAGGTGTTGGAATCCATAGAAAAGAAATCATGCACATACCATGTACCATTGAATACTAAGAAAGTAAACATTGGAAATGAAGACATGCCAAAGGAGGCAATTATTGGTGATTATTGGTCTGAACTAGAGGTTGTAAAGATAAATATATTTCAGGATATATTTCCTGGAGGATACCATGAATTTAAGGGTGTACATCGATCATTAGGAAAAATTAAAATCAAGCTCAAAGAGGGCGTACATCTGGTTAGGAAGATGTCTTACTAGATGAATCCTAATCTGCACATCAAGGTGAAAGATGAAATTGATAAAATTCTCAAGTTAGGCATTATTGAGCCTATTGAGGAGTAAGAATGGATAAGCTCGATGGTGATAAGAATTAAAAAATATGACCGGATAAGGATTTATGTTGACTATATAGTGATGAATGGTTAATGTTTCATTGATCCCTTTCACACACCATTCATTGAAGATATCTTAGAAGGTGTTGCTGGGCGTGAGATCTATTCATTTATAGATGGATTTTCAGGTTATCATTAGTTAAGGATTGCACGTGAAGAATAGGAGAAGACCAATTTCGTAATTGAATGGGGATGTTTTTCCTTATAATTATGACCTTTGGATTGAAGAATGCACCGACAATGTTCTTGCACATTTAAAGATGTTATTCATAAATTTAATTAGGTTTACGTGGATTATTAGATGGTATATGGCCTAGTTAAATACCATTATGACTCCTTGAGGTTTATTTTTGAGATATGTAGATAACTTAATATCTCTATGAACATTAAGAAGTGTATATTTGTGACACCTTTTTGTACTTTGATTGGGCATATCATATGTAAGGAAGGATTGTTGGTAGAACTAACCAGGATTGTAGTTATCTTGGTTGGAGGAGCTAACTAATCAGAGAAAAGTGTGTGGACTATTGGGACATACAAGTTATTACAAAAACTTTATCAAGGGATATGCAAAGATTTTTGCACCACTGGAAGAGTTATAAAGCCAAAGGAAACTTTTATTGGGGTGACGTGCAACAAAAATATTTTGAGACTTTTTAGGAGAAGCTAACTACCGTGCCTATCTTATGCTTACCTTCTTGGAACAAACTATTTCATGTGCATGTAGATGCTTTAGGTAAAACCATTGGAGTAGTGCTAAAATAGCCAAGTGAAGGTAATGTTGATCATCCCATCTATTTTGCGAGAAGGATTCTCACACTGGCAGAGCTAAATTATTCAACTATGGAGTGTGAATCATTTTCAATAATATACACACTTCATAAGTTTATGTAGTACTTGATAGCCACACCATTTATATTATATATTAATCATATGGTGTTGAAGTAATTGGTCCATAAGCCAATTTTGCATGTGTGCATCTTTCGTTGGATCCTTATCTTCCAGGAGTTTGATTTCTCAGCTATAGTGAAGCCTGATAAAATAAATTTGGGACCCTATCATTTGTCAAGGATTAACTCTGGTGAGGATGCACAAAGAATATAAGAAACTATATCAGATGTTTAGTTATTTAGATTAAATCACATGCCGACATACTTATAAGATATTATAGTATTTTTGCACACTGGAGTTGCACGTAAAGGTATGAAAACACTAGAGAATAAACAACTCATGATTCATGTGGTGCCATACCAACTCATTGGAGGATACCTATACAAGATATGTGTTGGGAATTCGAGACTGCGGAATAGTGATATGATTTAATAAAAAAACAAAATCATGCACACAAGATCTAAATAATTCCCCAAAATCTACAACAGTGGAAGTATAAACTAGAATAATCCAAATCAAAACAAAGTACACACATATAATACAACATTTACCGTGGTTCACCAAATGTGGGCTACATCCACCAAAGATAGAGATCTCATATATATATATATATATATAATATAACAAGATTACAAACCAACTCTTCAATACAAGAGTAAAATGCATCTCTCCAAGAGTATCTCCTCTCCTCTAGATCTCTAAATAGATCTACATGAGTTCACTATAACCGTGCCTCCAAACCACTAGCAGATCTCACATAACTAAGAACTACTACTTCTGCCACTATGCACCAAGATCTCCTATGGATATGCAAACAATACCTCTCACAAGGGTCTACCAATGTGCAACCATAACTTTGTGCCAATAAACAAGTCTCTCCTCCATCTCACTGCATCAACCTGTGCATACAATAAGACTTCCTCTACTATATCTAGATCTACATATATCAACAATACAACATGATCTCATGGATCTATGAATACAATATCTCACAACAACCTACGGATCTAAAAATATAAGACTAGATCTACATGGATCCACACTACATCATGATCTCATGGATCTAAAATACAAGATATCAATAACATGTGGATCTATAAGAATAAACACTATGTGCTTTGTATACTATGCAAGCCATTACAATGAGACAATAACT
This sequence comes from Taxus chinensis, assembly GCA_019776745.2. Taxonomy (NCBI): domain Eukaryota; kingdom Viridiplantae; phylum Streptophyta; class Pinopsida; order Cupressales; family Taxaceae; genus Taxus; species Taxus chinensis. The sequence goes on along the minus strand of CM034150.1, from coordinate 639,758,960 downwards.
ATAGGAGGAAATACAATAGAAGATGTTTCCCTCTTCTCACCATTCAGATGTACCTGCCATAGCTTTACCTGCTATTTCCTTCTGTCCAACTTCTCTCCATGGAAGCTATGTCTTCATGTAACCTGTTCTTTATTTCTCTTCTTCTTCATCCTCTCAATCTAGGAGAATCAAGGATCTAATTCAATCCTTCTCTTAATTAAGCTTCTAACCCTATATTTAATGCTTATATAGGTTTATACAAACTTAGGGCAACTTAGCTATTCATTTACAAACTTTAGATCAACTTTATAACAAAGTTAGATCTAATTCCCGTGAGTTAAATATAAACTTTCACACACAGGTAACTAGTTCCGATTACCTTGACCGATGGTGGTTCCTTTGCTGATCAATGATGGTTATTGTGCTAACTGATGGAGGTTTGCCAACTGACGCCAGTTACTGTGCAAACCAACCACTTGTAATGCATGCTTATTATGAAGAAATATAGCTCTGTAACCCAAAAATCTCCCTCTTGGAGATTAATTGCTGAACTTTTTTACTTGTACTTGTACATCACCATCCTCTACAATACCGAGAATACCATATATTCTTTACATCAACAATTCTCTCAAGTAATCAGGAATATTAAACCATCTTCTAAAAAAAAGAAGATAACAAACCATGAATTACCATACACCTGCACGAAGCTTCTACTGATCCATGATACCCAAGCTATCCATACATCAACTGTTATGAAATAAGGGATTAAATATGTAGAATAATCCCTCACAGAATCACAACAGTAGAAACTAATATGCAGAAAATATTACAGATCTTAAATAAAAGTGCAGAATAAAATAACACAACACAAAGAGACAGTATTTAACGTGGTTCACCCAATTTGGGCTACGTCCACCAAGAATCACTTGCTCATATTTTATTACAAGCCACCGCTCTCTCAATACAATACCCAGATCTGTTTGGAGCTATGCTCAACAAACTCTACAGAATTCACACCCGAATTCAAAACACATATGCAATGTTTACATTATATCTACCATATGCACAAAACCATATAAATAGACAACTGCTTAAGTAGTTTTACAAAACCATGGGTATTAAAACCATGGGCCAAAACTGTCCCATAAACCTATGGGTCAAAATCCTACCCATATGAGAAAAGCACATTTCCTGATATATCGGGCACGTTTTAAGGCCCAAATTTTTTTTTCGGGGGCTGTGCCCCTGAACCCCTGCTACCGGGGGCTTCCACCCCCAGACCCCCACCCGGCCTCGGCCAAACCTGAACCCGGCAAGACAACTATGGAAAGTGTACAATACTCTTAGTGTATAGTCTTCAACACTTTCTCACATGAAAACAGGCTCCACAACCTAACAATCTCCCACTTGGAGACTAGTTTTCCTCTGAGCAAGCTTCTCAACCCTTCACTAGTTTCCGTGAAGACCAACCAAAGCTGAACACAGCTTCAGTTTTTCCCTTGTGACCACCTTGGTCATCATGTCTGCAAGATTCTAACTGGTATGAATCTTCTCCAGCTTCAACTTCTCTTCCTCCAAAGCTGTCCTGATGAAATGGTACCTTAACTGTATATGCTTTGTCCTAGAGTGGAAAGTAGAGTTCTTAGCTAGGTGTATAGCACTCTGACTATCACTATGCAACTTTCCTTCCTCCTGCTTATGCCCCAACTCCTCAAGTAATTGTTGTAACCAAATCATTTCCTTGTTTTCCTCTATGGCAGACAACATACTCAGCCTCCATGGTTGACAAAGCCACCAGCTTCTATAGTCGTGAAATCCAGCTTACTGTTGTCCCACCTACAGTGTAAACATAACCTGTTGTGCTCCTCCTACTATCTACATCTCCAGCCATATCTGAATCTACATAACCACACAAAGTGGTGTCTGATCCAATGTAGCACAAAACTGTCCCCATGGTCCCTCTCAAATACTGAAGGATCCACTTTACTGCCTGCCAGTGATCTCTACCTGGATCACTCATAAATCTACTCACAGCTCCCACTGCATGGGAAATATCAGGCCTAGGTGCACACCATGGCATACATCAAACTGCCAACCACTGATGAGTAAGGTACCTTGGACATCTGGTTTCTCTCCTGCTCTGTCTTGGGACACTGCTCCTTTGATAACTTGAAATGGCCTGCCAAAGGAGTCCCAACCGGTTTAGCATCCTGCATATTAAACCTCTCCAAGACCTTCTTAATGTACTCTTCCTGAGATAAATTTAGCTTCTGTTCCTTCCTATCCGAGATATCCTCATACCAAGGATTTGTTTGGCTGCCCCCAAATCCTTCATAGCAAAGGATTCACTTAGCTGCTTCTTGAGTACTTTTATTTCCTGCATGTTTTTACCTACAACCAACATGTCATCCACATACAGACAAAGGATAATATAACTGCCATCCTCAAATTTCTTTGTATACACATAATGGTCAGAATGACATCTAATATAACCTTGCTCCATCATGAAGCTATCAAATTTCTTATACCATTGACGTGGAGCTTGTTTCAAGCCATACAAGCTCTTCTTCAGTTTGCACACCATCTCCTCTTTACCTTTGACCTCATAGCCCTCTGGTTGCTGCATATATAGTTCCTCCTCCAAATCACCATGGAGAAATGCAGTCTTTACATCAAGCTGTTCTAAGTGCAAGTCTTCTGCTGCATCACTATTCCTAGAAAAGTTCTAATAGAAGTCATTTTTACTACAGGAGAAAAAATCTCATCAAAATCTATACCTTTTTTCTGTGCAAACCCCTTGACCACCAACTGGGCCTTGTATCTTTTCTTTCCTCCTTCTTCCTCTTTGACTCTGAACACCCACTTGTTCTGTAATGCTCTTTTGCCTTCGGGTAGCTTTACCAAATCCCATGTCTGGTTCTCCATGAGAGCCTGATGCTCCTCATCCATGGCTTGCTCCCACTTCTTCCTGGCATCTACTTGCATTGCTTCATCAAAGCTCTCTGGCTCTCCACTATCAGTGAGTAATAAATAATAAAGAGAAGGAGAAAAATGTTCAGGTTCTCTTCTTACCCTAGAAGACCTCCTCAATATAGGAGTTTGGGGTTCCTGTTGAGGAGGTTCCTGAACTGATTCATGTGTCACTTTCCCATCTGGAAGATCCTCTACCGCTGCATATTCTTTCTTGGATTCTTCCCTATTTTCTTGCAACTGCTGATTATACATGACTTTCTCATTAAAGACCACATCCCTAGATCGAATGATTTTCTTGTCCTTAATACTCCAACATTTATATCCAAAGTCATCACCACCATAACCAATGAAAGTACATTTTTCTAATTTAGCCTCTAGCTTGGTCCTATCATCCTTGTCTATATGGACAAACACCTCACATCCAAAGACTCTAAGAAATGAATAATCAACTTTCTTACCATACCAAGCCTCCTCAGGTATGCCTCCATCCAAGGCACTTGAGGGTCCTCTGTTTATCAAGTACACAGTTGTGCTCACCGCTTCTACCCAAAAAGAAAGAGGCAGTCCTGCATGTAACCTCATGCTCCTAGCACATTCCATTATTGTTTTGTTCATCCTTTCTGACACCCCATTCTGCTGCGGAGTTCCTGGAACCATATTTTTCCTGTGGATTCCATTCTTAGAACAATAATCATCAAATTCATTGTTGCAATACTCCCCTCCATTATCTGACCTGAGACATTTTAGCTTAAGACATGTTTCATTCTCTACCAAGGCCTTCCATTTAACAAAAGTGTCAAATACATCAAATTTGTTTCTAATACAATAAACCCAAACTTTCCTTGTTGCATCATCAATAAAAGTAACATAATAACTTGAACCCCCAAGAGATGATACCTGAGCCCGCCCCCACACATCAGAATGCACCAACTCTAACTTACTCTCTTTCTTTGTAGGTCCAACCTTGAGAAACCTTACTCACTTATATTTCCCATATATGCAGTCCTCACAAAAATCCAAACCTATTTCTTTATATCTGGAAAATCCTTCTTTATGATCTCCATGCCCTTATGGCTCATATGACTGAGCCTATAGTGCCACAATGTTGTATCTACTTCTGAAGCCACAAGATTACAAACATTAGTGCTATAAGTGGTTAAATACAAGGTTCCAACCTTCTTACCTCTTGCCACCACAAGAGCACCCTTGGTAACCTTCCAAGAGTCCACTGTAAATATCACAGTACAACCATCACTTCCCAACTGCCCTGCCGATATCAAATTTCATCTTAATGTAGGCACATGTCTGACATCCTTCAATAGCCAAGTATTCCCATTCTGCATCTTAACCTGAACAAAACCTTTTCCAACTATGCTGCAAGGCTCATCATCACCAAGAAAAACATGCCCAAAATCTCCTTGAACATAATCAACAAAATAATGCCTATGTGGAGTAGCATGGAAAGAAGCCCCCGAATCTAAAACCCAAGATTCAGTAATATTGTGCAAAGAAAGAATCAAAGCATCCTGACATACATTACCCGTTGCCACATTTGCCTCCTTGTTTTCTTCCTGTTGTTTCTTCTTGTCTCAAAGCTCCCAACAGTCCTTCTTTGCATGCCCATACTTTCCACAGTGCCAGCATACTATCTTACTTTTGGATTTTGACCTTGCCCGATCCTTTGATTTTCCACGGCTTCCTCTATTCTTCTGTCTCCCTCTAGTTTCCACTGTCAAAGCATTCCTTGAAGTAGAAGATTCACTAGAGATTTTTCTTCACATTTCCTCACTTAGAATCACCCCTACAACATCCTCAAACTTCAACTTTGAGTTAGCTGGAACCGAGTTGCTTACCGCCATTACCAGGCTATTCCAACTCTCAGGTAAAGAGCACAAAACTAATAAAGCCCTAACTTCTTCATCAAATTCTATTGTAACCAAAGCTAGCATATTTACAACCGTATTAAAATCATTTAGATGATCTGTTACTGAACCATTCTCAGACATCTTCATATTAAACAAATTTTTCATTAAAAATATCTTATTAGAGGTAGAGGGTTTTTCATACAACTTCCCTAATGCATCCATCGGTTAATTTATAGTCTTTTCCTTTGAAACATTAAATAATACCGAAGATGCAAGACACATCCGTATTGTCCCAAGTGCCTTCCTATCTAGCAAATCCCATTCCACATCTGTCATGCTTGAGGGTTTGTTCACCTTCTCAGACAGTGGAATATAAAGATCCTTCTGATAAAGGTAATCTTCCATCTGCATCTTCCAAAGACCAAAATTATGCCCGTTGAATTTATCAACCCTAGATCTTCCATCATCTGCCATAGCTCCCACTCAAGATAAAAATTTCCCTATGATTCAACACTTCAGCAAACCAAACCAAGCTCTGATACCAATTGTTAGGAAATAAGGGATAAAATATGTGGAATAATCCCTCACAGAATTGCAATAGTAGAAACTAATATGCAGAAAATATTACAGATCTCAAATAAAAGTGTAGAATAAAATAACACAACACAAAGAGACAATATTTAACATGGTTCACCCAATTTGGGCTACGTCCACCAAGAATCACTTGCTCAGATTTTATTACAAGCCACCACTCTCTCAATACAATACCCAAATCTATTTGGAGCTATGCTCAACAAACTCTACAGAATTCACAATCAAATTCAAAACACATCTGTAATGTTTATATTATATCTACCATATGCACAAAACCATATAAATAGACAACTACTTAAGAAGTTTTACAAAACCATGGGCATCAAAACCATGGGCCAAAACCGTCCCATAAACCTATGGGTCAAAATCATGCCCATATGAGAAAAGCATGTTTCCCGGTATATCAGGCACGTTTAAAGGCCAATTTTTTTCTTGGGGGTTGCACCCCTAAACCCCGGTAAGACAACTGTGAAATATGTACAGTACTCTTAGTGTACAGTCTTCAACACTTTCTCACATGAAAACAAGCTCCATAACCTAACATCAACCTCCACTAAATCATGAACACCACGTCTCTCATGAAATCAAGTGATCATGACTAACACACCTACAAGATCTCCCACTCAAAAAAAAGTATTGAAATTATATTGCTTTTATAGCCATCTAACCATGTATCTCCAACCATCTATCCATGTCTCCATGAAACCACCAATGTAACTGACTAAAGAGAAGTCAAACTGGAATATGCGAAAGAAAAAAAACAAGATCCTGGGAAAAGGTAACCCAAATGAGTTATACATGTAACCATTAGGTGAATAATCCACAAACACCTACATACCTCAAAGAATCCAAACATTGCAATCTACAAATCAGAGAACCCACATAAAAAAATTACACATCCAATACAACCATCTGTAGATAACATATATATCATGGAATCTAACATAGTAACAAGAGGAAATACAAGCATCCTCTACTCATGCTCAAGGGCACATAAACCATGCTTATAGGAATCCATGTGCAAAACAAATATCTACATCATCATAGACTCATAAAATCAAATTTATCCACATGTACAAACTCACCATGTACATCCATCCATATTATCAGCCTCTCTAGAAGCTCCAAGTCAGCCATCGAATAACTCTAAAGCCAAATATGAATCTTGTGATCATCAATGTCAACAACAACAACCGTGCTAACCATGATACAAATAACTAGTTCAAATACCAAAAAAAATGTTATCAAAAATACTACACACACCATCCAAGATGAAAGAAAACAAGGGCAACAACAATAAGATGTAAATATACACTATTGTCACACTGTAACCTGTAACATTTTTTTGGTCCTTCTTCCACCATTAAAACTCAAAAGCATTGATATCTCTTCTTAACCTAGCTGAATAACCATAAACTGTCAATCCCATAAGGATATATAGGAAATATAAAATAAACCAAAAGTGACATCACCATGCAATAAACTCAAAACACCTACAAAACTGTGACTGTCCTCCATAACCACTTTGTTCCTCATACCACTCTGAATAGTAGCATCATCCTCTCACTCTATTTGTGCATATGTGTCCAACTTGCAATGCCAAAAACCATGGCTTGATCCCACTCAATATGAACTCCCCTATACTGCCTCTAATCACAACCTTAAAATCTATATATGTCAGTGATAAATAAAATAGATGAAAAAATATATATCAATTGATTCCCTTCTTATCAAATTGAATACTTCTACATCACAGAAGTTTGACTTCTTGTGAAGTAGGTGAATCAAATTATTTTCATCTTGTGTACTGAACATCTTTTATTACTTGCAACTGTGTCTAAACATGACTTTTCATTGAGGATCCCATCCTTAGACTAGATATATGTGTCCTCAAGATTCCAATATATCTCGGAAATAAAAGTCAAGCTCACCAAATATCCATGGTGCAAATTTTACTTGTACACACAATTCAAACATAATACTAACTCCTTAAAATGAAAGAAATAAAACATGAACCATATAGAGATGCTTGACCCAAAGTCTCACTGGACTAACCGAGCCAAATCCGTACTCTTTCTGATTCAAACATTGAAGTGATCTACACCATCTCTACCATGTACACTATGTGCAAGAAACTTGATCCTCCAAAATAGGACAAAACCATCCATGCCCTCTTCTGCTACAAAAAACCTAGTACAGATTTTTGACTACCATCTGCCTCGAGACAAATGACTTATTTTTTGGGTCTTCTTGAGTTTCATTGACCGGTAATGGTTTTTCAGATCTTTCTGTTAAGACCGACGCTAGTTTCTACCCTAAGCTAACATTGACATCGGTGCTACTGGAATGAAACACGCAACATCCACAATGACACCCGTTAAAAAAAAAAATGGTATGGCAAATAATACACCAAATTTTATTTGTGCGTTGAAGGCAAAAGCAAGTGCCTAAAATAAATACTCTTTTGACCAAAAGTCTTGTTTTTTGTGCTCTTTCCAGCTATGTTGATGTGAGGAGTGTTGTAATCAATTGTGGACAATTTCGGCAAGACATCCTAAAATTTTGGGAGTTACACTTTGTAGGTTTCATGGATTTTGAGAATGATATGCTTTTATAAGTATCTTCAAGAGGATATTGTAAAAACATGTGGAAGAAAATAGATCACTCAAGAAGTGAAATTCTCTTCTACAATCACTCATTCAATAAGGATATTAATACACTCAATTGCTAGCAAACATCACCATCAATTGTGGACAGACATATCCATGCTCCTAGTCCACTTGCAATTGTTTCTCTTGTACCCACTGACATTGATCTGTCACTTTGAGTTGCAAGTACTGATACTCAGACTTATTACACATGCTCTTCCACATACTGTGCCTATTACAGTAAAACATGTTTGTATCCTACTTCTTATGCATGGCTCTCTTTTGAGAAGCCATTAATTCATCTCCGTCGGGTTTCACTAGCGGAGTCATTGGCAGACATTCATAGGTTCTTGTTTCCTCTATTCCACATGTTAAGTGGAATTATACTACTCATGAATTGGTTTTCGAGAAGATACTTCATTGGGATCACACATTGAAAGCTCCTTTTTTGTTCCCTCAACTCTTTATGATGGATCATGAGCAACACATGAGTTCTGCACCTTCACTCAGCTATATTTCAGCTGTCAGACATGATCAACCTGACACACATTCTGATGTTCTTTTGCATGCACCCATTGTGCATTTTGTACCAAGTCATATGCACTTCTTCCCATCCGTGTTGATTTGGGGTGGATATTATTCACTGCATAGGCATTCCTCTACAGGCATGGCTCCTCCACCATTCAGGCCTCTTGCTACTTTTTATATTTCTGCATTGTGATTCTTCTTGTTTTGAGCATTTTTCCAGGTGTAGTGTATCTCTCTTGTTTGTTGAGAGATTTTGTATCTGTATTTTCGACACTTTTGACTATGTTGACAGTATCTCTTATGGGGGATCTATAACTGGTGCATTCCAGTGTTAGTTTTGTCAGTGTTCAAGTATTGTTTTGACAACTCATAGCAGATTTGTAGTATCACTCCACCCATTCAGCAGTATGGGAGGGTGTGGTGTTGATGCTTCTTCAGGTTTTGTGTCCTTGCCTTGTTACCTTGGCTTTTCTTGGATCATGTACACTCTGGATTTTGTGAAATTAGCCTTGTTGCTTTGGTTATTAGTTCTTGGAAATGGCACACCTATTTGCAGCAACTTGCAAATTATGTTTGGTGTTTTTTTGCACTTTCACATCACTCCATCTTATGGAGCTATTCAAAGCCCAGTGAACAGTTATTTTTGATTTTTTCGAGCAGTGGATTTAACTAACCAAGTGCACACCAAATCTTCTTCTAATTGTATGATATTTTTTGAGCCAGCTTCTTGGGAACCGACTCTCTTTACTTTGTTGTTACTGGTCCTTGCAGAATTTCCTTTTTTCCTGTTATTGTACATGAGTACCTCATTAGGCCTAGTTTCCGGGACTCATATTGTGGACATGCCACATCCCTATTATACTGTGAGATGTTAGAGTAGGTATTTACCTTAGCTCATGTTCACCTTGGTACATTTAGCTTTATTGTATTTATCCTCCAGTAACCTTATTTAGATATTAGGAGATATTATCTACATCTATGGTATTGACTAGATTCCACTATGAGATTTAAATGGTTTCCCTGCGATTTTCACATCGATTGCCAAAAAATATATGATATTTCTAAACCCTGCATGTCGGTCACTGTATTCTCTCTCAGTAACCTCACATTGTGTAGCAACCAAATCATAGATAAACTACTAACAAAATACTAAAGAAAAACCTTTCTCATAAAAAAACTAGCCAAGCTCTAATACACCATTGTTGGGAATTCAGGACTGCGGAATAGTGCTACAGTGATTCAATAACAAACAAAATCATGCAAACAGTCTCTAAAAATAGCCAAGCTCTAATCCCATTGTTGGGAATTCAGGACTGCGGAATAGTGCTATGATTCAATAACAAACAAAATTATGCACACAGGATCTAAACAATTCCCCAAAATCTACAACAGTGGAAGTATAAATTAGAAGAATCCAAATAAAAAAAAATTACACACACATAACACATCATGTACCACGGTTCACCCAATGTGGGTTACTGCCACCAAAGATAGAGATCTCATATATATAATATAACAAGAGTACAAACCAACTCTTCAATACAAGATTACAATTCATCTCTCCAAGGGTATATCCTCTCCTCTAGATCACTAAATGGATCTACATGAGTTCACGACAACCGTGTCTCAAAACCACTAGCAGAGCTCACATAACTAGGAACTACTGCATCTACCACTGTGCACCAATCTCTCCCATGGATCTGCAAACAAGACCTCTCACAAGGGTCTACCAATATGCAACCATAACTCTACACCAAGAAGTAAATCTCTCCTCCATCTAACTGCATCAACTTGTGCATATAAGAAGAATTTTTCTAGTATATCTGGATCTACATGGATTAATAATACAACATGATCTCATGAATCTATGAATATAAAATCTTACAACAACTTTTGGATCTAATAATATAAGACTAGATCTACATGGAGCAACAATACATCATGATCTCATGGATCTACAATACAAGATCTCACCAACATGTGGATCTATAAGAAGAAACTCTACGTGATTTGAATAATATGCAAGCCACTACAATGAGACAATAACTATACAAAGGAAATGCAGTAGAAGATGTTATCCTCTTCTCACCATTCAGATGTACCTGCCATAGTTGTACCTACTATTTCCTTCTACCCAGCTTCTCTACATGGAAGCTCTGTCTTCATGTAACATGTTCTTTCTTTTGTCTTCTTCATCATCCTCTCAATCTATGAGAATCAGGGATCTAACTCAATCCTTCTCTTAATTAACCTTCTAACCCTAGCTTTCATGCTTATATAGGACTATACAAACTTAGGGCAACTTAGCTATGCATTTATAACCTTTATATCAACTTTAAAACAAAGTTAGATCTAATTCCCATGTGTTAAATATAAAATTTCACACAAAGGTAACCAGTGTCGGTTACTCTGACTTACCCTGACCAGTGGCGGTTCTTTTTTATAATTGATAATGGTTCTTATGCTGATCGATGAGGGCTAACCAAATGACGCCAATTAATGTGTAAACCAGCCACTTGTAATGTATGCTCATTATGAAGCAATCTAGCTCCACAACCCAACAATATGTAGAGATTATGTATTGCCTAGGTGTGTGCTGGAACATGAGAACGAAACTATTATGGAAGAAGTGCATGGAGGAATAAATTTAGGACATTATGCAGGAGAAACAACAACACACAAGATATTACTTACTGGCTTATGGTGGGAAACACTGTATAAGGATAAAAAGGAAATTTTAAAAGAATGTAATCATTTCAGAGTATAGGTAAGTCAGGGAACCAAGATGAAATTCCATTGAGACCTATAACAAGCGCGAAAGCATTTAAAAAGTAGGAAATTGAATTTTTTGGCCCAATTGCACCAGCTGCATAGAGGACATGCGTGTGTTACATCATTACATGCAAAAATTACTTGATAAGGTGGGAAGAGGATTTGCCTACAAAGGATTGCATTGCAGCAACAACAATAAGATTTTTATGGGAGAAAATCATTAATAGGTATGGTTATCCATTGATCCTTACAAGTGATAGGGGAACACATTTTCTGAATGAGACTATTATAATCATGCCAAAAAAGTTCATGGTAGCTCATCATAAGACATCTCCCTATCACCCATAAGACAATGGAACTGCAGAGGCCTTCAATAAAATTATTGGACAAACATTGAAAAATATCTGTGATGTAGGTAGAAAATATTGGGATGACAAAGTTTCAACTATTTTTTGGGCATATAGAAATACATATAAGAGGTTGAATAAGACCACACCCTATCAATTGGTGTTTGGTGTGAAGGCCATTTTTCCAGTAGAGTTTATGTTATCCTCCCTGTGTATTGCACATGTAGGAGGACTTGATGATGGAAAAACAATATAAGAGCACATTAATAAACTTATGTAGTTAGATCAAAGGAAAACCATTACACGATGGAATCAAAAGACAGAAGGCCTAACATGACAGGCACATTTAGAATATACCTTTTGTAGTGGGGAAGATGGTGCTCTTATATGACTCCAAGTTTGTGTGTCATCCTAGAAAGCTCAAAGTGCATTGGTTGGGACCATTTGTAGTAGTTAAGATATTGGAATCATGCACATGTCAGTTATAGGCACTGGATGGAACTATGTTATCTGGTTACTTCAATGGGATTGGGATGAAGCCCTACTATAAATAAGCTTCTTTTATGTTTGTAATAAGGCAATATTTCTACTTAGATAAGAATTCCCTTTCTATTTTGTTATTTTTTTCGATATAATAAGCACATTCACATGTAGGAGCTAATTACTCTATGTTAGATTGATACATAGTGTACAAAACATGATTTTAGTGTGGGGAGAAGCATATGTAGGTGTGCGGAACATACGACATATACTTGGAAGGAGGATGGTTAAAAAAACCGCAATAAGATGAGATAAAGGTGCACAAAAGAAGGGTTAAGGTGCATGCTGAAAACAATCACAAGTGTGTGTGTGGAACAAAAATTAATGACGCACATTGGAAAAATATATTGTTGCATGCAACAATGTGAGAGAATGATGCATGAAAAGCAAGTGTCATAAAGTGGCTTGATATGGTACGAAGGTGCTTAAAAGTGGCAATGCTGGAAGTTGATAAAATTTATCAATTTGGAAACCATGTGAGTGAAGAGCTGCATAGTGTGATGTGAGGGAGGAAAAAAAAAGTCATACTACTTGGAAAGTGGTACAAAGGAAGAAGGTGTGTGGCATAGGAAGATACGTGCAAGAGGGTTTGTAGCATGGGAAGTAGTAGCGCACTTGAATGTTATTGAGTTCCGCACGTGGGAGAAAGCAAAAGAAAAAGTGCGAGAAAAAGAAAAAAAGTGCTTTTAAAGTAAAAAGTGGTGGTAGCTGAGGATAAATTAATGTAGATAAAATTGGGAAATCTATAAATAATGCGTAAGAGAAGCCATTCTTACCTTTTGTTTGGAGAAATTATGTGATAGAGAGCTTAATTGTGATAAAGAGTGAAGTGAAAAGTGTGAAGCAAACCAGAAATGATGTGAACAAAGTGTGAACTAGAGAATAATGCAAATGACGTTGAGTTTAGGGAGCTCCTTGTGGAAAGTAGAATATGGGAAAAGGGTTTGAAGATAAGTAAACAAGCTAGGGTTTGCAAGAAAGGATGCAAATCTAGAATTCATAGAGCTAGGGCATGGAAATTTGAAAACTGAACTAGGGCATGAAGATGAAGCAAGGAAGAGCAAGGGATTAATTGAGAATATTGTAAGCTTGACACTAAAGGCAGAAGTTGAGAAAGTAAGTAATTTAAAGCACATAGGGCATGTATTATGTGGATTTTGATGTTTGAACAATTGAGAAAAATAGTGGCACCAAAAAATATCACCTAATATCGAGAACAAGAAGGTTGTTGAGGAGTCACCAGAAGAATAGATTTTAGAAATACAATACCCACCATAAGTGATAGTAGGGAAACCATGGGATTCATAGTTGACCAAGTATAAGATCAACATCTATAACCATAGGACACAATCCCATGAAACTGATATCAAGAACGATGTTTTGAAGGAAATGGATAAGAGAAAGATAGAGGGGAAAATTATTCTAGATGAAAAGGTTAGGAAGGAATCTGATAGCACAAGGGTTTTACAAATTTATGATTTGCCATATTTTTGAAAGCCTACAAATTTACATCAGAAAATCATGTCTAGGGTGAATAGGGATTTACTCTATTTTACAGGGAGAAGAATGTACTTAGCTCCATAGTTGATTGGGAAGGTGATTGGATTGCGCAATAGTGATGCAAAAATTGCACTAGATTTGGAGGATGATATTGTCATTAAGGCCAAAACAACCAAATTTAACTATTAGTGAGGGACACACACATTCAACATTATATGTATAACTGATCTAGGCACTAGGGTGGCCGCCCACCTAGTGAGTTACAAGTTAGGAGCTTTTGAGCATTGGATAACAGTCAACAAGAAGTTTTTACATGTCATGCACACGATGACACATAAGACATTGTATAAAATTGGCTTGTATATTGTTGAGGGCATTTTTGAGGAGACAAAGAAATAGGTAAGAAAAGGAGAGAAGATCACTTGGAGTACCATTCCTCTTTTGATCATGTTTTGGGAAATCAGGGTACTTGTGGCTCGATAGACAAGCTATGGGTCTACCCGATCAAGAACAAGTCTCTAACTTAGATATTTGCTGCGTTTACTTGTGATGGAGAAATCATAGGCACATACAAGACGTGCATGGAAAAATTATACATGATACTACGCGACACATTTGAGAATGAGTGACACATGTCAAGAGAGTTAATGACACTTTTGGTTAAGTAGGTAGAATTTGCGGTATTGCAACATTACTGCATTGGCTATTTTATGATAAATAACAGGGAGATGGGGCCATGGTGAAAAATACCATTTTCATTCTCAGCAAAGTACTTTTAGGCTGTTGTGAACCACATCAAAGATGTGATAAATTTTACATAAAACACAGAAAAGGTAGATCGTGACTACCACACTCTATGCCAAACTTATGTATATTCAGAAAGGAAAACATACATAGAGACAACAAAGACAGATAATATGAACTTGAGTCCCATGACTGTAATAGTGGGTAAGCATGTTTATATAATATAAATCTATCTCAAGCCAAGTCTCAAGGAGGAAAGTAGGTCAATGTGCATGACCTTCAGTTGCCAGAGCCTCCACAGAAAAATGAGATGGTAGGGGTTTCCAAGTGAAGGCATGAAGAGACTCCCCTTTAAGAAGAATAAAAAGAAGAAGATGGAGAAGAAGAAGAAAATGCACTTGATAGAATCAAAAGAAAGAAAGTGAAAAGGTAGCGAAGGGAAGAGTGCAAAGATACAAGTGCATGAAAATAACTTGAGGAGTCTCTATCGACAAGGGCACCCAAGCCTAGCCAAAAAAATAAGATACCATGAGTAGTTTATGATATGGAAGAAGAAGGGAACTTGGAGGAAAAAGTGATCGAAGAAGATATTGTGCATGAGGAGGAGCCACTATAGGAAGAAGAATAATATCTAATACATGACGAAGAGGAGAACAAGTAGGATCATGACCATCATAATGAAAAGACTCTAGAAGAAGGAGAACATAAAGAGGAGACACACGATGGGAAGGAGGAGGAGCCAAAAGGAGATGGAGAGGAAGAAGAAGGTGATGAAGAGCAGATAATTAATAAAGGCTTAGATGTTGGAGGAGAGACAAACGATGAACAATTTAAAATTACATAAGAAACATCGAAGAAGAAATGCATCGGAGGAAGGTAGCGTCAGGAACCTCTACAAGCTACCTAGATGTCACATATCGATGACCCTTCAAAGGTGCTAAGGACCAAAATCCAAAGTATAATACTAGTGGAAAACCTATTCTATTTGGACATGATAGATAAGGCCAGGGAACTCTTGCGTACCAAAAAGATGCTCTTGTAGAGTATGCAGACACATATGGAGGAACCAAAATCTGAGGTGAGAAAGCAGTCGTATTTGAAGACGAGGTTGAAGAAGGAGACAAGAAAGGTATTCTTTGTCATTGACCCCATAAATATTTCTGATGAACAAGCCTGCAATACGCTTAACAAGATGGTTTCCAATGTTGGGAGGAGAAATATAGAAAAATGAGACTTGATTGGAAACATGCAAAAGGACATAGAGCTAAAGGAAAGGAAAATTTAGAAGCTCAAAGAATATTTGAACAATGAAAATAAGAGGACAAATGACATATATAATAAGTCAGAAAATATAATTGCCAGTATTACGCACATGTGCCTAGACTTAGTTGATTAGGCCCAACTAGAGTATACAAAAGAGTTAGAATACCTGGTGAGATGATGATGATAAAGTTAAAGAGTGCACCATGGTTGACAGATGAAGAATTGGTTGAAGCAAATAGGAAGAATAAAGAATAGGTTGAGAAGAAAATTGTAGAGTATGAGTTGTTGATCACGGAAATAAAGGAGGCTGTATGAGTGGTAGAGAAAGTTTTTGATAACTATTATGATTTTGACCCAATACTTAGCATGTGCACTATAATGGAAGAGGTAGAATTAAAGAAGATTGAGGCCACAATGAAGATCAATAAGGATGAGTGCGAGAAGGTCAAAGCAGAGGTCACAAAGAAAAGAGAGATGCTTAAGGCCATAAAAGATACACTTGCGGAAAGGCTAAAGGAAATCCACCCTATGGAAATGTGTAAAATGGATATACTTGAGGGTATTACCTCATACTAGACGTGATGGTCAAGGAGTTGAATGAGAAGGTAAATGACATGACTTTTGAGCAAGTGCTAGATATTGTAGAAGAGGCACTAGACAAGGCTGCCAAAGATCTCAAAGGCTAGAAAGAGTTAAAAAATGTATTAAACAGAGAGTTTCTAGAACTTATCCCACCAGCTAAGGCCCGAGATTTAGGCACATGTGCATATTATTTATTCTTGTTCAGATGGGTAACTGCCCTTATTCTTTATTCTTCAAGGATTCATTCATTCTTTCAACAATTATTTAAAGGATACATTCTTTGATCCATGTTATTGCATAAGACGGTCAATACTCCTAGTGTGGAAAATTTTTGAGAAGAGAAAATGGCTAAGTATTATGCATGTGCAAAGGTTAGAGACCACACGTAGGAGTGCACACAAGTAAATGAAGGACACAAATAAGGGATAGAAGGATGCACATAATTTTGCATGTAAGAGCATGAAGTGAAGAAAAATTAGTGCATGAAGGTGTGTGCAACATAAGAGAGGAAGTTAGTGCACAAGGAGTTTGCACATGTACACAGAGTTCCAAGACTTAGCCGATTTTGCAAACATAGGCTAAAAATAGGAAAAAGTAAAAGATAACATAACATGTAAGGAATGTATAGAAATAAGAAAATCACATGCATGACAAGATAAGGATGGCACATGGAGAAGATATAATTATAAGATTAAAGAATGAATAAGGATGAGATATTTATAGCTTGATCTAAAGTTAAAGCAAAACATGTAAGTTATATTTATGACATCCATTATTAGGAAAAACACATTTAAGCGGTGAAGGGAAAGTCTCCACTGTTTATAAATAGGTTCCAAACTCCTTGTAGTAGAGGGTGTGCCCTGATGAAAGTGTGAGAGCTATGTAAGCAAAGAGTTATTGAGTGTTGAGTATGTTATGTATGCGTGCATGGATGTAGTCAGCCTATGACTGTAATAAATATGTTTATGTAATGAACTATGCTTTTGATGGGCAATTTTGTATGGATTGAAAGGTGATGATAGAGCATCTCAGTTCAAGGTGAAAAATTTAGCATTTCGATGAATTTTGGTGTGAAAAGGGATTTAGGAGTTCTTAGAGGTCATTAATGGGTCATTAGAGTCATGTCATGGAGTTGGAGTGAAGTAAAATCTTTCAAAAATTCAAATAATGTATTTCCCTCGAAAAAGGGAATTTGAACTTTGAAGTTGAACAAAAGTTATTTGGGATTTCTAAATGAATGAAAATGGCATAAGTGACAAGTAAGGATATGTTGTAGTGAGTATATAGGTTAGTCATGAGTCCTAAGTGTGGGGGTGAGTTAATTAAAATTCTTAAATTAGTGCAAGAAGGGCAGCTATGAACCTAGGAAGCATGCAGAAGTCCAAAGTTCACAAAGTGACAGTTACACTTCTAGAAGTAGGTACATGCATTAGAAATTTTAATTAGAAAGGGGTAGAGATCCATTTTTGGAGGATTCCTCATGTGGAGGATGAAGGAAAAGCATTGAGTGAAGTAGAACTAAGTATTTTTTATGAAGATGACAGTGAAATACATATATGTCTTGATTGTGTGTGTATATATTGTGTTTTGAAGAGCGTTTCTTAGTTATGATTTAGAATATGATGGTTCTTTGTTGTAACACTTAATGGAATCCATTGAGACATTGTTGATGAGCCTTATATGCATTTTTATTAGCTTAGTATAGTAACCAAAGCTCTTTTTTAGCTTATTATTTCTAAAACTCAGTTGGGCATGTTAATGGCATGCAAATTAGATACCTTGTTTAAAACCAGTTGACATAAATTTTTAATTTTAACTTTAAATTCTATGAAATATGAACCATAAGAGGATAACATCATTTTCCATATGGGTTTTTAATAGTTTTCCTTGATGGTCATTATTATTTGAGATATGACGTATTTTCCTAGCTAGACTGAGGATGCACACGAATTGTTGGACAAAATGTTTGTCTGGTAAAATGAATGTATCACCCATATTTTGAAGATCTAGGCCCTGAAATTTTGAGGGTATAATTATTAAAACATTTAGAGACACTTTTTGTAAGACATAATTTTAATACAAAAACATCGAATTATAAAGATTTTTTTATTAATGGTAAAAGTGGGTTCAGGGGACCCTACCTCGTTACAATAAGTACCAATGGATACAAAAATATAAAAATGAGGATCACAAAGGGTTGCCTCCACAATGGAAAATAAGGTCAACAAAAACACAAACAAACCAACAACACAACAAAAATAAAAGTAAACAAACCACTAGCTATCCCTGAGACTCCTTCCCATGGGATATTAAATGCATCTTCAGGGACTCATTAACAATTTTAAATTTCTTATTTCTACTCACAATAGACCAATCATCACCGGTGTTCAGATTTAAATTTTTCATTATTATGAACCTGTATGATAATTTCAAAATTCTTCTTATCCACATGATTTTTGATTTCCAAGGAAACAAGAGGAAGGAAAATAGTTCTCGCAATCTCAAAACTCGGGAGTGAACAATCTCAAAACTCGGGAGTGAATCCTTCTCCATAGGAGTAGATGAAGGGATGACCGCCTAGTTCATGAGAACCACATCTTCCTCATTCACAGATCCATCTTTAGACTCACTATCTGAATTATATATATATTGATACTGTTCATGTTTTGGATTATATTTGTTGAGTAAAAATACATATATTTTTCTTAGTTAAGTGACAATAACTAAAAGGTATCCACTCCATCAAAGTCACTCAAGGAACGATTTTGACTCTATAAGGTCATTCCATCAAAATTAATAAGAGAACAATCCTTCTTTATAAGGGGCCATACATTCCTATTTTTATTTATGGATTTATTTCATAAAGAATCAACATTATTAAAAGACATATTTTTAGGTAACAAATTTATGTTTTAAATACGGAAACTTCAAAGTATATCAATACTAATATCATTGTTCATGTTTTGAATTATATTTATTGAATACATATACATACTCTTCTTGATTAAGTAGCAACAATTAAAGGGTATCCACTCCAAGTAAGTCATCTAAATAACGACCTTAGTCGTAGCTCTATTTGTACTCTCCATCAAAATAGATCAGGGAAGAATCCTCATTGTATCTGTTTGATTTTGAGTATTAGATATTTAGATGGGATTACTTCCTATTGGATGGTTTAACAAGCCATCATATTCACCATTAAATTACAACCTTTATTAAAAAAAAACTTTCAATTATTACAAATTCATCCTATTAACTTAAATTTTTATTGTTAACATACTATTATGATCAAATTTTCAATTTTAAAATTTAAAATTTGAGTGATTTAAACAATTTGTTTAAATATATAGTCCTTAAAATTTGTTAGCAAAATAAAAATTGTAATCCACTAATTGGAAAAAGTTCATATAATAAACCCCTTCCATAATAAATAAGCTAAGATAAATATAATAAACCCCTTCCATAATAATCGTAGGTAGGCCTGGAATTTGATGGTCGCCCTACCTGTCAAAAGGAAATTTCATGACGGTTTCGTAATATAGCTACCTTTCAATTTACGTTTTTAGTAAAATTTTAAATTGTCAAAAAAATCTTAATTAATATATAACATTTCAAAATAATGTTAGAATGATAAAATATATTTTAAAATTAAATTTAGTAATTAAATTATAAACTCATACTAACATTCTTAGGCTACAACTTTGAAGGTCTTGGAACAGAAAATCACCAACATTTACTTGTCTAAACACATTGTATTTCACTTTTAAACATAAAAAAATTCTCAGAAATCCAAAATCCCCTTAAAAAGAAAAGGTTGAAAACTTATGAAATACCAATAATGACTCAAAAGCAAGGTGTTTGAAATGAAAATATTACCTCTTTTCTCCAATACCACAAATTTACCAAAAGTGGTTTGGTAAAAATTTTGCAGCAAAGAAAACTTGTTAATTGTGGTTTTGTATATAAATGTAGTAGCTTTTCTAAAGGTGTTTTTCAACTTAGGTATATGCAATTAAATGTGGGTTGATGTGGCTATTTGCATTCGTGGTTGGAGAGTTTCTTGAGACTTCTCCACCATTGAAATAATAACATATTTGAATGCCTAAGTAGAGGAGCACATGCATGTATGGATACGTAGGGTTTTTCCACAATGCCTCCTATATTGACCAAGGATTTCAGATCAAATTTTTGGGATGCAGGGGCTATAACAAATTTTTTTGTTGCTTCAATGCCTTAGAAGAATGTTTTAAAGTTCAAAAATAATTTCAAATAAAAAGTGGCCATAAGAAAAAGTAAAGAAAGAAATGGCGGCACACTACAAAATACTGTGTGGAAGGAGTTGTAGTGACTCAACTGTGAATATTATTTGCATCTTTAAAACTGAGAATTTCTAAGAGAGATTTTAAAAAAAATCAATTTTATGCATATGAAGTTATTAACCTTATAATGTATATTGTTTTTTAATCTTATTTTACTTCTAGAAAAATGAAATTGTAATACATAATAATTCTATGTTATTCAAAACAATAATCATGTACATGTATTGATGTTTGTATCTCAAGCTTCTTCTTGGATGTCTGTAACAAGATTCCTCAAATTTTCCTACAACAAAAATAAATAAATTTAAACCTGCATAAAAGTTAAATTGAAACCTGTAGATTGCAATTCGTAATGACAAAAGGAAAATAAATACAATCACAATATCATTGAAATTAGAAACTTATATGTTTTTAGAAAAAAGCAAAGATAATGTGTGAACTCTGAGTTTAATAAATTCATTATTCACATAAAACCTATTTTAGTTTCTAAATTTAAATTGGAATGATTATAAATATCATTTATAGAATATTTTTTAAATGAATAAAATCAAATTTGAGTTTTTATATATAGACTTTATATATTATATTTGACTATTATGAAATTTTACGGTTTTTAAATAATATGAACTTGCAAAAATACAGTTTGATTAAAAAATTACCTGTCTAAATTGACGGTTTTGTTTTGTATTAAATTGTAATTTACGGTTAAAATACTAAAAAACGGTCTACAGACAGTCAAATCCCAGGCCTAATCGTAGGTGAACATCTTTTCAAAAACCATTTTTGTGCGTGTCTGACTCACAGAGTAACCAAGTAACCGAGCCACCCACTAACACCGGACTAAATCCATAGTGGAAGGAAAGATCAAAGAAAGCTATTATTGTACCATAGCTAAACAAACCAGACGAAAGATAAATAAATCCATTGTCGTTTCCGATCATTTCCGGGAAAGGAATTCCACAGCTAGTTGTTATTTTATTTTTTTCACAACTTTTAAAGGTAATCCGCCCTCCATCCCCGAAGTTAGCGCAGGTACGAATCTAGGTTTTGAATCAGGATCTACTTCCAGAGTAAACTCTTTGATCACACTATAAGTGATGCATTTCATTTGAGTAAATGCCATTTCTTTTCCCAAGAAAATGCGTGGCCCAGCCTAAAATACCAGATATTTGAATGAATTATCTACCACACATACAAGTAATCCATATTCATCCTCCTTCATCCATCTTTCTAGCTTGAATTCTAAGCTGTCGGCGCCCCAGATACTCTCCATCCTTCACATCGCATAAGGATGGTATGTCACCCGCACCCCTTTTATCACAGTCGTGCCATCTGGCAGCACATCATCTTTCAATGGTGATTTCAAATCAAACAGAACAAGAGGACACAACCTCATTGTTCCACACAAATTGGTGTGCAGATAATTCATCGCTTTCAACTTGTCCTAAGATAAACATGAAATTGGAGGTGCATTCACTTCCTCTCAAGCATAAATAAATTGCGTGATTTCCATTTCAATCTGTTGTTCAGTAGAAATTCGGCACATAAAATATTGAACAAAAATTAAAAAAATAATCTTGCAAATAAATAGAGTATTCCAATCTCAAATCAGAAATACTATGCATATATGTCTTTTCCTATGTCTAAGCTTCAGCTCAATATAATCTATGTGTGTATGTCTTCTACTATGTTAGAGCTATGGCTCAATACAATTTATGTGTGTCTTCTTCAATGTCAGAGCTTCGGCTCAATGCAATATGTGTGTGTCTTCTTCCATGTGAGGGATACAACTCAATAAAATCTATGTGTGTAAAACAATTACGATTGCATCCTTTATATTGAGGTATTTCATCTAATAATATAACATCTTACTAATAAAAACATCGACTACAAATAGCGCATGCTTTTATGCATGAATACAAAGCTTTTTTATTTATTTTCTTTTCCTAAAAATAACGACATCTAATTAAAACCAAACTATGCATCCGAAAATCAACTTGCTTTTAAATTTTTCTAAAAATAGCAAAAGCACGTGGGGAGAAATTGTCTATTTCCAACACTCTCCCTTCATTTCAAACTTTTAACTTTTATTATTTTGGAGCTGAGTGTGCACTTCTGGATCTAACATATTCCTGATAAAAAATCCCAAACAACTTCTTAAATATTTCAAAAAATTCATTTCCCGAAGCCTTCGTAAAAATATTTTCAAAATTATCTTTGGATCTCGTGTCAATATGCTTGCTCCTCTTGTGAAAAACATGATGTTTGGACAATGTTATTGCTGAATTGTTGTCACAAAAAACCTGTGTAACATCCTCTTGATTTTTCCTGAGATATTGCAACACTCTTCTCATCCAAAAAATTGACATGTTGTTCCTGATGCTGCTACATACTTTCTTCTGCAGAAACCATTCTAAATCAAATAAGAATCAATTATGTTGTACCATGCTCTAGGTGATTTCTTGAGACCATAGAGTGCTTTTTCCAACTTGTAAACCTTTCCTTCATGACCTTCAATCTCATAACATTCTGACTGATTCACATGAACTTCCTCTTCAAGAAAGCCATTCAATAATGTTGATTTTACATCCATCTGATAAATCATGCTCTGATGCCAATTTATAGAAATTAGGCACATAAAATATTGAACAATAGAAATTAAAAAAAATTTCTTGCAAATAAACAAAGTATTTCAATCTCAAATCAACACTACTGTGCATATATGTATTTTTCCATGTCTGAGCTTTAGCTCAATACAATCTATGTGTGTATGTATTCTTCTATGCCAGAGCTACAACTCAATACAATCTCTCTATGTGTACATCTTCTTCCCTGTCAGAGCTACACCTCAATATAGTCTATGTGTGTCTTCTTCCATGTCAGAGCTACGGCTTGATAAAATATTTGTGTAAAACACTTACAATTTCCTCCTTTATATTGAGGTCTTTCATCTAACAATAAAACATCTTAATAATAAAAATATAAGCTAGAAATAACTCATGATTTTGTGCATGAATACAAATCTTGTTGATTTATTTTATTTTCCTAAAAATAGTGACATCTAATTAAAACCAACCTATGCATATGAAAAGTAACTTGATTTTTTACTTTTCCTAAAAATAGAAAAAGAATGTGAGGAGAAATTATCTATTTCCAACACGTTCGACATGGGGATGAGAAGATAAGATCCAAAAAAACCAGGTGAGTGCGACGGAAGTGTTGTATTTACTCGTGAGGATAAAAATTACGACAATATCTCTCCTAAAAATGTCATACGAGACCTTTTATGAAATAGGAATAACACTGCCATGAAGTGATAAAAATATGGACAAGATATCTTGATGCGTTGATGTATGGGAGTTGAGGGAAATTTCTTATTTTCTTTTCTGGATAACCTCTTATGTAAACTTGTGAACGAATCAGATTGCTTCCCGTAAGTGCTTCTCGAAACCAACGTTTAACATCCTGGTCACCTTCCACAAGAGTGGCACAGAAGTGAAGAACCTTCTCATGATAAAATCTATGATAGTATCAACGGCCTCCATAAAATCTGAGACATGAAGCGAAACATCGAGGCACCCGAGGTCCATACCGAAGGCCAGCTTACAGATATTATCAAATGCGAATCTCTTGAGCACGTCTTGCATATCCAACCAACTCTTCCCTGCAGTAGATTTTGTGAGGAGAGGCAGTAGGAAGTGTGTGGTATCTCTCTCAATCATGTCCTCTATGAAATCGTGTAGCGACCTGGTGTTGAACTCGTAACTGGCCACCTTTCTCTGCAATTTCTAGGGCTCTCCATCTGCGTTAAAGATTCATATGTCAAGAAAATCTTACATCGTAAGCATATTATATTCACCTTTGGGATAAATTTTGAATCGGGTCTTGAGAAAATGCTCGAGGTTGGCTGGATTTTCCATGAAAACTACCATTCTGTCGCCGGGGTGGTAAAACTTGATGGTGTTTGAGAAGGTCCGTAAGCCATGCTGAAAATTGATCTCAATTTTTCTAGAAGAAAAACACTAAACCCATGATTGGAAAAGAAGGAAGAGGTTGAGCCTTATTATCATCTCTCAACATGAATAAAATATAAGCAAAAAGGATTGTTAAAGTAGGTAAGCTAAGGACACTCAATAAAGCATAAAACATGGTTGATTTGATTAATAAGCGCATTTATGAATTTATTAGCTACCTTCACATTTATGTATGATGGGGCTTTCAGACTGGGAATCAAAGGCGGGTACTTGCATATGTCCATATGAATGGTTTAAAGTATGAAGATTTAACGACCGTGGCAGTTTATACTTATTTTCGCTATTTCTAAAAGAAGGTACAAATGCTCACGACTCTAAAGAGTTTTTCGTGTTATATAAAGGTAAATAAATAAATTGGATATGCTCGAGAAGATATGGGGTTAGTGAGACTATTGGAGAGCAGCTATTCAATTATTTAAAGACAAATTAAGAGTGAATACTGTCCATGCTTTATCAACTCGAATCCAAAGTTTTGTAGGTACATAAAAGAGACTAGTTTACAGATAATCACTATCCAATACACACCAAATTTGAAACAGAAAATTATGCCAATCCAATACACATAAATTCTGACATCAACACTTTGTGTGAAAGATCAATTAATCCTAGGGAGAGATTTTTGGACCACATACTTTTCCCAAGCATATCGCTAAGGGTCAAGTGACCCATGATATAATATGGAATTTGTCTATTCTTGCAATAACATATTTTAAACTAGAAATCACATCAAAAGGGTGCAATGGAAATGTCGATAGTCGTAAAAGAAGTAAATGTGGCATGTGCGGAGGAGGCTATGAAATCCCGTGGAGAGGTAAAAATACATGATGTAGTGTATTGGTGTGAATCTAATGGAGGTAGCACAGTGGAGTAGTATTAAGAGAAGGTGGGAACAACTGGCTGGCCCTATCCATCACGCACGTTCATGATGGTGGGGAGAAAAATTGAACCTCTGACCTCCCCCAAAAAACTCCTGCCACCCACCAATGCGCCACAACTAAATTTAGTATATCAAAGTCAAAAACTTAGTTTTATTATTGACTGCAAACGTGCGTGATCTTTAGGGTAATCGGGAACAACTATTCAATCCGAAGACATAAACAAGTAATGAATCAGAATATGGTTTCTTTAGGCTCCCACTTTCTAATGGCCATGTTCTTTGTTATGATATGTAATGGGAGTGTTGGACAATGAGACAAGTGAGTTGCTAAATTTGGAGATATATTTCGATACGAACATTGACTCAAGGGCCTGGACATCCACAACTCCAAGGACAACATTGACTATTTTGTTGATGTTTTTTCTCCTAACGATGAAGATAAGCTACATGACCAGGATGTGTTTGAGGGCATGAGGAGTCAGGGAAAAATGAGAGAGACTAAAAAATGATAAAGCTTCTTATTTGTAGGTGGTGGTGAAGGAGACTTGGTGATGACTTTGAGGTCATTGAGAATATGGAAAGTGCAATCAATGGCTCAAGGTTTTCTCCCTTATACATGGGTCATTTTGGTTCCTCAATGGCCTATCTAGAGTTTAGGTTCGGAATCAGTTAAGACATTTGGAACTATGTTTCCTCCTCTACGAGGCTTGTGAACTGGGCACAGACCAATGCTTATCGATGAGAATTTTGGTGAGGCCATTCACAACATCTCATGGATTTGTTAGAGCTCATGCACTTGTCTTATGAGATAGCGTCTCTCTTCCATGTTGTTTTGTCAGGGACCCACTTTCTTGAAAATGAACATGATTCCATCTAACTCTTTTTAGACATGCACCAACGTCCCTATAACTGTGTTAAAACGAGAGTTCATAACAAGGTAAAGTAAACCATAAAAGCTTAATAAACGTTGGATTTTGTGGATGTTGTTCCAGTTTCACTTTCTGGCAAAAGGAATGCTTTATTCACCTTTCTACATGCCTATTCCCGCCCATATTTTAGCTGCAAAAACATTTAGACAAAAAATATAGATTTAATAGCTGTCTGAATCCTTGTTCAATGTACATCAATGCATGTCATCACAAAACCATCTTATGCATCCATTGTCCGGAAATGTTAGTGTGAACACAGGTTCACCCGGTAGAATGAAATGCCTATCAACGTAACCAGACCTGGAATTTAAAATATATTGTGTCAGTCAAATAAAAAAATTGTTGACGACCAACCATTTTGGGCACATACATGTATAAGTGTATAAAATAATAATTTTCTAATTGAAAAAAATTAATTATTGAAATAATTAAAACTATTTTAATGTTTATATGTATATATTTAACGTACATCATCGCATGTCCTCACCAAACCATCTTGTGCATCCATTGTCTGACATGTGTCAGTACGAAAATAGGTTCACTCGGTAGAATGAAACGCCTATCGTCGTGACCAAGCCTGGAATTTAAAATATATTGTGCTTGTCAAATGAAAAAATTGTTGACGGACAACCATTTTTTGGTATATGTATAAGTGTATAAAATAATCATTTTATAATTGAAAAACATTATTTATTGAAATAATTAAGACTATTTTATATGTTTATATGTATATATTTAACAAAACAAGTATTACAAAATTTGACTGTTACTTAAATTTTTTAGGTTATAACCCTCTACAACATGTTCATTTTTTTTCTAGTAATGTACGTTCTAAAACTTAAAAAAGAGGCTAGAGCCTATCAATTTCCATCGACAGGGTCATTGCATAATAAATGAGGATATTACAAGAAACTGTGCTAAATGGAGCTCTCTCCAATAGTTGTCCCAAAACCTATGCCACCCATGTGTGTAATAGAAAAATAAAAGTTGACTAGGAAAATAGAGCCTCGGTTTTTTAAATTTTTAGCATGTCATTCTTTAGGGAAATCATTTTTTTTCCGATAATATATGGAAAAAAATCGTATTCAATAAAATACACAAAATATATTTGATATTTAAAACAATAAAAGATTCCACATTTTGGAAACAAATTGCCTCACCAGTGGAAAAACTAGTTCCACCCACGTATTTTAATAGTAAAAAATAAAAGTTGTGTGGGAAAATAGACCCGTGTTGAAAAACCCAAAGGAGAGCATCAAGAGGACACATTCCCGCGGCCTTATAGGCATGTCATTTTCCTTGCATGCTAAGTAATACAAGTACTTTTATGAAATATTTTCCTTTCCTCTTTTTTGTGGCAACCTAGGTGGAAAATCCGGCCCCACCTTTATCATGATTAGAATGTCCCATCCAAGAATGAATCACACCATAGCTTTACTACGAACTTGTCAGAAATTACTGCAAACCAAAAACTGTATTTCAAACTTATACTATAAAACTGACAAAAAACGTGTGGTTCAATTTCCCTCCGTACTTCATCACATGCACAAAATGAAAAACCCAAGCCATTGATTTCCTACACATGTGTCAAATGTCAGTCCCTTTGCTGTGAAAGGGAATGCCTATAGGCGTAATGATAATTATTATCACTTAAAATTTTAAGATTCCTTACCAAAATCTCTTTTGAATTTTGTTTTGGTAAGTATGTGAAAACATGTTTAAAATTCATGAAAAATAGTATAGTGACTGACATAAACGAATCAAAATTGAGAAATATGAAATGATAGCGAATGTAGGGAACAACATAAATGAATGTCTGACCAAAATCACAAACGAACGACATAGACAGACATCTGTATGGATTCAACCGGTCATTTGTAATGCAATTGCACAACTGGGAAAGGTGCTCTTTACGTGGGCATCATTGAAGCATGCATTCTTGTCCCTCAACTAGATGTAAATATAACCGACTATCTGCATATGCAACTAGAAGGTTGCAAAAGTCATCAGCCAACTACAAATGCAACTGGTCTCGTGCATCTGCAACCCGTCAGATGTATATATACAATAGTAGCAGGTGTGCTCCTCTAACCAGATTCCGTCACACATCCCCGCCAGTTTATAAATACAGAATGACCCCATCATTTTCTCACTTTTCTCAACATTCTTCACTACACACTCATAGGTCCCCAAGTTTTTGCTGAACCTTTGATGGACACCTTTTCGTATCTACAGTTTTATCTATGAAGCCAACATAAAGAGATGGATTCTCATGAAGCCATCACAAGACACTGGTCTAACCATTATTTTCATTACCCAATTTAGGAACGTCTTAGACGCCATTAAGTCCATTCTAGGTTCTGATTATCTTAGTCTTTGAAACCGAATGCAAAAAAATTTGGAAATAACTGCATTCTTAATTGATAACATACTCAAAATAAATCCTGATAAGACCACCATAATGGTGATGCAGGTTATCATCATTGGCCATGAGCATAGGAAAAAATTGGACGTCGTGCTAGAAAATTTAGAGTTTATAGGACATGGGTCATGAGTGCTTTCCTCTTCTAGATCTCTCTCACATGGATTCGCAATTGTCACGAATTTCTAAACATTAGAGGATCACTTTAATACTCTTCTAAATTTTATCACTAAACTGGTCAATCAGGAGTTCGAGGACACCATTAGACTGTCAATGCCAAAATTGAATTCCTTGAAGGCTCTAGTTTCACTAGATGGGGAGCATCTCGAGGCATTTGAAAAATAAAAATCTTACAAAACTCTTTTCAAACAAGATGAAACTCAAGGGTTTAATGTTTCTGATATATATGTTGATGGTCCTTCTACCCACGGGGGGATCACTTAGTAAAAGTATGGTATAGCATGTTCATTTGAAGGGTATTAAAGAATACCCTTATTGTTGTTTTTTACCTCTAATTATTCAATTGATAATATTCCATCCCATTATATTATTAGAATGAAAATACCCCCTATTTTTTCCA
This sequence comes from Taxus chinensis, assembly GCA_019776745.2. Classification (NCBI taxonomy): domain Eukaryota; kingdom Viridiplantae; phylum Streptophyta; class Pinopsida; order Cupressales; family Taxaceae; genus Taxus; species Taxus chinensis. The sequence continues at coordinate 639,729,464 of CM034150.1, read as the reverse complement.
TGTACCTTACTTACCCTATTTTCCATTACAATTTTATTTACACCTTTTTATTTCTTTCTTGATATATCAAATGAAAATATATTATGTTTCCCACTTAATTATTATTTTCTTAATACACTTTTTCTATAGAAAGAGGGTTTGAAGCAATTCAAGACATATTACTAATTACCTTAATGTTAATATTTAATCATTTATCAATAGTTCTTCCAATAATTAATATGGTGAAATAATATCATTTATGTTAAAAGACATACTCAATCCTAGTTTTCTACCATCTTTAATGGCTTGGTTAAGAATCTCTTAATTGATATTTTTTTATTCAATAAGAGAGTATAATTCAATAATATGACCACACTCCTTTTGTAATGTTATGGTATTTAGAATTAAAAACTAAGGTTAAAATGATTTAGTTTTATATTATAAATAATGCCGATATGGGCCCATATTCTCCTCCTTGCCCTTCCCTTCTCTACCCTACCTTTCCTGATGTTTCTGGCGGGGATTAATTCATACTGAAACAAGGCGAACTGCTTATCACCCATGGTGGTGTGGGAACCAAGAATCAAAATAGGGACGAGGTGTTTGTTCCTTGCCGATACATATACATATCTATATGTCATGTCATCGATATATTTCAAATCTCTAGCCCACATCTATAACCTACCCCCAATAACTAGTTCAAAATATTAATATATTATATCGTTTCACCCCCTATGTCTACTGGTATATTGAATTTGATTTTATCAATTTTAATTATTTCAATACAAATGAACATGCTAGGATATTGCCCAACTAATAAACCCCATGTGCTTCTACGGGCACCCAAAAATGAATTTCCTGATATAATAAGATACAATACCTTAGGTTATATCATTTTGTTACAAATATATTGTATTGGGTTTTTGTATATAAAATATTGATACTTAATGTACTATATTCAAATTATAAATCGAAGGGAAAGGGACCCTTCAACCCTTATTTACATATCCAAAAATATTTTAATATAATGTTTCTAACTTCGAAATTTGATGGTGCTACTACTTGAAGATTTTCTCATATATCATTTATGAAATACAATGTCATACTCACTAACATAACTGCAAATTAAAATAAAGAGACTGAAATTACATATAAATAATATATAAGCATTACATATAAAAGTTGATATCATAATTAGTAGTTGTGATACATACCGAACTAATTCCAGGTACTTGAAACAATCCTCAAGAAACTTGATTATGATGATTCTCATAATCTATTGTGTATCTTACATACTTGCATTTTTTTGCATTTTTTCGTTTGTGTGTTCTTTTTGTTTGTCCATCATTTTTCTTAAAACTGACACATATTTTTCCACAATGTCACTCAATTGTGTTCAACTTGAGTTTTATTTTGTATTGCTTTCAAAGTTTCCAAATACATATTACACATCTATATTAAGCTAGGGTATCATTATGATTTTCTAAAATAATTGGTTCAATGAATGGATATTAAGTTTCCTAATCAAACTTAAAATACCTTCCAATTTCCCATCTACTTCTCTTCCTTCACTCATATTTCTTGGTGTTTTCAACTGAAATTGGTGTTTGATGAATATAAACCTCTTCTATCAGTTGCATCTCAATATCAGTAGTGTACTCCAATCTCCTACTCCTTGACTCAGAATTGTGAGTAGAATTTACAATTGAAGTTCGTGTTTGATTTAAGAAGTAGAAATGTCTTCTACTAGTTGCATCTCATAATAAGGATTATTCTCAAGTGGAGGCACATAATAAGGATTTTCCTCCAATGGAGACATGTAATCATCAATAATATTTTGAAGTGGTGACAAGCTATTATGATTATATCTTTTAGTATGTTCTATATGAAATGTGTTTTCATATTATTATTGAACCTAACTATGAAACTGAAAATGAATAAAATCATGGTTAAAATTTTAGTACTTATATTTAGTGTGGATGTAAATTGTGTTAATATTTTTTGTAATTGGCCAAAGTAAGATAATAGGTTCATTTTTAAGTATTGGTCGGATCCCTTAACATAAGTCATCACATCACAGTGCAAAAAGTAATAGTAGAATTCCTAGGAATGGATGGGAAACACCTACAATGGGCTACAGAATCTTATAAATTATATATGTCTAACATTTATGTATTTGAGCAACTGTAAGACATAGCTTCATGTTGTCATGTAAACTTTCTTGCATGAAAAATTAAAAAAAAATGTCCGTTGAAGGTGTATCACAGCACCCCTGAGTGTCTGCAACTCGATGGGTTGAGACTCTCAGTGTGATTGCATAACATGGAGCTTTTCCCAAGTGTGGGACCTTGTGAATCGGGAAAGCTCTCCGGATGAAGGCCGGTTCCTATTCCTTTGTTCAAATGCACACATAAAAATGCAGAGGGTTTACTCAAAAGCCTAATCTAACTTGCCAAGGAGACAGGGTAAGAATATGCATAAAATAAAACCTAAACTACAAAGGTGATGCACCGAGGAATGAAGAACACCTATGTCTTGCCAATAAACACAAACCATTAAAATGCAATGCAAGATCATGCACAGATAACCAGATTTGTAGTGAAAGATCAGGAGGATGCAAATGAACATAGAGAGGGTTGAGAATCATCCACAGACATGCATTATTTTCTCCAAAGATTGATACAATACACTACAAAATGCCAAGAGGCAAAGTTGCATTACAGTTTTAAATGGGAGGTTTGAACTCCACAAATTCACCTGCCAAAGAGAAGAAGGGAGGGGCAAAACAAGAATGTCCAACCTTTAGAAAGAAGCCCCTCCTTACAATTTATAGGAAGAATGAGAGAGAAAAGAGAGAGGAATTCCAAATCTACCCCAACCACCTCCAGATTGCATTTAATTCATCTCATTATGATGGTAGGTGAGAACCCTAGAAAATCCAAAAAAGTGGTGAACTGTATTTTGACTATTTGAAGAACTTGTTTCTCATCCAATTAAAGATATCTAATCATAGTTAGATAGAGGACCTTGTAATATTTCCAAAAATTCCAACCTTGTGTGAATCCGAGCTCCCTGTGAAAAGTTATGGCCATCTAAATATCTGGGTCAGGGTCTGCTTCCTGTCAGCGCTCAAAATGTTGCGCCTCCTGAAGGTGTGCGCATTTGGCGTTTCATCCATCTTTATGTCTAACATGTCGACTCTTATCATGTGCCATGGATGCATCCAATTTTCATGTCAACACCTCTTGCCCCTCTAACCTGCGCCTCTGACCTGTCAACATTTCCTACTCTGCCATGGGCATGACTTTTGGCATGTCGACATCTTCTATGTGCGCCTCTGACCTGCGCCATGGGCGCATCCATTTTCATGTCGACACCTCTTGCTATGGGCCTCTTACCTGCGCCATGTGCGCATTTTTCCATGTCGACCCTGCTTGCTATGCCTCTGGCGCCATGCGCGCAACTTTTGGCATGTCGACATCTTCTTACCTGCGCCATGGGCACATCCATTTTCATGTTGACACCTCTTGCTGTGCACCTCTGACCTGCGCCATGGGCGCGACTTTTGGCGTGTCGACATCTTCTGTGCCTACCTACGCCATGGGCGCATCCATTTTCATGTCGACACCTCTTTCTTCCATGTCAAAATGTGCGCCTCTTACCTGCGCCATGGGCGTGACTTTTGGCATGTCGACATCTTGCTTACCTAACCTGCACGCTATGGACGTGAATCCATTTTCATGTCGACACCTCTTGCTGTGCACCATGGGCATGACCTGTCGAAATTTCCATGGGCGCGACTTTTGGCATGTCGACATCTTTATTACCTCTGACCTGCGCCATGGGTGCATCCATTTTCATGTCGACACCTCTTGCTGTGCACCTCTAACCTGCACCATGGGCAAAAAAATTTCCATGTGACATTTCCTGGAGTCTGCGACATCTTATTACCTGTGCCATGGGCATGAATTTTCACATGTCGACACCTCTTGCTGTGTGCCTCTTGACCTGTGCCATGGGCGTGACTTTTTCCATGTCGACATACTTGCTGTGTGCCTCATGGCCTACGCCATTGGTGACGCGTAATAAATTTCATGGGGTTTGAGTTTCTTTGATTTCCATATTCTTCTGCTTGTCTATATCTACCTGGGGGAAGATATTTACAACAATTTGGTGACTCAACGGGATCACCTGCCTGCTAGGTAGAAGATCAGTGGCCTTTTAGCAATCCATTGGGCATGGAGTCATAAGCAATAACCTGAAACCAACTTGATCTCTGATCCCGAGCCTGATACCGCAACTCCTTCCCCGAGAGCATGTCTGAACTGTAGAAATTCAACCTGAGAGCAACAAAACCTGTGCCAAAGCACTTAGGGAAATTGAAACCTAACTACAACAAGACAATGTGCATACGCACTTAGAGGAATTGAAAACTAGGCTAATATTTACAAGGGTAAACCTTTTCCTTTTAGTAGCAATGTTTAAGATAGATTCCGTTAACCGGAATCGGGAGTTCTTCTCCATCCAATGTAGACAATTGGAAGGCATTACTACTTTTACATCCCGTGACCATGTAGGGGCCACTCCAAATGGCATCAAACTTGGAATGCCTTCCTGGTTTTTCCCGATCTGCATCCCATTTCAGAACTAGGTCCCCTTCCTGGAAGGTCCTTGCTCTTGCCTTCTTATCAAACCATCTTTTTACTAAGGCCTGATCCTTTTCAATCATTTGAACTGCATGTTCTCTTATTTCTTCCAATTCCATCAACTCTGCATACCTGGCCTCCATTGGTTCGAACTCAGACAACTCCAACTGCTTCATGAGCTCCAATGCTGGCAATTCTAATGATATAGGCAATACTGCCTCTTTCCCATAGACCAACTTGTAGGGAGAATTACCTGTAGACCTCTTTGGCATTATTCTGTCAGCCCATAATGCTGATTTTAGCTTGGTATGCCATGTCCTTTGGTTTTCATCCAGAGTCCTTCTGATGATTCTTAGCAAATTCTTGTTCGTGGACTCTGCCTGTCCATTACCCTGCGGGTAATAATTTGAAGAGGTGCTCAAATAGATTCCATTCTTGACAGCCCATTCTGTAATCTTGGAACCTATGAATGCCAATGCATTGTCTGATATGATAGTGGCTGGCACACCGAACCTGGTCACTATTCCTTCATAAAAGTCTAGTATGTTAGACTCATTTGCTTCTTTGAGCGCTACTGCTTCGGTCCACTTGGTGAAATAGTCTGTTGCCGTGAGAATCCACTTGTGGCCTTGGCTTGAGTTTGGATTGATGACCCCGATGAAGTCTAATCCCCATTGCATAAATGGTTGGTCAACCAAAATTGGGTGCAATGGAAGCGCTGCTAGTCTTTCTTTTCCCGTGAAGAGTGCACATTTCTTGCACTTTCTTATCCATGTATAGCAGTCACTGAACACTGTGGGCCAATAATACCCTGCCTTCATTATCTTGAGAGCTGTTACTCGTGGGGTGAAATGTCCTCCAGAATCTCCATCGTGAAAATCTCGTAACACCCTCTCAATTTGACCTGTCCCAATGCACCTCAATAGAACTCCATTGATGTCTTTCTTGAACAAAACACCATCAACAAGCACATATGGAATGGCTTGTAATCTAAAGTATCTCCTTTTTTGCTTTGCTCATTTCTGGAGGGCATAGGCCTGCCTGTAGGAAGTGTATCATATTCTGAGTCCAACAAGGAGTGGGCACATCATCATTTTCTTGTTCTTGACCATCCTGCAGTACCAAGGTAGTCTCTTTTTCATCACCTACTTCAACTTTCCGACTCAAAGCTAGTTGTTCACATAGTCCTTTTCCACGTACTAGCTTAGTGACCTTAATCTTGATGTCATATTCCATGACACGGGTTATCCATCCTGCACGTTTCTCATTCAAATCCTTGTTTATAAGGAAGTCCTTGACTCCCGCATGAGAGACCAATAATTGGATCTTGTTGTTTGAGACTAGGTGCTTGAATTTCTTTAAGCTCCTGATCACTGTAAGGACATGCTTTTCAATGAAAGAGTACCTAGTTTCGTATTCCTCCAAGCCTTGACTGAAGAAAGCAACTGGTTGTTCTAATCCTTCTTTGTTTTGCTGTACCAAGATTGCAGAAATTGTGTCTCCACCACCGAAGGCATATAGCATGAAGTCCTTGGAGAAGTCTGGATTGACGAGAGTCGGAGCTTGAGATATAGCCTCTTTTATTGCCTCAAAACTTGCCTTGCCTTCAGATGTCCACTTAAATGCCATGCTCTTCTTCAACATCAGCGTTATTGGCTTTACGAGAGCTGCAAAGTTTGGAACAAACCTGCGGACAAAATTGATCCTTCCTAAGAAGCTTTGAAGAGCCTTCTTATGACTTGGCAATGGCAACGCTCGAATTGCTTCAACTCTTTCTGGGTCAATCGTCAACCCCTCCTTTGAAACAATATGGCCTAGAAGTTTTCCCTCGTGAGCCAAGAATATGCATTTTTTGGGATTCAATGATACCCCAAATCTTCTACACCTCTGAAATACCTGCCTCAGATGAAAGAGGTGATCCGCTGCATTTTTGGAGAATACAGTGATGTCGTCAAGATATATCAGAACTATTTTATTGATCAACCCCTTGAATGCCATATCCATTGCCCTTTGGAAAGTGGCTCCAGCATTTGATAGCCCAAATGGCATTTTCTTGTAGGCATAGGTGCCCCATTTGGTGGTGAAAGTCCGTCTTGAACTGGTCATCTTCTTTCACCATTATCTGATTATACCCTGAGTAGCCATCTAGGAGAGAGAATCTCTCCGAACCGGATACTACTTGCAATATTTGTTCCATTGAAGGAAGTGGGTAATGGTCTTTGAGAGATGCCCTGTTGAGGTCTCGGAAGTCCACGCACAACCTGATTTCTCCACTCTTCTTCCTGACCAGAACCAAGTTTGTAACCCAGCTTGAGTGCTTGATCGGGAATATAATGCTTGCCTCTATTAGCTTGTTTAACTCTTTCTTCATTAGAGGCTCAATGTGAGGGTTGACTGGTCTCTGCTTCTGCCTGATGGGCTTAGCATCTGGATCCAATTCTATGGTATGTTGTGCCAACTTCGGATTGAATCCTCTCAAGTCTTCATAGCTCCAAGTGAAGACATCTGGAAATTCTTGGCAAAGCTGTATGAAATCTGATTTCTCCTGCTCAGTGGCCACTTTACCAATTTGAAGTGTTTTGCCTTCCCCAACTGGAATTGGCTCTGAATCTTCTCTCTTGACCTGTATGTTAGCCTTTTCCTTACGGAACTGGTCGTTAGGGTTGAAGATAGACTCCAATGTTACTAAACCCTTGGGAAGCTTGTTTGTCCGCAGCTGCACTACTTGATCCCCATACTGCTGCTCTAGTCTGTCTTGATTCCTAGCTGAGAATTCAGCCTCTTCTTGTAAGAAATTGACGATCTGTTGATCGTTCTCAAACACCTGCCAGCTTGTGTTATTATCTGGAACTGCTGGCCTCACAATCACATGGATATGTGGTTGCATTTTTTCCCTTTTGATGTTGTCAACCACATCAAACGTTGCTCCAACTGCTGCGAGCCTATCCGTGGCTTCATTTTTCTTCCTGGGTATGGACACGATGTTGAAAGCTTCAAAATCCTCAATGAGGTCCCACACCCTATTCTTGTAGTTCTTCAGCAGTTCATTCTTTGTAGCATGTTGTCCCCTGACTTGATTGATGATTAGCTCACTATCCCCGAACACCTGCAAGTTCTTTATGCCCTTTTTCCTGGCCCAATGAAGTCCATGAATCAAGGCCTCATATTCAGCTGTGTTGTTTGAACAGGAAAACTGGAAACGGAAAGCTGAATAATATTTGATGCCTTGAGGTGAAACAAGCATAACTCCTCCTCCTGCACCTTGCCTACTCCTTGATCCATCAAAAAATAACTGCCATACCTCATTATCATCCTTATGGTCTGGTTTGGTGATGCTAGGAATAGGCTGGTTTTCTTCATGTATGCAATAGACTCCTAGCTCAGATTCTTCTACTTCTTGGTAGGGATCAAAAGCATGTACCTTGCTTGCCCATTCATCAAGAGTCAAATCTGGGATGCTTCCAACTTTGGTGTCAGCTTCATCTGTGCTTGGATAATCTTCTTGATCAAATGCTGAACAGTTGGCATTGATTTGGCTTGGAGTATGAGGCTCAATATGAAAGTTTGCAATTGGTTCAGATCTGATTGTGACCTTAGTACCATATCTTGTTCTGAACAACATGTGTGACCAGTCAGCAGATAAGTAGCCTCCAATTTTAGCTGTGAAATCCCTTGATAAGCATAGGGCAAAGAGTGGTGGCAAATCTATCACTGACACATCTTGCAAAATGGTAACGTTGGGGCATGCATGCAAGGTAAGATTCAAACCTTTAATCACTCCCACCATTGCTACTGCTGTCCCATCCAATTGCACTACCCCCTTTGATATGACTTCATATTGGAGACCCAGCTGATCAGCTATTTGCTTGGGCATGACAGAACTACTTGCCCCAGAATCAATCATGCAATTGTGTACTAGTTTATCCCCAATGATTAATGAAACATAGAATGGAGGGGGCTTCAAAACTTTACCTTGTTGTCCTCCATGATTCCCTTCAGGCTGAGTAGCATTTGTGAGGACATTCTCTTGCATATGGACCTGCTGGTTTGAAGTTGACCAATTCTTCATGGCAGCTTGTAGAAGATCTCTTTGGCCTGGGATGGATAAAGATTCCCACATTGATATATTCACATTTGTCTTCTTCATTTGATCAATGATGCTAAATGGGGATGAAACATCTCTTTGTTGTCCTTTAGTCTGTGCATTCCTTTCTTGTGCATGGGCAGCAACAACTGGCATTTGAGTTGGTTTAGAAGGTGGTTTGGGCTGTCCTTGCATGTTTGGAACTATATTTTGCTTACCAACACCTTGTGGAGTGATGAAAGGTTGTAGATCACTTGGAGCCAATGACTGCCCTTCACCAATATTCCTCTTCTTTGATCTTGTGTTAGCTGCTACACTCTGAGAAATTGTTTGATTCATGCCACAAAAATCCTCAGCTTGCCAATTCACAAGTGCGGTATCATTTGGAGCTGTGTTTTGCTGAGATGTCCCTTGTTGCTGATTTGTTTCTTGACTCACTTCACCCTCTACGCCAGTAGTTGTCACCATCAAGGCTTGGTTCAAAGCACCATTGAAGCACATAGATTGGTTGTGAGGTTCATTGCATGGGAAACACCAATCATACTCTTGAGCTATATTGTTTTGCACTGGCACTAATGCTTTAGAAGCAGATGCAACATTGGGGTTATAGGGTTGAAATGGTCTATTGGTGGGAGGCCTTACTTGGCTTTGATTTTGATTTGTAGCTGGATTGGTGGCCTATTGGGTTGGTATGGTGGCCTAGCCTGGTACTGCGCTTGAGGCTGATACGGTCTAGCACTTTGAGCTTGTTGTCTTTTGATAGTCACCAGCTCATTTCCAAGGTTCTGCAATTGTTTCATAACCTCTTGGAGTTCATTTGAAGCACTAGAGGATGAAGTAGAAGTTTCATTTGAACTTTGATTTCTAGGAGTGGGAATAGGAGCCAAAGTGGGTGCTTGACTAGTGCTTGGATTTTCTAAGTTTGGATACAAGGGCATGGGGGGCCTAGGAGCCAGCTTACCAGCTTGAATAAGACAGTTTTCAGCCCTAATGGCAATGCTATAAGTAGCAGGTAAGGTTGTGCCTCCCATAGATTGAATTAACATAGAAATATCAGAATTCAAAGCCTTAAGATAGTATAGAAAAGCACCTTCAGCTGTTGGCCTAACGGCCACTGGAATTCTATCCCAAGACCTTTGAAATCTGAAGTTGAAGTCAGTCAGCTGCTCATTGGGAGCTCTCTTGATAGTTGTCAATTGTTCTAGTAGAGACAAATTGTCTCCCTTTTCCCCAAACTGCTCATGGAGAACTATGCATAACTGATTCCAATTTTGGATAGAACCAGCTCCAAGGCTCCTAAACCATTGCAATGCCTTCCCTTTGAACGAAGATGCCAACAATTTGACAGCAACATCCATTTCATTTATCTCATGGATTGCACAAACATTAGCAATGTCTTTGACATGATCACCAGGAGTGGTATGATTTTCTCCAGTGAAAAATGGAATGTTCTTCAATGCTGCAATTGGAACTGGATTCTGTGCATTGAGGGCAAGTGGGCTGCTGCCAGTGAAGTTGACAAAAGGGATTTTGTGGTTGCACCATTCTGATTGGCCTGAGAACCCTTGTTGATTGGATGAAAGGTCTACCAGGTGGAGGGGTTGATAAAGTCTTGTTAGGTGGAGATGGTGATCTTTGTGGTCTTCTTCCTCTCCTTCCTCTTCCTGGTGATAGTTGCAAGTGGACAAATAGCCCCTCTTCTCGAGTATCAGACCTGGTTCGAATTCTTCTCATGTGCCTGGGAAACCTGTGCTGCTATACCACTGAATTCTATCCCTTCGGAGTCACCAGATGTGTTAGATAATGAGCCTCAAAAGGCTAGATTCTACCAAGTTACACACCAAACCTGACAATATTAAAAAATAATTTAAAACTTTGAAGGACCCGAAAGATACAGTTCTTTCAATTCGGTTATCAGGTATTGTTGTGTAGCTACTAATCCCCAAAAGGTACAGGTGAAACTCAGGTCATGCAAGGCAACTGGGTCAGAACTTGGGACATGCTCGAATACCTGGGAAAACCTGAAATACTAAAAACCATGAAATTTTGAAAGTCAAAATCTCAAAAATCTAAGAATACCCTTTTGAAGATTATCCCTCAGATCTATCAACTGGTGAAATTTTGACTTGTTTTGAGCAAGTTAAGCCCTTGAAAATCGATTTCAAAGTTCAGCCTGGAAGGTGAAAAATCTGAAATTGTAAAACCTGTAATTTTTTAGTCCAAATTTCTTGAAAATTCCTTCAAATCTTGTGGAATGACCTCTTGGTCCCACCGGGCATGCCAAAACTATTGATGGTGAATCACAGCACCCCTGAATGTCTGCAACTCGATGGGTTGAGACTCTCAGTGCGATTGCATAACATGGAGCTTTTCCCAAGTGTGGGACCTTGCGAAATCAGAAAAGCTCTCCAGATGAAGGCCGGTTCCTATTCCTCTGTTCAGATGCACACATAAAAATGTAGAGGGTTTACTCAAAAACCTAATCTAACTTTCCAAGGAGACAGGGTAAGAAGATGCATAAAATAAAACCTAAACTAACAAAGGTGATGCACCGAGGAATGAAGAACACCTGTCTTGCCAATAAACACAAACCATTAAAATGCAATGCAAGATCATGCACAGATAACCAAATTTGTAGTGAAAGATCAAGAGGATGCAAATGAACACAGAGAGGGTTGAGAATCATCCACAGACATGCATTATTTGCTCCAAAGATTGATACAATACACTACAAAATGCCAAGAGGCAAAGTTGCATTACAGTTTTAAATGGGAGGTTTGAACTCCACAAATTCACCTACCAAAGAGAAGAAGGGAGGGGCAAAACAAGAATGTCCAACCTTTAGAAAGAAGCCCCTCCTTACAATTTATAGGAAGAATGAGAGAGAAAAGAGAGAGGAATTCCAAATCTACCCCAACCACCTCTAGGTTGCATTTAATTCATCTCATTATGGTGGTAGGTGAGAACCCTAGCAAACCCAAAAAGTGGCGAACTGTATTTTGCATTTTTAAGAATTTTTTCTCACCCAATTAAATATATCCAGTCGTAGTTGGATAGAGGACCTCGTAAGATTTCTGAAAAGTCCAACCTTGCATGAATCTGAGCTCCCTGTGAAAAGTTATGGCCATCTGAATATCTGGGTCAGGGTCTGCTTCCTGTCAGCGCTCAAAATGTTGCGCCTCCTAAAGGTGCACCTTGGCGCATCCATCCTTATGTCGACATACTCTTACATGCGCCATGGGCGCATCCATTTTCATGTCGACACCTCTTGTCTATGTGCCTCTTACCTGCGCCATGGGCGCAATTTTTGGCATGTCGACATCTTCTTACCTGCGCCATGGGCGCATCCATTTTCATGTCGACACCTCTTGCTATGCACCTCTTACCTGCGCCATGGGCGTGACTTTTGGCATGTCGACATCTTTCTTACCTGCGCCATGGGTGCATCCATTTTCATGTCGACACTCTTGCTGTGCACCTCTGACCTGCGCCATGGGCGCGACCTTTTGGCGTGTCGACATCTTCTTACCTGCGCCATGGGCGCATCCATTTTCATGTCGACACCTCTTGCTATGCGCCTCTGACCTGTGTCATGGGCGCGACTTTTGGCATGTCGACATCTCTTATTATGTGACGCATCCATTTTCATGCTGACCTCGCCATGCACCATGGCGCGACCTTTTGGCATGTCAACATCTTCTTACCTGTGCCATGGGTGCATCCATTTTCATGTCGACACCTCTTGCTATGTGCCTCTAACCTGCGTCATGGGCGCGAACTTTTGGCATGTCGACATCTTCTTACCTAGTGCGCCTGGGCGCATCCATTTCAGCATGTCGACACCTCTTTGTTGTGCACCTCTGACCTGCACCATGGGTGCCTCTTACTTATGCATGTTGGCATGTTGAAATCTTCTTACCTGCGCCATGGGCAATCCATTTTGCATGTCGACACCTCTTGCTGTGCGCCTCTGACCTGTGCGCATGGGCGCGACTTTTGGCGCATGTCGACATCTTCTTACCTGCCTACCATGGGCGCATCCATTTTCATGTCGACACCTCTTTGCTGTGCGCCTGCACAATAAATATCAGGCTTTGAGTTTCTTTGATTTCCATATTCTTCTGCTTGTCTATATCTACCCAGGGGGAAAGATATTTACAACAATTACTATGGTGACATATACCTCATTCTGCATATCCCTCTGCAGCACCATTGTGTGGAACTGGTAATTCCTTTGGATAACTCAGGTGCTGACCATGTTACCATCATAATGGTCCATAGAGGGATGACAATGTCAACATGATTTTTAAGTTGTGTTTCTTCTTAAAACCATGAAGTAATGTCAAAAATGGCCCCATGTCAAAACCATCTAGAGAGAACAATCTAAGCTCCTGGGGGCCGAAATAGTTTATTTCTCATTCGAAGGGTCTTTTGTACACTGATGCACATCCCTAAAGTTTAATGACTGTTGAGGGAAAAATGTATGCATTTATTTTTTAAATGTGGAACTTTAGGATTCCCTAAAGTTAGAAAATGAATTTTCTATTGAGAAAAAATTGGTCTATACTTCAAGAGGATGAACCTTCATTTAATAATAAGGTTATGTTTAGTTACGTGATAGAGGATTGTATCTCTTCTAAAATTACCAATAAATACATGTTTCAAATATCTGTCTAAGATGCATCAAGGTCCATTAGAAAGTGATCAGATATTGCATTCTACAAATTTAATAATCCCCAATTTCCATTGAAGAATGTTCCATTGATTCACTTGCATATGTATTTGAAGATATTGACCCGATAATATTCACTAGTATAAGATTCATGATCTCTAGTGGATATTACACTAAAGATCTCCATATGACAGTGTCAATAAGGAAATTCCATAAGGTTTATTCAATATCCAAATAAGACATGTGTATTGATCTCTTAGGAATCATATATTATCTGGTTCATATTCCTTCAAATCATTCAATAGAGCTTATTGTGGCAATCTATTCTTTCATCGACAGAAAGATTTACACACAGAAGTGAGAAAGGGGGGGTAAATTGTAAAATTTCTAGACATCACATTGACTCCCACAAATTGTGGAAATTTTCTCATTAATACTCCTTGGTCTTCATAATCATATAATTGTGTTCCTTTCCATGCAACAACTTGTAACATGGGTAAATCTGGTAATACCCCCCTAAGAAAATGTGTCCATATATATTAGTTCAGTGAAGTGTTTGGTAAATGACTTTCAAGCATCTATGGTAAAGGATATGTTGTCGGTCGACTTGGATACCAACTGTATGGCTAGTAGCATTAACATACTGCCAAATTCAAAAGGGGATTTGGGACATAAAAATGTTCTCCGATGGTGTACACATGGTAAAGTCTGCATCACTTGAATACAAACAATTTGGTGATATAAATGTAAATGTCGTAGGACTCACCTCAACCCAAAAACCCCTTAACATGATGATCTAACCCTCAGGGAATTATTTGAGGGGAAATTAGCAAGTGGCCTAACCCCTCAAAATATAACCCACATACAAGGGGATTTTAAAAACCCACCATATTAATGAATTCCATGAATATTAGCCGCTCAAAGTGTACACTTCCCGTAAGTAAAAACTCCCTCCAGTGTTATGCCCATAAAAAAAAAAAAAAAACATTTAGTGCTAGATCTATGACCACAATTTTCCATGTTCCATACCCCTCCTGGTGAACTTTCAAACACTTGATGTACCTTTTTGAAGCACCAATACCAAGAGACATGGAAAGTGATAGACATAGGGATTAATAACAAGAATCCCATTGAAAAATTTGATTGGTATTGTACCCATGAACTCTACAAATTATCAATATCTCACCAAAATACAGCTAAGTAAGTCACCAGTGATGACTTGACTAAGAAAATATAATTGAGGAAAACTAGTAAGAAAGTTCATGACTGAGGCACTTCCAATGAAACATCCAATTTCAATTCATGTTTTTAGACTGGATAATTTTATTACCTTGTTCTAAAGCCCTATTTTTGGCATAAGATGGAAGGATGTTCCCCAAAGGTGCTTGAGTTTAGTGCTTCTAATTTTAGTAACTTAGAGTGTTTATGAGGCTCTTATCTCAACAAACACATTGCTATACATACCTTATAGTTAAGGCATTCCATGAGACAACATTTAGTTGAGGCCTTTATGTAAAAGCGCTCTAAATCCTGATCAAGAACACCATTTTGTGTGTATGCATCAATTAATTATCACACTTATATTTTAGACTATTTTTCTGTGAGGATTTGCAGTCAAATAATACCCATGTTCTCTTATGTATGCAAATCTGGCATTCAAAATCATCTACATATCTGGGGCAGAGGCACTAACAACTATGATGGATAACAAATAAAATTATGCATGTGGTTTCATTTCAATTATGGAATTAGGCATACAAATGTTCCAAATATCTATTAATAATTCTATGGGAAATGAGTTACTAATGTCACGAAAATGATATCTATGAGATTTTATTTACATTGCATATTATTTCAATTCATTCTCTTTTTTTCGAGTTTCTTTTGACAAGTTAGAGAGAAAATGATAGACTTTGAGAGTAATGGAATTAAGAATCCGATCTCCAACCATGTCATGGTTTTACATCATGTAAATGTTTTATGTGGCATCAATCTCAAGGAATGATCACATTTCAGATTCTTCATTACATTATCTAGTGGTAGTGATAACTCTAAGAGGAACTAGTCCCTAATTTTTCAAGCAAATTCTGACATACTCATATGAGGTTAGCTTAAAGTGCCAAAATGAGCAAAATGCCAATTATTTGAGTCCCAATAGGATAAATCACTTTCTTTTATACATTGATTCTTTCCCCATCAAAAAATTATAAACCAAAGTTATAAATCTCCTCTTTATGGCATTCAATTGGAAGCAAGAAAACCCCACCTTCCCTTCCTGTCTTCTAATCAGCACATTTACGTCATACCATAAATGCCAAGATCATGTTGGTCCTAAATTTAAAAATGGATCAAATGTTCTACTCCACAAGTGCTCTGATTTATCATTCAATCAAGTTGGTCACCTATCTCAGAGATTAGGAAATTTATGTAATCAAATAATAGAAGAGTAATAAATATGATTCAGTGCTAAATCAAAGCAAATCATTGCTATTATTTTTTTGATCACTAAAAATATTTATTCAGCATACAGAAAACTTAATGTTGTCCAGACTTTCCCAACATTCATCCTAAGAGTCATACAAAAGGGGTAAATTGGTGTCAAAGGTCAACATACCGAGATAGATCTGTCATCAGTGCATATTTTATTGGAGTGTTCACAATGGATCATAGTTGGCATATTTAACATCTTCGAAGCTAATTTTTATTGAAGGTAGAGGTATCTTCATCCATGATTTGGAGAATTTATTTTTTCCTCTCCTCATTCTTTCTCCTCTTACCCCCCTTCTAATTCTTCATTGTAAGCAATCATTGTATTTTGTCTTATTCAATTAAGTGACTCTAATATTGAAATGCAAAATTTCCTTTTGATTTATAAAAAGGGGACTTATTTTCTCACTTCCTAGGAAAATGAAAATTCACAAGTTGAATAAGGACATGATGAGGCATGTGGGGGGTAGATGAAGAGTTGCATTAAAGCTATAAATTGGGAGAGACTTCTCACTTCAAAGGATGATTATTCTTGTTTATTATATCCCATACTCGCTCTAGGAACAAGAGACCAAATTTCCTCTAACCGCTTTTCCAATGTTTCCTCTCCATCTTAACTATACTTCATGAGCATGTACTTGTTGAATATTATGCATTGATACTTTGTGTTTTTTGTGTCTTATTCCGTGTTCTATGTGAATGGTGTCTTCTCATTGAATTCATGGGTATATTATGGTTTTGAGGCAATAAAATCTACTCTACTATTTATTGTGAAAAAACCTTCTTACTCTTCTCCTCACACCTCTCTACCTCAATCATTTCCCCTTGTAGTTTCTACAAGCAATTTGCCACAGGTGTAGGGAATTTTTGATACAAAATCACGCACTTGGGTAAATTTCTAGGTCTTAAAAGTATGCTAGCATTTAAATAATTCCTAAACAAGAAAAATAATAGTTGACAACAAACATTGGCCTCTTTTCTTTGCCTTTTGTTTTCTATTTAGTCTTACAAAATCTACAACCCATCTAGAACTTCACTTATTTATATTTTATGGCTTTAGACACCAATTCCCATCCAAGAAAACAATGTCTAGGTGCTCCTAGAAACCCTTGACCATTTATTACCTCAATCACTCTTTTTCGGTATCTGTTATCTTTTGCACATCTTTTTCACTTATGGGTCAATATTTTAGTTGTCAATTATGAAATTCAAATAAAGAATCATACAAATACATATGTATGTGTTCAAAATAAGGGACCAAGCACTGATTTTCATGAACTCCAGAATTCATAGAGATTAGTTATGACATTGTTTGCATCATGTTCATCACTTCTCCCTACCCAGATCAGTTCTAGATTGCACATATATGAGCTATGTCCTCTATCTCTCCTCATTTATTAGGGTTTCATACTTTACATCTTAGTTTGCTTGTGTCATTTTTGTATTTTATCATTTATACATTAGTTACTCTGTAATTATATTTAATTCAAATTAAATTAAATCATTTGGTGAACCCAACCACTAAAATCCTACCTTCTAAGAATGCATAAAAATATATCTCATTCTTCTGAATTCATGGATCAATAGTTGGATCCTTCTTTTACTCTAACCAAGGTTTTTGGAATGTTTACTACTGCTTCTGATTTTATGCAAGTTCATACTCAACATCATCCTTTCTTCATCACTCCAATTTATGATCTAATCATAAATGTAGTCACTACCCTTCATAATCATCCTCCTAAAATTCCACATGTCTCTGTTCCACCTCCCATTTCTTCTACAATTCCCACCACCACCTCTAAGGGTTACGATATCATTGAGCAACTTAAGAATACACGAAATAAAATATATCTTTATGATATCTTGCATAGTGCACCTAATTGTCATCATACATTAGAGGTCTCCCTTTGTTCCATCCACATTGAAAGTAATAATTCACCTATTGCATTTCCTCACCTCATTCAATCCCTCAAAAATATACCACATGCTATATCTTTTAGTGATGAGGATATTCATCCCTCCATTATTGATAATCCATTTACACATTTTCTTATTGTCGTTACTATTGGCATCATTTGTATTAAGTGTGGACTCATTGACAATGGATCTGCTATAAATCTATGTGTTTTATCCCTCATTAGGTAAATCAACATTACTAATGATTTAATTAATAAATCCTCTCAATTCATTCACAACTATGATTCTACTACTCACACATGCATGGGAACTATCACCTTACCTCTACAAATTGGGCCTAAAATTGTACCTATTCTATATTATTTTTTATTGATGCCACATTCCAATTCAATTGGGTAGACCCTAGATTCATGCAATGCATGTTTTTACCTCTACATCTCATAGGTGTGTTAAATTATTACATGATGGCTATGAATATACCATTGCTGCTGACCTTAACCCCCTCAATTTTTTCTGTATAGACCACGTCACTACTATTCCCATTCTTCCTTCACAACTTATTCTATATCGTAATATTAATGCATATGATGTTGGTCAATATAGCAATCCTACTCCCTTTGCTACTTATACATGCATTTCATTCATTCCAACTCATAATATTGATATCCTATCACCTGCCATGTCTCCCTCTCTGGCTACTACTTATCCACCTTTCATGTTTCCTCTCAATGCTACATCTGGATCCACCCCTCCCAATATATTTGATCATGCCACCCAACAAGATAATGTTAAAACTGATGATTTTGATGATGAGGCTAATGTCATAGATCTTAATGATGACACATGCACAATCTTAGCTTTACTCCTATTGAAATCAATGAGTCCTACTAACAGAATACTTTTTTTACTATTGGCCCTGGTGAATATCATTTCAAGAAACCTCCTCCTTCCACTAATCCCATGATATATTTTTATGGGACTGTCCATACATTGGACATCATACCACCTCTTTCATCTCCCCAAGTTCACTATGTGCCATAGATTGAACCCCTTACATGCACTCTTTTCATACATGAATCTTATTGGCATCACGTTCCATTTGAGCCTATTTTCTCTAACATTATTTGCATGCATGATTTCTTGGCTCGGCTAGGATTCACACTTGTTGATCTCCTCCCTCCACTTCACTCTCCTCACCTTTATCATGAATGTGTACTCATTAACATTTCCTATGGCCTTATGTCTTCCATTTATTAGTCTTCCTTGCACGTACTCCTTGTTCCTCTCCACTCATAATTGGGAGATCTTAGTTTGATTACATTGGTGGCATACTGGATCCTAATCATACTAATATCACATTTCCCATGCCTTTTGTTTGCATATCTATTTTAAATGACTCATTCCTGGGCTATACTAAAAATATAAATCCTTGGTAAGCACATGATTGTCCTTAACCTCATTTCACTAATGAAGAATATGTTATGGGCATGTACAATTTACACTGCACGGGATTTTTATATGATCAACCTCACGTTATTTCTTACCAAGTCTCTAATACAGATCCTATCGGTTATGACCCTAAAACTAATGATATTTTAGATGAGTTTACTTGATCCTTCTCTATATCATACACCTGGTGGGAATCATGCTTTCTTCCCCCCATTCCATTCTTGCATGTTTTCTTTAACATCTTCTATCACACTTAACACTCTACGCTTCATGACTCATATTTCTATGCACTTTCAAACCCCTTTGATACACATATATAATGTATCATCATTTCCCTATGATGCACTCTAGTTCCATGGTTCATACTCGGTTACTGAGGGTCTAATTCTGAAATGAACCTCACATCCACTACACATATCACACTATATGCTTAATGATATATCTTTCTAGCATCTACTATCACATCGCATATTAGCTTATGACGCACTCTAGTTCTATGGTTCAAAATCTACTGTTGAGAGTATAATTCTGAAATGAACCTCACATCATTCACACTTCACACTCTGTGCTTCATGATACATATTTCTAACATCTATTCACACATATTAACTGATGACACACACTTGTTCTATGGTTCATTCTTGACTGTTGCTCAGGTTCCTATAAATGAACCTTATCTCATACACATCTGCTGGGGGGCACACTTATCGTATCATATTCTCATTTTGCATACTACACCATCACACTTTCCTTTACTATTACTTTTACACAATTTTTCATATTTTACTCAGATTTTTCATATACAAGACTTTGACTACTCTTTCACTCTTATTTTGTAGGTCCATCCTTAATACACAACAAAAAGTAGCCTACAATAATAAATAAAAGAACATAAACAAGTACAAGTAATGCATAACACTTCATCCTTATGGTTGTTTTCCTTTCTTAGTCTCCACACTTCACTTTACAATCATTGTACACACTTCACTTGTCCACTCGACACATATTTTTCCACACATAGAAAAATTAGGGGATAATTTATTTTTTTATTTGAAGTGTCTACAATCAGGTTGCAAGACATCAGTTTACACTAACAAGTTCCAGAACAAGACCAAACTACTACAACCTATGTTTTCCTTTCATTAACAATTTCAAGTTCACAAGGTTCAAATTTTAGGGTTATATGTTTTAGTTAGGTTCAGGGAGTAATTTACCCCCATACCAACTCTCTAGCAGGCTCATAGTTTCAACTAGATTTTTCTCCTACATAATGCTTCCAAAATTTCCTAAACCATTCCCAATGGATAGGAAATTTTCTCACCTTTCTGGTGATATAAAGAAGTCCTCCTAACTCCTTACAGAACTCAAGGTAAGGCCGGGCAGAGTTCTAGGGTCAAATTTTCCCTAGGTGGGACACGTGTCAAGAGGTGGTGAAAAATGCCTTCAACGGGTTGGCGGGTCACGGGGTGGCTTAGGGAATTTTTCCCATTGCATGGCTCAAAGGTGAAAGTTCTTCCGCGCCTCCGTGGGTCCCCGGTGGACACGTGTCGAGTCCAGGCTTGAGCGGGAAGGGGGTGAGGGTTTTGGCAGAGCGGCAGAGAATATTGGGGCATTTGCACCCAATGGACGAAAAGATTAAATGACACCCCACACGCAC
This sequence comes from Taxus chinensis, assembly GCA_019776745.2. Classification (NCBI taxonomy): domain Eukaryota; kingdom Viridiplantae; phylum Streptophyta; class Pinopsida; order Cupressales; family Taxaceae; genus Taxus; species Taxus chinensis. Next base: position 639,708,573 of record CM034150.1, on the reverse strand, counting down.
CTGCGGATCTGGCAGGGCACGTGGTGCTCCCAGGTTCATCGTGTGAGGAGGGAGAGAGAAGAACAAGAGTGGTGGGGAAAGATTTCATTTTAATTTTTCCTAAGCCGAAGGTTAAAAGAAACAAGGGGTTCATCCTCCCCGCTGCCACCCCCATGGTGCCATGTGGCATCTCTCCTTGGCTGTGGGCCAGCGTGGGGCAAAAATGGAAAATTTTCCCCAAAATTTTCAAAGGTTAAAAACCAAAAAGGAACCACGCCCACGCCGTAGCCCCCAGAGGACACGTGGCACCCTTTAATTGGCTACGGGCCAGTGGAGGAAAAAGTGAAACTTTTCCCAAAAAAATTCAAAAGGGATAAGAGTTAAAAACAAACCGCGCCTCTGCACATAGCCATTAGAGGACACGTGGCACCCTCTGATTGGCTGCGGGCCGGCGGAGGAAAAAGTAAAATTTTTCCCAAGGCAAAATTTTTAAAACAGATAAGTTTAAATTCGGTCCGCCCCTCCAAGGTGCCACGTGAAAGATCCCGATTGGTTGCGGGATGGCGGGGGCCACGGAATTTTTAGGGAAAATTTTCCAAAGTTTAAAATTTAAATTTTTAACAGTTAGATTAAATTTTATTACTTTTTGAATGTCAAATTGAAGTAAAACTTCAAATGGCCATAACTTGAGCTAGAAAGCTCAGTTTTGGGAAAACGAGGACTTTTCAGAAAGCTCTCGATGCCCTCTTTACACAGGAGTCATAAATTTTGAAATTTGATGAAGTTTAAGTGGTAAATTTAATGAAAACAATCTGCAGGCTTTTGAATTAGTGCACTGACAATTTTCAACTTCTCAACTTGTTAAATTAGGTCTCCTCCTTCACTCAACATGTCAAACAGACATGGAGGATTGCTCTAGGGAGGGTTTAGAGTGTTTTCAGAGAGTTGATTTATCCAATTGATTTCAAATTTTATTTCTCCGATAATAGACAGAAAAAATGACTGTGTAAGTTTCAAGTTGGATTCTATAAAGTTTTAAAGGTTCATTCTTAAATGTTAGGGTCAATTTGAGTTCTTTAATGTCTTAGCATGTTAACTTATGACATTTTTAGGTTGATTACTAAGTGCAGGTCTGAACTGTACGTTTTTATGAAAATGAATTGCCATAATGAAATTTATAACAGTGAACTATTTCCTTTAAATCGGTATATCAATTTTATCATTCAAAAGTGTATATAGTTCCTAACTAGTCCAATACATTTTCTTGACTAATTCAACCATTCATTTCTAAGTTAAATTGCAGTCCTGATTTTAATTTCAATATACTTCCAAGGATGCAAACAACATACTTCCTTCCTACGCATTTCTTGCTTTTACAAATATACAGAGCTTCAAATCATCATTGGGTATTCCACTTCAATTACAACCATGTGAATAAAAAGGAGCCTGCAATTCCTTTATTTAATTTAAACAGAGAACATCTTTACAACTTAACTCCTTTTAACTTTAAAATACAATATGCAATACATATATATGCTTCACATTCCTTTTCAAAACAGAGAAGGGAATATAACTCTTTACATTTCACATTACACTTTCAATCTTTCCTTATCAATACAAGCAACTTCCAATTACAATAATTATACAAATCATCCACTTCAAAGTGGGAAAGAACACAATAAACTTGCTAACAAAAAGGGACTGTCAAACTGTACATTTCTTTGGCTCCAAAACAGCAGCATGCTTCATTTCTTTTCTTCTCCAAATTGATCACAACCAAGAGGGGGAAAGGCAACGCTCTCCACCCAACCAAGACATCCAATGAGAAGGGTGAAGCCATCCTTCCTCATTGGCCCCCGAGCCCCAACCATATTGAAATAAGAGATATGAGAATCAACACATGGCAACAATGGCTTCCACAGCAAACAAGCAGCATTCTTTCACATGCATAATTCAATAAGAAACACAGTTCAAGCAAAACAACAGTTCACAACTACATTTGATAAAATTCACACAAAACTTAGGCTTGATCAAGCAAGCCAACAAGAGCAAGGAACTATGGGGAAACTACTTATGCCTCCCTATTTGGAATTGGACATCCACCTAAAATCATACCGCCAATATAACATATCAAATCCCATAAACCTTATGTCTCCCAACCCCTCCTTATGCCCCCCCCCCCCCAAAGTTTCTCCCTTATGCCCCCCAAGAGTAAGAAATGCAAGCTATTTCTTTTCCAAGGTGGATCCCAATCCAAACTCCCTCCACAATAAAACTGATGCCCTTGGCATTCCCTTATGCCCCCCCATTTGAAATCCCCATAGCCTTCTCCTACACCATGTCCTAAGTAGTCTACCTAACCAGTCAAGAACACATAACACATTCACCATTTCATATAATGCATGCAAGAGAATAAAACATTTTAAAAAAGCTCAAGTTCCTACCTCTCCATACTGGAGTTTGTTCCAAGCTCACAAGCTTCCCAAAATCCAAATACAGTCCAAAATCAACAATGTCCAAGCATGCAAAAAGGCTCCAACTCCTTCCACAACAAGCTCCTAAAACAACAAGCAAAAAAATGTGCCCCCAAGAGGAATAAACAAAGTTTCAACAACCACAAACAAGCAAGGAGTTTTGAATTTAAAGGAGAGGGAAGAGAAGAGGATGATGTGGATCCATGTGGGATGCCACATCCTTCTTCCTCAACCCCAAGAGGAAAGTCAACATCATTCACCAAAACACAATAAATAAAAATGACAATTTCACTTACACACTCCAAAATAACCCATACTCCAAAGGACTGAATTAAAAACATGTAAGAGAAGTGCAATAAAAACTTACAAATAGTCATTTCAAAATGCAATAAAAAGGCCTAAATTTAACCTCCAAACCATAGGTATGGTTGGTGAATCATTTTAAGAGGTGTGGGACAAGCTTAACTTGTCCCACAAGCCTCCAAATTTAGCCTCCAAGGACAAATTCGAATTCCTAAGAGGATGAAGTGTTTAACATTCCAAAATCTATCTTACATACTCTTACATATCCCTTACACCTTCTTACACATTTCTTACACACTCTTACAACATTAACATTTAAAATCAACAACTTCATTTATTACATTCTTATGACATATTGATTTATTTATTTTTACACATGATTATCCACAACATTAACACAACATATAATACTAAAGAAAAAAGGTAACACCTCACAAAATAAACACATGCAACATTAATAAAGAAACCACATTAATAAATGCACAACCCATGGTCACATATAATGGAAATCCCCCCATGGAATTCCTAACAAAACACAACACACACACACACAACAGTTGTCATGGTGACCTTGTTGAATTCACCAAGAATTTCAATATGGTTAGTCTCCAGTCCCCCGACATTGTTGTGATATTTTAACCTGTAAAACGCAAATACCTCCTTTGGCCTCATGGCCATATCAAAACATCCAAAATGATATAAACAACATCTCAAGATCATTTAAACACATGAATCACAACAATATCAAGAATTCAACATTATCATTTTCAATTAATTAATCAACTATATCATCATCAATAATCTTTCATACTAGGTCTACTCAAAATATCCAATGTCACATGTCTAAATCAACATCTATAATATGTCCATGTCAAACAGTATATCATCATCCACATATAAAAAATGTCTCTAGTAACCATCATGCATAATAACTGAATCCAGATCAATAATAATCCATGATCTAACATCTAACCATCATACTAAAACAAAACATAATAGTTTCCATAATATGATCAACAATATCAAGATCATGATCTAAAAGTGTCAAAGGGAAGTGGGCACTACATCCCCCTCCCCTTAGACTCGACTTCCTCTTGGAAGTCACTGGAACAAATGTGGAAACTACACTAGTAATATTGTGGCATCCTCCCAAGTGGCTGCAGTCTCGTCGTATCTGTCCCGCTGCACCCGTACCTGATCAATCTCTCTGCCTCGAAGGCCCAGGGTCCTGCGATCTATGATACAGATGGGCTCCACCATCACCTGCCCCTGATCCTGCACCTGCAATGATGTCCAATCCAATACATGAGACAGATCTATAATATATCTCCTAAGAACAGAAACATGAAACACATCATGTACTCGAGACAAGTTGGGTGGAAATGCTAGACGGTAGGCCAAAGGGCCTATACGCTCCAAGATCTCAAAAGGACCAATGAATCTAGGGGCTAACTTAGAACCTTTTCCATAACGGATAGGGCTCTTATGTGGTCTGATATGAAGAAACACCTTCATGCCCACATCAAAACTACGATCAATCCTATGTTGATCCGCATACTTCTTCTGCCTGTCATGTGCCTCCTGCAACCTCTACCTGATCAACACTACCTACTGCTCCATGTCTTACAAAAGAGTTGGTCCAAGAGATACTTTGTCCTCTAACCTATCCCAACTAAGAGGTGTCCTGCACTCTCTACCATACAAGGTCCTGAAAAGGAGCCATGCCTATAGAACTCTGAAAACTATTATTGTAGGAAAACTCCACTAAGTACAGGTACTCCTCCCACTTAGACTATTGATCCATCACATACATCCTGAGCATATCCTCCAAAATTTGATTCACTCGCTCTGTTTGTCCATCTGTCTCAGGGTGATATGTTGTGCTGAAGTTAATCCTTGCATCCCGAGGACATACTGCATGGTAGTCTAGAAGTGTGAAGTGTACAAAGGATCGCGGTCACAAATGATCTTCCGTAGAATCCCGTGCAACCTGAAAATCTCATCCAAATATACTCGTGTCACTACTCTAGTGGTATAAGTGGTCTTCACCAGAGAAAAGTGAGCCACTTTTGTCAATTTATCAACTGTGACCATAATGGTGTCTTGGTGATATCACGATATTTGTATCCTAATAATGAAATCCATGGAAATGGTGTCCCACTTCCATTTCGGTATGGCATGAGGATAAAGAAGACCTGCTTGGATGCTGATGCTCAGCCCTTAAGCCTCTGGCACTCTAAAAACCATGACACAAACCTAAGCAACATCTTGACCAAGTCCTCTCCAGTGGTATAACTGTCTCAAGGTAGCATGCATCTTCTTTACCGCGGGATGGGATGAATAGGGTGCACGATGAGCCTCTATCATGATGTCCTACCTTAAGCCTCCATCTTTGGGAACATATATCCTACCTCTGTGCCTAAGAAGCCCATCTACCTCTACGTAAAAACCATCAAACTTCCCCTCAAGGGGTTTCTATGACTCTATCTCTGCTCATACCGTAGATGTAGAAGTTGTCAAGAGGAAGTTGTTCAAGAATATTGCTCCGCACATCTTTACTCACTGTAATGGCCATAGCCACATGTCTCCATCTCCTGAGAGCATCTGCTACCAAATTCTCCTTCCCCTTCACATGATCAATATCCATGTCATACTCATAAAGTAACTCCATCCAACACCCCTAACGAGCGTTGAGATTGGGTTACGTGAAGAGGTGGTGAAGACTCAAATGATCTGTCCTAAGTGTGAATCTCCATCCAAGAATAAAATTCCTCCTTCTAACCAAAGCATGTACAACTGACGAATGAGCTAAAGATCATGGTTCAGGATAATTAATCTCATGATATTTGAGTTTGTGAGACTCAAAATCCACTAACTTTGCCCTCCTGCATCAACACAGCTCCAAGTTCCTGCTAACGAAGCATCTGTGTAAACAAAGAAATCACCCCTGTGGATTCTGACTCTGCAAGAATGGGTGTTGTAGTAAGGCACTCCTTTAGTGTCCTAAAGGTCTACTCACATCTGTCTGACCAAAAAAACTTCTTCCCTTTATTTTGAAGGGAAGTGATGGGATACGTAATCCGAGAGAAGTTTTGAAAAAATCTCCTGTAGTATCCTGCCAATCCCATAAAGATACGCACCTCAGTCACTATAGTGGGTGCTGGCCAATCCATAATAGGCTCTAATTTTGGAAGGATCGAACTGCAATACCTTTCCCAGAAATAACATGACCCAAATATTATACGTCTGACTGAGAGAAAACACACTTCTCCAAGTTCCTCGTAAAGCTACTCTACTCACAAAGACACCGAAGAACCTGGCGAAGGTGTCCCTCGTGCTCCTCATGTGTATATGAGTATATCAAAATTTCATCTAGGAAGATGAGCACGAAGCGATCTAAAAAGGTCTTGAATACCCCATTCATCAAACTCATAAATACTATAGGGGGCATTCGTCAAACCAAGAGGCACCACTGTGAACTCATAGTGCCCATATCTCATGTGGAAGGTAGTCTTATGAATGTTCACCTCCGAAATCCTCAACTGATGGTAGCCTGACTTGAGATCAATCTTAGAGAACATCGTGGCTCCCTTCATCTAATCAAACAAATCATCAATACGAGGAAGAGGATAACGATTTTTTATCGTTACCTTGTTCAACTGGCAGTAATCAATACAGAGTTCCGCAAGGATCCATCCTTCTTCATCATAAAGATCACTGGTGCACCCCAAGGGGATACACTAGGACAGATAAGTCTCTTCTCCAAAATGCCCTCAAGCTACAACTTGAGGTCACAGAGCTCCAGGGTGGTCATCCGATAAGGTACCCGTGAGATAGGATCTGCTCCTAGGAACTAGATCTATATAAAAATTAATCTCACGTGGGGGTGGTAACCCTGGTAGATCCCCTGGAAAGACATCAGAAAAATCTCTCAAGATGGGATGATCAACTAGTGATGGTCCATTAGATCCTATCCTCTGATTTATCCCTGACTGTAACATCATACATCTGACAACCTCGTCGCACACACCCGCTTAAGCTACATAGCGGAGATGGTGCAAATAGAAATGGGTCTCCTGACCCCCAAGATCATTGAATCAACTCCTAAATCATCTGCACAAGTTATAGTATTATGATAACAATCCATCCTAGCCCTGTGTGTAGATAACCAATCCATACCTAAGATGACTCCATATGAGCCCAAAGGAAGAATACAGAGATCTTAGGTAGTGGTGAAGGGTCACAAATCCACTACACACTCCTTAACTAAGGAGTCCATAGAGATCTTGGCTCCACAATCCATCTCGATATCCCAACTAAGACCTTGCCTAACTACCACCAGCTTGCATCACTCTAATAAATATGGTGTAATGAAAGAATAAGATGAACCAGAACCAAATAATACAGAGGTAGGAATACCACCAATGCTACCTGTGGTCTCAATGATTGTGCTCTGGTGCTCTGCCTGGTAGTTCTCAACCACTACATAAATCTTATGAATGCATCCCATGTCACCAACTTTTGGCTCTAAAACTTGTGCCTTACCCTTGTTAGGGTTCTGAGGGCAATCTCTCCAGAAATGTCCAGCAACTCCACATCCAAAGCAACCACCTGATCCTCTATAAGGAGTAGCACCTCCAACATGTGCTCTAGAAGTTTGTGGTGTGCATCTTGATGATCTAGCTGTGGTATTCTGTGGCCTCTACTGGTGAGCTCCCGTTGACTAAGCTCTAGGTCCACCCTGTGTCCTAATGGGACCTCTAGGAGGAGGCCCCATACTCCAACCTCTCTGTGCATCAGCTCTCTGTGGAGGTATATAAGGTGGGTGGGATTGTTGTTGCTACTGCTTCTGCTGGGGTCTAAAGGATGACTTGAGGAATGGTTACTACCACAAGGAGGATTTTACCCCCTCGATCTACTATCCTACATCTGTTGAATGTGGCTCTTGACTCGGTCTCTAGCCTGCTGGGTTTTACCCCGAGTCTCCTCTACAATATAGGCATTCTCAATGGCCTCAGCTAATTTCTGTGGATAGTGAATCCACACTGTACACCCAATATCAAAATTTAGGCCCTGGATGAACCTGTGAATCTATACATATACTCTACATACTGGAGTAGATCCAAAAATCTACTCTCATACTTTGCTACTAAAAGAGAAGCCTGTTGGAGGTCATGGAACTCATCGATTCGAGCTGCTGGATTAACCTCCGTGATAGATACCTACTCCTGAATCTCTCCTCAAATAGCTCCCAGGTCACTGTCTCTGAATCTACATGGAGCTTCTATAATTAGAATTAATTCAAATTAAATTAAATCAGAAAGTACCCATGTGTGATCCCCATTTAAAAGACCACCTGTGGTTGATAGAGTATTGTAAATATTTTTCCTGTTTTCAATAAATGGAGCCGCCCTGCTCAAATAAAGGGACTTAGTCCCACACACTATTAGTGAGAGAACCCAATTTTCCCACATGAAAAATTAATTTTCCAACAATTTTTTACACCCACCATGGGGAAAATTTAACACATTTGCACCTAATATTGATTCCAAAAAATCCAAAAACAAAAAAATTCAAAATTTGAAAGTCCAGAATCCCATAAAATATTGAACATAAATCTTCCATGAGTTGAATCCAATATTTCTCAAAGTTGGCTGAAAGAAGATATATCAGTTTGGATAGATTGAGAGGAATTATTGACCCTTCTTTTGATGCTTTGCAAAATCAGCAAGAGCAAATCAGAGATAATCCATCTTATTTCTCTCAAGCTTCATCCCCATCTGATTCATCAAGTGGAACTCTTAGAAATCCTATCCAAACTCCTATGGATACTCCTCCTTCCAACCCTCTTGATTCTACTATCTTTCAACCACTTTTGAACATTGAATTCTCAAATGAAGAGTCCGGGGAGGAATTTGGAGAAGGATTTTCAGAAGAAGAAGAAGAAGGAGAACTTGACATGGAAACACAAGGACCTCTCCCTTAGGGAAAAAACATAGGCCCTCTAGCCTTAAATCAAATCCAAGAGCTTTCTAGAGGTTCAAGAAAGAATTTTCCCAAGTTTAGAGGTAATGGGAAACAACAACTAGATGAGTATATTTCCGCATTCATAACTACATGTGGTGTGTTGTAAGTTTCTCATGAAGATGTATATGTCTTTTTGTTTTTGGAATCACTTCAAGATGTCGTTTTTTCTTGGTTTTATCATTTACTAAGGGGTTTGATTACAAGCTGGGCTCAAATGAAAGCTAAATTTGAAGCCAGATTCAAGCTGATGGAATATTCTCATACCCTCCTTACCCAATTGACACAAATGAAGAAAGAAACTCAAAAATCCATGAGAGACTTCATGTAAAAGTTTAACAATTTTATCAACAAGATTCCAATTATGTTTTATCCTACTACAGATAATTTGAAAAGTTTATTCGTAAACACCCATATGCCAAAAGTGAGTTTCTTTCTATGAAGAGTTCAACCAAGATATTTGGACCATGCTCAAGAAATTTCTATTGAAGTAGATGATGATCTCATCTTTTCAGGAAAGATTAAGAATCCTTTAATGAAGGATAGAGCTTAGAATGCCAAAGATGAGAGAGATTATTCATTGTTGTAAGAATTGGTAAATGAATTTACAATATTGAAGAGGGGGGTCACCCAATGAACATCCCATCAAAATAAAAACATGAACCAAATTGTAGGAGCACCCCAAAATATTTCCTTGGAATCTCCACCATATAATGCAATTTGCAGAGCCCAAGAAGATGAATAAGGAATTGAACAATAAAGAAAATACAATAATATATTAGAGATTGAAGAAGTAGAAGATGATGCATGAATCATATTTTTGAATGCTCAGGATGTGAAGAAGAAGATGACGATGATACACCTAGATTCTCATGTGCAGTCTTCACCCTCTCCTAATCTCAGAAAGGAAGCTCCTCCACCGCTTCTCCAAAAAATAAGAATGTTGGAGATCCTCCTGTGTTGAATTTAAAGAGAAAAATAATTAGTCAAAGATCCCCACTTCCACCCTCCATGGGTTCTGCAATGGAGAAACTAGATCCCATGGAAAATAAGAGGCCATATGTTATTCCAAGTAAGTCTCCCAATGCTCCTTCTAATTCTAATTCTTCTTCTACAAAATCTAGTCCTTCAAGACCTTCTAATGTTCTTACAAAATCATCCTTTGTTCCTCAAACATCTACTCACATTGTTAATTCTATTCTAAATATGAAAGTAGTGTCTTCATCTTCAACCGCATCTTCACTTATTGATATCATAGAACATTTGAATAAATATAAAGTGCATATTTTTGAATATGATTATTTGAGGACTCACCTGAAACAATTTGACAAGCTTGTCCGTCATATAAAAGGTAGTAGTCCAAAGCCTAATACTGTGACTCCTAGTTTCAAAGGACTACTACCATTTCCACCTAATCCTCCATCACAGAACATGCTTCCTATGATTTCATCAATGACTGATAAGATTGATCCATTCTATCTCTCTCTTCTCATTGGAGGATATTGATTGAATAACTTCATAATAGATTCGGGTGCTTATGACAATGTAATGCACATAAAAGTTTCCAATCCTCTCAAAATTACCTTGACACGGGCCATTGGCTCTTCTTACTCCATGGAGTCTAAGGAAGTACCACTTGTGGGTAAAATCAAGGATGCACATGTGGCCCTCGCTAATTTTCTAGACAATAAGGTATTATTGACTATCTTGGTAGTATATATTCTGACATCATTCAGAATGTTGCACTAAGTAGAAGTTTCTACCAAGACTTGGGAGGTAAAATCCAAATGAATTGGTCTTCCACAACCATTTTGATTAGGGGAGAAATAATTTTTTTTTCTTTCAGGTAAAAATTTGACATACATTATACAAAGGTCAGGAGATCTAGGAGCTAACATCTTACATCAAGATAGAGAGAAGTGGAATTATTTCATAACATCTGAGAAGGAGGATGAATTTCCTATCTTGATAAGACCAAGCATTCCTTTCTAGTAGGATATTGATCATGAAGAAGAGTGAATAAACATTTAATTACAAAAGGAAAATTAAGAATTTCCAAATGTTACAGGCCCTGAAGAAGATGAAGTATTTCTTTAGAATATCCAACTTAAAAAATCAGCCAATGTGTTTGTTCATGATGAAGAGGTGTTCACATTTCCATTCAAAGAGGAATATTCTCTTAAAGATATCATTCATAAAGAAGAAATGGAATTTTTTGATGATCTTTTGAAATATTTGAAACATGAATATGTGCAAGGAATGTTGAGAATTTCAGAAGAAACCAACGATCCCCGGCTCAGTTTTGAACTCTTAATGCAATCCATGGAATTGCGAGACATATATAAATCTAGTGTTGAATCCTCAATTGATTCAAAAAAATTTCATGATGAAAGAAATCAAGATGAATATAATGATATCCCTCGTGAGGAAATTGTTAATTAATGGGATGATGAAGTTAAAGTTTTCTCTTTTCCATTAGAAGAGGAATCTTTTCTCTACGATGAAAAGGTTAAAAAATATTTTTTTTTCCTTCAGAGATAAGGCCTCTCATGATGAAGAAGTAGTAGAATGTAATGATATTTGGGATGATGAATCAATTCCTCCAAATTTTTTCCTTGAATTTAAAAATGAAGATTCTTCAAATGAATGTGAAGGTGAGCTTTTGGCAGTTTCCAAAGAAGAGTATGTGGAGGAAATCTTGAAAGTTTCAGAAGAAATAAAATACCAAAAGCTCAATATTGATATCTTGACTCATGTCATGGAAGTGAAAGATAGGTATGAAGCTAATATTTATTCTTCATTTGGTACCCAAATATTTCATGATGAAATAGTACAAAAGAATAGATTAAATGATTCTCATGAAAAAATTTCTAATAAGCATGGATGTGAGAAAGAGAAGAACTTGGATCATTTAAGCAATCCGACAAAAAATCAGCCTTAGCGCAGTGGTGAAAGGGAAGATGGGAAATCAACAATGTGGATGAACATTGAAGATAATTTGTAATCTGAGATTGATAATAAGAACAATGAAATTTTTTGGTGAAGCTCTAAGCATCAAATTAATCATGTGGGCTCACTCTTCCCAAGTATACAAAAATTCATAAAAGCACCTGGATTTAATAATAAGATGAGGAAAGGAGGCTACTTCCTCAAAACATTCAATGGATTTTCAGAACATCATCACCCAATGTTACCCATTTAGGGGTGACATCTGAAGAGAAAAGTGCTTCAGTGAAAGTGGGTTGTACCCCACATGTACCATAAGTGACTCTACATTATGTATTTCCCTTCCTTGTCACATATTTTGTTTTCATTTCTATTGTGTTTTGTTCCTTTCTTGTGGTAGTGTGTTGAAGTGGTGACTCTATGCTCGATTGATAAGGATTTATTGTATATCTCTGCTATGAATTTATAGCCTAATGGATAAGGCATTGGTCCATGTAGTGTCTTGAGATTCTGGAGTTCTTTCTTTTCCTATCCTCATTGTGTTTGATCTAGAAAAAGTCCCCAAAAAGATCCAATTGTTATGTAAAATGTCTTGCGAAAAAATTAAAAACTTTATCATGAAAACATATACCTCATTTGAAAATCCCTCTCTCAGTCCATGTGAACATGTCCCCCGACCAACTCAATTACTATGTTACCCTCATAATGGCTAGGAGGAATGTGTTAACATTATTTTCAAGTATTTTTCATGTGCAGGGAATTGATTAACAAATTCTTTCAGAACCATTCGGAAGGAATTACTCCCAGAGGCCAAAGATGACCTATTTTAAGGATTTTTCACACTGATAGACATCCCTCAGAAGCTTATTGTTGAGGCACAACCCAAGTGGGAGTTATATAGGGGAGCTATAGGATGTCATGAAGTGATTTATGGAAATTTAGGAAATATTTGGAACCTTGGGAAAATCTTCTTCAAAACTGGGTTATTTTTAGTCAGTGGTGGGAATTACATTTTCCTAAAAAAGTAACCTTTCAGGTTTCAAAGGTTTTAGGAGCCTTGGGATAAATCATAAGGTGATAATATACTCATTGGAAATATAAGAATGCCTAATTTATAGTTTAAAAGTTTTCAAAAAAAATTGTGGAGTGGATTTGTAGATATTGGCCCGATATTGCAAGTAAAGATTCCTGATTCTGGTGGAGATTCAATTGAATATTATGAGAGTTTCAAGGAAATTTATAGGTTTATTTAAAGGACAATATTACATATATAATTCCCTCTTTTCATCTAATGTCTTTTTTCTTTTTTTTTTATCATCATTAAACCTAGTGGAAACTTCTTTCACTAGTGCACATGCTTAAACAAAATTGAAAGGGGGTGAATTTAAAGTTTTAATAATATTTGGCTCCTAAAAATGGGTTGAATGTTCTCATCATCCCTTTTGGATTCAAAATCATATAATGTTTTCCATTGAAATTCCACTCCTAGCTCTGGTGTTGTTCTTTGCTTGTGGGAGTGTGTTGAAGTGGTGACTCTATGCCTAATTGATAAGGTTGCATTGTATATCTCTATAATGATTTTATAGCCTAATGGATAAGGAAATCATCCATGTAATTTCTTGAGATTTTGGAGTTCCTGTTGTAGACATCTAAAATGTCAACATGATCAATTACTATTAATCTATCTCGTAACATCATCTAAATCCATAATAATAATTAATCACAAGCTTAATTATTATTAATTTCAGCATTGATACCTTTATTCTAATATTTTATCATTTATCTAAATATTCCATTTTATCATTTATCCCATTAAAAATCCATTTTATCACATTTACCCTTTCATCATTTATCATTTATGTCATTTCATCCTTAATCCCTTTTATTTCATTATAATATTATATTTTCATTATAATCCTTCATTAACATTTATAGTAATTTAATATTCATACATCTCGCCTACCACCTACCCTACATATCCCTACACCTTTTCGTTCCATGTAATCAAATCCCTAATCCTCATTAATTAACCTAACCTAATCCTAATCTAATCACGTCCTCACACCTCTAAATCTAGAGGCTTCTATTTCTAGAAGCCTCTCTAAAATTCCCTCTTTCATATTTAAAAATTCAAAAATCTCCCTCCCTCCATTGGATTTTTAATTCAATGGAAACCTCTCTCAAATTCTAGAAATATCCATTATACAATTCTCCATTCTTCTCATGTATCCTCCACCCTTGATTTTAATCAAACTTGGCTCAATATTAGCCATTGAATCCTCCATGCACAAGCTATATATCAAGCTCTCCTCCTCCATGAGAGCCAATATTTCAAAGCCATATCAAAACTCTACTCTTTTATTCATTCAATTAGTCCATCAATCATCAATCAACCTTAATCATTCATCAATCAAGCCAAGCAATCAAGGGGAGGTGTTGCCCAAGTGCATCCACAATACAATCTGAAGTAAGCAATCAAGATCAATCAATAATTTATCCATTTGAGCACATCTAAAGCAACAAGGAAGGAATACTTAAAATTTTAGGTAAGTGCAGGTATACTTCTCTTCCCTCCTTCCATCTAGCTCAATCTGAGGTAGAAATTAGAAGTATTAGTTTTGGATTTAAATATGTTTATTTCCTAGTTTGTATTTTATACTAAAACCTATTTTTTTCTTACACCTGATTTTCCTGGCCTTATTTTTTTTTATCCATAAAAAATCCCCAAAAAGAGCCAACCGTTGTCATGTAAAATGTCTTGCATGAAATTTAAAAAAAAAAACCCATGAAAACCCTATAACTCATTTGAAAATCCCTCTCATGGTCCATGTGAACTTGTCCTCATGCCAACTCAATTACTATATTACCCTCATAATAGGTAGGAGGAATGTGATAACATGATTTTCAAGTATGTTTCATGTGCAGGGAAGTGATTCACAAATTCATTTAGAACCATTCAGAATGAATTGCTGTCACAGGCTGAAAATAACCTATTTAAGGATTTTTCACATTGATGGACATCCCTCAGAAGTGGAATGTTGAGGAACAACACACATAGGAGTTGTATAGGGGAGATATAGGATGCCCCAAATTTATTTAGGTAAATTTAGGAAATATTTTGAACCTCAGGAAAATCTTCTTCAAAACCGAGTTATTTTTAGTCAGTGATGGGAATTGCATTTTCCTAAAAAGAATTCTTTCATGTTTCAAATGTTTTGAGATCCTCATGATGAATAATAAGGTCATAATATACTCATTGTAAATATAATAATTCATAATTTATAATGTAAAAGGTTTACATTTTTTTGTGGAGCCAATTTGTAGATATTGGCCCAACATTACAAGTAAAGATTCTTGATCCTGGTGTACATTCAACTGATGATTATGGGAGTTGCAAGGAAATTTATGGGTTTATTTAAAGGAAAATATTACATATATAACAAGGATAATTTTAGTGGTGAATATTCATAATATGGTGAATATTCCATTTTTGAAAAATTTGAAAAGGTGAATTTTTTGGCGCAGGTCAATGACCTTTTCGCCTAAAAATTACAGTTTAATTTTTTTTAGGGGTCGGCTTTGCATACCCTTGAAACTATCCCCTATATAATCCTAGATTATTCACCAGGTATAACACTACTAGTGGAGGCTGTAGACGTGTGACAAAGATTTTGTTGATGCCTGACAAGGAGTGTTTTTTGACGCGTGATACAAATTTTGTTGATGGGCGATAGGGAGAGTTTATTGACGCGTGATAGGAGAGTAGAGGAAGTATACATGCGAAAAAGGGTTTGTTGACGTGTGGCACAAAGATTTGGTTGTCGCGTGACTAGAGGGCAGAGGCTAAAAATGTGCGGCAACAAATCTCCTGTCGTGTGTCTCTAGCCTTTTATCACACCACTTAAAAATTAGGTGAAACTTTTTCATGCAACCCCCAAAAATTTCGCCTTCCCATGAAACCAGTGATGAGGATATTTGCTAGGTATTTTCCACATCCAATTTCCAAGACGTATCTTAAAATGAACCCTGATATATAATTCCCTCTTTGAATCTAAGGTGTTGGTTCTTGTTTTGATCATCATAAACCTCGGTGACAGGTTCTTTCACCGGTGTACATGCTTAAACAAAATTGAAAGGGGGTAAATTTCAAGTTTCAAGAATAATTGGATCCTAACAATGGTTTTAATGTTGTCATCAGCCCTCTTGAATTCAAAATCATATAAGTTTGTCTATTGAAAGTCCACTCGTAGCTCTGGTGGCAAGAAAATGTGTTCAATTGTCTATTTCAGGTACTATTTAATGAAGGAAAACATCTATTTTTAGATTTTTCACACTTGGATACCCATGATGTCCCTTTTTACCTTTTAGCGAAGTAAAAATTGAAATGGAAGACATAAAAATGTGCCACCATGGTGGAGGGGAAGTTTGTGTCACTTAAAAGACAACTTGGTGGTTAGAAACTGTCATACACTCACCTACCCCACCTATCCCCTTCTTATGATGACCTGGACCTTGGAGAATTTTTAAAGGGGTGATGTCCCTTTTTCCTCAAGCCCAAGGGGACATGGGGGACATAAAATCTATCACCACATGAGGAGATAAATTTTCCTCACTTAAGTGCACATCTTGAAGTGTTAGGCTTATGTTTTTAACTCACCAACTATTGTGTTTTGACCCCCTTTTCATGTTCCTTCACCTATTGGTGCATTTTCACACCCTTGATGTCACTTTTCCATTAATAAATGTTTTAATGGACTTGGGGGAACTCAAAAAACATTTAGAAAGTTTTTACTCCACCCATGAGTCTACAGTTAACCCAAGTTAAGCCAGGTGAGTCAAGTGATGAGTTAACTAGGTTTATGAGTGAAGGAAGGTGTAAAATTCATACTTATTCATTTCTCACTAATTATTCATTTTTTTAAATCCATAATTTAGTTCTCCCTTTCTGTTATGCTACTGAAATTTCCTCAAAATCCCTCATGCTTAAAAACACACTTTTGCTCATATCTCACAAACCCTTGCTCAAATTTCCATGAGATTTGGAATGTAGATTCCTTGCAAACACATCTTTAAAGGGAATTTATCATGCATCAATTGGTTCCCCCTACTATTTTCTACACCCCCTTGAATTTTTCAGCCAAAAATACTTATTTCTCATATTTACGTAAATCTGGAAATCAAAATCCTCTAAAAATTGGAGCAAAGGCTTAAAATGCAAAACAAAATCTTCTTCAAGTGGTTTCATTCGAATCCGTAACCAAGAAGAAAAATTTCTATTTTTAGTAAAATTCATGGGAAAACTTACTAAAAATATTAATTTTGAGAAAAATGTCCACGTATACACCTCATTTCATTTCCCCATGTTCGAGACACTCAAAATTGCCACAATTGACAAGATTGGTGAAAATTGGCTAAAATGGGACAATACTGATGAATATTCTAAAAATAGTAAATGGATGGGATAAGATCAAAATGATCACATTTCAGTCCTTCATAAATTCTATAATATTGGCGGCACTCACAAGAACTTCCCCCTCATTTTCCAAGCAAACTCCCGCATTCCCCGATGCAGTGAGCATAAAGTGCCAAAATGGGGAAATTGCCAATTTTGTCCCGAAGGCTATTTCACTTCATCACACGTGGAGCACATGATAAAAATATGTATGGAATTGATTTTTTCCCCTTTCTTATTCCTTTAGAATAAAAAATATTTTGTTTCATGCTTCATTAACCATCAATGCTTCTATAATGCTAGAAATCAAGATCATGTTCGTATGAAGTAAAATGCATCAAATTATCCTCATGTGAATGATTGATCATGAATATGTGGTAGTATCTCAAAGATCAAAAGGATTGTCTCATTAAGTTAATTCATATTTTAGTACTCTTAGTTTCCTACTTATCAAGTGATTATCACTCCTCTTCTCAGTGTGTTTAATTAGTGTTGAAGAGGTTAACCATTTCAAGAGTCTTCAAAAGGGGCAAAGTGTTCAAAGGTCTTCATCGGATCTATTCATCAATGCATCATAGTAGAGGGTCATCATGAATCAATTTTTCATCTTCAATATCTTCGAAGTTGATCTTCATCGAAGGTGTAGGCATCTTCATCCATGCTTTAGAGCATTTCTTTTTTCCTCTCCTCATCCTTTCTCCTCTTCTCTCCCCACTTTTTAATTATTCATTGTATTTTGTATTATTCACTTAAGTGACTCTAATATTGAAATGTAATTCCCTTTGATTTATAGAAAGAGGGAATTATATTCTCGCTTCCTAGGAAAATGAAAAGTCACAAGTTGAATAAAGACATGTAGGGGGTAGACAAAGAGTTGCATTGTAAAGATATAAATTGGGAGAGCTTTCTCACTTTAGAGGATGGTTATTTTTGTTTAATATATCCCATACTCTCTCTAGGATCAAGAGATCAAATTTCCTCTAACTCCATTTCCTATGTTTCCTTTCCATCTCAACTATACTCCATGAGCATGTACTTGTTGAATATTATGCATTGAAAATTTGTGCTTTTTGTGTCTTGTTCCATGCTCTATATGAATGGTGTCTTCTTATTAAATTCATGGGTATATTATGGTTTTGAGGAAATCAAATCTTCTATATTATTTATTGTGCAAAACCCTTCTTACTATTCTCCTCACACCTCTCTCTAAAGATTTTTCCTCCCTTGTAGTTTCTATAAGCACTTTGCCACAAGTGTAGTGAAGTAATCTTGTGTGATCCCCAGTCGAAAGACCACCCCTAGTTAGAGTAGTGTAATTTTTTAAATATTTTTACTAAATGGAGATGCCCCATTTGACACACTGTTGGTGAGAGAACCCAATTTTCCCACCTGACAAATTATTTCACCAACACTGCATTCAATTTATAGAAAACTGGCTCAATTTTGATTGTTTTCACAAGGTGGTCATGCAAATAGAGGAATATTATTTACGAGATCTACCTTTTACCTCAAAATGTATGAGAATCTTATATACATAGTATATATGTTTTCTATTGTGACCAATTCAAGTTTCGAGGTAACAGTTATATACATTCATACATTTGGCCTACCTATTACTTCTCGCAACTATAGCTCTCCCAGGTCTCATAATAGGCATTTGGTTGCACACACTACCTCACATGGCTCTCTCTCTCTCTCTCTCTCTCTCTCTCTTCTCTCTCTCTCTCTCTCTCTCACCTAAGTCTCCCAATAATCCTTTGGTTTCACATATTTCCTCATACAATTCTATCTCTCCCAAGTCTCCTAATAAGCCTTTAGTTACACACACTACCTCTAGCATCTCTCATTCTCTTGAGTATTTTGATAGGACTTCAGTTTCACACAATTTTTCTCACCTCTTCTCCTCACATGGTTGTATCTATGTCATCTAGTGAAAATTATTTCTCCCATGTTTCCTAAAGGAGTTTTAGGGACCATGTTATGTCTAGGAGTATTCACTATTTTAGCCCTCAATGTAGGTCTTCTACTTTCCATACTCAGCATACCTCTTATCCATCCCCTAGACCCTCTCTTATAACTATTACCACTATTGAAACTATTGCATTTGTTTCACCTCTTTCTGTACAATCAAGGCCTAGGCCTCCACCCCTTTTCCATTTTCTCCATCTCCTAAAGAGGCTATCATTTAATAACTCAATGATACCCCTCTTTCATGTACATAGCTAAGAATTTCAAAAATACAAAAAACATTCAAATATTATAAAAATATAAAATCAAGACTCATACACTCCACTTGAGTTGTTAGCACTTTATATTATACATGTTGTTTGTTACTTTGGTTTGATAGATAACATGCTTCTTTACTCTTTACACACATGTGTTCACAAGATATTGATGTAGGACATAAATAGGCGGTACATGATGATAAGTGTTGGTTGGACCCTTTACTTATAGTTCATATACGTCTAGGGGCATTCATTTTTACTAGATCCAAGTGTTATTATTTTATTAAAGTTCCTTTCTACTTCCTAATTATATGTATGTATGTATGTATGTATTGTGTAGATGTTATCTTTTGAACTAAAATGACTAACACTTATGTATTTTGCAATGTTGAAATCTATTGTTTCACATATTCTCACATATATTGGTTTATATATCATATTATCTTGTTCTAACACTATTATTTATTACATACTTTTTTTCACGTATGTGTTATCACTTTCTTATTTCACTACTTATGGCTTATGTGCCTTGATTATATTGTGACACCATTGATGTCCCATGTTTTTGGTGTTGCGCCTATCTTGCTTACTTTTACTTTCTCTTGTTTGCAGACCTAAGGGACTTGATTATCTTGCAATACTTTGGGTGTCTCGTGTTTGTTTCTTTACACCTTTTGTGTGACTTTGTTTGTATAATTTTTATGTATCTGATTGTACTATTGTTGTACTTGTCTTCTATTACAAGAATTTTTACTATTATATATGGTTTAAATCTATTGTTACTATTTATTTTAGTGTGCCATCATTTTCACCATACACAAAACCTTCCTTTCTATAGGTATAGGTTCTTCAAGGTGGCCACCTCATTAGTATCCTACACTCTCAAATAGTTTCTCATACATATTGTGTATAGGAACACATATTTTCTTTTGAGAAAAGTTTTAAACATGGTTTTTGCATATGCCTCAAAATAAGGGCATTTAACTGGGTATATTCTACATTTACAGTAAACATATGAAGAATTATGGGGTATAATACATGTACAAACATAGTATATGTACTTATAATCTAGATAAACATTAAAAAAACTCATAAAAATGTACATATTCAAAACTGTATAGATTGGTCAAGACCATATGTATGGTCTTGAACCTACCACACATTTTTTCTCAGGGGAAATTACATCAAATTTCTCAGTGGTTTCAAAATTTTAGGTACATTTTTTAGGTTTTTTCCATAGTTTCAAATCTAGTTCACTCATTCTAGGCCAGTATATGGGGTGTGAAGTAATTCACTCCTTCACCACATAATTAAGTTTCTACTACAACTTCAGGAATCTTGGAGGCATGAGTCTCTTCCTCTATCAATTTTTTTGTACATTATAATTTCTACTTAATTTTGTGACACGTGGGAAGGGCATGGGTGCACTCATTATATTTTATATTGTGTGTCTTTATTTATATAATTATGCCTAGATCCATCTATAGTGGTATGATCCTTAGGGCTATGGAAGGTATCGAAGAGTATAAGTTATTTGTAGGAATATTTCGCTTGAAGGCATCTACCTTTGAAGATACCCTTGCTGGAAAGTGTCGAATTCCGGTAACTCAAGTTCCTGGAAAGGTTATTTCCGGCCACTATTTCCTGATCACACATTTAATCCTCCATGAAATGGCACCAAAAACATCAAAATTGGCTTTGAAGGCATGAAAAATAGTTATAAACCTTATGAAGAAAATAAGGAAAATTTCACTGATAAAAAAAGTAAAAAATATGGCAATCTTATAGAGAAGACGTATGACGGATGCTGTAGAAAACCTAATATATTGGCCATAAATTATAGTAATTTTCCCTTGGAGGCCATTCCATTTAAAGAAATTAGTGGCCATGTTTGGGGAAAAAATGGTTTTAAACTAATGAATTTAGGGAGGAGGTTTTTCCCACTTGTGAGAGAGGTAAAATTCATTGAGCATCATGTGTAGGTTTCGATCATGCAAAAGCATCATCCCTTTTGATCATAATATTAGAGCTACTAGATTCATGGATCACATATATGAAAAATGTGGCATCATGTAATTGACATGTGAATTATTTGACTAAATTATTGAACGTAATGTGTCCTCATTAATTGCATTGAACATGGGATATGCACAAAATGGGACATTTATAAGGCCAAACCCAACAACATTTTCCATCATCCTCCCAGTATGTGTCAAAATGGGAGCTTTAAAGAGGGACATGAGAAACCATCACAACATAATGGAAAGATTATTTATGTCAGATGTAGGTGCAGGTGCCTTCGTGGATGTATGCAAAATGGGGATGGTATTATGTCAATTGTTTGAAAAAATTACATGAAGACAATGCTCTCATGAAATGCCATGGCTGCAAGATATGCAAAAAATTATTGGTCATAAGATCCAACAGAGGTATTGGTTTGGAGAGTGTTCAACTTCTAGAAAAAGAGGGATTAATAATTGTGTTTACTACTCATAACCTTCACATAGAGGTATTGGTCAACCCAAGTCAATTATTTAGAACCCCCTAATGTCCATTTCCATCAACTGGATGTGCATTGTGATCAAAGTGTCTTCAAATTTTCCCAGTGGGTCCGTGAAAATTTCTATAGCATCGATATTTTGGTATTGAACGTATCTCCCAAATAGCTAGAACAAAGGAACTTTGTCGATAGATAGATGAGGAAAATTTTCAATTAATACTCCACATTCTTGGCTGTGTTGGCTATTTTGAGGGAACTCTAAAATTTTTCATCAACATGCCAATTAGACTTAAGGTGGTTGTGAGAATATGTTTGGTGATGTTTGCAGAGAACATAATAATATCGTGATACAATTATTTAGAGCTATTACTATTTATTTGGATTCTCAAATTGTTGTAATTTATATTACTCTTATCAAACATCTACACAGAAGTGTGCATGTGAGGAGAGGTTCAAATGGTAAGGAAATTAATGCAATATATATGAGATAAATAGATAATTGGATGTAGTTATATTAAATACCATTTAACGGTACATTTTCTAAGTGTAGGAGACAGATCACACCCAAAGACACAAGGCAACAAAATATTTTTCAGATTGAAAATGTTTATTGAGTGATGTGGATAAGGAGGAGAAAAGAGTTTTCCTCTACCACCATAATGTGAAGCTAACAATTGCATTTAGAATGTTGCACATTCCCCCTCATGAAACTCTTTGTGCTGTCAATAGCATTTTATGTATGTTTATTGCCACACTACATCCAATTTTTACTCCAAGAATGTGCGTTAAGTGTTTTCGGATTGTGTTGGATCCCATGATATACTATTTTAGAATTAATACGGAAGTGTGACATATATATCTAGATTTTAATAACATTGACAATGAAAAAACAATATGTAATAATCACAAACACCCTTTCTATGTTGTGCATGTAATAGAGGTTTTATCAACACACATTTTATATCATACATCAATTTGTTCTGGTACTCGTGATTGTGTTTTTCTTACAAACAAGTGATCCCAATGACGTGTCATCCTTAGCGTCACCTAATATTGTCTTCTTAGTTAGTATGATGGATAGATGTTATATGATTGATAAAATTAAAATATATCAAAATTAACATTGTTATCCTCTTCGGTGTAGTTTGCAATTCATGTGTAATTGCTAGTTTTATTTATTCTTGCACTAAAAGGGGAAGATGTCAAAGTTGTTGAATGGATTTGATACATGGTATTCTTCCTTAATGGGGTATTTTTGCACTTCAATTTTATAATTATATCCTCGTCATATTGTGTTTGGGTACATGTAACTAACACTTTTGTTTCTCCTCGGCATCAATGGGGACTGATTACCTGCAATCCTTTAGAAAATTCAACACTGCAAATCTTCAAGCACAAGAAAAACAAGGGAAAATATCCCTCCATATAAAAAAAAATAGGTAAAAAAAGTGTTTC
This sequence comes from Taxus chinensis, assembly GCA_019776745.2. Lineage (NCBI taxonomy): Eukaryota > Viridiplantae > Streptophyta > Pinopsida > Cupressales > Taxaceae > Taxus > Taxus chinensis. The sequence goes on along the minus strand of CM034150.1, from coordinate 639,685,215 downwards.
CACACACTCATGTATATTTTCCTTTAATCATGTAATTTAATTTAATACTTAAGGGGGGAATGTAGACATCAAATTCAATAATTCACTCTTTTTCTTTACTAATTTTGACAATGCACTCTTGTTAAGATAAATATAACCTTCCCATTCCCACTTAGCACATTATAAGGCCTCTTGTTTATCTTGTTTATCCCTGCACACTGACATGTCATTAAATTATGAGAACACAATGCATAAAATTCATAAACAAGCATCACTTGACAATATGTAAACCTTAGATTATATGTTTTCCATCCCTATTCAAGGTCATAAATTTTGTTTAGGATATTATATCTAATCCTAGATGACTTGCACAACTCTTGGAGTGACATGTTTTCCAACTTTTCTTTTAATTTCATAGTATTTTTTTGGTCTTATAATCCTTTTTGGTAGGCATTTCATATATAAATCACTTACAAAACCCTATATAAGAAATTAAACACTAACTCATTTGCTAATCTATAAATTTTATGGTACTTCATTAATACACTAACTTCCAACACCTAAAAAATTCACCCAAAGCTCCTAAAATCTTGTAATAGCACACAAATATTCATTAGAGAATAAATCCCTATAGGTTTGAAACTTCTTTCCAAGTCAATAAATCAGTATCTCTCATTTACAAGAACTCAATCATACCTTCCCCAAGTATTTGAGCAAGAGCCAATTCAACTCAAGCATTGTCAAAGATAGTTGTTAAATATAGTTGCATTCATTTAGATATCATATTATAGGTGGAGAATGACATTAGTTTGAGACCTCTTTGTAGTAGTTCCAACGTCAGTGGTACATATGGGATCCGAAAACCCAACTAATGTTTCTTTTACAAGTCTTCCCATCCATGGTTAGGATTTGAAATTGCGATCAGATTATTCAAAGAGCTTCAAAGCATGATTGAAAAATAGGGTTTGATGTTGAAAAATATTTCAAGGAAGAAGACCATCTTAAAAAAATTGAGATCCTAAATTTAAGTAGGTCCAAGATTATATAGAAGGGTCAAAACCATATGGTACGGTCCTTATAGAGTTATACATTTCCATATCAAGGAAGTTTCTAGTCATAGTCACAAAAAGGAAGCATCAAAAGATTTAAATCTTCCTATTTTAGAAGTGTATCCTCCCATAATCATCTGTAATCAGTTAGGTGCACTCATTCCTTTATGTTTTCAAGAGTGTATCTTGTTTAAAATTTTAGTTACAAGTGTTGATGCATTATTATGATATTGGTAATTAAAGTTAGAATTTAATTAATTAGAATAATAACTTATTTTTAATCCTTACATCCTTAAGTGTACTTAAATCACTAAAATCATTGAATTTCACATAAATCTAATTAGGGTGTAAAACATGCGCCCTTTGTATTGTGAAGGGCATATGTACTTTTGCTTCATAACTCACAAACCTATTCAAAAATAGGTTAATGAAGGGGTTTACAAAGGGTTTACAAATTTTGTGAAAATGTCCAAAATGACCACAATTTAACCCCCCAAATTTATACATCTACCTAGAAATAACATACTACAAAGTATATGTGCACTCTGATATGTTCTAACTTGACATGCCACAACATTGTAAATAGTTGGTAGGCCCAATCTCTTTATGGAAAAAAATTGAATAGGTAATGTGTTACAACTTACCCCACTATGTGTTATAAGAGCTAAGTATGATATATGAACATTCTAAATAATGAAAAAGGAGAAGATAAGCCACGCCCCCCATACCTTGTATATGAATATATATGAATGATGTAGTTAATAATAAATGAAGTACTCACACCCCATATATTCTACTCTTATCTATGTCATGTATATTTGAATTTGTACTAGAATTCTATAAATAAGTATATGAATATGATAATGTATAAATTTTCCTTATAATTTCCCTCACTACAAAAATACTTAATTTGGGGGCCATAATATAGTACTTTTTAATCCTTGAGTGATGATACTATACAATTTTTAATTACATCCATGTTTTATATCTATTCTTATTTTGAAGGATTTGTACCATTTATAACTATGCATCTATGTGATCAATTGTATATGTGTCATCCATGTGTATAATATAACTTGTTAAATGACCTATTTTTTAAGGTACATGAGATATGTGAATAGATATTGTGGCTCAAAAGATGATATGTGTACCTTTGTTGGATAAGTTTGATGATCTGTATTAGATCACATGGAGGGTTTCATTGGGTGAACATCATTACGATCCTACTCCTAAAAGATGGTATGTACATGGTAGAGGCCATGACACACAAAAATAACAACATGCAAAAAATAATAATTGGAATAGAAATCATGTATAAGATAATAAAGGTGTAGTGGTAAACAAGTATATAATTATTCTAGAAAATAAGTACCAAACACTTTCTCATATGTTTGTTATGTAAAAGTACCAAAGACCAAAAAACATGAGATCTATGAATTTCATACACACACAAGCATAAGAAAGAGGCTATATAATCCATAGTAAAGGGACACAAATATTTGTTAATCACAAAATCATGCACTTTAGATATTTATTTATCTTGGTTTTCATACTACTAAATTTGGAAGGTTCTTGAGTGAAGAAATTACTAACAAACCCCCATCTTTTGGCAATGTTGTTTTATTTTATTTTGTCATTACCACCCCTTTTCAACCACATGCCCAATCTTTTTCACCCATTTCCCATCATTTTAGCCTCGACATGGGCACCCGAGCCAGTACTGGGGCACCTATGGGCACCCTGGTCCAATCAAGGGCGCCCCGACCCTTTTCACACTTTCTCGCCACTTTTTGGGCTCTTTCTAGCCATATGGCATCTTTATTTTTGATGTGGTCGGCCTTTTTGGGGTGTTTTTGCTGTCGAAATTCCCCTCTTTTGAAGTCAATTTTTGAAAATTTTGAGTCGGTACCTTGGAGTAATATGTGATTTTGCTTCAAAACATCTTTTCCTTCATTCGGATGTCATTTTAGATCCTTCTCTTTGACTATGGATCATGTCGAGCCTGATATTGTTTACAATTTTTTCATTTCATTGAGAACAATTTGAAATTCAGGCGTAAAGGTGGGGCTTTCCCTTTCATTTTTATTTTTTCCACAGTCTTGAATGACAGGTGTATCTTCCCTATCAATTTTTACTCCAACATCCACGAGTAGTACGTGGACATCTCTGATTGGATGCGGTTGTGGCAGGTTTATCTTTGAAACTTTTCACCTTTGTTATTTGTTGCAAAAGTGTCAAATTGGTCCCGTGGCCTGAAGGATCCTGCGTGGCCATGTTTCAAGTGGTAGCAAAAGCCTCCACGCATCCAAATGGCACAACTCCAAGGGGCAGGGCCCAAGGGACAATCCTCAAATAAGCGCAGGCTTTCCACGTGTCCCAAGTTTTGAAATGAAGATACAATAAGCCCGAATCAGCTAAGTATGGAAGGTTCAACAGACGAAGCCATGTGTCTCATTGATGAAACTTCAAGGTTCAAAGCTAAGGGCAAGTTCCCCAAAATCACGCTAGCTCTCTACGTGTCCCCAAGTCTAAAAAAGGGATAGAGCCGACTGTTTAATTGACTAAGTATAAGAGGGTTAGTGGAAGCCTCCACGTGCCTCAATGATGCAACTTCAAAAGTGAGACCAAAGGGACAGTCTCCAAATGAATGCCAGCTTGCCACATGGTCAGAGTTAAAGGAGAGACAAAGTTGGCCATTGAAGAGTCCAGGACCAGCAGAAGGAGCCACACATCAGCTCGATGCCCTTTTAGGGGTTGAATCCAAAGCGGAAACTCAAATGAGTGCCATCTCTCTATGTGTCTAGGGTCCAATAGAAGTCAAGTGGGCAGCATGCCCCGAATCGGCTAAGTATAAAAGAATTGGAAAAAGTATCCACATGTCTCTTTGGCATAACTTCAAAGGAAAAAGCTGGAGGTAGGTCCCAAATGTGCATTGAGCCTCCACATGTCTAGGGTCAAACATATGGCCCCACCAAACAAAAGGGACTTAGTCAAAAAACACAAAAAAACTGAACTGGCCTGCAAAGGGAGACGTGGTCATGTTTCAAGCTAAAGTGGAAAAGTGGGCCCTTTTTCTGTTCTGATGCTTTAAAAAGTCAAAGTGGGAAAGCGAGCCATTAGAGTGATTTTGGGAATTTGGGATTTATTTCCATAAAGAGCATCAAAGTTACAAAGTGACCCGCGGCCCCGCTCATGCCAAGGGCTAAAGTCAAATGTTGAGCCTGCATTGAAAGTCAAAGTGGAGAGATCAGTCGACGGAGCAATTTGAGTTTTTGAGCCCATGTTGAAAAGAGGTAAAATTATAAAAGTGAGCCATCTTAACTCCATCACCACTCAAGTAAAGCCACGTGTCAATCCTATATCAAAAGTAGATGGGCGGGCCGAAATGTTCCGAAGGTACCATTTCTCTAAAAGGCACAACATACAAAAGGTGTCCTCAGACCCGCTTTAGTTTAAATCTCTCCCATGTGGATGGCTGAAATTCAAAGTTTGCAAAGGCCGGATGTATTGGGCTACGATTCAATGCATCTGGTTTTACCGCCAAGAATGGAAACAACCGAGGCTTTAGAGAAGTTCAGACGTAAGTTTCTTGAATAAGTTTCATCATTTTTGTAACTGAATGTAACCATTCTTGGAAGCTATTTAATGGATTCTCCATGTCATTTTTAGGGTTGGATCTTGATACTCTGTAGAGGTAATAGATTCGAAGTGGATCAATACAAAAGTTTTTCTTTTTCTTCCTCTGCTATTCCTTTTTTCCTTGTTTGAAAATTTGGGAATCATCCATCTTTTATGATAAAGAAACTGTGTTCTTGTTTATATGATTTCTAGAACTTTGTGTCTATGGAATTATATCCCAGGTTATGAAAGGATTAATGATTCTAATCTACATCTCCCTGGTTCAATATGTATAAGGTTATAGTCTGATATCTATATTTCCTAAAGGTATTGTTATGTTCTTCCTCTCTCATCTCCTTAATTCCTCCAGTTCTTTCGTATTGATGATCTTTGGGAATAAAACATTTCAAAGTATTAGGAATCCACACTTCAAAAGTTCTACATCTGTATATAAGTATTGCTACTTGCTTTCAATAAAGAAACCTATCCCATAAAAGAGGAGGGACTTGCTGTCCCCTGACTGTGGTTTGTTAAAGTATCATTTTAAAAACCCAATAGTTTTTGGTGACTCTACTGGGGATTTCGTTTCAAACGGATCCCTTTCTAAAGAAACAACTTTAAGATCAATTTTAGTCTGACGACTCTATGGTATACACATGGTAAGAAAGCTATTAGGGTTGAGGATTCCCAATTTCAACTTTTGGAGAAACAAAACTTCTCTCTTCCAACAAGAAGGAACAGAGGAACTCATTCTAGAAGCACACTCCTGTTAAAAATAAGAATTCCAAGGGTAGAATTCCTCAAGAACATATCAGTCCTAATCTCCATGTTTTGATACTTATTGGTGTTAAAAAGTTCCCCTTCAGAGGAATGATTATAGCCATAAGAGGTGGACTTAGCCCCTTTACCTTGGGGATTAATAGGTCCCAAAGGAACAATAAATATGGTCAGGGATCCTGGACTTAGAAAGTATGTATTGCCTAGAAGGTAACAAGATAATTTGAATGTTGGATCAAAATGCCCTAAGTTCCGGGGTAAATGGGATGGTTCATCACAAATGTGGACATTGCAGGTCAACAATCAGATGATTGCCTGTGAAAGGATGCTTGGGGGTTGAACACGGGAAAATGTCTCTGTCAAATAGTTATTGTTAAGGGGAGTCGATGGTGCAGTAGACCTAAATGACAGCTGACCCAAGAGGAACGATGGTGACCCTGTTGGGTCGATCACTGAATTTGGAATGGCTATGATAACTCCTGGTTTTCAGCCGACGATGCTCAAACCTGTTCAAGATGTGCATGCTGACAATTAGCTCAAGTGATTAAAGAGAGAAATCAAGAGATGGAACCATTTGATCCCATCAGGGAGTTTGTGGCTAGAATTCACCAGAGGGTGTAGAGGATGGTGAGTAAAAAAAACCCACACTGGTTTTTAATTAAATTTAATGTTTTATTTTTTATTTTTAAATTTTTTACCAAAAGGTGGATGACTTCCAGGGGTGGTTGGTGATGACCCAGTTGGTTTGACGTCGAGTCTATGCTCTGAGGAGAACGTCCATTGACCCCCAGACTGTGTACGACCTGACCAGGGATCAGCGTCGACTGGGGTAGGATTGGATAAGATAGGGTTACATTGAATTTTGGATGAAATAGTAATGGACTAGGATTAGGTTTTGGATTGTACCAGATTTTGATGAATTCTTAATTTATTGTAATGTGCAGAATAAATATAGTCGATCTGATATATGTATGTTTTTCTTGTGATTCTAGGCCATAGAGATGTTATCACCCAAGGGATATAGTGGCTTCGTCCATATGAGCAAGAATCAGAGGAGATGTCACATGATGTTCAGTGGGATCACTTGGCTCGCAGTGGGGTCTGGGTAGATTTAGGTATTATCAGAGGATCCCATGGGATGTGGGGCTTATGATTACTTTGGTGGAGATATGGGTCGACAGATAAGGACATTTTTGAATTCAACACCCGGGACATGACAATCACCCTAGAGGATTGGTATCAATACATTCTCAGGTTGCTGATACAGGGGGAGCAGATAGTTTCTCATTACTAGTGAGGAGAGATATAAAATATTGACAACGGCTATTTAGAGCAATTTACGCCCCACATTAGACTTTGGGTATCAAGGTATTTTTCATATGAGGGCAGATATGAGGTGTGGGATGTCATGCATCTGATTGATCTGCAGGGTGCATTATGGCCATGTCATGTTATGCTTTGCCAGAATCTAGTGGGGCTTGATTTCATGGGAACTGGCTAGTGTAGTGCCCGTGGATATATTTGATCATCAGATAATGGTTACCCATTTGGGAACACTCTATTGGATCAGATTAATACCACCATCTTTCCATGTAAAAAGTAGCTTTGGGAGCGCTTCGCCCTTGAACCCCCCTGTTTCTTATTGCACTACTAGGCATATGAAGCATGATAGCATTTATTCGACCACGTAGGATTTCATGGGTCACAGGAGACCACATTCAGTTAGAGTGGTATTTTTGAGATGGACGGTTGATCAGGCACATTCTAGTGACAGGAGTGCAGAGGAGGGTGCTTTGGTTTGTGGACATAACACTTACAACTCTAGATGATGATTAGAGATGGTTAGCTATCGGTGTTGAAGATAATTTAATCATGTCTGGTAAATTGAAAAGAGAACCCTCCAAATCTAAAGCATCTTCTTATTCCTCTTCCCCTGGAGGCCAATTTTAATTAGTTAGTTACAGAAGCTTACAAATGATCTCATTACTATCAAGAAAAAATTGGCTTAGCATGCTCGCTTACCATGATATTCCAATGAAGGATTTTCAGCCAAAGAACCATTTTCCTTCTCCTCATAATAAATTGGCTATTAAAGGCCCACCTATCAAGGTTATAGTCAATGCAACTTGTGAATTTGAAGAACCTAATGATGAGGAGTTTAATGAAGACTCTGTGAAGAACCAAGAAGAATAGGTTGATGAAGAACTAGAAGGAGCTTGGTGGATCTCAAGTTCATTTCCTTACCACTGAATATATGGATGACGAAGATGAATATGATAAAAGAGTGGCAAAGATGAATAGTGATTCATATGTTGTTATGACTCAGGAGCAAAATGAACAAAAAATAAAAAGTGATGTAGCCTACTAAGAAATCCAAGGAGTTTCTTGTAACTATTCCAATTGTTGTTAAGAAGAGGAGATCATATTCCCACTACCTCCACATAAAAGGTGAGTAGTGCTAATTCCTCCTTCATCTACTTATGGTTTCCAAAGCTTTTTTTCCTTCAACTCCTAAAGTTAATAAATCAATTTTTTTTCTTGTTCCTAACAGTGATGCCCCATCCACCTATGGATCTTTTGATATCATTGATCACCTCAAAAAGACTAAAATCCAAATCTCAGAGGCAAATTTTTACCAAACCCATGCAAAATATTTTGCTAAAATGGTAAAATTTGTCAATTCCAATTCCAAAGCCTCATCCCAATACTTCTAAAGGTATTTTTCCCACTCCCTCTTCCTCACCTCAATCAAGCCTTGTGGCTACAGTCAGTTCCCCTAATGAGAAAATTGAACCATTCTATGTGACTCTTCTCATAGCTAGCTATAAACTTAGTAATTGTGCTATAGACTCAGGAGCATTAGACAATGTAATGCCTGCAAAAGTATCTCATGCTTTGGGCCTGACTCTAACACGTGCCTTTGGTTCCTGCTATTCCATAAAGAGTAGAAAAGTGCCTTTGGTTAGAAGAATTAAAGAAGCACAAGTAGCTTTTGTTGCTTTTCCAGAGAAAAGGGTCTTAGCCACTATTTTGGTAGCTGATATTCCTCCCTCATATGGGATGTTGCTGAGTAGAAATTTCTCTGAGGAGGTAGGAGGTTAAATTCAGATGGATTGGTCGCATGCTTTGATCTAGGTTAATGGAAAAATGAAGAAGCTGCTACCTAAGAAACATACTAAATACATTTTACAAAAGACTGATGATCCAAAAGCACATATGCTCTATGAAGATATAGGGCATGGTAACTACATGATCATGTCACAAGATGAGGCAAAACTTCCTAAGGGAGTGATTCATGATCCCAATGGCATTTGGACTTTGGAGTTTGATGGAAGCTACTCTTTAGCTGGTTCTAGAGCTGGAGTGGTGTTGACCTCTCCATAAGGGAACATTCATCCTTTTTCTTTCAAGCTTTATTTTAAAAATGCAAACAATACAGCTGAATATGAGGCACTCATACTTGGATTGAACATGGAAAAAGAAATGGGAGTGAAGAATCTTTGTGCTCGTGGTGATGCAGAAACTGATTGTGAAACAAGTTAGGGATCTTTTTCAAGTCAAGAATAGGAGATTGAAACATTATAGAAATCTTGTCTGGGATTCCATTGAGTTTCTTGATGCTTTCTCCATTGAAGTTGTGCTAAGAGAAAGGAACAATAGAGTTGATTCTTTAGCTGTCTTAGAATCTTTGTTGATTTCTCACCCAGATTTCTCTCATGAGAAATTTACCATTGAAATGATGCATGGGCCTAGTGTACCAGATAATGCAAATAACTGGCAGGTTTTCAATGATGATCAACACTTTCTCTCATTCTTGGAGCTTAAGGATAATTTTGACCAGTTATATTTTGAAGGAAGTGAGACCTTGCCTAGAGAGTGTGTATCCTCTAATGAAGGAGATATCAAGGAAGAGATGGATCAATATGGTTAAATCAAATTGAAAGGTAACAAGATCCCTAAAGGGCTGGTGAGTTTGGAAGGCCTGTTTGATAATAATGATAGGTACATTAAGTCTAAAGCTTCCCAAGGAGCTCGACAGTTTGCTGAATGTGAAAATATTAATATTGGGAGTCTTGATGAACCCAAGATGGTGAAAATTGGAAACGTCTACACTCAACAGGAGAAGAAGAAAGCAATAAATATACTAAAAAAGTATACTAATGTTCTTTCCTATTTGTATGATGATCTCAAGGATTTCCAGCCAAAGGAGATGCAACACTTTATCCCTTTGAAACTTGGGATCAAACCGTTCAAGAAGAAATAAAGGAAATACAATCCCAAGGTTGCTGACACTATTTTTCAAGAGATCGAGAAGTTACTAAAGGCAAAGATATTTTTTCTTATACATCATTTAACATGGATTGCCAACATTGTGCCTGTTAGGAAGAAGAATGTTGAGATCCGCATCTATGTGGATTTCAGGAATTTGAATCAGGATTCTCTGGAAGACAACTATCCTCTCCCCATGATGGATAAATTTTTGCAAGTTATCACAGGATTTGAGATGTTGTCTATGCTTGATGGATTCTATGGATACAATCAAGTGGAAGTCATCACCCCAAATCAACACAAAACTGCTTTCACTACTCCTTGGGGCACCTTTGCCTACAAGATAATGCCTTTTGGTCTTATCAATGTTGGTGCCACCTTTCAGAGGGAAATGGAATTGGCTTTTGGCAATTATAAAGGGAAAGTATGTTGTTGTGTACCTTGATGATTTGATTGTTTTCTCCAAAACAAGGGCAGATCACTTTTAGCATCTTAAAGCAGTCATCTAGAAATGCAGAGAACATGGAGTTTCTCTTAATCCAAAGAAGTACGTCTTTTGTGTCACTGAAGGAAAATTGTTGGGGCATATTGTTTCCAAAGAAGAAATCGAGATAGATCCAGAAAGAGTTCAAGCGATCCACTAGATTCCTCTTCCCACAAGCAAAAAGGGTGTTCACTCTTTCTTTGGTAAGATAAAATTCCTGAGGAGATTCATTCCTAATTTTGTAGAACTAACTACGAGCATTGCTCACATGATGAAATGAAACCAAAAATTTGGTTGGAATTCTGACGGTAAAGAAGCATTTGAAGGTATCAAGAAAGCCATTGCTAAAACTCCCATCTTAGCATGTCTTGATTTCAGCAAGGATTTTATCATCTATTGCTATGCTACAGAGAATACCTTGGCTATTGTGCTAACTCAGAAGAATTCTGAGGATCATGAACTTCCAATTGCCTTCATGAGCTATGTTCTAAAAGCTCATGAATTGAAATATACTATGATGGAGAAACATGCTTTTGCAGTGGTCAAAGTTGTCAAGTAGTTTCATTTTTATATTATTAATTCTCACTATGTTGTGATTGTACCTGATACAACCATCAGGTCTATTCTTACACAACATGACTTTGGAACTAAGAGAGGCAATTGGGTAGCAAAATTCTAGGAATATGGCCTTGATATCAAGCCAACTAAGCTAGTATGGGTAAAGGCTTATGTGAGCTTATTGCTAAAGGAGCTAATGCAAAATTGTCCAAAGAAGTAGTTGATGTTCTTGTTGTCCTCTTCCTCAATTCAACAGATGAATGGTATGCTGATATTGTGCATATTATTACTTATAGAGAGTGTCCATCCCACTTGAGTGCCAAGGAAAAGAGGGCTATTAAGTTAGGGTATACACAGTATGTATTATGGGAGAATGATTTGCCCAAATGAGGCATAGATGGAAGATTCTTGAAGTGTGTGGACAAAGAGAAACATAAGAAGTTGTTCTCATCTTTTCATGATCAGGATTGTGGAGGTCATTTCTCTTCTGTTGTCACTGCCCATAAAATCCTTCGTGTTGGGTACTATTGGCCTACATTGTTTAGAGATGCATCAAAATGGGTAGGTAAGTGTGAAGACTATCATACTTTTGTTGGGAGACCTATGTTGGTGGATTTTCCACTAAATCCAACAGTGATTGATGAGCCTTTTCAACAGTGGGGATTGGATTTCATTGGAACTCTTAACCCACCTTCCAATGCTGGGCATACTCACATGATAACTGCTACAGAATACTTCACAATGTGGGCAGAGGCTATTCCAGTCAAAAGCACTACTTTTGAGGTGGTTTGTAATTTCATTAAAGAGAACATCTTGATAAAGTTTGGGGTACCAAACAAGATTGTGACTGATAATGCTTCAAATTTTTCTTCTTCTGAGATGATGGATTTCTGCTATGGCCATGGAATTTCCCTTGCTCATTCTTTAGACTACTACCCCCAAGGGAATGGACAAGAAAAATCAACAAATAAGAATCTGGTAACCATCGTTCGGAAGCTTGTTAATGACTCTTAGAGGAATTGGCAAAAGAAACTTTATGATGCTCTCTAGGTAGATAAAATTACACCCAAAAGAGTAATTGGGATGTCTCCATTTCAAGTGGTGTATGGTGTTGAAGCTTCAGTTACTAGTAACAGTGGAATTACCAGCTTTGCACTTAATGAAGGCTATTGAAGATTCAAGTTTTGTTAGTTCCTTGGAAAAGAGGATCATGTATCTCTAGAAGCTGGATGAAGACATGTTACAGGGTTTTGATAGAATCTTAGCTCATCAACTGAGGGTGAAAGCTTTGTTTGACAAGAAGGCTAGACTCAGATATTTTCAAGTGGGAGACATTGTTGTGATGTGGGACAAAAGACATGAACCTCGAGGAAGCCATGGTAAGTTTGATTCTCTTTGGCTTAGTCCTTTCAAAATCAGGAACTTTGCTGGAGAAAATTATTTCTATTTGGATTATATGGATGGATCTCCTCTCCCACTTCCTTATAGTGGACATTATTTGAAGTTGTTCAATTCCTAGGTGACTTGGCAGTCCTTCTGTATTTTGTTTATAATGTTTTGGTTTTGGTCATTCCTTTGTGTTTTGTTTCTGTCGTTCCTTTGTGTTTTGTTTTTGTCTTTCCTTTTTGGTTTGTTTCCCTTTTGTGTGTTTTGTCTTCTGTATTGGTTTTTCCTTTGAATCTATTTTCCCAATGGATAAGGAACTGGCCTGCTTTCCCAGAGTTTTTCTATGGTTCTTGATCTTGCCTTGTTCCTCTGTCAAGTCATCCCCAGAAAGAGTCAGCTATTGTCGCCCTCAGAATTCCCCTCTTTTGAAGTCAAGTTTTGAAAATTTTGAGTCATTACCTTGGAATAATCTGTTCTTTTTCTTGAAAAAATATTTTCCTTCATTCAGATGTTGTTGTTGATCATTCTCTTTGGTTGCGGATTGCGTCGAGCCTGGTATTGTTTGCAGTTTTTCATTTCATGGAGAATAATTTGAAATTCGGGCGTTAAGGTGGGGTTTTCCCTTTCATTTTTAATTTTTGCATAGTCGTGAATGACGGATGTATCTTCCCTATCAATTTTTTCCCCAACATCCATGGGTAGTACATGGACATCTCTTATTGGATGCGTCATAGCATGTTTATCTTTTAAACTTGTCACTTTTGTTATTTATTGCAAAAGTGTCAAATTGGCCTCGTGGCCCGAAGGATCCTGTGTGGCCATGTTTCAAGTGGTAGCGGAAGCCTCCACACATCCAAATGATGCAAATCCAAGGGTAGGGCCCAAAGGACAGTCATTAAATAAGCACAGGCTTTCCACATGTCCTAGGTTTGAAATGTAGATAGAAAAATCCCAAATCAGCTAAGTATGGAAGGTTTAACAAACAAATCCACGTGTCTCATTGATGTAACTTCAAGGGTCGAAGCTAAGGGTAGTTCCCCAAACTTGCGCTAGCCCTCCACATGTCCCAAGTATGAAAAAGGGATAGAGCCGACCGTTTAATTGACTAAGTGTAAGAGGGTCGGCGGAAACCTCCATGTGCCTCAATGACACAACTTCAGAAGTGAGACCAAAGGGACAGTCTCCAAATGAGCGCCAACTCGCCACATGGTCAGAGTCAAAGGAGAGACAAATTCGGCCATTGAAGAGTCCAGGACCAGCAGAAGGAGCCACACGTCAACTCGATGCCCTTTTAGGGGGCTAATCCAAAGTGGAAACTCAAATGAGCACCATCTCTCTATGTGTATAGAGTCCAACAGAATTCAAGTGGGCAATAGGCCTGAATTGGCTAAGTATTAAATAACTGGCAGAAGTCTCCACGTGTATCTTTGGCATAACTTCAAAGGTAAAATATAGAGGTAGGTCTTAAATGTGTGCTGAGCTTCCATGTGTCCAAGGTCAGACATATGGCCCCGCCAAACAAAAGGGACTTAGTCAAAAAATACAAAAAAACTGAACTAGCCCGCAAAGGGAAACATGGTCACATTTCAAGCGAAAGTGGAAAAGCGGGCCCTTTTTGTGTTTTGATGCTTTGAAAAGTCAGACCAGGAAAGTGGGCCATCAGAGCGATTTTGAAATTGGGCATTATTTCCATAAAGAGCTCAAAGTTATAAAGTGACCTGTGATCCCACTCATGCCAAGGGATAAAGTCAAATGTTGAGCCCACATCAAAAGTCAAAGTGGAGAGGCAGGTTGGCGGAGTAATTTGAGTTTTTGAGCCAGCATTGAAAAGAGGTAAAATTATAAAAGTGAGCCGCGAATCCATCGCCACTCAAGTAAAGCCACGTGTCAAGCCCATATCAAAAGAAAATGGATGGCCCAAAATGTTCCGAAGTGCCATTTCTCTAAAAGGCACAAAATACAGAGGGCATCCTCAGGCCCACTTTAGTTTAAATCTCTCCCACGTGGATGTCTTAAATTTAAAGTTTACAAAGGCCAGATGAACATCTATGATTCAATGCATCTAGTTTTGACGTCAGGCATGGAAACAGATGAAGCATTAAAGAAGTTTAGACGTCGGTTTCTTGAATCATTTTCATCATTTTTGTAACCGAATGTAACCGTTCTTGGAAGCTATTTAATGGCTTCTCCATGTCATTGTTAGGGTTGGATCCTGATACTCTGTAGAGGTAATAGATTCGAAGTAATCAATATAGAAGTTTTTCTCTTTCATATTTTGCTATTCCTTTTTTCCTTGTCTAAAAATTTGGGAATCATTCATCTTTTATGATAAAGAAACTTTTTTTTCTTGTTTATATGATTTCTGTAACTTTGTGTCTATGGAATTATATTGGTTATGAAATTGAATTATTCTACTCTACATCTCCCTAGTTCAATACGTATAAGGTTATACTATGCTATATATATTTCTTGAAGGTATTGTTATGTTATTCCTCTCTCATCTCCTTAATTCCACCCTTATTTCATATTGATGATCTTTGGGCATAAAAAAATTCAAAGGATCAGGAATCCACACTTCAAAAGTTGTACATCTGTATATAAGTTTGGTTACTTGATTTCAATAAGGGAACCTCTCCCATTAAATAGGAGGGATTTGCTATCCCCTGACTGTGGTTTGTTAAAGTATCATTTAAAAAACCCAACACGGGGTTAATGAATAAATCAGATCAAGAGAACCCTATAAATATGAATTTTTGAGACCATAATGAGGGACCTAACATCACTTACTACTATCAAACCATCTAGAGTTACATCCATCTATTGCATTGGAGATCACTTACATCCACATAGCTCCATCATTAAGGTTATGGCATATACATCACACTTCATAGCGGATGGATTCTATTCTATTCCATGCACACATTCTATTACATTTTCTACACATTTATTGCTCAGTACTTCACAATGTGTGAATGGCACAAGAACAACCTAGGGAATTTTCACACACACTTACTCATAGAACTACATCAAGTCTGAGATGTAGTGTAACGCTTGGTTAGTAAGTCCACCATTGTGGTTGTTGAGGACATTCAGACCCCTTCATATGAATTATTCTCTTTTAAGGTTTGATACTTGTTTTGGGGTTTTGTAGGTTTTTCATTCATCTTGGAGTATTGATGACATTCAGTGCAGGACAATGAAGTTTATGTGATACACAACGATGGTTTCAAACCACCTTCCAACCCTGTAAAAACCATTTTTAGGGTTTTTGCAAAGACCAAGGCACCCATATTATAGACCAAAGCGTTTGTAGGTGCCCCAGTCCTTCTCTAGGCACTCTAGTCCAGAGATATATTCCAAATCCAATCTTTTCAGGACTTCTGCATAGTCATTCCTACTCCATATTTTTCTAGTCACCTCTATGAAACTCTCCAATATTCTCCTATTATCAACTGAGTTCTTTCCTCACTCTCTTTTGCATATTAGGGTTAGCATTTCCTTTTGCGTACTTGTTTAACTTACTTGCATACTTCGTTATTGCATTTATCTATTTTATTACAGTTTTTCATAGCTTATATTAACTACATATGTACTACTTGGTCCATTTTTTGTTAATCATTTTGGTGAACCTGACTTGACCTACATACTCCTAAGACCCTCATTCTTCTTAGGGTCCCTTCATCATGGCTATCTCCATTCATTACTTTTTACTTCTTCATCTTGAATTACAATATAAAATCATTAATCTTTTACTCACTACTCATATTCCTGAAAAAACTCATCCAAAAGTAGTCTATAATACTTTTGTGGATGCATTCTCTCAGCATATTAATTTCCCATCTGCTCCTCATGATGACCTCACTACATTTGACAATGATTTGCCTTTGCAAATTGTCTCTCACATTCATAATTTCATTGTTAAGTGTACTTTTATTGACAATGGATCTCAACTTAATTTGTGTCCCATGTCATTTATCAAAGTTTTAGGTATTACTACTCATGAAATTAGTCCCTCTAGTGTTTCACTGCGTGCCTATGATGGTTCCATTCATTCATGTCTCGGTCACATCACATTTCCCATCACTGTTAGTCCTAAGACTGTCCACATTGTTTTTTTCATTGTTGATTTCCCAAATTTTTTATAACTGTCTACTTGGTAGGCCATGGCTTCATGCCATGCAAGTTTTAGCTTCTACTATCCATAAATGTGTTAAATTCTTACACGAGGGCATGGAGTATACCATTTTTTATGACCTTGATCCATTTCATTATTATGACGGGGATCCTAATACTAGTATTCCTATCCCATGCATAAATACTATAAATAATCCCAAACCTATGGATGAACCACCTCACTTGCCACCACTTGAAAGTACCATTTGTATGATAGATGTAGTTTCTCTTATGCCACCTTATATTACTATTGTTATGATTCCTTATTAGGGGCATGTCCAATATATGGACATATATCTATCACATCCACCTCCATATACATTCCCTACCTTAGAACACCCACCATTCACTTACACACTTTTCATCAATAATTCATATTGGGAACACATTCCATTTGACCCTACTTCACCATAAACCATATGTACACACACGAGATTGGCTCAATTAGGATTTTCTATTGATGGCATCCATCCTCCACCATATGAACCTCATTTATATCATGGGTTGGTTCATGTTACGGCTACCTATGGTCTTCGTGTATTTCACCTTAATGTCTTTCTTGCATGCACTCTTACTACTTCTCCACTTACATTAGGACAATCATGGCTTGATTAAATTGGGGGAACTCTAGATCCTAATCACACAAATATATCTTTCCCCATGTCTTTTGGATGCATTTTCATCTGCAATAGTTATTTCCTAGGTTATAAACATAATATTACTCGTTGGTGTGTGCATGGATGTCCTCTTCCTTCATTCACTAATGAGGAATATTCCATGGGTATGTACAAATTGCACCTCAATGGCTCATTGCATGATCAACTAGACACTATTTCTTATCAATTTACTAATGTTTGTCCATTTGATTATGACCTAGAGGAGGAAGATCTTCTTGATAACTTTACATGATCTTATTACACACATTCGGGGGGCATAAAATCTAATTGCCCCCTTCTTTTTAGCATATTTACATAGTTCTACCCTATTTTACCCCCAAATTGCCTTAGCATAGTTACATTCATCATACATTCTAGCACCATTACTCGATGATGCAATCTTGTGCCTCAGTATATACTTGACTATTGAGGGATTAATACTACAATGAACCCCACACACTACACTATACACAATATGCATTGCATTTCATCACACATCATGTGCCATACACCATACATTCAACATTAACTTTACAAAATTTTGCACATTTGCACATTATTCATCTATTTACATGTGTTAGAATACACATTATACATTACATTTTATTCATTCTACATACCTACCATCACATTTTATACACCACATTTTTCCAAATTATCTTCACCACAAGGTCATTTTTATCATTACATATACTACATTGTCTTCTACATGTTGCACTCAGTACCCTATGATGCACTTTAGTTCCTTGATCCATACTCGACTACTGAGGCTTTACCAATCAAATGGACCTTACACTCATCACCACGTAACAATCCTAGGCTAGTGACATACGCTTTAGGTTAAATTGTTACCTATTATATCATTTCATAGTGGTATACACCTTAGGTTATATCACCAATTCCCTCCTTTCATCTTATAGTGACATACACTCTAGGATAAATCATCACCTATTCTATTGTTTCATCATGGTATACACCTTAGGTTATATCACCACTTCCTCATTTCATCTTATAGTGATATACGATTAGGATAAATCATCACTTACATGTTAATGTAGTTGTGATACATGTTTCAACTATAGGGTTCACACACACATCATTTCTAGGTCACATCTCATCACTACACTTCAACATTCATCACACCACAGTAGACACAACATCCCACTTGACCATTTCCCGATGACGAACTCTCATTTACGGTTCATTCTTGATTGGTGAGGGAAAAAAAATGAATGTAATTGCATACACTTCTATTCACTTAGGGGGCATGCGGCTCCTATCATTCCATATTATATTATATTATATTATATTCCATTCATCCACGACATATTTCATTTCCTTAGGGGCATTTAATCTTGTTTACTAATGTTTTACATGATCACTTTACTACACATGTTAGATTGATTTCTTATATGTCATTATCTATACCATCCACACATGAGAGTTCACACCTTTGTCTAGTTGTGATTGCAGATACATATCCTTCACAAGCAGTATGGATGCTCGCCTACAATGCTTCCTACACTGATTGCTGGGGGCATCCACATTTGTCTCTCACATGTGTTATTGTTTCATTTTGTATTTATCACTTTACATTACTTGGTTATTCATGATTTAACATACTGGTTATTTATCTAACATGCTAACAGTTGTTCCATGTGTAGCACTTGTTTTGAAGGATTACATGTTTCCATGGCTACTTCTTGTTTACTTGTTTGTTACATTGTCTGCCATTGTTTGCTTGTTGTATGCGGGCCTTGCCCTATGTTTGGTGTGCACACTTGTTTGTTGTTTACAACCATGATGGCATTGCATGCCTTATGACATCGTGAGTGATGTACCATTTTTGCGACCCACTTTTTGTGGCTTACTTGTCTTGTTGCGTGTTTACACTACTCTGCTTGGTACTTTTTGAATTATATACGTACTTTACACTTGTTTTCTACATGCATGTGTTTTCATATTAACACTTTTTTTGGCTATCCATCCTTGTTTATACACACCTTGGTTTCTACCAAGTGCATTCCCTTCCCCCTGCATTGAAGAGTTACATAATACGTGCATTTTGTCCTCTTTTGGGGCCACATTCTCTAATTAGTGACATCTCATGCGCCCCCAAAGAGGGGGACATCATTTGTGGGTTTTACATACTAACACAAAGATTATACACCAGTTCGGTTTAGTTACATACATTGAGTGGGTTTACACCAGTCTACAAACCCCATAAATAGTGGATTTTATAGGACATGGTGTCCTTAGCATTCTAGGAAGCAGTTACAAGATTGGAGGTTACGGTGGGTGTGTTTCTCTACACTATTTCATCCAGTGGCATCATATCACCCAAAAACTAGGATGGTATAGATATCTCTTCACATACATTTAGGGAAGTAGTTAGAGCTTTGAGGACATAGAGAATTTCCCCCCTACACTGCTTCGGCCAGGGTGGCGTGACATCTCCCAAAAAACTTGCAGTACAGGATATCCTTCTACACTCTCTTTCTCGACATGGATCAGGTGCACATGTTCCATTTACATTTTCCATTTGCGTATTTTACTTTTACATGCATATTTTACATTACGTTTTAAGCATACATACATACATATTTGACTAATTGATTGTTTTCTCCTTACATGTCCGACTATATGAGAAACAAGTAGTCAAATTGGGGGCAACAACAAAAACAATGTTAGCAACAAAAAATTTGTGACAACACACACTTTACTAACCATGCAGGTACATTACACACCGCAACAGCTACACACATGTTCCACCCTAAGTTCACTCTTGTCACTTTAACTTTGCACATTTTTCATCTTTAGTTTCCATGCTCCTCCATCTTTTTGTTATTCCATATTTTTTCTAGTTCTTTGGCGTGTTTCTACTACACTCTTCATGGACATCAAGTACACATCTCTATCTACTTTGTGTTACCGATATTTCATCTCACCAACATAAAGTGGGGGAAACATGTAGTCACAAAATCATGCACTTTAGACATTTATTTATCCCAATTTCATAGTATTATTTAGAAGGTTCTTGAGTGAAGAAAGTACTAATTAACCCCCATCTTTTGACCATCTTGTTTTATTTTATTTCATCATTACCTCCCCTTTTCAGCCACATGTCCAGTCTCATTCGGCCATTTCCCATCATTTTAGCCTCGATTGGGGTGCACATACCAGTACTGGGATGCTCGTGGGCATCCTAGTCCCACTAGGGGCGCCCCAACCCTTTTCACACTTTCCTGCCACTTTTTGGGCTCTTTCTAGTTGTTTGGCATTTTTGGGGTTAATTACAAAATTAGGTCAAGAGAACCCTATAATATAAAGTTATGAGACCACTAACATCACTTACTACTATCACTCCATCTATTGCATTAGAGATCACTTGCATCCACATAGCTCCATCATCAAGGCTATGACATCTACATAAAAATTCATAGGGGAGGGATTCTATTCTATTCCATGCACACATTCTATTACATTTTCTACATAGTTATTACTCGCTACTTCACAAAGTGTGACTGGCACAAGAGCAACCTAGGGCACGTTTACACACACTTGCACATAAAAATACATTGAGTATGAGATGTAGTGAAACTTCTCAGTTAGTAATCCCACCATTGTGGCCATTGAGGACAATCCAACCCCTTCATATGCATTATTATTTTATAGGGGTTGATGTTTGTTTTGGGATCTTGCAGATCTTTCATTCATCTTGGAGTATTGTTGACATTCAACACATGAAACCAAATTTGATGCGACATGCAATGAGGGTTTTAGACCACCTTCCGACCCTGTAAAAACCATTTTCATAGCTTTTACATAGACTAGGGTGCTCAGATTGCAGAACAGAGAATCCATAGGCACCCCAGTCCTCCTCCAGGCACTCCAGTCCAGAGAAATAGTCTAGATCCAATATTTTTGGGACTTCTGTATAGTCGTTCCTACTCCTGATTTTTCCAGTCACCTCTGCAAAACTCTCCAATAGACACTTGTTATCAACTGAGTTCTTTCCTCACTCTCTTTTTCATATTAAGGTTAGCATTTCCTTTTATATAGTTGTTTAACTTTCTTGCATACTTATTTACTACATTTATCTATTTTACAATAGTTTTTCATAGCTTAGATTAACTCCCAATATACTACTTAGTCCATTTTTAGTTAATCAGATGTCACTAAAAAATATATCAAAGGCCATATGTTACATACAGAGAAGAAAGAAAACAAACAAGTGAACAATAGTCAAGAAACACACAGAAAGATAAGATAACACTACATAATAAATATATTTGTTATTCAAGTTAAAGTCCAAAAGATAAAAAATATATAATATAAGTAATTGAGCATAATAATAGAGTGAAAGTAAATATAATGAAACAAAATTACTAGGATAATGTGGGAGATTTCCCAAAATACTAGGGTCGAATGGGAGGGGTATAAACTAGAATTAAACATCGTGTATCAATTTTTGTATGTCTTACATCAAGCTCAACATACCTTGTGAATGCATGTGTATAACAAGTATATAACTGATATATGATATCTATCAGACCAATATGAAAAACAACCTATATAAAGTAACAAAATGGAAAATAAAGTCACGTGTAGGTTCTTATTTATTTTTTACAAATATTTGAATGTTTTTGTGTTTTTGTGATTGTTGAATATTTTTATATTTTATCATAATTGCATTTAAAAAGGAGAAAATAAATATCTATCCTAAAATACTATCAAAAGTTACAATAAATGCAAATAAGATAGTTGTCCCCACTTGAAAGATTATTGATTATGTATGAGAAATCCAACATAGTAATGGATACTTAATCACATGATTTTATTAGAATGCAAAATAGCTATATGATATTTGACCATTCATTTACAACATAGTATATTGTTTTCATGGCAGAAAATTAGATGTAATAAATGACTGCATATAATACTTAACACTTTGTGCAGCTCAATGCTCAACAAATAGCCATTAAGAAATAAGTAATGTTTCTGTTGAAATATTATCCTATATAAGTATATCACATTGCGGTGCTTTCTTGTCTAGTGACCCTTTTTGAAAAATAGTATCTTGTATATATTCCATTAGGAATTATTGTCCTTTATGACTAGCATTTGTAAGGGAAGAGTATTTTGTAGTTTTGACCTTCGAATGATTCATTCAGTATATCCCGAGGCCCATAAAGATAATCCAATATTTATCATCATCGATGGGAATAAAATGTAACGTGCATAGATGATCATCTAACATATATTATTTCTCATTATCACTAAAATAGTGATTATTATTTGATTCATCCCTTTTCTTTGCAATGAATAGTAATAGTAAATCAAGTATACCCTTTGATTTCATGTCTATGCTTCCCCCTAATTGTGCATTTTTATTTTATAATTGTTCTTTATTTATGGATAATTTATTATTTTTGAGCCATTGTTGATCATATTACTTCCTTTGTTTTATTTTATCTTGCTTTATGTATCTTTTTTCCTTTTCATTTTGCACATTAATATGATGTAGTTCTTGCATTGAGATAAACTTGTGTGCATGATGTATTAATTTCATATCCATTGTATTAATGGATGTCCCTTTTATGGTAGAAAAATATGTGTCATTTAGAAATAAATATGCTCATCCAATATAGGTGTGATAGATTTAGGTGCCCATTTATATTTAGGGACTTCATATGACCAAATAGGAGAGTCTCTTCTCTAAGAAACCTTGGTCGTATGAGGTTGAAAAACTAGTATGTCCTAAGAAGGCCCCTAATGGGAGATCACAACCTTCATATAGTAAATCCTTAGAGAATGAGAAGAGATATAGTATAATATCACGTAAAAGAGATAATTTAGACCTTATTCTCAAGTTATTGTATTTTGTTTTGTAAACCATAAGAATCATTGTCATAATGTTTTCTGATGTCATAGTAAATGCAAATATTTTTCTATTGACCTTATCCATCTAATAAATAGGATAATAAAAATTAGGTAATGAATTGATTAATCTTATATCTAGTAGAGTATATAGAATATCATGTGATATATTATTTCTGTCAAACCAAATACATACTCTTTGATGTAGGTGAATTATTATTTGAGATTATTTTCTTAGAATAGAATCATTTTTTTCGTCAATGGAGGAATTTCATGTGGCTTAAATTAATAGATGCATCATGTATATCACTAGTACCACATTATTATCCTTTATACTCTTATTTAAATTGGTCATGATTAACATTGGTCAAGTAATTGATTTATTATGTTTGTAGCCTCATCTTTGAGTGGTTTGAAATTAGTATTCAAATCTTGGATTTGATTTTGAAAATATTTTAATGCTTGAATATATTTCAAGACAACCCTATAAAAGTGGTCATTGTTATGACCATCTATTGATGAAAGAGTCATAAGAGATGGCCTAAGAAGGTATTTTGCATTATTAGATTTGAAAAGTGGTTCGCACATGATATATCCATAAAGAATAAGGTGTGGCCAACATTCAATAGACCTTAGAGGAAATACTCGATAATATGTGGCTTTGAATATGAATAAGAGTAACCCCAAAGTTGAAAATATAGGTGGGCTCTAAATTGAATTCATACATAGATGTTGCTTCATAGGATAATTCAAATTTATTAATATTTATTCATTTCAAAAAATTTAATATTATTTCTTATTTTGTGTTTCAATATGGTAACTTGAACTTCTTTTACTCTTAACATAATACAAAATCTCACTCAATTGAAAGTATGAATATCTCATATTATTAACTTCCACACTAAATTATATTTATGCACTCTATTTCTAATATAATGAATTTACCTTAAACATATAAATGATTTAACTGCCCAACATTAGTGAAATCCAATACCTTAATTAATAAATGCCCTTATCACTTATGCACATAATGTCAAACAATTCCCAAACCCATGACCCCTACTGACACCATTACCAACATCACATTTGGGGAGGAAGTTATTGATTTTAAACGATACTACTAGGAGCACACTCTGATTGGGAGATTTGGTGGTTTCTAGCCCAAGTTACCTATCCTCCATGCCTAGATCTCGAAGCATTGGATTCTGCTCCTCACTAGTAGGTAGGATCTATATCCTTGTGTAAAAGGAAAGTTTATTGTTGTTTTTTCATCAATAGAAGATAAGGACACCATAGCTGGAAAAATTTGGGTTTGTCTATCACACTACCTGATCTTAAAACCATGGTTACCATCTTTTAATCCTCTCACTGAATCCTTTTATGACAAATTTTTTTGGATTAAACTACCTCATTTATCCCTACAATTTGGGGACCATGCGTGTCTAATCATTATTGGCAATGTGTTGGGTAACATTTTACATAATGACCCCCAAACCACTAATTTTATGCACACAACCTATGCCAAAATTCTTGTTGACCTTGATACATCTAAAATCTTTCGGCTAATATAGAGCTTAAATTTCAAAATAGATCACAGAAACAACATTTAGACTATGAATGCTTACCCTTCAGATGTAGAAGGTGTTTTTCGTTAGGACATATTGCTAATGTTTGTGGGATGGAAAAGTGCAAAAAATGACAAAAACAATTGGTGAAAAGATGCCCTCCCAGAACATTTAGTCTTTGATACTAAAGAAGAATTGGACTCAAATTTTGATTTGGAGGAAGTAGCTGAATCAATACCATAAAATCCTTGTAGAGAGACTCCATTGGATGGTAACAAGGGATACTCAAATGGTGAAATTCATACAAATGAAAATGTGGAACCATTTGCTTGCATAAAAGCTAAGGAAAATATCTGACCTCCTTTTCCTTTGGAAAATAATACATATCTGTCGATTGATGCATTGGAAGTTTTTATTCTTATTGTGGAGGTTTCTAATGGGTGGAAAATGATAAAAAAACAAGAAAAAATCCTCTTACAAGAAAATTCTTGTTCCTACCTAGTTGTCCCTTTCGCTACTGGGTAGCTATTTATTTTTGTTTCTTGTTTTGTTATTGTTTTATCTGGGATTTTTGGCCTTATGTACATGTTGGTGTATTGTTTCATCTAGATTTGGATCCCTCTTTTGTACTTCGGGGTATGGCCCCCTTCAAAACCATTTACCAATAATAATAAAACATAATGTCACCTCTTTTTATTTCCATGAGAAGCTTTTGTTAGATCTTAGATCTGATTAATGTTGAGATATCAACTTTTGTAGATGCATAATGTATTGATTTGAATTTACCATGGATTTTGACTTTTCCAATTATCTGCATAACTCTTTATTCCCTATAGAACACATATTTTACAAAGATCTGATCCTTATATGAAGAAATGATTTTTTTGCATGTTTTTGTCATGGAAATGGGAAAAGTTGTTTATCATAGTAATGTATTTGGTCTCAAAATTGATTCTTTAATATTTGATTAAAGTCTATCTACTCTACCTTATTTTGTATTAGGATGCATTTTGTAGTTTCGTACTGCATTATTTTATAAATACGGATCCCATTAGACTAGTTAGGTTCAATAGCTAGAAAAAAAGAAACCAAAGTTGTGTACATTTGTTTTAGGAAATTGTTTTCTTCTCATTTTGGTATTTTAAACAAAATCATATGTTATTTCCTATGGCATGGATATTATATAATGTGTTATCTTTCCTCGGTGTTACTATCTTTTTAGGACACAAGGTTTAAGTTAGGTTTTAAGTTGGTGGAAATATTAGGAAAAAATGAAAGTGCAAAAAATTCTGATAAATTTCTTCATCAAGTATAGAAATAGATAAATTTTATTATACTAGATATTTCAAAACAAAAATTAAATATAGAAATAGACATTGAATCCTAATAACATGGGAAAATGCCATATATTGATCAATCTTGGTGGAACTGGACTTTGGAAAACAAAAACCATATCTTTTCAGGCATAGAGCTCATTAAGTAGTAGTGAGTTTTCCTAGAAACACTCCTCGGTATTATTTGTTTTTTGTAATCTTGAAAGAACTATCTCAGAATATTCATTATAATGTTTTGGCACTTTCAATTATGTGTACGTAGTTACCATGTTTGTAATTGAGCGTTCTCTTTTCTGGGAACCCTTTGTTAGTGTGAATTTTGAGTCTCCTTTTGGTGTTTGAGTCCTCCACATAATTTGGCCTATTTTCAACAATACCATCCATCTCTCTTATCATATTTTGTGTTAAAAACCAACCAAAAGAAAGCCATCCATAGAGAAAAGTTGTGAAACTAATGCCTCCTTATTTTCCAAAAACCCTTAAACAAGAAATATATATTTGGGTAAACAACCTTAAGTTAACACTACACACCCTTATCTAATATATTTGAAAGAGATGTTGAATTCAGAAAATGTAAGAGTTGAGGAATGCACTAGTTTGGACAATAATTTGAGGATTATCACATTGAAGTTGCTAAGATTGTTTTTCGCATTGGAAGGATAAAAGCATACCAATATAGGAATAAATTTTTGTTGCTCAAGTTAGATGAAATTCTAGTAGGCATTTTGTTTTTTCAATGATTCTAGAGGATTTTTTGAGTTCTTTTACTATTAGAAGATAAAAATCATATAACAACATCTTGTTGAATAAAAATTAAAGATGTTTTTTGGAGAGAAAAATCGTGGTTTATTTATGATTAATTTCCCAAAGGGTCCCTTTTTAGTTCTTTGTAAAAGATAAAAATCATATAACAACATCTTGTTGAATAAAAATTAAAGATGTTTTTTGGATATTTTGTTAATGGAATCAATATTTAAGAGGTTAAAGCAAGTTAATGATGAAATTTGGACTATGCCAGTTACATGCCACCAAAAAATAATTTCTTTATGCAACAATAACACCGAAAATAATAGTAGGAGACATAAACGAAAAAGGGTGGAAAGTGGCTCTCAAAGTATATCCCACATTAAATGGGAAGTGTTCAAAAATTATTTCTAAGTAGATTAGCTTGTATTTGTGTTTTAGTGATAATACATTCCTCTTGTTCTCATGTGTCGTATTATACTCCTCTCTAAGGAGGCTCCACTTAATGCTGCTTTTAAACAAATATCTACATAGTTTATAAATAATCATCCTAAGCCATCTTTTGTTGTCATGTATTCCAATAAAATTCAAATCTTCAAATCTCTCTATATCATAATCCCAAATTTCCACTAAGTGTTGCCTCGTGTCAACAACTTCAGAATTTCCTTCACACATTTTCATCCTTATTAGTCCAAAATATTAAAATATCTCGACTTGGGTTTAACAATTTGTTCAAGTATGACGAGTCCTCTTGGAATTTTTCAGAACTTTGAACACACTCAACTATCCCCATTGGTCCAAAATATAGGGAATTCGCCATCTAAAGAGTTGAAAAAGTGACTAAGTTAGAGGCCCAATATCTTATGACATCCATTTCAAACATTTTTTAAGTATGAGGAGTCTATTTAGACTTTTACATACCTTTGAGAACCCTCAAACCATCCTGTTTCAAATTTCCTATTTTAAAGGCTCAAAAATTGGTTACATTCGAGAATTTTGACATTGTTGTTTATTGTGCTCCTCCTTATTAT
This sequence comes from Taxus chinensis, assembly GCA_019776745.2. NCBI lineage: Eukaryota > Viridiplantae > Streptophyta > Pinopsida > Cupressales > Taxaceae > Taxus > Taxus chinensis. Next base: position 639,657,712 of record CM034150.1, on the reverse strand, counting down.
CCCAATAAATCAAGGTTATAATTTATAACTATTTTTCTAATCATTTTTCTCCACTATATGTCAGAAATGACACATACATATGGATATGTAAAATACAAGTGGTCTTTTATGTCACTTTAGATCTATTCACATGTTTAGGTAATTGTAACAAACCATCCACCACAAACAATGTGCAAACTTCATTTTTAACTTATTTCAATATTAAATGCAAATACTTTCTAGAAAAATCACAACTTATTATTTTATTATGTCAATATTAAATGCAATTAGTAATTGCATCTTATTTTCTTTATTATTATCTCCATACTTATGCCATTGAATTTATTTATTTTTCTACTGCCACACTTTTCTTTTAACATCTTTAATACTAGATATAATTACTTTCCACATCACTTACATAGTTTATACAGTTCTTAGTTTTTTTCTTCTTTGTATTTTCAAAACCCATATAATATATTTTTAAACAACCAAAATTTATTTTCAAAAATAATCATACACACAAAGATAAATATACTTTCAATTTATTTTCTTTTTCAATATTTTATCAACCTATAGTAATATGGTAGATTATTTATAAATACTTGTAATACAATTCAATATAAACATTTCACCTCCTTTCTCTTTTGATATTATACAAATATATTAATCCTCTAATTAAAATCTTCCCAAAAACTACTTTACAACTACTTTGAATGCACAAGACATTACAATGTACACATTTTCTATTTTTCTCCACTAAGCATAATTTTCTATATCATTACTTTATTTATTATACTTATTTAGATCCATTAACGTATATAATTCCAATCAATCAAAAAAGTATTGTTACATTGAGATATATAATATTAATCAATGAAAATTACACCATTATTTTATTTGGACGAAATGCTAGACCAACAAACGAGAGAATATGGGAAGCCCTAAAAATTTAAGGGCTATGCATGCTCTCCCCATGATTGTTTGATCCCTTATATGGGATGGGATGAATGGCTAGAATGGTTCTGAGGTTGTTGATGGCATGCCCCTTTGAAGCCACACTAGGATGTTTGTGAGGACCCTTGGTTTGTTGGTTTTTAGAACTCTCTAGTTAGGGGCAGTTGCACTTCTCGACTTGAGAAATATGGAGGGGATATTTTTGTTGAGGACATGGGTTTGTCATTGGTTGACCCTATCTTTGACATCCCTACATCACACAGATTGTCACATGCGTAGAGAAGGATAAAATTCAAACTCACCATTGGATTATTCCAAAGGGTGTTGGTTCATGTTATTATTCACAACCCTAATAATGGAACTTCTAGATTTCATATCATAGTGCAATCCCTTGTTGGAAAGTTAATTTTAGTGTGGGTAAAAGACTTTGATCTCATGACATACATCAAACACAACATGCAAGAAAGTCAACAGATACCCTTTTGTCAACATCACTTTTTATGCGACGATAAAAATCTAAAAAAATGTTCCCAATTAATTGACTACAATATCTGCAAGCATTCTGATATCTTCTTAGTGTTGTGTATGTATGGAGTATTGAGATTAGGGGCACCTTCTTTGAATCCAAACTAGTTTCTTTTAAGGATGTAAGTTAATCCCATGTACCTCCTTCAACATTTCTTCCCATATCATGCCAAACCTGTACATTGTATAGAAATAGGATGTGGTGCCCACTCTGAATTTCAAGCATCCAAAGGTGATTCTACTCGATTTTGGCCAAGGTCAGCACAACTACACCATTAGAGTTTTTCTAACTACACCAATGTTTTATATGTTCTTTGTGCACCAAAGGTTTCTTATTAGTTCAACTTCATTTACATGAGGACTACCAAAAAGGTTTTTAGGAATGACATTGATTTTGGAGAAGAATTAAAAGATATTGCTTACATCATGGTTTTTTGATTTTGACCCTATGGTAATATCTAAAAATTTAGTTTGGGTCCCACTCCCACATCCGACTCTTCCCTTTTGGGTTCCTTTGGTTCTTACAGATATTGGAAATACCTTGGGAAAATTTCTAAAGTCAGTTGACGAGTGGTCTGAAGAATGTATTAATATGTATGCTTAGATTTATGTGGAGGTTGATCTTAGTAAATGTCTTCTGGATTGCAAAATGCTTTAAAAATATGGTAATTTTGAATGGATTCAAATATTGTATTATGAAAATATAGCGTATAGGTGCCGATTTTGTCACCAAACAGGTCGCCTTCAAGATTCATGACCTCAAGCAAGAGGTCATCCTAAGTGAAAGAAGGAGCAACCTTCCAAGTCGAAAAGATAGCCCATCCCTTTGAACCTCATGTTTAGATAGTAGAAAATAACAAAAATACAAAAAAAATCATGGTTTAAGGTGGAGAAAGAAAAAGATGAAGACACAAAATTAAGGAATGGATTTATAAGCTAAAAATTAGAGATATTTGATGAAGTATTAAATGTAGAGGATCACCCCTCGCAAGAACTAGTTGTAATTGAAGCTCTAGTAGGGGCACTAAAAAGAACCCATGAATACAAAAATTTTAAGTTTGAGGGATAATGGGTCGTAAGTCATTATCTTCAAATACTTTTTAGGGGAACTCGATTGAGATGAAAAGGAAGAAAGAGAAAAATAAAGGTAGGTTTGGTGTTTTTACATTTTAATAACCTTGGTTTTGCCATTTTCAAATTTTTTTTGTTGACTATTTTTTCTTGGAAACAATACTAATTTTTTAGATTATAAAATATGATTCCATACAACCCACGGATTTATATAACCACCATTATATGTGTGCGAACACTTTTTTATCATTAAAAAAAGATAAATTTGCAACATGACACCTGAGATACGCAAAACAATGGAACTTTACAGATGAGGAGTAATCAAATCAAATCAAAAGTAATTACACAGTAGATGACCCATTCTCCGCGGGGAGGGTGGGTTGTTTCATTGGGAAGTGGATTCCACATCTAATAGCAATAGTTTTCTAATTTGTCTTTTTAACAACTTTTACAGGAAGTCCACCCTCCATTCTTGAAGCCAGTGCGGATACGAACTTGGGATTTAAATCCGGTTCAACCTTCAAACTGAACTCTTTGATCACGTTCGCAGCGATGCACTTCATCTGGGTAAACGCCATTTCCTTTCCCACGCAAATGCGCGGCCCAGCCTGTAAACACTGGATATTTGAAAGCATTCTCACTCACAAATACAAAAGATCCATTCTCATTTTCATCCTCTTTCAGCCATCTTTCTGGTTTGAATTCCAAGCAGTCGGCACCCCCAAATACTTTCCATCCTTCCCATGGCATAGGGGTGATAACTCACCCGCGTCCCTTTTCTCACAGTCGTCCCGTCTGGCAGCACATCGTCTTGCAATGCCTCTTTTGTATCAGACGGAACAGGCGGATACAACCTCATCGATTCACAAATAGAGGCGTGCAAATAATTCATCTCTTTCAGTTCCTCGTAAGAAAAACCCGAAGTACCCTCCTCTTTGCATTCAGTTAGGCGCGCAATTTCTCGTTCGATCTGTTGTTCGACATGGGGATGAGTGGATACGAGCCAGAAAAAACCAGGGTGAGCGCGGCGGAAGTTGTGTCTCTGCTCGCTAAGATAAAACTGATCACAATATCTCTCACAAAATCATCGTTTGAACCCTTTTGGGCAGTACCCATGACGCTTCCATCGAGTGACAGAAATCTCGATAAGAGATCTTGATGCGTCGGTGCGGCACAGACGGAGATCATTTCCGTCTTCCTCGTTCGGATTACCCCCCTCCGCGAAGTTGTGAACCGCACGTATCGCCTCCCTTAAACCGCTTTTCAGACCCGACGTTCAACCTGCGCATCACCTTCCACGCGAACGGCACAGGATGGAAAAATCTTTTCACGATCAAATCCGTGGCGACATCGAACGCCTCTGCGAATTCTGAAACGGGGAGCGAAATATCGAGGCAGCCGGGGTCGGTTCCGAAAGCCACCTTACATATGTTATCGAAGCCAAATCTCTTGAGCACCTCCTGCATATCCAACCTTCTCACGTTGCCTTCTTCGTCGGTTGACTCTGCGGATTTTCTTAGGAGCGGTAGTAGACGGTCGGCGATCTCCCTCTGAACAGTTTCCGCTATAAAGTCCCTCAAAGACCTGGTGCTGAACTCGTAACTGGCGACCCGTCTCTGCAATTTCCAGGCCTCGCCATCGGCGTTAAAAATCCCGGTGCCCAACAGATCGTGCAAATGGAGTGAAAAAAAATCGCCTTTGGGATAATTTTCGAACCGGGGTCTTGAGTAAATGCTCTACGTTCGCTGGATTTGCTGTTATTACCGCGTTTCTCATTCCAAGACGGTGAAATTTGATGGTGTTGGAGGGAGCTGTGATCATAAGCTCGGTAAAATATTCTCGGAGTCGGCTTCGATTCCTCAGGAAAGAAAACAGGGAACCCACGATCGGATAAGACGCAGGTGTGGCCTTATCATCGCTCTCTGCTCTTAGCACGTACAAAATAGTAACTATAATCAGAAGCACAGCGGTAATGGTAATAACAATAGGCATCTCCAGAGACGAAGTGGTAAACAATGCCTCCATTATTAAAGGGATGATGGATCCCTTGCAGAAAATTGTTTTCTTTATTCCTCCAAAAACCCAAGGGCTAAAGAAGTACGGATGTAAGAGTGGAATCCAATGTTGCAGAAACAGAGGTGTAAATGTGGGTCCATAAAATTCCAAAAATTTCATTGTTTGGCTCACGCGCTAATTGTGATGGCTCCACAAATGTCGCTGGACACTCATCCATTGAGGTGGATGGAAATAAACGATGCTACGTGTGTGAAGTGTTTCCACAATTTTAACCAAACATAAAGCAAGAAAGCGACCACCTAATAATAGCTCCCTAACCTAGTCAAAAAAATGGGAAATATGCACCATCATGATGAAGAAGTGAGCAAGTCCTACCCTTTAAATATTAATAACTTTGAATCTAATCAAAACACAATGTAAATGCATGAACTCTATTCCCCTTAATTCCCTAATTAAACATTTAAAATGGACCTAAATAGTCCAAATGGCAATCAAATTATATTGTTTGTTTTGATCCTTCAATGGATGTTTGCGTGTGAGGCTTAGCTCTTCAAGAATGGAGGATGGAGGGCTCAAGAATGACAAAAGGCTATTAGTATGAAACTATGTGCTTATTTTTGTCTCTTGAGAGATTTATGTGTAAGTGTAGAAGTAGAGGGAGGGTTGTTTATATAGGGCCCAAAGGATAAATGATTCAACACATCCTCATGAATGTGGGATTAATGGAGATGTAAAGTTAGTTATGGATAAGGGGGGTTTAGAAGGGGTTGAGTTAACTTTAGGAGGATTTAGTTTGTCTTCTAGTGGTTCATGTGGATAAAGGGGGTGTATTAATTAATCAAGATGATTAATTAAATACATGTGCAAGCTTTTATAAGCTTTTAGATGGATATTAGTGTGATTTGGACCATTAGGAGGGAATTAAACCAATTAAATAGTGGTTTATTGATTTAATGAGAATGGAGGCTAATTAATTAATAATAATTAATTAGACTAGATAGAAGGTGTTTGATTGACGAAGGGTCATTAATTAGGGTATGCGTTGGATAGGCGACTTAATTAATTAACGTAATGTAATCAATTAACGACAATAGAAGAGAAGATGAGCGCCATTGACAATATGTCGTCAATTTGTGGGAAAGGAGATAATTAGTACAATTTAAGTATTTAAATTGTTCGAGCATAATTATAGGTGTCTACATTTGCCCCTCTTTGGGGTGGTGTAAGTGACGCCACTTCAAAGATAGTAGACGAAAGAAAATTTTGAAGGGATAGAAGAAAAATTAGTAGGAGGGAGAGATGCCCCCTCGAGTGTCGATGGGGTGATGAAAGAAGCCAATCGATGATCGAAAAAAGGTGAGAAGTAGATAGAAGAATGGGAAGGGGCAGGATGCCCCAATGAAAGGGAATATTAGGGGTGAAAGGGAAGTGATGTAGAAGAAATATGGAGGAGGGGATAGAAGAGCTTAGCCTCTAGCCGCTGTTTATTGGAACAATTTGGATGTCATCATATTGCCATATGAACTACATCATCGGTCCTTACTAAAAATATAAGCATACGACAAAGGTAGAATGACATGAAAAGTAATACTACGAACAATTGTCCATTGCTAAAAATACCAACTCCACGCAACATACAATAATGCAATGCAATACGAGAAGGAAACAAGCTAATTTAACAGGGAAAACAAGTACGAACGCACATATCCAACCCAACAACGGTCAAGACAATTGTACAAATGTTTTGTTATCAGTGCTGAAGAGATCCACAAGTTCGTGATTGACAACAAGGGTTAAAAATGATGCCCCTAGCAAGGATACATGCAAGGGGAAATGACAATGGACACGGGGTCCATGAAAAGCGTTTGTGCACAACGAGACAACACTAGGCAACGAAAGTGCCCCAGAGTACAGACGAAGCAAACAACTAGCTTTGTGAATGGTTGTGAATTAGGTGATCTGCGAGTCGTATTAATTGGGGAAGATGTGAGACAAACCAACAAGATATGGAGAAAATACCATGCGCAAGACACAAGTTTCAGCTAAAATAAGCAAGTTGCCATTTTTGTAGGGTTTTTTACTTTTTAGGATTTTTGAAAAATTTTGCCCTATTTTTGGATTTTGGATATATAGTTTTTAGTGTTTTTGCTTTCCGAACCGTGGTGAATAGTAGAAGAAAGTAGAAGAAGAAAGCGAAGGGCCTAGGGGCAACAGAAAGTGCCCTAGGTGGGGAGAAAGAAGAAACAAACGACAAATAATGTCCTTGTTTAGTGGAAAAATTAAGAAAAAATAATTATTTGAAAAAAATAATCATTTACAAGAGTGTGGAGAAGAATAAAAATCACCATGGAGCAATAAAATTATCCGAGGGAGAAGAAAGGGGTATTGGAAATCAAAAAATGCCCCAATACAACAAAAAAAAAGAGAAAAATAATTATTTAATAAAAATAATTATTCCACAGCAAATAGAGGAGAAAACAATGATCGAAATGGGCCTCCCGACCCTCATGACGGTGAAAAAAAGGTTAATATACCTCACAAGGGGGGGTAAAAACATCGTGACCAATTAATTTTAACTGAGCAGTTTAGAAATTTTACTGTGAGGCTCTAACCCTAAGGAGAACCATGGTGATCGCATGAGACCGTTTGAAGCGCACAGATGTAGTCCGGGGGTACCAGCGACACGCGGACGACAACCCCTTTGTGAGTATTGAAACCTTGCTCATTAATTTTTGTCATTAATGCCTTAATTTTAGCCTTTATCCATAGAAAAATTGGCGTGTAGGCGCAGGCGTGGGATAGGGCGTGCAAGTGCCTTTTTGGGGGCGCAAGTGTCTTTTTGAGGGCGCATACGCTAAGACATAGACACATACACACGTTGACACAGAGTGCACACACTCACGCACACATGCACACAAGCACATGTGCGTGCATGCGCACATGCCGGAAATGGGGTGCACACGTGAAAAATGTGGCGTAGGCATGGAGAGGGCAAGCGCACACACTGGGGCATACGCGCATAAGCACATGAACCCAATGTGTAGTGTACATGCCAAAAAGGGCTCGCAAGCGATTCAAAAGAGGGTGCAAGTGCACCAACAGACACACGCGCGTGCAAGCGCAGGTGCTAGAAATGTGGCACACATGCCAAAAAGGGTGCGTAGGTGCCCTTGACATGCAAAAAAAGATAGGAAAGTGTCTAAAAACATGACACTTAGAATAATTTTGAGGGTTTTTGGGTTAACCCCAAAAGATGAGATAGCTTTTTAGAAGAAATGCTAGGAACTAATGAGCGACGTGTTATTTTACAGAGACGACTACTAGTTTTGCAGATGGGGGAGCGGCATACCCGGATTACAAAGCTAGAGGGCAGTATGTGTCGGCACGACCGGTGAGCTATGGTGATACTGCTTGAGGCGGTAGGGCTAGGTCCCATGGCTCAGATGCCCTCTATCGTACTAGATCACGACCTTTTGACTGCACTAGCAAAGTGATGGCATAGCGAGAGTTAGTGTTTCAGACTGCCCACCGGAGAGATGACGGTGACCATTGAGGATGTTTGGCGGATCCTTCGCGTGCCGATGATGGGCACTTTGATCGAGTACAGTTCGGATGCAGGGCTGATTAGAGTAGCTTACAGTGCCTTATTTAGTGTTGATGATATCCTAAACGACGGGATGACTATAACATTACACGAGTGTATCTCTGACCCCATATTGCATCGGGGACCTCTCTACATCATGGCTCTTATCAGTGGGTTCCAACTCACTTATAATATAGGGACTTCATTCCTGAGAGGATTACTGCCATTGGTTTATGGCATTTGTAGCAGTGAGAGATATTACTGGGGGCAGTGTATATTGGCCCATTTATACTGGGATTTGCACCTGATTACATACCATGGTCAGAAGACCGTGGGTCTAGCATCATTATTACATATATGGTCGTGGGATCATATTGTGATCGGGCTCCCCGTGGGCCCATTTCGTGTTCGAGATCCCAAGGAACCATCATATATGGCATGGGTAGTAGCTGGTGGAGATGTACGTGGCCATCTTGGTAGCCTATTCAGATATAGGTGGGAGTTCGACGAGCCGGTAGTGATAGACGTCATTTGGCATCCATACAGGCACTTCCAGTGGCCAGAGGATGCCACAGAGCTCAGTGTGTGCCTAGTGGAGCACTTTCTTACTGGCAACCGTAGCTATATCATGGAGTTATATCATGTAGACAAGTGCCAGCGGCAGCTTGGTAGGGTACAGGGGGTCCCCCAGCCAGATATTTGGCATGCTTGCAGGGATTCCGAGAGGTAGACCATGGGGCCTCACATACTGGTGGCCTGAGGTAGGGCGAGTTTCACACAGGTGGTTCTACAGGTGTGGGACCCATTATGACAGGTGAGAGACCCCGAGACTACAACTGATTATGGAGCTTGGTATGCTACAGTATTACCCCGACGACTCACCATTCCAGAGGAGGCATGGGCAGCAGGAATTTACCAACCTATAGAGATATGGCATGGGGCAGAGCGTAGGGCGAGGGCAGTAGCACAGGGGCCAGACCCAGAGGATCCCTTTGATGGTATCCCACATGATGGACAGGGTGCCCCACAGGCATAGGGACCGAGGTTGTAGGGCCCAGTACAGGTAGCCATGCAGCCACCCAAAGGTAGAGTCTTTGAGAAGGGACAGTCATCTAGAGCACCTTAGGGACCAGTTCCTGAGGCACACACAACCTCCCAGCCAGTGGCATAGATAACCATAGTACAGGTGCAGGTACAATAACTGATAGTTGAGAGAGACGTGGCCAGAGCAGAGAGAGATGAGGCCCAAGCTTATATTGTTACTTTACTTTCAGAGCGGGATCAGTCTCGGGCCCAGGATGGTCTAGTAGATGACAGAGTAGCATGGCAGAGTCAGATCCAAGAGACAACGACACAGCTCAGATATTGAGCCTCCTTCATCAGTCCCAGTCACAGGTGTGCATGGTCGTTGCACAGAGAGACCATGTGTATGCATGATCACAGGCATTATTAGCACAGAGGGACTAGGCCCACGCCGAGTTGCAAGCCATGACTACAGAGAGAGACCGAGAGGTTGCTGCCACTAGACAGGCCAAGGTGGACGTGGGCTGGGTGATAAGTGAGCGAGATACTGCCCTTCAAGTAGCGCTCACCTCCGGGGATGCCGACTTGATACAGGATGCCACTAGGCTTGGTGGTGAGGCCCTATTCTATAGGATTGCATATTACAGAGTGGTTCTACCAGAGTAGCGAGTGGCACTGCCACAACTATCAGGGTTCTGTGCATCAGGCTCTTGATCACGGAGGTCATGTCATTCTACTAGATCAGTGAGATAGCCTCTACCAGAGCAGCCAGCTAGATCAGCACCATCCCAGCCTCTAGTGTTCCGTCATCTAAAGGACAAATTTGTATATATGTGTATAGACATTTTTTATGTATCATCTTTGTACACCTTAGCTGAAGGCATTTTAGATAGAGAGCACTGATTCATCCATTTTTGATATATATGTATATTTGACACACATGTATATATATATGAGGATTACTTTGTTTTGGCTTAGATACACATGGTAATGAGATGATGTATGTTATTGTTATTGTATTCTGATGCATGTGACACGAGTGGGAATAATTCTATGATGTGAAATACCCTTTTTCAGAAATTACTCTATGTTGATTCTCATTGTGTGTTGTGTTTTTTGATTTGGCACTTATGGATGCGTTGTGACATGAGTGGGAATACATTGATTCTCATTGCATGCTTCATGTTTTGATTCAACACTTATGGATGCATTATCTGATTTTGTACTTTGTATGTATCTGATTTTGATGTTTGATGTATACATGTGCTGTGGATGTTAGATCCATAGATGATATCAAATGTATTTCTTATGTGTTATTTTGATGGATAAGGACGGGATGATATAATGATATTGGTGCGGGGGGGATAGATTTTTGATCATGCACAACCCCTCTTGCCCCCATTGATGATACAATATGTGATGATTAGATTAGCATAGATGCATGATGTAAAACTTAGCATTTTGTTTATATATGATGTATAGATGATGTTAGATGTGATGATAATGATGGTAATGTGATGTTGAATGATAACAAAACAATGCACATACAAGTAAACACAACCAAATGCTAACAAAAAACACCAGGAAATAATACAATATACCATGATTCACCATGCTTTATTAACATGCAAGAAACACAATCAAATGCTTAAGAAAGAACACAATGAATTAACACATTACACCATGATTTCCCAAAATTTACAAGCAAGCAAAAAAATACCGCAAGATGCACAAGCAGGAATAAATCAAATCTAAGAAAGAAAAGATGAATCCTAACAAAGTACGCCCAAGCAACTAACAACCCAAAAAGTAGAAACACAAAAATAACTATACAAGCAACAAGGAAAGCAAAGAACAAGACAATGCAAGTAAATGTTTTTTGTAGGAAATGTTTTCATGCACCAATTTTCTATTGTTTAGGTTTTTTCGTGAAACAATTTTCTCTGTTGTTTAGGTTTTTGTGAGAATCAATTTTCTATTCTTTTTGTGTTTTCGAGAAACAATTTTCTATTGTTTAGGTTTTTTCAAGAAACAATTTTCCATTGTTTAGGTTTTTTTGAGAAACAATTGTCTATTTGTTTAGGTTTTATGCAGAAACAATTTTCTATTGTTTAGGGTTTTCTGAAAACAATTTTCTATTGTTTACGTTTTTTTCTGAAACAATTTTCTATTGTTTTTGTGTTTTTGTGAGAAACAATTTTCTATTGTTTTTGTGTTTTCTAGAAACAATTTTCCCATTGTTTAGGTTTTTTCGAGAAACATTTTTCTATTGTTTAGGTTTTTTTCTAATGGTTTTCCAAAGCTATGTGCAAGTAACCAGGAAAGCATGGATGCCCCCAGCGTTAGACGGGGAATATACAAGGGCAGAAGCCACACACTTATGAATAAGAAGGTGAAGTCATTGAGTTGACCCCAACAGAAGATGGGAAATAGCGAAAGACCATACCCCTCACAGACGAATAAAAGAAGGCAAATCCAGATCAAGGCTTGACAGGATGGGGTGCACATGGAATCTCAAAGGCAGAACCAGGGTTAGGCCAAATACAACTACCCTCCAGATGTAGGATGCTTGTGAACAACGAATCCTCCTGAGGCGCGGGAAACCAGTTTTCACCCAAGGACTTGTCCAAAGTGCCACAATTGCATGGTTGTCACTAGTGGATGACCTATTTTCTCTCTTTTTTTTTTATCATTTTGATTTTTTTAATCTCCTTGTGCCATGTTTAAGCATATAATCACTTAAGATGCATGGCATTCATGGGCTCCTAGAGCTCATCACCATTAGGGTGAGCCAGTTTGTACGCCCCTGTGCCGTACTTGATAACTATAACATAGGGTCCCAACGAATGTGGTTTGAACTTCCCTTTCTTTTGTCGCTCTACTTTGATGTTGACCTGGTTCTCCTCCATGACTAAATCACCTACCTCAAACTGACGAGGGATGATTCTCTTATTGTAGTTTTGGAAGACTCTGTGTTGATACACTTTCAGGTGATTAAGAGTGTGAATGTGCCTCTCATCCAGGAGCTCTAACTCAGCCAGTCTTGCCACTCGATAATCTTCATCATTATCCAGATAGTCCCAAAGATAAATTCTCAGGGATGGAAGTTCGATTTCTAAAGGGATGATAGATTCTATCCTGAACACTAGGGAATATGGTGTCACACCTGTAGGAGTGCGAATGGATGTTTGGTAAGCCCAAAGGGCTGGATGGATTTGTAGGTGCCAGTTACAACCAATTTTGCTGACCATTTTCTCCATTATCCTTACCAAAGTCTTGTTTGTTGCCTCAGCTTGTCCATTACCCTGAGGGTAATATGGCGTGGACCATTTTAACCTGATGTGGAACCGCTGGCAAAGACCTTTCACAGTTTTATTCTTAAATGACTTCCCATTATCTGTAACGATGGCTACGGGAATACCATATCGGAAAATGATGTGATTCATGATAAATTTAGAAATATGTGCTCCTGTGACATAGGTTAAAGGGAAAAACATCCACCCATTTTGTAAAATATTCTGTAGCTATGATAATATGTGTATGACCATCAGATGAGGTAGGAGTAAGTTTTCCTATTAATTCAAGTCCCCACTTGGAGAATGGCCATGTGGTAGTGATAGGTTGCAATAGTTGCGACGGAGCATGAATGAAATTTCCATACTTTTGGGTAAAGCACACATTTTCTAACATAATTACAACAATCAATTTTCATGGTAGGCCAATAGTAACCTACTCTCAACAATTTTTCAACCAAGACCATTATGTTCATATGTGCTCCGCACACCCCTTCATGCACTTCTTTGATTGCTTGGATTGACTCTGTCACATCCAAACAATGTAACAAATTCCCATTGTAGCCACGATGATAAAGTGTAACTCCTAAAAGGGTGTAACGGGCTATCTGGCGAATCAAGCTTTGCTTTTCAGAACGGGAGATATCGGGAGGGAACGTGCTGTCCTTAAGATAGGTAAAAATGGGTTCGTACCACGGGCAATGGGGACCAACAAGCTCACAAGCCATGCAAGATTATGGCATGTCATACGTAGGCTGCATAGATTTTCTATGAAGAATGGCATGTCATTATTCCCCGGTGGAATACGAAGCATAGAACCCACTGTTACCATGGCATCTACCGATCTGTTCTGCGCTCTTGGGATTTGCTCAAAGGTAATGGGCACAAAGTACTCCTTTAGAGTTTTTTACGAACTTTTTGTAAGGTATGAGCTTGTCATCCTTAACCTTGTATTCATCATTAACCTGTTTGATGATTAACTGTGAATCACCTACAACCTTGACATGATGAACATTCCACTTGATAGACTAGCTTCATTCCTGTAATAGAGAGCCTTATATACTGTAATGTTGTTCATGCAAGGGAATCCCAGGTGAAAATATTGCGGTATAGGATCACCAGAAGGAGTAATAAGAACCACTCCTGCACCTAAACCATGAAACGTAAAGGACCCATCAAAATGTATCTGCCATACAACAGGTTCTTCAATATAGAGCAAGGAGGCATCTGGAAGATCCAGATTCAAAGGTTCCGTGCTTTGCAAATGTGCTTATGCTAGCTAGTCTGCAAGTACTTGTCCTTTAACCAATTTTTGATGGACAAATTCTATCTCAAACTCACTGAGTAGAATGATCCAATTAGCCATTCTACCTGTGAGGGCAGGTTTGGACAATAAATACTTAAGTGGGTCAACCTTGGATATTAGCTTGGTCTTAGTATTTAACAGGTAATGGTGAAGTTTTTTGAAAAGTAAAAACAACGGCCAAGCAAGCCTTTTCAATTTGAGGATAATTGAGCTCATAGGGGATGAGGGTGCAACTCAGATAGTACACCACTTTCTCCTTATAACCAAGGTCGTAATGGGTGAGCAACACACCAATAGAAAATTGCGTAGTGGAAATATAGAGCAAAGTGTGGTTCTCCAAGAGTGGGAGGCATGAAGACAGGTGGATTAGCCAAGTACTGTTTAAGCAAAACAAAGGATTGCTATTGCTCGGGTCCCTAGATGAAAGTGACATCCTTTCTTAAGAAAATGGGTGAATGAGTGACATTTATCCGCAAGCTGGGAGATGAAGTGGAAAATGGCTTGAATTTTCCCCTGTAAGCTGTACGCAGTTGCTTGATATTCTTAGGTGGAGGAATTTTAGTGATAACAGACACTTTAGCAGGGTCTACCTCAATACCTCGTCTTGACACAATGAAGCCCAATAGTTTCCCAGATAGTACACTTCAAAGACACATTTCTTTGGATTCAACCTGACTTTGTATTCATGCAGGTGTTCAAAGATACGCCGTAAAATGACAAGATGATCCTCTCTTGTTTTAGACTTTCCCAGGATGTCATCCATGTAGTCTTCCATGATATCATGAATCATATCATGAAAAATCACTGTCATTACCTGCTGATAGGTAGCTCCTGCATTTTTAAGGCCAAATGGCATCACCTGATAGTAGAAGGTGCCCCAAGGAGTCGTAAAAGCTATTTTTTTTTGGTATTCCTCAGCTGATCTTAATTTGATTATATCTTGAAAAGCCATCCATGAGTGATAGCATTTCGTACCCTGCTGTTGAGTCAAAAATCATGTCAATGTTGGGCAGTGGAAAATCATCTTTAGGGCAAGATTTATTGATGTCCCTAAAATCTGTGTAGATTCAGGATATCAATATGTTTCTTTCTAGATAGGAACAATGTTAGATATCCATTCAAAATAATCAATTGGCCTGATGAATCCTGATGCAAGCAATCTTTCCAACTCTTCTTTAACCAACAGGGCCACTTTTGGGTGCATCTTTCAGAGCTTCTGTTTCATAGGCTTGGCATCTGCGTGCATGACTAGGTTGTGCACGACCAAAGTTGGATATAAGTCTGGGAATGTCTTTGTAAGACCATGTGAACACATCAATAAACTCTCGCAGCAGCATAGTGAACGTCTTTTGTTCTCTAGCTGAGAGTGATGCTCCCAATTTTACTATCTTGGGATCTTCTTTTGTACCAATATTGACATCAATGGTTTCTTCAACTAGCAATTTTGATAAGTCCTCCATACGCGTAGGATTAGGAGGAAGGTTGAGATCTTCATCCAAGGATGTCTCCACGAGATTTTTTATCCTTGGCATGGTCACTTTGTTTGTCCTTTGATTTTCTTATTTGTTTGTCAGTCAAGTGCCTCAAAGAGGTTTTCACTGTGTGACTTGGACTTTGATTTTTTCCGAGGCTTTTCTTTAGAACTTTTGCCCTTGCTTTTCTTTCAAGTTTTGTCTGACCACGAAGTTCAACCTCCTCATTGAAATAGCCACAGGTATCTAAGTCGATAAAGAAACTTTTCTTGTGATCTCCAATGGGAATTGTATCCCTTATGCCCATGAATTCTACAACAGCCTCGTTGTTCTTGAATAAATCTAGTGGCATGTGACGTTGTTGGTCCCATTTAACAAGGGAAGGGTATACAAGGTCAAGGGTTGGTTCCATGGGGGTTATGGTTAGGACAACGTTGTTTATGAAAAGGTTCGTGGAAGGCCAGATCCTCATATTGGCTATAATGGGAATTTGTATCGCTGTCTAGATAGTCAGAGCTATCCTCACACTCTGAACAAGTTATGTCTTGATCGTTGGGGTGTGCTCCATAAGGGTGAATCCCAATGTCGTATCTTTCTATTTTGAAATGTGGAAGAGGGACTGGTTCTCTTTGTCCTTGTTCATTCCTCCCACATCCTAGGCCTTTGTAGCCCATGGAGTACATCATTTTACTAGATTTTTCATATTCTGGGGTTTGATAACAGGATGGTCTAAGTATCCTCAAGGACCCAAGTTGTAGGTGGATCAAGTAATTTCTCCTCAGCTAACAAGCCTCCAGGTAGGAATGACCCAATAATATGTTCCTCTCTAGGTCTTCTAAAATGCTAGTAGTTGGGTCGACCTCTAGTCTTGGGTGACAATGAGAGGTCTGAAACCAAGAGCACTTGTTGTACATTATACTCCCCACAACCATATTCCAGGATTTTCATCTCCCATGAATCAAATGGAGATGTTGAAGTAGATGCCCCATGACCGCAAGAACTAAGAGAATCTGAATCCACCCAGGATTCCATGGCCTCAGACTAGAGAGGGACAACTATATCTGTGGAGGGACATGCATATGTACCCTTTCATACAAAGTTATTGAGAGCTCTACAATGAGAAAAGGGCTCAGAATCTCCTTGTATTGTAACCGTATGTCCCTCATGCTTCAACTTAATGCATTGATGAAATGTTGATGGCACGGCCTACATGGCATGAATCCATGGTCGGCCTAGAAGCATGTTATATGGAAGTTCCAAGTCTAGGACATGAAACTTTGTCTGATGACAAGTGGGACCTACCTCCATAGGCAGCGTGATGGTACCTACTGATTCCCTTTCTGCGTTGTCGTATGCGGTGATAGTGATGATATGGGACTCAAGATCTTCCTCTGTATGTCCCAATTATTTGACCAACTTAAGCGTGTAGATGTTCAACCCAGATCCGTTATCCACAAGCACCCATTTGATATTCCTACGGGTGACAACTACCTCAATGTATAAGGGAAGATTATGTGCTGGATTCTCAGTAGGGATCTCCCTATGGTTGAAAGTGAGATGTTCACTCGGTGCGATGTTTGCCACCGCAGCTTGAAGGTGTGTAGGATCGAATTCTAAAGGCACTCCTGACCCCTGAAGAGTTTGATACATAGAATGTGTTTATACACATTGGATATCTTGAGAAGATCTAAGATTGAAATCTTAGCTGACGTCTTTTCAAGTTGTTCTAAAAGGTTATATTTACCAGTGTGTGGGGTCGACGGAGAAGGTTCTGGAATCACGAGGTGAGGCGTGCCTTGTTACCGCAGTGCAGTCCTTTCCCTTGATCTAAATGGTATTGACACGGTCAACAGGAGAGCGAATACATCCGATAAGTGAATCATAATGATTGTTATCTCTTTTGGTGTACAAGTAATTCATGGCTTTATAAGTTTGGGATGACTCTCCCCAATCTGGCTTTGACTTTTTTGACTTATCATGCTTAGGGAATGGTTCTTTATAAATCCCCATTTTCTCCTTAGGTGTTTGTGTTTTTCCTCAGGGTTATCCACCTCTATCTCCCTGTTGTCAATGAGGTCCTGAATATAATGGCGAAGCCGCAGACATTTGTCTGTCTTATGTCCTTTGATGCGATGCATTTCACAATATTCATGCTCCTTGTACCATGAAGGTTTCAGAGCGTTGTCCTCAAATGGTTGCATTGTAGGATAGGTCATCATGTGGGCCGCATCCAATTATTTTAGTATGACTGACAACGGTTCATTGAGAGAGGTGAATGTTCTTCACTTTGGTGGTGGTTGAATTGGGCCCTTGGTCAGTTTAAAATGTTGACCAGTTTGGACTAATTGAACACGTTTGGAATCAGTGATTCCATCTCCCACCACATTTTTGTTTTTGTTAAATATCTTCGGCTTTTCTGTGGGTTTGACACTTTGGTTGTCTTTAGATTGGGTTTTGAGGGTG
This sequence comes from Taxus chinensis, assembly GCA_019776745.2. Lineage (NCBI taxonomy): Eukaryota > Viridiplantae > Streptophyta > Pinopsida > Cupressales > Taxaceae > Taxus > Taxus chinensis. Next base: position 639,640,027 of record CM034150.1, on the reverse strand, counting down.
CCTTTGGCAATGAGAGACCTTTTCTATCTGAATCCCTTTCTCGATAACCTCCTCAAAAGTACGAACACAATGCATTTGGAGGTGGAAAGCTATATCCAGGTTGAGATTGGGAATGAAAATACTAACCAGCTGTTTTTCAGTGAAAGCACAAGGGAAACGACTAGCTATCCCTCTCCATCATTGGAGGAAGCTGGCGAAGGTCTCATTTGGGCATTGCTTGGTGCCACACAAGTCTGCCATGGTGACATCACTCTCTATGTTATATGAGAAGTGACACACAAATCTTTCTGGCAATTCTGGCCAGGTGAAAATTGATGCTTGTGGTAAGCGTGTAAACCACTCCAATGCTTGACCTCTGAGACTCTTGGGAAAAAGTCTGATGAGGTAATTATCACTATAAGACACCTCTTGACATGCCATGTAGAAATATTTAACATGATCCCTTGGGTCTCCCTTTCCTTTGTATTTTTCAAACTTTGGCATATCAAATTTCTTTGGAAAGGGTTGAAGGGTCATTGTCTTGTCAAAAGGATAGAGGCATAACTCTTCATATTGATATTTCCTAATGCTCCCTATATTTCTCTCTTGTAATCTCGCAAGCGTCGCTTTCATAGACTGCACTTCTTGTGCGAGAAATTGTTCTTTAGTGGGAGAAGCAAGGATGTAAACATGATGGTACCATGTGTCTTCTTCTCATTGGTTTTCTTGATGAAGTTCATTGATTTTAACCTTAGGCCTCAACTTTTAAACATTCTTGTTTGCATCTTTCTATACATGGGAAGTAAGCAAAGCTATTTTTTGGCTTAGGTTACTGATTTGTTGTTGGATTGTGACTTGGTTTGTTGTTTCTTGTTCTAAAGGTTCCTCCTCATATTGTGGAGGTTCTTCACCTATCTCATGTTCTATCTTGTTTTTTCGTGGCACTTTGATAAAGGGCATTCTATGCCCGACCACTTTATCATTTTTTGCGTAATAGGTAGAAGCTTGTCTGTGCGTTAAAATATCTTCCATATTGATAAGGGGATGTTCTTCCTCAGTAATGTTATTCACAGGTAGTATTGTTTCATTTTCGATGGGAAATTTGGCCCCTAATTCTAAGACCCATGCCAACACTCTATCTTTGTTTCTGAGAAGAAATTTGTCTAGTAGTGTGGGGTCAAAATCAAAGTCTGCATGTGGTGATTCTAATTCATTTCCATTATGGTCAACCATCTCTTCTGTTTCCTTTTCCGCAGAAAACAACGGTCCTAGGTCATGTCCAATGAAGAGGTTTGACCCTTGTCTGTTAGAGGTTTCCCAAGCTTGCACTTGTTGTTCCTCGTATGTCTGTTTCTTTAACCCTAGACATGTTTTAGGAGCCATGTTTTTGTAATAGTTTCACTAGGGTAAGTTGTAAATGTGTTCAAAGCTTAGTGACTACTCCTAAGTGAAATGCAAAATGTATCTGTTAAGAGTATGAATAAGTCAATAATGTAAGAATACCAATGTGATAGAGTGATGAATCACCAGTGACACAAGCGTTTGGTATCGAAACTTGTTTAAATTAAGTACCTCCTAGAATACGTTTCAAAAAGTAGTTTCGCATCGTCAGATGATTAACAAGATGTCTTCACTTATGACAAGTTCAAGGGAATGAACAAAACATAAGTAAATACAGGAAGTCAATGCGACCTCCTAATCAAGATATAAAATGAGCGAGCTCGAACTCGATTAAGACCTATATCTCAAAAAGTGCCAATTACAATTCATGAATGACACAACAATATCACCAAGATATGTTAACCCACTTTACGAGAAAGTGAAGTATTGATATCAAGGTGTTATTGATATAACACACACAAATAGTAACACCAAGCACTCTTTGAAATCAAGGTAATAATAGAATTGAACTAAAAAGCTCAAAGTATAGCTAGGAATAGTTAAAAATGTGTGCAACATAACCTTACAATATAGATATTTATGTCAAGTTTACAAGAAACAAGACGTAAATATTGAAATTGTAGTGATATGATACAAACAAGCTAACTCTTCCAAGGAAGTCCGCGGTGATGAACCACGCCTAACTACAATGAGGATCTTGACATGGGTATCAAGATCACAATAGCTACCAATGACGTGAAAATGCCTCCGCACACTTTAGACGTTTAACTAACCTAGCCGCAAACATGGATGGGCGTAAACGAATAAAAAAGTGACAGAAATAGTCAATTGGTAACACAAAGGTAGTCACCCTTCTTCTGATCAACAAAGTGTCAAAAGAATATGAAGGAAGTAACTCAAAAAGATGAAAAATGTTGGCTTCACTTCGGTAGAGTTTCACCTCACCCTAAGGCAAGTAAAAAGTAAGTGAAAGTAACGTGTCACATGTTTCGCAATAAAAATATGGCTCACAACTCAACACTGTTTGTAGAATGGTCAAAGTGGGCTCGTGGCCAAAGTATATCTTCCTAGGTGGTTCTCTCATCCTAGGTGCTACAAATATTATCCACGAGCAGGACGATTTACCCAAATAGTCCCGACTATCTTGGGAGTATCTCGAATTTTACCCCTTTAAGCACAGTGGGCAATAAATGCGTCTAAATGTGTACTTAAAAGGGTCACGTAGGGACAACTTGTAACTCTATCTCACAAAGGATTTACTAGTCATATAGGTAGTGTGGAGCACTTCCCGTTTTGTTCATAAGGTTCCCTCTTGCATGGACTACTTTGGGGTTCCTGGAACCACCCCCATGGTTGTATCTTAAGGTGTTATGCCAAAGGAGTTATGTTCCAGTTGAGTGGAGAGGGACGTACCCTTTTCCAAAACCTACCCAAACAATTTAAATACTTAAATTATGCTAATTATCTCCTTTCCCCAAAATTGACGACATATTGTCAATGGCACTCATCTTCTCTTCTATTATCGTTAATTGATTACATTACATTAATTAATTAAGTCACCTATCCAACGCATACCCTAATTAATGACCCTTCATCAATCAAATACCTTCTATCTAGTCTAATTAATTATTATTAATTAATTCACCTCCATTCTCATTAAATCAATAAACCACTATTTAATTGGTTTAATTCCCTCCTAATTGTCCAAATCACATTAATATCCATCTAAAAGTTTATAAAAGCTTGCACATGTATTTAATTAATCATCTTGATTAATTAATACACCCCCTTTATCCACATGAGCCATTAGAGGACAAACTAAATCCTCCTAAAGTTAACTCAACCCCTTCTAAACCCCCCTTATCCATAGCTAACTCTACATCTCCATTAATCCCACATTCGTGAGGACGTGTTGAATCCTTTATCCTTTGGGCTATATAAACAACCCTCCCTCTACTTCTACATTTACACCTAGTTCTCTCAAGAGACAAAAGTGGTTTGAATATGTTGTTCCTTTTATCTTTTTAAATTAGATGTGGTTTTCTCGAACATCATTTGGCAACCTGCATAACAAGTGTATTAGTAGTTTTTTGAATTTTGTTTCGATTCCTCCGTTCTTTGACAAGTAATGGCATTTTGGTCTTACATGAAGATTTTTAGTAGTTTTCCATCGAAAGAGAAGGCATCATTTCTGATTCTCTAAATTGTCTAAGGACGCAAGAGAAGAGCATACATGATGGTCTCCAAAAATCCAAAAAGATATCAAATGAAAAAACACTTTAATTCAACTATGCCAAATTAACCAATTCCAACTCAAACACTCTTAGCAATATCGAAGCATTAAAAGGATTTAAGAATCATTTTTGATTCCCAAGATCGCCCCAAGGGACACGAGGGAAGAGTATACGCGATCCCTTTTCCTATAAGTAAATAATGCAAAATATCACCTAATCAACTACAAACATGTAAAAACAGTCTGGAAAGACAAATATATGACTAGATAAACTTGCAAGAATGTTAACACATCTATACTTTAATTCCAAAAAATAATGATAATTAGATCGTACCAAACCAAGAACACATATGTTAATCAAATACCACGATCAATAAGATGAAAGCAATTCACCAAAATAGCTTTACATAAAACCTTTGCAAACAAATGAGTAGTAATATCATATATTATTATGGAACTCAATGTAATACATTGAGAATGGGCCTTGCTTAAATAGACAAGGAATACAAATCTAAGAACTAGTCAAGGCTGTAGAACAAGACATAAATCAAGGAAATAACTAGTCAAGACCATAGATTTAGGAGAGAACTAGACATCAAGGATCTAGTCAATACCATAGATCAAGGAAAGAACTATACCTAACAACTAGATAATATCTCCTAATATCTAAATAAGATAAAAGAAATATCCACACACATAAGTGGGTGAGGATAAATACAATAAAGGTAAATAAAATACCTAGGTGAACATGAGCTAAGGTAAATACCTACTCTAACACCCCCCCTCAAGTGAAGCTAGGGGCTAAAATAGAAGTGGCATGTCCATAGTATGAGTCCCAAAAACTAGGCCTGATGAGGTACTCATGTACAATAACTAGGAAAAAAGGGACACTGCAAGGTACCCAAAACCAGTAACAACAAAGTAAAGAGAGAGAAAACCCGCTCCAAGGCATACCAAGAAGCTCGGCTCAAAAACTTATACAATGCTGAAGAATTTTGGTGTGCACTGTGGTTTGAATCCATGGCTCGATCATAGAACTCGAAAACAACTGACACTGGGTTTCACCAGAATAGCTCCATACAAGGAGATTGTCAACTGAGTGATGTCGAAAGTGCAAAAAAAAACACCAAACATAATTCAATCAACTGCTGTAAATAGGTGTGCCACGATCCAAGAACAATAACCAAAGCAAGAAGGCAAGGACACAAACTCCAGAGTGTCACGATCCAAGAAAAGCTAAGGTAACAAGGTAAGGACATGAATCCCGAAGAAGCAGGATCAGCACCACACCCTCCCATACTGCTAAATGGGTGAAGTGACGCTACAAATCTATATGAGTTGTCAAAACAATTACTCGAACACTGACAAAATAACACTGGAATGCACCAGAATAGATCCCCCATAAGAGATACTATCAACATGCCAAAAGTGTCAAAAATACAGATACAAAATATCTCAACAAATAAGAGAGATACACTATACCTACTGAAGAAAAATGCTCAAAACAAGAAGCATCACAATGCATAAGGTATAGAAAGTGGAGTAAGAGGCCTAATGGTGGAGGATCCATGCCTGTAGAATCCTCTCAACGAATGCCTATGTCGCCGCCACGAGTGATCAGATATCCAACCCAAATCAACACGGATGGATGAAGAAGATGTCTGCATATGACTTGGTGTAAAATGCACAATGGGTGCATGTAAAAGAACATTAGAATGTGTGTCAGGTTGATCATGTACGATAGCTAAAATCTTAGGTTTCTCAAACCTGAGTGAAGGTGCAGAACTCATGTGTTGCTCATGATCCTCATAAAGAGTCGAGTGAACAAAAAAAGAGCTCTGTCAATGTGTGATCCTAATGAAGTATCTGCTCGAAAACCAATGTCATGACGGGAATTCCACTTAACATGTGGAAATAGAGGAAATAATACCCTGTGAATGTCTACCAATGACTCCGCTAGTGATACCCATATAATGAAGCATGCGAAGAACTGAATGCAGTGGTCTGCTTCTTAAAAAATCCATGCAGCTGAGCAGAAGTAGGATACACAACATGTGGGTACTATAATAGGCACAGATGTGGAAGAGCATGTAGTAACAAGCTTCATAAGTGTATGAGCATCAAGAGTAAGAATAGACTCAAAGATTGACAGATCAATGTCAGTGGGTTCAGTGGCGATAGCTGCAAGTGGACTAGAAGCATGGATGTGGCTGTCCACAATATGATGGTGATGTTGTAGGCTAGCAAGTTTGTTTTGTAGGAAGTGTATTATTGTATCATTATCGTGAATGAGTGATTGTAGAAGAGAATTTCACTTCTTGAGCGATCTATTTTCTTCCACAAATTTTATAATATCATCTTGAAGTCCACATACTTTAGAAAAAAACATATTATTCTCAGAATCCATGATAGGTACAAAATGCAACTCCCAAAAATTTAGGACGTCGGGGCTCAACCGAAATTGCATCCACAATTGATTACAACACTCCTCCATATTTGACACTTTATAATTATAGTACAAGTCTCAAACTAAATATTTCCAATCGAAAGAGCACAAAAAAACAATCACTTTTGTAAAAAATGACACTTAAAATTGAGTTATCGATCAAAAGTTACAAGCTTTTTAATATTTTTTCTCTCCTTATTTATTTTAGTTGCCACTAAAATAAAATAGATTGTTGTTGCCTTCACCACACAAATAAAATTAAAGGGGGCTAAAGTTAAGCACCTACTAGAATCACAAGCTTTAAGCCCTCATATGACCATACCATATGACCAAGGGCTAAGGATTTTAATGGGATAGTAAAAAACGTGCACAACATCCATGGACCCCTGCCAAAAAAGAAAAGATCCGAAAAACCTTTCTATGCATAAACCGAGGTAGATACACTTCAGATGAAAATTTCCCTGTGTAGATCTCAAGAAATCAAACAGACCCAAAAAATAATCCCATGGATTTTTTTCTTTGCGGCACGAATCCTGAGGTAGATTGGTGTGCTTCCCTGCAACAATGCAAAAAACCTAGAAAACCATTTACCTCCATAAATGGTCAAGTTTATAGTCAATCTTAGGGTTTTCCCCACCTTCTGGATCCAATGGAAGCCTCTATTTTGTATAAAAATGCACGCAGTAAAAAAATACAACCAAATCCCGCATATATGAATATATAAAGATTTTATTTGCAAAAAAAAACTTACAGACGGATGTCGCCAGCAATCCTCCTGCTTTCATACCATTAAAGGAATGATAACCAAGATCGTACCAAGCCAAGGACACAGATGCTAATCAAACACCACGATCAATAAGATGAAAGCAATTCGCCAGAATAGCTTTACATAAAACCCTTCGCAAAAAAATGAGCTACAATATCATATATTATTATGGAACTCAATGCAATACATTGAGAATGGGCCTTGCTTAAATAGGCAAGGAATAACAATCTAAGAACCAGTCAAAGTCGTAGATCAAGCCATAAATCAAGGAAATAACTAGTCATCAAAGAACTAGTCAAGACAATAGATTTAAGAGAGAACTAGACATCAAGGATCTAGTCAATACCATAGATTAAGGAAAGAACTAGTCAATACAATAGATCAAGGAAAGAACTATACCTAACAACTAGATAATATCTCCAAATATCTAAATAAGATAAAAGAAATATCCACACACATAAGTGGGTGAGGATAAATAAAATAAAGGTAAATAAAGTACCTAGGTGAACATGAGCTAAGGTAAATACCTATTCTAACATAAACCTGCAAGAATGTTAGCACATCTATACTTTAATTCCAAAAAATGTAAAAGGACACCTGTGCCCCTTTTTCAGTGCTTACGCGCAAGTTAGGACATATGCGCCACTAAAGGTTGTTTTCGGCTCACAGTGTACCTGCACCACGCGAGAGATGTGTGCACCCCAAAAACAGTGCCCTGCACCACTAAAACATTACCTGCGCCACTTTGTGGATTTTTTAAATTTATTAGGTGCATGCACCACTAGAGAGGGTGTGTGTGCCACAAAAACAGTGTATGCGCTACTCTGAGAAAAATAGACAAAATAAACCACATTACCAGAAAAAATGTGCTTGCGCCACTAAAACTGCATGTGCGCCTTGGTTAGGGCATGTGTGCCGATCTGATAGGTTTCAGAATGTAGTGAAGGTATAGTATGAAATGGACACTTGCACCTGGGTTAGCCCACCTATGCGCTGGTTAGGGTGTGTGCGCTAGGGTTAGCGCACATGCGCCAGGGGTCGGCAGACAGAGTGACATGTTTTTAACAGTGCACCTGTGCCACCAGAGAGATGTGTGCACCTTGAAAAACCACACTTGCACCATGAAAATCACTCCTGTGCCCCTAAAATCATGCCTACGCCAGACCTATAACCAAAGTACGGCAAAAAAACAAGAAACTTCACAATATCTCAAAAATTTGACAAGTTAGCTTAAGAATGGCAATAACCCATTAAAATAAAGGCTATGAACATGAAGTTACACATATCAAATGAGTAAAAATTCCAAAAAATGGACATTGATTACTACATGTGCATATCAAAAAGTTAGCCAAAACAATGAAACTTAAACTAAAATTCCATGGGACTAAGGGTCCCATCAAGTGTGCCAAATGTGGTGCAAGTGTTTCCACAATTTTAACCAAACATAAAGCAAGAAAGTGACCACCTAAAAATAGCTCCCTAACCTAGTCGAAAAATGGGAAATATGCACCATCATGATGAAGAAGTGAGCAAGTCCTACCCTTTAAACAGTAATAACTTTGAATCTAATAAAAAAACAATGTAAATGGATGAACTCTATTCCCCTTAATTTCCTGATTAAACATTTAAAATGGACCTAAATAGTCCAAATGGCAATCAAATTATATTGTTTGTTTTGATCCTTTAATGGATGCTTGGGTGTGAGGCTTATCTCTTCAAGAATGGAGGATGGAGGGCTCAAGAATGACAAAAGGCTATTAGTATGAAACTATGTGCTTATTTTTGTCTCTTGAGAGATTTATGTGTAAGTGTAGAAGTAGAGGGAGGGTTGTTTATATAGCCCCAAAGGATAAATGATTCAACACATCCTCATGAATGTGGGGATTAATGGAGATGTAGAGTTAGTTATGGATAAGGGGGGTTTAGAAGGGGTTGAGTTAACTTTAGGAGGATTTAGTTTGTCTTCTAGTGGCTCATGTGGATAAAGGGGGTGTATTAATTAATCAAGATGATTAATTAAATACATGTGAAAGCTTTTATAAGCTTTTAGATGGATATTAGTGTGATTTGGACCATTAGGAGGGAATTAAACCAATTAAATAGTGGTTTATTGATTTAATAAGAATGGAGGCTAATTAATTAATAATAATTAATTAGACTAGATAGAAGGTATTTGATTGACGAAGGGTCGTTAATTAGGGTATGCGTTGGATAGGCGACTTAATTAATTAACGTAATGTAATCAATTAACGACAATAGAAGAGAAGATGAGTGTCATTGACAATATGTCGTCAATTTGCGGGAAAGGAGATAATTAGCACAATTTAAGTATTTAAATTGTTCGGGCGTAATTATAGGTGTCTACACTACGTATTGTCGATGCTTGTAACTCACTTTCAAGTATATTCTTCGTGATGAAATTAAGGTACATCTCCTATACATTAACGGCGAAGGTTATTTTCCCCACAAAATGTACCACATACATAAAATTGCATCATGACGACCATCATGTTTATATATTGCTAGGTGGCGCGCGGTTTAAACATTTAGTTTTTTTTTTAATGATTTTGGTTGGTGTTGAAAAACACATTGTGTTTTTCAAGAGTGCCTACTAACCCGTGACCTACTTTTTATTAGTGCTTTAGCCTACTAACTTACCTAGCTCCTACCACATGAAACCATCTGATTTCAATTGGATATATTCAAAAAATAATAAACATGTGATTTGACTGCTGACGCGCTGGTCCTACCCATTGCATTGGCATGCATGCCTCTATGGTACCTTTTATGGGTAGTTTTATGCATGGCAGTGCATTTTATGGGGAGAATAGCCTTTGGTTAACTTAACACTAGCAATTACACATGGTGTTTAATGGGGACGTCAAAAGGGATAGGGAGGGGAAATGTTGTTGTTGTCTTCCCAGGGATGAAGATTAGAAATGGGGAAGACGTAGTAGATGGTTAAACTACATAACAATACCGTATAAAAAAATGGAAATTCCTATCCATCATTCTCATTTGTGTTTTGAAAAATTTATTGACTTGTAGTCAAAAGATACACTAATATTACACAATGCATTGACCCACAAGAAAAACTATATTTATTATTATAAAAGTAATAACATAGGCTGCATGTCATTACTTTTGTAATAATAACATGTAGCTATGTTATTATAAAAGTAATAACATAGTTACATGTTTTAATGCTCTCTGAATGTGGGTTGTTCATTGGCATTGACACTAATACAATATGTTGTTACTTACTAATAATATCTTTTGACTGTACCTATCAAACAATTTTTAAATTAGGATAATTTTTCAATGTTACCTTTCAACATATACAAAATGGTACTATGAAATATTTCTTTTATTTTAATTTTTTTAATACATATTTATGTATCATTAAATTAAAACTAAAAAAGAAATATGAGTTAACCAATTAGTGAGTAAGTCAAAGTCGCAGGGTACAATACACTCGTATCTTTGGTGGTGGAGAGGAACTAGTGTTCCATGGCTGTTGTAGTAAAAGAAGATCACGTATCTACTGAATTTTTACCTCGTGGAAGAAATGAAATGTCAATATCAGGGTTGTCAATTTTGATATTTTGTAGGATTCCATTTATAATCTTATTAGAATGTAGATCGAGGAACTAAAATTTTACAATTCCAATAGGAATAGAGAGTAGGATAGGCAAAAGTGAAGAAATTACAGGTCATCTATTCTCGGGAGTCTCTTCCTAGACCTTGGGGTGAGGTGATCCTTCATATCATGATATATTTGACTCTTGAAGGTAGGTTCAATAGTGTTTTCTCCTACCATTTTATCATTCTCAATCACTTAACTTTATTGGAGACTACTAACTTGGCAAATTGGATAGCCCTATCCACTAGAGCTTAGTTATGCTTATGTATCTTCGCACCAAGGCTAGATAGCTCATGTTTGGGTTGGTTCTAGAGGTCACAGACACTAATAAATTTAGTGAGGAGACATTGGTGCTGAACATGGGAAGAACTGGTGAATATTTATATTAAAATTACTAAGGAAAGACAACAAATTACTTATGAGGGGCCTTTTCCTATCCAAGTGAATGACAATAGGAAGATAAATACTACGAAAAAAGAGGAAATTCAGGAGTGGTCGATCTAGTGTGACCTCAGGAATGAACATTTTGTCAGTAAAATTTTATTGGGGGCAGTGTTATTCTGAAGCAAACTAAGGTTATAGATTTGAATGCTAATGAATAGACCTCCAAGAATGAGGGTTACAAATACATGGATAATAGACTTTCTATGTCAAAGGATAATGCCAAGATACAATGCAATATCATGAAATGTCTTCAAATGGAAAATGAGAACCTCCCATCAAGATGAGATTAAAGAGAAAAAATCTAGAGACTCTCTCAAGAGGGATTTTTAGAAGAAGGTAGACTAGTTCAATGTTAAGATTGATTTTATGGTGGGTGAGTAAAAAAAGTGAGATCAACAAACTACTACAAATTAACAATATAGGTTGTTAATAACAACAACATGATTATTTTCATGATTAGGGACACTCAAAAAAACCTAGAAGGAGATCAAGGAGCCACGTCTCAAAAAGGCAAGGAAGAGCTTGTTGGCAGAAAGATCTGAGGAAAAGGATAAGGGAAAGATCAAGGATTACCTAAATTTCTTGTGCAATGAATGGAAGACCACCACAATAGATTTTGAGAACTCATTTTGTTGGTTGTTTGTTTGTTGATATTGTTTAACTATTGTTAAAAAAACATTCATTTGCTTTGTTTCTAACCAGTTTGGCCTCTTTTTGTCTCTCTATGAGTTGAATTGTTGTATCCTCTCAATTTTTGTACAAGTAATAGGGCCCTTTCAATTCCCTATATTAACCTTTTATAAAGTAAATGATAAGATTAACTCTTGAGGAAATAATTGTGTTTTGAAAGTCAGTTTAATGTTAATATAACAATATAGTTTAATGAATGAAAATTTGAAAATATCAAAGCTTCCTAAAACACCAATCTACCTTTTGGGTATCTCAATGGACTATTTATGTTACCCATGATTGAATATATTTCCACGGAATGATAGAAAACTATACACATGTTTAGCATAGTGCAGATATTTTCACAATAGACTATTGGTATTGCTAAACCTTAGTTAATTTAAATTTTTTTTAGGCAATTATCTCCTCTCAAAAAGTTTGGAAGGATAAGGTAGTGTTAGTATTGTTTGGATTTAGATGTTTCTTCAAGACTATCGCCAAAGTAATTTAATTTAATCTTACTATCTTTATTTTTTATTGTTATATTTCTTCTTCCATGTATATAATGTTATTCTCTCTGTAACTTATATTATTGGATCGACCTATAGAGAATTTTGGAATAGCTTGGAAATTATTTGATGATGAAATAAATTTTCAATATGTGGGGGATATCCTGTTTTGTCCAACACCAAGTCTATATCCCCCCAATTCCCCATGGCCAACATCTTAATTCACATTACGTTACCTTGTATCATGTTAATATTATTTCCATTTAAGATCGGTAAAATATCTAATGAAAATAATCCCCAATCATTTCATACAAATAGTTAATTCAGGTATGGAAGTTTTCTCTTGTGAATTGTCTTAGTCCTCTTTATTTTGATGGATCATAAGCTATAAAATAAAATTGGGGAAGGTTTTAGAAGGGGTGGCTACATTCTTCATGCAAGTAGCAATAGACTAAGAAAGGCCATGAAATCATCTCAAGTTAGTATAACAGTTTGAAGCATTTAACAATTTCCCGGGGAATGTAGATTTATGAATTTAATTGAAAAGAAAAATTGATATTATTTATTATAGTTGAAATAATCCACAATGGGGGCTTAGGAGTAATGTTTAATGGAATCCAAACCATATCAATTTTTATAATTAGAGAACTTTGTGATGGGGGTTACTTATAACAGAGTGACAAGGTCCAACCAAAATATTGAATGAATATTGTTGTCCTTTGTTATATGGTTATTATTTTTGAAAATTAATATGTAATATGTGTGCACATTACATGCCATATTACTCATGTGTATATGTTAAATAGATATAAGTGGATCAAAAAAGATTAAAAATACAAGTCTTTTGCAATTATATATGCTAAATTGTGTTTACGTATATAATCTTAAAAAAAATTACTGTTAATTATTGATGAGTAATAATTAGATTTTTGAAGAGTGAGTGAGAGAAAAGATGTCTTTGTGTGAATAAAAAATCTAAAAAGGATGGAATTTCATTATAACTTATTTCGAATATTACATGTATTCTAGTATATAAGTATATTTTTTAGAACATCTAATGGAATAGCAAGTCAATTTACACCTAGTTGGTGAATTTTCAAAAGATTAGCTATTGGAACTTTGGCCCTCATCTAAGATTTCCTAGGAAATGATAAATTTTTTAGAGGTTCACTTTTACAATTATCCTTGGGATTCAAATACATAGTTTTGAGTCAATCTATTATGACTCAATGGATGGTCCACTCTAACACCCATTACGCTCATGACGAATCAAAGTAGATTGACTCATAATTATGCACTTGAATCCCAAAAAATTATATTAAATATTTCATAATTATTTGGACTCTATTCTAGTTGAGTGGGGTACAATGAAAGGAAAGAATTTGTTAAAGTGTTAAGCTGATTCAAAATCATACCTTTTGATTGAGCACGAAGTTGCATGGATTATCCAAAACCGCATGAGAATGAAAATTACTTCGTCTATTGCCAAATCATACGAATAATAATTTTGAAAATTCTATCTCCAAGGATGAACAAATACCATTAGCGATATGGTCCATAAACTGTTAGGAAACCACATATTATGCAACGATAAATACACATAAAGTAAGATAATAAAATTAACAGTTTACAAAGATAGAATTAAATAAAATATATAAAATACCAAACATACATGATACGAGCACCACATTTATGTGGTAAACCCACAACTTAGTGCTTAGGGAAACATCCATGGTGCAAGATATCAAGCTTTATTAATTGAAGATGAAAAAATTACATGTGAACTCGTTATGATAAACTATAGATCTCCACAAAAATATATACACCTAATTGGAAAATTACAGTTAGGATTCCTCTTCCTAAAAAATAGAGTGGGAAAATGCCATTAGGATTTTCCTTTCTAAAAATAGAAATCAGTTGACTTCGTCTTTCTAGAAACAAGGGATTGACTCCTCAATTTTTTCTTCGAGGCCTCCTCCCCCAAACCCTCACCAGGGGGGAATCCATAACATGTTGTCGCCCCCCTAGACCCCCCTATGAAAAGAGTGGGGGGAAATCCTCCCCACAGCCCCCTTTAATAAGTGAGGTACAAACTGTGCCACAAAGGGATCCAAAATTTAACTTTGTTGGCACATATCTAACAATATCCACCTTGATATCTTACACGAATACCTCATCACCTTTTATGCAAGCCAAGAGAAGCCAAACACCATTTTAGCTTCCCTTAAAGTACTAGTTTTTTTAACATATCAACACAATTTTTTATGGTGTGAACCTTTTCTAGTGCTACTGTTCCTTCATCAATAACATGTCTAACAAAATGATACTTAACTCCAATATATTGTCTTACAATGATAATCCAAATTCTTGGCCAAATAAATAGCACTTTGATGGCCACATAATACCTTCATCATGTATTGATCTTGTACAAATTCATCCAATAAGCATTTTAGCCAAATTACCTCTTGAAAAGCATGAGAGACAACTACATTTCTGCCTCAGTAGTTGACACGACAGTAATCATTTGAATCTTTGACATCCAACTGATAGGTCCACCTGCAAGTGTAAAAACATAACCAGAAGTTGATCTTCTTTTATCCAAATCACCTGCAAAATTTGAATCAACATATCCACAAATAGAATCACCAGTATTATTATAGGTGATGCAATAATCACTTGTTCTTTGCAAGTAGCGAAACACCCACTTCACTACTGACCAATGTTCTTTACTAGGATTTTCCATAAATCTACTGACAACTCCAACTACATGTGAAATGTCAGGCCTTGTACATACCATAGCATACATTAAACTTCCTACTGCACTAAAATAAACTTGAAGAAAGTTTGAAATGGGAAGCAAAAGGGATTATAGTTGGTTTCACATCTTTCATCCCAAATATTGTTAGTATATTTTCCAGATACCTATGTTGTGATAACCAAAGCTTACCATTTATCCTATCTTTATGTATCTCCATGCCTAAGATTTGTTTTACAACTCCTAGATATTTTATATAAAATGTCCTAGCTAAATGATCCTTTAAATTTTTTATTTCAACCATGCTTTTCTTTTAAAAAGCATATCATCAACATACAATACTAATATAATGAATAAGCCATTGTCCAAAAAATTGAAATCAAACTTCTTGCACCATTTCCTGAGAGACTGTTTCAGGCCATACAATGATTTCCTAAGCTTGCTAACAATTTTTTTTTGCCATTTTGTACAAATCCTTTAGGTTGTTCAATAGATGTATATACATATGTAGATGTATATATATATATATATATGTAGAGTATGTAGATGTGAATCTCCATGTAAGCTATATATATATATATATATATATATATATATATATATATATATATATATATTCTTCTAAATCTCCATGTAAGCAATTTTTTTAACATCTAATTTCTCCAACTCCAAATCAATTAAAGTAACTAGTGCTAAGACTACCTGAATTGAAACAAGTTTAACAAATGGTGAAAAGATTTAATGAAAATCAATACCTTCTTTCTGTGCAAATCCTTTTGCTACTAGTCTATCCTTAAACCTTTCAACTTTGTCATCAACACCTATCTTTTGTTTGTAAACCCATTTGTAGCCAACATTTTTTCTACCTTTTGGAAGTTCTACTAGGTCCTATGACCTGTTATTTTCCAAGGCATCCATCTCCTACTACAATTCCCTTTCCATTTGGCACTATCCACATCTTCTAATGCTTCTTGATAACAATTAGGTTCCCCATCATTAGAAATCAAGGAAATTGAAATATTGGGATTATACTTATTAGGAGGGTGCTTAACACATCTAGATCTCCAAGCTGTTTGTCGAGGTGTTTCCTCATGTTTTCGTGAACTCCATAATGAACAATTATGTGTTTCCTCAAGATGTTGTGAATCTTCAACATCTTCAAAAGCTGCAAATGATTAATTTTCTTCCTTTTTAGTATCTAAAGATGGATGAATTTCCACCTTCACATTTTCATTTTTAGGTTCTTGTTCTTCTTTGATTTAAACATTAGATTTCAGGAGAGGAGAATCCTTAAACTCTACATCTCTATTATTGATGACATTGTGTGTAGTATGATCCCATACTCTACATCCCTTAACACCATCTACTTCACCATACCCAACAAAGATGTAGTTCTTCGATCCTGGGTCTAACTTTGAACACCGATTTTTACTAGTAAGAGCATAAGCATTACAACAAAAAAAATTCAATTTTGAATAATCACATAGATGACTTGTCCTTACCTCGTTAGGAATCTTGCAGTCTATTGCAATTAATGGTGAGTGATTTATTATCGAACAAGTTGTACAACCTACTTCTACCCATAAATGTTGATGGAAATTTGCATTCCTGAGCATGCTCCTTGATCTCTCTAAAATATTCCTATTCATGCATTTAACAACCCCATTTTCTTGTGGAGTTTAGCTGGTGGTTTTAAGCCTTTCAATTCCATCTTCCTTGCAATAGTTTTGAAACTCCAAAGATGTGAACTCACTTTCATTATACGCTCTTAAACATTTGATTAACCTGCCAGTGCACTTTTCAACCAAATCTCTAAATTGCTTAAATGTACTAAAAACATTAGATTTTCTCTTAAGAAAGTAGAGCCATACTTTCCTAGAGTAATCATCTATAAATGTAACAAAATACAACATTCCGCCATATGAAATTAAAGGTGATGGAACCCAAAGATCAGAATGAATATAATCAAGAATACCTTTACTTACATGACTTCCATCTTTAAACTTTTATCTACATTGTTTCCTAAAAACACAGTGCATGAAAAAATTTAAGTCTAGAAACTTTAAATTAGGGAGTAACTTATGATCTTTCAAAACCTTTAATCCTTTCTCACTCATATGACCCAAACGTAGATACCATAAATGAGTAGAATCTTTTGATGTTTTACACACCATAACTACTTGATCTGATATTTGTACTCCCTCGCAATATGGAAAGGTTCCCAACCTTTAGAGCCTTCATTAAAACTAAGGCACCCTTAAACACCTTTAGAGCTCCACCTTGACCTGCGAGCTTATAGCCACTAGAGTCTAATGCACTCAAGGAAATCAAATTTATTTGTATTTATAGTACATGTCTTAATTCTATTAGATTCCTTACTATACCATCAAACGTTTTTATCTTGATGTTACCAATCCCTTCATTTTTACAATAAACATCATTTCCCAAAAGAACAGAACTACCGTCAAGGGGTTGGTCAAAAGAAAGAAAACCTCTATGTAGACACATCTGTTGTGTAGCACAAGGATCCAACAACCATTCATGATGATAAGAGGAAACATCACGAACAGATAAAAAGTCATCAGTCATACCTTCACTTGTTTCTAGTTGATGATACAATGAAGATTTGAAGAGACATGATTTGAATTTTTTTCCAATATTTTCAAAAGTTCTTGGGGATCGCTATAAGGATAATCTCCTTGATCACACTTTTTACAAAATGAATGGACAAATGAAAATGCAATACGGATGCAATAATGTATATATGAGAATATTGATGGATCATGTGTAGTATCTATTTAGGTGAAGGGAGTTCACGGATTCACTAAACTCCTCACCTTTTAGACTACACAAATGGAATGCACCATTTTTATAATCTTCCACCACTCGATATGGACCTATCCACCTAGGTCTGAACTTTCTTCCCTCACCGTTCTTCTTGTCAATTTAGCTATCGCATCTTAATACCAAATCTCCTTCGTAGATCTTGCATTTATACATCTTTTTATTGTATTTCAAAGCCATGTGGTCAATGTACACACTGTGTCATTGCTCAGCATTCAATCTAACTTCATCGAGGCTTTCTAATTGGGAGAGACGAGCTTCTCGATAACCCTCTTCTCCTAGGATCTCATGTAACGAAATGCGGAGGCTAGGTAGTTCAAACTCTAGTGGTAGAGCTGCCTCAGCACCGAATGCTAAAGAAAAGAGAGTTGCTCCCATTGGTGCTCTAAGCAACATTTGGTAGGCCCACAAGGCCGGAAAAAGCTTCAGATGCCAATCTCATTTGTTCTCCTTAACAGTTTTTCGAAGAATGGACTTTAAAGTCTTATTGGTAGCCTCTGCTTGTCCATTAGCTTGAGGGTAATAGAGTGACGACGTGTGATGACTTATTTTGAACTTCGCACACAAATCACACACCTCATCATTTTTAAAAGATGTGTCATTATCAGAAATAATGACCTGTGGCACCCCATACCTACAAATGATCTGGTTTAAGATGAACTTAGTGATTACAGAGCCAGGGACAGTGGTAAGGGGCATGGCCTCTATCCACTTGGTAAAGTAATCCGTGGTTGTAATTATGAAATTATGGCCATCCGTTGATGAGGGAGAGAATTTCCCTATCAGATCTAGGCCCCACGTGGAGAAGGGCCATGGATTTGTGATCGGTTGTAAAGCTTGTGCCAGTATGTGGATTCTCTTGACACTTGTGGCATCTGTGCACAAACTCTACAACATCATGTTCGAGGGTGGGCCAAAAATAGCCCATCTGATGTATCTTTCGGGTAGTAGCATGGTTGCCAAAGTGACCACCACATACCCCGCTATGTGAATCATAAAGAATATTTTCAGACTCTTCAGATCAACACATCTCAATAGCATTCCGTCAAAGTCTCTGCGATAAAACACTTGTTCTAGGATGACGTACTTGGCGGTAATTATGTGTAACCACCTTCTTTGTTGTGACGTTGCTCCTTCTGGGTACGTGTGGTCCATGATGAAATTGATGATTTCAGTGTACTAAGGACATACAAAGATAGGGGGCTTGGTTTCAATGAAATATACGCACTCATTGGGAAATTCCAAATCTACCAAATCACCCCCATCTAATGGATTATTAGCTAACCAATCTACGATGATTTGACCCTTAACTGATTTTTGATTTACAAACATTAGCTCGAACACGCCCATTATGTAATGAAACACCCAGCCTTTTTAGAAAAGGATCCTTTCATTGTCTATAAGTGATCTGACTTAACGATGACCCTTGTCTCTTGATTAAGCATGAAATGTCTTAAGTGCTTGGTTGCAAAAACTATGGCAAGACATTCCTTTTCTGCCTACATGTAGCATGTCTCGTAATCGAGTAATGTCCAACTGATAAAATAAACAACCCATTCTCAATTGTCACCGTCCTCTTGTGCCAACATATAGGCTAGTGAAACGTCTGTAGGTGATCTGACCTTTGTGGCATTAGTGTGGGAGGGGAAAAAAAAATTGCTTAACTGCCTTAAAGGCCTCATCACATTCCTCCGTCCAATCCAGGCTATAATATTTCTTTAACAAATTGTTGATTGGATGAACTGGAAAAGGTCAAGTCAGGGATGAACCTTTGAATTGCATCGAGTTTCCCAAGAAAATATATAATACCAGAATCGTCTGATGGTGGAACCATTTCTAACATAGCCCAGATTTTAGTCGGGTAACCATCAATTCCTCATGAAGATATAATGTAATCGAGGAGCTTTCCACCTGTTACACCGAATACACATTTCTCTGGATTCAATGTGACTCCATACTCAATCAAGTGTGAGAGAATGATATGAAACACCTCTGGGTGATTGCATCACTTCATGGCCTTGGCCAACAGGTCATCCATATAGGATTCCATAATCTTATGAATAAGATCATGGAATATGTAGGTCATTTCTTGTTGGTATGTAGCATCAGCATTCTTAAGACCAAATGGCATGATGGCATAACAATAAGTTCCCCAAGGATTTATAAACATAGTTTTAGCTTGATCCTCGGTAGAGATTTTGATTTGATTGTATCCCGAAAACCCATCCATGAGGGACAATAACTCAACTCTAGTTGATGCATCGACGATAACATCAATGGATGGTAGTAGGAAATCATCCTTGGGACAAGCCTTGTTGATGTCCCATAATTCTATGTAAATACGGATCTTTCCATTTTTTTTGAGAATGGGGAAAATGTTAGATACCCATTATGAATAATAAACCAATTGATAAATCCTACTTGGAGAAGCTTCACCGAAAATATAGTTTAGATTTCATTTGATAGATAGTTTATTCACCTAAAACGAATCAAATTCATTTTGTATGACCATCACTGGTCCGTAGTAGGAAAATACCTATGGTTCTGATCCTCTGGTCCCATAACCCAATGGGCCCAGAGTTAGTAACTGACATTGACACAAGTCTCTACGCTTAACAATCTTATGCACACCCGCCACATACACAGAGAAAATAAGACAATTAGAGAATTTAAACATAGCTTCTAACAAGGCCTATGAATTTTGGACTGCTTATGGGAATAGGATTTGACTACATGTATGACCATTCCAGGGCCTCAGCCTCAACTAGTCTTTGGTTGTGACCCAAAGGTCCCGCAACCCAACGAACCTACTAGCTAGTTAGATATCGACACTAGCCTACGCACACAGTTATTCATATCTTCGCTGCTTCCACCTAATATTATCACACAACTTTCATTGTTGAACATAGCAGTGGATCAGGATAAAACTTTCTGAAGGAGACCCGAGAATCACCCATAGTTCCTACAGCTCCGCTAAATCTCTTGTCTCAATTTCCATGACCTTGTCTGGAAACCCATACGAGGCACCTATAGGCTACTTTCCACGTATTCCAAAACCCACCAATAGAATCTCGGCTGAGCTAGACATCGATTGGAGTCTCCGAGTAGATATTACATCAGACCCTACCATCACACTCCTTTAAGTTAGGATATTATTCTTTGCATTAGATTCACATACTCCATTATTACATGTCGAAGACATAAGGTTGCCCAATTAGCTTGGTCACCACCATCAATTTCACTCCCATTTCAAATTATACACCGGCTTTCTTGGCACAACCTTAGGAAGTCAGTTGCGTAGAAGGTCACGTGTTGATTTTCTATCATACCATCTCCATAAAACATTAAGTATTATTCAACCTTCCTATTTCAATTCACATGCTCAAAAAACATAGCAGAGTATGAGGATTTGATTCATGGACTTCATTGGGATAGGAAAAGAGGCATAAAGAACCTGTAGGTGTTCACAGACAATGAGTTGATTTTGAATCAAGTGAAAGGAAAAAATGCAACAAAGAATGACCTCCTTAAGAGCTACAAAAATAGGGTATGGGACCTCATTGAAGGACTTCTGAAGCATTCAACATTGAGTCCATACCTAGGAAGAGGAATGATGCTGCAGATAAGACTTGCAGTAGTTGGGGCAAGCATTTGATGTAGTTGATAGTATCAAAAGAGATAAAACATAGTCCCATATAAGGGTAGTCGTGAGGCCAACAGTTCCAGATAACAACACAAGCTAGTAGGTGTTTGAGAAGTGATCAACAAATCATCAATTTCCTATAGGAAGAAGATAAATTCTCTACCAGGAACAAGGATAAATTAGAGTAGCAATACAAGGATCAAGTAGTGTAGCTACGAACAAATAAGATACCAAAAGGCTTAGTGATATTGGAGTCAATCTTCAATCCCAATGATCAATTCTGGAAGGAAAAAGAAAACATCTAGGTCAAAGGAGAAGATTCAAAGCCCATTTCAGTTGGAGAAGGTAAAACACTCCAAATTGGAAAAGTACACGACAGGAAAAATTTGATTTCATATAAAATTTGCAAGAGTTCCTAGATGTCTTTTCTTGGAGCTATGAGGACCTGAAGGGATTTAATCTGATTTTGGCACAACATACAATTGAACTGGATCTGGACAGCAAAGGCCTATTAGGTAGAAACAAATACCAGTCAACCCTCACATTGAGCCTCTCATGAAGAAAAAGATGAATAAGTTGATAGAGGAAAGCATCATATTTTTAATCAAAGCATTCAATTTGAGTTGCAAACCTATTACTAGTCAGGAAAAGAAACAGATAAATCAGGTTGTGCGTATACTTTTGGGACTTGAACAGGGCATCTCTCAAGGACCACTATCCGCTCCCTTCTATGGAGAAAATATTATAGGTAGTGGCTAGTTTAGAAATATTCTCTCTCCTAGATGGCTACTCGGGCTATAATCAAGATCGTGGTGAAAGAGGAGGATCAATTCAAGACGGATTCTCACCACCAAATGGGGCACCTATTCCTATAGGGAAAATGTCATTTGGGTTGTCAAATATTGGGGCCAACATTCCAAAGAGCTATGGATATGGCGTTCAAGGGGTTGATAAACAAGATAGTTCTTATATACTTAGATGACATCACTATGTTCTTCTAAGAATGCAGTAAAGTCACCTCTTCTATCTCATAGACATTTGTTCCAAATATGCAGGAGATTCTAAGTATCCCTAAATTCAAAAAAATGTATATTCCTAGCTCACGAAGGAAAGCTTCTAGGCAATATTGTGTCTAAGGAGGGACTGATCAATTGATCTAGAAAGAGTTGAAGCAATTCAATGCATTGCCATTTCCAAGTCATAAGAAGGCTCTGCATAGCTTCTTAGGGAGAATCAATTTTGTCTGTAGAGTTTGTACCATATTTTACCACTCTTGTCAAGCCAATAATGCTAACGTTGAGAAATAGTATGGCATTTAAGTGGATAGCATAGGGCAAGGAAAGTTTTGAAGCTATCAAGAATGCAATATCTCAAGCTCCAACTGCTCATTAATCCATACATTTTCCAAATACTTCATGTTCTATGCTTTCGGTGGTTGGAGACACAATTTCTGCACAATCCTAGTGCACAAAGATAAAAAGGGATCCAAAATACTGGTTTCCTTCTTCATGTAAAATCTTGGAGGACTATGAAGTGAGGTACTCCTTCATCGAGAAAGCATGTCCTCGCAGTTATCAGGAGTTTGAAAAAATTCAAGCATTTGGTCTCAAACAACAGGATCCAACTTTTAGTGTCACATGGAGGAGTCAAGGATTTCCTTTTGAATAAGGATTTGAATGAGAAATGGGAAAGTTGGATCACCCATGTCATGGAATATGACATTGAGATCAAGGTCACCAAACTATTCCGTGGAAAGGGATTGTGTGAGAAATTGGCTTCATGTCAGCATGTTGAGACAAATCATGAAAAAGAAGTTGTTTTGGTACTACAAGAAGATCAAAGAAGAAGTAGATGGTAATGTGACCTATTCCTTATTGGACTCAGGACATGATACATTTCCTAAAAACAAGTCTATGCCCTCTAGAAATGAGAAAAGCAAAGAGGAGATATTTTAGACTACAAGCCATTCCATATGTGCTTATTGATGGTGTTTTGTTCAAGAAGGATATCAATGGAGTCCTATTGAGGTGCATTGGAACAAGTCAAATTGAAAAGGTGCTACATTAGTTTCATGATGGAGAGGTCGGAATTCATTTTTTTTTTCACAGGTAACAACTCTCAAGATAATGAAGGCAAGTTATTATTGGCCCACAGTGTTCAGTGAATACTACACTTGGATCAAGAAATGTAAAAAATGTGCATTCTTTAGAGGTAAGGAGAGGCTAGCATCACTTCCATTGCATCCTATCTCAGTTGATCAACCTTTCATGTAATGGGGATTGGAATTCATCAGGGTCATCAATCCACATTTGAGCCAAGGTCACAAGGGGATCCTGATGTCAACAGATTATTTTCCCAAGTGGGATTAAAGTGATGGCACTCAAAGAAGCAAATGAGTCTAGCATACTGGAATTCTATGAAAGGAATAATGACAAGGTTTTATGTGCTAGACACTATTTTATCAGACAATCCTCTAGCTTTCCTAAGTTCAAAGATCATAGAGTGGGGCCGTTTGGAATGAGATTTATCTGAGTACCTCTTTAAACTATTATCCCCAGGGTAATGGACAAGAAGAGTCCACAAACAAGAATTTGTTAAAGATCATCAAGAGGAATCTGAATGAAAATTTGAGGAAATGGCATATCAAGCTCAAATCAGCCTTATCGGAATGATATGATAGACACCTAAAAAGTAAACATGTGACTCTCTCCCTACAAGCTAGTCTATGGGAAAGAAGTAGTGTTGCCCATATCACTAGAGTTACCCGCATTTGAGCTCTTGAAGAAGCTAGAGTTGTTTGAATGTGAGCCTATGGAAGCTAGGTATGCGGATTTGATGGAATTGGAGGAAATAAGAGAGAATGCAATGCAAATTATTGAGAAGGATTCAGGATTTATTCAAGAGGTCATTTGACAAGAGAGAAAAAGCAAGGACCTATCTAGAAGGGGAATTAGTTCTGAAATGGGATGTAGACCGAGAAAAATCGGGCATGAATTCCAAGTTTAATGCCATTTGGAGTGGCCCCTACATGGTCATAAAATGTAAGAGTAACAATGCCTTCCAACTATCTACTTTGGATGGAGAGGAACTTCCAATTCCAGTTAATGGAATCTATCTTAAACATTTCTACTAAAGGAAAATTACTCACCCTTGTATCTATTAGGATAGGCCTTAAAATTCCTCTAAGTGCGTATGCACATTATCTTGTTGTATAGATTAGGTTTCAATTTCCCTAAGTGCCTTTGGCACATAGTTCTATTTCTCCTAGCTGTATCATTTAGCAATTTAGTGGAATGCCTCCTGAGAGAAATTTCGTAACCTAAAAGTTCATATCTGTAAGGAACGGGTGTAGATTTCAAGAGAAAAAAATGCAGAACAACTAAAATCGATCAGGGACAAATTCCTATAAGTGTCTTTTTTAGTCTTTCAGGATCAGTTAAGGTTTGACCTTTTAGAATCACCTCCACCAAATTAGAAAATAGCCCTTCATAAGCATGTCACAGATGAAAATATCTGAGAAGAGAGAAAGAGGAAAATACAAATTTAATAGAGTTGCATGATGTCCTAACTTGAGATAACATCTTATTTAAAACTCATGTAGCATGTTAACCATGCATCATGTTATACATGCCAAGATACCATTAGTTTTTGTGTGCCTCATACTTGGTAGAATCAAGCTACAAGAGAGGATTAGAAAGTTCATTTTTGGGTCTTTCAGATCAAGGTTGCAGAGAGGAAAAGATGAAAGTCCTAAGTTTAAACAATTTTCTACTCTTATAAATTTTAACTTCAAGATTTTCTTACAAAATTAGAAATGTGCGAGTAACAGGCAACAACGGAGTAGTTCCCATCAATAGTAACAAGAGTGTTGTAAGTGGTTTCTAGGGAAATTTCCAAATTTTTGATTAGTTCCCGTAAATTATAGCTCCATTCCCAATGTACACTTCAGGTTATTGGTCATATGAACATCTAGTAGGCAGGTGTCCTCGCAAGCCACCAAATTGTTATCCAATTTGTCCCTTAGGCCAAGTTGGATACCTAACAGGACCAAGACACCAGATAGGGTCCCTAAGGATGGATTTGGGTTACAGGTAGTTTTTGGGATCACATTCAGTTCTAAGGAAAATCATATTGAGGAATTTTTCCTCTTCTGGGTTTTCGACCTTGAAGATCAACTTTAAAAATGATCAAAATGGGGGCCCCATGGGCCCACACCCAACCAAAGAAAGATAAAATTAAAGGGAAAAAGTGACGAGTCTTAAAAACCCTACATTCAATCCCCATATGGCCTTTGACATGAGAAAATTGAAAAAAACCCGAGGATGTAGCTCCGGGGTAAAAAAATTATAACATTTGGGCCTTTATAGGCCACCAAGCTAAAAAAGGGCTCGTCGAGTTGAGACATGCATTGATGGGGTGAATTCGAGGAGGGATCACTAAGTAGCTTAGCGAGCCGAGTTACATTAGGCTCAGTGGAGCCAAGATGGATCTGGGAGATCAAGCTCATGGGAGCTTAACAGAGGGGCCATGTCGGCCAAAGAAGCATGTGGATGACCCTTAAAGGTTGTAGATGGAATTTTTTACTGGTATAGGAACAAATAACCTGAGCTAGAGCTCAAATCTAAATCAAATGGGCCAACTTATCCCTATGGACGTTGGCCATGACAATGTCACGGGGAGGACAGGTGGCTTGACATAGAACTCAAGGCAAGACATTCATGGATAACGAAATGAAGCTGAATCAGAAAGGGATTTGAGGAGGCCATCAACATTGATGAAAGCCACATAAAAGGATTAATGGATGAGATCCTCAAACTCGTTTTTGCCAATAAGATGCATCGGTGGGTGATGTGAAATCCTAAATGCTCAGCGAAGGAATGACTCCACTTGGTGAAAAGTAAGAGAATCACTCACGATTGCATAGAGCCATGCAGATATTCAAGGGGCAAGCCAAGATCAAAATTAGAGCTCAACGTGGAATGGGCACAAGTTGAAAAAGCCAACTTGGTAGGAGATGCAAGGAAATGAAGATTTAAAGGCGATCTGAGTGAGTCAATTGGCAAGTGAAAATAAAGGCCAAGATAGTCAGCGAGCTCACAACGAGATAGAGGTTCGGGTAATGTAGAAGAAGGAAAGATCAGGATTTGAGGCTCGTGAAGAGATGGGATAAGAATTTGAAGTTCGAAAACTTCAATCTTCGGAGGATGTTTGATTCGGAGGAAATGAGTGAGTTACTCGCTTGGGTGGTAAGAAATTTTGATGGGAAAAAAAACCTGAAGTCCAAAATGGGCTTCAGTCCGTTGTGGGGGTTAACTCCCATTTCGGGGTCAACAACAAGGTGGCTTTGGAGATCGACAGGGTTGGAAGCTCCAATGACGGCAAGTGGGGGAGGTCGTAAATGCATTAGAGCTGCCAAGAGTTTGAATGTTTGAACAAACTTTGAGCCTTATTTCGAGTCTTCGAAAACCCATGAGGTGCTAAACCTAATAAAGTGGACTATCGCTCAAAGGGTTCAAATGAGCTCTATATAGTGTTTGAATAGACATTGGGGGTACGAGTCGTACACAGTCAAGAGCCTAGAGTGGAAGAGTGATGTGGTGAGCCAAGTCAATGTGTAGAGGAACTGCGAGTTGAATTGAATATCAGAGTTCAGTAGGTGTGATTCAACTGCATAAGGAGATCCTAAAGTTGAGGGTCGGCATGGTTCGAAGTAGCAATAATTTGATAATTCAACAACCCAAAATGAAGTGTAAAATGGGTACTGGAGTCGGGCAATCTAAATGGGAGCTCGATCAATCTTGGAGTAGCTTGAGCCACACTGAAATTAATGAGGTTCAGCACGAAGGACATAAAAATTGGATCCTTGAAGTTAGAGGAGATAGCCTGTGGCCACCTTGATCGAATCAGGTGCTAAGTTATTCTTTTCAAAAGGCATTGTCATTAATTAGGTGATGTGACTTCTGCAAATGGTCCAAGGTGAGGTAGTTCGCAGTATAATAAAGGCGATTTTTATGGTCTAAAAGTCACAATGTAGATAGAGGTCTCGGGTAACTTTAGAAGAAGGAAAGATCCAGGATGTGAGCTCGTGAAGAGATGGGATTCAACTCCGAGTTTGGAGGTCTGAATGTTTGGTGGCTTTGGAGGATGTTTAATTCGAAGGACATGAGTTCCAAGTTACTGGGTCAGGCGGTAAGAAATCCCGACGAGAAACAAAATCCCCGAAGTCTAAAAATGGCTTAGACATTATGGGAATTGACTACCATTTCAGGGTCAACAACAAGGTGGGATTTGGTGTTCGGTAAGGGTGTGCAAAGCCTAAAACGGCAAGTGGTGAGTAAAGTCCAAAACCAGAGATGCCCGAAGTCCAAAAATTTCGAAAACTATCGGGGCTTATCTTGCCCAAGTGTAAATCAAACACCCATCGAGGGTCCTAAACCTAAAAAAAATCGAGCTATCGAGCAAAGAAGTCAGGTGAGTCCGCCATGTGTGTGTTAGACATCGAGCTACTCACTGTAGCACAAGTCGCGGGGTATCATGCAAAAAGTAAGGTTGATAGCTGCATTGATGTAGAGTAACTCATCTGCATTGAAGATGGGATCTCAGTAGCTGTGATACATTGGAGGCAGAACCTAAATCATGGTCTGTTTCCAAACTCAACATAACTTTTGCAATAATTTGTAACCATTTTTAGCATGAAATACTAGTCGTTGGAAAGCTATTTTCGAGATCTATAGCATGGAGTAGCTTGAGACAAGAAATTAAGTGAGGTTTTGGTGGAGTGGGTAAAAGTCATGATTGAAGTATGTAGGAGGTAAGATTTATAACCGAAGTGCAACCAAAGCTAAGTTTCTTCTTACACAAGGCATAATGTCATTAATGAAGAAAAAAATCTACAGATATTCATGCACTCATCGTAGGATAAAATAATTAATTTTTATAGGTTTTAGAGGAAATTTCAGATTTATTTTCTCTCTCTTCCTCTCTTCAAAATATTCTACTATATATTTTAAGGATGGGCTTAGTTTGAATATGGGTTAGATATTTTTACCTTTTCCCCTCTCTTCTTTCTTGTCTTTGAGAAAATGTGTGGAGCTCAAGACCTCCCATTGAAATTGTAATGCAATTTTGTTTCTTTTTTGCCCCCTTGTAATGCATTGTATCGACTCTTGGAGAAAATAATACAGATCTATGCATTATTCTTAGCCCTCTTTTTTGTCTTATAGCATCTCATCTGATCTCTCAATACAATTGAGTTTATTTATGCATTGTTTAATTGATATTGCAAGATATAAATGGATTGTATTTACTAGTAAATGGGTTTGCAATAAGTATATTTTGATCTTGTGGTGTAAAATTACCCTCTTCCAATCTTACTTGTTTTCATTCCTCATGCAAGTGCAGATATTCAACATTCCTTATTGGTGCATCACCTCTAGTTAGAATAGGTTTACTTTTCATGCAATCCTTTAATCACTGTCTCCTTAGAAAAAATTAGGGTTGGATTAGATCAGTTTCTCTACAATTTGGGTGTGTGGTGTCAAGATTTAGGAATAGGCAGCCAACCTTTCTTCGGAGATATTTCACGATCGCAAAGTACCACACTTTGGGAATAGCTCCATGTTGTGCAATCACACTGAATGCCCCATTAGTAATAAGACCATTCGGGGGCGTTTTCATTCCGCATAAACATAAATTTTGAGGATTTTTTCTCCTTGAACCTATTAGATTTTCCCCTCTTTTAATTTATCCCCTCTAAGATCATATTACGCTTGTGTGAATACTTCAAATTAGGTCAAGCCCTATATGTTTGTGATCAAGAAACTACGATATTTAAGATTAAAACATTATCATTTATTAGAACATGGTGGTCTTGAAGAATGATCACTGCCATATATACCTCTTATGCACATGTGGAAAATCTAAACTTTGTAGATTTCACATTTGGTCAAAAAATATGGTCACCACCATCTGTACGTCATAGCCACATGTAGCGAACCTGCACTTTATTTATTTCGAAGCGTTGCACAATTTAAATGCCAAGATTTTTAGCTTGTGATAGTGGAGGGTTTTGATGCTTTCCACTTTGAATAGGGTCCAGTTGTCAAAATCATGTGGTTAAGTTATGGATCGTACAGATCGTCAACCTATGGAAGTCAAATGGCTGTCGTGTTTCACCCAAATCCACTTACGGCGATTGATGCCAACCAATGTTCACCAAGTTTGAAACCCCCCATCGCTCTAACTTCTCCAATCATTGTCATGTCTTTTCACATCAACAATTTTGTTTTCAAATGTTACATCATTTAAATGTCAGTATTAGTGGCTCGTGAGAGTTTTGTCCTCTAATGCTTGACGTTTTTGAAAACATCGACCAAATCGCCAAAACTCACGTGCCTCGGTTATGTCTCATGTAGCACGCCAAACACTAGAATGTTGTTGTCTACCGTGTGTCACCTGAATCCACTTGTCTCACTGGAAGCTAAGCAATGTTCTCCATGTTTGAAACCCCCTTTTGCTTTTTCTTCATTGATTGCTACCACATGGCATGCACCAACATCCTGCACCGTTTTTAGACTTGGAATGAAGTTTAATAGCCATATATGTCCAAAGCCATATACATATTTGAAACTATAAAGTAGACCAATAATCAAGCTCCGCTTGATCTACCTCTTGACAATTTCAAGTAGTCGGATAGTTGTCACATTATGTTTATGTTTAATTTTATTATAATTGTTTTATGTCTATACTTATTTCAAGTAAGATTAAAATCAATATTAATTGCCTTGGTTTTTTACTGTGGAATTGTATTTTTTCCTTTTTTTAATGTCTGGATCAATTTACCTTCCTCCAATCAAAGTGTGGATAGTGCCCATAGATGAAAGACATAGACATTATTTTGATAACTATACAGTTACATTATGGAGGAGCCTCAAGACCACCCAATGTACCATTTTTTCACATTCCTTCATCCACTTAGGACAAAATTCGTAAGTTTTAATCAGAGATTGTTGTTCACACATTTCTTTCTTTCCTATAATTACTCTAGCTTACAAATAAAAGGGGAAACCAAGTGCTATAAGTAGAAAGCGTTGTTGCATTTTGCGCTAGTAACCTATTAGATTTTTCTTATTTTTTGACTATTTAAAGAACAACTTGTACTCACATGAATAATGCAAGAAAGATGAAGACAACAACGTGGAGCACATATAATAGCTATTATCTTGGTAAGAATAATTTCAACCATGGAATAGGTGTGGTACATGTATGTATTTAATTCCCACCATATTTATAACTTTCCATTCATGTCTTTGTATCATCTAATAGGTTGAACAATGCCCAATCTAAATCCTTGATACCGATGGTCGTTTATGGATGACACCATCAGAATTGTTAATGAGGAAACTCTTAGTCATTACCTTGATATCTAAAGAGAAACCCTAATCTCAAATATGTAGGAAATTGCTACCGTAGGACACTAGGTCTATTCAACATCTCTCTTCCTCCAAATTATCGAATGTGACATGCATGTTGATTCCCCTGACATTTACGTGTGTTCTAACTACCCAAAAAACACAAGGCCTGCTGTCTAAAATTGCAAACAATTATTCACTTCGACTTTATTGATCAACCATTATTTATGTTATGCAATATCTACACAATACATTGCCTTAATGACTGCAGAATAGGCCCTTTCCCCTTAAAATGATTGGAAAAAGTGTCATATGGTTGTAGGAGAGAAGAGTATCACATTTCTTCCTTGTACCCCTTTCCTCATGGCGAGCGAGCACCTATAGATCTATAGGAGAGCATACTATAGAGACTCTCCCTCGTCTCTCGCTTTTCATCCACCTTTAAATCCTCTTTGTAAAGACACGTTGTTTGGTTTCCAAATCATGAGGATTTTTTGCTTCTACTCTTCATCAAATTCGATCCTATGTTACACAATTGTCATTATTTTTATTGCTATGTTACAAAACGTTGCATCAAAGTCGATAATGCGTGGATGGTGTTCACTCTTATTTTCCCTTTAAATAAGTGAATAGCCGCACTCAAAGATTCTCCTTAAGCGCACTCTAGCTGATCATCTCGAGCATATTCAATTTATTTATGTATTTTTTAATGTGACAAACTCTGCCAGAGTCGTGCACATTTAAAACTTCTATATGCCTTGTTTTAGAAGTAGCGAAAACACGTGTAAACTATTTGTATGGACATCTACAATATCTGCCTTTGATTTCAGAAGCCCAGCATACATAAATGCGTAGGTAGCTGAGAATTTCAGAAGCACGCTTTTGTAGTTTCTGTTATTCAGATCGACCATGTTTTCTGCTTTGCTTAGTGTCCTTAGCTTACCTGCTCTAGCATTCATTTTTGTTTATGTTTTCTTCCAGGGGAGAGATGACAATAAGGCTCAACCACTGCCTTCTTTTCCAATCGTGGGCTCAGCGTTTTCCTTCTGGAAAAATCGAGATCGATTTTCAGCATGGATTACAGAGCTTCTCAAAGAAGCTCCCTCCAACACCATCAAGTTTCACCGTCCCGGCGGCAGAATGACGGTTATCACGGCAAATCCAGCCAACGTTGAGCATTTGCTCAAGACCCGATTCGAGATTTATCCCAAAGGCGACCATAATACGGTGATGATGCAAGATCTGCTCGGCACCGGAATCTTTAACGCAGACGGAGAACCCTGGAAATTGCAGAGAAAGGTGGCCAGCTACGAGTTCAACACCAGATCGCTGCGCGATTTCATAGCGGACACGGTTGAAGGAGAGACCACGCACCGCCTGATGCCTCTCCTCGCAAAATCTGCTGCAGGGATGAGTCGACTGGATATGCAGGACGTGCTCAAGAGATTCGCTTTCGATAATATCTGTTAGGTGGCCTTCGGCATGGACCCCGGGTGCCTCGATATTTCGCTTCCTGTTTCAGAGTTTATGGAGGCCTTTGATACTGCCACGGATTTGATCGCCCAAAGGATCTTCGCTTCTGTGCCGATCCTGTGGAAGGTGACCAGGATGTTAAACGTGGGTTCCGAGAAGCGCTTACGGGAAGCAATCCGAGTCGTTCGCAAGTTTGCAGAAGAGGTTATCCAGAAAAGAAAAAAAGAAATTTCCCTCGAGTCCCGCACATCAACGCATCAAGATCTCTTATCCAGATTTTTATCACTTCATGGCAGTGCTATTCCTGTTACAGAAAAAGGCTCGTATGACAATTTTGTGAGAGATATTGTCATAAGTTTTATCCTAGCGGGCAGAGACACCACTTCCGCCGCGCTCACATGGTTTTTCTGGCTCTTATCTTCTCATCCCCATGTCGAACGACAGATTGAACTGGAGATTACTCGAGTTATTTCTGGTCGAGAGGAAGTGAAGGCACCGCCAGCTTCATGTTTCTCTTACGACGAGTTGAAAGCGATGAGTTATCTGCAGGCCAGTTTGTGTGAATCGATGAGGTTGTATCCTCCTGTTCCGTCTGATTCGAAATCAGCATTGAAAGACGATGTGCTGCCAGACGGCACGACTGTGAGTAAAGGGGCGCGGGTGACATACCATCCTTATGCGATGGGAAGGATGGAGAGTATCTGGGGCGCCGACTGCTTGGAATTCAAGCCAGAGAGATGGATGAAGGAGGATGAAAATGGATCGCCGGTATGTGTGGCAGAGAATTCATTCAAATATCCAGTGTTTCAGGCTGGGCCGCGCATTTGCTTGGGAAAAGAAATGGCATTTACTCAAATGAAATGCATCGCTGCCAGTGTGATTAAAGAGTTTACTTTGGAAGTTGATCCCGGTTTAAAACCCAGATTCGTATCTGCGCTGACTTCAGGAATGGAGGGCGGACTACCTGTAAAAGTTGCGAAAAAAATAAATTAGCAGCTAGCTGTGAAATCTCTTTCCCAGAAATGATCGGAAAGGACGATGGATTTGTTTATTTTAAATTATTCCGCTATGTTTTTAAACAAGTGCCACCGAGTTGCTTCGTTAATACTGTGCGATGAAGAGCAGGAAGATAGTTGTCAGATATGCACTAAACTGGTTTCTTGAGAAGATCGATCATCCCCTATGGTTCCTGTGGAAGGGGCTTATTATATTTTCCTAGCTGGTGTTTATATATTTTTATATATGTGAGCGTTTTATATTACTGGATCATGAATTTGTTTCTTTTATTTTGTTAATTTTTTATTGTTATTAATTATCGTATCTCCATTAATAATACAGTGGGTGGTATGGAATGTAAAAACAAATAAAAAAACAGTCAGTAAACAAATTAAACAATAGTAAAAACAAAGCTATTAAGAGGCAAAAATCTCAGACTTTGCCTTTTTTTAACTTTTTTTTTAAAAAAATTCTTCCTTTCTATCTCAGTCCATGTCGTCAGAGTTCCGGTCTTCATGACCCCCTATAGGAGCCTCAATTACAACCAAGTCTTGTGAGGTGAGATCCCCACATTTCTTAAGAAATTGTAAGAATAAAATATTTAAATAAGTAGTTTAAATTCTTCAAACTTCAAAATAAATATTATTCAAGATATAATGTTAACAATAAATCTTCAAGTTAATGAGATAAACTTATATTATATCAATCGCAGTTTGTTATTTAGTGAAAAGGTTGTAGTCTACTGGGGAAGATGATGGCATGTAAAACCATCTAGTAGGGTGTAAGTCCCTCTAGATACCTTACACAAAGAGTCAAATAGATATAACAAGGATTGTTCCCTGATTGATTTTGATGGAGTCACTAGATAGGGTTAAGGTTGTTTGTAGGGTGACTTTGATAGAATGGAAACCTTCTAATTGTTGCTGCTTAGGCAAAATTTTTTTATCTATGTTTACTCAACACATAATCATCGAACACATGAAAAACAATATCAATATTTATATATTTTAATTACAACAGAGATAGATATTGAATTGACAAAATTATATTGCTCGTCTCTAATGATAATCTTCTTTTTGAAATTCCTTACAATGGTTTATTTATATAGACTTTCAAATTCAAATTAGGGACCTTGGCATGCAAACTAACCCAAGAAAAGGGGTAGAGACTGACCAAAGAGAAAAATGTCCAATCAATCCCATTTCTTGAATGACTATGTAATGCCCACAATATCAACACCAAAGTACAACAGAAAATTTTGCGGAATATATATTTTTTCATTACTCATAACATGACACCGCATGAGCTCAAATAGAAAAATTGAACATCACATAAGACACTTACATAAGCATGGACCCACACATGCACCATGATAACATAGGGTACACATCAATGTCTTATTCAAATTATGTGAACCAAGAAAAAGACCCAAAAATGGTAAGGCACACATGATAGGCATACTCCACAACACGGACTTTTATTGTTTATAAATTTATTACATTTAGTTTTCCATTATATAACCATATAGGTTTCTAGTGAATTAAACTTGTAAGGGTGTAAAATTTCCTTTTTTCTAAAATTTCAAATACTTTATTTTTGTATAGCATTGGCCTTTAATAAAGAATGCACTATTCTCAATTTCCACTAATTGTCCACAACTCATTTGTTAGTTAAATTCATTTTAAACACCTAGGAACCTCATAATATTCATTCTTACATTAAAGTTTTGTTTCTCAAAATATGTTTAATTGACGTTAAATGTTATCCTCACTACGAAAAGGAGCTAACAAGATACTAAGGTTCTACTTTTTGAGACCAATATTCGATGTTGAAATTTTATCTTTGCTATACAAGGGGAACTATTGTGAGTTCAAGGAAGACATATTAGAGTTTAAAGGGTGAATTAGATTCAATTTATCTCTTCCCATAAACATCCTTCCATCATAGTACCCTATATTTTCCTATTATAGCTGATATAGTTCAATAACTTGTTTGAATACATTCAACATTTTTGCATCGAGAAATTTGATATACATATATATATATATATGTATGTATGTATGTATGTATGTATGTATGTATGTACATACATATATACATATATACATACATACATATATACATATACACATGTATATGTATATGTATATGTATATATCAAATTTCTCGATGCAAAAATGTTGAATGTATTCAAACAAGTTATTGAACTATATCAGCTATAATAGGAAAATATAGGGTGCTATGATGGAAGGATGTTTATGGGAAGAGATAAATTGAATCCAATTCACACTTTACAAGGAAGACATATTAGAGTTTAAAGGGTGAATTAGATTCAATTTATCTCTTCCCATAAACATCCTTCCATCATCGTACCCTATATTTTCCTATTATAGCTGATATAGTTCAATAACTTGTTTAAATACATTCAACATTTTTGCATCGAGAAATTTGATATATATATATATATATATATATATATATATATATATATATATATATATGTATGTATATGTATATGTATATGTACATATACATATATGTATGTATGTATGTACATACACATACATACATACATACACACACACATATGTATGTATATGTATATGTGTGTATATATATATGTATATATATATGTATATGTATATGTATATGTATATGTATGTGTATGTGTATGTGCATGTACATACATACATATACATATGTATATACATATATGTATATGTATGTATATATGCATGCATGTATGTATGTATGTACATACATACATATATATACATACATACATATACATATACATGTGTGTGTGTGTGTGTGTGTGTGTGTGTGTGTGTGTGTGTGTGTGTGTGTGTGTGTGTGTGTGTGTGTGTGTGTGTACGTGTGTGTGTGTGTGTATCTGTTATTTGCTCTAAATTTTGATCTCACCAAGAGAAATTCTTATTTATTTTTAACAAAATGAAAATCTTCAAGTATGACATACCCAAAATATCGTTACTCATGTACTCTTCTCGCTTACGACGTACTTTGGTCTCACTATTGACTTTTTTTGAACAATTATAATTCAAATGATACATAATTTACACTTAGGGATTCATGACTACAAGGAGCTATGCCACTGCACCTAAATACTTACTTCATTACTCTTAGACCATCAAGTATTAAATGTATAAAACAAGACAACCCAACAACTATATGCTTCTCAAATGCCTTCCAAGGAACAATTTAAATCGTTGTGGGAATATGCATTAGCATTTCTTCTAGCAATAACCTTAAGAGAGGCTTTATGATATCCTAACTTCAAAAGTATTTTTGGATGGTGGGAAACTACCCCATATGAGAAGCACATGGTAATCCACTATTACATACTAAGGGACACATTTATCTAAGAGGGGACAAAAGGGGTTCAAATGCAAAAGTTATATAATTTTATACGTTTTAAAATCCTTCTAAGGTAATATATACAATCGTTGGTAACAATACATCATAGCTCCTTGTTCATTAACATCAAGAGAGGTGACCCGATGTATTGCACTCTTTTTTACTTGAGGGTTTCTACACCCTACCACAAGATAAAATTAGATTAATCAAATGTCCCTATCTTGCAAAGCCTTCATGTCACTTGAGGTATTCCAAGACTACAATTTATCACTTTCATTTAACACTTAGCTTATAAAGGGTTCCATTAGCTTTGGTTCATTTATTTGACTTCCAATAAAATATATCACTCGATAGTTAATTTCAAATATCCTATCATATACAAATTTTAGGTTTGATTCTTAAATGGGAAACTATGTTTTCTTATTCACTTGTTCTCACGTGGATCAATTCACGTCCACCTTCACATCATAAGAAATATTTAATATGTTGCAAGCAATCTCTATGACCCTTTAAATGATTAGATCGACATCCCAAGGGTATGTTCCCAAATGAGGGAAATTTACAAATTCTCTTTTACAATTAAAAACTTAATAGTGAATTAATGCACAACCTAACTATCTTTTTGGTCCCACTCACTGTTCATTACATTCCACTTTTAATGTTATTTAGTCTCTAGAAACAACCATGAGGTTTCAAGCTCAACATGTCATCTTGTATGCCATTAAAACGATGTTATGCCTCGCACTAAGGAATCTTACACACTGTCATACCTATGTGAATGCTCTCAAACTAGGTTCCTAGGGAGGAATACACAAACACATACAATACCTCTAATTCTCTAAGACTACAAAGGATGTTTGGAGCTAGCCTAACTTGGAGCTTACTAGAGAGGGTCATTACATTAAACACATGTAAATGTTTTGAGCTATATGTTTGTTTGGTCACTTTCTGCTCAATATGAAAAACACGCACAAATGTAAGTTGATATTTTTATTTGAATAAAAGTGATTTCCTAGGTCATTGAAACACTAACAGATAGAATAAAACACGTTATTTTAAATTACTTGCTAACAATTTAACTGGCACAACCATATC
The DNA here is from genome assembly GCA_019776745.2 of Taxus chinensis. Taxonomy (NCBI): domain Eukaryota; kingdom Viridiplantae; phylum Streptophyta; class Pinopsida; order Cupressales; family Taxaceae; genus Taxus; species Taxus chinensis. Next base: position 639,602,346 of record CM034150.1, on the reverse strand, counting down.
ACAATTACGATGACACTAAACATTTTAAATGATAAGGTTCCAATTTCATCCTCCTATATTCATTTTAACACTAAAAGAAGGGTTCTTTGACGTCATTTTCTAAATCAACATGATACAATAAACTTCATTTACTTAATAGAATATACACCATTACCACCAAGAGTAACATTCGTTAAGTAGGCAAAAGTACAACTACGTACGAGATAGTAAATTTTCCCAATAAGCAACACTATCATTTTCACCATGGAAATAATGAAAATAATACATCCTATTCATAAAAATATCACTGAAATATTCTAAACAATTACATTTCCTTCAAATAACATGCTAATAAAAGACACAAGTGTCATTTTTACTACTCGTTTTTGCTCAGGTACTTGCAACCAACGTTGCGTCAGTCCTACAACTGAGTATGGAAAACCCTTACACTCAAGCACAAACAAGACATTCATCATTTCAAGTAATTTCAAACAAAGTACAGAGAGAGGTAGAGATAAGGGGAGAGAGGAGAAATAATTTCCTCACACATTTATTTACTTTATTTTCAAGAGGGAGAATAGGGAAGAGAGAGAAACTGTAAAACATTTTGTTTTCTGTTCACAATATTTTGACCATTTCTCAATTCATATCCATTTTCATTTTATTTAAAACTCATCTACATTTTAATCCATTCGCATTTCCAAGACCAACCACAATTTCATATTTATATTAAGAGATAGAGAGAGAGGGAGGATAGAAAGAACACTTTAAATTGCAAAATCCTTTCATATAAAGTAATTGATTAAATAATACTCTACACACACTGTAACACTATAAAAAGGGTTCACAAGTAATTCATAGAACCGATGGGATCCTAAGAAATATTTTCTATCTTAAGTTGCGAGTGTGCGAAACTAACCAAATCAACTAAAGTGCTTACAGTATGGTTTCCAAAACCACTCGTTTTATGTTCAAACATAAATTTCATCGATTCCAATGGACTCGCCTATAAAAAAATAACTCATTGGATTCGATGGAATTCAATTACATCAAACAAGGTTCAATTTAAGAAGGTGACTTTGAGACCAATTATCGTAAACACATCGAACACTTTTGTTGTACAATGACCGGTGACTCCAACATCCACTTGAAAATCTATCTTATGAAATCATTTTTTATGAAACTGAGAGTTGGTTTCAATTCTCTCATAGAAGTGCTAGAGGTAGATGAAGGTGTTTTACAATACACCAAATCGATACTATAATTGTAAGCCGAAACCAATCACAATTTCATAAAGTGGGAATGCCATCAAAAGTGACTGAAGTGTTAAAAATGGTATCAAATCTCACCTCGTTTAGGCATCTAGTCGAATTAGTCATGGTTAAGAAATTTCATGGTGTCTTGGGTCGACATGGACATTGTTTGAGGTTTTGGTTCCCATTAATAGTTCAACATGGTGCTCCATGCGCATGGTTCCAAGGCCTAATCTTTTTGCTTAAAAGTTTAAAGAAAATATGTTTTGGAAAGGTAAAAGCCATATCATTCATTCTAAGTTGCATTTCTATTTTAATATACAACCTACTGAAAATCCAATGCTAAACAAATAAATGATGAAATTTTTAGTTTCAAGCGATTGAAAGATTGATCCATACCTTTTACACTAATCCCATGATCCCCGCATTTGATGAGACCGCACTAGCTTTAAGCATTCCGACAACAATTTGCGGGCCTTGTTATTTCTCTTCAAAACTCCACTTTGGGCGCATCTTGCCATAGCCTTTACTTGGAAGTTTGTTAAGACTAAAAAACACAACCATTTTTTGTCAATCCAGTGACTAACACTCTCACTGAGACTACATTCTGCTAAGTATTTGGCATTATGCCTAAAAAAACATTTATCTTGAAATTTCCAAGGCTCTTCAATGAATCTACTAGAGATTATATCTCTTAATCCATAAGTCAAATCCAACGCATCGAGATAATGAAGGTTGCCCACACTGTCATATATGGCACCTCCTTTCAAGTCGCCTCTTAAACTCACTAATTCGACATGAGTAGTGTAATTATGATAGATTATACCATCCCACATGGTGCAATAGTTTGTTCCATTAACCCATGAATTGAGACAAATGATGGGTTCATTTAAGGGGGATTTAAATAAAAGAAGAGCTTGGGATCCATGGGGATGACATTTGGAGAAGCATACATATGGGTTGGTAATGACGATGAGGAGCACATGAATGATAATAGAATAGTTAACTGGAGTTACAGCCATTACAGGGATGATTTTTTTTCAGAGCAGAGGAGGATGGTAGAGTTTTATGCACGGAAATGAAGTGCAAAACACTGTGAATCTCCTAATTGATCTTAATCTTTTTCCTTCCTCTACAAACACCAAATAGAAACACGACAGGTAGTTTGTTTCCTTTCTTCTCTAAACAACAAACAAAACCATGGTAGGTGAAAGCCTCTTTTGAAAGACAAATTATCTTCCTTCAGACGCAAATACAAATCTGTCAATTTGAGTAAAGGAAAATAAAACAAGGCGATAATAGGGTGGTTACTAATAGAGCTTTGTCTTTATGTTGTTGGAACTATCCAATATCTGCTAGATCAGAATGTTATCTTGTGCTTCACGTGGTTTCATGCCTCCAAACCTCAAATAAAGTGCTTGCATTATTATGTCAGGAAATTGACAGGTCTGAAAAAGGTCTTTACGATCTGTCACTTCCTTTCTCTACACACTGCCCAAGCTGGCCCTCCTCCAACACACAAAGCTTACACTCACCCACCATCCAACACATTCCATCCTTTTTTAATTATTATTTTTCTTCTTATTTTTTGCTTTTTGGAAAACATTGGGCACTACAGACTAGAATCATTGAATAATAGTGTTGGTGGATGTTGCTTGTAGTCAAAGACCACTTGTAAACATTGATAATGGTCAAATGACAAAAAACAAAGGAAACGACACAAAGACCCCAGGGTCGTAGAAAAACACAGAGGAGAGAGAAAACATAAGAAAGATAAGCATACAACCGCATGGAGAAGAAAATAAAGAAACAAATAAGAGAAAGATGCCAATAAGAATCTAATTAAAAAATGATCTATTTACAAATGAAAACACTAATGCCATTATAAAATATTATTAGTTGTTTGTAGGATGTAATTTTGAGTAAGAATTTGTGGAAAACCCAAACATAAATAAGAATGAAAATTTTCTAGAGAAATTAGGCAATGAAACCTCCTAACTATTTTTCATGGAGAGAAAATACTTTTCATGGGGTATGAAAATGTCAACAATACTAATATAAAAAATATTTATGTATGTGGAAAACTAACTTTGACTCGGCGAACACTATCTTCAACCACTAATCAATGAATAATTGTCTCATATTGTCTAGTTATGTTGTGAATTAGTATAAATATGATCTCCTTTGTGAAAATATTGATGTGCACCCACCTCAAGAAGAAAACTCCATAAAAACATGGTATGGTTGTCCTTCCATTATTGTGAAGCCTCCTATATTTTTACAAAATAATAAGTAGCATTGAATGCAACTCCACAATTAGTCGTACTTTGTAAGTGTCTCAATTGTTAGCTTTGAATGTGGACAACTAGAATTAACTAGAATGAATCTCTAAATGTTCAATTTTGACTTTTGGTATGGGAATGTTTTAGAAATGGAAGAGATTATGTATTTATAATTTCAATATCATTAATGTGCAAAAGGAATAACATAAATTGCAATCATGTGTGTGTGTTAAATAAACTACTTCCTCGATGTATTCAAAGACTTCTTCAATTCAAATTAGAACCTTGTCAATAGTCAAATTAACTAATAACAAACATAAGAAAGACGTTGACAATGTTGACGTTGATGATGTTAATGTTAACGGTGAGAGACTAGAGTGAGCAAGTGATAGAGAAACATGACAAAACGATGTACATAAGCAACTGCGACAAAATTCCAAATTAGAGGGAGGCCCCTTTCATGCTTACGAAAGGCGATAATTGGCGGGACCATCATTCCATTATTATTACAAATACAATGAAAGGGAAATGCCAAACCGAATCAACCATCGTGTTTTGATCTTTTTACGACACGGACAGGAAGGCCGTTGTGCATTTTAGCTGTGATCATGGCGACGTACTTGGGATTCCAACCGCGCTCTACCTTCAAACTGAATTCTTTTATCACACTCGCAGCGATGCATTTCATCTGAATAAACGCCATCTCTTTTCCTAAGCAAATGCGCGGCCCCGCCTGAAACACTGGATATTTGAAAGCATTCTCCGCCACAAATACAAGGGATCCCTTCCCTTGATTCGACTCGTCCAGTTTCAGCCATCTTTCTGGTTTGAATTCCAAGCAGTCGGAGCCCCAGATAGTCTCCATCCTTCCCATCGCATAAGGGTGGTATGACACCCGCATCCCCTTGCTTACCACCGTCCCGTCTGGCAGCACGTCGTCTTGCAATGCCTGCTTCTTGTCATTCGGAACGGGCGGGTACAGCCTCATCGATTCACACAGACAGGCCTGCAGATACTTCATCTCTTTCAATTCCTCGAAAGAGAAACCTGAAAATATTGTTTCCTCTTTCAAGTGATCTTCTCTGGCAGAGAGAATGCGCTGAATTTCCATATAGATATCCTGTTCGACTCGGGGATGAGATGATACGAGCCAGAAGAACCATGTGAGCGCAGCAGACGTCGTGTCTCTGCCCGCTAATATAAAACTGATTACAATATCTCTCACGAAATCCTTTTCTGCAGCACCGCCGTGCAGCAAAAGAAATCTGGACAAGAGATCCCGATGCTTTGGCACGCGGGAGTACTGAAGGGAGATTTCTTTCATCCTTTTCTGGGTAACCTCTTCCGCAAACTTGTAAATCACCCGGATCGCTCGCCGTAAACGCTTCTCGGAGCCCACGTTCAACATCCGCTTCACCATCCAAACGAACGGCAGAAGATCCGTGAATCTTTTCACGCTTAAATCCGTGGCGACATCGAACGCCTCTGCGAATTCGGAAACGGGAAGCGAAATATGGAGGCAGGCGGGGTCGAAGCCGAATGCCACTTTACAGATGTTGTCGAAGGCGAATCTCTTGAGCACGTCCTGCATATCCAGCTGAACCTCGCCTTGTTCAGCTTGTGTGAGTAGAGGCAGAAGAAGGTGGGTGATCTCCCCCTGCACACTCTCCGCAATGAAGTCACGCAAGGACTTGGTGCTGAACTCGTAACTCGCGACCCTTCTCTGCAATTTCCACGGCTCGCCGTCGGCGTTGAAAATTCCTGTGCCCAGCAGATCGCGCATGAGAAGCCTGAAATAGTTGCCCTTGGGATAGTTCTCGAAGCGGGTCTTGAGCAGGTGTTCCACGTTGCGCGGGTTGGCCGTGATGACCACCTTTATCCCTGGCCGATGAAAAGTGATGGTGTTGGAGGGCGCCTGTTTCAGAAGCTCCGTCAGCCATTCTGAGAGCCGGCTTCTGTTCTTCAAGAAACAAAACAATGAACCCACAATCGGATAAGACCTATTATTATTATTAGTAGTAGGCACATAGCTATTATTTTTCTCTCTTTTTATCGCCAACAATATACAACCCACAATCAAGGCCGCCACAGCAGGAAAGCTAACAGCAGTACCGAGCATGTCCAGAAATAAACCCATCTCGGAAGTCACAAGGATCTTTTCACACAAAACCAGGCTCCCTTTTTTTTTTTTCTCTCCTAACAGGTTTCCATTACTGCATAACGTGGATATGCTTATGTTTTACCAGTTTGGAAATCAACATTGCCAATGAGATGGCGAATATCTTATAAAAGATAAGGCATATGCCCTTTTAACATATTGTAGGCGTTACATCATAGATAAATTTATATTATAATTACAACGGTGAATTGATTGGCGTTGAAATGTTCAATCACAATAGGATTAGCTCATCAATTGAGATAGACCAATTTGGGTATTTTAGATCCAATTTAGACTGCACATTGGGATTAAAATAAAGAAAAATTTATTTACATATTGGTAATCCATGTTACCATTTATTTTGTCACGTTATACTCTTAATTCTACGTCATATATTAGATGTATGGTTGAGTTATAGGTAACATAATCTCATAATATATCATATCTCATTTTATTTATGTTTTCATATGTTTAATTGGTAAGCTGAGGTAGTTACATAGCATGGTAGGGTATATAGGAGTTAGTAACTAATATATGATCGTCATATTAATAAGAATTTAGGTTTTATTGTAAGGTGTAGAGGTTGCCCCTTCAAAGTGGTAAAGTCATTCTGACTAGACTTATATTTTGATTTTATCTCACTATTTTAGTGTCCTTTAGTGTTCTATTGTTGCTTATATTTTGATATATCTAAGTAATAACTTTACAAGTGGTATAAGAGATTTGACTTGAGCCAAAATTAGGTCCAAAACCCTACTTCTGAGGACTTGACAATATCTTGCAAACTGATTCAATTTTTCTACAAATGTTAAACTAAAGTGACGAAATTAGTCAAGTATCTCTCCAAATTTCAAGACTTATTGCCCTATTTTGCACAAGTTATCGCCATTTTATGATTTCTCATATTTTTGCTCCATAGTCTACAATTTTTTTGTAATTTTCTAATTTTTTTACAATTTTGAAAATATTCCAAAAAATGGCAAGGGCTTGTTCTTTGTGTTTCTCTCTATTCACTCAAAAACAATACGGAACCCAAACCCTAAAGTTTTACCCTAATCCATGTACCCTAAGAACCAAAACCTATATCACGATAGGCAGATCAAGAAGAGCCTAAGCGAAAGGGAAATTCACACCAAGTATTACTCCAAACAAAGGAGATATGAATTTTGAATCTTAATTTAGCTTCTAAGGTATTGGAGGCAATCACCCAACTTTAGGAAAAGGTAAAAAACATGGTAAATGAAGATAACCTCAACCATGGCTTGTAATCACTGAAGGGTGAATTTGCATTGGATTGTAACATCATCGTGAACTCAACGAAGGGTGAATTGAAGGTAGAATTTGACAATAGCTTGCACTCATTTACAAGTGAATTGGTAGCCATTAACTCATTCACGACTACTTTCATGAACTCCTAGTTAGGTCACATAGGATCCTCAAGCAATGCACACTCAAATCCACATCATCCCAACATGGATGGATCCTATGCTCAACCCAAACAAGTGTGATCTCTTAGGGTCGATGGTGGAACATGATTCCAAAATTGGAAATCATGTGTAAGTTCAATAAGAACTATCCTTTCACCCATATCAACCAAATGGAAAAATAAATTGATGTGTACCAAGTTCCAAGTGGAAATAAGGTGGTAATAGAATCCTTATATTTGGAACCAAAACAATTTATTTGGTACAAATAAATGCACTAGTAAAAGGAAAAGAAGGGTCTTCTTGTTACATGGTCAATGTTCATAGATGAGCTCCAGAGACACTACAATAATAGTGTTACAAAGAACTATTCTAGCTAGATAGCAAAGTTGCAAAAATTAAGGATAGTTACTTGGATTATATTCTACAATTACCAAAACCTATCGTTATGAGTGGGAAACATTTCAAATATTCACCTAAATGATTTGTTCTTATGGGGTTTCAAGGATAACATCCATCTCGACATTTTCCTACTTAATCCAAGTTTTATATTAACATCCATGGTATATTTTCATCAGGAGGAGGAAATACATCTTGTCAAATGGAGAATTCTTAGTAATAACAAGGAGTGTATGTTTTATAAATATTTTTTCACTCAAACTACATGATTGGATCCTCAACAAATTGAATCTAGAAACAAGTAAAAGACCTATGTTTCAGTTGTGATAGAAAATGAAAAAAAGGACATAAATGTGATGAGAAAAAAAATATTTTACATCAAAGATCCCAATTAGGAAGAAGAAGAGAAATGAAAGGTCAAAGCTAAAAAATGTCAACCAACAATATATTACTCCAGGTATTACACCAGGTATTACTCCAAACAAAGGAGATATGAATTCTGAATCTTAATTTAGCTTCTAAGGTATTGGAGGTAATCACCCAACTTTAGGAAAAGGTAAAAAACATGGTAAATGAAGATAACCTCAACCATGGCTTGTAATCATTGAAGGGTGAATTTGCATTGGATTGTAACATCATCGTGAACTCAACGAAGGGTGAATTGAAGGTAGAATTTGACAATAGCTTGCACTCATTTACAAGTGAATTGGTAGCCATTAACTCATTCACGACTACTTTCATGAACTCCCAGTTAGGTCACATAGGATCCTCAAGCAATGCACACTCAAATCCACATCATCCCAACATGGATGGATCCTATGCTCAACCTAAACAAGTGTGATCTCTTAGGGTCGGTTGTGGAACATGATTCCAAAATTGGAAATCATGTGTAAGTTCAATAAGAACTATTCTTTCACCCATATCAACCAAATGGAAAAATAAATTGATGTGTACCAAGTTCCAAGTGGAAATAAGGTGGTAATAGAATCCTTATATTTGGAACCAAAACAATTTATTTGGTAAAAATAAATGCAATAGTAAAAGGAAAAGAAGGGTCTTCTTGTTACATGGTCAATGTTCATAGATGAGCTCCAGAGACACTACAATAATAGTGTTACAAAGAACTATTCTAGCTAGATAGCAAAGCTGTAAAAATTAAGGATAGTTACTTGGATTATATTCTACAATTACCAAAACCTATCGTTATGAGTGGGCAACATTTCAAATATTCACCTAAATGATTTGTTCTTATGGGGTCTCAAGGATAACAACCATCTCGACATTTTCCTACTTAATCCAAGTTTTATATTAACATCCATGGTATATTTTCATTAGGAGGAGGAAATACATCTTGTCAAATGGAGAATTCTCAGTAATAACAAGGAGTGTATGTTTTATAAATAATTTTTCACTCAAACTACATGATTGCATCCTCAACAAATTGAATCTAGAAACAAGTAAAAGACCTATGTTTCAGTTGTGATAGAAAATGAAAAAAAGGACATAAATGTGATGAGAAAAAAATATTTTACATCAAAGATCCCAATTAGGAAGAAGAAGAGAAATGAAAGGTCAAAGCTAAAAAATGTCAACCAACAATATATTACAATGAAATTTTAGGCATTAGCACCTCAAACACTCTCAAGTTCATTGAGTTTATGAGTGAACAAAAGGATATTGTATCACACCCACATAACTCTTCATATCTCATCACTTGTGAATTTTCAATTTCCCTTAGAAGAGGAAAAATAAGTACCTCTCTTATAATTTGAGAGAGTACTTTTACATTTTACAAATATCTTATTTTCACTTAAGTAAATATGAAAAACTATCATGAGTACATACAATGAAAAATTAGAAAGGGGGAGAGAATAGGAGAAAGAATTGAGAGAGGAGAGAAAATATTCTCCAAAGAATGGATGAAGGTACCTCCTCCCTTGATGGAGATCAAGTTCGATGATGATGAAGATGCAATCTTGATCTATGATGACACTTCACTATGATGCATCAGTGAAGAGCTCCGATGAATATCCTTTGAAAACATTTCCCCCTTTGAAAACTTGAAATGATGAACCACTAGAACATTATTTGGACACACTGAGAAGAGGAGTGATGAACAATTGATAGGTATACCACCGAGAGTATGAAAAGATAACTTCCCTCGTTGAGAAGATCCTTCTACTTCTTGAGACACTGCCATATCTTATGAACAATTATTCTTGATGTAACTTGATACCATTTCCCTAAGATAGCTGAATGTGGATAATTGTATGAAGAGAATCCCATATCGTTCAAACAATTCCACTGCTTGAAGTGAAATTTTCCTTTTTAGATTTCCTTTGAGAAACCTTATGAGGTACATAGTGAATGATCCATTCACCCTCGTGAAATGTGATTTGATCTCTCATTAAGGTGAGTTGCCAGTACTTCTCGAATGCAGGTGCCATCTGTGGAACATTGTGGGCTATTGAAAGACCTTAGAAAGGTCTTGTGAATGTAATAACATACACCAAATAAGAAGTCATGGTGAACTTCTTATAGGTGAATAATTGTTTCAACTACTCGTGTATGTTATCACTAATGACCTGCCCCCAGTAGATAATTTTTTCTCCTTTAGTGAGAATCATGATTAACTGGGCTATCCAGTCTTGAAAGTCTCATGTACTCACTTCACCCATCACTCTTCTCAAAAGCACAATTTTATCCAAGTATGCTGAACATGAAATTCATTTTGTTATAGGGTCTTGGGCATATGAGAGGGTTTTCTTCCTTATTTGAGCCATGATCCCACTACCACTCCTTGAAGATAGGACTCTGTCTTGGACCACTCCTGTTATTCATCCTCCGTTGATATGATTACCATGTAATTTTGGATGGGAATATGTAGAATTTGATAAATCCCCTGTGGTGTGAGAATTGTAAGTAAAGAATTGTACTCAACATGGATGGTCCTCGTGGCAGGATCATAATGCCTCGCACAAGCTATAACTAGCTCAATGTTTTGCATAGAGAGTGGATTTCATCCTAATTTGAAGATTCCTCCATTGAATATCTTATCATCAACGGGACCTCTTGGTTCTTTTAGGATCCTTGTCTTCAAATCCTCCAGGTCCATTCAGGTACTCAGTGGCTAGAGTGGCCAAAGATAGAGAGGGAATGGAGGGATGGAGGTGTGTTTGAAATTTGGACTTCATCTAGATACTTACTATGTTTAGTAAGTCATACCCCACCCTAAGATTCTATTTTTAGAAAAATTTCCCAATTTTAAGATATTTTAATTTGTTGTCCTCTGAACATGGGGAATTGAATTATGAAGTTTTCATTGTTCATTTTATTAACTTTAACATTTTTATAATGCTTTTGGTTCATATTTACTATGAATAAGAAGTTGAGCTATAGATGTTGGATTGAAAAATTTTTACTTCCACCTTTTTAGGAATTTGGCATTGTGTTGTCTTCCAAAATTTCAAATGATTTGGCTCAAGGAATGAATGGGAAATAAAAATAATAATAAAGAGATTATTGTGGGTTATAAATGGATGGTTCAACTGATTCAAGGCATCAATGGAACTTATTTTGTTTCATTCTTTTAGTAACTAATGGAAAAAGATGTTGTTCAAGTTTCAGGTGCAAAAATGAAAGTTTGTGAGAGATATGCAAACTTATTTGTCCTCTTCAATTGTGGATGCTGAAAATTTTGGAAGCATAACAATAAGATAACATGTGAGGGCGGTTTTTAAATGACAAAAATGGTTGAAAATAGTTAAGGACATCCTTTATACCATCCCATGTTTATTTTCCCTTTTATAACCTAGTTAACTCACTCTAAACCCAACCACAATCAACCCAAACTAAGTGGAACTACATGCTCAAGTTTTTTTCCTAAAAATAGGGTAAAAATCAACATTGTGACACCAAATCCTCAAATTGTTCCATGGGTAGCCTTAACATGAGAAGGGGGCATGAGATTTTGAGTTGGTGAGGTTAAAAACACCTACCTAACCACCAAGTTATGAAACTTAAGTGACAAAGGAGGATATTTCATGCGGTGGCACATTATTGTGTCTATCATGTACTTTTATCAAAGGAACACCATGTCCTCCAAAGTGCGCCAAGGGTCATCATATCATGAGGAAGGGGGCATAATTTTAAAGTGAGTTAATAACCTTTTCTAGCCACCCAGGGTTGTCCTTTAAGTGATGTAACTTCTATTCTTCATGTGGTTCCACATTCTTATGTCCCTCATCTCTGTTTTGAGTTTGGTAAAAGGTAAAAATGGACATCACAAGTCTCCAAATGTGCATTTTCCATTTTTATGACCTACTCTCACCATTGCATTGCTAAAAATAATATGTCTGGGTGCTTTCCTGCCCCGAGTGATCCAGAGGATTTTCTAGATTCATATTTTATTGAATTCTCCTTAAACAATAGTAAGCCTATAGATCATCTTGAGAGATTTCTATCGACAGGTAGAAATCAGAAAAGGGATCTCATACGCAAAAGATATCATAGGTCAAAGTTTGGCATAAAATGTGGTCAAACTGGGTCAACTGTCCAATCCGGACGTAACACATGGCAAAAGTGAAAAAAAGGATAAAAGAGTAAAAAAAAATTTTATCCTCGAGTCTTCGACACATGGTGGAAATTTTTTTGGGCACCACTATTTGTTGGCTAGGGCCCCTCAGCCAGGTTTGGCACACTATTTTAACGGAGGGGCGCCTTGGCCTCCGAATCACATTATCATTGAATTGATATTTCATTTATATGCCACATTATTCTTTTATCTATAGCATGTGGGATTTTTTTTTAATGCATGGACAATCATATTGTGTTGCAAGATTGAATTGTGTAGACCGAGTTGTTTCATAACTTTACGAGTTGAACATTTAATTCCACATGTTTCGGTGGGGTGATCAACTCCCCACCGAATGACTTGTTATCCAGGCTAAACACTTTACAACTCGGTATATAGTCAGGCAGTTCAAATTATGTGCAACAGTTCATATAACTCGATGAGCCTAGTGCCAATGCCAACTCAAGCTTATTATCGGTGAGCTTTATGAGGCCATTTAACTACTTGGCCCTATTAATCAGCGAACCAAACTTCCACTCGGGATAATCTATACTCGGCGGCCACCTACGTGGAAGGTCTATCAGTTGAGCCCAATGTATGGGAATTTAAATAATGCATCGGCCAATACTATACGTGGTGCCAAGTTAAGCCACAACACCACAACTGGAGACATGTGGCCACCTCCTATTCGACCAACCGCTTGGCCAATTCAACACAGTGAGCCCAAGGATGGGGAAAAATAGTGGTCAAGGTGTGAATTTTTCCATGCAATCATAGGATAAAAATCCTATATTTAAACATAAAATCAGCCCTCCCCTCTATACATGTGGGATTTACCCACTATGTAGAAAACAAAGAGGCGAAGATGAGGGATTGGGGAATCGACCCCATGACCTATGGGTCAAAAAACAAACACTCAACCAACTCACCTAGGGGATGGTGGAATACAAAATAATCTTGTAGGTATTTAATGGGGGATTTTGATAGGTCTGTGCAGGAGGTAGTTGCAGAGATCAATGATTTTGAGGCACTTAGAGGCCGAATCAAGACTTGGTGTAAAAACCAAAACTGCTCAAAATTTCGATATGAAGATAGTGGTGGTCTTCATTTTCCACAAAGTTTTGTATATTTTCTAGTGTATGTTTTTTCGGCTGCATTTTCATAGGAAAAGCACTATAGAGAGCCTGTGGAGCCACAGTTTGAAATATCCCTTGTGGGATACCACTTAAAATGCACAAAATATTGAAAATTTGCGGCCAAATAAAATACTGATTTTTGTAGATTTTTACAGTAAGGGCAGCGAACTATAGAAACTTAATATCTCCCAAAATATCCACTCAAATTACTTGAAAATTTAAAGAGAGCTTGATATTATTATAAAGTACATAAGAAAAATGTTGTTTGAGTTTTACATAAATTAAAATGCTGCCAGAAAATTATAGCGTGTCCTAGACAGCTAGAAAACTTCTAAAATTCGTAACTCACCAAATACAAGAGTAAAATTATGAGACATTGGAAATAACGTTAAAAAATATAGGAAATTATATTTCAACCTTTAGATCTAGAAGGGGCCAACTGGAAACCCTCCAAACAAAGGCTGTAAGTTGCCTAGCTTGGAAAAGGGTTGGAAATTGATGAAGATGCCTTCAAAGTGATGTTGATCCCTACCCAAATGGCTGCCGTAAATCTGATATGAAAGCCCTCATGTTATCTTCCCCAAATGCCCCCAAAACCCTCAAAATCCTTCCTCTGAAACCTTAGATAATATCTCTGTAACACAACTCAGAAGGCGGCTCCAAAATGATAACTAGGGTAGATCTCTCACTACCAAAGACTTCCTTGCTAGCTAGGGATGGATCTCTCACCACCAAAGCGAGGGTCCCTGTGGGATTTCACTCCACAAGCTGTAGATTTGCAAACAACAGTTGCACGTGAAGGAAAATAAAATGTATGAAAAAATTTCTCTTCCTTTCTCTCACAGCTCCTTATATACTTCTCCACCGTGCAAGAGCCCCAATAACCCTAGACGCATTTCATTCCATGGAGGGGCAAATAAAATAAAAGTAACTAAAGTTACTTTTTTCCTTTTTAAGTTGTCATGGTCCGAAAGTGACCCCTAAGTGTAAAAATTGAATATTAGAACCATGTGGCCCCTTCCCAATAGCTCCCAACATCTACAGCCCCTTGGGCATGACCATGTCTTGGACTCGACCTGGCCCTTAGGCCTTTGGCATAGGAAAGAGGACATTAAAAAAGATCCCCGCATCCCTAGCCCCTTGGGTATGACCAAGGCCTAGACTCGAATTGGCCCTTAGTCCTAGACTCAAATTGGCCCTTAGGCCTTGGGTGTTGGAAAAGGGGACATTACACAGTTGAATTTATGGATAGTGTCTTATAGGAAATCAGAGTCTACAAACTTGTTTCTAAGCTCCAAATACAAGTAGAAAGGTATTTATTTCCATTATTGAAGGTGATTAAGTTATAATTCCTTGGGCATTAATATATCGATTCAAAATTCATGAATCTGGAGATGTAGCCTACGGGTGAACTCCATTATCAATTTCTTGTTGTGGATTTATTTTCAGTTTCTGAAGCTTTTGATTAGATAAAAATCAGTATTTATAAATTGTTTAAATTGATGAAGCAAACAATTAATTGATTAAATTGTATTTAAGTGTAAATTTAAAATCTAATCTCCACTACCTACAAACGAATGCACAAGTCAATTTTAGGTTCATAAATTAGATTGAGTGCATGTATCAATTCAGTTGGTGAATATTTTTAATGGAGTTGGAATAGATTCAATTAATTCACGAAAGTTGGATTTTAAGAGATAAACTGATCATTAAGAAAATATTTTTAAAATAGGGGTTTCAAATCACCCAAAAGTGGTTAAATTAAGCACTCTTGATCAATTTTAAATCTAGAAAAAGTAAGCATCCGAAATTTTTATAACGGGTTAAAAAGTATAAACACCGTTTTTCGAATCATCGAGAGTTTCCATTGGTGTTTCCTAGGCCAAACTTATATTATTTTGATTGGAAACACAAAAGAAACTTAATTCCATATTTTGGTGACTTTATTCTTCCTTATCTTTTAAATTTAGGCCCTTTTTCAATTTTGGTCATGGATGGTTCTCGGAAGGTCAAACTACGATTGAAAAAAAAAAACTACCTTTTGTCCAAGTAAACCTATGGGACATGTAGAGGGTCCCATTTTATCTAATTTTTCCTTTGAATCATCTTCTAACTCTCCTTGTAAATCCTTTAATCCTTAGTTTAATCTTCACCAGGATTGAAGGTCTTTGTCCGCACTGTCGGGCAAATATCTGTTAATATGCTCCTTAGAATCCCTTGAAAAAAATTACACAATTAATTATACACTCTTATATTTCCAACGAGTATCTTATTATTTTCTAGCTTCTCCAAAGGATCCTGATATATTCAAAACAATCCAATTACCTTTTCCAGTACTTTTATTTCCTTATATCATGCTACAAATAGCCCGATATTACATAACTTGTTCCTAGTCCCGATTTTTCTTCCATAAATTTCCTAAACTACCTCATAGGATTTCATAGCTCTTCCACATACTTATTTGGTGATTTAAATTTTCCTTTTACCTTCCCAAAGGGTGTTCACCAAGTGTAGAAAGGCCAAAAATAGCACTTATCTTTGGAATCACTTATCTTCTCTTAGATCTAGATATCTTCATGAATAAAATTGAACAATATCCCCTGCACATGAAACACACTTGAAAATAACATTTGCACTTTCCTCCTATCCTTTATGAGGGTAAAACAATAACTAAGTTGGCTTGAGGAAAGGTTTACATTGATGGGAGAGGGATTTTCAAATGTGGGCTATGTTGTCATGAAAAATAAATTGATTTTTTTATGCTTAACATTTAGCATGACAACATAATGAAAGCACAACACATGAGGGATCGAATAGAAGGGTCTATCCATGACATATAAAATGTTATAATCCTACATATTCTAGTTGCTAAAAATATAAAATATGATTATCTATTTGAATTCATGAAAACATTATCTCAGTTGTAAATATACTTTGGCAGAGTGAATGAGGCTCTCACATATTAGAATGTAAATAAAATAGACTTGGAAATATTCCTAGCAACTGCAAATACTATGTAGAAAAATATGAATTTTCATTGCTCATATCATTCTCTAAAAAATAAAAATATTGAATGTTTTACTACCTTTAGCCTTCACTCCAGTAGTACAACAACAACCAATTATATTCATGTAGTCTAAGCTAAAACAATAGGCTAAGGATTTCCATGATGGCAGATGAAGCAAAAGGAAGGATTCTGTTGGTGGTGACCAGCCACATAACAATGATTTTTCATGGATTAGTTTGGGTTTATCCAAAAATCATGACTCCTCTGTGCAAAACCTAGTCATGAATCTTGTAAAGGACAGTTACGGTGTTGGATTTCTTACCAAAGGTAGATTCAAAAATGGTTCTCAAGTAAAAATAACCAAAGGAGGTGATGTTGGCTCTCAGGAAGCATAGGTTAGAAAAATAGGGGTCAACACTATCTCTGTTGGTGGAGGAAATTGCGGCCCAACATATTGTAGGCGTTACATTATAGATAATAATTACACCAGTGAATTGAGTGGCATTGAAGTGTTTAATCACAATAGGATTAGCTCATCAATTGACTAATTTGGGTATTTTTGATCCAATTTAGATTGCACATTGGGATTAAAATAAAGAAAAACTTATTTACATATAGGTAATCCATGTTACCATTTATTTTGTCATGCTATACTCTTAATCTTATGTCATATATCTAGATGTATGGTTGAGTTATAGGTAACATAATCTCATAACATATCATATCTCATTTCATTTATGTTTTCATATGTTTAATCGGTAACCCTAGGTGGCTACATAGCATGGTAGGGTATATATAGGAGTTAGTAAATAATATATGATCGTCATATTAATAAGAATTTAGGTTTTATTCTAAGGTGTAGAGGTTTCCCCTTGAAAGTGGAAAATTCATTCCAACTAATAGATTTCGATTTTATCTCACTATTTTGGTGTTCTTTAGTGTTCTATTGTTGCTTATATTTCGATATATATAAGTAATGTCTTTACAAGTGGTATCTAAGCTTTGACTTGGGCCAAAAAAAGGTCCAAAACCCTACTTCTGAGGACTTGAAAATTCTACAATTGTTAAACTAAAGTGATGAAATTAGTCAAGTATCTCTCTAAATTTCAAGACTTATTTCACTATTTTGCACAAGTTATCGCCATTTTATGATTTCTCATATTTTTGCTCCATAGTCTGCAATTTTTTTTATTTTTCTAAATTTTTAATTTTTTTGAAAATATTCCAAAAAGATGGCAAGGGCTTGTTCTTTGTGTTTCTCTCTATTCACTAAAAAACCATATGAAAACCCAAACCCTAAATTTTTACCCTAATCCATATACCCTAAAACCCAAACCCTACATCATGATAGGGAGATCAAGAAAAGCCCAAGGGAAAGGGAAATTCACTCCAGGATATAATCCAAACAAAGGAGATAAAAATTCTGAATCTTAATTTAGCTTCTAAGGTATTGGAGGTAATCACCCAAGTTTAGGAAAAGGTAAAAACATGGTAAATGAAGATGACCTCAACCATGGCTTGCAATCATTGAAGGGTGAATTTGCATTAGATTGCAACATCATCATGAACTCAATGCAGGGTGAATTGAAGGTAGAATTTGACAATAGCTTACACTCAGTTACAAGTGTCTTAGTAGCCATTAACTCATTCACGATTACTTTCATGAACTCCCAGGTCACATAGGATCCTCAAGAAATGTACACTCAAATCCACATCATCTCAATATGGATGGACCCTATGCTCAACCAAAATAGGTGAGATCTCTTAGGGTCAGTGGTGGAACATGATTCCAAAATTGGAAATCGTGTGTAAGTTCAATAAGAACTATTCTCTCACCCTTATTAGCCAAATGGAAAAATAAATTGATGTGTAGGGTAAGTGCACCAAGTTGGGGAGCTAAAAAGTGGACAAAAACCTAAAAATGAATGAAGTGTGATCGTATTTTGCAATAACTTGATCACATTATGTTTTCCTAGGCTTGGGAATTCACAAACCTAAAATGCATACGCATTTCTATGAACATAAAATGCGTACACATTTTTCTCTATATGAAGTTTGCAAGGGCTAGAAGGAGTATATTTAGTAAAATAAATGTTAAGTATAAGATTTCTTTTAATTATTCTTTAAATTTATTTTACTAAATATAAGAAGTTAGGGTCACTCTGCACCTGATGGAAGTGGTCCCATCGTTCTGACAGTGATAATCTAGAAGATATTTTTTTATAATCTAATCTAGTCCATACTTACTCATTTTTAGAATTTTAGCAATGACCTAAAACTTTGAAGCCATATATATTGTATTCGGTCTTTATTTTGTGAAAACATATAGTCAAATATGATGCTTGTCTACTTCTTACTAAAATGAGATCCTTACTAAAATGATATTTAGGGTTTAGGGTTTAGTGTTTAGAATTTAAGATTTAGGGTTTAAGGTTTAGGTTTTAGGGATTTGGTGTTTAGGGTTTAGGGTTTAAGGTTTATGTTTTAGGGCTCAATATTTAGGGTTTGGGTTTTAGCATTTAGGATTTAGGGTTTAGGGCTCATGGTTCTAGGAATAGGGTTTAGGACTAAGGGTTTAGGGTTTAGGATTTAGTGTTAAGGGCTTAGGGTTTATGTTTTTTAGCTCAGGGTTTGGGGTTTATGGTTTATGGTTTAGGGTTCAAAGCTCATGGTTCAAGGTTTAGGGTTTATAGTTTAGGGCTCAGGGTTTAGGTTTGAGGGTTTAGGGGTTAGGTTTGAGGGTTTAGGGCTCATGGTTTAGGGTTTAGTGTTTAGGGTTTAGTGTGTATGGTTTAGGGTTTAGGTTTTTAAGCTCATGGTTTGAGGTTTAGGGCTTAGGGTTTAGAGCTCATGGTTCAGGGTTTAGGGTTTAGGGCTCAAGGTTAAGGGTTTAGGTGTTAGGGTTCAAGGTTCAGGGTTTAGGGATCAAGGTTTAGGGTTTAGGATTTAGAGTTTATGGTTTTAGGCTCAGGGTTCAGGGTTTAGGTTTCATAGTTTAGGGCTTAGGGTATGCTATTTAGAATTTAAGGTTTATGGGTTAGGTTTTAGGGTTTAGCGTTTAGGGTTTAGGGTTTAAGGTTTAATGTTTAGGTTTTAGGGTTCAATATTTAGGGTTTGGGTTTTAGGGTTTAGGGCTCAAGGTTTAGGGTTTTTGGTTTGTGGTTTGGGGTTCGGGCTCAGGGTAAAGAAATATTACCTAATACAACTATCTTCTTTTGCCCATCACATGGGAAATATTTCACTCATTGTAATGTTGTGTGTCTTACCCATTTTTATTAGTAATTGAGAGAGAGTATTCAACTCTAAAGGGTTCATCGGCTTCGTAGGATGAACATTAAAAGAGAGTCATCAAAATTTGATGTCTTTCATCTATTAATATTTTGAAGGAGAGAAATGTCAGATTCCTAAATGTCTAATCCTTCCACAGACCCGAGTAGTCCTTGATCCTTGGATATAGGGAAACACAGTTACTTGGCTTCCATTTATAATGATAGAGATATTTGTAAATTTTTGTTATGACCTCTAAATCTATATGAATTTCAAGTTTCTTGGAAATCACATCACACTCTTCACTAGGATTAATGACTACCCCTATATTTTTAAAGGTGCATTTGAAAATATCCATGGTTTTACCATATAAGGAATTATCAATGAATGGAAGGTCACTAAGTCCTAGGCCAGGTGACTCCCTTTTAGAACTAAACAAGAAATATTTACTAACAAATTGATAACCCCTTTGTGTTCTCAGCCATTCCCCTATTTCTATGCTTATTTTGAACACTTCACGAAGTTCTGTCAAATTTACTATGAATTCCAGTAGAACAAGAACTTTCTCTTTCTCCAGAGGAGATGATACTACAGGAAATTCAATTATGATCCTACACCTCCGCATTGGTATATTCTCTATGTTTCTTTTGTTTCCTTTGAGATTAATTGTTGTGCTGTGATGGTTATTTTTTCCAGCTTCTAATGGGTCATCTTAGCTTGCATAATAACATACAATGAAACATGAGAAATGTGAAATTTGTTTCAGAGTGTGAATAAATTTACATTCAAGAGCGCAAGTATATGTGGGGAGAAACAAGTTTGGAAGAGATGTGTAATATGCATTGCAAGGCACAAGGTAGATGTCATATCTATTTAGTTACTTGTCCCACCTCTCATAAACAAGGTAGTTCTATAAGCAGACTCAATGATGGTTCTAGGCAAGAGACTAGGAAATATTGATGAAATATGGTTTGGGGTTTAGGGTTTAGGTTATAGGGCTCATGATTCAGGGTTTAAGGTTTAGGATTTACGGTTTAGATTTTAGTGTTTATGGTTAG
The DNA here is from genome assembly GCA_019776745.2 of Taxus chinensis. Taxonomy (NCBI): domain Eukaryota; kingdom Viridiplantae; phylum Streptophyta; class Pinopsida; order Cupressales; family Taxaceae; genus Taxus; species Taxus chinensis. The sequence continues at coordinate 639,581,810 of CM034150.1, read as the reverse complement.
GGTTTATGGATCAGGTTTAAGGATTTAGGGTTTAAGGTTTATGGTTTAGGGTTTAGGGTTAAGAATTTAGGGTTAATAATTTAGTGTTTAGGAATTAGGGTTTATGGTTTACGGTTCAGTGTTTAATATTTATGGTGTAGGATTCAAGGTTTATTGTTTAGGATTTAATTTTTAGGGCTTAAGGTTTAGGGTTTATGGTTTAGGGATTAGGGTTTAGGGTTTAGGGTTTAGGGCTTAGGGTATATGGTCTAGGGTTTAGAGTTTAGATTTTAGGGCTCAAGGATAAGGGTGTAGTGTTCAAGGCTTAGGGTTTAGGGTTTATGATTTAATGTTTAAGGTTTAGGGTTTAGGGGTTAGGGTTTAGGTTTTAGCATTTAGGGCTCATGGTTCATGGTTTAGGGTTTAGGGTTTAGGACTTAGGGCTTAGGGTTTAGGGCTTAAGGGTCAAGGTTTAGGGTTTAGGTTTTAGGGTCTAAGGATCAATAATCAAGGTTTAGGGTTTAGGGTTTAGGGCTCAGGGTTTATAGTTTAGGGTTTAGGTTTATGTCCTAGGTTTTAGAGTTTTGATTGTAGAAGTTAAAGGCTAATAGCTTTAGGCTGAATGCTGAAATCCTGAAAATTACCTACGTACTCAAGGAGCTGTGAGACTAATTCCACAAGGTGCAGAGTGACCCTAATTTCTTATATTTACATAAATAAATTTAGAGTATAAGAAATAATAAAATATAAATATTAAAAAATGAAAAACTTATACTTTATATTTTATTTATTTTTAGTCTTTAATTTATTTACTCATAGTTTTTCATTTATTTATATTTATATTTTATTATTTCTTATACTTAAACATTTATTTTTGTAAATAGAAGAATGCTAGAAGCATATACAATGTTTATACTATAAATAACTTGTACGCATTATAACGTGTACACATTTTGCATTTTCACTTTTTCCAAGCCATGCATCAAGGCTTGGGATCTGGTTTGGATCCCCATGCTTGAGGCATATCTTGGCATATGTATCACATCTTCTATATAATTAGATTATTTAGATTTGTTGATATCACATTATTCTCAGATAAGTTGTAACCCCCTCCATCTATTATGGGGAATATTGTTATGCCTCTTGGCTATATAGTATGTCTCATGCTTTTGTTTTTTAATATAATAATAAGAGATATCAATCTTTATTCTATCTCCAATTTTTTAGCCTCACAATCTGGTATCATAGCTATCAAAGACTCTGACCTGTGTGTAGATGTGTGAAGAGAAGAATACATTTCTAGTGACCTGCAACAAGAGACAAAGAAGGAAATAAAACACATGCATGGAAGTTCTGTTTTTATTTTCCTGCGCTAATGAAAAAGACTCTTTTGTTGCATGGACAACAAGAGTGAGAAGTTGCTTGGAGATAAAATTACATGGATTGATCTAAACTCCCTTCCCTTTCCACATACATCCAAAAGAAAATTTTGCATGGAGAATTAAAAGTATATGCTCAGAAGAAATAAAATCTGTGTGATTTATTTACAAAAGTTGTGTGGATGTTTGATACTAGTGCATGGAAGTTGTTTAGTCTTCAACAAAGAGTTGGAGTGGCCAGAAAATTCTTCAATATTTCACCTGCGTGGAGAGGTAGAAAATCTGTGTGAAGTGGTGTGAAATATTGAAACGTGACCATTTATTCCTGTGTGAAGACATAGAGGAGCACAATCTTTAATATGCTTGAATGGTTTGTTTACCTTCATTGAAAGGAAAAAATGAATTATCTTATTGATGTGTGAATGTTTTAAAAAAAATCTCCTCAACATAAAATGTGTGGTGATTACTAAAGGAGGCTGCATAGCATGATTTCAGTGAGCAGTTGGAATGTTTGTCTCCTTCGTGGTCATCTTAGACATTTTTTTCCTGCATATTACAATTAATACCTATGTAAAGTATAAGGATCTGCGTGTTTTGTTTTTATTTTCCTGTGTGGAAATTCATACCTACGTAAAGGAGGAACAAGCTAGAAGTTCTTTTCTCCGTGGATAAAGCTGTGTGGAGGATGGAAGGATGAAGGTTTTGTTGTCCAAGGACCATTCTTCCCTACAAGAAATCCATTCATCATTTCATGAAACACAGAAAAGAGAAGAATTTGGCTTCATGAAAGCATGAAAGTCTCTTAATATAATTAAAAAAATTTTCCAAAGAAGAAACTTGGAGTCTCTCAAAGCGACATTGAATGTCAAGCGTAAACGAAACGATCGAGACTGTTGAAATTTACAACGTCAACTCGCAAGCTAGAGAACACCATGAAGAAGCTCATGAGAGCTCTGGGTTCTACTTTTCTTTGCTAAACGAGATTTGGAGCACTGACATTCTAGTCTTCGATGAGCTCGTTCGATGAGGACTTTTTGAATATTTCCTTTTCGAAGTCAGTTGCCAAGCAAAGCAAGTTCAGGAAGAGTTAGAAGTCAGGTACAACACCGACTGTGAAGACGAAGAAGAAAACCCCACCAAGCATCATCGTCTCTCAGCACGTGAGTATTGAGAACATCTACTAGCTAGTACTTCACATCAGTGAGTCATAGTTATAATATCTCTTGAAATAAATAAATATTTATTTTAATTATTTTTATATTATTTTATTAAAAAAAATTCTCCGAAGTTGCTTCTCTCCGATGCTCAGTTGCTTAAAGGGCCCAATTTTGTGGCCTGGAAAACAAAGATGCAGACATTCCTTCAGTTTGAAGGATTATGGGGCATCATGACCGGATCTGTGACCGCTCCCACAACCCCTGATGAATTAATATAGTATGAGATGGCTAGTTCGAAAGCCTTGATGCTGAAATGATCAATATCAATGATGATGTGAAAATGCATGTTTAGAATGTGGAGAAACCAAAGGAGGCCTAGGACAAGCTGGAAACAATTTATGAAGCCAAAAATTAGACTAAGATCCTCCATCTTCATTCAAATCTGCACACCCTTTCTATGGGGTCAGATGAGAAAGTTGAGGATTTCTTACGTCATGTGGTTGAGCTACGATCGGAGTTATTAGCGCCCTGTGAAATAGTGGACGAAAAAATTCTTGTATCGATCACCTTGAGAGAACTCCCTTCTCAATTTCAAGTTTTCGTTACGACACTGAATGTATCTAAACAAATAGTGGCATTCGAAGAACTTATGAAATTACTGCAACAGGAAGAGGCCATCAATTTATCCCAAGAGGAGACTTAAGACAAATCCCTTTTCTCAAAGCCATACCGTGGCCAAAAGAATCGGAAGGGTCCCCTAGAGAAGCCAAATCAAGCACAACCAAAACAATAGCAGACAGATCACTACTGGTACAATAGCTTCAAACAAGGGTCTTCAAGTCAAATGAGCACATCAGGGCACGAAGATTTTTAAAAGTCCAAACGAGATCCCCACTGGATAAAACAAAAGGGACATCTTGCAGCCCAATAAGATAATGAATCTGATGAGGAGACATTAGAAGGAGTCCATTGTGGTAAGAACCTTGGACTCATCTCCCAGACTTCATAGTCCACAAAAAGAGTCTGGCTGATAGACTCTGGTACAAGTAAGCACATGTCATGTGACAAGGAGTTGTTTGGTTCACTAGATGAACAACCCACTAGTGATTGAGTTTGGATAGAGGATGACAAAGAGTACGTTGCAGACGGAATAGGAAGAGTCACCATTCCTCTAGGAACATGAAAATTTATGCTTACAAAGGTACTAGATGTTCTTGGCTTGACTAGCAACCTCCTGTCAATAACTCAACTATTGAATCATCACCTGAAGGTAGAATTTCTTGTCCAGAATGGCATAAAATCATGTTTCATTTCGTAACAAGGTAAGACTATTTCTATATAATTTCTAAAAGATAAGTTATTTGCTTTAGATATTGTTTCATCTTTTGTAATAGCTTTATCTGCATCAAAAGTACAATCTACTGCACTCTGGCATTTTATATATGGACACTTATTGGCTAATTCATTACATCAGATGAGTTCAAAAGAAATGGTTCATGGACTACCCAAATTTTCCAATCCTTTCCTCTTTGCCCTGGCTATCTTTCAAGAAAATAACATAGAGATCTGTTTCATGTGAGCACCTTCCATGCCAAGAAGCGTCTAGAGGTAGTTCATACTGTTTTGAACGTCTCGTTGGCTACTTCATTTTCAGGATACAAGTACTTCCAACTGTTCATGGATGACCACTCTCGTAAGATGTGGGTGTTTTTCCTGAAGAAGTAAAGTGAGGCACTTCAACATTTCCATAATTTCTATCATCGTGTTGTGAAAGAGACTAGACAACCACTTCTTCAACTTTGCTCAGATCTAGGGGGAATTCACATCAAATAAGTTCTTGGCATTCCTAAACCAACAAGGCATTAAGAAGAACCTGAATGCTCCCTACACACCCTAGTAAAATGACATTGTTGAGCGTCGCAATCACACAATGATGGAGATGGCTCGCTGCATGCTAACAACAAAAAAGCTAGAGGAATGCTATTAGGCTAAAGCAGTACAAAAAAAAATATCTTCTCAATAGGGCACCGACAAATATTATACAAAATAAAATTCCAGAAGAGGTATGGAGTGGTAGAAAGCCATCAATTTCTCATTTGTGAGTATTTTGTTATAAAGCATACATGCATGTTCCAGCTCAGAAGAGAAAGAAGTTTGAGCCAAAGACACTTCCATGTATCCTACTTGGATACAACACTACCTCGAAGGAATATCATCTCATGGACTCTAAGACAAAGAAAATATACGAGAGTCAGGATGTGGTTTGTGACAATTCATCCTTGACTCTGTAGTGACAACAGAATAACCATTACCAACCACATCTCACCGACTAGTCTTTTAATTAGATGATCAGCCAGAGGATACTAATCAGAGAAAAGAAATGCTACCAGGAGAGCTATTTGTTGACCTTGGAGAACTAGAGAATGTGGATCCAAATCAATCCACATGGCAATGACACAGTTCTTCTCAAAAGAAGCCAAGTTCTCATCCAAAGTGGGTACAAAGCAACATCAAGTAATCACATTTGAAACAAATCCAAGATACATCATCCAGATTCAAAACAAGGAATCAAACAAGAAATAAGGTAAACTTTTCACTCACGAGTTCACTGATTAATAGCTCTGAGCTAGAAAATGTTCGTGAAGCACTCAGCCAACCTCAGTGGAAGGAAGCCATGGATACAAAATGTGACTCACTAATAAAAAAATAGACATGGGAACTTGTTGATCTGCCTACACGAAAGAAACCCATAGGCTGGAAATGGGTTTTCAAGACAAAATATAAGGTAGACGGATCCATCGAAAAACATAAAGTATTTCTTGTAGTAAAAGGATATGCTCACAAAGAGGGAATTGAATATGAATAAACCTTTTCACCCACTGCGAAGATCAAGACCATCAGACTTGTTTGTGCAGTGACAACATAGAAAGGATGAAGAATTCAGTAGATGGACGTCAAGAGTGCTTTCCTAAATGGTGATTTGAAAGAAGAAGTGTACATTTCCCAACCTGAAGGTTTTTTTTGATGAAGAACCATCACATTCAGCTCCAATACTATCATATAGAAGCAAAAGTAGCTGATATTCTCACCAAATCGTTAGGAAAAGTGAAATTTGAACTTTTTCGGGGTTACATTTACAAGAATAATGTAATAATGGGGGGATTTTGGCATAATACTATGTATCGTATCTTCTATATAATTAGATTATTTAGATTAGTTGATATCACATTCTTCTCAGATAAGTTGTAACCCCACCATCTATTATGGGGAATATTATTATTCCTCTTAGCTATATAATATGTCTCGTGCTTCTATTTTTTAATAGAATAATAAGAGATATCAATCTCTATTATATCTCCACTCTTTTATCCTCATAGCATGGACCTGCACAAGCACAACAAACAATGTGTTTTTGCAGGAAAATGTAAAAATTCCACTTCCTCCATGATAAATCAACATAAATATAATTTTTCAAATTTTCTGACGAATATAAGGTTTCCATATTATTTATTTTATAACTATGGCCTTTTATAGCTATTTTTTGAAGTTTAAATATGTCTATCTTTCTTCATGCATCTTTTTTTTAATCATCGAAATTGAAAACAAATTATACTAGCACAAATTAGGCCTAATTCTATACATATCCAAAAAAAATTCTAATTTTTGATACTTTATGAGGTAGTTAAGGGAGGGGGGGGGGTGCACAATCGGAGCTTCGTTTATTTTCAAAACATAAAATTTTTGTACTAGAAAAATCATAAAAAAATAATAGTTGCTAAAAACATCTAGCACAAACTAGATGCTCCTAACTATCTTTTTATCAAAGGGTTTTCAAAACTACTAAATGGTGCTCAAAAAATGGTGGGGGGCACGAAAGTGACTCTGTTATGTTTTTTTAACAAAAATAGGAGCACTTTTTGGTATTTTAATTATTTGACCCACTTAAACTTATCCATTTTCAATAAACTTTAGTAGCTTAGAAACTAGACTCAAAATTCTACAATTCATGTTTATACGACATCTTCCAATTTTGACTGTAACTATTTCAAAAAACTCGTACAAGTTGAAGTTTTTTTCTTTTTAAGAAAAACACGTCCACTTAAGACCCTCTTTTGGCCCCCCAACTTAGTACAGTTACCCTGTACCAAGTTCCAAGTGGAAATAAGGTGGTAATATAATCCTTATATTTAGAACCAAAACAATATATTTTTTACAAATAGATGTGCTAGTTACATGGTCAATGTTCATAGATGAGCTCCAAAGACACTACAATAATAGTGTTACAAAGAACTATTCTAGCTAGATAGAAAAGCTGCGAAAATTAAGGATAGTTACTTGGATTATATTCAAAAATTACCAAAACCTATTGTTATGAGTGGGAAACATTTCAAAGATTCACCTAAATGATTTGTTCTTATGGGGTCTCAAGGATAACATCTAGCTTGACATTTTCCTACTTAATCCAAGTTCTATATTAACATCCATGGTAGATTATCATTAGGAGGGGGAAATACATCTGGTCAAATGGAAAATTATTAGTAATAGCAAGGAGTGTATGCTTCGTAAATATTTTTTCACCTAACCTACATGATTGGATCCTCAACAAATTGAATCTAGAAATAATTAAAAGTCCTATGTTTTAGTTGTGATAGAAAATGACGCAAAGAACAAAAATGTGATGAGAAAAAAACTATTCTACATTCAATATCCCAATTAGGAAGAAGAAGAGAAATCAAAGGTCAAAGCTAAAAAATATCAACCAAAAATATCTTACAATTAAATTTTAGGCATTAACACCCCAAACACTCTCAAGTTCATTGCGTTCATGAATAAATAAAAGGAGATAGTATTACCCCCCACATGACTCTTCATATCCCATCACTTGTGAATTTTTGATTGCACTTAGAAGAGGAAAATTAAGTACTTTTATTATAATTTGAGAGAGTACTTTTACATTTTACAAATATTTTATTTTCACTTAAGCAAATAAGAAAACATATCACAAGTAAATACAATGAATAATTAGAAAGGGGGAGAGAAGAGGAGGAAGAATGGAGAGAGGAGATAGAATATTCTCCAAAGAATGGATGAAGGTACCTCCTCCCTTGATGGAGATCAGCTCCGACGCTGATGATGATGCAATATTGATCTGTGATGACCATCCACTATGATGCATTGGTGAAGAGATCAGATGAAGATCCTTTGAAAACTTTTCCCCCTTTGAAAACTTGAAATGATGAACCTCTGCAACACTGTTTGGACACACTGAGAAGAGGAGTAATGAACACTTGATAGGTATACCACCAAGAGTATCAAAATATGAAATCCCTCATTGAGAAAATCCTTCTACTTCTTGAGACACTGCCATATCTTTATGAACAATTATTATTGATGTAACTTGAGACCATTTCCCTAAGATAAGTGAATGTGGATAATTGTATGAAGAGAATCCCATATTGTTCAATCAATTCCACTACTTGAGGTGAAATTCACATTTCTAGATCTCTTTTGAGCAACCTTACGAGGTACATAGTGAATGCTCCATTCACCCTCGTGAAATGTGATTTGATCTCTCTGAAAGGTGAGTTGTCAGTACTTCTCGAATGCATGTGCCTTCTGCTGAACATTTTGGGCTATTCAAAGACCTCATAAAGTTATTAATAATGCAACAACATACACCAAATAATAAGTCATGGTGAACTTCTTAGAGGTGAATAATTGATTCAACTACATGTGGATGTTATCACTAACGGCCTTCCCCTGGTAAATAATTATCTCTCCTTTAGTGAGAGTCATGATTAACTAGGATATCCAGTATTGAAAGACTCATGTGCTCTCTTCACCCATCACTCTTCTCAAAAGCACAATTATGTCCAATTATTCTTCATGAAATTCATTTTGTTATAGGGTCTTGGGCATATGAGAGGGTTTTCTTCCTTATTTGAGCCATGAGCCCACTACCACTCCTTGAAGATAAGACTCTTTCTTGGACCACTCTTGTGATTCATCCTCCATTTTTATGATTACAATGTATTTTTGGGTGGGAATATGTAGACTTTGATAAATCCCCTTTGGTGCGAGAACTATAAGTAAAGAATTGTACTCAACATGAATGGTCCTCGTGGAAAGATCATAATACCTTGCACAAGCTATAACTAGTTCAGTGTTTTTCATAGAGAATGGATGTCCTCCTGCTTTGAATATTCCTCCATTGAATATATTCTCATCAACAGGACATCTTGATTCTTTCAGGATCCTTGTATTCAAATCCTCTAGGTCTAGATGTGCAACATCACTATCTCCCACATTCAGGTACTTAGTGGCTAGAGTGGATATTGGCTCAAAATACGGTGTACTAGATCTTCATGATGGCCAAAGATAGAGAGGGAATGGAGAGATGAAGGTGTGTGTGAAATTTGGACTTCATCTAGATACTTACTATGTTTAGTAAGTCATACCCCACCCTAAGCTTCTATTTTTAGACAATTTTACCAATTTTCAGATCTTTTAATTTGTCGTCCTCTGAACATGGGGAATTGAATTATGAATTTTTCATTGTTCATTTTATGACCCGTATTATTTTTAGAATTTTTTTTGTTCAAATTTACTATAAATATCAAATTGAGCTATAGAGGTCAGATTGAAAAAAATTCACTTCCACCTTTTTAGAAATTTGGCATTGCGTTGTTTTCCAAAATTTCAAATGATTTGGCTCAAGGAATGAATGGGAAATAAGATAATAATATAGCGGTTGTTGTGGGTTATCAATGGATGGTGCAGCTAATTCAAGGCATCAATGTAACTTATTTTTCTTCATTCTTTTATTTTCTGATGGCAAAAGATGTTGTGCAAGTTTCAGGTGCAAAAATGAAGGTTTGTGAGAGATATGCAAACTTATTTGTCCTCTTTAGTGGTGGATGCTGCAAATTTTGGAAGCATAATAGTAATATATCATGTGAGGAGGGTTTTTAAATGATAAAAATGGTTGAAAATAGTTAAGGACATCGTTTATACCATCCCTTGTTCATTTCCCATTTTACAACCTAGTTAACTCACCCTAAACCCAACCATAGTCAACCCAAACCAAGTGGAACCACATGCTCAAGTTTTTTCCCTAAAAATATGGTAAAATGGAAAATGTGACATAAAATCCTCAATTTGTGCCATGGGTAGCCTCAACATGAGAAGGGGGCATGAGGTTTTGAGTTGGTGAGGTTGAAAACACCTACGTAACCACCAAGTGATGAAACTTAAGTGACAGAGGAGGATATTTGATGTGGTGGCACATTATTGTGTCTATCATGTACCTTTTTTAAATGGACAAAGGGACACCAAGTCATCCAAAGTGTGCCAAGGGTCATCATGCCATTAGGAAGGGGGCATAAATTTAAAGTGAGTTGAAAACCTTTTCTGGCCACCTAGGTTGTTCTTTAAGTGATGCAACTTTTATTCTTCATGTGGTGCCACATTCTTATGTCACCCATATTTGTTTTGACTTTGGTAAATGGTAAAAATGGACATCATGGGTCTCCAAGTGTGTGTTTTCCATATTTACAACCTACTCTCACCATTGCACTGCTAAAAATAGTATTTTAGGGTGCTTTCCTGCCCCGAGCAGATCATGGTTACAAAGAGGAAAAGATGAAAGTCCTAGGTTTAAAAAACTTTCTACTCTCAAAAATTTTAAGTTCAAGATTTTCTTACAAAATTAGAAAGGTGCTAGCAACGGGAAATAGAAGGTCATCATAGGAATAGTAGTGTTGTAGGTGGTTTTTGAGGCAGTTTCAAAAGTTTCAACCAGTTTTAGGACTTCAATTATGACTCCATGCCCAATGGACACTTTAGGCTACTTGTATATAAACATCTAACAGACAAGTGTCCCCGTGATTCGCCAAATTGCCATCTAATTTTATAATTGGACCAAGTTGGATAACAAGGACCTAATACGACCCAAACACCGGATAGGGCCCCTAAGGATGGATTTTTGTTACAGGAAGTTTCTAGGGTTCGAAGGAACACATTAAGTGGATTCCAGAATGAAAATCATATTGAGGAAGTTTTCCTCTTTTGGGTTTTGACCCTGAAGTTCAACTTAAAAAATGATGAAAATGTAGATCTTGTGGGTCCACACCCAACCAAAGTAAGAAAAATTGAAGGTAAAAGGTGACAAGTCTTAAAACCCTTGCATTCAGTCTCCATCAAGCCTCTGACACAAGAAAATTCAAAAAACTCAAGAGGATATAGCTCCAGGGTAAAAAAATTACATTTGGGCCTTGATAGGCCACTGATCTAAAAAATGGCATGCCAAGCTCAGACATACATTGATGGGGAAAATTGGAGAAGTCTTCATTGAGAAGCTCAGTGAGATGAGTTGCATTGGACTCAGTGGAGCCAAGTTGGCTCTGGGAGATCAAGCTTGTGGGAGCTTAACGGAGGGGCCATGTCGGCCAGAGAAGAATGTGGATGACCCTTGGAGCTCGCTGATGGAAGTTTTGGCAAGGAAAATAACTTTAGCTAGAGCTCGAAGCTCAATCAAATGGGCCAACACGGCCCTAGGGATATTGGCCATGGCATTATCATGGGGAGTAAAGGTGGCTCAACTTAGAACTCGAGGTGATACATTCATGGATAGTGGGCCAAAGATGACTCGAAAAGCAGATTGAGGAGGCCATTGACATCAATGGAATCCAAAAACAAGGATTAAGGGTCGATCTCCTTGAGCTCAGACAATCAGATGCATCGGGGGGCGATGTCGAATCCTAAGTACTCAACAAAGGAATGGCTCAACTTGGCACAAAGGAAGAGAATCACTCGCGAGTGCATAGATCCATCCGGATATTCAAGGGGTGAGTTGAGATCAAATTCAAAGCTCGAAGGTGGAACTAGCGTAAGTTGAGAAAGCCTACTTGGTCAGGGGATGCAAGGAAATGAATATTCAAACATGAGCTGAGTGAGTTGATTGGTGAGTGGAAATAAAGGCCTAGACATTCGGAGATCTCACAATGAGACAAAGGTTCAGGTAATGTGGAGGGAGGAAAGCTTAGAAGTTAAGCTCACTGAGAGATGGGATAAGACTTCGAATTCTAAAAACTTCAGACTTCGGAGGATGTTTGATTAAGAGGAAATGAGCAAGTAACTCACTCGAGAGGCAAGAAATTCTGATGGGTGAAAATTCTGAAGTCCAAAATGGGCTCGGTCACTGTGGGGGTCAATTCCCCTTTCAGGGTCAGTAGCGAGATGGCTAAGGAGATCAGTGGGGCTGGAACTCCGAAATGATGAGTGGGGGATGTCCAAAATTGGAGAATCCCGAAGTCCAAAAATTTCAGACTTCAAGGGTTCTTTTTTGGTTTGAGGCGAGAAAATCCTGAAGTGGAGGGCAAGCGATCATCGATAAGTGGTGGTCTGAAACCCAAAAAATAAAGAATTTTGGATTTCATTTCTCTCTCTCCTCTCTTCAAAATCTTCTGCTATAAATTGTAAGGAGGGGCTCAATAAAAGGGGTTGGATATTTTGTATTTTCCCCTCCCTTATTTCTTGTCTATGAGAATTTTGTGGAGCTCAAGCCTCCTATTGAAATTATAAAGCAATTGTATGCCTTTTGGCCCCCATGTAATGCATTGTATCAATTTTTGGAGCAATAATACAAATCCGTGGATGATTCTCGGCCCTCTTTTTTTTATTGTGTCTCATCTGATCTTTCATTATAGTTAGGTTATTGTGAATTGTTAAATTTCTATTGCAAATCTCAATAGATTGTGTTTATTAGTGAATGGAATTGGAATAGTTGTTTGATCTGTGATGTCTCTTTATCCATGTCTCTTTGGAAAACATTAGGGTAGGATTAGATCAGTTTCTATACAATTTGGGCATGTGGTGTCAAGATTTAGGAATAGGAAGCCGTCCTTTCTCCCAAGATCATTCCTGATTACAAAGTCTCACACTTTGAGAGTAGCTCCATGTTGTGTAATCACACCGAATGCCCCATCAACAATATGACCATTCAGGAGTGTTGTGAATCCACATAAACAACAATTTTGAGGATTTTTCTCCTTAAACCTATTGGATTTTCCCCTCTTTTAATTTAGCCCCTCTAAGCTCATATTACACGTGTGTGAATACTTGAAATCAGGTCAAGCAGTATGTTCGTGATCAAGAAACCACAATATTTAAGGGTGAACCCTTACCTTTTATTAGAACATGGTGGTCTTTAAGACTGATCACCACCATCTATACCTGTTATGCACATGAGGTAAATATGGACTATGTAAATTTCATGTTTGGTCAAACAAGATGGTCTTAAAGATCCACCACCACCATTTGTACCTCATTACAACATTCAGCGAACCTATACTTTTTATATTTCGAAACGTTGCACAATTTAAATGCCAATATTTTTGGTTTGTGATAGTGGAGGGTTTCGATGCTTTCCACTTTGAATAGGGTCAAGTTGTCAAAACTCACGTGGTTCAGTTATGGATCATATAGATTTCCAAACTATTGAAGTCTTGTGGCTGCCATGTTTAGCCCAAATCTAATTACATCGATTGAGGCCAACCAATGTTCACCAAGTTTGAAACCCCCCATCGCTCTGACTTCTCTAATCATTGTCATTTTTTGCACATCAAAAATATTATTTTCAAATGTTTCACCATTTAAATGCAAATATTAGTGGCTCGAGAGAGTTTTTTCCTCTAATGCTTGATGTTTTTGAACACATCGACCAAATCGCCAAAACTTATGTGCCTCGGTTATTTCTCATGTAGCACGCCAAACACTAGAATGCTAATGTCTATCGTGTGTCACCCCAATCCACTTGTCTCAATTGAATCCAAGCCATGTTTTCCATGTGTGAACCCTCCTTTCAGATTTTTTTCATTGATCACTAACACATGACACACACCAATATCCTGCACTGCTTTCAGACTTTGAATGAATTTTAATAGGAATATATGTCCCAATCCATATACATATTTAAAACTATAAAGTAGACCAATAATCAAGTTGCGCTCGATCTACACCTTGACAATTTCAAGTAGTCGGATAGTTGTCAAATTATGTCTATGTTTAATTTCATTATAATTATTTTGTGTCTATACTTATTTCAAGCCTGATTAAAATCAATATTAATTACCTTGGTTTTTTTATTGTGGAGTTGTATTTGTTCCTTTTTTAATGTTGAGAGCAGTTTACCTTCCTCCAATCAAAGTGTAGATAGTGCCAATATAGAAAAGACATCGGCATTATTTCGATAACTATACAGTTACATTATGGAGGAGCCTCAAGGCCACCTAATGTACCATGTTTTCAAATTCCTTCGTCCACTTGGGACACGATTCGTAAGTTTTAGTCAAAGATGGTTGTTTGCACATTTCTTTATTTCCTACAATTACTCCAGCTTACAACTAAAAGGGGAAACCAAGTGCTATGAGGAGAAAGCATTGTTAGGTTTTACATTAGTAACCTCTTAGATTTTTATTATTTTTTGACTATTTTAATAACTTGTACTCACATGAATAATGGAAGAAAGACGAAAAAATAACGTGGAGCACATATAACAACTATTAATTTGGTAAGAATAATCTCAACCATGGAATAGGTATGGTACATGTACATATTTAATTCCAATGTATTTCTAACTTTCCATTCATATCTTTGTATTATCTAACAGATTGAACACTACCCAATCTAAATCCTTGATACTGATGGTCGTTGATGGATGACACCATCAAAATTGTTAATGAGGAAACTCTTAGTCATTACCTCGATATCTAAAGAGAAACCCTAATCTCAAATATGTATGAATTTGCTACCGTAGGACACTAGGTCTATTCAACATCTCTCTTCCTCTAAATTATCCCATGTTACATGCATGTTGATTCCCCTAACATTTACGTGTGTTCTAACTACCCAAAAAACACAAGGCCTGCCGCCTAAAATTGCAAACAATTATTCCCTTCTACTTTATTGACCAACCACTACTTATGTTATGCAATATCTACAGAATACATTGCCTTTATGACTATAGAATAGGCCCTTTCCCCTTAAAATTATTTGAGCAAGTTTCATGTGGTTGTAGGAGAGAAGAGTATCACATTTCTTCCTCGTACCCCTTTCCTTTTGGCGAGCGAGCTATAGATCTAGAGGAGAGCATACTATAGAGACTCTCCCATGTCTCTCTCTTTTCATCCACCTTTAAATCCTCTTTGTAAAGACATTGTTTTGTTTTCAAATCATGAGGATTTTCTACTTCTACTCCTCATCAAATTCGATCCTATGCAAAAAAAAATTATTCATGTTAACTCTATTTTATTACCCTTGTCTTCACTCACATTTCAACTACCTTAACCAACACAACTCCTCTTCTCAGTTTCTTTGCCCTTTCCACATATCATTGTTCCACTACATCCCTTTTGGCATTCACATTGCACTGTTAGTTGCCAAATCATAGTAATTATAATTTTGAAAATATTATCGCCATATGGAAGATGACCCTATAGTTGTGCATGTACCAAAAAATACATACATTAGATTTCACCATAACTTGACGGAAAAAGTACCAATAGTTTTTCACCTTTTCATTAATGGTACTTTCTAAGAACCAACCACTATGTGACACATAGGGCAATCGATTATTGGTACACTTTTCAAATGCTTTATAATATTATCATTTGTATAGTAAATCGATTCAAAATCCACTTTTCCCTCCAAATAAATACACGAAACAAAAATAGTGATATGACACGGTCATATGCTACACAATGATATATATGTTTTACACTAACGAGACCTCTACATAAATCTACACACCCCTAAAGTTAAGGTGTGCAATTATATGGGATCATCTCCCCTAACTATGTGCCTATGGATATCTTGGAGACAAAATTTTTGGCCCCCACCACATGCCATACATGCATAGGCGGGCCCCACCGGATGTGGTATACATAAATTTTGGGAAACATTAAAATATATACAAATGAAATCGAGCTGTAAAAAATGGTAGGTGCTAGATGGATTTGTAGGTTTGTGTCCTTGTATGTGAGAGATCATGGGTTCAAATTGTAGATTTTTAAAAATTATAAATATACAAAACTTAATCGATCTTTCAGTGTCCTTGTCATAGTCAGTCTTTATTGGATCAACAAGATTGCCATTAATTTAATTGTTCTGTTACAAAACTTTGCATCTGAGTGCATAATGCGTGGATGGTGTTCACTCTTATTTTTCCTTTAAATAATCAAATAACCGCACTCAAAGATTCTCCTTAAGCACACTCTATCTGATCATCTCGAGCATATCTAATTTATTTATCTATTATTTAATGTGACAAACTCTGTAAGAGTCGTGAACATTTAAAACTTTTATATGCCTTCTTTTAGAAGTAGTGAAAATACGTATAAACTATTTTTATGGACATATACAATATCTTCCTTTGATTTCAAAATCCCAACATATATAAATGTGGAGGTAGCTGAGAATTTCATAAGCACACTTTTGTATTTTTTGTTATTCAAATCGACTATGTTTTCTGCTTTACTTAGTGTTCTTAGCTTACCTGCTCTAGCATTCATATTTTTTTATGTTTTCTACATGGGGAGAGATGACAATAAGGCTCAACCACTACCTTCTATTCCAACCGTGGGCTCATCGTTTTCCTTCTGGAAAAATTGAGATCGATTTTTGGCATGGATTACAGAAATTCTCAAAGAAGCTCCTTCCAACACCATCAAGTTTCATCGTCCCAGCGACAAAATGATGGATATCACAGCAAATCTAGCCAATGTTGAGCATTTTCTCAAGACCTGATTTGATTTTTATCCTAAAGGTGACCATAATACGGTGATGATGCAAGATCTTCTCGGCACCGAAATCTTTAATGCAGACGAAGAGCCCTTGGAATTGCAGAGAAATTTTACCAGCTACGAGTTCAACACTAGATCGTTATGTGATTTCATAGTGGAAACAGTTGACGGAGAGACCACACACCGCCTACTACCACTCCTCACAAAATCTGCTGCAGGGATGACTCAACTAGATATACATGACGATGTGCTACCAGACAGCATGACTGCGAGTAAAGGGGAGATTGGAGAGTATCTAGGGCACCGAATACTTGCTCACTTATACCCTGATATAGAGTATCTAGGGCACACCGACTACTTGAAAATATTAATGTGCACCCACCTTAAGAAGAAATGCCATAAAAATATGGTATGTTAAGGGGGATTGTGTTATCCTTCCATTATTGTGAATCCTCCATATTTTTATAAAATATGAATGCAACTCAGCAGTTAGTTGTACTTTTTAGGTGTAATGCCCACATTTTCAACACCAAAATATATCATTAAAATTATCGGAATATTTTTTTTAACTTACATTGCTCACTACACAACACCAGAAGGGCTCCAAGTAGAGAAACTCAATAACACATAAGACACTTACATAAGTCATCGAATCACATAGACACATGACAACACTATACATGTCGATGCCACACTTTCCCCAAAGAACAAATGCTAGAAATGAACCAACCACAAAAAAATACTCAAGGATTGGAAAACCCACAACACATTATTACCTTGATTACATCTTAGTTACGATTAACATTCGAAGAACATTATTGTGCAAGGATGATTTTATCCTTTTTCCACCTACAAATTATTTAATTCATTTCACATTCAACTTACAGTTCAACCATTTAAGTTAGCTCTTTATCCCTTACAACAATCTCCATAACTTACATAATTATTTGGCATATTTCAAATTACATACAAAGTTCTTAATTCTCTCGTTCTTATGTTAAGAATATGCTTCCTAAATGTTTATTCAATGGTTAAATTTTACCCTTGCTATACAAGTGAATTAGACGTGACGTCAAGAAAGAAATATTGGGATTTAAGGGAGGTTTAGATTCAAGATACATTTTTCCACGAACCTTCTTCGATCACGGTATCCTTATTTCCCTATCATAGTTAAAATAGTTCAATAACTTGTTGAATCCATTCAACATTTTCAACATCAAGCAATTCTATTTAGGTTTATACGTATATCTTTTGTTTTCTTGAAGTTTTCTCTCACCAAGGCAATTTATATTCTTTTTAACATAAGTAAATGTCTAATTGAGTTATAAGGAATCCAAGAGGGACATTATTCCTAACCTCAAATATCATTTTACTCTTATATGATTTACTCTAACATTGCACTATGGTCTCATTATTGGTATCACTGTATAACAAAAGAGTTACGAAAGTACTTGTCTAACATCTTAAAGAAGTACATGATTGGAAGCATTATAACTACACATGAACCACAAGTGATTTGTGTTCAAGGTAAGATCCTATGTTTCAACATTTCACAATTCTACATGTGAAATTTATTTTATTCTTAATGTCATAAAATGGCATAATAAGGGATTACAAGACCAATTTTCCAGTTTCTCGGGTTTTCTAAAGTCAACATCTTTCCAATCAATTTCATTTGCAAGGAGTTACTTACCATTTTCTACCCACAAGTTAACCTCCTAATCAACTGAGGTTTAGTTTAATTCCAATTTGCACTTGGGGCTCTGCGCCCCATTATAGATCAGATTAAGGTGTAAAAACATATTTACCCTATAAAGCCTTTGTAAAAGACCAAAGCACTATATTTTCACTAGCCAAGGTAATATATCTAGCTATGAGGATATAAAGAGATCATTAACAAGAGTTTAAGTCATAGTAAAACTATTTCATTAGCTCCATTGTGTCATCTAGATCCCACAAGGAATTCATTTCAATCTTTATAAGACTAGGTAGTCCACTAGGACACTAAGGAATTGTTAGTTCTACTTTCTCCAAATAAAATTTGTCAAGGTCATTCCTATCCATCGGGTTCACGAAAATAATGCTAAACATACCGACCATGATGATAACACAAACTAGGGGTCTTATTTACCTAAACTAAGAGGTTCCATCGAGCACAAAAGTTTAAGTTCATTTTACAGTTTCAATTTCTTTTAGGCTAAGAAAGATCATGCAAGAAGGATATATATGCACTAATTTTAAACTAAGGTTGTCTGCTGTGATTAGATTCCTTTATTACATTTTCAAGGTAAAGAATACAACATACCAATTATTTATTGCACACTGGAAATGCACTACAAGATATTAAATTCAAATTCATTTAACATATATATTCAACTTTTAAAAAACAAATTTTGGGATCGAAATAACACCCATGGTTAGATACATATTCCCCAAACATCCCTAAACACTTGCGACTCATACACATTATAAAATTGCATTATATATAATATATATAATTTCCATTTGCAAATGTAATTTCCAATAATACCCAATGAATTTACAACCACGCCATTTCACCATCTTTCTTATATCCTTCAAAACCATGTGAGCATGAAATCAACGATATATCATCAGCATGACATCCATCCTAATATAGCATAATTAATGTTATCTAGTCTCTCATTTACATTATTATAATAATAATTTGAATTCAAAAGGAAAAGGGTTAGAGACATTTATTCCTTTCATTTAATTTCACTTCATTTCCTAACCAAGGAGAGATAAAGAGATAGGGAAGAGAGAGAAACACTATTTTCCCAAAAGTCAAATTTCACACAACAAGCCACAAGATAGAGTTCTAGATAGTTATTTACAAGTGTCAAAGAGTTTCCACGGTGGTTAGGTAACCCGACGAGGGTCCTACAACTTTCATTTTTTTACGTTTTTCTGCTAGCTGCAGAAAATGTTCAATTCGGACTCGTAGGCTAAGAAACCACTTTCAAACGTTGTCTTCCAATGAGAAAACACACCATGGTTAAAATTTCTATGTATCCACCTATATACCAAGAGTTCATAGGAATTGACGGAATATGAAACTAGCGAACGGTTTACGATTGGCGACTAGTTTTTTCGGGGCCATCAACTATAATTGGCCTAGTTGCAAACAATTAAAAGTTAGCTCGAGGGATCATAAAACCACGTCTAAAACTAATGTTCAATGGAAGAACACGCCACAATAAATTTCCTACGAGTTCCCCCATATATGGAGAATTGATCAGAGTCGACGGAACTGAGAACTAGAAAACCGTTTTCAAATGGTGACATGTTTTCTGCAGCCACCGGTCGTAATTGGTCCAGTTTGACCTAGTCAAAATGTGATCGGAGGCCTACAAAATGGCTTTGTTAAACTATCAAGAAAAGTGTTTTTCTTCAAATTGAAGGTTCTAGGAAATTTTCTAGTAAAAATACTAGATGTTTACGAAGGCGGATAAGGATTTTGTTGCTCAGGGTTTATATGGCAATTCAAAACGAAAGCCAATTTTTTAGTTTTAGTAGTTTCCTACAATTGCAAATGCTATAACAGTGCTCCTAGTAGGGTGTCAAAAAGATCACAAATGATCATTCGATTCCGATCGACATATTTAAGTGACTCCTCACATAACAAGGTACATGAAGGAATCTTAGCATCCCCTTTCTAGAGTTATGAAGGTTGCTTTGCGAATCTCTTAAAATCACAATTTAACTATTTAAACAAAGAAATGGTCGACACATTTACCAGGAAGTCAACTTCAACTTGTCAATAAAAGGGGTACTGAAGCAATCTAGTTTGGTTGGGATGTTGCTAGATCATCACGAAGTGAGGGTTGAAGTTCATTGTTTACCAATGAATATTAGATCCTGTAAGTTACGATATAATGTTTTATTGTTTTAAAACAAGTTTATTTAATACAATCAAATATACGAAAATTCTTCGGTTTAAAATTTTATTCCGTTGCAAAAGAAAAAGCAAAGAATAGAAATTATGAGAGATGAACCATGCCTGGAAATACTAGCATCTACAGTGTATGACGGGTTCATTCACATTCCATAAGGCACTGAATCTCTTTTAGAATTTCGTAAAATAGCTTGTGAGCATTAATAAGATCTCATCTACTTTCCTTTTCTCAAACATCTCCAAAGATTCTTCAACAAACCCCAACCAACAAAATAGTTTTGCTTACATTCCTTTAAATCCGAGAGGCTACTGCAATATAATTACAGGGATGAGAATCCCACAAGCTTCTTTGATAGACTCATTGAAATGAAAAGGATCTGATGTATTTAATATGGTAAGAACAAAGCTCACACCTCAATGCACTCATTTGCTCACATTTATCGAGCTTGGTTATGATAATCCTAGTCGGTGAAGTAAATGTAACCGAGCTCTCTCATATCAACCATAAAAGGCATGGCTCAGCCCATAACATGAGTTGAGCTCCACAATAGGCCATGTTGCATCACCATATGGGCACAAAACAAAGAAAATGACAATATGAATATCTAGCAAAAACATACGATCCCAAGCTCAACCCCACTAAAGTTGACTTAACACAGAAAGCACAAAATAAAGTTACAGGATTTTTTTTGAATGATGACCCACGGACCCAAACCAACCCATAACAGATCTGAGCATGAAAGATAGAGAAAAACTCCATGGAGGCCTAGATTTTAAAGGCAAATACCAACTAATAGTGGAAAAACATGAACCAAAAAGAAACCACCATTTTGTGCACATCCTGCAGCGATACAAATCTTGAAAGTGGTTAAACCCAAATCTTCCAACACACAAAACGTAGAGCCCAGAACAAAGCTATGGCAAGTAGTCGTGGAGAACATAAGCTTATCAACGATGAACTAGCTCCATGATTTTGATAATAGTGACTTGGATAAGGAGATGCGTGAGATTGAAAATGCAAGCCACAGGCACAAAAGTAAAGCATTGAACTAAATCAGGGCACAAAAAGTATGACGACCCATAAGTTTCCCTGGCGACTGAGAGCATATACCTAGGTGTAAACAATGAACTAGCAAGGATAAAACTTGGATCAACATTGCAAAGCTCCACACCTTTGAAAATGGCAGCCATAACTAAAATACTAAAACCAGAAGCACAAAACCGAGTACAAGTCTCAAAAAACCTTCTTCCATGGTGACCATGATGAAAACTTGTAGAGTTTACCCTAACAAGCCACCTCCCTGAGACTATTGAACATGCTTCAGTATAGATCCAAACCCAATTCAATCAATTTGTAGATAGTAATATGAAGAGATATTAGGTAAGATTTATTTCTGCATGCAGGGCTGATTAAAAACGATTTTAGACGGTTATTCCTAAGAGCTTCGTTCATCATAGTTCCCTGTATTTTTGCTTTCAACTATCCACTTGTTGTTGAATGACCAACATTCATTTGGGTTGCAATGTGGTTAGTGCCTCGAATCTCAAAAAAAGTATTTGGATTATTATACAAGGAAACTGACAGGTCTGAAACGGTGCCCCAAGGCCCCTTTCATGCTTGGGAAAGGCGATACTTGGCGGGACCATCATTCCATTATTATTACAAATACAATGAAAGGGAAATGCCAAACCGAATCCTGGGCGTCAACCATCGTGTTTTGACCTTTTTACGACACGGACAGGAAGGCCGTTGTGCATTTTAGATGTGATCATGGCGACGTACTTGGGATTCCAACCGCGCTCTACCTTCAAACTGAATTCTTTTATCACACTCGCGGCGATGCATTTCATCTGAATAAACGCCATCTCTTTTCCTAAGCAAATGCGCGGCCCCGCCTGGAACACTGGATATTTGAAAGCATTCTCCGCCACAAATACAAGGGATCCCTTCCCTTGACTCGACTCGTCCAGTTTCAGCCATCTTTCTGGTTTGAATTCCAAGCAGTCGGAGCCCCAGATAGTCTCCATCCTTCCCATCGCATAAGGGTGGTATGACACCCGCATCCCCTTGCTTACCACCGTCCCGTCTGGCAGCACGTCGTCTTGCAATGCCTGCTTCGTGTCATTCGGAACGGGCGGGTACAGCCTCATCGATTCACACAGACAGGCCTGCAGATACTTCATCTCTTTCAATTCCTCGAAAGAGAAACCTGAAAATATTGTTTCCTCTTTCAAGTGATCTTCTCTGGCAGAGAGAATGCGCTGAATTTCCATATAGATATCCTGTTCGACTCGGGGATGAGATGATACGAGCCAGAAGAACCATGTGAGCGCAGCAGACGTCGTGTCTCTGCCCGCTAATATAAAACTGATTACAATATCTCTCACGAAATCCTTTTCTGCAGCACCGCCGTGCAGCAAAAGAAATCTGGACAAGAGATCCTGATGCTTTGGCACGCGGGAGTACTGAAGGGAGATTTCTTTCATCCTTTTCTGGGTAACCTCTTCCGCAAACTTGTAAATCACCCGGATCGCTCGCCGTAAACGCTTCTCGGAGCCCACGTTCAACATCCGCTTCACCATCCAAACGAACGGCAGAAGATCCGTGAATCTTTTCACGCTTAAATCCGTGGCGACATCGAACGCCTCTGCGAATTCGGAAACGGGAAGCGAAATATGGAGGCAGGCGGGGTCGAAGCCGAATGCCACTATACAGATGTTGTCGAAGGTGAATCTCTTGAGCACGTCCTGCATATCCAGCTGAACCTCGCCTTGTTCAGCTTGTGTGAGTAGAGGCAGAAGACGGTGGGTGATCTCCCCCTGCACACTCTCCGCAATGAAGTCGCGCAAGGACTTGGTGCTGAACTCGTAACTCGCGGCCCTTCTCTGCAATTTCCACGGCTCGCCGTCGGCGTTGAAAATTCCTGTGCCAAGCAGATCGCGCATGAGAAGCCTGAAATAGTTGCCCTTGGGATAGTTCTCGAAGCGGGTCTTGAGCAGGTGTTCCACGTTGCGCGGGTTGGCCGTGATGACCACCTTTATCCCTGGCCGATGAAAAGTGATGGTGTTGGAGGGCGCCTGTTTCAGAAGCTCCGTCAGCCATTCTGAGAGCCGGCTTCTGTTCTTCAAGAAACAAAACAATGAACCCACAATCGGATAAGACCTATTATTATTATTAGTAGTAGGCACATAGCTATTATTTTTCTCTCTTTTTATCGCCAACAATATACAACCCGCAATCAAGGCCGCCACAGCAGGAAAGCTAACAGCAGTACCGAGCATGTCCAGAAATAAACCCATCTCGGAAGTCACAAGGATCTTTTCACACAAAACCAGGCTCCCTTTTTTTTTTTTCTCTCCTAACAGGTTCCCATTACTGTATAACGTGGATATGCTTATGTTATACCAGTTTGGAAATCAACATTGCCAATGAGATGGCGAATATCTTATAAAAGATAAGGCATATGCTCTTTTAACATATTGTAGGCGTTACATCATAGATAAATTTATATTATAATTACAGTGGTGAATTGATTGGCGTTGAAATGTTCAATCACAATAGGATTAGCTCATCAATTGAGATAGACCAATTTGGGTATTTTAGATCCAATTTAGATCCAATTTAGACTGCACATTGGGATTAAAATAAAGAAAAACTTATTTACATATTGGTAATCCATGTTACCATTTATTTTGTCATGTTATATTCTTAATCCTATGTCATATATCAGATGTATGGTTGAGTTATAGGTAACATAATCTCATAATATATCATATCTCATTTTATTTATGTTTTCATATGTTTAATCGGTAAGCTTAGGTGGTTACATAGCATGGTAGGGTATATAGGAGTTAGTAACTAATATATGATCGTCATATTAATAAGAATTTAGGTTTTATTGTAAGGTGTAGAGGTTGCCCCTTCAAAGTGGTAAAGTCATTCCGACTAGACTTATATTTTGATTTTATCTCACTATTTTAGTGTCCTTTAGTGTTCTATTGTTGCTTATATTTTGATATATCTAAGTAATAACTTTACAAGTGGTATCAGAGATTTGACTTGGGCCAAAATTAGGTCCAAAACCCTACTTCTGAGGACTTGACAATATCTTGCAAACTGATTCAATTTTTCTACAAATGTTAAACTAAAGTGACGAAATTAGTCAAGTATCTCTCCAAATTTCAAGACTTATTGCCCTATTTTGCACAAGTTATCGCCATTTTATGATTTCTCATATTTTTGCTCCATAGTCTGCAATTTTTTTGTATTTTTCTAAATTTTTTACAATTTTGAAAATATTCCAAAAAAATGGCAAGGGCTTGTTCTTTGTGTTTCTCTCTATTCACTCAAAAACAATACGAAACCCCAAACCCTAAAGTTTTACCCTAATCCATGTACCCTAAGAACCAAAACCTATATCATGATAGGCAGATCAAGAAGAGCCTAAATGAAAGGGAAATTCACACCAGGTATTACTCCAAACAAAGGAGATATGAATTCTGAATCTTAATTTAGCTTCTAAGGTATTGGAGGTAATCACCCAACTTTAGGAAAAGGTAAAAAACATGGTAAATGAAGATAATCTCAACCATGGCTTGTAATCACTGAAGGGTGAATTTGCATTGGATTGTAACATCGTCGTGAACTCAACGAAGGGTGAATTGAAGGTAGAATTTGACAATAGCTTGCACTCATTTACAAGTGAATTGGTAGCCATTAACTCATTCACGACTACTTTCATGAACTCCCAGTTAGGTCACATAGGATCCTCAAGCAATGCACACTCAAATCCACATCATCCCAACATGGATGGATGTTATGCTCAACCCAAACAAGTGTGATCTCTTAGGGTCGGTGGTGGAACATGATTCCAAAATTGGAAATCATGTGTAAGTTCAATAAGAACTATTCTTTCACCCATATCAACCAAATGGAAAAATAAATTGATGTGTACCAAGTTCCAAGTGGAAATAAGGTGGTAATAGAATCCTTATATTTGGAACCAAAACAATTTATTTGGTACAAATAAATGCACTAGTAAAAGGAAAAGAAGGGTCTTCTTGTTAAATGGCCAATGTTCATAGATGAGCTCCAGAGACACTACAATAATAGTGTTACAAAGAACTATTCTAGCTAGATAGCAAAGCTGCAAAAATTAAGGATAGTTACTTGGATTATATTCTACAATTACCAAAACCTATCGTTATGAGTGGGCAACATTTCAAATATTCACCTAAATGATTTGTTCTTATGGGGTCTCAAGGATAACATCCATCTCAACATTTTCCTACTTAATCCAAGTTTTATATTAACATCCATGGTATATTTTCATTAGGAGGAGGAAATACATCTTGTCAAATGGAGAATTCTCACTAATAACAAGGAGTGTATGTTTTATAAATAATTTTTCACTCAAACTACATGATTGGATCCTCAACAAATTGAATCTAGAAACAAGTAAAAGACCTATGTTTCAGTTGTGATAGAAAATGAAAAAAAGGACATAAATGTGACGAGAAAAAAATTATTTTACATCAAAGATCCCAATTAGGAAGAAGAAGAGAAATGAAAGGTCAAAGCTAAAAAATGTCAACCAACAATATATTACAATGAAATTTTAGGCATTAGCACCTCAAACACTCTCAAGTTTATTGAGTTTATGAGTGAACAAAAGGATATTGTATCACCCCCACATAACTCTTCATATCTCATCACTTGTGAATTTTCAATTTCCCTTAGAAGAGGAAAAATAAGTACCTCTCTTATAATTTGAGATAGTACTTTTACATTTTACAAATATCTTATTTTCACTTAAGTAAATAGGAAAAACTATCATGAGTATATACAATGAAAAATTAGAAAGGGGGAGAGAAGAGGAGAAAGAATTGAGAGAGGAGAGAAAATATTCTCCAAAGAATGGATGAAGGTACCTCCTCCCTTGATGGAGATCAAGTTCGATGATGATGAAGATGCAATCTTGATCTATGATGACCCTTCACTATGATGCATCAGTGAAGAGCTCCGATGAATATCCTTTAAAAACATTTCCCCCTTTGAAAACTTGAAATGATGAACCACTAGAACATTGTTTGGACACACTGAGAAGAGGAGTGATGAACACTTGATACGTATACCACCGAGAGTATGAAAAGATAACTTCCCTGATTGAGAAAATCCTTCTACTTCTTGAGACACTGCCATATCTTTATGAACAATTATTCTTGATGTAACTTGATACCATTTCCCTAAGATAGCTGAATGTGGATAATTGTATGAAGAGAATCCCATATCGTTCAAACAATTCCACTGCTTGAAGTGAAATTTTCCTTTTTAGATTTCCTTTGATAAACCTTATGAGGTACATAGTGAATGATCCATTCACCCTCGTGAAATGTGATTTGATCTCTCATTAAGGTGAGTTGCCAATACTTCTTAAATGCAGGTGCCATCTGTGGAACATTCTGGGCTATTGAAAGACCTTAGAAAGGTCTTGTGAATGTAATAACATACACTAAATAAGAAGTCATGGTGAACTTCTTATATGTGAATAATTGTTTCAACTACCCATGTATGATATCACTAATGACCTGCCCCTAGTAGATAATTTTTTCTCCTTGAGTGAGAATCATGATTAACTGGGCTATCCAGTCTTGAAAGTCTCGTGTACTCACTTCACCCATCACTCTTCTCAAAAGCACAATTTTATCCAAGTATGCTGAACATGAAATTCATTTTGTTATAGGGTCTTGGGCATATGAGAGGGTTTTCTTCCTTATTTGAGCCATGATCCCAACTAACCACTCCTTGAAGATAGGACTCTGTCTTGGACCACTCCTGTTATTCATCCTCCCTTGATATGATTACCATGTAATTTTGGATGGGAATATGTAGAATTTGATAAATCCCCTTTGGTGTGAGAATTGTAAGTAAAGAATTGTACTCAACATGGATGGTCCTCGTGGCAGGATCATAATGCCTCGCACAAGCTATAACTAGCTCAATGTTTTGCATAGAGAGTGGATTTCATCCTAATTTGAAGATTCCTCCATTGAATATCTTATCATCAACGGGACCTCTTTGGTGCTTTCAAGATCCTTGTCTTCAAATCTTCCAGGTCCATTCAGGTACTCAATGGCTAGAGTGGATATTGGCTCAAATCCGGTGTACTAGATCTTCATGATGGCCAAAGATAGAGAGGGAATGGAGGGATGGATGTGTGTTTGAAATTTGGACTTCATCTAGATACTTACTATTTTTAGTAAGTCATACCCCACCCTAAGATTCTATTTTTAGAAAATTTTCCCAATTTTAAGATATTTTAATTTGTTGTCCCTCTGAACATGGGGAATTGAATTATGAAGTTTTCATTTTTCATTTTATTAACCTTAACATTTTTATAATGCTTTTGGTTCATATTTACTATGAATAAGAAGCTGAGCTATAGATGTTGGATTGAAAAAAATTTACTTCCACCTTTTTAGGAATTTGGCATTGTGTTGTTTTCCAAAAATTCAAATGATTTGGCTCAAGGAATGAATGGGAAATAAAAATAATAATAAAGAGATTATTGTGGGTTATAAATGGATGGTTCAACTGATTCAAGGCATCAATGGAACTTTATTTTGTTTCATTATTTTAGTAACTAATGGAAAAAGATGTTGTTCAAGTTTCAAGTGCAAAAATGAAATTTTGTGCAGAGATATGCAAACTTACTTGTCCTCTTCAATTGTGGATGCTGAAAATTTTGGAAGTCATAACAATAAGATAACATGTGAGGGTGGTTTTTAAATGACAAAAATGGTTGAAAATAGTTAAGGACATCCTTTATACCATCCCATGTTTATTTTTCCCTTTTAAAACCTAGTTAACTCACCCTAAACCCAACCACAATCAACCCAAACTAAGTGGAACTACATGCTCAAGTTTTTTTCCTAAAAATAGGGTAAAAATCAACATTGTGACACCAAATCCTCAAATTGTTCCATGGGTAGCCTTAACATGAGAAGGGGGCATGATATTTTGAGTTGGTGAGGTTGAAAACACCTACCTAACCACCAAGTTATGAAACTTAAGTGACAGAGGAAGATATTTCATGCGGTAATCACCCAACTTTAGGAAAAGGTAAAAAACATGGTAAATGAAGATAACCTCAACCATGGCTTGTAATCACTGAAGGGTGAATTTGCATTGGATTGTAACATCGTCGTGAACTCAACGAAGGGGTGAATTGAAGGTAGAATTTGACAATAGCTTGCACTCATTTACAAGTGAATTGGTAGCCATTAACTCATTCACAGACTACTTTCATGAACTCCCAGTTAGGTCACATAGGATCCTCAAGAAATGCACACTCAAATCCACATCATCCCAACATGGATGGATGCTATGCTCAACCCAAAAAAGTGTGATCTCTTAGGGTCAGTGGTGGAACATGATTCTAAAATTGGAAATCATGTGTAAGTTCAATAAGAACTATTCTTTCACCCATATCAACCAAATGGAAAAATAAATTGATGTGTACCAAGTTCCAAGTGGAAATAAGGTGGTAATAGAATCCTTATATTTTGGAACCAAAGACAATTTATTTGTTACAAAATAGATGCACTAGTAAAAGGAAAAGAAGGGTCTTCTTGTTAAATGGTCAATGTTCATAGATGAGCTCCAGAGACACTACAATAATAGTGTTACAAAGAACTATTCTAGCTAGATAAAAACGCTGCCAAAAATTAAGGATAGTTACTTGGATTATATTCTACAATTACCAAAACCTATCGTTATGAGTGGGCCAGCATTTCAAAGATTCACCTAAATGATTTGTTCTTATGGGGTCTCAAGGATATACATCCATCTCGACATTTTCCTACTTAATCCAAGTTTTTATATTAACATCCATGGTATATATTTCATTAGGATGAGGAAATACATCTGGTTAAATGGAGGATTCTCACTAATAACAAGAAGTGTATTGTTTTATAAATAATATTTTCACTCAAACTACATGATTGGATTCTCAACAGATTGAATCTAGAAACAAGTGAAAGGCCTATGTTTCAGTTGTGATAGAAAATGAAAAAAAGGACATAAATGTGATGAGAAAAAAATTATTGTACATCAAAGATCCCAATTAGGAAGAAGAAGAGAAATGAAAGGTCAAAGCTAAAAAATGTCAACCAACAATATCTTACAATGAAATTTTAGGCATTATCACCCCAAACACTCTCAAGTTCATTGAGTTCATGAATGAACAAAAGGATATTGTATCACCCCCACATAACTCTTCATATACCATCACTTGTGAATTTTTCAATTTCCCTTAGAAGAGTAAAAATAAGTACCTCTCTTATAATTTGAGAGAGTACTATTACATTTTACAAATATCTTATTTTCACTTAAGAAAATAGGAAAAACTGTCATGAGTAGATATAATGAAAAATTAGAAAGGGGGAGAGAAGAGGAGAAAGAATTGAGAGAGGAGAGAAAATATTCTCCAAAGAATGGATGAAGGTACCTCCTCCCTTGATGTTGATCAAGTTCGATGATGATGAAGATGCAATCTTGATCTATGATGACCCTTCACTATGATGCATCAGTGAAGAGCTCCGATGAATATCCTTTGAAAACATTTCCCCCTTTGAAAACTTGAAATGATGAACCACTAGAACATTGTTTGGACACACTGAGAAGAGGAGTGATGAACACTTGATAGGTATACCACCGAGAGTATGAAAAGATAACTTCCCTCATTGAGACAATCCTTCTACTTCTTGAGACACTGCCATATCTTTATGAACAATTATTCTTGATGTAACTTGATACCATTTCCCTAAGATAGGTGAATGTCGATAATTGTATGAAGAGAATCCCATATCGTTCAAACAATTCCACTACTTAAAGTGAAATTCGCCTTTCTAGATTTCCTTTGAGAAACCTTATGAGGTACATAGTGAATGATCCATTCACCCTTGTGAAATGTGATTTGATCTCTCTTAAAGGTGAGTTACTAGTACTTCTCGAATGTAGGTGCCATCTGTGGAAGAATTTGGGATATTGAAAGACCTCAGAAAGGTCTTGTGAATGTAATAACATACACCAAATAAGAAGTCATGGTGAACTTCTTATAGGTGAATAATTGCTTCAACTACCCATGGATTTTATCACTAATGACTTGCCCCCAGTAGATAATTTTCTCTCCTTTAGTGATAATCGTGATTAACTGGGCTATCCAATCTTGAAAGTCTCTTGTACTCACTTCACCCATCACTCTGCTCAAAAGCACAATTTTATCTAAGTATGTTGAACATGAAATTCATTTTGTTACATGGTCTTGGGCATATGGGTTTTCTTCCTTATTTGAGCCACGAGCCCACTACCACTCCTTGAAGATAGGAATCTGTCTTGGACCACTCCTGTGATTCATCCTCCCTTAATATGATTACCAAGTAATTTTTGGTGGTATGTAGACTTTGATAAATCCCCTTTGGTGTGAGAATTGTACTCCACATGGGTGGCCCTCATGGCAAGATCATAATGCCTCACACAAGCTATAACTAGATCATTGTTTTACATAGAGAGTGGATGTCATCCTTCTTTGAAGATTCCTCCATTGAAAATCTTCTCATCAACGGGACCTCTTGGTTCTTTTAGGATCCTTGTCTTTAAATCCTCCATCCAGATGTGTCACATCACTATTTCCCACATTCGGGTACTTAGTGGCTAGAGTGGATATTTGCTCAAATCTAGTGTACTAGATCTTCATGATGGCCAGAGACAAAGAGGGAATGGAGGTATGGAAGTGTGTGTGAAATTTGGACTTCATCTAGATACTTACTATTTTTAGTAAGTCATACCCCACCCTGAGATTCTATTTTTAGAAAATTTTCCCAGTTTTCAGATCTTTTAATTTGTTGTCCTCTGAACATGGGAATTGAATTCTGAAGTTTCATTGTTCATTTTTTGATCCTTACCATTTTTAGAATCCTTTTGGTTCAGATTTACTATAAATAGCAAGTTGAGCTATAGAGGTCGGATTGAAAATTTTTCACTTCCACCTTTTTAGGAATTTGGCATTGTGTTGTTTTCAAAAATTTCAAATGATTTGGCTCAAGGAATGAATGGGAAATAAAAAGCAATATAGATATTGTTGTGGGTTATCAATGGATGGTGCAAATGATTCAAGGCATCAATGGAACTAATTTTCTTTCATACTTTTAGTTTCTGATAGAAAAAGATGTTGTGCAAGTTTCAGTTGCAAAAATGAAGGTTTGTGAGAGATATGTAAGCTTATTTGTCCTCTTTAATGGTGGATGCTGCAAATTTTAGAAGCATCATAGTAAGATATCATGTGAGGGGGGTTTTTAAATGAGAAAAATGGTTGAAAATAGTTAAGGACATCATTTATACCATCCCTTGTTCATTTCCCATTTTACAACCTAGTTAACTCACCCTAAACCCAACCACAGTCAACCCAAACCAAGTGGAACCACATGCTCAATTATTTTCCCTAAAAATAGGGTAAAATGGAAAATGTGACATCAAATCCCCAATTTGTGCCATGGGTAGCCTCAACATGAGAAGGGTGCATGAGATGTTGAGTTGGTGAGGTTGAAAACACCTACCTAACCACCAAGTTGTGAAACTTAAGTGATAGAGGAGGATATTTCATGTGGTGGCACATTATTGTGTCCATCATTTACCTTTTTGAAAGGGACAAAGGGACACCAAGTCATCCAAAGTGTGTCAAGGGTCATCATGTCATGAGGAAGGGGGCATAACTTTAAAGTGAGCTGATAACCTTTTTTGGCCAGCTAGGTTGTCTTTTAAGTGATGTAACTTCTATTCTTCATGTGGTGACACTTTCTTATGTCCCCCATCTTTGTTTTGACTTTGGTAAGAGGTAAAAATAGACATCATGGGTTTCCAAGTGTGCATTTTCCATTTTTAGAACCTACTCTCACCATTGCACTGCTAAAAATAGTATGTCGAGGTGCTTTCCTACCCTAAGTGATCCGGAGAATTTTATGGATTCATATTTTACCAAATTATCCCTAAACCATAACAGACCTATAGAATGTCTCGAGATATTTCCCTTGACAGGTACAAATAATAAAACAGAGCTCATACGTGAAAGATATCGCAGCTCAAATTTTGACGTAAAATGTGGTCAAATTGGGTCAACTTTCAAATTCGAGCATGACACATGACAAAAGTGAAAAAATAGGTAATAAAAGTGTAAAATTTTGTTTTATCCTCTGGTCTTTGATATACTGTGGCAAAATTGGTGTGCCTTGCTGTTTGCTAGCTAGGGGCCCTTAGCCAGGTTTCACACACTCTTTTAACAATGGGGTGCCTTAGCCTCCGACTCACATTATAATTGAATTGATATTTCATTTATATGCCACATTATTCTTCTATCTACAATACCCATTAAAATCCTTAGCCCTTGTTCATATGGTATGGTCGTATGAGGGCTTAAAGCTTGTGATTCCTACTAGTAGGTGCTTAACTCCATCCCCTTTCATTTTATTTGTGTGGTAAAGACAAGAGAATTTTATTTTGTTTTAGTGGCAACTAAAATAAATAACATAACATAAACTTGTAAAGCTTGTATGTTTTGATCGGCAACTCGAATTTGAGTTTTGTTTGTTGCAAAAGTGTTTTTTTTTGTGATCTTTCCATTAAAAATATTTATTTTAAGAATCACACTATAATTATAAAGTTCCATATTGTAACATGCACTCATTATAAAGTGCCAAAATCATAGGGGGCTCTTGTTGTATTGTTTGGGGGTCTTATTGCATTGCTTGGTTCTTACATTTCTTTTGGTGATTTTTTTAGAATGACATATAATTTTGCATTAGATCATGTTAATCCATCAACAACACATAATTATCAAACATGGAAACCAAGAATAGAAACAATAATTAAGCGGAAAGGATTATGGGCTTTAACTTCTTCATAACAACCAATGTTCACTAGAGAATATGAGAAATTTTAGTACCAGTGAAAATTTGATGAGTGTATGGGTTTGATAGGAACTTATGTTAGTGACATTCTTTTGTTTCATTTGAAAAAATGTGACTCTTCTTTCAAAATATGGGAGGAATTGGAAGATTTATTTAGTAAGGTGGATCATATGAGATCCATGCAACTTGAAATTAAGATCACCTCTCTTAAACCTGAAGATTTTCCAACAATTATAGACTATGTTACCAAGTTCAAGCATTTTTGACACAATTGAAGGGGAGTGGAAGAGATAAGAAAGATGAAGAGTGTGTTTACTTGATTCTATCTAAGTTGAGAGGACCATTCCAAATTTTTGTTTCTACCTTTTTCTCTAACATGGATGCCTTAGGTGACACATTCAAAATCTGACTTAGAAATATTTTGTGAAATACTTACTAGGGAAGAATCCAAATTGTCTCACCTTGAGTCTTCCACCTCTCAAAAGGCATTAATTGCATCTAGTTCTAAGGGAAAGGGACAACCAAAAAGTAAAACCAAATACACCCCTTCTCCATCTCAAAGTGCTCCTAAACCCAAAGAAAACAACTTTAAACCCAAGGAGTCTTCTAAATCCAATAATAAGTCTAGCCTTTCATGCTATTTTTGTGGGAGTATTGGTCATGAAGAACATAGGTGTTATAAGCGAATGCAAGCCTTAGAGGATGCAGTCAAGAAACACAAAATTTCTATCTCTACCCCACCTCCTTCTAATCAACATGGAAAGGCACTTAATTTTGTTGGCAGATCTTAGTTACCACTTACAGACAGTTGGGTTATTGATTTTGGTGCTTCTCATCACACGACTTCTTCCAAGGAGTCTTTTGTTTCTCTAGGTTTGAGTTCTACTTCCAAAACTGAGATTGGAGATTCTTCCTTTCTTTCTGTTAAAGGAACAGGTGATATACAACTTGATGGTGGCAGTATCCAAGATGCACTGTATGTTCCTAACATCACACCAAATTTTCTTTTTGTATATCAAATTTGTCATTCTAGTCAAGGAAAAAAAATGAATTTTACACCACATGGGGTAGAAGTATGAACTTTTTTGGAGCCTCATTCACTTATTGGTCAAGGTATTGTTGATCATAGTTCTAGACTAGATCACTTTGAGGTTTTTTATGACAGTTCCTCTATAGGAACAAGATTGTTTTCTCATGCAGATTCAGAGAGTAAGATTTGACATGAAATATTTGGACACCTCAATTACATATATTTGAAGGAGTTGAGCACTTATGGTATGGTAGATGGTCTTTCTAGAGTTTCTTGTCTTGAGGGAGTTTCTCATGGTTGTGCATTAGGGAAACGACACCAAGATCCTTTTCCTAAGATTTTTTTTTAAGAGAGATTTTTTACCACTTGAGCTTGTGCATAGTGTCTTGATGGTTTTTCCTACCCCTCTTTCAATGGAGTTAATTATGTACTTATGTTTATTGATAATTTCTCGAGGCATACTTGGGTTTATTTTCTCAAGTACAAAAGTGATGTTTTTTCACACTTAAAATTCTTCAAGGCTTTGGTCGAGAAAAATCTTCTAGTTGCATAAAGAACCTTCATACTGATAATGGGGGGAGTACTTCAGTGATGAGTTTTCTAAATTTTTGGCAACTCAAGGCATTATTCACCAACATTTTTTCCCTCATAGTCCACAATAGAATGACATAGTGGAACAGAAGAATAGAACTTTGAAGGAAATGGCTAACTATATGATGCATTCTAGAGATTTACCTCCTATCTACTAAGTAGAAGCAGTTAATTATGCTAACTACATTCAAAATCTCACACCACATAGAGCACTTGAGCATTTGACTCCAGAGGAAGCTTGGTCCAACACTAAGTGAGATGTCTCATTTTTTTGAGTCTTTGGGAGCCATGCTTGGGCCTTTGTGTCAAAGAAGAAAAGGAAATCCTTGGATAAGAAGAGAAAACCCTTAATCTTGGTAGGGTATTGTGATCACATGAGAGCTTATCGTCTTTCAGATCATGATACATATGAGGTTATTTTTCAAACATATGTTCAATTTGATGAGTGCTTCACACCTCATGATTCTTCATCTTCTTCCATACCTACTTCTTATTATTTATCTCATCTTGAGGATCCTTTCTTTGAGGAGGTTGATGAGGAGCTTATAGATGCCATTGAGGATTCTATTCCCACTGATGTTGGAATTATGCCTAATTGGGCTCGTACTACAGTTTCTAAGGCAACACCTTTCATATAGGATCTTCCACCCACTAGGCATCATCACACACATTCTACAGGTTCTTGACTTTTGTGTTAGTCATTTTTTGAGGATCCACAGTCTTTTTCAAAGGCTCATGGGATACAGGAGTGGGATGATGTGATGGCAGATGAGTATTCTTCTTTGATGAAGAATATGATAATATTATTTTATTATGACTCTTTTGTTAAGTATTTTTTCCCAGACTCTAGATGACCTCGGTTACTCAAAGCTAGTAATGACTAAGTAGGAAATGCTCGCGTTAGTCTCCACGTCTCATAGGCACATCCCTAAGTCCGAGCATTCAAGAGGGTTCTCAAACTTGCACAAACACTCCACATGTCTATCTGATGTATGTTTGATATAGCCTAAAAGGAAGGAGGACCCTAAGCGCGCACGAGCCCTTCACGTGGCCCGAATGAGGAGTCTAATCAGACAGGGACTCAGTGGAAATACTGAGAAGGGAGTAGATGCACGGATTTCTATAAAGGGATGAAATATTTATTCCAATACCATGGAGGTCAAATATCTGAATTAATAGGGAAGATAGTGGCGGTGTTGCATTTAAAATACTAGGGGCAAGAGCCAGAAGGATAAGTGCAAGGCCTTATCAGAATTAAAAGAAAAGGGTGGTAGCTGAAAGTGACAGAGGAAAAAAAATTTCCTATAAAAGGAGGTGAGATACAAGAAGATTAAAAAAAGAGGGAGCTAGGAGAAGAGAAAAAAAAAGAGTTCTGCATATTTTATAAGAGTCTAGCCTTAGTAAGTCTTTGTCGTAAAAGAGAAGTGTAATTTGTGCTTTTCAAAATCCTTACGTACCCATTCTCTATATGAATAAAGAGTTCTTATTTTGTGCAATCAGATTTTTATGTATGTATTAAAGCTTTATTTATTTTATAATTAGTTCTAAATGAATTAGAGAAATTGATTGTGTGTAGTGCCCTTAAAATTTCTTTGCTTCGTTTATTATTTAAAGCTCAATCTTTTAGCTGATTACTATTTGCGTTATTGAAATAGTGGATCGTGTTGTGTAGCCCTTCAACTCTTTTGATACGGGGTTCAAGTATTCTATAGTTTTCCTCTCTTTTAAATTCTGCACATCACCTATTTATTTCAGTCATTTACATGCTTTCTCTAAACCTACTCCTAAAAACTAGAGAAGAACCAGCTTCTTTAAAACTTGGAGGTCACCTTAGGGCACACGTCTCACTAACCTAAGGTTTCCTATGAATCTAACGGTTCATACATAAGGATCATTGTCAACAGTTTTCCTGGCATGCCCAGTGGGACATTAATCTTTCCTATAGGTTAAAGTAGCACCCAAGATTTATCAACGAATGCAAACGAGATCAAAAGTGAGGGAAGAAGGTCTCATCAACTATTTACAGTTATCCCCTCTGTGACACAGAAGAGGAAGATAGGTTCTGAGGTCTCTTTCCCCCCTAGACCGGACTCTATCAACCCCTCCACTAGGTAGGCCCTTCACTCAGTCAACAAGGACCCTAAAACCTATCACTATGGTGCACCTTCAACCTCCATTGTCGAGACCGTTTGTTTCATGGGATCAGGGAAGCCCACTCATTTTACCCGCATCCCTGGTGGTATGGAATCCTATTCCAGCTAATGCGTTGAAAGTGTTTCCCAAGTTAAGTAGTGAAAACTTCAAAACCCCCCAGGAACATCTCCAAGACGTAGTGGAGATATGTGCGGTACATTATATAAGGGAGTAGGATGTTGCCTTACGATTATTGGCCACCTCTTTCAAGGGGAGGGCCCTAGAATAGTACTGAGCCTTGACCCCTAACACTATCGGTACTTGGGACCAGTTGGGAACACCATTTATGGCAAGGTTCAACGAGAAAGGAGATTGATCATCACTCCTACAACAATTAATTGGTATCTCGGCAAGAGTTGATGATAGATTTTAATACCTGGTTCCAAAAAAGTTGGAAAAGGATTCTAGTCTTGGCTAGACCACCTGCAGGTATGGCTATTGTTTTCTACTTAAAATCCTTGAATTCATATATTTCGGTAATGGTTCAATTATTAGGAGGGCATTCTTTGTCTCAAGCCTATAGCCTTGCGGTCCAAGCTGAGAAAAATATAATAGACATAGGGAAGCTTCCTCCCAGAACTCTTTTTCCCATAAATCCTGAGATATCCCCCTTTCCACAAGTACAAGCCCATAGTTCAACCTCAAGCCATGCTTCTCTATACAATTACCCCCAACAGTTGTTGATCCCCGCTCCTACCGCTACCGCCTCATCTTCATTCCCCAAGATGGACGAGATGAGAAACATCATGAGAAGTCTCTCAAATGAGATAGTAAACCTTAAGAGAAATCAGACCACTTATCCAGAGAAAAATTATTAGAATGTCCAAAGTAGCCAATCCGCTTACCCGTCTACATACCAGAATGCTC
The DNA here is from genome assembly GCA_019776745.2 of Taxus chinensis. Classification (NCBI taxonomy): domain Eukaryota; kingdom Viridiplantae; phylum Streptophyta; class Pinopsida; order Cupressales; family Taxaceae; genus Taxus; species Taxus chinensis. Next base: position 639,543,936 of record CM034150.1, on the reverse strand, counting down.
AGAGGCCACCAACTACTCAACCATCAAATCAAATAGTCCATGTACCCACACCACTTTAAACCGCTCCCCCAAATAGCAATAAAGAGCTCGTTCCCGAACAAAATCATTTGGCCAAGGAACCCAACACCTGGTGCTTCCCTTGTAATAATCCTCACATGCCGAGAGAGTGTCCCCAAGGGAACTTGTAGCCAAAGATAGCTGAGAAATGAGCAAGAGAGGGTTATGACACATGTGCAGTTGGACCTCATCAATCTAAGGGAGCCCAAAGTGCTTCTTTCACCTCCCAAATGTAAGGAATGTCTTTAGAACAAGAGGCCGAGATTGCACCATAGCATGCCCTTTTCTCTTGGGTAGAGGGGGAAGATTTTTTTTTATAAATGAGGCACTTGTTGTAAAACCTGTGTAGTTTAACTACAATACTCACTTCAAGAAAAGGATCATTGAAGCTGACACACTAGCTTCCAATTCGGTTGACAAGGTGTATAAAGAGCCCCCAATTATTATAAACATGTCGTTTCCAAAGAAAAAAGAAGTTCCCAACCTGACATGGGTCTCCAACCTTGTTCCAATAAGAAAGAAAAATGGTTAAATCTGACTCTGCGTAGATTTCAAGGATCTAAATAGAGCCTCCTTAAAAGACCATTATCCCCTGCCCTCTATGGAACAGATTTTACAAATGGTTGCAAGATCCGAGATGTTTTCCCTATTGGACAGGTTTTCAGGTTATAACCAAATATGGCTCGCAGAAGGGGATTAACATAAAACTACTTTCACGACTAAATGGGGAACTTTCACCTACGCAAATATGCCTTTTAGGCTCACAAACACAGGGGCTAATTTTCAAAGAGCCGTGGACACCACGTTTGGGGTGTTGATAAACAAGGTAATCCTCATATACCTTGGTGATCTTATTGTGTTTACCAAAATGGCAGAGGAGCATTTTGTTGCTTTAGAAGCCATGTTTAAAAAATTTCAAGAATTTGGGATATCTCTGAATCCCAAGAAATGTATTTTCAGAATTCCCCAAGGAAAACTCCTAGGGCATGTGGTGTCAAAGGAAGGAGTTTCCATTGATCTTGAGAGATTCAGGGTCATCTTGGAACTGCCCCTGCCGGTCAATAAGAAGGTTGTTCAATCCTTCTTAGGAAAGATCAACTTCGTCGATAGGTTTATATCAGATTTTACGGGGACCTTCCGCCCCATTCCTCTCATGCTAAAGAAATATCTAGTTTTCAAATGGACTGAGGAAGGTCAGAATTCTTTTGAATTGATCAAAGAGGCTATTGCATTGGACCCCGTACTCCACAACTCTGACTTCTCAAAATATTTAATCATGTATGTATACAGGGGAAAAATAGCATAGCATCTTTGTTAACTCAAAAGGGAGAGCGAAAGGGGGAGGAACACCCCATTGCATTCTTTTCAAAAACACTTCATGACTATGAAACAAGGTACAATTTTGTGGAAAGGTAGGCCTATGCCATAGTCAAAGGTTTGAATAAATTCAAACACTTGGTCACACACAACAAAACTCTGGTCATGATGGCTCACCCCAGTGTCAAAGAGTATATAATGGAGGGTGAGATAACTGAAAAAATGGAAAATTGGATTACCAAAATCTTGGAATATGACATAGAGATAAAGCCCAAAAAGCTTGTAAGAGGAAAATGACTGTGTCAATATTTAACACAGGAACCGATTCCCGATAAAATTAATGAGTCGAAAAAAATAATGTACATATAGGAAGATAGGCCCAAGGGGTGGGTCTCTGACAGAATTCATTTTATTCAAACTAGAGAGTACCCTAGCCATCTCCCCTTGAAAAAGAGGAGGTATTACAAGCAACAAGGGACTCATTTCACTATAATTAATGGGTTCCTTTTTAAGAGAAATTTTAATGGGTTAATGTTGAGATGCCTTGAAGGTGAAGAGACCAAAAGAGTCTCAAGAGAATTGCATCATAGAGACTCAGGTGGTCATTTTTTAGCCCAAACCACTACTATAAAGATCTTGCAGGCAAGATACTTTTGGCCTAGCTTGTTTTCCGATAGCCAGATGGAAACAAACAAATGTAAAGTTTGTCAAGTTTATGTAGGTTTCCAAAGAAACACAATGTTTCCCCTCAACCCCATTTTAATTGAGGAACCTTTCACACAATGGGGTATTGATTTCATCGGAATGGTTAATCTGACTTCAAGTGCTAAACACCGGTGTATTCTCATGGAAACTAATTATTTCACCCAGTGGACAGAGGTAGTCCCACTTAAGGAGTCTTCTAAAGATGTGATCCTAGGACTCTTGTAGGATATCACTACTCGTTTTGGTTCCCCCCACACCATTATATCCGATAATGCTAAAGCTTTCCTGGGAGCTAAGGTTTCTGATTTTGTAATCAAACACGAGATATATTTAAAGAAATCCTCTAACTATTACCCCCAAGGGAACGACCTGAAAAAGTCTACAAATAAGAATTTGATAAGACTCATTAAAAGGATGGGACATGAGCATAAAAGGTTGTGGCATGAGCATGTTAAAATAGCCTTATGGTCCAATCAGATCACTCCAAAATAGATCCTAAGACCTTCGCCATATGAAATGGTCTATGGGAAAACTATTGTGATGCCAATTTCTTTGGAGATTCCCACATTACAACTGCTGAAATGATTTGAGATAGAAGAGAATGGAGCAATGTCAGTAAGGCTCGTCGAGTTGGTATAACTCCAGGAAAAGTGTGAACTCACCCACGAGGCCATGATTAATCACTAACAAATAGTTAAGACATGGTTTGAACAAAAGACATCAGAGCCGAACTTCCAAATCAGATCTGTCATTTTAAAGTGGGATACTAGAGCAGCTAAAGTTAGGAACCATGGAAATTTTGACCCCTTATGGACTGGACCATTCATAATTAGTGCATACAAGAAGCATAACTCATTTGATTTTGAAACCATGGTAGGAGATCCTTTGGTGATTCCAGTAAATGGGATTCATCTAAAGCCCTACGTTTAGTTATCTTCTGATATTGTATCATATATATATATATATATATATTATGGCCTGTTTTTTAGTTTTAGTTTTGTTTCAAGCCTTCGCTTTCCTTGGATTTTTTTTTCCATGTGCTCCACTGCCCCTGTCCACATCACTTTTGATATATCGAAGAAAGCACGCTTGCCGTCTTCTCACATTAAAGTTGTCATCAAGGGTAAGGGTATCTTTCCTCAATAAAATATACACAATCAATGCAATATCTATCAAAGGGGCCAAGTTCAGTGCCTCGGGTCTCTCGCTTAAAGGAAGCATTATGAGAAGTAACTTTGGGCACATACGAGTTTTTACTCCAAAGGTAGCAATGGCTATTAAATTCCCCTTGAGATCTACTCGGTAGGATCATTCTAAAGCATTTATATTTTATCATCGAATATTAAAGTTTCCAAAAGCTCCAAAGTCATTCAAAGAAATTCAAATCACCATGGCCGACACCACCTCTAGCTCTACTTAGGTAAAAAATTCCTACGTAGGACATCCCATTCCTCCTTGACAGCACCATACAAAGTTAAAATACCCAGATCCATTATCTTGGTACAACAACCCTTTGTTGGTCATCTACCCCACCGACGATATATTCAAGCCCAGTCTCAAAAAAAGGCCTAAAGCTTTGAGAGAAGTGACATGTGCCATGTTCAACCTCCATGGAGACTCGGAGTCATTTGGTGCTAGGACCTAGAGCACTACTCTTGCCCAATACATGGTTTCTCTCACACACCCATGCCTAGAGCTCATACAAATGTGCACAAAAATTTTCAACTCAGGAAAACCATACCATTAAGGGCTAGAATTTAGCTATTCTAATCACATCGTAGACCATCAGGGGCATGTTAGCCCTGAACTATGATCAGTCAGCCATTTTCTATGATATAGCCAAGCTCTGGAATGTATGGGTCTAATGTCAAATGAAGGCCACAACCCCTCTCCAAGGAACTGAGATAATATGAATCCAATGCATCGGGTGTTCCCGATTTTCCCCCATTCCCTTAAATTCCCTCACACCTGACGCTCAGGATGTCTTCTCTATGCTAGCTTTTATTTTCGAGTAGGACTCTGACAAAGACGTTGAGGACTGGAAGATGGTGGCTATATTCTGAATGAGGACCGTCAACACAAAGAAAATATATAAATTCAACTTCACGGAAGTCATAACAAGGTCAATTTTTGAACAGCTCAAGCATTTCTTAATGATGTCCACCTTCAGGTATTCATCTTTCCTTTTTCACCTCATTATGTACTAAAATGCTCAGTATTCTTCGGTCAATTAATGACCCTGACCCTATGGGATACAGAGGTGAATTCCCTAAATGTTATCTCAACATCTACATGGACCCATATATTGTCTCATTCTTCATATGTCTATGAGTTTTTCAATTCCTTTGTGGAACCTCTTTTGCTAGAGCTCGATCCTAAAGCAATCGATAACAGAATGAATGAATCTACATAGTCTATCTTCTCATACCCATTGCACCCCCATTGACTACTTCTTTTCCAGAGGTTATTCTATGATTCAATTCCATGGATTCAGAAGTAAATCCTTCATGCTCCCAAGGATCCTCACACCTCAGATAACAGGTCTCGAAGTCATCCACCAGCGCATCATGCTAGACCTAGAGGTCAGCTCGACCAAAAAGATGAAATCAATCTATGACCTCCCTTTTAGTAGGGGAGGGATTATTGTAATCAAGAGGTAAGTGGACCATTTTCTGTTTAGGAATTTTTCCTCTTATGGCTTCACCTTGATCCAGGACTCATGGAGGTATGATCCGGATGGGAAAATAGTTAAAACCCTGTCTACAAATAAAATCAAAGTCCCTTGCAAACATGAACCGAGACCTTTTTTCAATTCACGATGAAGCCCCAAGGCTGAGGCACTTGAGGTCTTCATTGAAATCTAGGATATCCCCACTCCAGAATGGGAATCATTTCATCTAGTGAAAAACACATTTGACCCTACTCTAACGATTGGGAGAGGGCTGAAAGCATCCTTAAGAAGAAAGGACTGAAATTCTAGGAAGATTGAGGTATTTTGGAAATACAGGAAGGAAATCGGCCAAACCACACAAAAAATCGATGAAGTTCTCTCTTGCAAGCCCTGGAAGGATAAGTGGGATGTGGAGCATGACTCTGATGTAGATAGTGAGGATATAATTGTCCTTACTTCTGAGAAACCTCTCAGGTCAACTGTGGGATCCTCCAAGCTATAGCAACAAATACTTGAGGTACCTTCATCGGCCACTCCTCTTCATACTCCTCAAATTTCTCCATCCCCCAAGCTCTCAAAAGCTATAACAGAGGAAGAGTATCTCTCCATCCCGGTCCACAAGAAGCAAAAATTAGTCACGATTCCTGGAAGCCCACCACCTGAGGCTCCACTCTCTGTAATGCTTCCACCTCCACCTTCCCATTAAGAAGGAGTCCTTCAGTCTGTCACTACATCCCAACCTCTTCCTCTACCTGATGCTCCTCTACTTCCACGGTACCCTACTTCCATTCTGAGCTTCTCAACTCACATAATCACGCCCTCTTCTTCAGCCTTGGTATCTACAGTATCTCAATCACCAGTGACTATTCCATACGGCCTACCACTTGGTTTCTCATTTTGCGGGAGGGATGGTCTCTTCTCCTTTTGAGTTTTGGAGCCAAGCAGAGGCCACCAAGGTGGTTTGAGATCAAAGGAGTCCAAAGAAGAGAAAGAATGAGATGACGGATTTGTCAATTAAGTAGGTTTGATCCCTATATGATCATAAACAGGGATCCTTAACCATTTCTCACCTTGTCCCTTAGGTATCCCATCCCGTGAAACAAATGCACCATGATGACTATTCCATTAGTTCTATCACATCGGACCTCACTGAATTCTGACCTTAGGACAAAGTCAAGTTGATGAATGAAACGACAACAGTAGTCACTACTGACTATTTGAAGCTCAAAAATTAGATGAAAAAGGTGCAGGCCAGCCTCAAAAAGGTATAATCTATGGTAGCGATCCGCATGGTTGAGTTTAAGGCCAAGGAAAAAGAGGTAGACCAGCTCAAGAAGGAGTTAAGAGGCACATCGACCAAGCAAGCCCTTGTGACTTCTCAAGCAGAGGAAAAATCTCTGACAGCTAAGCTCACCACTGCTGAGGTCCTGGTTAATTCACTTTCACAGAAAAAGGATGGCCTTCAGACCAAGTTAAAATATTTTGATAAAACAGTTAAGGACTTGACCAACTAATTGGGTCAAAAATCTCAGGAAGCTAGAATTGTATCGTTAGTACAAGGTCTATATGCCTCCTTTTGTGACAGGACCACCACCACTGCCAAAAATCTAGCCCCAACACTCAAATTTATATCCAATGCACAGGAATTGTGCTCTAGGGTAGAAAGTGCAGTCTCTATTATCAACAACGCCTTATCCACCAAAGTCTAGGAGTCAAAAATCCTAATTTAGAAAATCTACGATGCCTCAAATCTCACTCTTTAGAAAGCAGGAATCACTGACATGTGGTTGAAAAAGGCAAAGATCAATGAGATTTTGAGTTGTGACAAAGCTTCTGTCAAATGTCAGAATCTCTTAGCACAGCTTCTCCAGGGTATGAGGGAAAGAAAACATAATATCAATGAATTGGTATAGCTTGGTTTCCCCTCTCCCTTCCCATATGAGTCTACGGTCTTATCCAAAGACCAAATTCAAAAACTTTTGATCGCTAAGTGCTAAGACAAGATGATTTTCCAGTCTTTGAAGGAATACTCCAGTTTCGTTGAGGTTGAGGCCATCATTAATCCTATCATACAACTAGAGTTCTACTTGCATGTGGTCATGTAGAGCCTTCAAGGTTTCTCCCATGGGGAGATAATTGAGTTAGACCTAGCTTTTTAAGCCTTGCAGTGAAGAACCTACCCAACAGAAGAAGAATGGCTCAAATATCAAGATTCTTTGTGAATGCTCTAATGACCTGTGGTTAGCCACAATTTTTGAAATTTTGGGAAGGAATGAGATATCAAATTCTTCCATGGAAGGCATGGAATCCCTAGTGAGTTGCCAAACTAATTATATTATTTTATTATGACTCTTTTTGTTAAGTATTTTTTCCCCAGACTCTAGATTCCCTCAGTTGCTCAAAGCTAGTAATGACTAAGTATGAAATGCTCACAAAGGTCTCCATGTGTCTCATAGGTGCATCCCCAAGTCTGAGCATTCAAACGGGTTCTCAAACTCGTGCAGACACTCCACGTGTCTATCCGACAGATGTTTGATATATCCCAAAAGGAAGGGGGACCCTAAGCGAGTGTGAGCCCTCTATGCGGCCCGAATGAGGAGTCTAATTAGACAAGGACTTAATGGAAAAACCAAGAAGGGAGTAGATGCATGGATTTCTATAAAGGGACGGAATATTTATTCCAAAACTATGAAGGTAATATATCTAAATTAATAGGGAAGATAGTGGCAGTATTGCATTTAAAATACTAGGGGCAGGAGCCAAAAGGATAAGTGCAAGGCCTTATCAGAATTAAAAGCAAAGGGTGGTAGCTGAAAGTGACAAAGGAAAAAATGTTTTCCTATAAAAGGAGACGAGATACAAGAAGATTAAAAAAAGAGGGAGATGGGAGAAGCGAAAAAAAAAGGAGTTCTGCATATTTTTTAAGAGTCTAGCCTTAGTAAGTCTTTTTCGTAAGAGAGAAGTGTAATTTGTGCTTTTCAAATTCCTTACGTACCCATTCTCTATATGAATAAAGAGTTCTTATTCTGTGCAATCATATTTTTATGTATGTGTTAAAGCTTTATTTCTTTTATAATTAGTTCTAAATGAATCAGAGAAATTGATCGTGTGTAGTGCTCTTAGAATTTCTTTGCTTTTTTTATTATCTAAAGCTCAATCTTTCAGCTGCTTGCTATTTGTGTTATTGAAATAGTGGATCATGTTGTGTAGCCCTTCAACTCTTTTGATATGGGTTTCAAGTATTCTATAGTTTTCCTCTCTTTTAAATTCAGTGCATCACCTATTTATTTCAGTCATTTACATGCTTTCTCTAAACCTACTCCTAAAAACTAGAGAAGAGCCAGCTTCATTAAAACATGGAGGTCACCTTAGGGCACACGTCTCACCAACCTAAGGTTTCATACAAATATTATGGTTTATCTGTAAGGATCGTCATCAACAAAATCATACTTGGGATTTGTTATCTCTTCCTAAAGGAAGAAATATGGTTAGGTGTAAGTGGTTATACCAAACCAAATATGCAGCTGATGGGTCCATTGACAAGTATAAGGCTCCTCTTGTTGCAAAGGGTTTTTCACAAGTTGAAGGTATTTATTACTCTGATACTTTTTCACTCATTGCCAAAATGGATTATGTACACCTTTGTACTTGCTATTATTGCATGATAGGGGTGGCCCATATACCAGATGGATGTGAAGAGTGCCTTCTTACATGGATATTTACAAGAAGAAATATACATGGAACAATCAGCTGGGTTTTTTCAGGATTCTTCTCTTATTTGTAGGCTCTGAAGGTCTCTACAGTCTCAAAAAATCCCCTTAGGATTGGTATGAGAAGATGGATTATTTTCTTCTATCTATTGGTTTTTTTGCTGTCACTCCAATCATACAATATATCTACAACATGTTGGTAAGGATATTGTGATACTTTTCTTGTAGGTTGATGATCTATTACTTACTAGTAGTTCTTCTTCACACATTCAGACTATTCAAAGGGATCTTTCTACATAGTTTGACATGACCAATCTTGGATTATTGCATTATTTCTTTGGTTTGTAGATTTCTCAGACATATTCAAGGATTCATTTTAGTTGGCAAAATTACATCCATGATTTTCTTCAGTGCTTTGATATGGTTGATTGCAAACCAAGTCCATCTCCTTTTCAGTCCGGGGTTACTCTTACTTCCACATGTACCACTCCACTTTGTGATCCTACTTTGTATAGCATGATATTTCATACTCGAATCATACTTGCCATGTCTCATGTACTTGAATCACACTCACCATGATATTTCATTTGCAGTCAAGCTTGTATCTCTTTTTTCACATTCTCCTCACAGTAGTCAATGGAAGGATGCTAAAAGGATTTTGCACTATTTGTAGGGAACTTCCCACTTTGGCCTACACTACACTAGGGGTTCTACTCATTTGGTTAGGTATACAGATTTAGATTGGGTAGGTTATATTGATGAGAGGTGTTCCACTTATGGATATATTTTTTTCCTTGGTTCTTCTCCAGTCACTTGGGTGTGTAAAAAGTAACAAGCTATTGCACTTTCATCTTCAGAGGCAGAGTACAAGGCAAGATTTATAGTGAGCCAAAAAATTATTTGGCTTCGATAGTTATTGACAGAGTTTGTATTCCCATAGGATTCATCGACAATACTTTGGGTGTGACAACCAAAGTGCAATTCACAATTCTCGCAACCCCATTGAGCACCAGCATACCAAGCATATTGAGATACACATACACTTTATTCGTCATCACATTCAAGATGGAATTCTTTTCTTGGAGTACATTTTGACTCAGCAGTAGGTTGTAGACATCTTTACAAATCCTTTTGCATCACCTCTCTACCTTGAGTTGTGTGGAATGCTTGGGGTTTTAGAAGTTGTTCTTGGGGGGTGTTCGTGAGAACATCTTCTTTCTCTTTCCTTCTAGCAAGATTCTTTCCTTCTTTTGGTTCGATATTTCTTCATGGATATATTATACATGAGTACCTCATCAGGCTTAGTTGTCAAGAATCATACTTTGGACATGCCACTTCTATTTTGGCCCCTAGCTTCACTTAAGGGGGGTGTTTGAGTAGGTATTTACCCTAGCTCATGTTCACCTAGGTACTTTATTTACCTTTATTGTTTTTATCCTCACCCACTTATGTGTGTGGATATTTATTTTTATTTATTTAGATATTAGGGGGATATTATCTAGTTGTTAGGTATAGTTATTTCCTTGATCTATGGTATTGACTAAATACTTGATCTCTAGTTCTTTTCTAAATCTATAGTATTGATTAGTTCTTTGATGACTAGTTCTTTCCTTGATTTATGGCTTGATCTACGACCTTGACTGGTTCTTATATTTTTATTCCTTTCCTATATAAGCAAGGCCCATTCTCATTGTATTTCATTGAGTTCCATAATAATATATGATATTGTTCCTCATTTGTTTGCAAAGGTTTTATGTAAAGTTATTCTGGCGAATTACTTTCATCTTATTGATCGTGGTGTTTGATTAGCATCTGTGTTCTTGGCTTGGTCTGATCTGGTTATCGTTCCTTTTGTTAACTTTTCCTTTTACCTTCCCAAAGGATGATCACCAAGTGCAAAAATATCCCTTTTGGTGACTTTGGAAGCACTTATCTTCTCCTAGATCTAGATATCTTCATGAATCAAATTAAACAAGATCCCCTACACATGAAACACACTTGAAAATAACATTTGCACATTCCTCCTGTCCATTATGAGGGTAACACAATAACTAATTTGGCTGGAGGAAAGGTTTACATTGATGGGAGAGGGATTTTCAAATGTGGGCTAGGTTTTCATGAAAGAAAATTTGATTTTTTTATGCTAAAAATTTAGCATGACAATAGGGTGCAAGCACAACACATGAGGGGTCGACTAGAAGGGTTTATCCCTAACATATAAAATTTTATAACCCTGCATGATCTAGTTTCTAAAAATGTAAAAATGTGATTATCTATTTGAATTCATGAAAACATTATCACAGTTGTAAATATACTTTAGTAGAGTGAATGAGGATCTCACATATTGGAATGTGTATAAAATAGACTTGGAAATATTCCTACCAACTATAAAGACTATAAAGAACAATCTAAATTTTCATTCCTCATATCATGCTCTAAAAAATAAAAAATAGTGTATGTTTTACTACCTTCATCCTCCACTCCAGTAGTACAACAACAACGATCTATATTCATGTAGTCTAAGCAACAACAATAGGCTAAGTATTTCCATGATCGAGGAGGAAGTAGCAGGAAGGAGTCTGTTGGTGCTGACCAACCACATAACAATGATTTTTTATGTATCGGTTTGGGTTTATCTACCAATCATGACTCCTCTGTGAAAAACCTAGTCAGGAATCCTGCAAATGAGGGTTATGGCGTTGGCTTTCTTACCAAAGGTGGAGGTGAAAATGGTTCTCAGGTAAAAACAACCAAAGGAGGTAATTTTTTCTCTTAGGTAGCACATGTTAGCAAACTAGGGGTCAACACTATTTCATTTGCTGGAGGAAAAGGGCGGCCCAACAAAAAATAAAGGCTCGTCTTCCCTTGCAAATCAAAAGGAAAATTATACAAGCCCTCACACCTAGAGCAGGAACCCTAGTGGTCCAATCACAACTACCAATCTAGTGGCGGAGGATTTAGGAGAATTGGTCTGCATAAAAAAAGAAACCCTAACAAATCAGGGGATATTGCATCAAACTAGAGGAAACAAGGCACCAAACCTGTGAACGTTGGTTTGGGAAAAAAACAACGCAGTTATAGCAGGGGTTAGATCTACATCTACATATTCCCTCCTGTAGGACGTTGGAAGCCATATCTGGGGTAAATAGGATAATAGAGAAAATGGTTGGGGATTGGAGAATATACCAAATACTTTTCTTCAGTGGTCTCCAAATAGAATGATAGTGTAAGAAATGTTAACAAGCTATTAAAACCATGACAAGAGACTCCAATGTTGAAGATAGAGGAGTATCTACTACAAAATGTTCTCAAGGAGGAGGAAAATATTTCCATCTTGGCCTCATCTACAAATTTCACAAGTTCTGGCCTAAGATATCTCAGCTCCATGATTGGATTTCTCAAAGATGGAGTGAAAATTCTACCCTTGTGATAAAGTCTATTTTATTATATTTTTAAAAAACCTTGAGCACAGGGATTTAATTTTTGACCAATATTGGGTTTGGGGGTGAACATAAACTCATGTTAAATCCATGGTATCCATCTTTTTATCCTCTAAAATATTCCTTTGGTGCCTATCCTTTTTCGATCCACTTACTAGGAATCCTATTACATCTCTGGAACAAATCTTGCCTTATTGCTATAGGAGATACCCTAGGATATTTTGTGAAACTTGATTATAAAGCCTCTGGTCAAACTCATACAACTTATGTAAGGATTTTGATAGATATTGACACCTCTTAATCCCTTCTAGCATAAATTAACCTGTAAATAGGTGACCGAAATTGGGTTAAAAGGATTGGTTATGAGAGTTTAGCCTTCAAATGTTGGCGATGCTTTCAAACATGGCATCTCTCAGATGACTGCGAACATTCTATATACAAGGAAAAAAATGTGCGGTGGAATGATTCTCTACCAGAAAATCTTATGGTTAACCCCCATTCATACCTAGTTAAGGAATCATCAAACCCCTCATGGGTAAATTCTCCCCCTAATCTAGAGAAAGAACCACAAAACTCTAATCTTCTTATCTTTGTTGGGATAGCTAAGGATTCTTCTACCCAAGAGGTTATTTTTGAATCTACGATGGATTATGCCATGTTTCCCCTCATGAAGGGTCACATTCCTATTAATAATCTTGAATTTTTTCTTTCGATAATTTCGGAAGAAGGTAATGAGGATTAGATGGTGGTGGAATAGAGGAAGAAAGGACATAACAAACTAAAACCCACCATTGTTTCGAACAAGGATTAAGTTATGTCCTAGTTTTTCTTCTTATCACTTTATCTAGGATAGAGGCATACTATTTATAGGTTGTATTTTTCTTATGAGCAGGTCATTGGTTGGCTGCGGACTTGTTGTGATGTTGTTTGTTTCTTTTGGGTAGTTTGACTGCTTTTTTCCTTGGTGCTTTGTTGTACATATAGGTTCTTAGAACTTTTTACTTCTGCATTCTTTTGTTGTATCTAGGTTTTGACCCTTTTGATTTTTTGGGGTATGGTACCCATCAAAATACCATTTACCAATAGTAAAAAAACAATAAGCTAAGGATTAATACAATTTTATGACAGGTAGAAATTTTTGTAGTTCATTGCACAAAATTTTCTAGATATTTGTAAGAAAGCCCGCATAGATTAAAAACGTAAAAGGGATATATTTGAGGGACTTTCAAAATATTAAAAACTTGAAAGGGTAGTATATTGGAAAGGTTATTTAATTAAAAATCCAAAAGGACTATTAAGTAGTGTGCATAGGATGAAAACCGGTAAAATGATGTCTTATGTGTCGATTAGGAGTAGATTATCTTAACATGTAGCATAATCAACATATGGAAAGGTGAGAAAAACATAATATATAACCTCCTAAATCATTGAAGCATATTTTTTCTTAGGACAAAACAAATGTTTAAGTTTAGGAAAGTGTTGGGAGTGTATAAGGGTTTAAAAGTTGACTTGTATATATTTTCCATATTGTTGTATATTGCATAATTCCTAATGTAAGTGCTTAGTATATAAGAGATAAAATATGGAATATATAATGCTCTTTAAGCATAAGAAAATAATCCAAATATCCCCTTTTTTGAAGGAAAGGAAGAAGAGGGATTGGTAAATCAATATTCGCCTCAAATTTTATAAAATCATATAAGTGCATTGTGCAGAAGGTTGATCTTGAATCCTTAATAATGATCTTGGTTTCGATTATGAGATCATGTCTGAGCTCTTTAATCAATAATACAAATTTAACTCTATTATAATATATTCTCAGCTCTTGGTTATATCATCCTTGAATTGTTTGTGTTATGTATCTATTCTCACTGCATGTTATAATCTATTCTATATTTTGGGCATCGTTTAATGGAATAATATGAAATTATCCTAAACTACAACTTTTTGCACATCCTGATGTCATGATTTTATGGAACTTCACTAACATGAAATGACACAAATAATATATTCAAATTGGAATTAAAGTTATAAGATGTAAAGGGGCAAGAATGTACAAGTTAGCCAAGGTTGTTCATCTTATCTTTACTAAAATTTACAATTTTGGATGGATAGCTTGTGATTATCAGAACACATGTATTTATTATTTAAATTAAATAAATCACAATTAATTAATCATGGGATTATATAAGTCAAATGTGAAAATATAACAGGGTGTAATTAAATAGTAATTTTGTTGTACTATGAAAATAACAATACACACACATTAAACACAACATATAAGGTAGGGAAAACCTGGGGTAAAAAAACCACGTAAAACAATTTCCATTATATTAAATTGAGGAAACTACAACTATTGATAACAATAAATCTTCACTTCTTCGTATTTACATTCTTGGTCTCTGGACCCACAAATGCTCTCCTAAAATAATCCAAATGAATATTTTTTTGACTATGCATTATTATCAATCTCAATTGAGATCAACCTATTATATAGGGTGGGTGATTCGGTTGCACCTATTGGTTATATTGTTTCACTTTTTAAAATTAATTTAATTATAAGAATTAATTAAATCTTCCACATGATGGTAGAATGGACTTGAGAATATAAGTTATATTAATAACTTATAACAATAATATGTATGTGTATAGGTGGTGGCCCCCTAAAGGTGACCCCACTTAATATTATACATTCCAACACTCACCCTTAATATTAAATGGGGAAACATGTGGAAGTTACCTTTAATACAAAAGGATTTTGAATCCCTAAATCATCCATGATGATTTAGGCAAGTATGTCAATAGTGATAAAACATATGCTAAGGCGAACATCATGTATTCTGGACTACTTGATAAACTACTTGTTATAGTTTAGCTTTTATTTTACTCAAGGACGAGTACATACTATAATTTTTAAATAATTTTACGGAGCCTTTTATAAATTAGGGGTCTTTCATAACAAATTCTTCACTGGGTTTTACAAGTAAACTCAAACAATGTGATAATTTATATAAGTCTCACTTACAATGAATTTTAACGAACATTTTATTTTACAATAGAAAAGGTATAGAATATTTACAACAAGGCTATTATGAGGTGGCATTGACATACACCTTCCCCCTCAATGGAAGCTTTGAAGGCATAGAATTTCAAAAAAATTAGATTACTTTACAACACGTAAGGGATACATGAATATATATGAAACGTGATCTTCTAACATGAAGTTTTCTTGATCATTTGATTTGGAAGTGGAGATCAAAGTCTTCCGCATGATCATTTTATTCAAAGTTTTCTATGTGATCATTTGATTCAAAGTATTCCATATGATCATAAGATTCAGAGTTGGTGATCAAATTCTACCACATGATCATTATATTTATACGTGGAGATAAAATCCACCATTGATGAATTTTTCTTGAAAAAAAATGCACATTAATCTTGGTATGCTTTGTTCATTGATTCTGAACTAGATTGTTTTTAAGATCCATATATGCTAGATATTAAACAAGAGTGGATTTATTCTATTGACATCCATAAGGAGTTATACCAACAATATTTTCAGCCATATGGCTTTTTTAGTTGCTTTTATATCACTTTCATACTCTACTTCAAATAGAAGAGAAAGACATTGTTAGTTATTGCTTGCTACATTAAGTGATATCTCTTGTATCAAACTTGAAAAACCTATCTAGACACACATTTCCTATATATCACACCATGGTTATAATCACAAAAAATATAACAACATCATTTAGAACAAGCATAATATGAAACATAATTAAATGTGATTTTAATATGTTCATTTTCTAAACCCACTTTCCAATTATCCTCATATAGATCCTACATAAATCTATAAGAAACAAGCCTATTGCATAGGAAATATCAGTCTGGTAATAGTTGAATAGATCAAACTACCAACATGTTGCATGTATAAAGTAGGATTTTATTTTTCACATACAAGTTTAGGATTGTATTAAATTAAATTATTAGCATATAGATATTGAGACACAAAAATAGAGTTATGATATTAAAATATGGCCATGCCTGATACATGATTCAAAAGTCCTAGATAAGACATTTTACAATATTGTTTCAACTTAGTTTTAAATTTGAGAATCAAACTAGTATCACTATTGGTAATAAGAAGGTCATAAACATATAAAACAATCATTGTAATGTGATAATTTTATTTTTTAACAAATGAATCATTATCAAACAATTACTATAACCAAGTTCTTTGAAAAAATTGTTAATTTAAGTATAACAAGCTCTAGAAGCCTGTTTTAAGCCATAAAAATATTTATTTAGTCGACAAACATAATGCCTTTGATAGGTTCCCAATATTTTGAATCCATTAAGTTAATATAGATGGTAACACATTTTATGATATTCCCCTATAAACCTATATATCTATATTGTCTGGAGAAGGATATTTATCTTTTAGGAATTACATTTCTTCCTTAAGAGAAACATAGAAGAGTTCGATTGAATTTTCACAAAATGGATTTTCAAGGATGTGGACATTTCTATTTTCTACAATCACATGTTTATATGGATAGTATAATCTCAATCTTTTAGTTTGACCTCCATGAGTAGAAAATATAACTAATCAAGAGGTATGATCAAGATGTTTGCGGAAGGGTTTAACATGTTTCTTACCACATAAGAAACCTTCAAAAATTTCATGATTGGATTTCTATTTAGGAAGGCTTATCAAAAGATTAAGATAACAAAAATCAGACATGATTATAATATTTAAATGTCTTAATTCTTCATTCTATAGTTACACTTATTTTTAGTGTTTGTAGAAAAAACAAGATTTAGAAGAAAAACTAAAAAATGTATAATCCATTTTCTAAATACCAACTGCAATAACTTTATCAAATTCATTTTTAACATACCACTTATTTTCAATAAGTGGTTTAATTTTTTAATAATAAGTAAGTCAATTTCATATAACATAGCTAGAAAAATATTTTGAAAATACTCAAACTAATGATGATAAGTCTATCTTTATTAAGGCGATCATTAAATCATGGGAGATAGTTTTACAAATATGAGTAGGATTAAATTTTGATACTTCTTTAAGGATTAAATAGACGTACTAATAAACATATACTAATGTGTGATCTATATTTTATAGGTTTTAGATATCTTACTTGCAATAGTTTCATATAGTGATAAAACATAAGGGTAAGTAAAATAAGTCTGAAGATATCTTCACCCTCACCTTACTATTAGAAAATAACATAGTGCTTGAGATACACAAATACAACGTATCTAACTATATATCCTCTGATTTAACAAAGTGTGAGTTTGCAAGATCCTATACCAACCTTGCATAGGGTAAATGGGATTTTTAAGTACATGTTTATATTTCTTATATAAATACAAGTTATCAATTAAATATTTGATAATTTTCTACACATGTAAAAAATATATACTTAAATTATACTTTATATAATAACATAATTTTATATTTGAACGTCATGTTTCCAGAATATAAATAAATAGTCTTTACTTCGTAATTAACATAAACCATGTAAATTGTAATCCACACCATATAAATTCAAATAATCTTAGGGATTTCCCTCAATCTCAAAAATAAACCACATATATTCTAAAGATAAAACCATTCCTCACACATGTCATTAGATTGATACATTTAGTTCATCACTAAATACTATATGAACTATACTATAATGGGACCGATGCTACAAGAAAAAAACATGAATGGTTATTTTAGTATTTCTCAAGAAACTTGTTTCAAAACTAAGAATGTGTACTAAAATTGCTCAACTCTTTTTTTTATTAAGGGTAAAAGAGGGTTGAGGGGACCATTCCCCATTATAATAAGTACCAATGGAGACAAGAGTATATCAATGTGGAACTCATAGGTCTTCCTCTACTAATGGTAAGGAGGGATAACTAAAACAAAATAAAAAAAACATCACAAACAAATGCAAAAGTAAAAAAACCAAAATATATCCATGAGGCTTCTTCCCATGGGATCTAAGATGCATCTTAAGGGATTCATTGGAAAATTTCCCTTTCTTCCTTCTTCTCATAATAGATGAACCATCATTGGTGTTCAGATTTACATTTTTGTTTGTATGAATCGGTATGTTAATTTCAATATTATTTTTATCCGCCTAATTTTGGATCTTCGTGGAACCAAGAGGAAGGAACATAGTCCCCAATCTCAGAGATGGGGGGTGTAGCCTTCTCTACTGAGGTAGAGGGAGGGATGACCCCCTCATTCAAAAGATCCATATCTTCCTCATTCGCAGACCCATATTTAGATTCACTATCTGAGTGACGATCAACAACCAGATGAATAGGATCAGAAATCTTCCACCAAGAAGTACGGCTACTGACATGCTTCTTACCATACTTGCATTCCATGACTAAGTGACCAAGGGAAAAGAAGGTCTAACATCTAAAGGGGAAACCTTTATGGTCTAAGTTTTGAGTCCATATTTTGTCCTCAACCTTAAGATCAATAGAAGTAGGAAACTCCATTGAAGTATTCATGTTGACCAAGATGTGGGTATACATGGTATACTCATAAAAGGTCATTTTTGTGTCAATATCCAAGGTTTTACCCAAATAATCCCCAATGTAAATTAAACATTTCTCATCCCAAAACTAGAGAGGCAGATATGGGAAACAAATCCAGAAAATTCAGACTTGAAAGGCTTCAGTAACAGGATTGAAAAGAGGGAATCATGGATTCATAATAAAAAAGTAGGATTGATAATTCCAAAGTCTATCAAAAATCAAATCTCTATAAGAGGTTATATCAAAGAAAATAATGAAGAAACCTCTAGCTGTGGGGAAAATGTCCACTTTACCTTCCATTACCGGGATCCAAAGAGAATAGATCCATTCATGGAGTGCAGGAAAACCCGGGAAATTATTGTTGAATCTACAGATAAGGCCATTTTATGGGAAAATTTCTCAAATAATTATTTGAGCCAAAACTTTTCATTTCATAGTTTCCACTGATTATGAAGCAAATATTGAATAGTTCTTAGTTAATATGTACTTAGATTCATAATTTTAATGAATCTATCTCATTGAAACACATAATAGTTAAACAAGGGTATAATACTTATTTTAAAATGTAAAACTTGATACACATATAAATATATTCATTGTATAAATATTAGTTATGGCCTAAATTTTTTTATTGGATTGATACTTAAACAATAGTACCCAATTTTTAATAAAAACTAGAAAGCTTATATTCTTAGTGTTCATGATTGAAAAACCAAGTTGAATCCTAGTTAATTAATTTTGACCGTTGTCTCCTTAGTGAAGATTAGGGTTCAAAGATTTGAAAGTTTTAAACTTGGATTTATCAAAATTGTAGCTCCTCTAATATATGGATTTAGGGAAAAAATTAATTTTAGTTTTTGTGTTTTGTAGGGATTAAAAATAGAATCATCACAGGTCATCCAATCCTTCATGCCAACTACATTTAGCCTTTCTTGGACATGTCAAATCAAGTCTGACTTGTTAGAGATGGCAAATGGGTTGGAGATGAGATTTGGAAAGTGGAGATCAAGCCACACAATGAAAACAAGCACAAGAAGGGAGACCAAGGATGCATGGATTTGTAGAAATTAGGCACATAAAATAACAACTAACAAAAACAAAATAAATAACTGCTAATAAAACAGGTTATTACAAACTCATATCAACACTTTTATGCATATATTTCTTCTTCCTTGTCAGATCTTCATCTCAATACAATATCTCTGAATGTGTTATGTTAAAACACTTACAATTTCCTCTAATAAATAGATGGATTTCATCTAACAATAAAACACTGAACTCTCCTAAAATAGAACTAAAAAACACATGCTTTTGTGCAATACAAAGCTTTTGATTTATTTTCTTTATTAGATTTTCCTAACAGTAAAGAATCTAAAAGTGAACTATCTAAAACTTAAAAGCATGTAAAAAAAACTATTTTTTTTTGTTTTTCTAGGGAAAAAATTAAACTCTTTTTCTAACACCCCCCCTTAATTTTGACCTTTAAAATTTTATTCTTCTGGAGCTGAGTGTGAACTTCCAGATCTGATATATTCTTGATCACAAACTCCCAAACAACTTCTCAAATACTCAAAAACTTCATTTCCCAAATATTTTGTAAAAATATCAGCAAACTGATCTTCAGATCTATAAAATTCAAGACAAATTTCCTTTTTGTTAAACAACTCCCTGATGAAGTGATACCTCATTTGTATGTTCTTGTTCCTCTTGTGAAAAAACATGATTTTTGGATAATGCTATTGCTAAATTATTGTCACAAAAATATGTGTAGCATCCTCTTGATTCTTCCTCAAATATTTCAACACTCTTCTCATCCAAACAACCTGACATGTTACTCCTTTTGTTGTTACATACTCTGCTTCTACTAAAGATAGTGTGATTATGGGCTGCTTCTTCGATGCCCATGAAACTACACCTATTCCAAAGTGAAAATCTTAGTTGGATGTACTCTTTTTTGTCATCAATACTTTTGACACTGTCACTGTTTGTGTAACCTATGAGTTTGAACTGATCTGATGTTGAATGCAAAATTCCATGATTCTTAGTTTCACATACATACCTTAAAATCCTTTTTATAGCTTGCCAATGTGAATTTCTTTTGGAGATTTCATGAACCTTGAGATGAGGCTCACACCATACATAATATCTGGCCTTATTTCTATCAAATACAAGAGATTTCCAACTAGCCTTTTGAAAAATGTTGGATCTACAAATGATCTGCTATCATATTTTCTTAACTTAAAACCTACTGCAATAGGTGTTGGCACTAGGTTATAATTCAACATGTTAAATCTCTTGAAAACATCATTATCATAACTTTCTTGTGAAATAAAAACTCTAGCTTCTGATTGTTTAACTCCAATGCCCAAAAAATAGTGCAAGAGGCCTAGATCTTTCATCTCAAATTCTTTCTTCATAGCTGATTTGAATGAATGTGTAGATAGATTTCCAATGATGATTAAATCATCCACATATAAACAAGCAATCAAAATTTTACCTTGCTCATTGATCTTGATGTATAAGGTAGGTTCACTGCTACTCCTACTGAAACCATTTTGTATCAAATTAGAATCAATCCTATTGTACCAAGCTCTAGGTGCTTGTTTGAGACCATAGAGCACTTTTTTCAACTTGTATACATTTCCTTTGTGACCTTTAAATTCATAGCCTTCTGTTTGATTCACATAAACTTCTTCTTCAAGAAAAACATTCAAGAACGTTGATTTTACATCCATATGATAAATAGGCCATTTTTTTAGCTGCAATTGCTAAAACCATTCTTACCGTGTCCAAACGTGTTATAGGTGCAAATGTCTTGTTGTAATCTACTCACAATCTACTCCATATTTCTATGAAAAACCTCTGGAAACCAACCTGCTTTATGTTTATATACTTTACCATCAGCAATATATTTGGTCTTATAGAACCACTTCACCCCTATCACATCCTTTCCTTCTGGAAGATCTACCAATTCCCATGTCTGATTCTTCTCTATAACATCTATCTCATCATCCATGGCTTGAACCCAAAATTCATTTTTTATAGCCTCTTCAAAGTATAATAGATCTATAGCTTGAGAAAAAAATGCAAAAACTAAAAAAGCATTAGTTGTATCGACATTATAAATCTCACTAAGACTCCTTGGTTTTTGTTGTAAAGGGCTATCTGATGATGGATTGTTTTGTACTGAAGGAGTTGATTTTAGTGCTCTTTTTGGTGTCTATTACATGGTTGGAGATGACTGAAATCTTGGATATCTCCTAGATGTGGATGGAGGTGAAGCTTTTGCTATAACTTGTGGTGCATGTCCAACATTTGAAGAAGATACAATACCTTGCTTCTTTATGCTTTCATCTGCCATATCATCATGAGGAATAATTGTTGCTACACTGATTGTTTTTTCAATACTTCCATACCATGCCTTATTTTCAACAAATTGTACATCTCTACTGATTATGACCTTTCTAGTAACTAGATTAAACAAATTGTAAGATTTTGTATTCTCTAAATATCCAAAAAATATGCACTTTTCTCCTTTATTGTTTAACTTATTCATTAGCTCATCATGCACATGTGTGTATGCCACCTAGCCAAAGATTCTAAAATGAGAAACATTGTGTTTCCTCTTAGTCCAAGCTTGTTGAGGAACCATGTTTAAGGAAATTTTCATTGGACACCTGTTTATGATGTAAACATCAATTACTACTGCTTCTACCCAATACTCATTTGAAATATGCTTTTCATTCATCATACTTCTCACCATCTCCATGATGGTTCTATTCTTTCTCTCTGCCATGCCATTCTGCCACGATGTATACTTGGAAGTAAACTACTTGTGTATACCATGATATTTGTAAGAATTCAGAAAAACATTGGAAATATACTCACCTCCTTTGTTTGTCCTCAAAAATTTGATGTAGTACCCACTTTTCTTTTCTACTAAAGCCTTGAACTACTGAAATATATCAAAAGCATATGATTTTTGTCTCAAAAAGGACACCCATGTCTTCCTTGTATAGTCATCAATGAATGTCATAAAATATGATCAACCTCTAATAGAAATTGTTTACATTGGTCCACATAAATCTGAATGAAAAAATCCAAGTGGTACACTTGTTCTTTTTGTTTTACTAACTAGGAAGGACTCTCTATGTTGCTTTCCTAAAATACAACCTTCATAAACTCTATCTAGTTTCTGAATCAAAGGAAAACCTTTCACCATATTTTATCTGTGTAATAAATTCAAAACCACCAAATTTTAAATGACCAAACCTGAGATTTCATAGCTTTGATTAATCTTTTTCAACTAACTAAAAAGATGATTTAATCTCCTTAGCTTTGGAATGATCTGTAGCATGAAGTCTAGATGTGACTGGTATAATCTTCAAAGGAAACATTATGTTTCTTGTCATCTTCACTTTAGAAATCACCTGGGTACTTGGAGCTTTATCCACAATCACACATTTGTTGTTTTCAATGTAAAATTTGTATCCCTTTTGTACCAATTGACCAATACTCATAAGAGTGTGCTTCAAACATGCAACATAATAAACATCCTGCATAATATTCTTCTCCCCCTTTTTAGTTAGAATGTTGATTATTAATTATCCTTTTACAGTCACTATATTATTATTGCCAAGGGTAACTTCTGTCTTTACTGACTCATACAAATTAGAAAATAAATCTAAGTTACTTGACATGTGATTACTACAGCCAGAATCCAAATACCACACATCATTAAGAATCTCTTGTGATAGATTACACTCAATAGGAGATGCTTCAACAATATTTTTGCATGCAATAAACATGGATCTTTAAGTAGAGATCCCAACCTGATTTTGATTTTTCTTATTTTGATCATAATACTTTTTCTTGCATTCATAAACATACTTCCCATATCTCTTGCAATAGTGACACTGCACATGCGACTTATCTTGTCTCTGACATGAAAAATTATTATGATTATGCTCTTGACTATGTCCTCTTCCACTTGACGTTGATGGACCGTTGTTGAGTCCTCTAGATGAACTTCTTCCTCTGCCTCTAGGGCTGAAATTTCCTCTTCCTCTTCCATGATTTCTTGATACCTATGATGAAGAATCTTGATCTATAACTATATGTGATATATTCAACCTCTGTTCATGATTTATAAGTGATGTATGCAACTCATCAATTGAAAACTAAATTAGATCCTTAGTTTCTTTAATAGAAACTACCAAAGGATCAAATTAAAACCTCTACGTAATTTTTCGATAATCCTTCTTTCCTCAATAGTTTCACCATGATATTTGATTTGATTGAATAAACAAACTAAAAAATTAAATAATGATTCTACAGAATCTGAATCTTTCGTTAACATATTTTCAAAATCTCTACGAAGTAACTGTATCTTAGCATTTTTTAATTTCTCTTTACCTTGATACACAATTTGGAGAGTTTCCCACACAATTTTTGCTTTACTGGTTGTTGCCACTCTAGGTAGGATGCTTTCATGCATGGCTTGATGAATGATGAAAATAGCTTTTCTGTCTTTCTTTCTTAATTCCTTCAAAGTGTCTTTTACTTCATGTGAGAGTGTGTTATATGTTGTTGCATCTACGGGATCTATGTACTCATTCTCTATGATTTTCCACACATCCTATGATTTGAATAGTTCCTTCATGGTTAATGACCAATACTCATAATTCTTTCCTATAAATTATGGTGTCTGTAGACCGGATATAGAAGCCATAACCTGTTGTCAATTAGAAACCTACTAAAAAAAATCCACGCTCTGATACCAATTTATATAAATTAGGCACATAAAATAACAACTAACATAAATAAAATAAAGAATTACAAATAAAACAGATTATTGCAGACCCATATCAACACTTATGTGCATATATTTCTTCTTCCTTGTCAGAGCTTCGACTCAGTACAATCTCTTTGAATGTGTTATGTTAAAACACTTACAATTGCCTCTAATAAATAGATGGATTTCATCTAACAATAAAACACTCAACTCTCCTAAAATATGATTAAAAAGCACATGCTTTTGTGAAATACAAAGCTTTTGATTTATTTTCTTTATTAGTTTTTCCAAAAAATAGGAATCTAAAAGTGAACTATCTAAAAATTAAAAGCATGTAAAAAATAAAACTGGTTTTTTCCTTTCTAGGGGCAAAATAAAACTCTTTTTCTAACAAGATATCTATGGTTTATAGAGGCCATAATAGGTCAAGCCAAGCACCATCATGCAACCGCACAAGCCATGTTAGAATAAGGAGGGGTCTACCTTGTTTGTAGGGTAATATTTAATCCACATATTTTTAGAATGGTTGTTGTCATGTATATACCACCTGTATTGATTTAAATCAAATCATAAGTTTTAAAGTTCTAGTACTTTTTGTTACAATGGATCTGAGTTATCTATGTGTGTGTCTGTCAATTGAGAAGAAGTGTGTGGAGGGTTGTTTCCTTAGATGCCATGTTAAAATACGGTGTTGATCCATACAAAATAATTTGCATATTTCAATTAGTGTCCTTAGTGTAAATAATATATCACTATAAGATGTTGAAATATTTGTTTTATGGCATTCATATTGTATTGTTCCTTTTCTTATTATGATATTAAATGTTAGAGTTGTATATCATGGACATGTCTTCTACATAATGGAAATTATGATTACGCTCCAAAACCATCTTTATTGAAGGCAACACAGATTTGATGTTTCAACACGCAACCCTTCTGACAAATCAAGGGTTTTGTGGAGTAAAAATGAGAGGCATAAGTAGGACAAAGCAAGATGAGTATGGGCTATATTAGATCAAACTTGAGTGCAAAGGAACAATACCATATTCGTTTTAAAAAGGATCAAGTATATTGTGAAGGGGGTGAGCCAAAAAAACTCAACTATATATTAAAAAGGGTTCATTTTAGATCTCGGTAACAAGTTTTAAAATTTTAATATCAAATATAATGTCTTATAGGAAATTGTATTTGGATTCTAGTATAGTATATTTTAGGATTAATAGTTTAGGTTATAGATCTAAAAAGCATGGATTTTCTATATACAGTAATAAGTAACAAAACAATTTTTATTTCAATGCAATATCTTTTTGTATTTTTATTTTTATTTTCTTTGAACTTGGATACAATTTCTATATTAATTTTACATAAACTAAATTTTCCCTAAAAAAACTTGCACACACACCTTAGAATCACTCCAATACTTTGTCCAAACAATTGGATTTATTAATTAAATTAAATAAATCAAAATTAATTAATCATGGGATTATATATGGTAAATGTGAAAATATAATAGGAGGAAATTAAATAGTGCATTTGTTGTACAGTGAAAATAACAACACACACACATCAAACACAACATTTAAGGTGGGAAAACCTGAGGTAAAAATTCCCACCTAAAATAACTTCCTTTATATTAAATTGAGGAAACTACGGCTACCCAGCACACTAAATCTTCACTTCTTCATATTTGCATTCAGGGTCTCAGGTCCCACAAATGCTCTCCTAAAATAATCCAAATGAATATTTTTCCGATTATGTATTATTGTCAATCTCAATAGATATCATGCTATTATATAGGGTGGTAGATTCGATTGCACGTATTGGTTACATAATTTCACTCTATTTAATTAATTCAAATGTAAGAATTGATTAATTATTCCACAAGGTTGAATGGACCCGAGAATATAAGCTATATCAATAAATTATAACAATAATATGTATGTGTATATGTGGTGGACTACCAAAGGTGAACCTAGATAATATTATACACTCCAATAGCGAAATGAAACAAAAATTTATAGAATGATGTACAAAGATAATTTATTACTTTTCTTAATTGATATTTCTTGAATTTTGTGATGATGAAAAGTGTAGAGATGAGGAAGTCAAGAAGGAGCTAGGGAGATGTATTGATTGGAATTATAATGTGAGAATTGTTTTAATAAGGGAGCATATCCAAAATTTTCATTTTTAAAGAATAAATTACCAAATTTGAGTGTCTACATTTTCACCCCTTTAAGTTTGTAATTAAAAATTACATTTTAAAGAAAAAATATACCTAAGTGTTTACACATACTTTGTATTCACTCAATATTTGTCTTATGATGTATTAGTGTTGAAGCACGCGATGGTGAAACCCAAAACACAATGCAATGTAGTCAATTTCTATGATAGGAACTAAATAATAACTCGACATGTAAATAACACTTGTAACTTTTGTAAAATTGAACTTGTAAAAAGTAAAGTAAAGGAGATGAAAACATGGAAGGAGTACACTTTTTTTTTGTGGGGGGTGGAGCTCTAATTCTTGTTGTACTTTGGAGATTTAGAGTTATCATTGAAATGTTGAAGGATTGGGGGTGATCAGTTTCCAATTGTATTGCAAGAGAAACTAGAGTGTTGAGTGTATGCAACCCAACATCGAAGAGGAGAGAGAGGAACCAAAGTACACCATTTTGTAGAGAATAATATGTAACATAATTTTTAGTAACCATGATATATTCCCCTAAAATTTTGAAAGAGGAGAGTAAGGGATGCCTACTAAGAACTTAGTCAATTTGATGTCTTTCATAGCCCCACAAACCACACCATTGTAGATGGATCTAGGCCTAATTTTTTAAATAAACCACGTAGTCGAAAAGGAATGGATAATAATTCCCCCACTATGACCTTGTTCTTGTAATTTTATTTTATTAGTATAAAGGAAAATGAATGAAGAATGAACTCCCCCTGTATAATGCTTTGTACTATGTAATACCTATTTAAAATTTCATTAGAAGTCTTAAAATAATTGTAGGAGTCTAAAATTGTTTGAAATTTATGATACTCTCCCCCCTACCTAGGAACGTCCAATAGGATTAGGATTGTACTATAATCTTGACTAGAACTGTAGGGTTTTGATTATTATTTATTTATGTCACTTCTTAGTATATATACTTATTTCTAAGTATTTTTACCCCGTGAAAAATTATTTGTGTCTTCTAGTATGCATGTATCAACTCATAGACACTAAAATTTGGTAACTCATCTTTGTACAATGTCAAGTTTGACCATTTCCCTTGCCAAGAAAAATTCTCAAATTTGGAATCCAATCTCCTCATCTCTCTAGCTCTTCTACAACTTGCTTATGTTTACACTATGCTCTGTCATTAATTATGAGAATATTATTTAATCAAAGTAGTATATAAAACCTCTGATGTTCACTACATTACTTGTAATTATGGTATTCATCTCTCCAATTTGAAAACATATGGAAGGGTTTTGGATGTAGGGTTCAATCTTGGATGACATATACGGTCTCATCCCTTCACATTCATTGACTCTAATTTAAATTTCAAATATTTTTTTTGTTCGTTTCATCTTCTTATGGTCATACTTAGAATATTTTACCTATGGAAGGCTATATAAGAAATTCATTATCATTTTATAACTCACTTAACACTTTTACAAGCTATTATTGTAAATGTCATTCCAAGGGTAAGTGAACCAAGTTGGGGGGCCAAAAAGTGGACAAAAATCCACTTTTTTGCGATTTTGGCCATAACACACTCGTGTTATGGCTCGGTCACACTATAACACAAAAGGGGATAATCAAGGTTACATTATAACACAATCGCATTATGGCTCGGTAAATTTGAGCCATAACTTGCTCATTTTTTTACTTTCATACAACACAATCAAAATCCAAGAGTAGTTTACATTGCAAAAACAAAAAAACACTAAATGAGAGAGAAAAAAATGAGCACTAAATAACACGAACACATTTTGTGGCATTTACACCATGTGGTACCTTGAATCAATGATGGCAATGAGCTCAGAAGGTTGGTTATTGTTGATTTTAGGTTTATTTTCCTTATTAATCTTATTTTTTTGTTTTTTTTTATGTATATGTTATTTATTTTCATTTTTAGATATTTCTATATCTTCAATTCAAACCCCTCATTCACCCACAAACTAATATGAAGAAGAAAACATCCCTGAAACACCCCCTTCAATAGCAAGACATCCTCCTAACACCCAACAACACATTTTGGGGGAGATTGAAAACAATGAAGTTCAAATTGAGGGTTTAATAAAAACCCTAATGTCACAAATGCACATCTTCAAAACCTAGCTGAATCATTAGGAACATTATTATCTAACATTGACAGTGTGGTTGGATAAATAAACACATGGGATATTTTTAAAACTAGTTGATGTAATTTTTATGCCGAAAAGTTATCTTATGATGCAGTGAAGAAGAAAAAAATCATAAAAGACAAATTGTGAGCATTATTTACTGATCCTAAAACAAATGCACCATTATGATTGGATTGCAAACGATTCCCCAACCACTGGTGTAATCATGAGGGGATAAAAAATAATTTTTAGGATAGGTGGTGGATGGTTTTTTACCAACCACCTTGTAATAATTTTGAGTTGGCAGAATATTTCTTGAGGAAACTCTATTGTGAGTTCATCCTCAATAAAATACCTAACTATTTTGACATTCGACGTTATCAGGGAAGAGGCAAAGCCTCTACATAGAATAGAGTGGGGGCACAACATTTATAGAACCGGATAGCTAGACCTATTTCTCAACCACTTATT
Organism: Taxus chinensis; assembly: GCA_019776745.2. NCBI lineage: Eukaryota > Viridiplantae > Streptophyta > Pinopsida > Cupressales > Taxaceae > Taxus > Taxus chinensis. The sequence continues at coordinate 639,514,872 of CM034150.1, read as the reverse complement.
CATCATGTTTCAGTCCTTTATGTTGTGAAGGAGACAATTGAGGTTAAAACCCTTTATTCTATCAGGACATTGAAACATGCATTGCTTCAGCATGGTACTCATCTCTCCCAGAGTGATGAGGCTAGTACTTCGAGGAAGAAAAAATCATATGCCATAGAGTGTCATGTGTGTGGGAGTATAGGCACCTACGGGTTGACGGGGCAGCTTCACAACCTAGCGAGATAGCTACATAGCCTCGCGGGGAAACTTCACATCATGGTCAAGATGCTCCTGTTGAGTATTTTGTCATTGATGTCAAAGGTAAAACATTAGTGTTGATATAAATATTGAGGTTTGACTATTATATTAATATTCAATTTTACAACATTAGTGTTCATAAAATATTATCCATGTCAAAATTAGTGTGATGTCAAAATTTGAATATTTTAATATTCAACATCACAAAGGAATCCTATGACACATGGTGGGATGTGTAACGGATCATTTTTTAATGAGGTACATTTAAAATGAAGGTTACGTAATGCATGATAAATGTACCTCATTAAAAAAATGATCCGTTACACATCCCACCATGTGTCATAATATTCCTTTGTGATGTTGAATATTAAAATATTCAAATTTTGACATCACACTAATTTTGACATGGATAAATATTTTACAAACACTAATGTTATAAAATTGAATATTAAGATAATATTCAAACCTCAATATTTATATCAACACTAATGTTGTACCTTTGACATCAATGACAAAATACTCAACAAACTCCCCCTTTGTCATTGATGGAAAACCTCTACTAAAATTATTCATGAGAACCTGTCTGTTATGAAATCTAACTTTTTACCTCTGATCTCTTTTTGTACCGATACATTGTATTTGTTCTATGCAACTCTCCCCCATGCTGCAATTCTCCCCCTTTGACATCAATGGCAAAGGGATAACTAAACCAATTACCAGAACCTGTACTTGGAGCTGAAGATAATGTAATGTGTAGCTCCCCCTATGTCCATACTCCCCATGTGATAGTCAACGAGTAAGAGTGATAGGAATCACTCCGAAATTTTTTCTGAGTGACTCAAAATATTCCTTTGTTAGGGTTTTTGTAAATATATCAGCAATCTAATCCTTAGTTCCAACATATTCCAACTTCACCTTCTAATCTACAACTTTCTCTCTCAAGAAGTGATACTTAATGGGAATGTGCTTTTTCCTAGAATGCATGACTGGATTTTTTGAGATGTTAATAGCACTTGTATTGTCACAAAAAATGGAAACAAGATGCTCATACTCTACCCTTCTTGGTTGAATTGAATTGATATTAGTGTTCGTAAAATATTTATCCATGTCAAAATTAGTGTGATGTCAAAATTTGAATATTTTAATATTCAACATCACAAAGGAATCCTGTGACACATGGTGGGATGTGTAACGGATCATTTTTTAATGAGGTACATTTAAAATGAAGGTTACTTAATGTATGATAAATGTTTGAATTAAATATAGGAGTTACATTTGCATTAGTGATGAGTTATGACATGGAGGAGTTACAAAATTGAAGTCAAAAAGAGAATATATCCTTATGGGGTGGATTTTTTCATTTATGGAACATTAAGGACGTGTAAGGGAAGTTGGTCATGCGTATTTATTGAAAAATATGAGTTACACTTGACCATGAAAAAGAATATTGCTATTTAGAGAAAATATTCATTATTTTTGTAACCGCTAAGTGATGTGGCTTCCTCATTCCAAATATGGTGCATTTTTTACGTAAATTTTCCCATGGTATGGGCACATGGTTTTAGGGAAACCACAAGTTGTTTTTCCTCTCCTTCTTCTTATATAAACAAGTGTTGTGTGCACATTTTGTGTGTGGAAAAGAAAGAGCGTTTTTTTTAGAGTGATATGTATGTGAAGTTATTATTGTAAATCTCTTAAGTGAGTATGAGTATGTGGAGAGAAAATAAAAAAGGAGAAATATTATTGATTTTTATTGCATATTTTCTGAAGTGGGTGCTCGTATTGGGGATTGGTGTCTCCAGAAGTTGGTGCTTCGAATTAGAGATTGCAAAGTCAATGGTGTTTGCATTCAAGGGTTGAGTGGGTGCTCATACTTTGTAAACACTATTTTATTTTGGCTGGATTTAGATAGTAGATCCAAGCAGTCTCCTTTTGGTGGATGTAGCCCACACTAGGTGAGCCATAGTATATCTGGTGTTATGTGCATTTGATTTCTGTGTGTGCTCTCATTTATTTTCAGATTTGAATATCTTATTAAGTGTAAAAAAAATTATTAAGTTGGAGAAAATTTTAAATTATGAAATACTGATTCAGCCTCCCTCTCAGTATTCTCGTGCTTCTAACAGCTCCCCAAGCTGAGTAGAGTGTCTAATTAGAGGAAGATCATCATGATTCTATGTTGGAGAATATCATCATCATAGATGATCTACTATATTCAACCTTTGGTATTGACCAATAGGTTATTTTACATGAAATGAGTTGTATATATATATATATATGGGTAAGTGCAGGAAGTTGATGGACAAATATAGGGTCATCCGTGGACATCATATTGCAAAAAACAGCAAAATCTTAACTTGTAGGGATTATTAGCTATACACGCACTCTAAATTAGAAAAAATTATATAAATATGAATCGTAGCATTCGGAATCTAGTTTCTAAAATACTAATTTTTGTAAAAAACGGACAAGTTTAGCTATATTAAACACTTAAAATTATATGACTTAGTTTTTTTTTTAAAAACTTATAAGATTGTAGTCCGTTTGCCCGCATTTTGGATGACCAAATCTTATTTTATTTTTTTTTCCTTTGGTGAAACATTAGTTGTAGTTGTCTATCTTGGGATGGATTTTATTTTGTATTTTTTTTAGCAATATTTTTTTTTTATGATTTTTTCCGTGAAAGTGGTCTGAAAATATTTAGAAAACGGAGCGCTTTCCGTTTGCCTGCCATAACTATATCAAAAAATATCGAAATCAATTTTTTTTTTTAACGTGTATATAATTTGTCCACACTTGGGATGGTATAAGTTTTATCATATTTTGATAAGCGAAACAAAAGTTACAGTCTTAAATGTAGACATGAACATTCACGAAAAAAATGTTTTAAAGACCTATTGTTAGTAAAAAATTATAAAATGATATTTATCTTATTCTATTCACTTTAAAAACAATATTTCTACCAAGCTAAGAGTCTCCCCTACGCGATGGCACCATTTTTGTGAAATTTTTTCAGTTTTTTAGCACAGTTCAAGTATTTGGAAGAGCAGATTTGAGGTTTTTTGACCTTTACACTTCATAATGACCTTCCATAGCTTTGGTTGGGGAAAAACAAATATTTTTTGAGCCTTAGGTTCGGCAGATAGATCCGCGATCGCGGTTTTTTAAACATAAACTGCGATCGTGCTTTATAAACCACGAGCGTGCTTTATAAACCGTGATTGTGGTTTATAAAGCGCGATCACGGTTTATAAATCATATTTAGACACATCCCAATGCTCGAATTACCATGTGATTTTTACTCTCTGACCTTACCGTATGAATTACTGTGAAATTTTATCTTTTTCTGCATGTTTTTCTTATCACCGGAAGCAAAACATCATGGGAGACAAAAAACAAAGTCAAAAAAGGAAGTCAATAAGTAAAAAAACACCAAACGAATTAGAGGCCAACAAAATTCAAAATGCTGAGCGAATGCGGAAACTTCGTGAATCTATAAGAGGTTCATCTTCAATACCAACTATTGTAAGCAATGAAGAACTAGGTAATGTTTCTACTGTCAATATTGAAGTTGAATTAAATATTCGTGATGAAGAAGTTTTTACTGTCAACGTTGAAGAAGAATTAAATACTCATGATGTAGGAAATGTTGAAATTGAAGGAGACGATGAAAATGTAAATAAGGAAATTCATGTTGAAACTGTAGACAAGCAAAATTTGATAAAAACACCTCCTAGGATTTTACGTAAGAAACCTAATTGTTTTATTGAAATTGATGAAAACATTTTGAAACCAATGTCTGAAAAACTTTCTGAGCGACAAATCAGAAGAAAAGCCACTGAAATTTGGGATAATCATTTTGAAATTTTAAATGATTCCCAAAGATGTCAGTTGTTGGTTAGTTTGATGAAATTGATTAATCTGAGACCTACATTAAACACCTTAGGATTGACAACATCTAATATACCTAGACAAACCTCTACAATTGTCGAAAACCTTTATGATACATATCATACTATTGGTGTCAAGAGACGCACTAGAGATAGTAATATTGTGCGTCGTGTATTTGCTACTAGTGTTGTAAGTGAATCAATAAAAAAACAATGTTTGATTACGCAAACAAGTTGAATGTTGTAAGTTAATCGAAAAACTCTATGAAAGCAATTGAAAGACGTAATATCCTTCAATCACTCAATAATGCCGATTTTTGGGTATTTTCTGCTAGAGCACCGCGTAAGGACAAAAATAATTCTGATGCTATAAGAGAAGTTATTATTAAATTTTGGCATGATAACACTAGAGTTTCACCTAATACAAGAGATGTTATAAAACGGAGAGTTGGTTCTACTAATCGTGAACCACATCCAAAGCATTTCTTAGATATGACTCAAACTCAATTTTTTCGTAAGTTTGAACAAGAGAGTCTGGAAATTAAAATTAGTCAATGTTTTTTTTGAAATGTTGAAACCATTCTATGTGAAAATCAACCATGCTCGCACCACTTGTTGTTGTAGGAAACATGTTGAATTTGCGATGCATTATGCTAAATTTTTATGTATTCGTTCTAATTTTCATTCTGAAACTATGTTATCTGAATGTGGTGTTCAAGTTCCACCAATATCTTCCAGGGATTTCATTCCTACTATATTTTGTGAAAAAGAAGTTGGACAATTTTTTTATAGTCAGGATTGTTTAGATGGAAGTTGTAGTACATGCGGCGGATTACCTAAATTGGAAAGTTACATCCATGAGACAAATTGAAGGTACAATCCTAGGACATAATTTAGTTGAATTTGATAAATATAAATCAGTTACATACCAGTTGAAAGATGGAAAAGAGTCGAAACGGTGTGAGCTAGTTACAAAACAAATGCCCATTTTTCAATTTATGACAAAATTTAAGGATGAAATTGTTTATGAGTATGCGAGGCATACACATAGAGCTCGATGGTTGGATGAACAATTCAAGCTATGCAAAGACACATTTCCTATTGGTACTATTGTTTCAGTGGTCGATTTTGCAGAGAATTACACATTGCAACCACAAATGGAGGTTCAATCGCAATATTACAACTCAGTACAAGTTGCCATTTTTGTGCATATAGCATTTCTACATTCTCCTGACAGTACAGAGAATGATCGAAAAAATTTAAGAGAGTACCACTTTTATATCAGTGATGATCGTACTCATTCTACTGAATTTGTGCAAGGGTGTTTCCAGTTATTTTATGGAAACTTGTGTGATAGGGACATCCACTTCAAACAACATTATATATGGTCAGATAATTGCACGTCTCAGTTTAAGAATGCACGAATGTTTTATTGGATGAGCAGGATGCATGTCAAGATGGGTGTGCAACATATTTGGAGTTTCACTGAGGCTGGACATGGAAAAGGAGAGCATGACAGTGCAGGGGCATGTGTGAAAAGAGCTCTTGCAAGAGAAGAGTTAAAGTACAAAGATGGTGCTGAATTAAAAGATGCAAAGAGCATAGTGGAATGGTGTACTGACAACATGGCCTGAGGTTCTCAAGAAAATTTCACAGTTTGCAGATATTTTTGGTTATAGAGGAAAAACATATTGCTAACTACGAGGATTGTATGACACTCACTGGGTCCAGTGATATGCACTCATTTTGTAGCTCAGATGCTACTTCATGGGCCGTATGGACAAGAAAGTTGACATACTTTTGTGCATCTTGTATTGAATTTGTCATTGCTGAGTATGATTCACAAAAATGGGTGGAAGGATGGATTTATAGGCCTCTAACTCCGCTTCCTAGTTATCAACCTCTACAAGCATTACGACTTGTTTCTGCAGATGAAGTTACAACATCCAAGGAATTAGATGAAATTTCAATTTTGGTGTGACAAGGTATAAATATGGTTATTTTTATTTAATTTTTGTAAATTGAGTTATATGTCCATTGAAATTTTAATATATATGTTTCACTCGGAAATGCTTCCTTCCTTATAGAAACAGATAAGGTTAGGGTTAGGAGGAATACCTGTAGAATGTCGAGATGATGTGCGCGTACCGTAGAGAAAGATCAGGCTGACTGCGAAGAACTCCTTTTTGTCTTGGAAGGACTACCTGCAAATAAGAACACAAGACCACAAGATTTTGATTAGATAATAAATGAGGAAACTGCCTTGGGCCCAGGAAATGTAAAACTTCCTTTCGAAGGTGGTCAGTTTCCCTGCTAATATGAGTTAACACAAAATATTGTAAAATATCAATCAAATTGCTTGGCGGAACTGGGTAGGGGAAAGGCTGTTTTTCCTGGTTTTGATCAAAGGAACCGATGCCGGTTACCTATAACCGATGGCGGTTACTGATAACCGATACCGGTAGGTTCTAGGATCTTCTGGGCTGGTTGTGGAGTTTGTAATGGCTGATTTTTGGATGGTATTGGGAAATGGGATGGTTAGAAGCTAAGGAATGATAGTTAGAGGCAATGGTACGTTGGATAATGGATTCAGGAACGGATTTGGGAGGATTGTAATTCCAAAAGCATAAGAAATGTTATAATGGAGGACATGCAAGATGTAACTTACTGGTTTTTTGACGAAGATGCCAGTTGATCTCCTTGGCTGCCAACTCTTCTGGTTTCTTCACTCGTCTCTGCTTGGTCAAGTGAAGTTCTGGACTCTGCTAATCGCTTTGGACTCTCCTTTGATTCAAAAATCCTTCGACTGATCTCCAAAATGAAATTCCGATCCGTTGTTTTGGTTTGGGGAGCCCATTTACAGGGAACCGATGGCGGTTGCGTAATCGACGGCGGTCGAGTAGGAACCGGCATCGGTTAGGAAAAAGTAGGCTATTTTTAGTAAAATAGCCCACCTCCTCTGCTTTTCTCCCGAGAGATCAGTTGCGGGCTTGGTCAAGTGGCTAGAAGGTCGGCTTTGGGTGCGAGTAAGGAGGCATTAGTTATGGATGTGAGTCTAGACCAAGTCATGGGTCCTAATTAGGTTAGTTTAGGGTTAGGGCTAGGTCATGGTGAGGTGGCCAAGTGAGGTGGTAGGTAAGGCGATGTGGATTTATCAATTACAAGGTAATTAATAAATAATTGTGTGAAGTTTAGGTAATGAGGTTAGGTTGCGAAATGAGATGCGGGTCACAAGGGGTCGTGAGACACGAATTTGGTGTCTACATTAGCCCCTTATTGTCGTGTAGCTTGTTTTGTAAAGCTGCACGGACAATAATATGAAGTGGTTACTCCTGTTAAGGGTATAGGTAATCCCCCTCAAATCTATCACAGATTGAGTGAACGGGAAATCAGGGATAGGGTTGATAAAGGGTATATGTTGTAGAGAGGATGGTAAGGTGGTGGGGTAGGTCCAAGGAAGTATACACATGTTGAAATGCAATAGTATGACTAGGGTACATGATTTGACGAGCAAACCAACGATGTATAGGCAAAGGTCGATAGTTTATCCAAACAAGGGTGATATAATCCTGGTATCCAAGGCATAGGAAGTAGCTCCAGGGTATATAACAGGTAAGGTACAAGAACGTTTAGGCATGTTCGGCAGTACCAAATGGTTGGTTTGGTTGAGATAAACGTCACGGTCTAGGTCTAGGCAAAGTTGGTCAACAGATCAAGTCAAGGACCCTAATCATGCTAAAACACGAACGAGTGAGCTTGATTGAACAAAAAGCTACATGATGGATGGATAAATTAAAACGGTGATTGTGGGTATGGTATGGTTAATTGGTGCGGCCTTAAGTCGGGCCAAATGGTTAGGTGCGGCCTTGGGTCGGGCCAAATGGTTTGGTTGCGGCCTTGGGTCGGGCCAAATGGTTTGGTTGCGGCCTTGGGTCGGGCCAAATGGTAGGGTGAGGCCTTGGGTCGGGCCAATTGGTAGGTTGCGGCCTTAGGTCGGGCCAATTGGTAGGTTGAGGCCTTGGGTCGGGCCAATTGGTAGGTTGAGGCCTTGGGTCGGGCCAATTAGTAGGTTGAGGCCTTAGGTCGGGCCAATTGGTAGGTTGAGGCCTTAGGTCGGGCCGAATAGGTAAGTTGCGGCCTTGGGTCGGGCCAATTGGTAGGTTGAGGCCTTAGGTCGGGCCAATGGGGTAGGTTGAGGCCTTGGGTCGGGCCAATTGGTAGGGCAAGGCCTTGGGTCGGGCCAAATAAGTGGGGCGAGGCCTTGGGTCGGGCCAAATAGGTAGGTTGAGGCCTTGGGTCGGGCCAATTGGTAGGGCGAGGCCTTGGGTCAGGCCAATAAGTGGGGCGAGGCCTTGGGTCGGGCCAAATAGGTAGGTTGAGGCCTTGGGTCGGGCCAATTGGTAGGGCGAGGCCTTGGGTCGGGCCAAATAAGTGGGGCGAGGCCTTGGGTCGGGCCAAATAGGTAGGTTGAGGCCTTGGGTCGGGCCAATTGGTAGGGCGAGGCCTTGGGTTGGGCCGGACCAGGGAACAAATGTTGTGCAACAAAGGTGGACAGAGGCGATATTGGTGAAAAAGAGGCAAGGAGTAAGGAACGGCAAAGAATGGGGTAAAAGGGGTATCAAACCGACGTCGATTCATCATGACCGATATCGGTTAAGGAACCGATACCGGTTTCCTAGGGCAAAAGGAAACCGACATCGGTTTAAGTCGAAAAACCTATAAAAAGAAATATACGGCCGGTCATTGTCACTGTTGTTATTTGTAATCCAAATTGACTTGTCTGACGTGGAGAGTTGATTTGGAGGGGTATTGAGTGAGGTGGAGCTATTTGATTGGCGGAGAGAGTTGATAGTGGGCCCGAATAGTTGAGGAGGCAGCAGGTGATTGGCCGGGGGACCCAGCAGATCAGGATTGGAGCCATGGCACAGGCAGGAGGAGCCGGAGGAGCTGGACCAGCTGGACCGCCACCACCCATCCCACCACGACGGCGTGTCGTCGTACCGGTAGGTTCTAAACTCTTTAATTTGGTGATTTGGTTGAGTTATGTGGTTTTTGGGATTTGGGTAGGAATTGGTATTTTGTAGGAAATAATGGGTAAATGGAGGTAATTTGAGAAAGGGAGAGGGTAGATAGGTTAGATAGGCTAAGGCGGCTAGGTGTGTAAAATTTTAGGGTTTTTGGGTGGGTGGATGGGTAGAAATAGGTAAAAAATGAGTTTTGGGGGCCGTGCGCGGGTTCGGCTCGGGTAGTGGACAGTGACCGATGTCGGTCACTAGGCGACCGACATCGGTCGAAAAAAGAATAGAGCAAGGTTAGAATGGGGGACCGGTATCGGTCTCGTATCGGCCGGTATCGGTGGGGGAGGGATGGGTTGAGGGTGGTATTGAGGGTGTATGGCTTTGGGGTGTTGGGTTGGGTTGGGAGTGGGGAATGGGATTGGGTTGGGGGGTTTAGGGTTTAGGGTTTAGGTTTTGAAGGTGGGTTGGGGGTCTTGGTGGGGTGAGTTGTGTTGGGTTGGATTGGGAGTAGGGGATTGGGTTAGGGGTTTAGGGTTTAGGGTTTAGGCTTTGAAGGTGGGTTGGGGGTCTTGGTGGGGTGGGTTGTGTTGGGTTGGGTTGAGTTGGGGTAGGGGATTGGGTTAGGGGTTTAGGGTTTAGGGTTTAGGGTTTAGGTTTTAAGGTGGGTTGGGGGAGCTTGGTGGGGTGAGTTGTGTTGGGTTGGAGAAAGGTGAGGTGTGGGGTTAGATTTTGGGTGTTACAAAAGGGGGTTTAGATGGTAAAGTAGGTGTTATAATAAAGAGTGGGTCTAAGAATGTGGGTTGGTTTTGCAGGCACGTCAGCAGTTGACGATGCGTGATAGGATGCCTCCACTATTGAGTCGGATGAGGCCACACATATCTGCGGCGCATTGGGCCATCATGCGCGAGGTGGGGCTCGGCGGGGGTCCAGAGGTACAGAGCGATCGACAGAGATCACAGCCTGATGGTCGCCCTCATCGAGAGATGGGATCCGGCAACCAATGTGTTCCATCTGCCGACCGGGGAGATGACGGTCACATTAGAGGATGTGTATCGCATCCTGCGGCTACCGATCGAGGGAGAGGCCGTTTTTCAGGTAGATTCAGAGACTGCCATGGATAGCATACTGCAGGGTTTTTTGGGGATGCAGCCCGCGCTTCTGACATATCATAGTGCGAGCATTGGATATGGTGACATGCTCCGCGCACACCGACATGAGACACGGATTGCCGTCGTGTCGATGATTATAGGCGAATCACCTGCTTCGCCCTCCCGGATTCAGATGGAAGGCCGCTTACCACGGGCTCATTGATGGGGGTGCTTACTGGAGATGGTGGAGGAGCACACCTGTTCGCATGGGCACCAGGTGTATCTGGTGCAATTATACAGGGCGTATGGCTATCTGGAGAGGTGATGATTCGGAGGGAGGTGATTTGGTGGTATTGTTCTACATTTGTTGGCAACTGTTGGGCATACGAGCACAACTCGTTATGCAAATCAGGCCGGTAGGGCTACCCCCCCCAGCAGCCAGGGCCACAGGTCCGTGTACCGATATGGTTTTTCAGAGGTGGTTGGGGATCGTGGGCTAGCCCCGAGCAGTTGTTGCAGTCGAGATGTGGCCTACTATAGACATATCTGAGGGGCCTTACAGCTTAGACATTTATGGAGAACCCTACAGAGTTCACCGCCTGGCATGAGGAGCCCGCTTACAGCTGCGCCTGATCCAGTATACATTCTGATAGCAGGACTTAGGCGGGAGATACGAGTAGAATACCCTTAGAGAGGGTACGGCAGGCAAGATGGGCTGCACAGGACGAGCCACCTCCCTTTCCCTCAGTACATGAGGGATGATGTATGGCCCCACTGCCATGCACCACAAAGCCTTGGATCCAGACTGGGTATCGGAGAGACCAGCAGGTGAGGGTGTGATGATGCCGGCGGGTGCATGGCAGCATACAGGGTCTGGTGGCTGGGCAGAGAGCACAGCGATGATAGTACCCCCGGGCCGCCTGCGCACCAGCTTGGCTGCAGTTACTGCCGAGAGAGATCACTCCGGTCAGTGTAGTATTACAGGGACCTTTGGCTGCTGCAAAACAGGCACAAGATAGGGGGTCCTATAGGGGCAGCTAGCCCCAGGCTCAGTACAGGCACAAGGCATCCGTATCAGCATCAGCACAGCCACAGAAGCCCCAGATCCAACCACGGCCACGGTGCGGTCCGGCAGAAGGCGCACCTCCCACACCACAACCCCAGGTTTGCAAGGTACAAGGCTCAGGGATATTGGTGTTAGGTGCCAGGGGACCAGGCCCCCCAGTTCTTCAGTGCGAGAGATGTTAATATGGAGGTTGAGCGAGGCCCGTTATTTATCAGGATATTCTTGATAGTAGTCAGATCGAGTTTTATCAGGCGTATGCACAGCCATGCAGGCATCGGGGCGGAGGGAGGGAGACCTCACACAGCCAGAAATCTAGGGTAGGGGCATGCTACAGCTGGCGTGTCGTGAGGGACGGAGGCGGAGAGGCACCACAGGGACCAGCGGGAGAGGGTGCGAGGGCGGTGGGGAGAGCTGATAGATCCCCGACCATGGTTTTGTATAGGGACATGGGCACCGGTATGCGAATGGTGATTGATAGGCCCTGGTGCCTACATTATCATTGTTTTGTTTAATTATTTATTATATACGGCTGCGAGCCGGAGTCCGGGTGTTGGACCATTGATACAGGCTGAGAACAGCGAGTATATTTGGATCTGGAGAGATACCGGCATGCGAGCCGAGTCGATATTTTTTGGTTAGGTATTGCGGCCTGCGTCCGGCTTGGTATGATTATGAGATCACAGATGCCCCCGACTGTAGGGCACATTTGGATTTTGAAATACTGGGGATTATATATATATAGTGATGCTTGGATCACATGCTGTGTTTCTTAAAAGGTGTTGAAATACAAATGGTTGGTAATATAATCGGAATGTGGGATGAGTTAATTGACGTTGAGAGATAGTGATGTCTGGGTTTTGTTTATTTTGAGTATATATGAATGTGGTTTGTGATAACTTGGTGTTTTGTGGCAGTGTATGTACTATATGTAATGATGAGTGGAATCTAATGATTGTATCGATGATAGTTCTTGCTATCGTCGTTGATGGTTGTGTATTGGTCGAAAGATGTTTCAATGAAATTATATGATGTGTGTGGTGAATAACAATGTGGTAAATTCTGTTGTTTAGCAGGTAAAGGGCGGGCGCGACAAAAATTTAGAGCGAAATGAAGAAAAGACCCCCCTGTTTCAAAAGGCAGGTGCCTAACCGGTATCGGTTTGGTAACCGATGTCGGTAGAGATTATGACCGATTATCGGTCCTGACCGATAATGGTTATGTAGGTATGAGCCTTTGGTCCAAAATAGAAAAGCTTAGGGTCGGTAACTTAACTTATTTTAGAGCCATGCAAGCGGTTATACTCCGTGCCCGCGCCGCTTTTTGCCGGACTGAGACAGGTATTTGCTGAGATATTTGGGTGCGCCGCCGGCCCCGCGCCCTCCCGGCCACTGCCTGCGTCGAGATTTAGAAGGCAGACAGACAAAGTTAAAGGGTGGTGATCATGCAGAACGAGGAGAAGAGAGAAAATTCCAGCAGGCAAGGACAGGATGGGCAGGACAAGGGCCCACAGCACGCTGCTGACAACTCAAGAGGTTATGTGTGTTTGTGATTTGATTACTGCATGTTTCGTGAGTGAGTAAGAGGGGAGCAGTAAGTGGGTAGAGATGAGAGAGAAGAAAACATGATAAACAAGGAGTGCAGGTGAGCTATAGGGTCAGGGAGGACAATCAGGTGTTTTCCAGGTAAGCGTTTATAGTATAAAAAAACGAAGAAGAAAGAAAGAAAAAGAAGAAACGAGAAATTATTTCGTTAGGTGGTTGTTTTTAAGGACGGTGTATAAAATTGACAGGACCGGAGCGGTTAGGGAGAACCGGTACGGTTATTCAAACCGATATCGGTACGTGTACCGGTACCGGTTATGAGCAAAAGAAAGAAATTTCCAGAATTTTCGAAAAGATTCCTAACGGAGTGAATGGGGTGTTGTGTTTGGGTGTATGCAGGCAGAGAGACAGGTTTTGAGGATGAATGCTAGAGTGCCAGCGTGTTGTCGCAAAAAAAATTCCGAGCCGGATGTACCACCAGCGGATGGACAGTGAATAATAGTTTTGGGGTTAGTGGATATTATTAATTATTTCAAGATCGCACGTAACCATGGTAATGTTACAGGCGTGAGTGGAGATGGAATCTGAGACAAATCCCTTGTGTGTTTATTCCTATCTGCCAACAGGGGGGAAATGACAGTAAATTGGAAGATGTGGTTCGGATTTTGAGACTCCAATATTACAGGAGAACACGTCTATCAGGCTTTAAGGCCACGACCTAGCGCGGATGGCGGGGTTCAGCTGAGGCCAGCGATAACAGATAGAAAGTGTTTCGTCCATATGCACGCGACTTAACACAGCGGCGGTTGTAATTACATATGGGGTAATTATGTAGCACACCTGAGGAGACAAGGTTTAGCAGTCGCTATTAATGATAGCAGGTAGGTATTATGACATTTAACGAGGGCGGAAGGGGGGGCGGAAGATTTCCAAAGGCATGATGTGTGTTATTTGGGAGATGATAGAAAGGATGGATTTGCTATGGCACCTGCAATATTTGGCTGAGCTACTACAGGGGTTTATGGGCTTCGTGTAGGCGAAATAACAGGGACAACATTGGATGCGCATACTTATTACACTGTTGGGCATATGAGCAAATTGTTTTTGTGCGACCAATAGGCCTGATCCATCCAGCAGAGGAGGGAGACGGAGGACTAGGGTGGGATTCCGCGGAGGGGCCAGACAGAACAAGAGAGCAGATCTCAGGCCGTGCCGGGTGACATTGAGTTATTACAGGCAGGTATGGAGCGGTTGAACGGTTGACGGATATTGTGGAGGCCCTACGGGAACTATATGGAACCGAGAACATAGCTGAGGAGTTGAGCAGGTGTTGTAAGCGATTGAGGTGGATCGAGGGGGCCACAGGCCGGTGGAATATGATGGGATTCCTATATATAGATAGCGTTGCGGCGACAATTGGATGTGTGCAGGACATACACAGGCTATAGACAATATATGAGGTGCGAGTGCGATGCAAGCATCTCTCACCACCCCGGGCCAACACCTCCAGAAGTGCCTAGGACAGATAGCAAAAGACGATCGCAGGGGTTAATATGGATGCAGGGATGACAAGTAGGCTATAGATTATGGTGGGTATAGAGTAGAACTGCAGGTGACGTGAGCGCCCTGGAACAGCCGGTGATTACAGCAGGGGGATCGTCTACCCCAGCGTTTGGGTTCAGAAGCTTCCAAACGCAGGTAAGGTGAATGAGACAGAGGATTGTTAGTGGTGCGGAGTCACGGGCCGGCGAGAGAGACTAGGAGCTGGAAGTTCTCCATTGAGAGTCTGCTGTAGGTCGGTCGCTCGATGTGTAGTAAGCATCATGGGAAAGGAGAGAGTGAGATAAGTGGGACGGTTCTATCTCTTCCTTTTCTGTGGTTATACAATCAAGTGACGTTACGTCCCTACCTAAATTTCCTCTTTTTGAGCTATTCTTCCTTCAGTCGTGGGTGGCTTGGCCGGCCGGTACCAATAAGCCGTGGTACCTTTCGAGACGAGAGGCCCGGCGAGGGGACGGTGGTCGAACGATCACGATCATAAACTGTCGGGCTTGAGTTGTGATGATGGTTGAGTATATGTTACGAGGTAGAGGTATAAGAATAATAAGGATGCCGGACCTTGCGTGTCGATGATTAGAGAAGATGTATTTGTTTAACATCGTAAATAAACATTGAGTATACTTCATGTTGATTGAGTTTATGATAATAATAAGATGTCGGTGTTTTGAGTTTGGTGTTTCGAAAAAAAGATAAAGAGAAATGTGGATAAAAATAAAAAATACACAAAAATATTTTATTCACCAAAAAGATAGGTTTATGTGTAGGGTGGTCGAGTAACCGTGGGAGACCCTGTCTCCGAAGTTGCGTGCCGACATAGCCCATTTGCACAAAGAAGGAAGGCCTCAAGAACTCGACAGTAGTTCTCCTTGGATCAGGGAGGGTGAATTTAGGCAAATTTGGTAGGTGAAGGCAATTTGTCGATTTGGTTAAAAAAAATTTGTGTTGGTCTAGGGTAATGGGTGGTTGCTGTAGGATAAATGTTGTGGTGTAAGGTCTAGGTAAAGAAAAGGTTAGCATTACCCAGAGTTTAGAAAGTAGCTACGGGAATAGTGTCCTGATTAGGATCACACACAAATTTAGATGCGAGGGAAAGCGGGAAACGAACTGTAAAGAGTGCTCCATAGGTGAAAAGAGCTAAAACAAACCACACAACGTAGAATGAGCCTGAAGCCCTAATGCCGGGATAGACGAAAAGTCATAGTTGAAAAGAGTTGTGTAGGATGTTCACAATATCTCAGGGTTACGTTACGTCCCTTGAGTTGGAAACCAAAATGGTGAGTGGTGATGTGGTTGATATGCTGGACGGTACAAAGAACTTGTTACAACGAAAGAGAAACCTACCTAAATAGACAAGTCCATGACCCAAAAAGTTCTTTTGCATGAGCTTGTAGTTTACTAAAGACAGACTGTATCAATGCGGGAAGTTATAAGGGATATTGATGATATTCTGAGGTCTCTTCACGAAGCTTGAGCAATGCGAGACGTTCATGATACAAGGCTGACTGTGTATAGCTGGTCCTTCGGGGGAACAGTCTATGTATAGAGCGCGAGATTTTAGGGCATAGCGGTCCTTCAGGGGAGAGTCTAGTATAGTAGAGCATGATTTTGCATATAGCTGTCCTTGAGGGAGCAGTCTATACTTAATTTTAGATAACTATGATGTTTTGTGGGTGAAGCATCTAGTTAGTAGGAAGTTTTGACTCAAGAAAATCCCATAAGAATACGGCCTTATTCTTAATACTTGAGTAAGGATAGACGAAGAGGGGGATAGATCGTAAGGGAGGTGAGGGGTGAGCGTGATTTTATGTCGAGTGAAGAGACAAGTGTATGGGGGGTATGTGAGCTCAAGGGATGAGCAGTAGGCGGATAAGAAGTGATATAACCTAATTTCAACAGTAGAATGGTCGAAGATGCAGGCATTAAGGGTTCAGGCTAGGTTTATACCATTAAGAGAAAGATTAAAGATAAGTGCCTGATCCATAGGGTGCAGTGATAAAAAGGCCAATCCAAGTGGGAGCAATTTTCGCGTTGCTCTTTCCAGTTTGGAAGTGATTCTCTTGAGGACGAGATCCCAACCTAAAGGACGCTCATGAGTAGCTTATCGTAAGCAGCATTGATGCGTTTTTGATAGATTGAAGAATGATCAAGAGTTTGTAGGACGACGTTCGTCAAAAGAAGCTCCAATGGGCTAACCGCTTTGCGGAAATCTCGTTAGTGAGAATATACTGACGAGATATTCTAAGGGGAGGGTATTGGTTATTTGTTTTTTCGAGAGGCAAAACAGCCCTCGTACCGTATGTTTTATACAAAGAAAAAGGTGTTTGGCATTATCGAGTACGAATGCTAGTACGATAAGCCCAAAGGGCAAAAAGGGAAAATGTGATCGGCAAATTTCTTCTGAGATCATTACAACTTTCATGAGGATTTGGTGTAGTGTTTATTAGAGACTCGGCTTTGCCCATTGGCTGTGGATCGTAAGGTGACGAGAAACTAAGTTTGATACCAAATTTGTCACAAAAGGTCTCGCACAAGTGTTTTTGAAAGATTTTCCAATTATTGTTACCAGGCGGTGGGAACACAAACGACAGATAATGTGGTTGGTAATGAACTCGACATTTTTTTCCTCTTTTTTGATTTGAAATGAGTGAATAGCCTCCACCCTTTGTGTAATATGAGGTACGATGTTTTTTGGAGTATCCACGGTGACGTTTGTTGAAGAGGTTCGGTGATGTGAATCTCACGATAAGGTCCTAAACCCTCATTGTGAGAAAGCCCCAAGATCTCGAGCGATATGGAGCGCGGGTGGAATAGGAGTATGTTGTGAAGGTTGGCATGTTGCTTAACACATAACACAACGGCTAACATCTTCGTAAGCAGTCGTTTATTGAGAGAGGCCAATAAAACCAAGGCGAAGGATTGTTTTAGCCACGGAAATAGGCGCTAAATGTCCACCACAAATAACGTCATGGACTGTTGGATGGTATGAGTGGCCTCCATGCCAGTTAAGAAGCGAAGGAGGATACCATCAAAGCACGTTTATAGGGAGTACCCCCATGGACAAATAAACCGAAAACACTTTAAGAAAAGCACAATTTTCCGTTACTTAGTAAGATCCGGGTGGGTGAGGACAGGAGATGTAAGGGTAGTCAGGAAATGGTGGTAACCAGGTTATTCTGTGAATTAGTAGGACACGTAGTAGTTTATCATACAAATACCGGGATTGAATAGGATGGGGCAAAAAGTTGTTGGACACGACGGAATAATCAGAGGTCAGTTGGTGGCGGGGAATTGGAATTTGCAGGGCTAAGCAAGCATAGTATCCGCAAATGTGTTAGTGGAGCGGGGAATGGTTTTTGTATAGAATAGTGGGTAAATAAAGCTAGAAGTGGAAATCCACATAGGTGTTTGTTATTTTGAAGTTCCTCAGTTTGCATTGGTGACGGCCCATAACTGATGGTACTACCAATGAGAGTGCCAAAATGTTGATAGATTTGAGTCCTAAGTGTACCGCCAAAACTTGGAGGAGACCTAGAACAAGGGCCTCTATCCGTGTATATTAGGGCAAGGGAAATCAAGTCGGAATGAAAGACGGCATAGGGTTCAGAGTTTTCAGAGGAATGAGAACAACGCCGGCTACCTCCGCCACGCTGGCATTTAGATCCAGCGAAGAAGTAGGGTTCATTAGAGTACGACTCCTTGTGAGGGAAAGAGTTAGCGAGGAGTCGTCGAGGAAGGGAAAATGTGAAAGTGGTAAATTTTCCACGGGTACTAGGAGCGTCCGCTAGTTGGTCTGCGTGCGTTTGTCCTTTGTTGACTTTCTGGTGAGAAACTCAGATCGAGGTCGGCGAGAGCATGGCATTAGCAATGCGTTGGTTCAGATGAGGTTTGGGGACGTACATGTAAGGATGGGTCTGGAGTGGTGATGACGAAAAGTCTGTGATTTAGAAGGTAGTGTCGGAGTTTGGTGGCAAACGAAGATAGGGCAAGGCACAATATTCTAAATGGTGTACTAGTCTCATAGTCACCCAAAGTACGACTTATATAATAAACGGCTTGTCGTGATTCGCGATGTCACATGTGCAAGCATGGCTCCTACAGCAATGGTCGGGTGGCGGAAGGTAAAGGTAGAAAGGGCGTTGTCTGGGGTGGGAAAGCACGGGTGGCTGTAAGGTTTGTAGAGATAAGATTTGAGAGCTTCGAAGGCTTGGTGACATTTTCGCTCCATGGAATGCAATATCCTTTTAAGGAGGTGGTGGAAAGGTTGACACCGATCCGAGATAGGAGCATAACGTCGGATAGATTGGAGCTTACTTGTAATACGCAATTGTTTGAGATTTTGGGGGGGGCATTTCTAGGATAGCTTTTGACTTTCGATGGGTTTGACCTCAATGCACGCAAAAAAGAGACGATTAAAAGCCAAAGTTTTCCAACAGACACCAAAAAAAACACATTCTTCGGTTGGAAGCGGACAGAATATTGTAACAGGGATCTCAAAATATGTTTAAAACATCGAGATGTTCACTACGATGTTTGGACTTGCATGAGAAGATCGTCGAAATAGTCTTCAAGGATAGTGTTGAATAATGTCATTGATGAAAAATGTAGGGTCATAGACGACTGATAGGTAGCACCAGCAGTCTTAAGGCCAATGGCATGACCGAGAACATAACCAAGGTTCCCCAAGGGTTTATGAAGGCAGCTTTGTTGATCGGCAGGGGCAACCAAAATTTGGTTGTTGTTATCATGAAAAAGCCCATCCATGAGAGTAAAGCATTCATGACCCGCAGTGAGAGCAACAAGTTGATCAATACTTGGGAGGGGGAAAGTCATCATTAGGGGCAGCAGTTAAGGTAAGATCCGGGAAATCCGTTGCAATATCCGAAGTCCCCCCGTCGCTCTTCGTGACAGTACGAGTGGAAATTCCAGTGAGGATAGCAATAGGCAGGAATGAAGGAAACAGAAAAGGGTTCGTTGGAAGTTCCATCTTGACCAATGAGAGCAATGCGTGGATGATTTTTCTCAATTTTTTGACTGGTGGAAATCGGGGGTTAGGGTGATTGGTATGGACGGCAATGGTAGATCAATTCCTGGCATGTCGCGTAAGACCATGCGAAAGCTTGGTTGCGAGCACGAGAAAGAAGAAGGTAGAAAGGCTGGCTTGTTATGATTGTTAAGGGATTGTCCAATCTTCACTATGTGAGGATCTCCTCCGTGTGGATGTTGATTTCTATCGTGGATTTCGTCTCAGCATAGTTTGGGTTTCAGAGGGTAGGGACGGCGTTGAATAAAGAATCACCGCGCCCAGGAAGGAGGATGGAGTAGTAACTACTGGCATTCAACAAACAGTAACAAAGGCGACATCCTCTTCGATTCAAGTCTGATTACAGAAGGGAAGAGAAGATGGGTCCTTCATTATTGACGGTGCTAAGTGAGAGGACTATGAAGATAATTTATGAAAAAAAAAAAAAAAAAGTTAGGAGGGGATAGATTCAGGGTCCATAGATTCTGTGGGTTGATGATGGCAAAAGTAGGTGATGCTAGTTCGGTAGGGCGCGGCAAGTCTTCCTCGTCAAGGATACAGCTGACAGGGAGGTGTCTCTTGTGTGGAGGTCGGGAAAAACCGAGACCACTGATGTCATTATGTTTGCGGGTGGTACGGGAATGAGTGTGGGAATGAGTTGTATGCGGCCATGTTCGGTAAAGGCCAAAAACAAGCCTTTCCACGCACGCAAGTCAAGAACCGAGGTGAGGGCCGATGACGATTTGTCAAGTATTGAAAATCGATTGGAAGGAACCACACCAAGAGGAGGTTCGTCAGGGGTATGGAGATGAGTCAAACACCCCCCCGCCCCCATACGTGAGGTTGTGCGACATGGGGTGGTCGTCGTAAGAGGATTACCTCCCCAACGCGGACGGTCGGTAGGTGGGATGCGCATGTTTGTAATTGTCTTTACCCTGCAGGGTATGGGAAGAGAACTAACGTTATATAGGCGGTACTCCCCCAGCGTGGGCGATAAAAACATTCTACTAAGGGGTCGGAGGGGGTTGTTAGCTGCGGAAGAGAAGGGTTTGTTTTGTGCGACGGTGGTTTCATAGTTGAATGGCGTGGAGGTGACAGTGCTGCAGTTGGGTGGAGATGGTTGAGGTAAATTTGAAGAGGATGTTGGGGGGTTGAATGTAGGGGTTTGTCTAATGGGTTAAAGCAAATCGTGTGGGCGGTTACAACATATTGCAAAGTTTTGAAGGGGGGGGATCAGCTTTACAGTGTGGCTTCCCTCGTACTAAAATTTTTATCTCGATGTAATGTTGAGCGAACGCATCCCAGGAACGGATCCAAGGTAGAAGCCTCCCCAGCCATATGTATATTGGAACTCTCATTCAAGGACTAGAAGAGTTCGGGCAACGTACTTGGGCTACGCGAATGTTGAGGATCACGGTGCTAAGGGAAGTAATCGCGTCATTGAATGATGCAACATGATGGGGTTGACACACATGAAACTAGAAGGGATGTCATTGTCGGAAGGCTTTGAAGAGATGATGTTAAGCTAGCGCGCCCAGTCAATCATAACCCGACGTACTCGAATGTTCTCGGACGTAATGCGGAAATTGAAAGGGCATGGTCAGGTTCTTCTGTACCAAAAGTCGATAATTTATCTGACGAGAAAAACTACCGCAGCGGCTGTTGTGTTTTGAGAGCAGAAGTTGGGTGGGGGAGATGGATTGTTTGGTCGAGAGATTGTACATGGAAACGTGATTGGGTGTTAGAATGCGAGGGGTTAGGGAACGGGCAGGGTTTCGTTGGGTGAAACCTCTATCCCTTGAAGGGATCTAACGAGAGCTTGCCGATGCGATTTCAAGGTCGAATGAGTCATATAGGTCATTTTAGGTGCGATTTGATGAAGCTGTTTGATCTGGTGTCGTGGGGCAACTCCATTAGAGAGGGATCAAGGCAGGTCCAAATAACCACTTTAGTGTGGTGGTGTAATAATCGGGATGTTTGAAGGAGAGAAAGAGATGCCGCAGGGTGTGTTTTCTTCTTTCGCTTTCCATTGTTTTTCTGGCCTCGAGTAGCTGAACACACTAATAATATTACATCTACGTAGACCTGAGAGAGAAGATGGTTGGATAAGTATGGTCTAAGAGGTGGGTGGTAATACAAACAATAAAACTGGGGCACCTCTATAAAAAAAAATAAAAAAAAAATAAAAAACCCCCTCCCCCCCCCCAAAGTGGTGAGCGATTATTTGTGAGGACGGGGTTTGGGGGACTGGTGGGGACAGGGGCAGATGGTTTTATAGTAGAGAGAATTGACGCTTTAGAGGTCTCTCCCTTGTCAGTTGTCCTTTCTTAACATTTGTATCCGGAAAAAGAAGGAGGTGGACTGGCGCAAGATGGTTTATGAGCTTGCATCCTTTACACATGTCCAGGGTGCGGTGTAGGCACAGATTTTAGACTCATCATAAGCACACGGTCGGGGGCTTAGACGGGTCATTAACGGGTCTAAGTGGAGGTAGGGAGATGGGAAGAGGTCGCATTCTCCACCAACCATAGCAGGATTTTTGCCCGTAAGATCCTTTGAGGGGGTCAAAATCAGAAGGAAGATAGGGTATTGATATTGTTGTCGGGTTGTGGTAATGTTGGCGGTGTTTAGTTCGTAGTGGGTGGTGGTTTAGCCGAGGGGTGCTTGACACATGTTTTCACTAAACGTGGTTTCTTAGACACCGAAGTACGGTCACGGTTTTAGGATGATGAGGCTACAGATGGCATAGGTAGCAGGAAAACAAACCCACGGAGAAAGGGGAGTGACAGGGAAAATAAAATCCTTTGATGATGGGATTGGTTTAGGGTTGATAGGGGGACCTGGATCGTGGCGGTTGTTTAACGATGTGTGATACCGTTGATCTCTGTATAGTTTGTAAAGGGTAGGCATTTTGCAGAGAATAAAACAAGGAAGGGAGATTAGAGGTATGATTATATTGGTGTAATGTGGAGGGATGAGGGGTCCCAATATGGAAAGGTGGGTGTGGAAATGAGGGTTTTAATTGTGATAGAGGCCCGGAAGTGCGTTCGTCTCCTAGGTGGCGGAACGGATTTATATTTTGGATAGATCGAGTCGCTTAGGCGGGATGGGTTGTGGGATTGTGTTAGAATGGGCATGGTTGAAGGGTCCCAAGCGTAGGGGAAGATCTGGTTAAGTTGATAGAAGTGGACGGGGGAGTTTTTGTTTGGTTGGTAGTGGAGGTGAGGGGTGTGAAGGCGAGAAAAGGGGACAATTTTAAGCTTCTGTAAGCACTTCGGGTAAATGTGTGTGGAGCAGCAGGATCAAGTCATTGCATTTGAGTAGAAACAGGGAGTAATCAAACGTTCCATAGGGCCTGTTTATATCTGTGGGAATGAAAGTCTACAGGTGTGTGATTTGTAATTTGGTTACAGAGGAAAAGTGAGTGGAATTTAGGCCATGCGGGTGTGACACAGGAGGCGGATGAGCGAGGCACTGTTCAATAGATGTCAGGAGGTCAACGGTAGTCTGAAAAGATTTAGCGATGAGGGACTAATACGCCGTAACGCCCCGCGAGGGCCCGTGTCGAATGAGATCTGTCATGTTTTTAAAAGAATGTGGTGATGTAGTGTACGAGATTTCCGTCGAAGGATGTCAAAAGGAACGTGGTGAGCTTCCTCTGGTAGCAGAGTGGTTAGAAGGGGACATTGGAATAGATAATTAGATGCATCCGCTCACAGTTCGTTTTGTAGGGATGTGGTGTAAGTTGTTGTAGAAGATCATTGATGGGAAGGGAAGACCGGACAGTTAACTCTTCTATGAGTAAAGGGAACGATTGTCGCTTTGGCTTGATGGTGGTAAAGGAGGTTCGGGCCCTGTGTAGTGAAGAGGCTTGATTCAAAATTTTCTCGATAGAGGCTTTGGTTTGAGAATCAAGACAGAGGCATGGATCTCATGAAACATCTCCTCAGATAAAGAGATCTGGTGTACGTTTGATGCTGGGACGAGTGATTCGGGAATGGCTTTGTGAAAATTTTAGATTTCGGTAGGATTCGTTTAGTAGGGGCGTTTAGGATTATCGAGTGTTATATCCCCTGCATCAACCATTTCCTGCACTATGTTTTTAACATCTTGCAGTTTTCCATGACTTAGGGCTTTTACGCGGTGGAATGATGAAAGTTACAAAGCATTTTCTGGTTTTTGTTGGTGTTGTTTTGTGTGAAGAGTGAATGTATATATAAGGTTGCTTTTTTTATTTCCCTTAAGATCCCCAGGAAGATTGCGCGGGTTGGGTCAAACCCAGGTGAGGTGGTTTAAGGGGGCAAGTGGTGATAGCCCATTTGAGCAATTTCTCTAGGATGACGCCATAAGTTTCTCCCAAGGGGAGTGTATGGTGGGCTCAGCTTTGTATTTATAGGTGGTTTTGGGATGGAGTATTGGACGGTGAATGATGGGATTGACCATCACCGCGTGGACAAGCTCCTTTTGATTTAGAAGATGTGGACGCGTGAGGAGTGGTGGTATTGGTTATTGGTAGAATCATGAGTGTCGGAAAGTGAGGTTCTTGTTGCGCAAACCGCGTTTCCTCTTCCTGCTAAGGCTCGAATTCTAATTTTCGAGCCATAGTAAAGGCCTTGTCCGAATGTACGGAAAGTTTGAATTGGGAGGGTAGGGGAGATGTGCTTAGGGGGCGGCAGGCCCCGCGTAAAACAGTTCGATAAGTTCAGTTTGAGGCAAGGCATACGTAAGTTGGTTGATAAGGCCCCGCCATCGTCCAACGAAATCTGCGATAGGATCTCGGTCTTCGAATTGTCGGATGGCATAGAGGTCAGTGATAGATACTTTCTTGGCAATGTTAATGGAGAAATGATCCAAGAAAGATTGGGCTAGTTGGTTAAAAAGAGAAGATTGAGTGCTGGGGTTAAAGCACTGACCTCCAAGGCAGGCCCTGATAGGACATGGAGAAAGGTGCGGAGTAGACAAGGCTCATCATGGGCATCAAATAACAAGCATGTCTAAATGGATCCGCAAGTGTTGTTTGAGGATCCTCTTACTGTTAAAACGAGTAAACTTTGGCAACTCCCATTGAGGAGGATATGAATGAAGGGGGACAAGAGGGTGAATGGGCTCCCGACAAACGTTGCTCGTATGTCAAAGGCGCTACGACTTCCTGAACGGAAGCCTCCAGGTTTTTGCATTTTGTCCATCATTTGCTTGATGAAATCTGTGGTTGGATGAGATGATGGTGCCACAGAATAGGGATGTCCCATATAAGGTGTTGAGGTTACTTGGATACGTATATGGGAATGAAAAGGTAGGCGGAGCTTGAGAAGGAAAGCTCGTTTGAAATAGGTGGCAGAGAGTAAGTCATGAATGGAGTGGTCTGAAAGAGAGATGAGATAGGGGCAGTTGGTGGTGGCGATACATGGGGTCCAAGATTATACAAAAAGGAAAGCTAATCGGGGTCCGTATGAACCGTCTGCCCGCTGTCGGATTGGGAGACGGGGCTAGTGATGCGGGAAGTAAGGTATTGTTATCAGGAGGAGTAGGAGCTAAATGAGCAGCATACTAATAGGCATGCCCATAAGGAGCTGACCATCAGGCGTACGGTCAGGGGATGAGACAAATAGTTTGTACAGCGCTGGGGATTAGCATCCAGAAATTTGGGCAAGTCCGTGTCTCCTACATGAATTTGGGGGATCTCACTGGTGTCCGTAGGGTTTCCTATAGAATGTGAAGGGGTGATTCAGGCAAATGAAACAGAGCAAGCGGGTGAAACATGGCAGCGGCTCGCTTCCGAGTGATGACAACCATAGACCAGAACACACAGGAAGTTTCAATCTATCAAGAACAAAAACAACCTCAGAATGGTGAATTTGGCAGTTGCTGGTTTGTCAGGTGGCTGAGAGAGACAGTAACCGATATCGGTTTACTAACTCGGTGTCGGTCAGGGGAACACGTCGTCCCTTAACCGATGTCGGTGTCAAAAAAAATCTAGGATAAGAAGATACAAAGGGGCGGCTAATTTGATTTTAGCAACGTTGAGTAGTTATCAACTTGTTGATCACAAAAGACAGAGTATGACAGAGAAAACAGAACAGCAAACAAAGCAAGATGCACACGCAAATGCAGAGATTAACCTTAGGGTTAATTTTAATTATGTGGGCTTATGCCTTTAGTAGACGTTAGAATGATGTCAGAATCCTAAACAAGAGACTTAGGGGAAATGTCAAGTTGTGTTTTGGCTTATAAGAGTTACCTCAATCGGGGGCGGAGGAATACCGCGGAAAAAAAGGGGGGATGTTTGAGCTGTTGTGGTAATTGTGAAGTGTTCGGTATGTGTTGTGCAGTGAAACTAAGGTTAATTTCCTGTCAATACCGTGGATATCACCTCCACGTGTATGACCTGTTACTTAATCTATGTTCACTAGAATTGAAAAACAACAGGCGGAATGTAATGCATGTGTTTTAAAACCCCAAATCGAAGTGATATTCGATGAAGCAAAAGAGATGACTTTACTAATGCAAGATGCAAAACAAAGCAAGTTCTTTTACCAGAATAATAAAATACCCTGTGAATATCTCTAGAAGAAGAAAACAGCAAGTATGCTCCCTATAATAAAAGCAAGCAAGAAATAAATAAAACCCAAAATGGGTCCCACCGGGCGTGCCAAATGTTTCACTCGGAAATGCTTCCTTCCTTATAGAAACAGTAAGGTTTAGGGTTAGGAGGAATACCTGTAGGAATGTCGAGATGATGTGCGCGTACCGTAGAGAAAGATCAGGCTGACTGCGAAGAACTCCTTTTTGTCTTGGAAGGACTACCTGCAAATAAGAACACAAGACCACAAGATTTTGATTAGATAATAAATGAGGGAAACCTGCCTTGGGCCCAGGAAATGTAAAACTTCCTTTCGAAGGTGGTCAGTTTCCCTGCTAATATGAGTTCAACACAAAATATTGTAAAATATCAATCAAATTGCTTGGCGGAACTGGGTAGGGGAAAGGCTGTTTTTCCTGGTTTTGATCAAAGGAACCGATGCCGGTTACCTATAACCGATGGCGGTTACTGATAACCGATACCGGTGGGTTCTAGGATCTTCTGGGCTGGTTGTGGAGTTTGTAATGGCTGATTTTTGGATGGTATTGGGAAATGGGGATGGTTAGAAGCTAAGGAATGATAGTTAGAGGCAATGGTATGTTGGATATGGATTCAGGAACGGATTTGGGAGGACTGTAATTCCAAAAGCATAAGAAATGTTATAATGGAGGACATGCAAGATGTAACTTACTGGTTTTTGACGAAGATGCCAGTTGATCTCCTTGGCTGCCAACTCTTCTGGTTTCTTCACTCGTCTCTGCTTGGTCAAGTGAAGTTCTGGACTCTGCTAATCGCTCTTTGGGACTCTCCTTTGATTCAAAAAATCCTTCGACTGATCTCCAAAATGAAATTTCCGATCCGTTGTTTTGGTTTGGGGAGCCCATTTACAGGAACCGATGGCGGTTGCGTAACGAGGCGGCGGTCGAGTAGGAACCGGCATCGGTTAGGAAAAAGTAGGCTATTTTTAGTAAATAGCCCACCTCCTCTGCTTTCTCCCGAGAGATCAGTTGGCGGGCTTGGTCAAGTGGCTAGAAGGTCGCTTTGGGTGCGAGTAAGGAGGCATTAGTTTATGGATGTGAGTCTAGACCAAGTCATGGGTCCTAATTAGGTTAGTTTAGGGTTAGGGCTAGGTCATGGTGAGGTGGCAAGTGAGGTGGTAGGTAAGAGCGATGTGGATTTATCAATTACAAGGTAATTAATAAATAATTGTGTGAAGTTTAGGTAATGAGGTTAGGTTGCGAAATGGGATGCGGGGTCACAAGGGGTCGTGAGACACGAATTTGGTGTCTACAATATAATTTAAATTTGAGTTGTTCAACTTTCCTTGGTTATTTTTATGTAGGGACATGTGTTTGCAGTAATTGCGAAGAAGACAATGAAGAAGGAACAGACTATTTCTTATGTCGCTGCATCAAGGAAAGAAAGAAATTGACTTCTCCTATTATAGATGGGCGAAGATATTGAGTATCCTACAAGGTCAGTGGTAGTTACTAGGAACTTGGCTTCGACGGTATCTATTAAAAACTCCTTTGTTTGGATGTTTGAAGACTTTGAGACACAGGAAAATACTCTTATATTCACATCTAGTTCTAGCGACAAATATTCTGTTGTATAGATATCGAGGAAGGCCTAATAACAAGATTCTTTGGAAGGTTCGAGAGTCAAATCATGAAGCAATCTTGTCTGCTATTCAGAGTAGATCTGATCCTGATGGTTCATTGGAAGGAATTTACAATGCGAGCATGTCTGGTATATATATAATTTCTTTTCAATTTATATATATATTTTAGAAACTTAAAGATCTAGATTTAAGTTTGAATATATATTTTATTTTAATTTGTGTATTTTACACGTACATATATCTATCTATAGTATATAATGGTTTGATTTGAACTAAATTCTTTGACTAACACTTTTATTTAGGTTAGTGGTGCCATAATAAGCTTCCACCTTCACGTGGTTGGCACTGTTAGTAGAGAATTTTAAATTCTAGAAGCTAGAGAAGCTTTCATTATTTGAAAAAGTTGTAAATTTTGAAAATTCAAGTAAATTTTGAAAATGTTGTAAATTTTCAAAATGTTGTAAATTTTGAAAACGCTGTAAATTTTGAAAACGACTCTCCCCAAGTGTTTACAAGACCATACTTACATGTGTGCACCGATATGAGAAGGAAAAAAAAATTAGAAGGTATGAGAGGGTTCACTATGGCCAGAGGGGGTGTTTAGCTTAGACTGAGCTATCTAGGTGCATAGAGTCGAGTAGTTCCAGTCGAAGTTGACTGATATGTTAGTCTCAGGGCTCTAAGGGATTGCGTCGACTGAGTAGCCCGGAAAGAACGATCGTTTTGCCCACGAAACACCACTCTCAGCATTTCACCTTTCCACTCCGGACGTTGCCCCGTTATTTAGTCGTTCAGTGCCACGACCACAGTTTGCAAAATATAATATTTGGCAACCTTAATACGGCTCTAACTGCACTATTTCACGCATTTGCAAAAAAGTAGGACAGGCGGAGAGCACCAAATGAGAAGGAAAAAAACTGAGAGAGGTATGATAGAGGGTCCCTATGCCGAGGTGCGGATAAGATGAGGGCCTCTCTAGGGTAGCCATGATTCCATAGATAGTTCACCCGTCGAACAGTAGTTGTGAGTGAAATTTTGGTCTCAGGGCTTTAAGGGCTACGCCCGAACGAAGTATCCGAAGAAATGATGTTTTCAGCACCAAAACCCACACTCCTATAGCATTCACCTGCAAGCGAATGTGTCGGCGCAGAGAGTCCACGTTCGGTGCCATGACCAACCATTTGCACAATATAGCGTTTGAAAAAACTTACACTGGCTTAACTTGCACTATTTCAGCGTTTGCAAACAATCTTGACAGTGAGAGCAACCGAATGGAAGGGAAAAAAAACTAGAGATGTTATTGTTAGAGGTCCCTATGCCGAGGTGTCAGATTTAGATGAGGCCTCTTCGGTCCCACGGAGTTCCGAGTAGTCACCCGTCGAAGTTGAACCGAATTTGGCTAGGGCTCTAAGGGACTACGCTCCGACGAAAGAAGTAACCCCGGAAAGCAAGACCAGTTCGTGCCACTGAAACACATCTCCTCTAACATTCACCTCGCCACTCGGTTTTGTGTCGGCCGACAGGTCGTTCGGGCCCGACCCACCGTTTTTTGAAAAAATAGCGTTTGACAACCTACATGCCTCTAACTGCCTATTTCGCGCGTGCAACAGTAGGACAAACGAAGAAGCACAGAAAGGAGAAGAAAAAAACGAGAGGAGCTATTGTAGATGGTCCCTACACCGAGGGTTTGGATCAGAGAGACCTCTCTAGGTGCCACGGAGATCTGAGTAGTCACCAGTCGAAGTTAAACGATATTTTGGTCTCAGAGCTCGTAAGGGGACTTGCGCTCGCCGGAAAGTAAGCCGAAAGAAACAAACCATTTCACCACATTCAAACCACTACCTCCTCTAGCGTTCCACTTGGCCAAATCCCGAGTGTCAGGAAGTCCATTCGGTGCCATGCCCCCACGTTTGTCCAAATATGCGTTTGATAACCGTTACACTGGTCTTCCAAACTGCATATTTCAAGCGTTTGCAAACAGTTTAGGACAGCCGAGAGCCACCGAAATGAGAGGAAAAAAACCGAGAGAAGGCGATTGTAGAGGGTCCCTATGTTGAGGTTTAGATCAGACGATGGCCTCGCTAGGTGCCACGGTAGTCCGGTATCACCGTCGAAGTTGAAGATTGAGGTTGGTCTCAGGGATCTTAAGGGACTACCACGAAACGAAGTAGTGCCCGGAGCTTAGAACGACATTTACGCACCAAAACACCACCTCCTTGCATCACTGGCCACCCGAATGTTCGGTATGCAAGTTAGGTTGGTGCCACGACCCATCTGTTTACAAAATATAGCGTTTCACATACCTTAACATGGCTCCAACTGCACTATTACGGGCGTTAGCAACAGAGGACATCGAGAGCACCGAAATGAGAAGGAAAAAATGAAGAGGTATTTGAGGGTCCCTTGCAGAGGTTTCAAATAGACGAGGCATCTTAGGTGCCACGGAGTCAAGTATCACCCGTCGAAGGATTAGTAAATGATATTTAGTCTCAGGATATTAAGGGATGTGTCCCAAACGAAGTAGCGTCGAAGCAACGAACCTTCGCGCACCGAAAACACCACATCATCTTGTTCACTTAGCCACCCGGAGTGTCAGGCAGGTCCGTTTGGGCCGACGACCCACTGTTTGCAAAATATAGCATTTGTACACCTGACAAATGGCTCTAATGACACTATTTAACGCGTTTTACAAACAGTAGCTTAGGACAGCAAGAGCATCGAAATGAGAAGGAAAAAACTGAGAGAGGCCTATTGTAGAGGGTCCCTATGACTACGGTGTTGAATTAGATGAGGCCTATCTAGGTGCCCACGGATTCCGAGCTAGTCACCCGTCGAAGGTGAAAATATTTGGTTCCAGGGCTCTTAAGGGAATGCGCTTCCGATGAAAGTAGCCCGAAACAACAACCCATTCGCGCAAAGAAACACCACCTCCTTTAGAATTCAACTGGCCACCGGATGTTTCGGTGCAAGTCCGTTCGGTGCCAATACCCACCATTTTGCAAAATATAGGTGGGCACCCTTACCACTTGGCTCGTGTAACTGCATCTTTTCACGCTTTGCAAACAGTAGGTATAGGACAGCGAGAGCCACCGAAATAGAAGGAAAAAAACTGAGAGATTCTATTGTAGGGGTCCCTACACCGAGGTTTGGACAGGAAGAGGACCGTCTAGGGTACACAGAGTATGAGTAGTCACCCGTAGAAGTTTGAACGATTAATTTGGTTCTCAGGGCTATTAACAGGGAAGTCGAGCCGAACGAAAGTTAGCCCGAAAGCAACGCCATTTCGTGCACCGATAAAAATCAAAATCCTATAGCGTTCAACTGGCCACCCGAGAATGTGTGCAGTGTAGTCAGTTCGGCCACGACCCACCGTTCAAAAAAAAATATAGTGTGACAACCTACACTGGCTCTACTAACTGCACTATTTCAAGCCGTTACAAACAGTTAGGACACCGACGAGAACCAAAATGATGAAGGAAAATACTTCTTAGAGATGATATTGTAAAGGTTCTACGCCAAGGTGTTGGATCAGACGATGGCCTCTCTAGGTGCCACAGGTAGAGTAGGCACCCCGTTCGAAGTTGAACAACTATTTGGGCTCAGGGTCTTAAGGGGATGCCGATTCGCTGAACGGAAAGTAGCCCGGAAAGCAACGACCCTTTCGCACACCAAAACACCACCTCCTCTAGGCGTTCAACTGGCCACCTGGACGTTGTTAGCGCAGTCGTTCGGCCATGACCACCGTTTGCAAAATATAGCGTTGAAAACCTTACACTGCTCTAATGCACTATTTCAGTGGTTGTAAACGTTGTGTAAAACAGCGGAGGAGCACCTGAAAGAGAAGGAAAAAATAAGAGAGGCTATTAGAGGGTCCACTATTGCAAGGTGTTGGATCAAATGAGGTATCTCTAGGTGCCAAGAGTCTGAGTATCACCCGCGAAGTTGAAACGATATTTGGGTCTCAAGGCTGTAAGGGCGCGCTCCGATTACGAAGAGTAGCCCGAAAGCAACGACCATTTTCACGCACGAAACACCGCCTCCTCTAGTGTTACCTGGCCACCAGAGTGGTCGGCGTATCCGTTGGTGCCACGACCACACCATTTGAAAATATAGTGTTTCCTTATTATTTATATATTAAATTACAATGACTGGTTGTAGTCATCTCTGTTGTCAAGTATCCTTAGGCAGGAGATATATGGGGCTCATGATATCTTATTTTCTAACTGATCCGTTAACACTTGGTTTTTTATAATATTATGGGTAATATTGTTCGACGGTTTTTGTTCCTTGCTCTCTTAGATCTCTTCTATGAAGCCATCAGTTGTGCTACCTTCTTGATTTCAACTCTCTGACCTCCGTGAAAACAGAATTACTTCTCTATCTCTCTCTCTCTCTCTCTCTCTCTCTCTCTTCGTGTACCCATTAGCTCTCTATCAAACATTTGAATCACATTCCTGGCTAAGTTCTTCTCTTTTCACCATATATAAGTCTGATTCAGGGGGCCTAAAACCTTCAATTACCTGTCTCTAGTTTCTTATCTTCATTTGAACTATGTTCGAACCTCTTATCCTTTCAGTGTAATTGCTTAGTCTAACATCTTATCTCTCTTGATACTCACCTTGATCCATCCATGTGGGCATTGTGTACCATGACCGCACTCTTCACTTCAACCATCATTTTATCTATATCTTTGTCTCTCTTTCTTGGAACACGTATCAACCGTATCTCAAATCCTTTTAGTAATCTCCTGATCTTCAAGCTATGAGACCACATGTTGTAGTCAAAAAATTTATAACATATGTATTCAATGGTTCTATTGTTTCCCTAAAAACTCAACTCTGTCTTTTGATCAGTTCAACAACTCTTTTCACTAGTGTTAACATGTACTTCAATTTAATATTACCCCTTCCTCTAATGGTTCTATGATATATTTATCTAACTCTAATGTAGGATACTCTGAGCGTAATCAAAAATGACAACTACCATCTTCATACTGCCAATGTTCAAATAAGATGCATAGGCAAATCACAACAATGCCCATGTTGGAAAGGTACTACAACTTCTCAAAGGCTTTGGAAAACTAAAAATACCATGAAGCAATTCAGCTAAAACAAATGTAAAATACATTTGAAAAGTAACTTTCTAGGTTGTGAGCAAATACAAGACAGGTACAAGCTTATGATGCCAAATAAAAATAATATAAAGCTATGTTTCACTCGGAAATGCTTCCTTCCTTATAGAAACAGATAAGGTTAGGGTTAGGAGGAATACCTGTAGAATGTCGAGATGATGTGCGCGTACCGTAGAGAAAGATCAGGCTGACTGCGAAGAACCTCCTTTTTGTCTTGGAAGGACTACCTGCAAATAAGAACACAAGACCACAAGATTTTGATTAGATAATAAATGAGGAAACTGCCTTGGGCCCAGGAAATGTAAAACTTCCTTCGAAGGTGGTCAGTTTCCCTGCTAATATGAGTTAACACAAATATTGTAAATATCAATCAAATTGCTTGGCGGAACTGGGTAGGGGAAAGGCTGTTTTTCCTGGTTTTGATCAAAGGAACCGATGCCGGTTACCTATAACCGATGGCGGTTACTGATAACCGATACCGGTGGGTTCTAGGATCTTCTGGGCTGGTTGTGGAGTTTGTAATGGCTGATTTTTGGATGGTATTGGGAAATGGGATGGTTAGAAGCTAAGGAATGATAGTTAGAGGCAATGGTATGTTGGATAATGGATTCAGGAACGGATTTGGGAGGACTGTAATTCCAAAAGCATAAGAAATGTTATAATGGAGGACATGCAAGATGTAACTTACTGGTTTTTGACGAAGATGCCAGTTGATCTCCTTGGCTGCCAACTCTTCTGGTTTCTTCACTCGTCTCTGCTTGGTCAAGTGAAGTTCTGGACTCTGCTAATCGCTTTGGACTCTCCTTTGGTCACAAAAGGCTATATATAGTACAATGGACTATGAATCTACTCATGACCACATATGTACATCCAGGTGTCCACTATAAATCTACTCATGAAACATCTTCCCTCTCTTCGCCCTACTAGAAGTAGCACGTCCATGACCTGGGGATGTAGTGGAGGGAGATGCCACTACGGATTTCATCCATGTGGTCCTAGGTGTCTCTAAGCATGCCTGCAACCTAACCTACACATTCATAAACAACAAGTTTTTAACACCCAAAATTTTAAAATGCATTCAAAATTTAGAAACTTGTACAATTTAGTTAAAATGCATGTGAAATCTTACCGCAATGTCATGATCCCTATCAATTTGTTGTTGACGCGTCGCAGGGACAACAATAGACTCACGAGGGGTAAGCTACATACAAATAATTAATTTTCAAATTAAATATTTCACATATATACCTACAAAATTTGATATTGTAGATTTAAGTTTAATAAAAAATAATTAAGGTCTCCAAAATTTAACAAATTTAAAAAATTGTGTACCTCAGTTAGTGGATCTCCAGATGCTATGGCAGTATCTACAGCAGCCTCCACAGTCT
Source organism: Taxus chinensis (assembly GCA_019776745.2). NCBI lineage: Eukaryota > Viridiplantae > Streptophyta > Pinopsida > Cupressales > Taxaceae > Taxus > Taxus chinensis. Next base: position 639,480,732 of record CM034150.1, on the reverse strand, counting down.
GCATATATGTCCATTGAAATTTTAATATATAATTTAAATTTGAGTTGTTCAACTTTCCTTGGTTATTTTTTTGTAGGACATGTGTTTGCAGTAATTGCGACAGAAGACAATGAAGAAGGAACAGACTATTTCTTATGTCATTGCATCGAGGAAAGAAAGAAGTTGACTTCTCCTATTATAGATGGCGAAGATATTGAGTATCCTACAGGGTCAGTGGTAGTTACTGGAACTTGGCTTCGACGGTATCCATTAAAAAAACTCCTCTGTTTGGGTGTTTGAAGACTTTGAGACACATAGGAAAATACTCTTATATTCACATCTAGTTCTAGCGACAAATATTCAGTTGTATAGATATCTAGGAAAGCCTAATAATAAGATTCTTTGGAAGGTTCGAGAGTCAGATCATGAAGCAATCTTGTCTGCTATTCAGAGTAGATCCGATCCTGATGGTTAATTGGAATGAATTTACAATGCGAGCATGTCTGGTATATATATAATTTCTTTTCAATTTATATATATATATATATATATATATATATATATAAATTTTTTAGAACTTAAAGATGTAGATTTAAGTTTGAATATATATTTTATTTTAAATTTGTGTATTTTGCACGTACATTATATCTATCTATAGTATATATGGTTTTGAATTGAAACTCAAATTTCTTTAACTAACACTTTTATTTAGGTTAGTGGTGCCATAAAAGCTTCCACCTACACATGGTTGGCACTGTTAGTAGAGAATTTTAAATTATCGAAGCTAAGAGAAGCTTTCATTGTTTGAAAAAGTTGTAAATTTTGAAAAATTCAAGTAAATTTTGAAAATGTTGTAAATTTTGAAAATGTTGTAAATTTTGAAAACGTTGTAAATTTTGAAAACGACTCCTCCCCAAGTGTTTACAAGACCATACTTACGCGTGTGCACCGATATGAGAAGGAAAAAAATTGAGAGAGGCTATTGTAGAGGGTCCCTATGCCGAGGTGTTGGATCAGACGAGGCCTCTCTAGGTGCCACAGATTCCAAGTAGTCACCCATCTGAAGTTGAACTGATATTTTGGTCTCAGGGCTCTTAAGGGACTACGCCCGAACTGAAGTAACCCGAAAGCAATAACCATTGCGTGCACCACTAAAAACACCACCTCCTCTAGCATCCACCTAGCCACCTGGACGTGTCGGCGCAGTCCATTCGGTGCCACGACCCACCGTTTGCAAAATATAGTGTTTGACAACCTTACACTGGCTCTAACTGCACTATTTCGCGCATTTGCAAACAATAGGACAGTGAGAGCACCGAAATGAGAAGGAAAAAACTGAGAGAGGGCTATTGTAGAGGGTCCCTACGCCGAGGTGTCGGATTAGGCGAGGCCTCTCTAGGTGCCACGGAGTCTGAGTAGTCACCCGTCGAAGTTGAACGATATTTTGGTCTCAGGGCTCTTAAGGGACTGCGCCCGAACGAAGTAGCCCGAAAGCAACGACCATTTCGCGCACCAAAACACCACCTCCTCTAGCGTTCACTTGGCCACGTGAGATGTGTCGGTGTAGTCTATTTGGTGCCACTGACCCACCGTTTGTAAAATATGGCGTTTGACAACCTTACACTGGCTCTAACTACACTATTTCATGCGTTTTGCAAACAGTATGAACAGCGATAGCACTGAAATGAGAAGGAAAAAACCGAGAGATACTATTATAGAGGGTCCCTACACCGAGGTTTCAGATCAGACGAGGCCTCTCTAGGTGCCACGGAGTCCGAGTAGTCACCTGTCAAAGTTAAACGATATTTTGGTCTCATGGCTCTTAAGGGACTGCGCCCCGAACGAAGTAGCCCGAAAGCAACGACCATTTCGCGCACCGAAACACCACCTCCTCTAGTGTTCACCTGGCCACCCAGACGTTTCGGCACAGTCCGTTCGGTGCCACGACCCACCGTTTGCAAAATATAGCGTTTGACAACCTTACACTGGCTCTAACTGCACTATTTCACGCGTTTGCAAACAGTAGGACAGCGAGAGCACCGAAATGAGAAGGAAAAAACTGAGAGAGGCTATTGTAGAGGGTCCCTACGCCGAGGTTTCAGATTAGACGAGGCCTCTCTAGGTGCCACAGAGTCCGAGTAGTCACCCGTCGAAGTTAAACGATATTTTGGTCTCAGGGCTCTTAAGGGACTGCGCCCGAACGAAGTAGCCCGAAAGCAACAACCATTTCACGCACCAAAACACCACCTCCTCTAGCATTCACCTAGCCACCCAGATGTGTCGGCATAGTCCATTCGGTGCCATGACCCACCGTTTGTAAAATATAGCGTTTGACAACCTTACACTGGCTCCAACTGCACTATTTCACGCGTTTGCAAACAGTAGGACAGCGAGAGCACCGAAATGAGAAGGAAAAAACCGAGAGAGGCTATTGTAGAGGGTCCCTATGCTGAGGTTTCAGATCAGATGAGGCCTCTCTAGGTGCCACGGAGTCCGAGTAGTCACCCGTCGAAGTTAAACGATATTTTGGTCTCAGGGCTCTTAAGGGACTGCGCCCGAACGAAGTAGCCCGAAAGCAACGACCATTTCACGCACCGAAACACCACCTCCTATAGCATTCACCTGGCCACCTAGACATGTTTCGCATGCAGTTTGTTCGGTGCCATGACCAACCGTTTACAAAATATAGCGTTTACCAACCTTACACTGGCTCCAACTGCACTATTTCGCGCGTTTGCAAACAGTAGGACAGCGAGAGCACCGAAATGAGAAGGAAAAAACTGAGAGAGGCTATTGTAGAGGGTCCCTATGCCGAGGTTTCAGATTAGACGAGGCCTCTCTAGGTGCCACGGAGTCCGAGTAGTCACCCGTCGAAGTTAAACGATATTTTGGTCTCAGGGCTCTTAAGGGACTGCGCCCGAACGAAGTAGCTCGAAAGCAACGACCATTTCGCGCACCGAAACACCACCTCCTCTAGTGTTCACGTGGCCACCTAGAACGTGTCACCGCAGTCCGTTCGGTGCCACGACCCACCGTTTGCAAAATATAGCGTTTGACAACCTTACACTGGCTCTAACTGCACTATTTCACGCGTTTGCAAACAGTAGGACAGCGAGAGCATCGAAATGAGAAGGAAAAAACTGAGAGAGGCTATTGTAGAGGGTCCCTATGCCAAGGTGTTCAGATCAGATGAGGCCTCTCTAGGTGCCACAGAGTCTGAGTAGTCACCCGTCGAAGTTGAACGATATTTTGGTCTCAGGGCTCTTAAGGGACTGCGCCCGAACGAAGTAGCCCGAAAGCAACGACCATTTCGCGCACCAAAACACCACCTCCTCTAGAATTCACCTGGCCACCCGGACGTGTCGGCACAGTCCGTTCGGTGCCACATACCCACCATTTGCAAAATATAGCGTTTGACAACCTTACACTGGCTCCAACTGCACTATTTCACGCGTTTGCAAATAGTAGGACAGCGAGAGCACCGAAATGAGAAGGAAAAAACTGAGAGAGTATATTGTAGAGGGTCCCTACACCAAGGTTTTGGATCAGACGAGGCCTCTCTAGGTGCCACGGAGTCCGAGTAGTCACCCGTCGAAGTTAAACGATATTTTGGTCTCAGGGCTCTTAAGGGACTGCGCCCGAACGAAGTAGCCCGAAAGCAACGACCGTTTCGCGCACCAAAACACCACCTCCTCTAGCATTCACCTGGCCACCCGGACATGTGTCGGCGCAGTCCGTTCGGTGCCACGACCCACCGTTTGTAAAATATAGCGTTTGACAACCTTACACTGGCTCCAACTGCACTATTTCACGCGTTTACAAACAGTAGGACAACGAGAGCACCGAAATGAGAAGGAAAAAACTGAGAGAGGCTATTGTAGAGGGTCCCTACACCAAGGTGTTGGATCAGACGAGGCCTCTCTAGGTGCCACAGAGTCTGAGTAGTCACCCGTCGAAGTTAAAATATTTTGGTCTCAGGGCTCTTAAGGGACTGCGCCCGAACGAAGTAGCCCGAAAGCAACGACCATTTCGCGCACCGAAACACCACCTCCTCTAGCATTCACCTAGCCACCCAGACATGTCGGCGCAGTCCGTTTGGTGCCATGACCCACCGTTTGCAAAATATAGCGTTTGACAACCTTACACTGGCTCTAACTGCACTATTTCGCGCGTTTGCAAACAGTAGGACAGCGAGAGCACCGAAATGAGAAGGAAAAAACTGAGAGAGGCTATTGTAGAGGGTCCCTATGCCGAGGTGTCAGATCAGATGAGGCCTCTCTAGGTGCCACAAAGTCTGAGTAGTCACCCGTCGAAGTTGAACGATATTTTGGTCTCAGGGCTCTTAAGGGACTGCGCCCGAACGAAGTAGCCCGAAAGCAACGACCATTTCGCACACCGAAACACCACCTCCTCTAGCGTTCACCTGGCCACCCGGACGTGTCAGCGCAGTCCGTTCGGTGCCACGACCCACCATTTGTAAAATATAGTGTTTCCTTATTTATTTAAATTAAATTACAATGACTTGGTTGTTATGTTATCTCTTGTTGTCATCAAGTGTCCTTGGTAGGATGATATATGGGGCTCATGAATCTTATTTTCTGCCTTATCCTTAACACTTGGTTTTGTTATAATATTATGGGTAATATTGTTCTACGGTTTTCTTTTCCTTTCTCTTCTTTCTCTCTTTCTATGAAGACCATCAGTTGTGCTACCTCTTGATTCAACTCTCTGACCTCCTGTGAAACCATAATTATCTTCTCTTCATCCTTTCTTCTTTCCTTTTCCTCTCTCTCTCTCTCTCTCTCTCTCTCTCTCTCTTCTTGTACCTCATTAGCTCTATCAACCTTTGAATCACATTTCCTGCTAGTTCTTCTTCTTCTTCACCATATATCAAGTCTGATTCATGAGGCCTAATAACCTTCAATTACCTTTCTCTACGTTTCTTCATCTTTTCTATTTTTCACATATGTTCTTGAACTCTCTTATCCTTTCATGTAATTGCTTTAGTCTAGCATCTTATCTCTCTGATACTAACTTCTCCATCCAATGTGGCATTTTGTAACCATGACCTCACTCTTTACTTCACCCATCATTTTCATCTATCTCTTTGTCTCTCTTCTTGGACCACTGTATCAACCTTATCTCAAATCCTTTTAGCTAATCTTCCTTGATCTTCAAGTTATGATACCACATGTTGTAGTTCAAAAAATTTATAACATATGTATTCAATGGTTTCTATGTTTCCCTAAAAACTCAACTCTGTCTTTTGATCAAGTTCAAACAACTCCTTTTCACTAGTTAACATGTACTCCAAATTTAATATTATCCCTTATCCTCTATATGGTTTCTTACTGATATTATTTATCTAACTCTAATGTAGATACTATGAGCGTAATCAAAATGATCAACTACCATCTTCAACTGCCAAGTTCAATATCCATGATGCATAGGCAAATACAACAATGCCTATGTTGGAAGGTACTTACAACTTCTTCACAGTTTTGGAACTCAAAATACATGAAGCAATCAGCTAAAACAAATGTACAAATACATTTGAAAATAACTTCTAGGTTGTGATGCAAATACAAATACAGTACAAGCTTATGATGCAAATAAAAATAATATAAAGATATGTAGCCACATATCATTCAGATTTAACAATATTTCAGGATTATTATGAGTTACAAAAGAACAGTACGGCTACAGGATTGGAAAATCAATACAGTTACTTCAAGGATTAACTCATATGTACACAAAAGTTACAAACAATGCAGACCCAATTTTGGGTATACCTGTAATATTATCAAGATGATAAATTGATGAATTCCATATTAACTTCAAGGATTAACTCATATTGCACACTTTTCCAAATACAACAGGATGATAAATTGATGAATTCCATTAAATATATAAGCTTTAGTTACTAATACTTAAGTTGGCAATAGAGCTAACAATATTGTTTTAGTTTGAAAAATAAAAATTCAAAATGCCCATGGTGAAATATACCACAAATAATAATCAGAAAGATACTAGAAAATATATAACTAGAAGTAATACACTAAATCCACCTCAAGATTTAAAAGACCTGAAATAGTTCAAATTTATAGCCTCGGAAACAAAACCGTAGCAGAGATATCCATAGGAGTTCCATATATGGAGGAATCGCTTTTATCAACAAACAAAAACTATGATCTATGTATACTTTTGAACACTAAATTTTATTTAATAAACAATACAAATATTATTAACCTAGTTTGGGTACAGATAAATTCACAGATAGAGAATACTCGGGGCATCTACAAGTTCCAACGAACAGAGATCAAAACCCACTTTCTCAGAGTTAGCAATAATACCAAAATAACCAAAATAAATATGATTTAACCAACACACATGGATATATATATATATATATATATATAACAAAGTGTGCTCCAGACGCGCACGTCTCTGAAAATATATATGTACATAAGTTCATAATGTATGTATACATCTCGAACTAAGCACGTGTCATAATGTACATATGGGACCACATGCGGTCACAAAAGGCTATATATAGTACAATGGACTATGAATCTACTCATGACCACATATGTACATCCAGGTGTCCACTATAAATCTACTCATGAAACATCTTCCCTCTCTTCGCCCTGCTAGAAGTAGCACGTCCACGACCTGGGGATGTAGTGGAGGGAGATGCCACTACGGATTTCATCCGTGTGGTCCTAGGTGTCTCTAAGCATGCCTGCAACCTAACCTGCACATTCATAAACAACAAGTTTTTAACACCCAAAATTTTAAAATACATTCAAAATTTAGAAACTTGTACAATTTAGTTAAAATGCATGTGAAATCTTACCGCAATGTCATGATCCCTATCAATTTGTTGTTGACGCGTCGCAGGGACAACAATAGACTCACGAGGGGTAAGCTACATACAAATAATTAATTTTCAAATTAAATATTTCACATATATACCTACAAAATTTGATATTGTAGATTTAAGTTTAATAAGAAATAATGAAGGTCTCCAAAATTTAACAAATTTAAAAAATTGTGTACCTCAGTTAGTGGATCTGCAGATGCTATGGCAGTATCTACAGCAGCCTCCACAGTCTGCATATATGGAGGAGTCTCTCTAGCAGTCATAAGCTATACAAAAAACATGTACAAATCAATATTAAAATCTACTTAAGAGCTTAGCACTCCTATCGAAACCTATTGAAAAAAATAATAGTAAAGGAACTCAAAGGTCCCTACACTCTAAACATATCTTTTCACGTTCATCAAGGAAACACCAGATCTATATATAGGTACATGAAACATTTACAAGCACTCATTCCACATGTTGAGATTTTAAGAAGGTAAAAAAACTATACAAAGGAGGGAAATTATACATTCATTCCCGTCCCTACTATACAATCTTACCCCAGGTGGTACTTTCAAGACATGTAAAACCAATATATGATTACATTGTATGGCTAGTTATATCAAATGAATTGGCATTTCCTACTAAATAATATATAGGTTGAGTATAAGAAAGTGAAACTCATGTACACAGAGGTCCAAAGCATGCAATCCGTGCGTGAACTTCCAGTAATTAGAAACAAAGTGTAAAGAGATTTACTAACCTGCATAAAACTCATGTGAGGCGTGCCAGTAGCCTCAGTTCCCTGAGCAGATGATGACCCGCCAGGCTCCTGTGTATAAAAGAGAAAAATATTAATACATGTACAACATACACGTGAAACAAATTATAATAATAATCTAGTGCAATTAAATGATTTATTAAAAATGTAAGTTTGTACAACTTGAAACTTACGTTTGAAACACGCCCAGCCGTAGTAGCTAGCATGTCGACACCGAGATGTTTCCTTCACCGGCTCTTGCTATTTAAAATAAAATAAAAAATTAGTTTTTTACATGTATGTACATGACGTACAATCAAATATATATATATATATAATATATCTCAAACATGTGAATTAAACTATTGTATATATATATATATAATTTAAATTTATTTAAAATTTACCTGTGAAAGACCAATATCAGTGGCTCCAGTTCCAAAAACACTCCCCAGCATCTCATCTATAGAAAAGAAATCCTGTGAACCAACAAATGATGTCTCGCCTGCAGTGCATACGGCACCACATGATCCACAGTGGTGTGGTGCACTAGAACTGGCGCCTCCACCAACATCATCAGATGCAATCTGGGTGCTATGCTGGGTGAGAGTGTCAGTGAGCTCCCTCAATGCATGCAATGTATCAATCTCCACAACCTCCTTCACTGTAGGAGGGATAACTGAAGGTAGTGGGGGTTTTGGGGCATGGGGGATCCTAGGCTGACCTACGCGTGCACCAGGTCTGCTCTGTGCAGAGCCACCTCCTCGACCAAAAAAGTCAGAAAAGTCAAAATAATTCGGGACCTCATTGAGCACGAACTCACAATATAATTTCTTCAAAAAATAAAGAGGAACCTCATTGTTGTTGCATGGTGGATAGTCAAAAACCATCCACCATCGGTCCCAAAAATTGTTTTTGATTCTATCATCATGGCACCAATGGATTGGGAACCGTTTGCAAGTAACTGCAGGGGGGGCATTGGTTCTAGGGTCGGTAAATAATGCACAAATGAGGTCTTTTCCAATTTTTTTGTCTTTGACGGCCGCATGGGATAGTTTATCCGCATACCACCGCCTACAGTCACTTCTAAAGGTGTTCCATCTATGTATTTGGTTGGTTGCAGACTCGACTTCGCCAATCAATGTTTGCAATGTATTGGCTAAAGTCATGCGGGATGGATTTGTAGCATGATTTTGTCTTATATTTTGAATTAGGTTCTCAATGGCAATTTTATTTTCTTGGATTCTTCCAATGATATTATCTTGCGTTCCTGCTGGCTCAGTGGGGACAGAAGGAGCCACAGGAGGCGGATCTATGTTTGGAGGAGGGTTTTGAGGAATGTTCGGAGGGTTTTGAGGAATGTTTTGACGGTTTGCACGATTTCGAGCTTGCCGACCAACTGATAAAACAAGAAAATTGTATACATAAACAAACATTTCAAAAAACCCATGAAAATGCAAAAAAAAAACCTAAAATGCAAAAAAAAAAACCTAAAATGCAAAAAAATCAATCGGGGACTTACCTCCTCGTCTTGGCGGCATGGTTGAATATATCGCTATCCAGAAGTCCGATGAGCAATTTTGAGATGGTATTGAAAGCGCGAGTGAAAAATGTTTAGGAAAAGTCGCGGTTCGAAATGAAAAATGAGGAAAATAACGAGTCGCGGGACTGTTAAATTTTGTCTCAGAGTTCCGCGATCGCGGTTTATAACCACGCTCATGGTTCTAAACCGCGATCGCGGTTTTAGGTTCGGTAATTACCGAACCTAGAATAAAGGAACCGCGATCGCGGTTCCTTTATTTCGGGTTTTTATGTCCACGGAATTGTCCACCAACTTCGTGCACTTACCCATATATTGTACAAAATATCATAATTAACATTGTTAATCAATTGTGAATGAAAACTAATCATGTGTGTTTCTATAAAATTACAGTGTCAAACTATACATCCAGTATCACATTCCCCTTCTTCATAGTTGTTTATGGGGATTTCATCCCCTCAGGTATAAATTGGTAATAAAGTAGTAAATATATTATGTTATTTTGTTTTCCATAGAGAGATGTTATCCTTAGAATACATTTTGATGTTGAATAGGTTAATGTCAATATGAGTTTTCATGTTGGCGAATTTACTAAAGTGAGTGTTTTTATAATTATTTTTATATATCATAAACATGAAGAGAATGAACTATAGTTAACGTATGAATTTAATAATGTGATTTTTATTATTATTTAGTTGATGACATCATTATAGTCTCCTATTGAGATTTGACGATCGTTAGACATTTATGTTGTTATGGGCATAGCTTCTATCGTGCCTCTTACACATGTATGTGCTAGTAAAGTAAATTTCATAATGAATTGATTGCATTAAATAAAATCATGTAGTCTAACTAAATGGCGTTCATGTGTATTCTAATTTTCATCATCATGGTTACCACATGAGGATTTGACTACTCCAGTTTGTACACCTCTTACTGAGGTTGTTTATGATATTGAGAGGAAGATGATGCTTGCTAGTGATCATCAGATCACTGTAAGTATTTATTTTTAACTAGTGTATTTTTATATGTCACTAATTATATACTAATGGGTATATTGTTTATTTGTATTAATATATGAAGCTACAAGCATCCTTTGACCATAGGAGATCTGAACGGAATAAGGTATTTTGCACTAATGCGTCTGAGTCGTCTTCCTAAAGGCCGAAGAGAAATAGATTATTTGATGATACCCCATAGCTTATATGTATACAAATTTTGTTGTCTGCCTTCATGGCATATTAGCGTAGATGTATATTGTGTCGATGTATATCATTGTATATGCCTATATGGCTTTGTTAAGACTTTGATTTTGATCAAATTTAATATGTTATTGAGGATTTTTGAATCGATATAATATATGAAAAAAATAAAGTTTTAAAACTTGTATAGTGGATGAAACATGCTTTATACATGTATGTAAGTCTAGATTAATATGATATCATATGTATGTTATGTTAATATGTATTATTAGTTTTAAATTTTTTTATGTTTTAAACATGGGAATTAAAATATATATGTAACTAATTTATAATTTTTCCATTATACTATAATCATTCAATTCCATCAATTATAATAATATAATGTCAATGTCAATGCCATCCACTTCCTAGAATTTCAATAATTCAAATGAAACATATGTAACGTGAGACAACACAATATTATATTAATTATAATAATTAAATTATGACTACAGAGAGAAAGAGAGAGAGGGAATGCAAGAGGGATAGACATGGAATCTGAGAGAGAGAGAGAGACTGATGAGAGAGAGAGAGAGAGAGATTTGTGAGAAAGAGAGACTCATATTTCCAAGTGCAAGAGAGAGAGAGAGAGAGTGAATGAGAGAATGAGATAAAGAAAGAGAGAGTGTGAGAGATAAAAAAGAGAGACAAAGAGATATGTTGTCAAGATACTTAATATTCTACATTCAATGTTCAAAACATTCAATATACTTAAGATTTTATATTATGATCAATGTTAAAAACATTTAATATACTTAATATTTTACATTTGCTATGATATATAAATATTATATTCTTTTTTTTTAATCCATTTCCTTTGAGATTAACTTTTTTACGTTGCGATTGTGGCCATAAAAGATGTATATAGGGAGCTCCTGAAGGACCTAGGTTTAATTAGGCTGACTCTAACCTGCCAATGATAACTAAAGAGGTCATTACAATGGTTGGTTCTTGTGTATTCATATTATACAAAATCACTTCCTTTTGTTTTTTTGCACATTTAGATTTTAGTTTAAGCACGTTATAACACACTCGCATTATAACATGAGTGTGTTCCATCTTCTTTGGGTTTGAAATTCCCAACCCATAAGCTTAGATTTGCCTTAGATATCCAAACCTAAGGCTTGGACTGTGTAATCCATGAATAAATCCGTTTTTTACAAAAAAACATCAGAATCTCACTTGTACACCTTGATATTGCATGAGTTATAACATAATATTCAACGTAAAGCTTAGTTTTACCTTGGTGACGACATGCTTCTTTCTAAAATCCTATTAGTTTAAGGCTTTCATCCTTAATTTCTTTTACTAGTGCCTTCTTTTCTTGTCAAAATGTATGCATACGTTTTTGTACACAAATTATGATTTTTTCATCCAAATTTAAAAAAAAATCCTCTTCTAAACTCCATTCTACATACACTAAAAAAAAGAATGACTATTTTTCTCAAATTTATGGGGGTGTACACACAAATATTTCATTTTTGGGATGTGTGCACTTTGAAAATTAATTAAAAAAATTATATATTCATCCAAACATTATGGAAAATTAGTGGGACCTTATACATGGAATTATCTAACTTTCTACCAAAGGGATTTTAAAAATAATTTATAAAACTCAAAAAATAGGGGGGGGGGGGGGGGGGGGGGGTGCGCTCTTAATATCCACCATTTAAAAAAAATAGTAGTTTAGAATCTAGATTCCAAGATCGTATCACTTTGTCAAATTTTGAGCATATGCATGTTGAATTATTAGATGAAGTTCAAGTTTTACTGATTTTAGGAAAATTGTGTCCACTTTTGGCCCCCTTTTTGTCCCCAATTTCCATGCACTTATTTCCAAAATAACTTAAATGGCTAATAAATATTCCTAAATTAGTTGGACATCATCTAAAACAGTCTCTTCTAAAATTCTAAATCACTCGACCAGGTCAAATATTCTAGCTTCTTCCATTTCCAAAGATAAAAAGGTAATAGAGCCATGTTTTAGAAAAAGTGAAGTCACTCCAATAATGACACAAAGGTTTCAATCAAAAAATGGTTAGGTCACATAGCTCACATCTCACTACTACCATATTGGGTACATTACATACTATGTAGTTATAATGTTATCTTGGTGTCAAGAAATACAAGAGAACCCCTAAGGGTTGGTTATTTATTCACACATGCAAAAGCACCTAGGAGAACTACCATGAGGCTTCATCCCATAATGAGGGAATGTAGTCCAATATTTGGATTGGTTCAGAAGATATGATTCTAACTGCCAAGGGTAGTCTAACCTCACCACACACACATGTTTTCTCCTTTTATTTTTTCAATGTTCTTAATAAAGGATCTATAGGTTAGTAATGTTTTTTACTTTGTTTTTGGTAATTATAGGTCATCGCGAAGTTGTACGAGAAAGAGTGAAATACAATGAAGATGATTTCAAGATAAGTGAAACACATTGAAATTTTCAAATCTAGATAGTGAAATGGTTTGAAACCATAAAGTTGCATATCAGGACCATACATACTAGGTATGTACTATACAAAAGTTGTATGGTCCTACACCTATTGGGTTTTTAGTTCCATAATTCTCATTGAAGCATCTATAGCTCCAAATCAGCTTGTTCCACCATCCTTCACATCCATATCCTTTTTACCCTATCTTCAGTAGTTAATTTTATCTCTCCTCTTGTATATTTCGGCAAGTATTTATCATTTATCAATTGTTTTGACCATTTCAAGGTGCGAATGCATTGTTTTGATTATGTATACTTGATGTTGGAAACTAATAAGATTAAATTTTTCCACATATTATAAATGGTTACATATTATTTAGTGTTGTGTACTTTCCATGCCTATAATCTAACTAGAGTATAAACATTTGGTGAAACCAACTCTTGAATCGAATTTAGTGCTCAAATATTACTAGCCATAGGGTATCACTGGTTTTAGTTTTTTGATGCATTCTTTTTGTGCCCTTTCAGCATAGTAATAAGCTTAATCAATGACCTACTAAACACATTGAACTTTATCCTCTTATATGTAAGTAGTGTACCATTACGGCCTCATTTCCATCCATATCCTAGGGGTTATTCTATTTTGAATTGCACTACCTATATAAGGATCCTCTAAATGAAGTATAAATCACTAGTGAACACTCTTTTAATGATGATCTTAATGAATATGAAAATGTATACCAAACAAAAATTGATTTGTATCTTATTTGTGTGCACATCTTTATGAAAACCCTCATCACATTAAGCCTCTTATCAACATTCATCTTATTACTAATTTTTCTTGTGATCAAGACTCTAATGAACGGGCCAGTTTTTAGACCACATCCTTATTCATCTACTTACACCCTTTTTATATTAAAACTTATATGTTGTTTAATATAATTTTATTTAGTGAAGTCAGATTTACACTAAATGGATGTAGGTGCTCTATTGCATTACCTTAGGAGTTCTAAGTGAGAAAATGAGGTAATATTTTACTTTCTTATATAGGGTTTAGTATGTGAATTATACAAGAAAGGCCAACCCAAATGTACTAAAAGTTGACCAACAAGTGAAAGGAATTTTAAATTAGAGTTCGAGGGCATGTCATTCTAGAGAGCGACATGACGTTGGTCAGAGACTAGGACATGAGCACTTGGGACAAAACTATCTGATCCTAACTGGGCACTAATGTCTAAGGTCACCAATGAAGGTGAAATTAATCAATTGATGTTTGATTATGGATTTGTAAGATGTGTAAAGCTCAAAAGGATGCTCAATCAAGCTCATATGTAGTAAAGTGATATAGAGAGCTAAACAAGATACCTCAAAAGTGCCAAAAGGAGTTATGGAGACTACTAGTTTTCTATGCATAATAGGAATGCATGAATACATTAGTATGTTTTAGGACCTAGAAATGTACCCAAGTGCATACAAATTTGTGTATCTACAGGCTTTAACCTACTCCCATTGAAGTATGAACTGAGAAACATGATGCCATTTAAGGAAAATGTACTTGTAGATTGTGAACATGCTTTACCTGATTGCTCAAATATCTTAGTTACTATAGAATGATCCCAACCAATGCTTGGTGTTGGCATGCTTTACAATGAAACATGGTAACACAAACTGTATTCAATGTCCATAATAAAAGAACCATATTTGCACTACAACTCAAATAATTACTTCTTGATATTCTTGTCATGCAAAGCCTTTTTTCTAGCCTTCTCCATATTCTAACTCCATCGCATAATGGCATACCTCTCATCTAATTGTATCAGGAATATCAATGTGCTCTTCAATTTATTTGTCATAATCTAAAGTCCTCCTATTACGCATAATTACGTAATTGGTAGGGTTGAACTCACTAAAATCCATAGGAAAAAATTCCTCTGTCACTAATTCATGCCATGGAGAAATATGGGTGTTAGGCCTGTATTCAATTGATCTTATAAGTTGTTATATATACCCATAACATAGTTGATAAGTTGTCATCCACAGCTGTTTCATATCAACATAACATAATACTTTGTATCAAGGTTTGTCCCAGCAATCTTGTTGAAAGCTTCTGCAGTACCATTTAGCTGTGAGAGGAGAGGAAGGAATGTACTACGAATACCTTAGCTACCATTTATACCTTCCCAACCCCAATATCACACCTTTGTAGAAAGTGATCCATTACCTAATTTTGTAAATAACCATAACATATATGTACAAAAACCTTGAAATTGTTGCCCCCAAAATCTCCCCATAGTGCCACACTACCCACATTGTCAAGTAAAATTTTGAGTAGAAACTAAAATGGTGAATGTGGATAAAGGGAGGAGACTTGTGCCATTTCCAAAGATCCTTGAAATGGCTATAGGTAAAAACTAAATCTCATAGCAAAGGAGTTGAAGTATTTACCTATCCCACTGACCAATGGTAACAAGTCTGAAAAATGTGTCAAAAACCTAATAATGAAGCATCTCCCATATGAAAATGCCTCACTGATAAATATGATCTTTTCTACTTCCCTGGCAAAAATGTGTGGGAAGGTAAGACTACCATATAGTCCTGACCAAATTGTATGCTTTCTCCAACATGTGAAATTTTTTCTAGATTTCTATACTTGAATATGTTTATGATTGTCTCCTGTAATCAATTATACCCATGTGTGTACCCATAATTATTTTCTGCCAGGGTTACAAATGTAGAAATGAACCCAATGCACAGATACCCCAATATTTTGATTAATTTGAAAACCATGTTGAGCGGTGTGGCTTAAAATAAATAGGCATATGTGCTAATATCTAGAGATGCTTTACGCATCCTACTAGAGTGTAAAGTGTTGAAAGTGATTGGTCACTATAATACAAAAAGGAAGATTTTTCTCCATGGTGGCAATCATGGCGAATTAGAAAAGAAACAATATCAATTGATAAAAAAACCAGCATAATTGATAACAATACTAGTCTAAATGTATGTAAATACAACAATAGTTCAATCAGATGGAATAAGTAGGAAAACAATGTCACACACAAGTACGTAAATCATGTGAAACATTTGACACCCATAGGTGTCATAAGAACTCATCAAGGCTTGTAAACCTGAAAACAAGAAAAATCAATTGCAAACAAGATAGGCATGATGTTGTAAACATAAGACACCTATGGTTGTCACAAGAAAATCAAGGCATGGATATGCCATAAGAAAGGAAAAAAAGCAAGCAATTAATATATACATACAAGCGAGTATGCATGAAATCAAGAGTGTTAAACCATGAATATAATAAACAACATATGTGAAATAAGAGATATCAACATTTGCACAAGCCAATAAACTGTGTTAGTCTTATTATTATGAAAAATATTAAGTACACAATGTATGTAATTGAGCTATAAATGAGGAACTGAAAATGGTAGTATAATAGAACAATATCACCTTATAGGAGATGAAGGTGATCCCCCCAAGAGAAAAATGTGAGGATTGATGTTAGTGCTCCTATAAGTAAGTATCAATATATGTGTCCTACATCTAGCTCAATATAACAAGTGAATACATGTTTGTAAACAAGAAAGAATCATTATATCTATCAAACCAAAGTATTGAAAACATATTAAAACTTGAAAGTGCTAAGAAATCAAGTAAATATGCACAATCCAATAATTTTTATTTTTGTAAATATATTGATTCTTTTTATATTTTTAGAATACATAGATATGTCCAAAAAGTATAAAGTGCATAGAAACTATCTAATGAGTAACCTCTTGAAAGAGGTTGAGAAAATTTCAAGGAAGATGAAGGCATTAGGCCTCAAATTGTGATAAACACAAATGCCATTGGAAGTGTAGAGGTGATATGTGGAAAAGAAGGCAGAGGAGATAAATTGGGTGTAGAATTATCGATGGAAGATAGGTGTCGATGCAGTGGGCTAGAAGAATAGGTGTGTCAAGGTACTATGATGCATTGGATAATCTGTGGAGATATTATTTACACTAGAGGACCGGTGAAGGAACCTATAGCAGTGAGAATGGTGAGAAGTATGGTGTGGGGCTACTAACCTATGAGAAGACCTAGAGATATGATACCCCATGTAGTGTGTACAACTAGATTCCTATTAGGATACCTAGGTGAATGAACTTGACCAAGGGTAGGATTAAGGAGTATAATCCTAGGAATGATCTTAAGAGTGCTAGAGCCATGAGAGGCAATATGTGAAACTAAAGACCTGTTCATAGATGTATTAGGACTAGGTAATATAAGAGGAGGAGGCTAAAGTGGAACACATCCTAATAGTGATAACATGTTGATTATGAATGAACTTGTCACATTAGTGAATTATCAATGGGATATCCCTAATATCATGTAACTAGGGGAGACCTTATTGCAACACATCATAACTAATATTAGAAGAAACCAAGAATGAAATGCATATAGTGATAGCACCAGTAGTGATAGGTAAATTGAAGTGCATCATAGTATGGATTAGTATCAAGCTGATAATATTTTGTTTCAAAATGCCAAGAGATTGGCATAGTGTGAGGGATTAAACATTATCCTTATAATGTGGGTTAACCAAAACACTGTAAGTATGCACTTGATTAATAGAGATGAGGATGGATAATGTGTCTGAAACAAGTGTGTCACCTATATTATCTTGAGTGTGGAGCTTAATTACTTCAAAAAAATCTTGTTTTTACATGTTGCTGGTTTTGATAGTGACCGACATTGGTTAGACAATGACTGGCATCGGTCAATGAAGTGCACTAGCAATCAGTTGCAGTTATCAACCATCATGGGTCAAGAAGTGACCGAGTATCGGTCAGGAAGTAACCGACATTGGTCAACCTGTGCAACGGTGCTTTATTTTTGGGAAGAATTAGAATAAATATTTTTCTTTAAAGATGATTTCTTGATTGTAAAAGCATAGTTATTTTCCTCGAATATATACCATTTCTTGGTGGATGTATCCGAAACTGGGTAAACCATGTTAAATTTGGTGTTATCTTTCTCTTTTTATTTTATCTTCTAGTTTATTTCTGCATTCATTGCTTGTATGCTTTATCTAATTTTAGATCTGTGCAACATTGTTATATGGTTAAACCCCAACAACTGGTATCAGAGCTTTATTTTGAGGTTTTGTGTGTTGAAAAGATTTACTCATAGAGGGTTTTCTGATTGAGTGGGAGCATAGTAATGGTAGAAGATAGTAAATACTGAGTAGAGAAATTTAACGTTCATAATTATCAATATGGAAGATGCAAGTGGAGGATTATTTGTATCAGAAGGATCTATACTTACCATTGGATGAGCATGCATATCCGGTCACAATGACTGATGAAGAATGGAAGGTTATTGACAGAAAGGCTTTAGGATCTATAAGATTAATCCTAGTAACATCGGTGGTTTCAAATTTTACAGATGCAAAAACAACGTAGAGTTGATGAAATATTTAGAAAATTTATATGCAACTCCTTGTGCTTCGAATAAGGTTTATTTGATGAAAAAATTGTTTAAATTCCAAGATGCACGAAGGTGGATCTGTATCTAATCATTTGAATGATTTCTAGTCTATTGTAAATCAAATTAAAATTCGATAGAAATTTCCGTTTGATGATGAAGTGAAAACATTTTTATTCTTATGCTCTTTTCTAGATAGTTGGGATAACTTGGTAATGGTTGTAAGTAATACAACATCTGACTTCTAAAGGTTTGAAATTTGATGATGTGGTTAGTGTAATCCTTAATGAGGAAATCTGCAGGAAAATATTAGGAGAATCATCATCTAGAAACACTTTAAATGTAGAATGCAGGGGAAGATCTAAGGAGCGATCATCAAAGAACAAGAATAATGGGAGATAAAAGTCAAGAAATGGAAGATCTAGAGATCCAGGTACAAATATTTAATTTGCTAGAATTGTGGAAAGAGAGGACACATAAAGGAGTGTTGGTCCAAGGAAAACAAAGAGAATACATAAGAACAAGGCAAAGAACAAGGTAAAGAGGAAAATGTTGTAAGTGAGGTAAAGCAATACACCTTTATTCTCTCCTTGGATAATGAATTAGAATCTTGGGTTTTAGATTCTGAAGCTTCTTTCCATGCTACCCATAATAAGGGTTAGTTTCAGAAATTATGTTCAAGGTTGATTTTAGACAAGTTTATTTAGGAGATGATGAGCCATGTAATATTATTGGTAAAGGTGATGTTCATCTAAAGTTACAGAATGGAAATCCATGGGTATTGAAATATGTGAGGCATGTGCCAGAGCCTTGAAGAGAAATCTGATATCTATAGGGAAAATAGGTTAATCTAGATGCGTGGTTACATTCACAACTGATTCTTGGAAGGTTGCTAAGAGATCTCTTGTTTTGGAAAGAGGTAAGAAGGTAATAACTTTATATCTATCTACCTATGTTACAAATTCCTTTTCTATACTATCTGACTATAGATTTAGATGCAGCCATGTGGCATAATCGGCTAGGCCATATGAGTGAAAAAGGAATGTAAATCTTAAAGGCTGACGAGTAAGTTATCAGATTTGAAACAATTAGATCTTGAATTTTGTGAGCATCTGTATATTTGGAAAGTAGAAGAGAGTGATTTTTATCAAGGTTGGGTCAGATAAAGAAGGAGAGGAAATTAGAGCTTGTACACTCAGATGCGTGGGGAACAACTTAGGTAGCTTCTATTGGAAGATCGCAATATTATGTGACTTTCATTGATGATGCCACAAGGAAGGTATGGATTTATTGTATTAAGTGTAAATATGATGTTATTGAGACTTTTAAAAGGTGTAAAGCCCTTGTGGTAAATGAAAAAAAACTTAAAATTGAAGTGCCTTAAATCTGAAAAATGGTGGCGAGTAATGCAGCAAGGACTTTTAATGATTATTTTTCAATGAATGGAATACGAAGAGAAATATTGGTTCCTAGAACTTCATAGGATAATGGAGTTGTAGAAAGAATGAACAGAACAATCATGGAACGTGCTATAAGAATCATGCGGATACATGTCAGTTTACCTTTGAAGTTTTAGGCAGAAGGAGTGGATACAACAGTGTACTTGATCAACTGTGGGCCTTCAATAGCACTGGATGGTGGATTACCAAAAGAAGCTTGGTCTGGAAAAGAGGTAGATTTTATTTTCTTAGAGTTTTTAGATCATAAGATTTTGTGCATGTTGATAGGGAAAATAGGATGAAGTTGGATGCTAAATCTAAAAGGTGTACTTTCATTGGTTATGGCTCTGGTGATTTCGAATATCGTTTTTGGGATTTAGAAGATTAGAATATTGTTAGGAGTCGTGACATTGATTGGAATGAAAAAATAATGTAAAGGGATCAGGTTTTGGTGTCTAAACATAAACAAGTTGATAAGATTTTGAAAGAAAATCAACTTTCGAATCTAAAACAGACATCCACAGACACCGGCATCAGTTCTACAGAACCCGATGCTGGTCAGGCTAACCAAAATCAGTAGACAAGATCGGATTCAAAATAGATAACTATTGGCACTGGTGCCAGTTATCCTCGAACTAGTTGCGGTGAGGCAACCACATTCGGTCGACAGATTGAGGAACCACGATCGGTTACAGAACTGCAATCAGTATTAGGAGACCAACATTGGTCACTGATTATGATAGACATGAACATGCAACAAGCACAAAATGAGCCCCAGACACCCCAAATCTCAGTGAGAAGGTCACAAAGAGTAAGTAGACCTCCAAAGATATTTTCATCTTCCTTTTCTTATTTATTATTGACTAATAGTGGTGAACCAGAAAGATTTGAAGAAGCAATGCAGGTAGATACCTACTTGCAGTGGGAGAATGGCATGGATGAGGAGATGGAATCCTTGGAACAAAATGAGACATGGGATTTGGTAAAGTTGTCAGTAGGTAAGAAAGCACTACATAGAAAATGGGTTTACAGGATCAAGGAAGAAGATTGTGGACTGAAAAGATATAAGGCGAGGCTTATGGTAAATGGATTTGCACAAAAAGAAAGTATTGACTTTGATGATATTTTTTCTCCTTTAGTTAATATGAATTCTTTTTATACTATTCTAAGTTTGGTTGCAACAAAATATGTTTGCATTTAGAACAGCTTGATGTTAAGACAATTTTTCTTCATGGTAATTTGGAGGAAGAGATTTATATGCAACAACTGCTTGGTTATGAAGTCAAGGGTAAGAAGAAACTTGTGTGTAGATTTTAAAAGAGCCTATATGGTCTCAAACAAGCTCCAAGGAAATCATATTTGAAATTTGACAGTTTTAATGCATGAGCATGGTTATATGAGATGTGAATCTAACCATTGTGTTTATTTTAAGAAGCTTGAAAATGGGATCTATGTTATTTTGTTATTGTATGTGGATGATATGTTGATTGTAGGATCTAGTATGCAAGACATTGGTAAACTTAAAGAAAGACTAGCTCACACATTTTCAATGAAGGATTTGGGATATGAAAATAAAATCCTTGACATGCAAATTCACCAGGATAGAAAAAATAAGAAATAGTATTTGTCTTAGGAGGCTTACATCAATAAGGTGTTGGAAAGGTTTAACATGCAAGATTAAAAACCTTTTAGTAAACCTATGGTTAGACACTTCAAAGTTAGCAAATATCAATGTCCTTCATCACACAAGGATGTTAAGTATATGGTATGTATTCCCTATGATTCAGGAGTAGGATGTATTATGTATGCCATGGTTTGTACTAGACTAGACATTGCATAGGCAATGGGAGTTTTGAGCAGGTTTATGGATAATCCAGGTAAAGAACATTGTAAAGCAATCTAATGGATTCTCAAGTATTTGAGAGGGACATCCGGCATGGAGTTATGTTATAGAGGGTCAGATACTTCTTTACGTGGCTATGTTTATTCATATATGGCTGGCAATTTGGATGGAAGGAGGAGCACCACTGGATATGTTTTCACAGTAGATGGAATGAAAGTTAGCTGGATTTTGAGATTCTAGAAGGTTGTGGCTTTGTCTACTACAAAGGAAAAGTATGTTGTAGCTACATAATCTAGAAAGGAGATGATATAGATGATTAGGTTTATGGAGTATTTAGGTAAAGCATAAGAGAATTACAGATTATACAATGATATTTAGAGTGCGATCTATCTGGTAAAGAACTCATCATTTAATTCAATAACAAAACACATTCAGTTGAGGTATCACTTCATATGGTAGGTCTTGGAGGATAGGAAGCTGAAGTTATAGAAAATCCATACGGATGAGAACCCTGTAGATATGCTAATAAAACCATTGGTAAAGGATAAGTTGGAGCTTCACTCCACTTCTGTTGGTCTTCGAGTTTGATACTTGACGAGGAAGAAATGAGCCAAGGAAAAGGATCCAAGGATGGTGATGTATAATAAATTGCAGCAATTGATCTCCAAGTGGGATATTGTTGATTGTGGAGCTTAATTGCTTCATAGAAAGCTTTCTTTTACATGTTGCTAGTTTTGACAGTGACCGGTATTGGTCAAGAAGTGACTGACATCGGTCAGAAAGTGACAGGCATCGGTCAGGTAGTGACCGGCATTGGTCAACCTATGTGATAGTGCTTTGTTTTTGGCCGATAATTAGAATAAATATTTTACTTTAAAGATGATTTCTTGATTGTAAAAGCATAGTTAGTTTCCCAGAATAGATACATATATACATGTAGGCATTGTATGAGGGGAAGAGAGAAGAAAATAGCAATTGTTTTACATGTTAGTTTTCTTGGTGATCAAGAAAGATTAGCTGAGTGAGGGAAAAATATTGAACATCCTGTGAGGTGTTGGAAGATATCAAATCTTCATTGTATTTCCTCTGTAAAGCATTGAATAATAATTTTGGTCATTTCTTGGTGGACATAGCCCACACTGGGTGAACCACGTTAAATCTGGTGTTATCTTTCTCTTGTTTATTTTATCTTTTGGTTCATTTATGCATTCATTTCTTGTATGCTTTATCTAATTTTAGATATGTGTAACATTGTTATATGGTTAAACCCCAACATATTAGAGTCATTAAAGATAATAAGTGGTGTAGAATATGGTGTGTGAGTAATATTACTAATCATTTCTTCCAAGGGGTGGTGGTAAGAGGGCAGTGAAGGTACCACATGATAAGCATTATGTACTTCAAAAGTATATTTTTGGCGTCATTCTTAGGAAGGGGGTCATTTAAGTTATTTAGCTTAACATTGTCATTGATTGGATTTGAAGATTTAGTGGGCTCATCCCATTCACTAGATTTAGAATTTATAAGATCTTAGATAATGTGGTGAATATTTATATATTTATCAGTGGGGTGACTAGGACATCAATGATAATCAAAATAGGCTTTAACATTGAAATACTTACTTCGAGACTTACTCATATCAACCTCAAACTATGGAGGGAAAATAATGAGATTACACTCAAGAAATTGTTTTAATATAATATGAAGATGGCTTAGTAGACGAGTAAACTAGCATGTTGTGGGATGAAGTTGTAACCTAATAGATTGAGCAATAACATTGATGATATCTTGAGAAAAAACCTTAACATCATTACTCTTGCCTTTGAATGTTGGTTTTCTGAAAACCTTAGCTTTAGATGTGGGTGGAGTATAACAACATATCTGATTTTTCTCATAACTAACAACTTAGCTTTGCGTTATTTCAAAATATAGCATAGATGATCAAAATATTGAAACTTGTCAAAAATGAATGAGTCTTGCAAAGGAGAAATAAAATTGTGTGTAAATAAGTCTCGAAACTCGCTATCAGCTAAAACATTGTTTATTTTGGTGAGCATAGTCTTATAGTATTGAACATAATTGTTGAGAGGTTCATTGGACAATTGTCATAGTTTATCCAATTGTGAATAAGAGATTTTTTCCCCAATGTTGATGGAAAATTGTGCCAAAAAAGACTTTCCAAAGTATTAAATTAGTGTATAGAGTGAGTGGGGAGAGCATAAAACCATTGGAGAGTGAAGTATTAAAGTTTGGTGAAAAATATTCCATTATAAGAATAATCAAAATACACCACATGGAATGAGAGAAGATTCTTGGAGGGATCCCCTTTGCCATCATAGATAAGAATATTAGGAGAAAAAAAACAATAGGAAAATGATAAGAAACTACTTCACGTGGAAGTGGATTGTGAAGCAACTTCACAGAATCCATGTTGTGAGAAGAACTATATGCATCTTGTTGTAATTATAACATTTGTGCTTATAAATTATAAACAAGGGATTCAAGGGTGTGCATGTTAGAAGATGATACATGTGAACCATGAGGAATAGATATAGGTTATGTGGTGACCACTGTAGTTGTAGGTATAGACATAAAAACATAGGGTAATGATTGATGATGTGCCCCCAAGGATTCAGGCACCACTGATGTGTGAACAATAGATGTAGGAAAAGTGGAAGAGAGTTGGGACTACCCAACAAGGGGCTCTTCACTAGATTTCTTATCATGAGCTAGTTTAACAACAACTAGGATTTTAATGATAGGCTCAATATGGTGAGGGTTCTGATGAATTTTCTCATGAAAATTAGACACAAGTTGCATTTTATCATGGTTGATGATGCTATCATCATCATGGCTGATGATGTTATAATCATCATGGTCATAGTCATAAGAATGTTCACTATGGGTTTCAATGTCATGCAGTGAGACATATTTAGTGGGGTCAATGATAGGTGGGTTGAGATAAATATGCATAGGAAATGAGGATATAAGATTATAAGGCTTGCAAATATGAGGGGAAATCACAATATAACGCTTATTTCACTAAATCTGGACTTATTCCAATCTGAGCAGAAAAAAAATGTAGCCAATATTAGAATCCAAAAATATTTGTTTTGCATTCCAAAATGTTAAATATTGGAATTATATGGACTCCAAAATTACACATATTGGATTCCAATATCACATGTATTGGAATCCATAATCACATATAATGGAATCCAAAATCACATATATTGGAATCCAAAATCACATATATTGGAATTTACTGCACTCCAAAGTCCCATATATTGGAATCCAAAAATTCAAATATTGGAATCCATTATACATGCTAGCATCCGCTAGGCATTGTCTATGCTTTGGCCTAAACAAAACATGTATATGTTTTAGACAGGCTAGTAGCCACTAGGCATTATTTATGATTTATTATGTACAGAACATGGTTTTTTTATAAGGGCTAGCAGATGCCAACCATTATTTATGCTATGTTATATAAAGAAAAAAATTATGTTTTAAATGGGCTAGTAGCCGCTAAGCATTATTTATCCTTTTTTATATACATAACATGTTTATGTTTTATACGGTCTAACGGATGCTAGGAATTATTTATGACATGTTATGTACAGATCATGTTTATATTTTATACGGGATAACAAACATCTTCTCTTGTCTTTCAAAGGTTGCAACAAAGGCCACAACATGGTGTTAAATTTGACGGCCATTAAGATGTTTTTTATTGTTTTTAATCCATAAAATAGTTACAAATATTTGAAATAAAAGTCACATATGACTTGCATATTATAGATATTACCATCAAATTTTCTAGAGATTTATTTATATATTAATTATATTAAAATATATTAAAAATAATTAAGTATATATAGTATAATTTTATATTTATTTTATGAACAGTGTAAAAAAATACTATTTTACAATTTTTCAAGGGCAAGTTTTTCTAATAATTCACCACATAAGTTATTCAATCATACTGTCAGCTTCTAATCAATGAAAATATAAATCCTTCCAACTTATAGTTCGATAATCTCATCATAATATAATAGAGTTACACAGTAATTTCATAATAACATATGTATGTATATATTATTCACAATGTTAAGCAGTACCATCATAACAAAATTATGAAAAGATAATAGTTATTTAGCATTTTCTTGTTCCAAATATTTTATGCCATCTACCACATTCAATCTCAGAGACACTATTTGTGATATTCTTTGTACAAATCGGCCATCATCCATTTATCTTTTATACAATATTTGCATCTGCTTTTCATCCCCACCATAAAATTTTCAGGAGGATTTCCCTTTGCACCTGATGTAATACACAAAGTGTTTTCAGAACTGTATGAAAAATTGTTTATACTCCAAACCTTTTCTAGGTCTCTTAGTGTTATTCCCTCGACTATATTACAATGTTCCTTTCCCCAAATGAGTCTTGGATTCAATATGGTTGATATTTTTTTATTGAAGCCCGTTGATATCATTTTAACATCAACAGAAAAGATATTGTCAGACCAAAATCCCAGTTCACAGTATGGTGATAATAATTTTATAAATTCTAACAAGCCACCTTGCAAGTTGAAAACTTTCATACTGAACTGAATGATGTCTTCCTATTGCATGTTTTTTTTATCTCATATAGCAGGTCCTCCATATCCAAAATAAGTAAATAACTCTTTTCACTACCTGTAGGGAAGTAAACAAATTTTATTTTCATGGACCGCATATCAATTACAGCTAATTGAAATAAACAACATTTTAGCTTACAACTAATAGTTACTGATTGAAATTACAGCTTGGGTTACACCACCTTTACACGTTGTTGTATCCATTGATGCAAGATCTATTTCAAAAAAACAATCATCAATTCATAATCTATTTCTTGCTATTGAAAATGTGAGCATAATGTATTTGAAATAAACATTAAACAATTCATAATCGATTTCATGTTGTGGAAAATGAAAGATTAAATGGATAAACATAGTGGTTTATATGGTGATATGGCAAGTACGATATTAATTTTTCTTTGTCTTATAATTGAAATTTAGTAGTCATTAGGCTAAACTTATATTCATCAAACCACCCTTTGGCAGAAAACAATCCTTAGCTATTGATAAGGATTTGCGACTGTTAGGCTATGCCATCATTGGTCGAACTACACTTAGCTGAAAAACCTTTAATGAGGATAGCCAAGTGTTTCTTTACATACGTACGAGTTGGATCAAGCCATGTGTAGTTCTATTTATGATGATGTTGAATCCAAAAAAATGTTAATTCAATGTAAATAGTCAGTATGCAGTAGTGAATCAATGAAACATTATAGATAGTATATAGTTGTAAATCAATGAGATATTGATGAATGTAAGGTTTTTTAGTCAAACCATTACTATTGTTACACAAAATTGTTGTAGATAATGAAATAGATAAGGGTAAATAAGCCAAGGAGGAATACATGTTGTCACGTGGTTGAATTTTGAGTGCACGTGCTTCTAATTTCCAATCCAAACAAATTGTGTGAGCTTCCTTTTGGTTAGAGGAACTACTTATAAGACAAAGCAATACCACAAGATACAGTTAATAGAAAAGCTTAGTGGATTACTTAGCATGAGTTAGATACAAGAAGTGTGATACTTCCTTGATGGTCATCAATCCACTGATATATAACTCAATATAAAATAATTGAACATGTAAATAAAAGAATCTCATGCTAGTGTTTTGATTTAGGTATCTCAGATTACTATCAGTGTCAATCCAATTAAATACATACTAATTAAAATTGGTAAAGGTCTTGGGTCAGGTTGCATGTTGGGTAGGTGGTATGAAGGTCACAGATAAGGTTTGGGTAAGATCTGGTGCCATTTGTGTTGATTTTGGATAATTAGGAAGCTTGTTGGTTTAAGGTAGTTTACAAGGCATAGAGACTGACATCGGTCAAGGTGTGACTGATGTTGGTTCAGGATAACCAATATCAGTTACTGTGGATAATGGAAAAATGTTAAAAGTGGGTGTCTAAGATCTCTCTTTATCTACACAAAGAGTTGGGGAGGCCTGTGGTGAGGTTGTAAGTGAGGTATCAAATTTGGGTAAGGTTCTGTGAGGTTTTAGGGACGTTAGGGGTAGTTTGGTAAAAATTGACATGGGAGACAATAACCGATGTCGGTCGGGTGACCGATGCTATTGAAGAGGAGAAACCGATGATGGTTAAGGTAACCAACTTCGGTAGGGGTGAAATGGTGGTAATTAAATAAAATTTATTTTTGGACTTCTCTGTGATTGCACAAAGAATAGAGGGAGGATGGTTAGGCTAGTAAAAATGCTAGGAAGGATTGGGAATTCCTAAAATTTAGCTATGAAGAGGTAGAAGGTGGTGGGTTGTAGGTTGGGTAGATTGGCAGGAAAGTGGGGGTGGAGGATTGCAAGAAAGAACAAGATCTAGTAACAAAAAGATAAAGAACCTATTAAGTATAGAAATGATGCAAGTCAAATACACTTACTTATATTTGCAGGTCTTGGTTGGTGAAGGATGGAAGTGGTTGATCCATGAAGAACTTGGTGGTCAGTGCCATGGAAATGCTTCCCAGAGTGCTCCCATGAATGAAAATTCTTTGGATGAGTATCAGGTACTTGTTTGGGCTTGTGGTTGAATGTATTCCATCATCTGGATGCTGAGAAAATCTTTGGTTTGTGCTTGAATGCAGAATAGCTCTCTCAAAACTCAAAGTGACCAACCTGGGAAAAAGGTTTCAAAACTATATAAATGGTAACCAATGATGGTTAGGGTGACCGAGGTTAACCGGTTAAGTTAAGGTGAAAATCCTAGGTTTACCTAAATATAGCAGATCCTTGCTATTTTTTAGCATGCTTTGATTTTCCATCTGGGTCTCAAGTGATGGTTAGCACTTAGATAAGTGGAAGTGTTGTTGGAGAAGGAATATGAATTTAATGTTAGGGTTAGACTAAGTCCTAGTTGGTTAAGATAAGTGGATACTTAGTCCTAGTTAATTAATAGACTAAGAATAAGTCCATGGTGAGGTGTCTAGGTGATGTGGCTAGGTGAGGTGTAAATTAACTTAATTAAAGTAATTAAATTGATTAATAGTGTGAGGATGAATTTTAATTCAATTGTAAGTAATTAAATTAATATGAATGGGATAAGGGTCATGGTTAGGTGAATACGTTACATTAATTAATTAAAGGGGGCCAAGGGGAGTGTGACCCAAATTTGGTGTCTACATTTGCCCTTTTTTTTGCATAGATTGTATTGGTAAGCGATGTTGACAAAAAAGGAAGTGGTTGCCCCAAATATAGGTGAGAGTTGGGTTTCCCCAAGTAGGGTTGAAGGTGAGGCTACCCCAAGTGTGGGTGGAGGTGATTCCCTTCAAACCATGAGTTGATGAGGTGTTAGACAGAGTCGGTGAGTGGTTTGATAAATGGGTAAGTGATGAAAGTGAGGGTAGGTGGGTTGTAGGGAATGGTATTGGCACTTTGGGTAATGGGTAAGGGTCATATTGGATAATGGGTAAGGGTCATATCAGGTAATGGGTAATGACAATCGAACGCAACACATGTATAGATTACGACACTGTACCAGGTGGAAGAGCTTGCAAACTCTATGTCGTCCAAGGTCAATAGGTTATCCAAATGAGGTTGAAGTGATTCAGGTATCCAGGGTACAGGATATGGTCTAAAAACACAACTTAGGTTAGGTGTAAGAATGTTTTGGTATGATCTGGTACACCAAAGGTTTGGTCAGGATAAACAACATGGCAATAGGCAAGGTAAGGTCATTAGGCCAAATAAGACAGGTAATGACATCACAAGGTATATCAGTACACAAATTCCATTGTCACAAAAGGTGGTTCATGTCAGGTATGTAGGTCATGGCATAGGTAAGTCTGAGGTATAGGTAAATAACATGTCCCTAAATGAAATTAAAGAAATGTATAGGTAATTTAGGCTTGTGGGTAGGGTGTAACAGGTGTTGGTAAGGTAAAAAAAATTGGGTCACTAATGTTTTGAGGAAAAATGGGCATAGGCTGGGTTTAAAAGGTAATGACAGGTGACTAATGTCGGTTAGGGTGTAACCAATGTCAGTTTAGTAGGGCAACATGACCGAACGTCGGTCAGGTTGATTTGAGGAGAAAAAGTAAAATCCAGGGTTTGGCAAATTCATTTTAACTTGTTGGCATTTGTGAAAACAATAGAGAGGTGGTGCTTCCATGGAAGTGATGTTGCAAAGTGTCGATTTGAGTTAGCTAGCTACAAGTACATTAGTGGTTGTTGGTAGGAAGTTCCATGAGATTGAGCGGAGTGAGTTGATTGAACTAAGATATTTGAGGTGGATTTCAGCATGGTAGAGGTAGGAGAAGGTATGGGAGGTCCACCAACACAAAGACCAGAGGTGCCAGCATGGAGACGACACCGAGATGACGTAGGAGGTAATTTGAATTGCTCATTTGGTTGAAAACATTGTTGGAAACATGTGTTGGAAACATTGTTTTATTGTAAATTTGGGTGGGGGTTGTAAATGTAAATTTGTGAGTAAAATGAAATGAAATGAAGGGTGGGAACAACATACATAGGTGAAATAGGGTTGGGGAATGAGGCTAGGGAAGGTTTAGGTCGATGGTGAATATATTTTTAGGTGGGTTTGTGAATTTTTAATAATAGGGGATGGGTTTTTGTTTTTGGTTTATGCAATAGAGACCGACGTTAGTCAAGGTTTGGCTGACGTCGATCAAGTATTAGGTGACCGACACTGGTTAAACAGAACCGATGATAGTCAAGAAAAACTAGTGACGGTCAGGGAAATTGGTGATGGTTAAGGTGGAGAAATAGGGATAAGAAAGGCTTAGTAGGAAAGGAAAATAGGGTGAAGAAGGGGTAGGTAAATATGAATATAGGGAGAAGAGGGTAAAAATATGATTTTGGCGATATGGGATAGGTAAGTAGGTGAAGTGAACCAAGAGAATGGGTAATAATGAAAAGGGTTAGTAGCTTTGTAGGTGAATTAGGTAAAAGGGAGTAGGTACGATTGATTTGGTTGGGTATGGTTTGTTGGGTTATATGTGATTTGAGGTAGTTAAATCTTGACATGGTTGTGTTGATGATGCAGGCTAGATATCACTTAGGATGTGGATAGAGTACCACCCCTATTGATACGGATGCAACTCAACATGACCACAAAGGAGTGGTCACATATGACCGAGGTTGGACTTATCAGGGTCTAACGTTAAGGCAGGATAATTTGAGATCATAGTATGATGGTCACTCTCATTGATAGATGGGATTCCATTACTAATACCTTCCACTTACTGACATGCAAGATGACCGTCACCCTAGAGGACGTGTACAGGATCCTGCCACTTCCTATTGTTGGGGATCTAGTATTATTTTATTTCTGATGAGGCATTGATGGAGCCAATAGTGGCAGTTTTTGGAGAAGTGATGGGCTGAGCTGAGGTATCACAGTGCAAGCCTGAGCTATGGAGATATGTATGTAGCCTACCCACAAGAGACTAGGTTGTCTATACTGATGATGGAGGGGGTAGGTTGCTTTGTTTTTCCAGATTACTGAGGGTGGGAGATTCCCATGAGCATTGATGGGAGTTCCTCAGGATATGATAGAGAAGCAGTCTGACTTTTTTGGGCATTGGCTTTGCTAGTTCAACTATATAGGGAGTTATGGGCTTATGGGAGATTGTGGTGAATTGGGATGAGTTACACTTTTTTACTACACTGTTGGGAATACAAGCACATCATATGTGTGTGCCTAAAATCAGTTTTCCATGAACATGATTGGTTCAAGGGTGGATTTTCCGAGTTGGGTATGGACATTAGGAACCAATTGGTGGGCAACTCGAGGGCAAGGCAAGGGTGACTTATGATGTTTCATACTACATGCAGTTACTGGAGGGGATTTCAGGAGTTGATATTGTGTGGAGGCCATATATTGGATATCCCTCATACAGGGGCATGGTAGAGGAGTTAGAGGAGCCCTAGTTGTTGAGGTGGATACATGGGCATCATGTCAGTGAGCATGAGATGATACCTGTAGATAGAGTTAGATGACAATTTGGGCTATCATAGGATGTACCCCACCCTTTCCACTTTATCATCAAGATGATGGGGAGATACCCATGTCTCCACTAAGTCTAAGTGTGCCGACATAAAAGGAGGATAGGTGGTTTATAGATGGATTGATGATGTAGGATTCACTTATGGATATAGGTAGTGGTGGGTGGCATAGCTATGTGTATCTCCACCGAGGCTAGGGCAACAAGATCTTGCTATGGTCATAGTGTCAAAGTGATGCATTGCAAGGGTAGGTGGCCACCCTACAGACACAGATCATAGGTTTGTAGGGTCATTTGAAAGGGGGACATGCACATGTGGTTCACCCTTGTAGGCTCAGGTGATGGCTTTATAGGCCCAGTTGGCACAGGTACAGGCGCCCGCATAGGACGGAGATGGTGATGGATTTTAGGTGGTTGCCTTAAAGGTGCAAGTGTGACAGGTTTGTAAGGCTAGCTAGCCACTGCATAGGCACGTGTAGTGGCCTTACAGGCCCAAATTGTAGCATAGGTACCTCCATAGAGTCCAAGGGAGTAGGGTCCCATGCTACATGAAGTAGCAACGTGATAGGGTCCATGGATACAGAAAGGAGGACAAGAATCATAGGTACAAGGACCGAGGCTAGTATTAACAATGACAAGGTTCATAGGTTGCATTGAGACCCATGAAACCACCTCATATGGTGTCAATGGTGAGGTTCAGGGATGTTATGAATGAGGCTTGTTACTATCAGGATCACCTGACGACTGTTGGGATAGATGTTCCCTCATATGCTGAGTACAGAGCCTAACAAGAACTAGTGAGTGGATGAGATCTAGGACTCATAGTTCAGGGAGTACAGGGGGTCATAGAGCCCATAGACCAAGGCCAAGGCAAGGTTATGAGTTCTCAGAGGCCAGGCTTGAGTGAGGGATAGGAGGGGATCATATCAAGACCCATGGAGGGTGTAGAGATGCTGACAAGATGACAAATAGGTAGGGAAGAGGTAGACAAGTGAGACTTTCCCAAGGATATCAGGTGGGGTGGTGATTAGTCACTTTATATGATTTGTTTTATTTTTGATATTTATACCGGCCTATGTGCCGAAGATAGTGAGGCTATATTATGAAATTTTTTGATTTTGAGTTTTATACTAGCCTGCGTGCTGAAGATAGTGAGGTTGTATCTGAGTTATTTGAGATACTTGTATTTATTTTTATTTGTGTATATATGTATTGATACACATACTCTCCCATTTATATAGTTTATGATGTTTATTGGATGAATGATGTACATTGTTTTAATTTCCATTGTTATTGGGCATTGATAGAAACTAGGTGAATTAGGCATGATGATTAATTTGAGGTCATTTAGGCATGATTGAGTTTAGGTCAGTTAGGCATGATGGAGTTTAGGTCAGTTAGGCATGGTTGAGTTTAGGTCATAAGGTATGGTGGAGTTTAGGTCAGTTAGGCATGGTGGAGTCAAGGTGAGTTAGGCATGATTTGGTCATGTTTTTGGGTTTGATTTAATTTCCAAGTGATTGGTAGTATGGAAAATAAATGATATATGTATATGTATGTTGTGGTGTAAATTTCCAAATATTTGATGTCATGGAAATGTGAAATGATGGATTGGATGTTTTGATGATGTGATAAAATGGTAGGTATGCATGTTTGTTGAGTGTTTAATTTCCTAGTTTTAGTGTAAAATGGAAAACTAAGGTAGCATGTGAATAGAAAAGGGGGGGAAATTGGTTAGGGTAAAGAGTGGCTGAGCTAACCTCCAAGGGCCCCATGCCCTCAGAGTGCTACCTACATAGCCCCGATGAAAAGGGGCCTCAGGCCTGAATGTAGTTCTCCCATAAGCTAGGGAAGAATATGATGAGGTAGAGGGATGGGTTGGTAGGTTTTAGGCATGATTGAGTCTAGGTTAGTTAAGCATGGCTGAGTTTAGGTCATTTTAGGCATGGTTGAGTTTAGGTCATTTAGGCATGGTTGAGTTTAGGTCATTTAGTTTAGGTATTATGTGGTTGAGAATCATTTAGGTATGGTTGAATTTAGGTGTCAAATTCTTGGTCCTGTATAGGATAATCAACAAGTAATGAAGAAGGTGATTGGTAAGAGGTGAAAAAAATCCACCTAATTGACAAGAACCATAACAAGTCTATCATACCAAATATGGGCTTATGAATGTAAGACCCTAAAGGAAGTACATGATTGACTATTCTAAGGGTGAAGAAAGTCACATGATCACAAAATGTCACATTTTCAGCATGTCCCTTGAGTAGGTAGGAAATTAGGGTGAAAAGGTGATGAGGTGAAAATAATTTGGTTTTAGTGTAACCTAGTGTGAGACAACATGCCTATTTGGTAAGAGACCCAAGATCAAAATAGGCAAGTCCATGACGAAAAAGTTATCTTTTTTCTTTTTTTTCTTGTTTTTATAGACTGATCGATGCATGAAGTCTATATGGGATGAGTAGATTATCTCCTTGAGGTCTTCGTGAAGCTGATCGATGTGGGAAGCTTCTGAATATTTTATTTTATTTTATTTTTTTTCAAGAAATAGTCTTCTTTTTATGATAGACTAAGTATGATATGGCTAGCTTTGTATAGTTGTCCTTCGAGGGAGCAGTCTATTTATAGCAGTAAGATAGAAAGAGTAGATTTCCTTTTTGAGGGAGTCATCTTTTTGCTAGAAGTTTGACTCAAGGAGTTTGAATCCCATTTTACTTTTGAATTGTTTTTTTTTGGACTTTTAGGTCATGGACAAGACTATAGAAGAAGATAGGCTTCTTGTGTTGAAGACAAAACCATAGCACACAAAGGTTAACTATGAAAGAGAGGTTTAAGGAATGAACGACCATGGGATTCCATCTTGAAAAAGAAATGAAAATTATCCATGAGAATCATGCCATGAGTAGAGCTGTGGTACTCATATTGAAGACAAGGCTTGAAAAAGTGACGGGTAATCACATGATTCTTGTTTAGTCGTTGATCCTTAAAATAGGTAAAATGGAAGGTGAATGTTGCTCAAGGGACGAGCATTTTAACTAGAAATAATGTGATATAGGACTTGATTCAACAATAGAATGGTTGAAGATGCAAGGCATTGAGGAGCTCAGGTTTAGGTTTACCTTCGAGTGAAGACAAATGATAAACACCTGATCCATAGGTATGAGTAACGATATAGGGTCCAAGCCAATTAGGAGAAAATTTTCCCCATTTACTTTTCTCCTCTTTTGTTACATGTTGATTTTCCTTTAGGATGAGGTCACCGACCTAGGAAGGTTTGTTACATGGACACGTTTATTGTAGGAACGTTTGATACATTTTTGGTAGATTTGGAGGTGATCAAGAGCATTGAGATGACGTTCATCTAATAACTCGAGTTTGTGCCAAATGGTCTTGGTGAAATTCATCATCGTTGAGCATCTCTTTGAGTGAGATATGAAGAGAAAAAATATGGACTTCAAGAGGCATAACAACCTCTATACCGTAGACCAAAGATAAAGGCTTGGAAGTAGTTTAGGTACGAATACTAGTGCGATAAGCCCATAAGGTAAAAGTAATGTGTGTATGTAAATCCTTTCCAGTATCGTCAACTACTTTCATAAGAATTTTGTTTAAGGTTTTGTTGGTTGATTCTTCCTAGCCATTGGTTTGAGGGTAATAAGGTGAAGAAAATCTAAGTTGAATGTTGAAGGCATCACAGATTTTCCATAGGGTTTTGTTTTTGAATTGTTTTCCATTATTAGTGATGAGGTGGTGAGGAACACCAAAGTGACAAATGATGTGATGATTGATGAATTCACATATTTTCTCAACTTTTGTAGAAATGAGAGGTATGGCTTCTACCCATTTAGTGTAGTATTCAGTAGCTGTAATAATCCATTGATGAAATTGGGAAGAATGGGGATTGATCTCTCTGACAAAATCCAAACCCCATTGAGAGAAAGGCCAAAGCTCACGTGTGACCTGTAAGGTGTGACTAGGGGTGTGATGAAGATTAGCATGTTGCTGAAATTTCACACAATGTTTGACATAGTCACAATAATCATGGTTTAGGGTTGGCCAGTAATAGCCCAGGTGGAGAATGTGTTTAGCGACAACTAAACCACTGAAGTGACCCCCACAAATTCCATCGTGAACTTCCTTTATGGTATAGGGAATTTCAGAACTTATAAGGCATTGTAAGAGGATACCGTCAAAGTTGTGTTTATAAAGAAGACCACTCATGATGACATAACAAGAGACACTTTTGAGAAAGGCTCATTGTCCATTGTGAGTAAGATCTGGAGGAAAAATGGAAAGGGAAAGGTAATCAACAAACTTCTTATACCAAAGGTGACGTGTAGGTCAGGTTCAATGGTTTCTAACAAGTGTGATGTCTTGAAATAAATAGGAATGTGATTGCAGCCTTTGTACTGTGAAAAATATTTTCGAGTCAGAGGGAAAAGCTAGGATTTAAGAAGGAAGATAGGTCATGGTATCTGTAAATTTATTATTAGAACGTAGGGTGGTATGAAGTTCATAACGGTCAAAGCTAGTAAAAGTTATGTCAACATGATGCTTATAATTTTGAAGTATCTCGTTACAACACTTGTATATACCATTAACTTGGTTTACAACCAGTTGAGAATCTTGAAAGATATTAATTGATTTAATGTCTAAGGTGATGACGGTTTGAAGACCTAATATGAGTGCTTCATATTCGGTGATATTGTTAGTAAAATCAAAATCTAGTTTGAAAGATAATGGCATAGGCTCACCATCAAGAGGAATGAGGATAACTCTTACCCACCCCCATGCTGACATTTAGAACCATCAAAGAATAAGGTTATCTGGTAAATGGTATCATCCAAAGAGAGGGTAGTGATGGATTTTTCTGGGAAATCAAAGTTAGAGGAGTGATTTCCAAAGAGAGGGGCTTCTACAAGTTAGTCAACGATGGTTTGTCCTTTGACATATTTTTGATGGAATAATTTGAGTTCTAGATCTGCAAGAAGCATGAGCCAACATGCGGCATGTTGATGTTGATAGGGCTTGGTGTACATGTAATGTAAGGGGTTAATATTGGTGACAACTAAGGTTTAATGGTTAAGTAGGTAATGATGAAGTTTAGTGGCGACAAAAAACTAAGGCTAATCAGAGTTTTTCGGCGTGAGTGTATCTAGTATCGGAGTCTAAAAGTGTACGGCTTATATAATAAACCATTTTTTTCTTATGTTTCTCATCATGATGAGAAAGCATGACACCCAAGGAATGATCAGTAGCAGAAATGTAAAGGTAAAATGGTTGGTCATCCTTAGGGGGAATGAGCACAGGTGGTTGGAGGAGGTATTATTTTAAGGAGTCAAAGGCTTTGTGGCATTCATCATCCAATTTGAAGGAGACATCCTTTTTTAGGAGATGATGAAATGGATGGAAGCAATCAGAAAGTTGTGAAATAAAATGACGAGTAGATTGCAACTTGACTTGTAAACTACAAAGTTGATGAAGGTTAGTAGGTGGAAGAATTTCAATAATAGACTTGATTTTCGTAGGGTCAACTTCTATTCCACTCAAAGAAACAATAAAAACAAGGAGCTTTCCAGAAAGGACAAGAAATAAACACTTCTTTGGTTAAAGGCAAACACAATATTTGATGAGACGGTCGAAGATGACCTTAAGGATAGTAAGGTGTTTGGCCCGATGTTTGGATTTTGCAATAAGATCATCAACGTAATCTTCCAATATGTGATACATAATTTCATGAAAGATATAAGTCATAGCTCACTGATATGTGGCACCAACATTTTTAAGGCCAAAAGGCATGACACGATAGTAGAAGGCCCCCCAAGGAGTGATGAAGGAGGTTTTTTGTTAATCTTCTAGGGAAAGTAATATTTTTTTATAACTCGAGAAACCTTCCATGAGGGATAGCATCTCATGGCCGGAGGTGAGATCAACTAATTGGTTAATACTATGTAGAAGAAAGTCATCTTTAGCGAAAGCTAAGTTAAGGTTACTAAAATATGTGAAAATGCAGAGTCCCCCTGTCACTTTTAACATATGAATGATGTTAGAGATCCATTGGGGATACTCAATGGGTAGGATGAAGGAAACCGAAAGAAGGTTTTCGGGTTATTATTTGACAAGAAGGGAAATGCGAGGATGCATTTTCCACAGCTTCTATTTCATGGGTTTGGATTTAGGAATAGTGAAGATATTGTGGACCACAATGTTTGGGTCAATACCAGCCATATTGGCATATGATCCCAAAGACCAAGCAAAAGATTGGCCTATCTTTAGAATTGAGGGTCGTATGATCGATGGTCAAATCATTTTAAGGAAAGAAGTAAAAATATATGCTTCTGCACCAAGGTGTTAATAGCAGCATCTAAAGATTGGCCTATCTTTAGAATCCTAGAGAAATGGTGTTCAGGTTAGGAGGAATCTAGATCAATAGACTGAGTGTTAATATTGATTTCGATTAAAAGATGTCAATACCATCATTTACATGGGATGATATGGTTTTCATAGAAACCAAATCTTCCAGAAGGTAATGGCAGTTAGTGAGAGATTGAAGGTTAGATGAAAATGGCTGCATTTAGGTGAATATATGAAGGTCTTCTGCACCAAGGTAGGTGAGGAGTAATAGACTCATCGTCCTTCTAAGGGATGACATTGTGAATAAACATTAATAGAAGGTGTATCATCATCGGTGGATATCATGTCATCATTAGGTCTATATAGGAAGGGAACTTGAGAAGAGGGAGCCTATGACATGAATCCTATCTGTTGTACTGTTGATAAGTTAGAGGTCCAAGGGTCGAGTTATGAAATTGAATGGTGTTTACTATGAAAATTGGAAAAAAGCATTATAATATTAATGTTGAGGAATGGATTCTAGATCTGATTGGATAGACTCTAATTGTGGGTGAAGGAAGGAAATGGTGTGAGAGATGTCACATGGTGAGGAGTGATCATGGATGCCACAGGAGTTAGGTCATTAGGTAAAACCTCAATAGATTGCAGAACCTCCATGAGGGCCTATTGGTGAGACTCAAAGGTTTGAATAAGGTCATATAATGACATTTTGAGATGATATTAGTGTAGCTGTTTGATCATTGTATGATAGGAAACCCCATCAGAAATAGGGTATGTGGGGTCCCTGAATGGTAATTCTTGGTGCAAGTGCAGATGGTATATCGGTCACAAGATTGGAGGATGGGTTGGTTGTTTTCTCCTTTCCTTTGTCTTTTTGGGCATGAGTGGAAATGTTAACCATATTAGTATGGGGTGAGGGAGAAAATGATTCATGATAAGTATAGCGACAATATGGGAAATATAATGATGATGGAATATACTAATGTTGTGCAAAGAAGGCAACACATTAAAATTTGGGTGGAGGTTTGGCTAGCTTTTTTATGCGGACCATATTGATCTCAAATGTTGGAGGTAGATAAAAAGGTTATGAAGGTGGAGATGAATGTCGCTAGATAGGTAAGGGATGAGGTTGTGTGGTGATAGGTGAAGGTGGAATAGTCCTCATCTAAAAGTTCATCATCATCAAAGTTTTCTTCAGGAGGACATAATTGGAGTAGAATGGTCTTTAGAGCCTTACCGTTTTCTACATCATGCCCTAACACACGATGGTAAGGCATAAATTTTTGTATCATCAAACCATACGAGTTTAGGTTTGAGTGGGTCATAAGGTCTAAGTGGTGGAAATGTGATGAAAAAGGTCTCTAAAAGATTTGCTAAGATTTTGGTGTAAGATCCTACCAATGCATCAAAATGCGAAGTACGTGGTGGGTCGAGATGGAGGTGGGAGTGATTTTAGTGGGAGAGGTGCCATAGAGAGGTGGAATAGGTTTGACCACTGGTTTGGTAGTTTGTATTATTTTAGGTTTGGGTTGCACCTTCTTGGGTAATGGTGTAGTAGATGAGCTAGTAGTTGAAGGTGTTGTAGGTCTAACTACTGCTTTGGGGGTAGTGGGCTCTTGGATTTTGGTTGCACCTTCCTGGGTAAAGGTGAAGGAGTGTGTGATGTAGAAGGGAAGGCAGATGGTAGAAGAGGAAGGGTTAGCTAAGGTGATAATAGAAGTGTGGTGAAGGTTTTTGGAAGAGGAAAGGTGGAGGGTATTGGTTGAAGAATGGGGTAATACCATAGGTAAGGGTGAGGCTACTAGATGTAGTGTAGGTATATGTGGTAAAAATGTTGTAGGTGACGGAAAAGATGTATGTTGTGCAAGTAAGTTAGGTGTAATAGAGGCTCGTGATGAGGATGTGGGTTGTTGTATTTTTAGTTTACCTTAGGTAAGAGGTTATTTGGCCAAGGTGGATGGGTGAGGTCCTAGAATGGATGGAAGTGGTGAAGGTGACAAAGGGGTAGTAGGCAAAACCAGTGTATGTGGCCTAGAAGGTTGAGTCTTCATTTTCGGTGGAGGAATGGTTTTTACGCGGGCTTGTGAGGATGTGGCTAAATCTAATTTGACAAGAGGATGGAATAGGCTTGATGTCACCATGACACCCAATGTGGTATTAGTTCTGCGATGCGAGAGAAGGTATGGGTGATGGAAAAGGTTTAGGTGTTGGAAAAAGTTCAATTGTTGGTAAGGGTTTAGGTGTGGGCGAAGGTAATAAAGAATAGGTCATTATGATTGGTATGGGCATGGTTGGTTTGGTTGTAGCCAAAGGAGTCCCCAAAACATGGAATTATCAACATAATCCAAGAGGTCAGCTAGGCATGAAAATGACATTGTTATAGGAGGAGATTATGTTGACTTAGTGGTAATCCCTGTAAAAAAAATTCTATGAGATAAGGAACTGGTTGGCTTCAGACTCTATGGGTAAGAGAGATGAGAGATAATGAATAAGATCCTAGAAGGCTAATGGGGAATTGTCACCAATATGCAATGGTGCTTCTAAAGGATCTCTGATGGGCAGAGGAGATGATGAGTGGGATGAGGTAGGTTCCTCTTTTGGTGGAGAGGAAGATGAGCATGATTCTCCTGTGGGTAAGAGAGTTAACACCGTGGATTATTTGTTAGGTTGAGAGGTGTGTGGGGAAATGAAATTGGCCGATATTGTGGAATCCTCCGTGGGTGAAGGGGGAGATAAGGGAGACTCCTCTATGGGTAAAGGAGTAGATAAAATAGGCTCCTCTATGGGTAAAGGAGCTCATGCAAGAATCTCCTCAATAGAGAGGATAGGAGGAAATTGAGGAAGGGCTGGTATGACTTCAAAAACAACATGAACTTCACAAACATTACTATCATTACTCGAAGGTTTTCTAGTTTGGTTAGATAACGGGGTGTGATTAGGAAAAACATTCTTGAGTATATGCAAGTTATGATTAGCCGGTGCATTCAGGTTGTCTAAGAGGAGATAATAATTGTCTAACATTTCCTGGATAATGTTTTTGAAGGTTATATAATTACCATCACTACGACCTTTAACACAATGATAGTTGCAGTAATCATGTTCCTTGTACCATGTAGGCATAGGATGAGCGGGGTAAAAAATAGTATGTGGTTTGATAGGTGGAATAACAATTGCTCTGGATTTTAGAAGTTTTTCTACAACTGAAGAATAGGGCTCTCCTATGGAGTGTACTTGCATTGCTCCCGCTTGAACTGAAAAGCTTGAATAGGAGAAAGGTTGGAAGAAGTTTTCAAGTGATTGGATGGGTGAGATGGGCCAGTTTTTTAAAACTACCATGTTGGCAAATATTTTGGCTTTGGGATAATTTTTTTGGGGTTTAGAAGAGGAAGAGGCATCGTCAGACTTGAATGCAATGTTTTTGTTATGTAATTGAAATTTCTTCTCTTCTATGGCACGGATTTCAAGTTTTCAATCCATGGTGAATGCCTCGTAAAATGTGTGGAAGGTTTGAACTTGGAGATGAGATGTGTTTGGCACAAGCCTTGGTAAACAACTCTATAAGCTCAGTTTGAGGTAGTTGGAATGTGAATTGGTCGACGAGGCTTCACCAACGAGTTACAAAATCTGTGATGAATTCATCTTCATATTGTCGTGTTGAGTAAAAGTTGGTCATGGTGACCTTCTTGATGATATTGATCAAAAAATGGTCCAGGAAGGCTTGAGCCACTTGGTTGAATGAGTAATGTCAAGGTAAACGACTATACCAATCCAACACATGTCCTATCAAGGACATTGGGAATATCCGTAAGAGTAGAGTATCGTCATGAGTGATTAGATAACACCCATGTTTGAAAGACCGCAACTATTTTTGTAGGTCCTCTTTGTTGTTGAACCGATTGAATTTGGAAATTTCCCAATGTGTAGGGTATGTATGAATGGGAATAGATAGATGAATGGGCTCATTACAGATTTCATCATATGTCAAAGAGTTGCGAAAGCCAAAAATCGATGCTTCCAATGTATGCATCTTTTCCATCATCATTTTAATAAGTTTGTTTGTAGGTTGTGATGAATGGACACCCCCTGTAGTATAAGGGGGGTAGAGTGTGAATGTTTGATGAGGATGACATCCTATTATATGGTGGTGCTAAGTAAGAGAACTGCGAGGGGGGAATAGCTGCAACTGGAAAGTATCCCGAATAGGTGATAAACGAGATAGGGGGTTGTTGGTGATATGTGTAAATAGGTGGGGTGGGTGTGTAACGATTCTTGTAGTGATTATAGGTAAATATTGTGGGATGGAGAGGAAAATATTTTGGAATGGATTATCGGTTGCCGACACCATGCATGGCTATGATGTAATAGGTATATATGAGGTGGCGGGTGAAGACGGGGCTATACTCAAGGTGGTTGATGAAGTAATGGTTGACACCATGGGAGCAACTGACGTCAAAAGTGTGACCAATGTTATAGGTGCAACAGATATTAATGATTTGGGGTCAAGTTGGGATACCATGGGTGGTAAGGTGGAAGAAGGTAAGGCCAAGCTAGTATTAGGTGACCAGAAGGTGGTGTGAGGGTAGGAGGAATGGACACAGGCATTCCGTATACCAGCTGCCCTAATGAATGTCGAGTGGATGAATTGGAAAGATAATATTGTAAGGCAATGGGATTTTTTTCAAGGAGTCTTACAAACTCCTCATCACTGGTACTGATCATAATGGGTTGAGTAGGATCCATAGCAGACAGGATGCAAGGTGGCGATGGGCTAGGAGGGAGTAGCTGAAGGCTTACATCGAATACAAGGGCATTGGATTTACTATGAGTCAAAACCATGTGATTTTGGATAGGCTTGGTAATATTCTCTCTGTAAATGACATAGAAAAATAGAAGGAATGGAGAAAAACAATTTTGGAAGGTGAAAACTAGTGGTATTTTAATTAAAAATTAAAACATAGGAACCGACGACAGTTGGGTTAACCGATGACAGTGATAGAGGGTGACCAATGACGGTTAGGGTGACTGATACTAGTTACTATGGAATAATCAAAAGTTTGATAATTTTGGTAATAACTGATGAAAATGAGACAAAATCTAGATTTGACAGTGATTTCAAAGGTCCATAGGTATGAAGATGTATCTGAGAAACCCCATAAAGAATAGAAATGTAATGAGCATTGTTCTGGTGAAATAAACCAAAAAAGAAGGAAACCATCAATGGTTAGGTAAATTGATGACAGTCAGATGTAAACTGGTGATGATTACTAGACTGATGCCAGTCACTATGAAATTTTAAAAAAATGAAGAAAAAGGGACTTAGTGACTTAGATCAGATAGAATACCAATGGTACTGATGAACCCTGACACACTCAGAAACATTCGAAATAAACCAACTATGATTGTGGAGTGTGAAAGGAAGAAAAGAAATGGAGAAAAGGACCTCTCAACTCAAAACACAAATCAAGAAAAAACTAAGAAACATGAAATCCTATTGGTGAATTTTATGTTTTAGCTTATGCTATTTAGGACTAACTTGTGAATAGAATAGATTTTTTGGTTTGATAGAAGGTACCATATGTAATTAAG
Source organism: Taxus chinensis (assembly GCA_019776745.2). Classification (NCBI taxonomy): domain Eukaryota; kingdom Viridiplantae; phylum Streptophyta; class Pinopsida; order Cupressales; family Taxaceae; genus Taxus; species Taxus chinensis. The sequence goes on along the minus strand of CM034150.1, from coordinate 639,437,117 downwards.
GATGGTTTTAGGTAAATTTTTTGTGGTGGCAGTCCTTTCTATGAGATTATGACTGGACAGGAAAACCATTTGAATGCCCACTATCAATCCTATTATCGTATGATCGTTGAAAACTTCTTCTAGGTATGATGATGTTTAAGAAGATGTATAAATTATTTAAGTGGTTTGGTATAGAGAGTGTACAAAGTGAAATATGATTAGATTAGTCAACCATCAGTTGTACATCACTTCCAGCACATATGTTGCCCTCAAATAATGTGAGCTATAATGCAACAAACTAGAATGAAATGTAAATGTTTTTAAGCCCAAATCCACAATTACGTTTGATGTAGAAAATGGAGAACATGAAGAGGGATGCTCTTTCACTAATGTAAGGCAATAGAAAAAAAGACATGTTCTTTTTAAAGCATGTTTTTTTTTAGACAATAGAAAGAAGGAGAAGATTCTAGAGAAGAAAATTAATGTGAATACTTTTCAAAGGGAAATAAACACACAATTTTTACCTAGGAATGAACAAATGCAACAAAACCCCTAATGTCTCCCACTGGGCATGCCAAAGTGTTTCACCAAATTGTTGTAGATAATGAAATAGATAAGGGTAAATAGGCCAAGGAGTAATACCTATTATCACGTGGTTGAAGGTTGAGTGTGTGTGCTTTTGATTTATGATCAAATCATATTGTGTGAGCTTCTTTTTGGATAAGAGGAACCACCTGTAATACAAAGCAAGACCACAATATATAGTTAATAGAAAATGTTAGTGGATTTCCTAGTGTGAGCTAGATCTAGGAAGTGTGATACTTCCTCGACAATCATCAATCCACTGATATATAACTCAATATAAAATAACTGAACATACAAATAAAATAATCTCATGCTAGTGTTCTGATTTAGGTATCTCAGATTACTATTAGTGTCAATCTAATTAAATACATAGTAATTAAAACTGGTAAAGGTATTGGGTCAGGTTGCACATTGGGTAGGTGGTGTGAGAGTCATAGATAGGGTTTGGGTAAGATCTGGTGCAATTTGGGTTGATTTTGGATAATTAGGAAGCTTGTTGGTTTAAGGTAGTTTACAAGGCACAGAGACTAACATTGGTCAGGGTGTGACTAATGTTGGTTCAGGATAACCAATATCGGTTACTATGGATAACGGCATAATGTTAAAATTTTGTGTCTAAGATCTCTCTTCATCTACATAAAGAGTTCGGGAGGCATGTGGTGAGGTTGTAAGTGATGGGTACCAGATTTGGGTAAGGTTCTGTGAGGTTTTGGGGATGTTAGGGGTAGTTTGGTAAAAATTGATAGGGGAGACAATAATCGTCGTCGTTTGGGTGACCGATGCCGGTGAAGAGGATAAACCGATGAAATTTATGTTAACTGGCGTCGGTAGGGGAGAAATGGTGGTAATTAAATAAACTTTGTTTTTGGACTTCTCTGTGATTGCACAGAGAATAGAGGGAGGATGGTTAGGCTCATAAAAATTCTAGGAAGGCTCGGGAATGCCTAAAAATCATCTATGAAGAGGGATAAGGTGGTGGGTGGTAGGTTGGGTAGATTGGCATGAAAGTGGGGGGTGGAGGATTGTAGGAAAGAACAAGATCCAATAAAAAAAGATAAATAAAATATTAAGTAAGTACATAAATGATGCAAGTCAAATACACTTACTTTTATTTGCGGGCCTAGTTGGTGAAGGATGGTAGTGGTTGATCCGTGAAGAAATTGGTGGTCCGTGTCATAGAAATGCTTCCTGGAGTGATCCTATGAATGCAAATTTATGTGGATGAGTATCAAGTACTAGTTTGGGCCTATGGTTTGAATGTATTCCGTCATCTGGATGATGAGAAAATCTCAGGTTCCTGCTTGAATGCAAATAGCTCTCTCAAAATGCAAAGTGACTAACCTGGGAGAAAGGTTGCAAAACTATATAAATGATAACCAACAACGATTAGGGTGACCAACATCAGTTAAGGTTTAACCGACGTTGGTTAAGGCGGGAAATCCTAGGTTTACCCAAAATAGTAGATCCTTGTTATTTTCAACTTGATTTGATTTTCCATCTAGGTCTCAAGTGATGGTTAGTACTTAGATAAGTGGAAGTGTTGTTGGAGAATGAATAAGACTTTAATGTTAGGGTCAGACTAATTCCCATTTGGTTAAAATAAGTGGAGACTTAGTACTAGTTAATTAATAGACTAAGAATAGGTCCATGGTGAGGTGTCTAGGTGATGTGGCTAGCTGAGGTGTAAATTAACTTAATTAAAGTAATTAAATTGATTAATAGTGTGAGGATGAGTATTAATTCAATTGTAAGTAATTAAATTAATATGAATGCGGGATAAGGGATCATGTAGGTGAATACGTTACGTTAATTAATTAAAGGGGACCAAGGGGAATGTGACCCAAATTTGGTATCTACAATTGTATTGAACGTGGATGCATACAGTCTATTAAGCTCTATATACTTCATTCTAAATTGTTATCATACTTACAAATGGATTTCCTTAAAAAAAATTCTTTGACCCTATACCAAACATAGAAACTAATGCATGTTAGTTATCGTTTCCTATAATTTTTTGGACCTTATAAATATTTTTTTTCTAAAATACACATGGATATCATACTAGGTTGTGAGTGTTTATTCATGTTGGATACCTCTACGCCATCCACGGTTACGTTCTCTAGTTTTTGGTTGTCTACATAATCATTTGTTGTCTTATAATTTTGTGGGGTTTATTAGTGATTTTGTTTGTAAATTCACACAATTAACATACCTAGATTTGATGGCATATTCATGGTCGATGTGCCCCCTTCCTCCACATCTATCATCTGAACTGTAAAAAACATAAGTTTGTTAAAAAAATTGAAAACCATAGCAATTGAAGATAGAACTCATTAAAGATATTTATAAAATGATTGAAATTAAATCACCATGTTGAACGGGTTTTGTAGCATCAGGGTGAAATGGTTGTACATCATATTTTATAGCTTTTTGGTTGTCTGCATAAACAATAATTATATAAGTAACATATTTAGGTTAAAATCCATTAAACAAAATCACTTGTTGAATTTGTCTTCGGCGACGAACCTTTCTTCGTATGAGAATAGTAATATTTTAGAAACATTTCATTACTATGTGTCTCAACAATAAAAATAACAGATAGATTGGAATCTACCAATGCACAAAGTGCGACACTGTAGCTGTAAAGCACTAGTACTAGAGAATTTTTAGATCAACATCGAGTGAGCATCTCAACCCATAACTCATATGATCTTTCACAATGAAAAGGATGGATGTTTCCTTGTAAGTCAATTTCACTTGTAGTTACAATTTTTTTCGGCAATTTATCCATCCAATTCCTAGTGACCTCTTCTCTATAATCATCGTTATTTTTCACGGTTTTGTACACTAAATATTGTGTACATAATATGTAAACTTTTGAATATCTCGTTTCTATCATAGATCCTATAGCATCCATCCAAAATTGACACTCCAATGTATTTAACATTTTCCATGTATCTTTGTACTGTGTCTCTTAACATTTTTGAATAAACAATTGGTATTATAACAATAAGAATACAATCCAACACACTTGTTCTGATAATATTTAAAATGCTCCATTATAACATTGGAAGAAATATCGCTGACTAAATCGCAACGCTGCGTCATCCCACACCAAACCACTACACTTAACTATAAAATTACAACCAATTTTTTATTAAATTAAATATGTTAATTAAATCTCAATAGACATTAATTGCGGTGAGAAGCTAAGGAAAAACATAAGCTCAATTATTCAATCCATGTCCCTTCATTAATCGTCATTAATTTATTTCATTGTACTATGACGGTTTAATTCTACCCTTAAATTAATTTTATTTATTCCACCATTAATTTATTCCTTACTATAATCCCAACCAACTTCCTTCCTTAAGCTTATGATAATTTAATAAATTTTTAAATAAATTATTTCTCAATTCCACTAGTTAATTTCACCCACTAGGATTTATTTAAATTAAATAATCAATACCTCCTAAGTTACCTTTAATTAATTTCCTAGCATAATGATGTAATCCCATACTACCCCCTTTATTTAATTACCCATACACATTTACCCTTGAATCCGTTGATTTCACATTAAGTAAAATCATTCACATACCCATGCACCACTTTTAATTAGTTAACATTAATTCATTCATTCCATATAACTTGAATTCTTCCATACCTATGAATTACATCCTAGGGATCCATTAATTTATTTTACCCATTCTTAATAAAATTTATTCACCCATCACTTAAAGGGATGATGATTAAATTGGAATCATATGATTGATTTAATCCTCACCCTTTATTTTAGGTTTCCCTTTTGTGCCCTAATTTTCCCGATGTTTCCTTTTTATTCCCAAGTTACCCTAATGTGCCTCCAAGCATTTGCATAGGTAAACTTGCAGGAAGAAGAAGATAGAGACCAAGGGATACATGTAAAGGAATTATGGAGGTTTTTTATTTGTGCAAGGTCTGCAATGGGGAGAATTTCTTCTCCCTTACTCTTCTATCAACCAAGTTTTATTAAATACTAGGGTTTGAATATATTTTACAAATTTCTTCTTTGGTTATATTTTAAAAAAATTTACTAGATCTTCTTTTGGTTATGGGCTCTTACTTGACCTTGATTGCAATCATTCACAAAAATACAGATACGGTTCTTTGGCATATATATATATATATCCCCCCCCTTTGGCTTTATTTTCTATTGTCGGAGTGGGTCGGCCAGGCCACCCACCCTCTTTTTTTACCGGAAATGGGGAATGGGGGTGTTTAGGCAACCCCCTTCCCAAACTAATTTTTAAAATATATTTAAAACCTTTTCAAAAGGAAAAAACAATTCCATTTTTCATAAAATTTATTAGCATTGAAAGGTTTAGTCGAAGGAATAACTTATAAAGTTGATGGAAGTTAGGAATGGATATGAGAATATTTACAATAAAAAATTTCTGTGACTTTTCCATCCTTGCTGGTATATTTTGATTCACAGTGACCATCACAATAGCTGAATCTAATATTGTTTGTGCCATGACAGGAAGAACTTCTTCCACCTCGTGATATTTTTTCCATTTTTCCAAATTTTCCGCTATATGGGAATCATATTTTCTTTTTCTATTTCTCTCTTGAACCCAATAGTATAGACAACTAGCGGTAGTGTGATTCATGCAATTTAAATTTTTTTATTACATTAGATTCATTACATGATTTTAATACAATATTATCCGGATGCTTATTTCTCAAATAATGTCAAAATTTTGCTCTCATGTGGCAGTTGGGATCCTTTTGATTATTCGGCAGTAAGAATCAAATGCCTCGAACTATTACATCTAGCCTCAAAATGCTGGCAATTGATTTAGTATTCCTTTTCAACCCATGCAATTCTGAACTTAGATGGGTCTATGCCTGAGCGATTGGATAAACCCTGTCCACATGGTATTATAACAGTGACTTGGCCATATTAAAAAAATTTAAAAGGGGGGGTCACACTTGGCTGACCAGCCACCCCCCCCCCCCTCCCCCCCCATCCCTCCCGCTTTGTAGATTTGTTTTTATTATGGGATGGGTAGCATGGCCAACCCATTCCCCCTTTTTCCATAAGGTGGGGTTGGTTGGCCATGCTTTTTCCACCCCTTTTTATAAAAGGCAATGGGCAATGGTGGGGCTACACAGCCCCCTTCCCAAACTAATTTTTTTTTCAAAGATTTAAAGTTCCTTTTTCAAAAGGAAACGGAGATTCCATTTTTCATAAAAATATATCCGCTTAGCATTGAAAGGTTTTTTTGAAGGAATAACTGATAAAGTTAATGGAAGTTGGAATGGATATGCACATTTACAAGAAAAATTATCTGTGACTTCCATCCTTGCTTGGTTTATTTCCTTCCAATGACATCACATAGTTGTCTAATATTGTCTGAGCCTGATGCGCCACGGGAAGAACTTCTTCCACCTCATGATATTTTTTCCATTTTTCCATTTTTTACCCTATATGGGAATCAAATTTTCTTTTTCTATTTCTCTCTTCACCCAATAGAATAGACAATTGGTGGTAGTGTGATTCATGCAATTTCAATTTTTTGATTACATTAGATTCATTGTAGGATTTCAATACAATATTGTCCAGATGTTTATTTCTCAACTAATGTAGAAATTTTTCTCTCATTTTGTTGTCTCCTTATTATTCTCTGGCAGTAAGAATAAAATGTATCTTCTATTACACTAGTCTCAAAAGACCCAGTTGATTTAGTATTCCTTTTCAACCCATAGAATTTTTATTTAGATAGGTCTATCTCCAATTTAGTCAAATATGTTCACCTCAACATAGTTAACAACTTGGAATGTTTTGGAGGTGAAAGAAAAACATTTCTATGCAAGAAATGACAAAAAAAAAAAAACAATCTCATTTCTATACAATTTTCTAAATATTGTAAATATACCATTTTGAATGTCTTCTACATTTGAACAACCATTTTTTTCAGAATCTATTAGAATCCATAAATTCCAACCATATTTTGAACAGGAATATGGTCTGTTATTTATGGAGGCATGCATTTCCCATTTCTTGAACAAAGAAACATCCAAATCCATATCCAAAATAAGACACTTATTGTTTTCAAAGTCAAAGCGCGCCACCTGGACCCGTAGTGTCCCCAAATGAATAAATTCTAATGATAGAATAATACCAACTTCCTCGTGATTTTCATCTATAAAAAACAACCACAGATCAACATGGTAGTTTTTAGGGGAATGGATTTCCACAAACCATTCCTTGTCTCTTTTCTTCCAACAAATACCGCTTGCGATGAATTGAATTGTTCTTAATGGAGCGTGAACAATGGAAGACATTTTACCTATAATTAGAGTAAAATACATTAATAATTAGGTCATTTCCAAACTTTAAAGTGTTTTTATCACATTTTTTTTAAGGAATTTAAATACTACCCTAGTGAAAACCAACCTCTAGAGTTCTTTACTATGTATCATAAAAAGTAATTAACTTACTGGTTAGTGACCGCTAGGCTTTGATAATACATCTTATGTATCATTCAACTGGTTACAGTAATTCATATTTTGTGGATAAAATCAATAATAACAATATTTTTCCTAAAAGTCTGAAATTGAATTATGATGCATTGAAAGATACAAAACCATTTGCACATTTTGAAAGTATTACATATGAGTCAGAACAAGCTATAACATTATATAGATGACATGATAAGAACATTAAAAAATACACTTTAGTGGCAGATATACTTCTAGTCAACATATAAAAGAACAACCTAAAACATTTTTTTTATCCATTTACACCTATTGAGTGATAAACCATAGAGGACATTAAGATCTAATATTTGGTATTTCGAAGAGAGTGTTTGAACAAAAAATCACAATAACAAAGTTTTTGGTAACTCAACATTTTTTTATTGTGGAAGACAATGTGATTTATGTGTATATCGTTCATATTGTAGTAGTGAGGATTAAATGTCCTGTAACAAGACTAATGAATATTTTTAAAGGATAACAGTCAGAAGATCTAATGTTTGGTATTTTGAGGAGATTATTTGAGAAACAAATCACATTAACAGAGTTAGTGATAGCTCATCATTTTTTGTTATATAAGAAAATGTGAAATATATGTATATTATACATACTTTATTCATTATGTTTAAATGTCTATAACTAGTCTAAGTATGATATTTTAAGTGTAGTGCTTGGTGGGAAATTCCACAACAAGATATCATAAACAAACAGGAAGGATTACACTTTTCCTAAACATAAGTATGATCCCTCTTCACAATAACCATTTTTGTGGAAATAGTGCTCTCTATAAGGTCATGGTGGGTTATACCTATTTGAGAAAATATTTGATTATTAACAATGTTTTTGAGTACCACTAAAACAAGGGTCTATTCTCTCTTACTCTGACTATAAGTTAGATTTACAATACTAATTGAAGAAATTTATTCCAAATTGTTTGAACTTATGTTAACGCATTTAGAGTTCCAGTCTTCTTAGGCTACAAACATTTACTGTCCGATACGTTGTACCCATTGAGGGTAAAAACCACTAAGAATTTTTAAAATAGCGATAAAATAACAAATCACGACCTAGCTTAGCGGAAGCTAGGGTCCTACCATTTCAACTTCATCATTGTAATCACTCTCTGTACACTTTTGGCTCACTAGTGATTTTCATTGATTATAATTCTATCATATTTGATAGATTATCCATGGTAGAAAACAAGTGATACACTACAAATCCTTGATAGGGATCAAGCCATATGTATTTTCCATAAAATATATTGTTTGTAACATATAATTCACAAACATTTCATATCAGAAAAATTGTTTACCTAACTGCTTAGTTTCATTACTTATCGAAAGTAACGACACAACAAACGCTAGTTTCAACAGTTTCTTTTATTTAAAATTGTGATAAAATAATAAATCATGACCTAGTTGAGCAACCGCAAGGCTCCTACCATTACAATCATTGTAAACACTATCTGTACAAATTTGGATCACTAGTATTTTTCATTGATTATAATTATATCATGTTAGCTGGAATATACCTGGAGGAGACAGTAGCTGCACTGCAAACCATATAGAGGGATCAAGCCTTACGTAGTTCCCATAAGGTATATTGTTTGAAACACATAATTCACATTAGAATCTTTATTGGAGAAAATGCTTAGCGAACGGCAAGCTTTTTTTCCTTATCGAAAGTAATGACATAGTGGATGCTAAGATCAACAGTTTCATAATTTGAAAATAACGATAAAATAAAATATCATGCTCTAATTTAGCTTTGGTCACTATGCTCCCACCATTACTAATTAGTCATTATAATACTACATGTATATAGCTTTGGGTCGTTACTATGTTTTCATGGATTATGTAGTACTTAAAAGATGTATTATTTGTAACATATAATTCACATATGTTCGTATGAGAGAAAATGCTACAAATACCGCTAAGCTTATATATGACTAATGAATGGAATAGCCATAATGACCGCTAGAATTAGTGAGCTATTTCTTATTTCAACGCTATGTGTACATCCTTTTGAATGATAGTGTTATCCATTTATTTTAATTGTACCATATTTTCTAGGCTGTGTGGTAGAGAGAAAGTCTGCATACATACTCTCTAAATGGATCGATACGTATTATGTGTTTCCCATAGACTCAAAAGTTTCTTATTTTTGAAAATAGTGACATAAAATAGCAACCCATGGTATAGCTTAGCAACTGCTAGGCTCCTACAATTACCTCTTCTCATTATAAACATTATCTTTACAATTTTGGATCGCTAGCCTTAATATGTAGTTCTCATAAGATACATGGTTTTCAACTCATATTTTAGTGCATTGTGTACTATCAAAGAAAATGCTCAAAATTGTTATTTTGAAAACAACCATGACCACTAAGCTCCTTTCTCTTATTGAAAGAAATGCCATATTAGACCCTAGGCTCAAAAGTTTATTTTTTTGAAAATAGCCATAAAATAAGAAATCATGGATAAAAAATCAGTTTAGTAGCTGCTAGGATCCTACCTTTACCTCTTCTCATTATAAAAACTATTTATAAATTTGTGGATCACTAGGCTTAGTATGTAGTTACCATAAGATACATGGTTTTCAAGACATATTTCACATTGCTTCTTAACAAAGAAAATGCTTAGCGCCCGCTATGCTCCTTAATTTACATGACAGAAATGACATATCAAACCCTAGGCTCAAATGTTTCTTATTTTGAAAATAGCCATGTAATAACACTATCTATATAGTCTTGGATCACTAGCCTTATTATATATCCTAAATAGCTTGTTCAAACTTGCCACATGGCACATTTTAATTGGATAATTAATTTAAATTAGTGCACACTATATCTAACAATGTAGAAATTGATTTTGATAAATAATGGAATGTAAATGTCTGTATATTATTCTAATAAAGATCAAAACTATGTTTAGGATTTATTTATTTTGTTTTCTTATAATATATTTTGTATATGTTGTATAATATACTTGTTATTATGTTTATATTATTATAGGCTATAGACAACGAAAAATTGCATTGTTTTTAATTCATGTTTAGATTTAATTTTTAAACCATAGAAAATAAAAATAGGGAAATTTGAATTCCCCCGCATTTTTCAGATATTTGAAATTTCAATAGCATGCCCTATTGCTTTTAGAGGGGGGAAAACTGAAAATTTCAAATTTTTGTATCCTACTATTTTTCTATTTTTGAAATTTCTTTCGTGGTATGTTCTAAAGAAATTATTAAATATCTCGAATAAATGTTTAGTAGAGTTTCTAATTTTTTTGTTCACATCAGAAAATCATGTCTTCAAAATAAAAAAATACGTGAAGGCCATAGATTGTAGGGTTGAGTGTTCGAATCCCAGTTGTATTTTTACACATGCGATTATAATCTTGTTTGTAAAGAAGGCACAAAAAATATGCACACAGAAAGGATGGACACAGAAAGGACGCACATGAAGGAGGCAAGAAATAAAATTTTTTACATAAAGAATCACACAAATTTTTTGATTGAGGTAGAAGATGGAGGTTTCACTCACATCATAAAGCATGAAATAATCCTAGATATTACTGAACCAAGGTATTTATAGTAAAGGTGTACTTTTTTTATCACGAGATTTAATTAGTTGCGATGTAGTTGGCTTGGTTCCTATGTGTTTGTAAAAAGCATTCTAATCATGATCCACACCAGCCCTGCTTTGTCCTACTGAATTATGCTCCATAGTCAAGCCTTGCTTTCCAGATGATTTTGATCTCCATGTCAAACTTACCTTGTTCTTTTTGAAAACTCAATTGTTTTTCCTACGTTAATGAAAGATAATTTAATTGCTTTTTTGTCTCTAGTATTTATCTCTATTTAATGCTTTCACATTTTTTTCATTGTGTGTCTCTCTTTGGGTATTTTTGTTTTGAATTTTTTTTGTTCTCATCCTATGTGATTTTTTTTTAAGGATAATGATAGCTTCTGGCACAATCACCTTTTTTTTAATATTTATTATGGTGGGGAGAACCAAACTAGTTTAATTTTTTTTATCAAGATGATGCAAAGAAACATTGCTAATTAATTCATATTACATTTTTTACATGGGTTTCTGCTTAGACATTTTAAGAAAATTTACGAGGTTTAATAATTACTTGAAAAAAATAAAACCATATTAAGATTTTAATTCGATTGTAAGATAATTATTATCCAATTATATACATGATTCCATGTAGAATTAACCAAATGTGATGTCTTCAAAAATTTTATGTTATGTACATTGGAAGTTAAACACATTATATATGCAATAATATTATTAAATCTAATTTTCATCATTATGTATTTCATAATTAATATATTCTTCCTTTTGAGCCTGCTAATCTATGCCAAAAATTAACATAGCTTTTAGGCTTCCACGATATAATTATTTATTTCAACAACCTATTTATGAAACCCCAATTTTATTTCGAATTACATACATGATTCTACACATATATGGGCCTATGCACAAAGACGGGGGGCCAAAAAGTGGACATAAATTTGATTTTTGGCCATTTTCGTCATAACGTGCTCGTGTTATGGCTCAATCGTGTTATAACGTGAATGGGAAATTTTGGGCTTGCGTTATGGTTTGGATTTTCCAATAGATAATGTGAGTGAATTATAACATGCACACATTTAGATTGTAATAAAAAAAAAAATCAAAACCCAAGAGCTATTCATTTGCAAAAACCAAAAAAAAAAACAAAGGAAGCCAAAATGTGAATGTTGAAAGAAAAGCTTGCGTTTTAGAGATTTTTACATCTTCGACACCATGGACACCTTGAATCGATGACGGTGGAAAGTGAAGAAGGTTAGTCAATGTTGATTTAGGTTTTTTTTATAAGAACCTTGCATATAATAAATCAATAAATTGCAGAAGATAACACAACACAAGAGATATGGGTGGGCCAAGATACCCTAATATGCAATATATTCATAATAATACCCTTAAGGTAGGGCAACACCATACAATGTTCCTTAAGGAAGGAGTAACTTAACAATCTCCCCATATGGGAATCCACTTCGAGGGGGACACATCCAATATATCTCTACCAAGTAGAAGACTCAACTAATACATCCATCCTCTCCTCATAATGATACTCACATCCTTTAAATAGGATGGGTAACACCTAATCCCAATGTAGGCTAACCCATTACCCAATATAATTAATTCCTATGTGAGCCCATATAACTAAGGGGATGGGTGCCACATGTCAGCATCTCCATCAACCCATATACATTATAATATTATATCCCATGTGAACCCATACATATAACTAAGGGTATGTGTGCCACATGTTGGCATCTCCATCAAACCATATATATTATATTATCATATCCCAAGGTACATAGCATTACCTCCCTCTTTGACATGTTTCATCCCCGAAACATAAGAAGAAGCCATATAATGAGTGCGCTTTAAATTATTGCACACTTGTCACCATGCTCGATCATCTAACCACCCAAATGAAATCCTAGTGGGTGATGCTACTCCAAACCTGATTCCATATTCCATTGTGTTCATCTGGTTCCATACTGGTCCATATGTGTTCCTTCTCGGCATCCATGTATATCCATAATTATTATTCCTGTGATTCCATGTCATATAATTATTGTTCCATTGATTCCATGTATAGCCAAAATTATTCATGTGATTCCCTATATATCCATATAGATTTCTATCCTCATGTGTCCTAACATGTCTCCATGATTTTTTCCTCTCATGATGGTGTGGGTGTCAATATGGCGTCACCTTCGTATACTCATCCTTATCAACCTTTTCCTTAACTTTCTTATCCTCTTCCACCTTGTTTGTTACTTGTTTTTTCTCTTGAGTAGAGAAATTATTTGTGACTTTATGTTCTTCATCCTCTCCTTCTAATTCATCCTTATTCCCTTCTTCACTATCTTCAAATTCATCTTTATGATCCAATTAACATTACTTTTTTCTTTGCTAACTGTGATATCTTGCAATGTAATTTTCTTTCTCTTGTACCATAATTTCATGAATTTATTCTGCACATTAAGATTAATTTTTCCCAAGCTCTCTAACCAAGTATATCCAAGAACAATATCCTTACCATCTATATCTAAAGCATAAAAATTTGAATGTAAAACATATTTATCCATAGAGAACTTTAAATCTTCAAAAACTTGAATATGCTTACCATCCACTTGAGCTTCCTTAATATGTTTTTCTTGTACATTTAGATTTTGAGCTACATCCACATTGATGAAGTTATATTTGCTGCTAGGGTTTATGGAAACAATTACCTTTTTCCTTTGAATACACCCTTTAAACTAAAATATTGAAGCTTCCTTCTTTGGAGATGCATTATCATGTGTAACAGCTTCATCATTAACATTTTCTTCTTCTTCTTCTTCTTCTTCTACTTCTTCTTTTGCTTCAACTTCTGCTTCTTCTTCTTCTTCTTATTCTTCTTCTTCTTCTGTTATTTCCTCTTCCTCACTATTATCATTAAATTCTTCTTTTGTTTCCCATCTGTCCATGAAAACTTGTTCCAGTTCCTCCAAGGACCAATTAGACTTTTCCTTTTCTAACTCAAAAAACCAAATCTATGTAGGGCCACTAATCCACAATTTTAAGAACCAAATATCTGATGGTTGAGAGAATTATGCCTAATTTTTTCCACCATTCTCTAGCATCAATCCTGCCATTTCCAAAAAAAGGTTACCATCCCCATGATCCACCAAACTAGGTTTTAGGAATAGACACTTTTGATCAAAACTTATTCCAACCATTTCAGCTAAAGTTCGGCCAAAAATCAGAAATCACAAAACACAAACCCAAGATTAATTTTTGAGGGGTTTCTGAAAATGTAAGAAATTCAAGAAAAATTTTCAATTTGTGGCCTGAGGAGAAAAATATTGAAAAAACATAAAACTGCAATAACTCTAACAAAATAGATCCAAAAATTCTGAAATTTTTACCATAGCTTTCTGAAGGTTATATACAATGTTGGTAAAAAATTAGAAAATTATTTCTAAAAATTGCAACCTGTAAAGCAAATTAAGGTGAAACCCTAAAAATGCAATAACTTCCACAAAACACCTCGAAAAATTCTAAAATTTTTACTGTAGCTTTATGAAACCATTTATAAACAGTGGCAAAACATTTGACAAAAAATTCATAGCCAATTTAAAAATATATCCAAATCACTAAAATTAGGGTTTGGACCCAATTTTATTTTATTTTGCCGAAATCGATGCTATGATACCACTTGATAAGAACATTTCATATAATAAATCAATAAATTGCATAAGATAACACAACACAAGATATACGGGTGGGATAAGATTCCCTAATATGCAATATATTCAGAATAATACCCTTAAGGTAGGGCAACACCATACAATGCTCCTTAAAGAAGGAGTAACTCCACAATCTCCCAAGATAAGAATCCACTTTGATGGGGACACCTCCAATATACCTCTACCAAGTAGAAGACTCAACTCATACATCCATCCTCTCCTCATAATGATACTCACATCCTTTAAATAGGATGGGTAACACCTAATCCCAATGTAGGTCGACCCATTACCCAATATAATTAATTCCTATGTGAGCCCATATAACTAACTAAGGGGATGTGTGCCACATGTCTGCATCTCCATCAACACATATACTTTATAATATTATATCCCATGTGAACCCATACATATAACTAAGGGGACGTGTGCCACATGTCGTCATCTCCATCAACCCATATATACTATATTATCATATCCCAAGGTACATAGCATTTTTCTTTGGAAATGTTATTTATTTAAATAATTGTTGATTTGTTATTTATTTTCATTTTCAGATGTTTCTTCGCCTTCGAATCAATCTCATCATTCATCCCCATATGAAGAGGAAGAACAAAACATCCCTATAACACCCCCTTCTATTGTCAGACATCCTCCTAACACCCAACAACATATTTTGGGGGAAATTACAAACCACAAATTGTAAATTCAGGGTTTAATAGAAACTTTAAACAACCCTAATGCCATGAATTATCACCATCAAAACCTACCCACATCATTAGGATGATTATTATCCAATATTGGTAATGTGGTGGGATAAATTAACATGGCATAGTTTCATAAACAACTACCACAATTTTTATTCAGCTAGGTTGTCCTATGATGCAGTGAAAAATAAAAAAAATCACAAAGGACAAATTGTGTGAATTATTTACATATCCAAAAACTAATGCACCATTAGGATTAGATTGGAGAATATTCCCCATACATTGGTACAATCACGAGGGGATTAAAAAAATTGGGATAGGTGGTGGATGGTTTTTGACCAATCACCTTGTAAAATTTTGAGGTGCCCCAATATTTTTTGAGGAAACTCTATTGCGATTTCATCCTCAATGAAATACCTAACTATTATGACATTAGAGATTTTTAGTACATAGGCCAATGCTCTACACAGGATAGGGCAGGGGCACATCATTTACAAAACCATCTAGTTAGGCCCATTGTTCACCTTCCTATTCAGCATGTTTCAGTCCCTTCTATTGTGAAGGAGACAGTGGAGGTTCAGACCCTCGACTCTATTAGATCATTGAATCATTCATGTATTCATCATGGTACTCATCTCTCCCAGGATGATGAAACTAGTCCTTATAGGAAGCATACATCATATACCATAAAGTGTCATGCTTGTGGGAGAATAGGCATGTATGTGGTTGATGTGGTAGATACACAGTGTAACAAGATAAATCCAAAGTCTCACTAGATAGATCCACATCCTCGTGAGGCAGATCCACAACCTCACGAGGCAACTCCATAGGCTTGAGCAGAGTGCCCGATTAGAGGAGGCAAATCATGATTATGTGTTGGAGAATATTATCATCACAGATTGTCTACTAGATTTGGAATTTGGCATTGACCATTAGGTAATTTTACATGAAATTAGTTAAAATTGAATATATATTTTGTAAAAAATATTATAATAAACAATGTTAATCAATTGTGAATGAAAATTAATAAAACACGTGTTTTTTAAAAAAATTACAGGGTCACAGGGTTCATTTAAGAGACCTCTTAGAAATCAGAGGTGGAAAATACTTGACGAATATCCTCGGAACCAATTTCGCAAGAAGGTGAATTTTTTAGGGGTCTAACAGAAAATTTTTCCCCTAATTTTTAAGTGGTGGGACAGAATACTGCAGACTGTGTGATAGAGATTTGCGGATGTGCGTCAATAAGGTGGTTGACGCGTGTTAACCACCTTGTTGACATGCGTCAACCACCTTGTTGACGTGCATCAGCAAATCTCTGTTGTACGTCTGTAGCCTCCGCCATATGGTCACACAACAAAAAAAAATCTTTATGTCACGCATCAAAAAACTCTCTGTCATGCATCAACAAACTCTCCTTATCATGCGTCAACAAACTCTCCCTATCACACGTCAACAAACTCTTTTTTGCGCATCTGCAGCTTCCACCCTCCTGTCGCATGTTTACTGTACTTGATAATACATATGCCCCTAGGTGGTATAAGTGAGCTAACAGTGTTCTACCTGGCTAATAACATAGGATTATATAGGGGATAGTTTCAAGGGTAGGCAAAACCGACCCCTAAAAAAATTAAACTATAATTTTTAGGTGAACAGGTCACTAACCCGCACTAGAAAATTCACCTTTTCAAATTTTTTAAAAATGAAATATTCGCCATATTACAAATACTCGTCACTAAAATTATCCCTGCAGGGTCAAAATATGCATCCAGTGTCACATTCTCCTTCTTCACAGGTGATTGTCGGTACGAGTTTGCATGCTGGAAAATTTACTAAAGTATGTTTTATTATTTTTATTAATCATATACATGAAGAGAACATGAAATATAGTTAACATATGAATTTAGTAATGTGAGTTTTATTATTATTTTATTTGATGACATCATTACAGTCTCCTGTTGAGATTTTTTGATCATTAGATATTAGAGTTGCTATGGGCATAGTTTCTCTCGTCCCTCTTACACAAGTACATGTGCTGGTAAAGTTATTTATATAATGAATTGATTGTATTAAATAACATCATTTATTATTATTTAATGACATTCACATGTGTATTCTAATTTTTGTCACCATGGTTTCCATAGGAGGAGTTTTCTACTCCATTTTGTGCATCTGGTATTGATGTTGATGATATTGAGAAGAAAAGGATGATTAATAGTGATCATCAGATAACAATAAGTATTTATTTTTAAGTAGTGTCATTTTATAGATGTCTATAATTGTATACTAATGGGTATGGTATTTATTTGTATTAATAGATGGATCTATAAACATCCTATGAGCGTAGGAGGTCTGAGTGGAATAAGGGGGGTGTTCCACTTATGTGCCTAAGTCATCTTCCCGGTGCCCAAAGAGAACTAAATTATTTGATGATACGGTATCGTAGTTTAGATGTATATGGATTTTTTTTATATATTCATGGCATATTGGCATAGATGTATACATATTTATGTTTTTTCTATGTATATCATTGTACATGCCTACATGGCTTTGTTAAGACATTGATTTTGATCAAAATTTGTATGTTATCAAGCATTTTTGAAAAAATATAATACATGCGAAAAAATTGTTGTAAAACTTGTATGTAAGTGGATTATTATGATATCATATGTATGTTATTTTAATATGTAATATTAGTGTTGATGTATTTTATGTTTTAAACATGGGAATTAAAATCTATATGTAACTAATTTTCAATTTTTCCAAGTTTTAATATAATCATTCAATGCCATACATTCTAATAATATAATGTCAATGTCAATGTTATCTGCTTCCTGGAATCTCAATAATTCAAATGAAATGTATGTAGCGAGATAACACAATATTACATTCATTCTAATAATTAAATTATAACTGCAGAGAGAAAGAGAGAGTAGGAATGTAAGAGGGGTAGACATAGAAAGAGAGAATGGGGGTGAGAGAAAGAGATAAAGAATGCAAGAGTGAGAGATATAGAAAGAGTGAATGGAGGTTGGGAGAAAGAGAGAGAGAGAGAGAGAGAGAGAGTGTGTGTGTGTGTGTGATTGAGAGAGAGAGAGAGAGAGTGTGTGTGTGTGTGTGTGTGTGTATGTGAGAGAGACAAAGAGCTATGTTGTCGAGATACTTAAGATTTTATATTAAGTTTTCAAAACATTCAATATACTTAATATTTCACATTACATCTATGACATATAAATATTATATTATTTATGTTTCTTCCATTTCCTTTGAGATTAATTTTTGTGTTGCAATGGAGGCCATAAAACATGTATATAGGGAGCTCTTGAAAGACCTATTTAATTAGGATGACTCTAATCTGCCAATGATAAATAAAGAGGTCATTCCATTGGTTGTTTCTTGCATTCATATTATTCAAAATCACTTTCTAATCATCGTTAAGGATGCTAGAAGGAGACAATTTTGTGCCTTAATAGTTTCTAGGACAGGATGATATTTGAAATTTTAAGCTATGCAATTTATAGTTACAAATTTTTCTATTAGTATTGAAGATCACCTAATACTTGATCTCATAAATAGCTTGTATGGAGGCTCAAATATATGTACAAATTTAATTAAATAGATTCTTTTCTTGGCCAATTTTGATGATCCCAAATAAAAGCCTCAAATGTTCTTGACATCCTTTGAATATTTTATTTTCAATAAAATACAAGGATCTTGTTTATAGTTTGGACTCCAATGTTGAACATCTCTGTGGAAACGACCATATCTTTCATGAGAAATGTGAATTTTCTAGAGTATGCCTAATCCTTACCAAGTTAGTGAGACAAATAGGGAATTTCATGTGGAAGAAGAGGTTCTTTTGAATATGAACATGTATTAGAACAAAATGGCTTATGCAGAGATTATTGTGTTCTCATCCCACCTTTCAAACTCAATCACGAAGTTACACATTTTCACACTAAGAAGGTAGAGGATATACACTACTGTGTCACAGGATGTGAAGAAATCGACATTCATGAGACCTACTGGAAATATATGAGGTTTTTCAATCCGTGCAATTTTCACTTTGTAATCACTACTGTGGATTAGATTAGAGAATTTTTGGTGCTAAACCTATTGAGAACACACTTCGGGGTGGCCCCGTAAATGGTGGGAAAGGATTCATTTAAGTTTCATAAGGTGCCAATGGTTCCAGGATACTTCACCTAAGCATAGTTCCTTAACGTCCCTTAGAGAAAAAAAGGGAAAAACTTCACCTGGTGTTTTCTTGGTCACCATGGCACCTAAAGAAAATTATAGCGATGAATATTTGTAGTTTGGTGAATACTATAATTTCAAGAATTTGATTTTGGCGAATACTATAGCAATGGCAATACCCAAGTTTTTCCCAAAAATCCCATAAATAGTAATTTGTCCCATCTGAATCGCCAAGGAATTTCCAATTCCAACGTATATTTTTATATTAAATTGCCACGTGATCACCATGTCGAGATTTGATAACATTAATGTTTCACCAAGAAATCAATGCACAAGGATTTGAAAACATTAATGTTTTGCCAAGAAATCAACGCACATGGATTTGAAAAAATTAATGTTTTTCCAAGAAATCAACGCGTCAGGAATTGAAAAAATTAATGTTTCACCAAGAAATTGACACGTTGGAATTTGAAAACATTAATTTTTCACCAAGAAATCTACGGAACCTTATTTGGCCAAGAAAACATTTCCTAAATTTTCCCAATATATACACAAAAGTGATGTTCTCCCATGATTTTCCAATTTGTGTATTTGTGAAGTAGTAGAAAGGAATTTAGCGAATCGGCATATTGCAATTTGCTTACAAAATTTCAAATAAATCCAATTCTTGCTGGCATGCAGCTAGTGTGTTGCAGTTTACATCCTAGAAGCACTTACTGTAGGTGAGTCCTTAGTCTATTTGAGACTTATTTTCTGTTATGTCACATTGATTTATCTATGATTCTGAATTTGTAAGTTATTACAAATCCTGAACATCCTCATCCTCATAACCACTATGATTTTATATGTCATCTAGAATAGTCCTCCGTTTGTAGAGAATCATAACTAGTATTCCTATCTTAGATACATCCAGATTCTATGTTTTATATATATATATATATATATATATATATATATATATATATATATATAATTTAAAATCACTTCATACATCTCCACGATTTGTTTCCCTGTATATTTCTTACTTTATTAGTGTATCTTCTTTGAATCTTTTTGTTAATGTTCTCTCTTCCATAGTATATATATACATACTGTTGTTTCACTTTCTATTTATTCTATGACCAATACCATGACCATTTAACATTGTCCATTAACACTACCTCATCGCACAACAGACCCAAAGGATATATAAAATTTGGTATGTTTCGCAGGTTTCAAATTTGTAAGGAGCATTTCCTTGGGAGACTAGCGGAATGGCGATGCATTACATAGACCTCGCAAGATCCTAGACCCACTCCAGACCTGAAAACAGATAAAATATGGCTCATTCCATGGGGTTCATGTCCACTGGGAGGATTTGGTCAGGAATGGGAGGTTTAAAAAGAATGCTGAAAAACAATAATGTATGAAATAGAGACCATATAGAGATGTCCAAAATGAAAAATTCAAGAAATGAAAAATGGAAAAAAGTTACAACAATGAACCAAAATCCAAATAATTAGCATTTGGAAAAAAAAAAGACATAAAATAGCAGTTGTGGGGAAAGTACATACATCTTTTCATAAGCATGCTTCTTGTTATCTCTATTTTCCTCACTGTGATGTACTTCAAACTTTTTAAACTATGGAAACATAATGTATTGAATGTACTCCAAGCATGGATTTCCTTCAACAATCTGAGGAGCACAAAATGCTTTCTTTATCTTCACATTCACTTATGGCGCTACCTATGAAAATAATTGTGTTATAAATCCATCAGAAACTATAAAGTAATACTTATTCACTTTTATTAATGTTGAGGAAAAGTTGGAGTCTATCTCTTCGTAGCAAGAATTTTCCAAAAAAGAATTGAGTGGTTTACACCACATCTTCTTCCTCCATGAAGATTACAGAAGTGGTATGAATCTTCGACATCTTTTATTTTCCTTGTCATAGTCCAGACAACATGTCTATAATATTTAATATAAAGGAAAAACATCAACATCTGGGGATATTTTTAATTCCTGTATCCTTTAAGTTTTTTTAACTCATTTTCCAAGTAGGAACACAACAGTATACAAAGAATACCCTTATCATGATTGTATCATATGTGAAACATCATATCAAATCATTCAAGCTTCTCTCAAGATTAATGATACTTTATCTGGATTTGACACATTAACATTTCATTGTCAAGCCAAAGAACCTTGCATACATTCTCAACATTGAATTCAGAGTCTTATACCACAACAAGTCATAGATGGAAGACCATATATTATGTCTCAGCTCCTTTGAAATGATGAACACTCTTGGTAATTGGATTACGACAAACCTCATACTTTTTATGAATCAATAATTTCTTCATGAGAAGATGCACACCTTATTTAGCTTGATGAAAAAATTTACAACCTCTATACAATAGGAAAAACCTCTATACATAATGGCAGAGCTCGGTCATCGAAACTCTTTCATTAATAAAATAAAGACAGATCATACCTTGGATGAATCAATGAACTTAGAGTCCTTCATGAGAAGATACATACTATAATTTGATTTCAATATGAGCACAGGCCCTAAGATTGCCTATTTCATGTTTGATTAGCTACAACAGAGACTTCTTATCACTAGAGTGGCTTATCATTAGAGTGTCTTTGGCTACTCAACAAATCATTTAAAATTTTAGATTGATTGTTCTCTTCTCAAACCTTAGATACATGTTTAGTTTTATTGATGTATGCTCTATTCTTATTATACTAATGTAACACTCTTGCAAAAATTAGTACATGTTAAGTGACACAACATTATTTTTATTTATACATACTTCTCATGTTGAGATGTCTGTGCACATATCAATAAAATTTAGTCTAACATGTTGTATCTTTTTTTCTTTCAATTCTACAAGATTCACTAATTCAAAAAAATGGCATCTAAAAAGGGAAGCTCAGCCTCAAGAAGAAATGTTATTCAAACCCCTCCTGGTAGTGGTACTGACATTCAAAAAATAACATCTTATTTTGAGAAACTATCTAAGGAAACCCATCCTTCTCTATTAGGACCATCACAATCAAGGGATAATGATTACTTTAAAAAATAAACTTAGAATGAGAATGTGTTCATTTTTTTATTTTTCGGATGTTGTCAATGACAACAACAATGAAATCCCTTCCCTTAAAGACATTTAATTGAATGATGTTGAGTTTGACATATACCACCTACCCAATTGAATGAAGATGACACTACATCACTTGCCAGTGCCCAAGTGGATGTTGCAGGTGAAAATTCTAGCAGTGGCAGTTAACGAAGTATGAATTTCACCAAGGAAAATACTCAGCAGACACCTATTTCTGGAAGAAAGAGAAAGGAAAGAAAATGGGACTTGGGAAGGAGTTTCAAGTTAGAGTGGGTTTCTAAGTTTCTATTTATTGAACCAGTTGAAAATCAAAAAAAAATTTAACCTCCCAAAGAATGCAAATGTACAATCTGTAACTGGAGATTGGGCAGGGACAAGATAATGCAACTTAAGTTGGATACTATTAAGAAGTGTGTAGGAAAGATACATGAAAAGATAATTGTAGATAGTGTTGAGAATAATGTTGCCAAATGGAAAAATGCAAATAATTTGAAGAGCACAAGAGAAATGAAAGAATAGTTACAACAAATGGAGGGTCAATTACCTCTCAATTCAACAAGATCGTTCAAAATAGTCTTTTGGGTAAAATAGTTCATCTAGCTACTGGTTTTCACATTTTGAAAATAGGTCGTCCTATAACATATTTTCCTAAACAAAAGAAGATGTTTTATTTCCTTGGTGTCCCACACTTTCCTCATTCTCACTGGTCAAAAGTAGTGTTTGGGATTGGGAAAAATGCCTAGCTATGGTAGAGAAAGAAGACTTGAAAGAGAAACTGAAGTCTGCACAATATGTATCTTTGTCTATTGATGAGGTTACAACAATGGATAATACTACTTGGGTCTGTATACATGTGTATACTGTTGATAATTACATGAGACATCCTCACTTACTTTCCATTCACAAAATGAGAGAGAACTCTAATGTTGAAAAACCTTTGTGAGTTGGTGATAAAAAATTTTAAGGAGACCGGTGACATGGATGATGTTGCAATTGCATCAAAGCTAGTATGTGTCGGGAAAGATGGGGTATTTGTAATGCAATGTTGTCATAATGGTTTGTTTGTAAGAATGCAAAAATCTCATTTCCCTTATATGATTTTCATTCATTGTATGGCTCATAGAATGAACCTATCTTATAGAATAGTTGAAAAATTTAAACATGTAGCAAAATTTTAAGACCTTGTTCAAGAGGTGCATGCTTATTTCTGTCGTAGTACTAAAAGGTTCATGGAATTCCAAATATTTGGAGAGGACTAAATAATGGGCATAAACTGTTAAAATATGTCGATACCAAGTGGATCTCAATATACTAACTGGTTCATAAGGTGTACAAAGATTATCAATCCTTATTAGGAGTAATGTGGAAGAATCGCATGAAAGTGGACAAGGCCTGGGATTTGATACATTGCTTGACAGATATAGAGTCATTTCTGATGTTTTTTGTTCTCCTTCCCATGTTGGAAGAAATGCATCATTTAATTAAACAAAAAAATGAAAGAATTATCTATATTGTTGATTTTTCTATTTTGAGGAAACGAGTTTGTATGGCAATAGAATATTTGTATCTCAATGAAACTACTTTTACAGGTCCACCATTTGATATTTGGAATGATTTGATAAAGATTAGAAATTCAAGTAGCTTTCTGAAGCTCAATTTTTTTGGGGAAGTACTTTCTTTTGTACGTGGACGAGATACCGATGTACATGTTTAAAGTAGTATCCAGTAAGGTTGAGGAGGTGAAAATCACAGGACCGCTATTTGATAACATTATATCATCAACAAGGGAGAGGTTAAGAGAAACTACAGTGTCCCTACTAGAAGAAATAAGGGAGTGATTTAGAAGGGATGCTTTACTTGAAGCAATGGCTATAGTAAATCTGACCTTTTGGAATCCTATCCAAAATGAAATACTTATGCAAGAAGACTACTTCAAGAGGTTGACTACATTGATTCAAAAAAATTTGTAAGTTTGTTGATATCAATGGAATGAATATTGTGGGTATTTTAAGAAAGGACAGTTTGAATACTCAATCTCATGAATTCGCCACTACAATGATTCAACAATTCAAATATTTGGATAATTCCTTAGAGTGTGGAGCAATAACCTGGCTATGGAAAACATTGAAGGTGAGAACTATTTTACAGCAAACCATGTCTGATTTTTTCTCATTTGTTGATCTATGTCAACCAATGATTTTGGGTTCAGTTGAAGATGAGAGAATTTTCAGTTCTTTTGCCTTTATAAAGTCAAAATTGTGAACAAAGATTTTAAAAAATTTAGAAAATTGTTTGAGAATTTATACGTCATGATACGAAGTGGATAAATTTCCCTATGATAGGGCTCTGACAGTATGTAAGTCGATTAATGAAAGGAGAGGGGCTAAAAACAGTGGCAAAAATACAACATATGAATTTATTGTAGTAGTTGACTATCAAGAAAGAGAGAGCCAATATCATAGATCTATTGAATCAAATGATAGAGATGATCCAAGTCCATCAATTTGGAAGCTTCCATTGGTGGATATCCCATGATATAGATTTTCATATAATAATTAACATATTCAAATATTCAGTACATTGTTCTGAATCTAAAACAAGGATTAGCACTCACCCCAAAATTACATGTGCCTAAAGGTAATCATATTGATTCCATTTCCATTTTGATTGCAGAAACATTACAAAGTCATGTTTTAAAGAGTATTTAATATATTTCACATACAATGTTGTTGATATCTTTTATAAAAAGCATACACCATGGTTGGTTGGCTATTAAATCACAATGCATTTACATTATTATATACTTTAGGCATATAAGAGTTGTGGTGCTTAATTTTGAGATAGAATAAGTGGCTTTGCTTGAATCTTTACTAAAATGAAAATTTAAAAATAATACTATTCCTCATTCAACTTGCTTGAGATATGCCTTGTATGAAAAAATTGAAGATTGTCATTGCAACAAATGGAAAAATTTTCAAAATGGATCTAAATACACTAAAGAGTAAATCCATGCACATATATATTTAACTTGTGACCTCTTTGTAAAAGTTTTCTTCAACCACAAGTAACCTAAATATAACATTTTTATTAATACAATAAACATAAAGATAACTCTAGTCTATTAATAAGACAATATATTATTTTTATACATGACCATAATTTCCTCCCAAACAATAGAAACAACAAAACCAAATTTCCACTTCAACTTGGAATCGGGCTCCACAACTTTAACAAATTATATAATCTTCTATAACATGTTGTAACATGCTCCACTCTTCATCTGTTGTAAATCAGAGTGACTGACATATAACTTTGTTAACAACTCATAACTGATAGTGGAGCTTTCATTTACTACTGAATGAAAACTTACTGACAAGGTTATCAATGGTTTAATAGAGTAAAAAAAAAATCTCATCTAGCTTCTCAGAAATTCAGTCCTTCTCTTGAGTCATTTTTTCTTTCATCTTCTTCTTAAATGTATCCTTCTTAATGAATTGGCATGTATTGTCAAAAGGCATTGGAAAACCAAGCTTTGTGAAATTTTGTACCTTTCCATGCAGCTCCTGTAACATTCTTTGACACTTATTCTGAAATTCATGTGCTTTTCCCAACATCAAACACTTCTGAATGATAGATGATACCTTTACTAAGGCATGAAACTGGTTCTGAAATCCTCTAGATACCAGTTCTGTGTCATTGAATTTGTAGATAGCTTCCAAAATTTTATTTTTTGTATCCTCTCTTAAAGCCATCACTTTTCTGTTATCTGTTATGTATTCGCAGAGCTTATCATAGATTCTTTGTAGATCAGTCATGAATTCAAACAATCTAATAAAATCATCAATTGTTTGGTTTATTTTCCCCCAAACATTATGCGTCATATTAATCAATGCCTTTTTATGAAATCCAAATAATTTGATGTTGGAACACTCTATTTCCTTTTTTGCTTTTGCCAATTCTTGTTACAATATTTCATTTTGTTTTTTCTCATCATCTAAGCTCTGTTGAAATCCATATAGTTTGATGTTGGAAGACTCTATTTCCTTTTTTGTTTTCGCCAATTCCTATTGCAATATTTCACTTTTTTTTTTCTCAGCATCTAGGCTATGTTCCCATTTTTTTGACCCTTTCTTTCTCTTCCTTCACATCCTCTTTCAATTATCCTAATGTTTTTTCTAATCTACTATTCTTACTCATTGTTTCCTATAACTTTTTCTTCACATCTTCTAGTTCTACATGTTTTTGTTCATTCAAAACAACTACAGTCATATAGGTAGATGATTTTATCTTCCTCTCCAACTCACTTTTCTTATTAACTATTATTTTTCCTTTTGCTTTCTTATTTTCAGGTTTGCCTCTAACTTTTCAATATTATTATTCAACTTATTATTCTCCCTCTTTGCCTTTAGTAATTTTGTGTAAACCACATCATTGTTCCTTTTTTATACAATATTTTTTTTCAAAAGGTTTCATTTCCTTAAGATCCATTTGAAGGGAGTTCACATCGTAGTCAGTCAGAAGCATTTCATTCTTTGGTTTTACAACTTTGAGCACAACATACATATATTTTAGGGTATCTGTGTCTGGGTTATATGTAGGAAATAACCTCATTATGGTTGGATCTAAAGTTCTAGTAGCCTGTAGAATTTACTTCTTGTTTCTTTTCTCTTTCTGATTTATTGGAAAAATTAGCTCGGTAATTAAAACTTGAAGTGTTCATAGGAGTGAATTGTCCCACCTTGAATGGAGAAGGAGTAATTGAACTTTGGGGAGAATTTCCTTGTGCAATAACCATTTTTTTAGGGGTAGTAGTGGCACCGCCTTCTATAAATAGTTTCCTTGAGCCAAGAATAATTGTACATGTGTTTTCCTCTATCTTCTGTCTCTTCTCAATTCTTTGTTGGACAATAGCCCTAGAAACTTCAACTTTCTCTATTGACTTCTTTAAGTTTCCAACACTTTATTGACTACTACCATCATCACTAGAACTACCAACCTTAGCATAGTATCAAATTCATGGCCAACTTCTCCTCTAGGATTTTGAACGCGTGGATAAACTATTTGCTGAGGATTTGACTTCAGAGTAAATTGTATTAGATTAGCACTTGTAGATGTTGTAGTATGTAGTGGTCCTATCTCAGAAGGTGAATTTCCAAGGCCTGACCTGTTGAATTTTTTTCTAGATTGTACCTCTGGTGGAAGCCAAACACCTTGTCCTCTTGAACCCAAGCCACCGCTTGTAAAACCCAACTTTTTCAACAATAACTGCTCCTGCATTATATATTTGTTTCAAACCTTCATCAAGACTTGGTTTATATGTGCAACTACTAGGGGTATAGTGTAATTCCTCATAGGAAGCGGCATCATCACTACTTTCCTCTCCAGGATGCTCTTTATTCCACAATTTGTTGAAATCTGCATCTTCTGGAATAGAATCATAGTCTTCTACAGATTTTGGATGGCCTAAGTCCTGCCTCATAGACCAAAAGGAAGCAATTTTTGACCTTGTCCAAT
Organism: Taxus chinensis; assembly: GCA_019776745.2. Classification (NCBI taxonomy): domain Eukaryota; kingdom Viridiplantae; phylum Streptophyta; class Pinopsida; order Cupressales; family Taxaceae; genus Taxus; species Taxus chinensis. The sequence goes on along the minus strand of CM034150.1, from coordinate 639,409,212 downwards.
TTTTATCTCATAATTCTTGTTGTAATTCCTTTCAAAATCTTTTATAGGAATTTTAATTAGATTTTCCAAATTAAAAATCCTCTACCTTTTTTTTTTAGGCTCAGGCAGTCCAAATTTTTTTTTGACAACTCTTGAGAACTAATTCCTTTCTCAATAGCAATTTCATTCATTGTTATTTGTACTTCATCCCAAGCATTCTTGTTTTTCAATTTTTATAGCAAGGTTTTTCTTTCATGTTGAATTTTAGTAGCAGAGTTCATGTTCACCATTACCTTTGCTTTAATCACCTCACATGGGTCATACACCCAGTGAGAGTCAACATAAAACTTAAAAATCTATAAGATTTCATGCGCCACATAGAATGATTTTCTTTCAAATGTGAACCCTCCACATGAGAATGGTAAGGAAGGAAATATGCTCTTCTTTTTCTGAGAAACAAAATAGAGATTATATGTTCTTTCCATCAGTCATATATATTCCAAGGCAAAAAAAATTGTCTGTCACATGTATTGGCAATTTGTAAGGTTGTACTCTTGATCCATAAAACCTTAGCATAGTATAATCTTCCATGAAGTACCAGTCTGTTAACTGTATTTTTTATCCTAGTGACAGCAATCTCTACATTTCACAGGCAATCTAGGCATTGCACTTTTTGTAAATGCTTCATACATTGGAGCCCAAAAATAATCCAGAAATTTACTGTAGTCCCCTCTATTATCATACATCATTATCTTAGGGGTCCACTCAATTAATGGATGCATGGATTATACCTAGAACTCAGCAAAATAGGGCTTAATTTCAATTTTATTTTTTCAAACTTTCCAACAAACCGCTATAGAATTAAATAACACAAGTAGGTAGTGAACCTAGATGTCTTAGTGTCGAAGCCTTCTTTGATTGTTAATAATTGTTTATGCATAGATTCTACAATGTACCCAACAAATATGTATTGAAAATGTGGATTAACGAAATTGATATTGTATAACATTTCCAAGAGGTTTTCATCCATTGTCTCATCGTTATCAAAGCCAAGGAAAAATACTAGCATTGAAATGGTATCCCTGACCCATGGTTTAAATATGTTAATTACATATGAAACCTTCCCTTTTGGTACCATCTGCATCAAATGTTAATTTTCTTACAAATGCATCTCAATATTTTTATTTGTGGCATGATAAACTCTAGCATTTTTTTCTAGGTTTATTTGGATGGTTCCTAAATCTTTTCTTTAAAACCCCAATACACTGCCAAGATTTACCTCTGTAATGTACAAAAGTTCTTGTCCATTTCCCTTTGCAGAAATTACTTTTTTTGTCTCATTGTAACTTTGGGCATATATATTGACAAACTCGGGGTAGGGGAAAACCTAATTATTAATCATTCCCTACCCATCAGACAGGCACATGGCAAGATTTTGGGCCTCCCCAAGTCAAAGGAATTCACTTGACTCTAAGCTCACATAATGAACCAATGCAATGAAGTTTTAGGTTACCCAGTGTCGGTGAGGCAAGGAAGAGTGGCAGTGAGTAATTAGAAGATACCACATGTCATTTTCCTATTCCTCTGAGTGGCCAAGTGTCACACATTCCAGTCACTTGAGCGTAAAGGTAAGGCATGCAAAAGAAATGAAAAGTTTTGGGCCTCATTATAGTCAAATTTGACAGAGGGTACTCGCCAAATAAGGTACAGGATATTCATCATTCAATGTTAAAATATTTAAAATATTTTTACCACTTTCACCAAAAAGAACGAAACAGGTTAAAGGGATATTTGTCAAAACCACAAAATTGGTTATAGGTATATTCGCCATGATTTCTATAATTTTTTTTTCAGGGGGTTCCTTAAAATTTTCCCTGGTGGCACCTAGAAAGGTATCTTTAGATCCTCAACCTCCACATTAGGGCTCTCTATGAAATCATGTCTCATTTTTTGCCATCTCACTTTTGTCCTCTTATTGTATTATTGTTTGTAAAAGTGCCAAAAGGCCAGTTTTAGTCACTCTAAGGATATCCAATGCAATATTTTACAAAAGGAAGCTCGTGGCACCAAACCAACTGTGCACACATGTTGGGGTGGCCTAGTAAATAATGAGGAAGGATTTTTTTTTGGTGCAGAGAAGGTGCCGGGGCTTCTGGGATACTTCGTCTGAGCGTAGTTCCTTAAGAGCCCTGAAAGCAAAAAAGGATAAAACTTCGCTTGGTGATTTCTAAGTCACCGTGGTACCTAGAAAGGTATCATTTGATCGTACACCTCTACATTAGGAACCTTTATGAAATCTTGTATTATTTTTTTCTGTGTCATTTCCATCTTTTCTTTGTATTATTGTTTGCAAAAGTGCCAAATAGGTCAGTTTGAGTCAGTTTAAGGCTGTCCAATGTAATATTTTGTAAATGGAATCTCATGGTGCTAAAACGACTATGCACACATGTTAGGGTGGACCAGTAAATGGTGGGGAAGGATTCATTTTGATGTGAGAAGGTTTCAAGGCTTCTGGGCTACTTCATCTAGGCGTAGTTCCTTAAGAGCTCTGAGAGCAAAAAAGGCTAAAACTTCACCTGGTGATTTCTCGGTCATCGTGACACCTAGAAAGGTATCATCTGATCCTACACCTTTACATTGGGGCCCTCTACAAAATTATGTCTTTGTTTTTTCCATCTTATTTCCATCCTCTTGTTGTGATATCGTTTGTAAAAGCACCAAATAGGCCAATTTGAGTCAGTCTAAGGCTGATCAATGCAATATTTTGCAAACTAAATCTCGTGGCACCAAACTGACTATGCACACACATCAGGGTGGCCTAGTAAACAATGGGGAAGGCTTAATTTCCATATGAAAATGTGTTGGGGATTCTAGGCCACTTTTTCCAGGCGTAGTTCCTTAAGAGCCATGAGAGTAAAAAGGGATAAAACTTCACCTGGCGATTTCTCGATCATCATGGCACTTAGAAAGGTATTATCTAATTATACACCTCCATGTTGGTACCCTCTACAAAATCTTGTCTTTTTTTTTTCCATCTCATTTTGTCCTCTCGTTGTACTATTGTTTACAAAAGAGCCGAATAGGCCAGTTTGAGTCAGTATAAGGTTATCCAATACAATATTTTACAAACGGAAGCTCGTGGCGCCAAACCAAATGGGAACATGCATGGGGGTGGCCCAGTAAACAATGGGGAAGACTTATTTTTGTTGTGAGAAGGTTTCGGGGGTTCTGAGCCACTTCGTCTGAGTGTAGTTTCTTAAGAGCCCTCAGAGAAAAAAAGGCTAAAACTTATCCTGGTGATTTCTCAGTCACCGTGGCACCTAGAAAGGTATCTTCTGATCCTATACCTCTACATTGGATCCCTCTACAAAATCATGTCTCTATTTTTTCCATCTCATTTCCATCCTCTCGTTGGACTATTGTTGACAAAAGTTCTGAATAGGCCAGTGCGAGTCAGTCTAAGGATCTCTAATGCAATATTTTGTAGATGTAAGCTTATGACTTTGAACCGACCATTCACACACATGAGGGTGGCCTTGTAAATGGTGAGTAAGGATTCATTTCGATGTGAGAAGCTGTTGGGGCTTTCAGGATACTTCATCCAGACGTAGTTCCTTAAGATCCATGAGAGTAAAAAATGATAAAACTTTTCTTAGTGATTTCTCATTCATCATGACACCTAGAAAGGTATCGTTTAATCCTACACCTCCATGTTGTGGCCCTCTATGAAATCTTATCACATTTTTTTCCCATATTTCATTTTTGTCCTCTCTTTGTACTATTGTTTGCAAAAGCACCGAATAGGCCAGTTTGAGTCAGTTTAAGGTTGTCCAAATCAATATTTTGCAAACGGAAGCTCTTGGCACAAAACCGAATGCACAAACACATCAGGGTGGCCAAGTAAACTATGGGGAAGGATTTTTTTTGTGCGAGAAGTTTTCGAGGCTTCCGGGCTACTTCATGCGGGTGTAATTCCTTAAGAGCCATGAGAGTAAAAAAGGATAAAACTTCTCCAGGAGATTTCTCAGTCAAAATGTGGTGCTTGGGAATGTATCATCTAAACCTATAGATGTGCATGCAGGCACACATAAACAAAATCCTATCTGAGTTTTCTTCCATCTCAGTTTCATCCATCTTGTTGTCACAATTGATAGTAAATGAAACATGTCGAAAAAAACCAGTTTAATTAAGTACTAAGGTTGTCCAGGGCATCCTCCTCCCCCTTCAAAATGGGAGATCATGGATTTGAACCGACTATGCACAGAGATTAGGGTTCATACAATACATTGTGGTGAAGAGACTTTTTTCTTGTTAAAAAATAATGTTAAAAAAGAAATAATCGCTATTTCGTCCGGGCATCTCCTTAAGCTCTCTCTCTCTCTAAAAAAGGATACCCCTTCTCCTGGTGATTTCTCAATCCCATTTGACTCTCTCTCAAGGTCTCATTTTATCCTAAACTCTCTAATGTCGGGTCTCTCTCTGAACTCTCTCTCTCTATCTCTTTTCACTCTCTCTTTTGCATCCTCTCGTCTCCCCCATTGTTTGCAATATAGGAGGTCGAAATGAGCCAGTATGTAAGATGAATCTAAAAAATGTCTAAAAAAAGATATTTTACATATGATATAGGTGGTGGAACTTAGAAACTTTTTTCTTGTTACACACACTTTGAAACTGGCTCTATTATATATGGTGGGGATTTTTCTCTAATCTTTAGTGCGACTTTTACCTCTCAGGGATCTCTCTCTCTCTACATTTTTCCCTCAGGTCTAGACTTCTTAAGAGCTCCTAATTATTTATTTCTCTCTCACTCTCAGCTTTCTCCTCATTGATTTCTCTCTCTCTCTCTCTCTCACTCTCCTCAGGTATCTTTCTAATCTCTACACTTTCACTCTTGGAACTCTCTCTACGAATTTCTCCTCATTATATATTTTATCTCTCACTTCCATCATTTTATCCCTCTCTCTCAATTGTACTCTCTCACTCTCACTCTTTTTTCATCTTTCTCTGCTAGTTTGAGTCTTGCTCTCACTTTCTCCTTCTGCAATATCCTCTCATTGGAAGCTTGCTAGCTCTCTCACTCTCACTCTTTCTCTCTCATTCGGGGTGGCTCTCTCGTAAATGGTTGGGAAGGCTATCTATTCTCATCTCACTCTCAGTTTATCCTTGCTTCCTCTCTACTTTCATCTGAGTGTAGCTCTATTGATATCTTTCTCTCTCACTCTCCTCATTCTCTCTCTCTGGCTCTGGTCATTCTCTCGATTATCATCCCACTCTCAAAACGTCTCCTTCTAATTCTCTCTCTCTCTCTTTCTTTTTTTACTCTTTCTCTCTCTATCTTTCTCTCTCATTCTCTCTCGATATCACTTTCTCCTTCTCATTCTCTTATCACTTCCCTCATTCTCTACTCTCCCTCTCTCTACATTTTCATCTATCTCTGCTTAGTGTGAGTCAATCTAAGGTCTTTCCAATCTCAATCTCATTCTACTAATTCTCTCTTTCTTGCATTCCTCTCTCTCTGCTCAAATCTCTCTCTCTCTCTCTCTCTCTGGTCTCTCTCTCTCTGGTCTCTCTCTGCTCTCTCTCTCTCTCTCGTTCTGAAACTTAAGTAATAGCAATACATATTAAGTAAGAGATTGAGTATTATCACCAATATACGTCCTAAAATAAGAATTTCTACTTCTTCACTGTTAAGAATATAAAATTCTTTACTAACAACACTAACCCACATGAATGTGAGAATACTTATTTGTCACCACTAACCTACATTAGCCAACAATATGAATAAATAAAAGATTTTTTGGAAAAAACTACTTAAAACACTACGTAAACATAAGAATTCAACAATACATACTTACAATTGGACTATAAAACTTACAAAATCATTGTAAGTAATTCAATCCAATGAAACTCATCTAGGTCTATATATAATTTTTTAGGGTGTCCAGTATTACTTCATGGTCAGATTCAAGAATTTTCCACAAGCTCTTATTGTACGCAGTATGCCACCATATTTAATCAATTGAACATTATATGCAACAACTAAGGTGAGAATTACTAAATAATATTTTCTACGAGGGGTTACGGTCCTCTAAAAACCAAACATTGGATTTTCTTCATACTGGGTATCTTCTCAGCCATGTTTTGAGTAACAAAAAAAAGACCCCCTTAGGATATTCTAGGCCTTCTCCATCTATGATTTGAGGCTATCAATTTCATTTTTGCATCAATCACAAAGAGACAAATAGTAAGTTGTTCCTTCTTTATTATTTTTATTTTGCAAACAACTACATAAAACATGACCTGTATCACATCATAAAAAAATATAGTTAATTTTAATAAATGATTCATAAATTAGTTACATGCAATGATGAAAAAAAATATTAATTTTTACAACATAATACAGATACATGATACATAGTTTGCACTAGATTTGATATATGATGAAATGACAATGGATGATTCTCTCACTATGAATTGTAGAGCTCTATGGAGGTTGGTAGGTGTCAAGTGGTTATAATATGTCTACAAACACCATTCATCAACCCAATATTTTCGACGCACACTCATCCAAAAAATGAATACACACATGAAGATATAAAAAGCATGACATTTTCCTCGTATGAATAGTCCATGAACCTGCATTTGAACTTATAAAATATTGTAACTCACTAGATCCTGTTAGTGTATAATAATCTTCATATTTTTACTAAATTAGCTTCTTCTACTAACCAAAAAAACATGTACGAAACTATAGAATTAACCTCGTTACCTAGGACCCATTGTTGAGTTTACACCATTCCACAATGGATGATGCATCGATCAACTTTGCACAATATTTATAGTTCAATCCTTCTCTTGATAGGGCTCTTTTATCACATGCTCCTGCACCATCATGCTCTCCTTTTCCATGTCTTGGCCTTAGTGAAATTCCAAAAAATTTTGAAACACCACTCATCCTATGCATCCTGGTCAACCAGTAGAACATTCGCACATATCATTTAATTGTGATGTACACTTATCTGACCATATGAAGTGTTTATCAAATATGATGTTTTCTGTTATTCAAATTGCCATAGAATATCATGAAGAAAAAACTTGCACGAACTATGATGAATATGTCCATGATCATCACTAATATAGAAAATGATACTCCCTACAAAAAATAATTTTTGTCTCTTCCTATGTGATGTCAAGAACATGAGTGAATACTATATGCACAAATATGGAAAACCTGAAATAGAGTTGTAGTATTGCAATTGCAATTCATTTTGTGGATGTAGAGTATAGTTTCTCTGACAAAATAAAAAACTAAAACAATGGTACCAAGAGGAAATTGTGTCCCTTACATAACATGGAATTGGACCATTTAACCATCGATCTTTGATGTGTATGTCATGTATACTCATACATTATCTTCTCTCAAAATCTAGTCATAAAAATCAGATACAATTATTTATTTTCTCACTAATTCACACCTTTTTTGCTCTCTTTACCATCTTTTGAAGTGTATGCAACTGAATCAAGTATTTTTCCAAAAACTAACTAGTTTTATTTCTGATTACATGTGTATTGCCTCTATGTATATACATCTTTGAAAATGTTGCAAAACACCACAACTACTCACAAGCTCCTTCTAAACATGATTTATTATTAAAGATTTTCCTTATCTTGTACGAAAAAAAAATTGTGATGAAATCCCTTACTGGTTTAGGTTGGAACATTTATCATTCACTCCTGCAAAATATTCTCAGTGTGCAAATTAACACATATATGCCTAAAAAAAATCATAACGCATAGCAAATTCAATATGGATCCTATTGAATTCATCTCCTTGGAAGGTAGGTTTGTCACTGTCCCTACTAAACATCTTATCTTTTTAAACCACTTCCGTAGGAATAGATTGGTTTGCTTCCCCCATTATCTGTTGAACTCCCTTGAATGCTCCATTTTGGAGTTTCAGAAGCACACCCGGGCAGTTTCCCTTGCATCAAGAACTTATATTGTTAATTCATAAATGATGCCTTCTTAAGTACCCTGGTCTTCCTTCCTCTCCTATCCCGGCTCCCCCTTTGATGGGCTCTGCTGCTTGCCAGCCCTGTTTCTCCTGCTGCCCCCTGCTGCTGCTCCCGTCACCCACCTCGCCTCTACCTCTATAACAGACCAGTCACCAGGGCTTCCATGAGGCTCAACCTTGAGACTCTTGCTGTGGGGAAGGAGCCTTTTGAACTTGAGATTGCCACATGACCTGTTGAATATTAGTAGTGCCAGTCCCCGGGAAGTGTAGATGGATAACTCTTCTAAGAGGTTGGAGGCCTTAGAGGCTGAGATAAAATTGCTGAAGGATGAGGTCAAGAACCTAGCTAAACAGAAAGGTAAGAAAAGCATAGAGGGGGAGGGGAGCATTGATAGCAGTCAGATTGAAGATATATACAAGAAGCTGACCTCCTTAGACTCACGCTTAGGGAAGGCCAAGACTAGACATGATTACAACATTGTCACCTTTTGGGCGATTGAGGAGTTCATCGAGGGTCATGCCAAAAGTGTTTCCAACCTCAGCGGTGTCCCGGCTGCACTTTGGGGCAACGAAAAAGAAAGCAAAAGAACCATTGAGGAGCTTGATAAGACCTGATGCTGCCCACATGACTGCTTTGGGTATGTTTCATGCCTGGAAGAGAGTCAAGATCAGTATCGATAAAGCTGCCAAGAAGTAGTTATGGATGCTTCTGCTGCTTTTAGTTGTTTTTTTACTGTCTCTCTACAGTTGGTTTACTGTTTTTTTGCTGTTGTTTTGTTGTTTTGTCTCGTTTGTGTAGCTGTTTCTGAGCTACTTGGAGCTTCATTGTAACACTTGGATCTTTGATCCATTCTCTTTGTTTCTCACTCTTATTCCGGCTCTCAGGCCTTCTTTTGTATTCAAGGGTATAGTCCCTTTCAAAAAACTATTTGCCAATAATAATAAAAAATATGGATCCTGAAAAACAAGAAGTAGTTCATGAGTGATTTATTTTAACATAAAAAGCTTTTGACATTTCAAAATACCTTTGACATATTTTGTATTTCGAGATGAGTCTCTTTAAAGTTAATAAAAAATTATGTTTGTGTCATATCCAAAAACAATTTAGAACGTGATTCATTGTTTCTAGAACCAACTCTTCTTTTTAAAACATCTTTTTCATTAGGTGAAATCCTTATATTATTTTTCCAAAATTCTTCAATTTTTTGATTTAAACTCATTCAAACTATGTCTTTGTCTCTTCGTGGTAAGTCTACTAGAGAATTCCCATAAATCATTGTTATTTGTAATCTTCAATTCTTTCATGATCATCCAAGAGATTTCAATAATTTTTTTCCTATTTATTTTTAGTGTAGTACTTATTTTTCCTAATTAAACAAGATTTCTGTTGTTGTCTTTACTTACTATAGTTGATGTAATAACATGTCGGGTAGTATTACTATCTTTGGTACGTGAGGTTGGACCTATTGATTGGTATGCATTCATTAAATTTTTTACAATATATTTTTTCACTATTGGTATGAGATGTTCTTAGACCACGAGTCCTTCATCAATATGTATAAAATTAAATATTTTTCATCATTTAAAAAAACAATTCACATCTTCCTGTTTCATTTAAGTTCATTAAAAAAATGTTTTTCCATATCTGATTAGCTTCTCTTCTAAAAGCGCACGTTCAGAAATCTTATTAGTCATTGGGGTTTAAAATATTTTTCATCAATATCAAATAAAAAGTCTGGGTGTTTTTTGCACAAAATTTTAATCGGCAATTTCAATGAGCATGGATTGTTGAATATCAAATAATTTTTTTTTCATTTCCTGTTTGTTTTTTCCTCTTTGTAATTTGGTAAATAGTGCGTGTTTTTTCAATAGGTTGGTCATTTGGTAATAACATCTATGTTTAAATTTTTGCATTTTTATCATCATTTATTGAACATTCATTATTTATTAATTCAAATCATGTTTGGGGATATGTTTGCACTATTAATTTCATTTGGAAGAGACAACATACCTTCTATCACCATACATTGATTTATTTTTTTTCATAGATTTTTTTACACTCACTCCCTTTTTTTATTTTTTTTCTTCTTTCTTGGCTCTATTGGATGATAGATGGTCTTTGTAAAAAATTTCCAATTTCTAGTAAAAGACTGAGTTCAATTTATTTTTTTTACACCCCTTTTTGCATCCGTTTGCCTTTGTTTTTTCCAATTCCTCAAGTGTTTTGCCTTTCATGGTCTCCTTTTCCATAATTCTCAAATATATTTATCACCATAAGATAATTTGACGATAAAAATGTTAATGAGTGTTAGGAATATAAAAACTAATATGTAAACACACTCGTATGTTAAAGAATGCTTAAATAATTCCCTAGAAAATCTCTATATAAGACAAAATGATCAAAATTGATAATAGGAATCCAAAAGTGCAGGAATATGCAGGAATTTGTAGTAATTTTCAGATAACCCATGACCAATGGGACCAAATATGAAAATCTGTTTTGTTTTATGTACATTTTGATTTTAGTTCAGGACATAACGTGAGCGTGTTCTAGCTTCTATGGGTTTGAAAATCCCGACCCACAGGATTGGCTTTGCCTTAGATCTCCTACCCTAAGTTTTGGACTTTACAATCCGTGAATGGATTGTTGTTTTGTAAGAAAAAATAAAAATATCACGTGTACACCCTGATATTAAATGTGTTATAATGTAATATTCCAGAAAAATATACTACGATATCAAACTCAGTTTTATCTTGGTGACGATATGATTCTTTCTAAAATCTAATTAGTTTAAGGCTTTCATCCTTAATTTATTTTAACAGTGCCTTCTTTTCTTGTCAAAACATATGTATACGCTTTTGTACACAACTTATGATTTTTTCAACAAAATTTTTAAAAAATCCTCTCTTCAAAACTCCATTCTACACACTAAAAAAAACAAAAAAAATGAATTTTTTTTCTCAAAGTTACAAGGGTGTACACATAAATTTTTCATTTTCAAGATGTGTGCACTTTAAAAATGAATAAAAATTATATGTTCATCGAAAAATTATGAAAAATTAGTAGGACCTTGTACATGGTTTTATCTAACTTTCTACCATAGGGATTTTAAAAATAAATTATATAAAATAGGGGAAGTGGGGGGGGGTGGCTCACACACAATAGGTTCTTATATTTTTGACATAAAAAAATAGACATAATTTGTGTGTGCACCATATTTAAACCTCTTAATCTCCTCCATTTTAAAAAAATAGTAGTTTAGAAACTAGATTATGATATCTATCATACTTGTTCTTACCACTTTGCCAAATTTTGAGCATTTGCATGCCAAATTATTAGATGAAGTTCAAGTTTTGTTGATTTTAAGAAAAAGGTGTCCCTTTTTTACTCCCTTTAGCCCCCCTTTTTCATGCAGGTACCCGTATTTATATATCCATTATTTGAATTCTGGATTTATTTTTTAGCATTTATATCTTTTCAATATGATCTATTTTCTATGAATAAACTCTACCATATGAAAAGTTGTCTACCCTAGCATCCACTAGGCTATAATTATAATTTAGAAAAAACATTCATTTTTCGTTGGTCCCTCACAAATCAATTGTTTATATATAGGAAACACATCATTTTTTGGTCCTAGCGATCACTTTTGTTCTTTGTTTGTCATTATATTCACAAATATTAACAATTTAGATTTATAAAACTTCATTATGAACATGATATATTTACCTTTAAGAATAGATTAATGGCCTCTAGGATGCAACGAGTATATGGCGTCATATGTAAAAACTTGTTTTATATATTTTCATTCGCAATTATGAGTTTCTATATTTTTCATAAATGTAAAATAATTCTACCAAAATCTTGTTAGTAGAGAAAACTATACATATTCTTGTATAACATATTAAATATACAATTTTATAGGTATATTTATGTATCCATTCTATAAATGTCTGATTTATTTGTTATCTTTTATAGCTTTTCAATATGATTTCTCCTATATGAATACACTCTACATGAAAAAAGTTGTGTGTAGTAGCACCCACTAGGCTATAATTCTTATTTAGAGAAACCATTTATTTGGTGTTAGCAATCACTTTATTTGTTTTTCTCCTATTATCTATGCAAATATTAAGAATTTAGATTTATAACATAGCTTCATTATGAACATGATATATTTACCTTTAGGAATGGCTTAGCGGCCACTAGAGTGCAACGAGTAGATCGCGTTGAATTTAAAAACGTGTAGTATAACTTTTAGGTCGCTAGTCCAAATTTCTTTTCTTTTCCTAAATGTAAAAATAATCTACCAAAATCTCATAAGAAATATAGAATTCTAGACTTATAGTTGTTGTAGTGCCCACATTTTACGCACCCAAATACAACAATAAAATACCAGGATAATTTATTTATTTTTGACTTACCTTGCTCATTGCAAAACACCACAAGGACTCCAAGTAGGAAAACTCAACAACATATACGACACTTACATCACTCATCAAAACACATAGATACATGACAACGCCATATACCTGTTTATACCACACTTTTCCAAATGAATGAGTGCTAGCAATGACCCAACCACAAGACAAATGACTCCAGGATTGGCAAACCCACAACACATCATTTCTTTAATTACATCTTAGTTATGATTAACATTCTAAGAACATTATTGTGCAAGGATATCTTTCTCCCTTTTCCATCTACAAAATCTTAAGTTCATTCCACATTTAATTGATAGTTTGACCATTTTAGGTGGGCTTCCTCTATGCATCACGAAAATTTCCATAACTTACTTGCCTATTTGGCACAATTCAAATCACATATGAAGTACTCAATTATCTTGTTCTTATGTTACGAATATGCTTCTCAAATGTTTATTTAATGTTTAAAATTTAACCTTGCTACACAGGTGAACCTAACATGATGTCAAGATGAAATCTTGGGATTGAGGGAGACTTAGATTCAATATAGATTTTTCCCAAAACATTCTTTGATCACGGTGGTGTAGTTATCTCCCTACCATTATCATTATAGTTCAAAAACTTGTTGAATTCCAAACTTGATATATATATATATATATATATATATATATATATATATCTTTTATTTTCTTGAAGTTTGATCACACCAAACAATTCATCTTCTTTGCAACACATGGTAATGTTTAATTAAGTTAAAAGGACTCCAAGAGTGACCTTAATCCTAATCTCCAATCTCGTTCTCATCTTATATGATATGCTCTTACATTGCACTATGGTCTCGTTATTAGCATTGTTTTGAAATCAGGAGTTACATAAGTATTTGTCTAACATCTTGAAGGGGTACATGATTGGGAGAATTGTAAAATATACATGAACCACAAGCGACACCTCAAAATCAGCTGAGGTTTGGTTTATTCCAATATGCACTTGATGATCTACGCCTCAACTATATAAGATTTTAAGGCAAGTAGACATATTTATACTAACCCACATTCAAGAAAATACCAAGATGTTATTTTGATAGAAACCAAGGTAGCACCACTTAGTCATTCCTTCAAACAAGGACTCATAAGGTGACTTCTAAGGCGGTCTTCAACACTCAACCTAGTGTCAGACCTGAAGAGAGGGCATTCTTCTTGCGATTACCAAAACTAGAAGGAAACCACATACTATGGATAAAGTTGGACCATGACATTCCTAAAATATGGGTTCACGACATTGTCGCTAAACATAATGACTATGACGGTAAACTCCAACTAGGAGTTTTATTTACCTTACCTAGGAGGTTCCATCGAGTGCAAAGCTTAAGTTCGTTCTATGGTTTTAAATTTCTTATATGGTAAAAAGGATCACACATGCAGGCAAGTTATGCACGAATATTTTATGAGGGTTGAGTTTTCCCATTAAAATTCTTTATTATGTTTACAAGGAAAGAAACACAACACCAATTGTTAATCAAATAATTGCAAAATGAAAGTTCACTACAAGGTAATAATTTCAATTCCTTTTGACATTTGTATTACACTTTGACCATAAAAAATTTTGGGATCAAAAATAACATCCATGAAAGAAATACCAATTTCTACAATAAGTCTTTCAATATATTACCAAAAATAAACAAAGAATTTACTCAACGCTTTTACGTCCTCATTCTTTCATCCTGTAAAAACCACGTGAGCATGATATCAGTGATAAATTGCTGGCATGACATCCACCCTAATCAATCATAATTATCATTTTTCAGTTTCCCATTTACATAAGATGAAAATTACAATTTACAATTGAAATAAAAGGGTTTAGAGACATGTATTCATTACATTTCATTTTGCTTCTTTTTGTAACCTAAGAGAGATAAAGAGAAGGGTAGAGAGAGAAAACACTGTTTTGTCACAAGTTCTAATGCACACAACAAGTTACATTATAGTGTTTTAAATAGTTATTTACATGTGTTAAAAGTTTCAAGGGTGATTTGGCAACCCTACGAGGGTCCTGCAACTTTCTATTTTTACATTTTCTCACTAGTTACAAAATGTTCAAAATGGGTTCGGAGGCTAAGAAACTGCTTCCAAAAGTTATCTTCCGATGGGAACACACACCATGATTAAATTTCTACGTGTCCCCAAATATACCAAGAATTCATAGCAACTGACGGAATTGAAAAAAGGTGAATGGTTTACGTTTGGCGGATAGTTTTCCGGGGCCACGGGTCGTAGTTCACCAAGTTGTAAAATGACAAAAGTTAGCTCGAGGGCCCAAAAAACTGCATCCATAACTAACGTTTGATGGAGGAGCACGTTACGAGACATCTCCTAATACTTCCCCTATATAAGGAGAATTCAACAGAGTTGACAGGATTGAGAACTAGAAAACCGTTTTCAAACGGTGATAAGTTTTCTGGAGCGACAAGACGAAATTGATCCAGTTTGACCTGGTCAAATTGTGACTGGAGGCCTACAAAATGGCTTCGTAAAACTATCCCGAAAAGTTTTCTTTCTTATACTGAATGTTCCATGCACTTTTCTAGTATAAACAATAGTTGTTTGCAAAGACGGGAAGTAATTTCTCCATCCAGGTTTCAAATGGTGGTTCAAAACGAAAGCCAACTTTCTAGGTTTAACAATTTCCTATCACTATAAAACAGTGCAACAGGGCTCCTATAAAGGTGTCAAAAATATCTCATATGTTCGTTCGGGCTCAAACCAAAGGTCCAGGTGACTCTTCACATACCAAGGTACACGAATGAAGCTTCACATCTCATTTTCAGGGTTATGAAGGGTACTTAGTGAGTCTCCGAAAAATGCAAAAAAATTAACTTCTTCTTTCCCTTTTTTTTTACAGGGAATTGGTCAACATTATTTTAGGAAAGTAAGTTTCATCTAGTTGATAAAACAATATTGGAGCGATCAAGATGGGTAAGATTTTTCTAAATCATCTCAAAGTGAGGGTGATAGTTCATGGTTTAAAGTAGACGAGTTATAATGACGTCGTGAGTTACGACACGACAATCTATTGTTTTGCAACAAGTTGAAGGGACATTTAACTGTATTAAAAATCTTAATAATTAAAAATTTTATTTAGTTGCAAAAGAGAACTAAAACACGAGAATTATGAGAGGTAAGGGAAGAAGAACCATTCCTAGAGAACGAAGTCGATCGAAGCCACAGACTTTGGTTCAGCATCTTGCTTGGGCACTTGGCCAACCAGTTCACGAGCATCCTCAGCTCTACCATTATGCATACACATCTACTAAGGAAGTTGCATTGCAAACAAAAACATCTTGTTTTCTATGCCTTGATGGTTTTCCATGCTCTATTCTAAAGATCTTATTTTTACACATGCAGGGAGGATGTTGACAAAGGTTGTGGAACCTGGATTTACACATACCAATTGCATTTGCTCAAAATTTTCCAAGGATTTTTCAACAAACTCATTTTTTTACACATCCTACAATCATTGCAGCCCATAAACTACATTCCTTTCAAGCATTGTCAAACAGTTCACATTCTTCCACATTTTTGCACATTCTCATGTTCTCGTCAAACACCAAGCAAACGTAATGATTAATTCTAGGCATGATTCTACAAGAGGCACTCATGTCATCAAAGTATTTACAACCCTCATGCACTGAACCTGCATGGCTGAAAGCTAATTAAAAAAAATGAAGCTTACATGGTCAGGGTATGTTCCATAAGACCACATCTCTTTGAGGCATTCTGTCAAACAGTTCAAACACCTTTTTAACAAATCCATTTTGTGCATATGTTGCCATCATGCCATTGCATGAGACCACATTTCTTTGAGGCATTTTGTCAAACAGTTGACTTGCCTTGTGTATGCTTCCGAAGTTTGCATACTTGTCTACTAGCTCACTTACAACTAAAACAAAAAAATGACTGAACCGTCATTTTGGCATAGGCTGAGAGAAAGCTGGAAGGAAAAAAATTGTATTTCCACTATGCTTTGATGGATGTGCATGCCCTGCTCGAAATCTCCCACATTTTGCACAGGCTGGAGACTTGTTTGTTGCATGGTGAAACAATGTGACTACCTTATGAGGGAACCCATGCCTTTTGAACGCTACAATAATCATATTCCATGAGAAGCCGGTTCGTTCTTTCATCTGGTCAAACATTGAGAACCATGTCCCCCCCCAGCATTTGCAAATACCACATCTGTGCTAGTTGTCCACGCGAGAACAAAGCTCAGGTTTGACATAGGTAGGGAGGATGCTGGCACAGGCCGCCCAAAAACACATGGCAGTCCATGGGATGACATTAGGTGAGGCGTCTCTTTGAAAGAAAACAAGAAAATGCCCAAAGCACGTTGATTTGTGTAAAACTAACTGCAAACCATGTTTCCTTCAGGAATTTTCACAGACAGACTGGAGCTTCCTCCCATGGAGGTGGCGACAACAACACTCCCTCTCTCCACACAAAACCAAACCGATGGAAAATAGTTCCAATTTTTCCCTAATCCACCCCTTTATGGGCTTTTCTCTATTTATTTTTTAATCTTTTGATTTATCTCCATTTTTTAAATTTTAGCTTCATATATATATATATATATATATATATATATATATTTGTTTTTTCTTTTCAGTCCATTTTATTATCCTTTCACATTACTTGATTAGAAATATGAAGAATGGTCATACGGTTGGTCCCAAAAAAACTGTGTATAAAACTGGAAGACTCCAAAGAGTCCAAACCCACCAAAGTAAACAAGGAACGAGCATTACATCCTCCTCCCCTTAAGAAGGCATCATCCTCGATGCGACATACGATGAAGAAAGAGAAATGGTAAGCAACAAGGAACAAAAGGGTGAAGGTATGCTCTAAGGTTAAGATTTTAGATCCAAAATCATGGTCACGGGGTGGCCCTAGGAACATTAGGTACAAATTTTAACTTTCAAGGTTCTGTGAAGATTGGCAGTTCTCTCTTATTCATTATTTCATTAATCTCTTCTATTAACATTATTCTTAATTCAAGTCTTATAGAATTTCCTCTTTGTAGAATTTTAGTTTATTCCTTCTTGTGGGTTCCCATCATGAACTACAGTCACAACACCCTACCAAGGTCATACATAACACTAAAATTTCACAAGCATACTTTTACATACTTTCACGACCGTACCACATCACAAGGGTTTCACCCAACCATGGAATGACAACGAGTAGACCACATAACAATTAATTTCCAACAATTACATCCTAGACATAGATCTAGTACACACATATGACTAATAAACAGAATCAACGCGTTGATACATATACAATGGGTATCACATGACTCACAAAAAAAACCATGACTATAACAACATAGTTTCAAATCCAATATCCAATAGTCCATACCAACCAGGAGAAGAGTCAAACCTCAAACATAACCAAGTGTTAAAAAGGCTCACAAGGGTACACATAACTCACCATACCAACTCCCCACATAACAAGACATCACGAAAAAAACCCTAGATATCTCCAAAAGTACCAGGTAAAACTCCATATATCTCCTAAGTATCATAAAGCAACTCCATATACTCCCCAAAGCATCACTAGATAATCTCCATATACCTCCCAAAGAGAAAGAAACATAGTGTCAAAACCAAGCCGGGTCACTCAACCATAGATCCCCATCAAGAATATCAGGTCACTCAACCATAGAGCCCCGTCTCCTTTCTCATTTTAATGAGGTCAGGTCACCCTATGGCCCTAGGCACATAGAGCCCCATCACCCCCAGCCCAAGTGACATAATAACTCATGGTTCAACAACCCGCTAGTTATCTACAACTCCTTGGGGTGTACCCCTATACAACGAAGCAAGTCCATAGGTTCAACCACTCCATGGTGAATCCCATGACCCTATTCCAACACATTATGACATTAGAACCAATATAACAATCCATTCAAATTCCAAGTGGAAAAATCAAAATCCTTGGGCTAGGCTACAAAACTTTCAAATATGAAAAGAAAGTTTTAAAACCAAGAAAAACAAATGGCTAATTAGCCATGGTTAGTGTAAAATCCAATTGTTAACGCAACAATCAAATAAATACCCAAAATATAAGAACATGTCAATCAAGAAAATGGTTGGTTCTAGCGAAAAGAGATAATGATCAATTTACGAATAAAATACGTAACGAGGAAAATAGCACATTACAATCACTATGTGGCCTCTTACCGCCACCAAAGGGGTACTCATCGAGTTGCTGGCACTCAGACATCAAGCCTCAGCTCGTGAAAATATACATGTAACTAGAAACCCAAGTCGAAACCATCCGGGATCACCTTTCTCTTCCTTCCCTGACTATCCACGGCACAGTAGGCATTGGCGAGCTGCCCCAGAGTCTGGAGGTGTTGCAAAGTGGATTTCACCATGACCACGCTCTTTTCAATGTAGCTATGGAGGATAGCCCAAACCTGATCCATCTCTTTGGTTATGAAACCAAAGTTGGCCTTTTAAACCTCAATCTCTCTGCCATGCCCGTTGTTGACCACATCCTTCACCTACGCTTTCATCTTATGTTAGTCATTAAATAGAAACTGAACCGAGTTCTTAGTGAGTCACATATCACCCTTGAGTTCCTCAGTATATTATTTCAATAGAAAGATTCACTAGCATTTAAAAACTAAAGAAAGACATATTGAGTTAAGTTTCCACTAGGTTTTGTTTCAACAAAACTTCAACAAATGATAGTGTAATCTTTGAAGATGCAAGAAAGATGTGTATAAATTAGTTGAATTTATCGTATGATTTTAAGATTTTAAATTAATAAATTTTGAGCTTAGCACCCCACTAGGTTACGTTACCACATAATGATTGGAACCTAGCGGTGGTTAGGATTTAATAAACTAAATTAAGGTATTAAGATCTTAGCTTATTCCAAAGCATATTATTTGGGTATTCAATTTTCTAGGTTATGTATCACAAATAATATGCAAACAAGATGTGTATAAATTAGTTCAATTTATTGTATGGTTTTAATATTTTAAATTAAGATATTTCAAGCTTAGCGCCCTCTAGGTTATGCTACCACATAATCATTGGAACCTAGCAGTGGTTATGATTTAATAAAATAAATTAAGGTATTAAGAGCTTAGTGGCCACTAGGCTATGCCACAACATATTATTTGGGTATTCAATTCTCTAGGTTATGTATTGCAAACATGATATGTATCAAAAAGAAGATAAAAACAAGATATGTATAAATTAGTTGAATTTATCATATGATTTTAAGATTTTAAATTAAGATATTTCGAGCTTATCACCCACTAGGTTATTCTACCACATAATCGTTGGAACCTAGCGGTGGTTAGGACTTAATAAACTAAATTAAGGTATTAAGATCTTAGCGGCTGCTAGGTTATGCCACAACATATTATTTGGGTATTCAATTCACTAGGTTATGTATCGCAAAGAAGATATATATAAATTAGTTGAATTCACTCTATGATTTTAGGATTTTAAACTAGGATATTTTGATGATAAGTCTTCAAAAAAAAGTACATGAGGAACCAGTCCATGATAAGTCTTCCAACAATGGAACCCCATGATGATTTCAAGCAAATTATTGTATTAAATGTATGCCAAAAAATGGGGAAGAGCTGTAATAAGCTTCACTTCACCCACAAATACTTCCTATATCTATACACTTCACTATATAGAAACCCATTCCCAACCTTAATAAAAAATTAAAGACAAAATACATCCAGAAATATTAGTCCGTTCGGCCTCTCAGCTCCACCTCATCAATGATCTTCACATATGCACCCCCTTTACTCTTATCAGAGGAGGAGGATGAATCAACACAACATTCCGACATTTTCACTTTAGCGCCAACAAGGAGTTCTATACCCTAATTTTCCGTAACCATCTCCAGACCACGCACAATCACCTGCATCCCCTGTGTTAAGGCATGGACATGATATTGAAGGCTAACTAGATGCTCTTCCAAATTCTCATTCTCCTTATGCAAGATAAACTACCTCGAAGAGTTAGACAATATGTTTTCCGCACTCAACCCTTGCATTATGCCAAAAACTTTCCTCTTCCCTTTGGACTAGTTTGGTTCAAGAATTATTGTGCACATGATCTCATAAATAGCATCGTCATCTTCTTCTTTGAATCGTTCCGTGACCAACTAGACCTTCTCGAGCCAATTCCACATAATTGGGTTCTGAATTTTCTCATCCATCCAAGAAGTAAATGATTCCCCTACATCCTTTCCTTTCATATCTCTCTGCCTCTTCCTGCTATGGCCACACTCCATGCTACTAAGGAAACCACCAACATCCCTGTCACCATTATAGAGAGATAGGAAACACAACAAACAAAAATGAAAAGAGGAAAGGGGTATTGAAATGTCTAGCCAACCTGGAGATATAAAGCCACCAGTGCACAACACACAAAAGGAGGTAAGTGTGAGGGTACTGAAGATCGTCGATTAGATATCCTAATCATAAATATCATGCTTCCCATTGAGACTCTTAAATTCTTGATACCATCTTACATCTCGCGTGTGTATAACCCTTAATCAATTTCATCTTTCACACAAATGTAATCTATCAATGTCATAAATGACCATTACAGTTGCACATGCCATATCCCCTTATTTCCGCCAAAAAAGTTTACCCCTCATAATAATCTAATAACTTTTATTAAAATCTTATAAGTCACCACGTTTTGACAAATTAAAGTAAGCTATTTTGAGTTTATCAACCTCTAAGTTAATCAACCACATTAACTTTGGAGAAATGTATAACAATCAAGATTTGTATAAATTAGTCCAATTTATTGTATGATTTTAAGATTTCAAATTAAGATATTTCGATCCTAACGACCTCTAGTTTATGCCACCACACAATCTTTATAGCCTGTCAGTGGTCAGGATTTAATAAATTAAATTAAGATATTTTCAACTCAATGGCCACTAGATTATGCCACAACATAATATTTTGATCTTAGCAGTCTCTAGGTTTCAACAAAATAAAGTAAAAAATTAAGAATATAATATTTTGAGCTAAAAAACTCAAGAGTATTTAACAAACAAAAGAAATAATTTTTGAGTCTAATGTCCTCTAGGTTATGCTTAAACATAACCTGAAAATTTATGTTGTAAACTTAGATGTTTCTAGGTTTCAAAAACTTAAATTATGTTATTTTGAGCTTAACGACCTCTAAGATTATCAACAACATTGACTTTGGAGGTATTTATCGAAATCAAGACCAGTATAAATTAGTTGAATTTTTTGTATGAATTTAAGATTTGGAATTAAGAAATTTCGAGCTTAGCACCCACTAGGTTATGCCACCACATAATATTTTGAAATTACCGGTGGTTTCAGATACTTTTAGATTAGTAGCCGGTAGCTTATGCCACAACATATTATTTGGAGATTTAATTAGCAAGGGTTCAATAATTCATAGTTACGATATTTTACAGTAGTTAAAAAATTACAGGAAGATATTTTGAACTTAGCTGACACTTGTTTAGACAACGACACAATATATAGAGGTTACGGTTGATAGGATTAAACAAATTAAATTAACATATTTTGAACTAAGTAGAGACTAGGTAATTCCATAATATATTATTTCAAGCATAGTGGTTGCTATCATTTAACATGTTACTGAATGATATTTTGATATTAACATCCACTAGATTATGACACAACAAAATATTTGGTGCTTAGCGCTCACTAGATTTAAACAAAAGAAATAAGAAATTATTACCTTAGATGTCAGTGGGTTACGTAAAAACATAATATTTGGATGTTAGTGGTCACTAGCAATTTCCACAAATTTGAATCGACATAGTTTGAGCTTCAGCAGCCTCTAGGTATTTAAACAATCATATTATTTAAATTATATCAACATAGTTTGGGTTTAATAGTCGCATTAGGTATTTAAACAAGGGATAGATATTTTGAGCTCTGAAAATTAACTACTAGGTTTTTCCACTACATGTAATTTGAAAGACATGTCGAGTCACTAGGGTTTCAACTACTTCATAATCAAGTTACTGAATAGCTATTTTACAAACTTAGCGTCTGATAGCTTGAGTTTAGATATTCTGCTACGGTTGATAGTATCAAACAAATTAAGATTAGATAAATTAATTGAATTCATTCTATGATTTTAAGTATTTCCATAACTGAGATTATTTCAATGCATAAGTGGTTCAAAAAATTTATACATGAGGAACCAGTCCATGATAAGTCTTCTGAGCAGTGGATATCCACTATGATGATTACACAGAAAAAATATTGTACTGCAATATATGCCAAAATGAATGGGGAAGATTTGTAATCAGCTTTACTTCACCCACAAATAATTCCTATATCTATACACTTCGTTATATAGAAAAAATTTCTGGCCCTTAATAAAAAGTGCATCCAGGAAATATTAGGCCTTTTTACCTCTCAACTTCACCTCGCTAATGATCTTGACATCTGAGTCCCCTTTACTTTGATCATAGGTGGAGGATGATTCCACACAGCATTCCAGAATTTTAACTTTAACACACACCAAGGAGTTCTATACCCCGATTTCCCACAACCACCTCCAGAGCACACACAATTACTTACATCCCCCACATCAAGGCATAGACATGATACTGAAGGTTGACTAGATGTTCTTCCAACTTCTCATGCGCTTTATGCAAGATAAACTTCCCTGAAGAGTTGGACAGTATGTTTTCCTCACTCAACCCTTACGCCATGTTAAAAATGTTCCTCCGCCATTTGGACTGGATCGGATCAAGCATCATCTTGCGCATTGCTCTCAAAAATATCACCATCCTCTTATTCTACTTTGAAATGATCCATGATCGACGAGACCTTCTCAAGCTAATTCCACATACCTGCATTCTGTATTTTTCCAGTCCAATCTAAGAAGTAAATATAGTTCAATACATACACATGAGATGTAAGATGGCATCAGATATTTAAGATTTTTAATGGGAAGCATGATATTTATGATTAGGATATCCAATTAATGATCTTAGATACCCTCACACTTGCCTCCTTTCATGTGTTTTGCACACAATGGTAAGCTATTATGATCTCTGTGGCCACTAGGCTTTGCCAGAACATGTTCATTTGGTCCTTTCATCACTAGGGTTTCACTAATTGCATCATTAAGATGCTTTACATGTCATCTTTGCAAAGATGTTAGGGGCAGATAGAGGTGGATATTCTTACGGTAGATATGGAGTGTTTTCAAATTAAATTAGGACAGAGGTAGAGAGCTATGCAGAGACTAAGGTAATTCCATAGGATATATCATTTCAAGCTTCTTGGATGGAATCATTTAACATGTTACGGAATGCAGGTATGCAGATATTGGCATCCACTAGATTAGGTCTCGTCAAAATCATTTGGTGCTTAGCACTCACTAGATTGAAACAAGAAGAGGATGGTGATATTATTACCTTGGATAGCATGCACATAGCTTAGTGCTTGAAACATAATCTTTGGATCCAAATGGTGGAGTGCTTTTGAATGGCATAAGGGTTGAGTGAGGACATAACATGAGCTTTCCAACCACTTCAGGGAAGTTGATCAATGCATATTATTTCAGAGCATGAGAAGATTGGAAGAGGTTCTAGTCAGCCTTCAGTATCATGTCTATGCCTTGATGTGGGGGATGCCACTAGGTAATCCACAACATGTGCTCTGGAGGTGGTCATCACTAGGGTTTAATAATTCAGGGTAATTAAGATACTTTACAGCATCTAACAAATTAGTAGGTAAATAGTTATAAATATTTTGGTACTAATCCCACAATAATAATATTCTAATCTTAGTTTTCACTAGCACCTAACTAGTAAGAGAATTATATTTTTGATATTAGGAACCATGGTACATTATGCCACACCATTATTTTTTGGAGCTTAGTGACCGTCAACAAGTTTTTATCTAAATAAATTAGGATATTATGATCTGAGAAGCTGCTAGGATATACCAAGACATAATAATTTTGATCATATCGATCTTAAGGATGTAAGAAAACATCATTAAGATATTAGAAGCTTAGCCGCGGCTACGATATTCAAAAAACATAAAACTATTTGGAATTAGAGTAAAAAGTGGGTTTTTCCCAAATGACTCCGCATACATTGTACAAAAAATTCCTCACGAACAGACATTATAATGAAATAAGAAGAGAAAAATCTCATATGAAGAAAAAAACTAACCACTAAAAAGTCCCAAAATGGAAAAAGACAAATTACATTTTATGGATATTCATGACAATAGTTGCTTCATCCTTAGCAATCAACAATAGGGCTTCCTTTAACGAGCACATGTCCACTAAATTTATGTGTTCCGCAAAGTCTTCGTTGATTTTCATCTAGTTCATGTCCATGTGAAATTTCCATTCCTTGATAGCAGATACTGAGTGTAACATAATCTTAAATGGCCTCGTGTGGGTCAAGTAGTGATCTTCTCTAAATTTTCATAGTGTTCTGAAGCTACAGTGGGGGAATCACATTTTCTCCAAAAGAGGATAAATAGGGTAAACAAAGGAGAGATCCCATAACACATCAATAATTTTCGAGTCCATGCATAAATTCCATGCAAAAATGAGGGAGGGCAATCCACACATGATTTCAATGATCAGGTGAGTTGAGTCAGTTATAACCATTACAATTTTTAGTGGAGATGAGAGGATAAGCTAGAGAAGCATTCGGAAAGATATGGAGAGGAAGTAGATGTTGGGTCTGAAAGTGATTTTCAGAGACCTTAGGATAGTGCTCTGAAGGTTCCAATGGGTTAAGATCCACCAAATAAGATGAGGGAGACCCATACGAGAAAAAGAATGGGTGGAGACAACCATACTACTTTGGCTAATGATCATGATGTCCAAATCAGAGTCAGAAGGGAGACGAAAGGCAAAAGCGATGGCGATGGAAAGAGGGATTTGGTTGTGGAAGTGGAGGTGGGATACGACACGTGACTTGCTTGGATTAGAGGAGAAGTGTGAAGATTTCTTTTTAGAAATCTTCCATTTAAAATAGAAAATACAAAAATGCCTTGGTATAGCAAAGGTACCTTCCTCTTCTCTAGCCAGTAGTAATGGACTTCTCAAGCGATTGAAACAAAAAAATCCATAAAGTTTACCTTCTGATCCTGTTGAAGATGCGTAAGAAGAAAAATACGAGGTCCATAGCTCAATTTTTAGCATCGCTCCAACGTGAAGTACCTCCTCAATTTCTTGGCAACCCTATTACATGGTTGTGGAAGTAAGTCCCATTCATAGCCCGAAGTGATACATTCTTAGATATTCAGCCAGAACATAAGAACTCATCCATATCCTCCTGAAGTGAGCATTTAAAATAAATATCTCCCTCTGCGGTGATCTCCATCACAACCGCAATGGACTCTGTCGAAATAAGAAATTTAGTCTTGCCCACTTTAACTCCTTTATTTCTTCTAGGTTTCCAGCACACTACTGGTCACTTAGACAGAGTGACCAAACAATCTTTCCATAAACAACGTAACACCACCATAATGAAAAATATTCTATACTAACCGGGTTAGCCTTGACCTCTTCACAGGAAGAAGGCTCAATGCGTTTGATGGTAACACCCATAGTTAACATGGCTATTGTGACAGTGATTGCTAAAGTCCTGATATAAATGATGCTTAAATAGAGATGTCGAGCACCTTCATTCCAATATTCAACACATGTCTCCAATATTTCTAATTGAAATATGTCCTAATTAGTAATAGTCATTGATTGATCCCGTCCATCACATGAATGCAGTATATTAATGTCATAAATG
Organism: Taxus chinensis; assembly: GCA_019776745.2. Taxonomy (NCBI): domain Eukaryota; kingdom Viridiplantae; phylum Streptophyta; class Pinopsida; order Cupressales; family Taxaceae; genus Taxus; species Taxus chinensis. The sequence goes on along the minus strand of CM034150.1, from coordinate 639,382,953 downwards.
CCCAAACAAACCCACAAATTTTGTATCCTCTTACCGCCACCAAAAGATGTTATGCCTCAACAAAACCTTAATTTTTTAAATTATTGTAATCTTAGTTAATGAATAGGAAATCGCAACATCAATTAGTTAATGTTCTTAGCAATTACTACATTTAATGGAGGTTGAGGGTTTTAATGTTAGCGATATTAGATGTATTTAGTTAAATATATATTATAAAGGAAGAATATGTAAACAAAATGGAGCAAGGTGAAATAACTAACATTGCTAGACATGATTTCATATTGTATAGATTATCAAACAATGTAAATCAGAAAGAAATATATTATTAGTAATTTCTTTATTGACACGTCTATTTGTTACATTAAGGTTCTCCAAGGTTGTTCATATCTGCACGTGGAAATGAAGAGGGTAAGCATAGAAATGTTACAAGGAGAACAAACAGTGCTTCTGATGGGATTTTTTTTGCGAGATTTTGGTGAGGTGATTTCACAAAACATTGTTTGACTAGAATGAGTAGGGGATGGTGCTTTCTCAAAAAAATGCATCCCCACGAGTCCTCTTTGTAACAACCACCTTTGTCACTTCACATTTGGGGAATTTTAAAAAAAATAAAAATTTTATGCTTCATGATTTAAATACCCATATATTTAAATCCAACAGAAACCTTAATGCAATACATTTCTGATAACTATCATAAACCATGTGCAGCTGCATGAGAGTATATAGATCCTACTCGATCACTCTCAACACTCTTTATGAGCCAATACAACTAGTGTATCATTTCGTTTTTCATTTATCAAGCATTGATAATTAAGTGATGCTTTCTGAGTGTCTACCTATATTCCTCCACGAAATCCATATGTCATCTCACAAATTAGATTCAAGTGAAATCACGATAGTGTAATCAACATCTTACATTACTTTGCAAAAAAATTTAGAGACATGTATACCATGCTCAATTTTGTGATGGCACACTCACCATTGGTAACTAATCATCTCACCTTAATCACTTATTTAGTTATATGGATTAGCATTCAACAATGGTACCATAACCAGCTACAAGTCTCGTAAAAGGTACAAATCCAAATTTACCAAAAGGAAGACGTGCCACTATGATAACTTAGAATGCATGTGGGAAGGTAACTACCCCTATAATAATTTTCATCATTATGGATCACTTCCCTTATCATATCCATTCCAAGTTGGCATCGGGGTACGAAACTAAGAGGTACAGTATAAACTTGTAATTTTAACAAGGCTTGTACTTAATGTATTGACATGTCGTAGTTCCAGGTCTTGATGAGGAGACTCAATATAGTTTCTAAGTGGTAGTATTCAAATAATTACTAATGTCATTAAATGGATATGACCACATAGCGGCTGTAATGAGTTGACCCACCAAGGGCCCTGAGTCTGAACATGGTATCTAAATAATTTAATCATGACAAGTTAAACTAGATTCTATGAATCTTTCACCAGAAATGAATTATATCTAAGGTCCTATCTCATAGTATCACAATAGGTCAAAATTTAGTTCTATTAACATTCATTTCTACCTATATGTTCCAGATATAAGTTAGATAACTTCTTTAGATCTATATTCCCAATCTTGTTATTACACAATTAATGATTTGATTTCAAACAATATAAAAGAATTGTCTTTCATTATCAAGAAACATTAATGTTGTTCTTTACCCATATGTGTAATTATGAAAAACTACATAATCTCTTAGCATTTATGATATACTGTATCATTTCTATTAGCCCTCTTTTTAATAACACTTATTCTATTTATTTGAATCATGTTATCTAGGTTTACTTTTGCATTTTTGTATTAGTCAGTGTCCATTATACATGCATGTGAAACTTACTCATTTTAGGTATCTTAGTTTAGTGATACACTAATTCTCTTGAGAAACTTCTACAATAATATCCATACCCAACATAGGTTAATTTTCCAGGTTACAACCAACTCAAGAGCTTATTTATTATCCTTGGATCTTCATGTCGATTTATTTGGCAACCAAATATATATTCAAATGCATCTCAACTATAGGATCAACATTCACCTTATATTATATGACTACACTGTCATATCTTAATTATGGTTATATAAAAATTACTCTTCTGAGAGTCTATATCCCAATCCTTCATAGTGAATTTGTTTGATAAGTACTCAAGGTGAGCACATTCTACATGTTCTCAACAGCTAGTTCCCTATTTGCATTTGGAATCCTAATTATGATTTTATAGTAGATTATTATGCAAGGATTTAATCTCCCATACAATTCTTCCCCAACCATATCCCATATTCTATGGGTCCTTTAAGTAATTAATTTTAATCTGATTAAGAATGAATTGGCCTCATTACATATTGATAATTGGAGTAAAAATTCATCATAAATGTTCATCACATCATATCTTTAATCATGGTAAATCTGATAGAACTTTTAATTCATTTCACCACTTCTTGGATTGACGGTTTTCTTAGATGTAGAAGAGCATCCTTGTTCTATTCTTATTTAATCTAGCACCCTTCAGTATTACGAGAATTGGATTATTTTATATAACAACTCATCTTAGCCCCTTTGTAAATGTTTGATTGTTTCCCTCAAAGGAAAATGATAAAGTGTCAAAGGACTCATTATTTACATGACACACCTTATCATACCATCAGATGTGTAAATTTCTTAATTTCCTTCTGGTATAATTACTATACTAGCAATTACACACTCATAAACATAAGTTTCCTAATTTCATACTTAGGTGATAACAAGTTATATATTAAGCATTGAACCCTTAAATTGAATTACGATATTTTACAACCTATAGCTTTAAATACTTTTAAGTGTTCAGCAATATATCTTTTTAGCATAATGTATAACTCAACACTAATTTCACGAGGTAACAATTTAACCTTCTATTTTTATTACTAAATCATAACAGCCCATTTTAGTCCTTTGGAAGTACTATTTTCAACTAGTTCATGAGGTTATCAAAATATGAAAACCATAATCCTATTACATAGTTAAGGTCTCATTGGGATTATGATTAAATAATAGAAGTTTTCAACAAGGAGCAAGTAATGGTCTATTGATCATAATATCAATTTCATAGCCATATTATAACATAATGCATACTTGCACAATAGACTTCATCAAGTAAATAATTGCACTTAAAATTCAATGATCCCGTAATCACAATCAAGAATCTCACATATCAGCAAGGTTGAGTACATTCTTTATTTTCATCAAGTAAGCATACAATAATTTAGGCTAGATAAACATTCTATATATGTATTTATCGCTTGCTAACTTCGCTCACTTTCCTGCAATTGTTAAACAAGAGCGGATGAACTGAGGAGGAAAATTCATTTATCCAACTTATCAATGTATGTCATAAAATATTAAAATTCATACTATCAGCATAATCATGAAGTTCATCTAACATCATGTTTAATATTTCAAATTTGCATCCTTTAAACACTACACAATTTACCTTCTTCAGTATTCCTCACTGGTAGAGTTTCATTAACAATTCACATAAACAAGTTAAGGTAAGATAGGATAAATATAATAATGTCCAATAATGATCATCAAACAAGAAATACAACAGATTATGATAGAAGTAACCGATACCCGTAGAGGTTAGATAACATTATCAAACTCATATCAAACATGATATGAATTTATATCATCCCATTCTTAAATAGAAGTTGTTGCTACTACTACTACTGCTCAAGCAATTCAAACAAGTATTAACCTTAGACACATAAATTAATCATTCAATGCAATTGATCACAATCAGTTTCAATGGTGCTAACTAACCGTCAAATAAGCATGTACTATGAAAATTACAGTCTTATTATTTTAGTCCCATGGAGTTTATAGGTCACCAATTCATAAAACAATATATCTTACATTAATCTATTAATACCTTAATATGACAAAAGCCTTATATATCTCAAGGTTATATATCGTAATAACTTATACAAATTGAGGAAAAATAAAATTCATAACTCAATAAACAGTCTTGCATAATATTTAATACAACACATCTCATTAAGTTATTTCCTATTACAATCAATCGTAATAAGAACCCTATTCAAGTGCTACTCCAAACTGAAACTTGATCACACTAATGTATGTATAATTCTAAACCTCCTTAGCTTGTCATAACGACCGACATGTACTACTCCTCCATAATGGGATATAATATACTCCATTATACCATCCAATGGAGAATCATATTATAGCCAAACAGTCACCACATAATACAAGTTATGAGATCATCCATAAAATTGAATGATAGCAACAAGAAATGACTAAGTTTCAGTTCCACCTTCACGCATTTTTAAATGGATCAACAAAACTTTAAGAAACATTTCAACTGTGCCAAACCAATAAAAACTCCTAGGTTTAGGATAATATTTTTTAGTCTTTCTAAAAAAAAAGATGCAATCGATCATTTTTGCCATTCGTTACCCATCAAGGCCTAATTGAGATTTTTCACAACTTTAAAAATTGGTAACAATAATATATTTATAATTTTAACAGAAACAAATTCCTGAATGTGGAAGAAATGGTTTACCATACCCGGCATAGGATAAGCTAGGCTCAGTTCTTCTAAAAATTAATCCTTGAATTCATTTACAATTATTTGGTATTGATCCAAGATGGTTTAGATTAAAAAATCATGAAAATAAGTAGATGATGACATTATCTTTTATCTTAGTGAGCCTAAGGATCGACATAATTAACATCTTATTACAATAAACCAATGACACTCACATTTTTCCAAGGTAATAGAATGTTCAGGTTAAGCTTGCAATCTACACAAGACTGATTTGTGATGAAAGAAGATATAGTCTAAGACTTATAAATTTATGAAGGGTGAGTGACAAAGATGTTTACTCACAAACCCATTAAGGAAAATGATTTGGTTTAGTAAAACCAATGAACCCTAAGCCATAATGGAAAATCTTATGTTCACTATAAGTCAAATCGATATGAAAATAACATTCTATTAAATAAATTTTTTTTCAATTTAATAATAATGAATAATAACACCAACAAGGTCGGGAAGATTATATTCCATGATCAGTAATTTTCCTTTCCATAATTAAAACAAAACTTCCACTTCCTGTTTTATTGTTCAGGCTACAAACTCAATGATATTGCAAAGGAATAAGTAACTAGACCAAATTGTATTCTAAACAATACCCACAACCAGGTTTAATATGCTTGAGATCACCAACTCTAACTCGACATATACCCAAATACACTTTTGTTTTCATAGTTAACATACATAGGCTAGAAGCGAAAAATAATAACACATCAATATCAGGGGCAAAATTTCATACTGGATTCAGATGATCAATTTTCTATCAGATATAGAAAACCTAAAATCAAATTGCATAACTATTATAATAATTTTCCCAAACCCACAACTATCGGGGTTAACCAAAATCGATATAATGAAATCAATATTGCAAAGGCTCTGAACCACTTCCTAGGATATCGCTTATACCCATATTTTATAAATATGTTTAGAGCAGTATTAGAGACAAATAACAACAAATGCCCATGATTTCCAGCCATACATGTTATCAATTATTTTTACAGAAAGCTATGTTATAAAACAACAAGCTCAAGATTTCACATGCTTACAATTTTCTCAACCCAAGCATGATTGCAAATATGTATTCAATATAATACCAAATGAAATAAAATGATAAGGGAGATATAGAATAGTTCTTTCCTGTGCTAAAGTGAAATCCTTCGAGATCTGTCTCCAGCAAGTGCCAAAGTAACAATGAGTCTATGGACTCAAAACCCTTCACTTTGAACCAGCCAAAACAATTCAAACCCTCCTTAAAAATCCATCCCTTAGCAAAATAAAGGCAAATTTCTATTTTTTTACTGATTATTTTATTCCTTTAAACGCATGCAAGGCTCCTTGAACCCAAATGAAGAGTTTAGCAAACACCCATAGAAAAGTGATAGAATAACATGCAAACACTTCTCGGTAGCTTCTTAGAGAAGCTTTGAGCTTCCCAAGGCTCTGTGTTTCTTGCATTTACTCCTCATTAACTTACACAAAGCCACATAGTAGCATTGAAACCACTGCCACCACCCTTCTCCAATTGAACCTCCAAACTTAGCAAGAGTCACAAGTTGATATTAATACAATACTGTTAATATTTTATTTTCTTCTATTGTTATTCAAGCTTAGCTGGAGTCAAGGATCTCTAATAACAATCATGTAAATACCTTAGAGTTTGCATGTGATTGATTACTGCCAAAATACTTTCAAACTATAATAATTTAGTTCTTCCTACACAATTATTAAAACATTGACTTGCATGGATATTTAGCCCAATTCACTAATAAAATTGTTAAATCATCATGCCACATAATTATCCTCCCAATTGCATGTTTGGTTGTGACCGATTGTTCTAGAAAAATCATTAAGCTTACCGCAGGAAAGGGTCAATTAACCGAGTTACAAGTGAAAATTATGTTTATCGATATGACCAAGCTTTATTCCCTCAAATGTTGCATGGTCGTGAATTGACCCTTTTATAATAACATCCAACATTACCATGACTGATGGTCTAAGGCCATATCTCAGGTCAATCAAATTGTAAATGTAAGTCCACACCAAAACTTTAAACAAAAATGATTAAACATAGTTTGACCAAAATTATTTCATATGGTTGGTTCTATTTACTTCACAATGACTTCTACCTCAGGGTATAAACCAATTATATCCAGAAAACATCACTAGTTAAGGTCACTTATATATCAGCATAATACCAACTCTGCAATGTCATGAAGATAATCATAATAACAAGTTTATCGATATCTATTATAAATTATATTAGGTAAAATTATAATAATCCAAAAGAGTGGCAGTGATCCAAAAAATAAGTATGACAACAGGTCATATCATTATCTAAGTAAGGTAAACACTTACCTTAACAAGGTCAAAATAGAAGTATGTTGTAAATGATAGGTACTTTACAAGCGCTGAGTGATAAGCATTGTTGTACGGTCTTATATGCAACTTCACATAATTATGTATATCCCTTTCAAAGTATCCCCACACACATGTGGTTGTATATAAATCCAAGAAATAGAGCTTATCTCCCAGCTCTTGTGGTTTACCCATCGATCTACGACTTATTCCTCTCACAATACAAATTAAAAATCATGGGGTGTGACACTCTCCATCCCAGGGTCTGATTTTTTCAACGGAGAACAAAATTTTTAGTTTAGACAAAGATAAATTTAAATGTAGATAGGATTACATGAACGTGGAAAGTATAATATTATTATTGGGTTTGTGTTATATTACATGTACAATTATAGGTAGATGAAAAGAATAATATGTTTTTTCATATTTTAAATAGCCTCATAGATGTTAAAAGTTCTTCCTATATTGAACCCTTACATGACTTTAGGTTGGTGTGGGTATATTATATTAACTTGAATCAAGATTGTTTTGTTATAGGTACAGTTAACATTTGGTTGTTTATATTACTTTGAGCATAGCGGTTGTTTTCATTTAACAAGTTAATTAATGATATTTTGAACTTAACATCCACTAGCTTATGACACAATATAATATTTGGATCTTCACGGTCACAAGGTTTTCAACAAAATAAAGTGATATATTATTTTGATTTTAGTGGTCACTGCAATTTAACAAAGTAAATCAACCGAGTTTTAGATTAGTGACCGAATGTATTTTAAGAATATAATATTTTGAGCTAAAGAATAACTATCATTTAATAAAGCTAAATAAAGAAATATTGAGTTTAGTTTCGGCTAGTGTTTCTACTATTAATCTCGTAATGAACTTCCACCTTCTTGGAGGATTTAATTGATATAACGAAAAAGGTATAGTATTTTGGGATTGAAGTGAAATTTGTAACATGTTTTTTAAATTTGTTACTACTCAAATAGAAGTACGACTAGCGTCAGGGATATTAAAATTTCTTCTTATTGGAAGGATTGAAAGATTTGTTAATTACTACAAAATTCCTTTTATGTTGTACTTATAATATGTTGTTGTTTCAATGAAAAAATATTGAACATGTTTCTAAAATACTTTGATGTCTTTTAAATGTCCTAGATCATTTTTTTCACAAAAACACTTTTCTTATATGCATTGATGGAGATCATTAGCTACAATTCTTAAGTATAACACCTGACATATCAGTTATTAGACCAAACATATTCATTGTCAAAACATGTATTGTCTTGCAGAGGATTTATGGAGGAAATTTTAGAACTAAGGATTTACTCCCCAAGGTCAACAAGATGAAGTCTGTGTGCCTTAGCTGGAATTGACTTGTAAAGATTGCAAGAAAAAAAATGTATTTATTTGAAATATTTATTACTTACTATAAAATACCTTTTATGTTCTACTTATAATATGTTGTTGTTTGAATGAAAAATATTGAACATGTTTCTAAAATAGTTTGATGTCTTTTAAATGTTCTGGATCAATTGTTTTCAAAAAAATGCTTTTCCTACATACGTCTATTAAGATAAATGACTATAATGCTTAAGTATAACACCTGATATATCATTTCTTAGAATAAACATATTCATTGTATGAACATATGTTGTCTTACAAAGGATTTGTAAAGGAAAAATTTGAGTAAGGATTTACTCACCAATGTCAACATGTTTTTCTGGTTAGTTATTCAAAACCATATTTTAACCCTTGACAATGTGAGAAAGGATGCAATTAATAATTGGAACATAAGCAATATCCTTAAAAATACTAAATACATTTTTTTGAAAGAGTTTGATAAATGTAATTATCCAAACCCCTAGAAAGGGTATTAAATGTTTGGATTATCTTGCCAAATTGGGGGCTAAGGGTGGTAATTTTAAAGTGTGTGAGAGGGGAGATGATATCACCAATGTTATTAATCTCATTAAGAACATTAATTAATGATTTTTAAGTGGCTCTTTTCCCTAATTGGGATGTCATCCTTGTAATTTTAGTTAGCAGGACTCTTCACACATGCAGGATGTATGGCAGGATTTGTATTAATTTTTCACTTACGATTCATTTTGGACATTGTTTCTTCCATTTTCAATATTAGTTGACTAAACCCATGGGAGGTGGTTGTTCGAGAACCGATCCCATGAGCTATGGTTCCCTGAATGGAAAACCCCTCCTTGTGGTGCATTCTATAAATTGGGGGGTTTAGGAATTTCATCTCAAAAATCTCACGAGGATCTAATCCTTTATCTTGTGTTGGATTTTGGTTAGGCATGGAACATTGGCAGCATGGTGATTCACGGCATGGAAATTTAGATTTCAAAGGATTCTATGGAGTAGGCAAATGGAATGGAGATTGAGGGATTAAATATATTCATAGACCATACAAAACGCAAGCAAAAAATTAAGACTTTCTTCCATGGTAAAGAAATGGTTTACCTTCTCGTAGACTGGTATGGATCTAGATTCTACATCCTTGATATTTGGAATATGGTTTTCCTCTACCTTATGAGATACAATAGTATTGAAGATGAATTATCGAAATATGTTTGCTCACCATATTACTATGCTTAATATGTTTACACATAATATTGTCTATGAGCCTTCCCTTTTTCTTATTTATGTCACTCTCTGTGTCGAGTGAATGATTTTTAATAGGGAAATATTGATACCCCAATACACCATGGACTAATTCTTTTGCTTTTGAATAATGGTAAAATGGTGGTGGAAAAATAATTAGATCCTTGAATATGGGGATTCAAATTAAAATTGAACTCTTGTGGACCATATGAACAAAATGAGGAGAAAGAAGAGTAAATAACCTCTAGCGATGGGAAATATTTGTACTGGGGCTATAGGTTCTTTTATTAATATAAAAGGGGATTCGTCTAAAAGGAAAGAGAGAGTAGATCTGGGTTGGAATGTGGATTTTGATAAAATTTCTCTCAGGATGAGTCAGGTGTAAATGGATATGGAGGCCTTAGGCGAAGTTGGAACGGATATGTGAAATAGTGTCATGCATTTCATTGTTGCCTCTAAGAAAATTTTCATCACCCAAAACTCTATCAGGGTTGATATGGTAGAGATCAAAAGTTTGGTTTTGGATTTACAAGGGCATGTGGTCAAGATGGAGCAGGGACAAAAATTTAATTCGGTATAATCTTCACCTCAATATATTCTGATGAGGAAGAGACAAGTTGAAGATGACATCCCTATTATGAGTGAGTAGGATGGTCATATGAAAGGATAAGAAGAGTGTCAATGTAGAGAAGTTCAAACATTTGAAGACTAACTAGTCCATGTAGATCTTAGATATTTTGTTTGACTATTTGTGGACTGTATCATTTGGTATGTTTTCTGCTCCGTGTTTTGCAATCTTTCCTTGTATTGATCAATTGGATTGGAGTTTGGGATAAGTTGTTTTATTCCTTTTTTCCTGTTACTTTTTTGTTCACTCTTTGTGATGCTCATGATGCATTCTATTGTAAGGTATTATGTGTTCCTTAATCCCTGTATAAAGTACCCAATCATTATGTTAACGTATATTTAATAAACCTTTTTAATATTAAGTTATTTTAATGACATGTTAAATTAAACTAGATAGAGCGGCAAGTTCATGCCTCATGGTTGGGATATGTGCTAGTTGTGTGATTGTTTTAAAAAAGTTTTCTATAATTTTTTTGCATTACATGCTTTATATTGCTAAGAATAACCACTTTCAATTTTTTATAGAAAGTAAAGTGTACCAATACTCAATGTATAAATTATGCACATACGGTATACCAACATCCACAACATGCTGAAAATTTGAATTCCCCTATGTAATTATTTTGAATGTATCAAATACATATATACTGTAAGTACCCAATCTAAATGTTGCACATATTGTAAATACCCATGTTAAAATTTAGGTAGAAAAGAAAAAAAAATAAAAATTATGCAAGAAATATATAATTCTTTGGAAAAACATATAGTGACCTAGAATCATATTATGCTTGAAATTAATGCAGTAATATAAGTGGCATTTTGAAATACATAATATGCTAGATTTTTCAAGTGTAATAAATAAAACCCACGATTTTACAAGTTGAACATGCCTACCTACAGATAAAAGTTTTTCTATTAAATGGAATAGCCGAAATAAATCAGTTAAAATTATTTATCACATTAGCAAGAACTAATAATACTATAATTTTTCTTGTATTTAACACAATATAATCCATATAAAAAAATAATAGTTAAAAATTTTAATACAAACATAGAAAAATTTATATTTTATAAAATTGAACTTACAAATCTAATTTGTATTGCAAACGGGGATAAAGTAAAGATTAAAAATTTTGACTAGCAAAAACAAAATAGTAAAAAATATATAAGGAGTGGGATGAAATTTAATTTAGAAATTTTTATAATATGATTTGATTAAATAAATTTTTATGATTATTGTACTATTCTTGATGTGCCACTTGTCCAAGCATGCAAATACATCTTCCTTTTCGATAAACATTAAATGCAGTAAATATTCTATTCAACATTTTTTTCTCTCCATTAATTTCGTAGTCTTATCCCCTAATATTGGACAAACATCTTTTTTAGAATTATGATTTTATTAAATACAATAAATCAATTGTTCTCAACAAGGCCTCATATTTGTCAAATAAATACTAACTAGAAAATAAAAAAAATAAGTTTTTAGATAAAAAAATATTTAAATAAAATATAAACATTAGAAAGTTGAATAAGTATATAGCATTTTATTATAATAATTGGTGGATAGAAGAAATTTGAAGTAAGACATTTTGACCTTAGCACCCGTAAAGGTAACCTAATTACTTCAACAATATAATATTTTGAGCTTATAGATCGTTTTCATTATAACAATTCAAAGAATCATTATTTTTATCTTAACATCCTATTAGTGCAGAATCACAGCACCACTGATGTCTAAGTTTGAAATGGGGCATTTAGTGTGATTGCACAACATTGAACTATCTCTCAAGTTGATGGGACTTGCCAAGGACATGAAATGGACCTCAAGAGAATGATGGTTCCTACTTCCTAATCTGCCTGCCAAAAGCTACTCGAGTGCAGGTAGAATCTATCTAATCCTAACTAACCATTCCAAGGAGACATTGACCTAGAGAGAGAGAGATGGTTTTAAGGAGAGCCTACAACTAAGTATCATGGTTGATTTTCACTAGAAAAGGAAGTGGCTAATCATAAATCTGAACTTTCCTAAAGTGGAGAGAGATGATGTAGAGGAGGGGGCGGACAAGATGAACCACAGACCAAGGACTGAATGTCACATGGAACACCACTTAAAGACAATTAAGACACATGTCCCAGGACCTGCGATGAACATCAATATGTACAGTATACCCTATAATGATCAAGAGGTAGGAACTCTGAAAATAAAACTGAGCCAAGGATGGACAGATGCATCATGAAAACAGATTCTACTACTCCAAAAGTTACATGGTGCATCATCAGTGGGCAAGGGGCCAAGTTCCATTGGTGACATGATGAAGAGGTCTTGATTGACCTCCACATTCTAATCTAGGGAAGAAAGAGTGTCGCCACTTACTCGACATATTGGACCATGGAGCTCAAATTTAATATGCCCCTCCTTTACGATGCATATAGAAGAATGAGAGAGAAATAGAGAGGGGAAATTGAACTATGCTCCAACCATAGGGTCTAGAGGCGCATTGAATCCACCTACCATCAATGGAGATTCTTCGTTGCAATGCCCATGCCCTATCAATGTTCCTTACTAAGAAAGATTATTCAGGCCCATTCTCTCATCATGATGGACAGGTCGGGAACACTTGACAGTACCTATTTAACGAGATGCACCATTAATGGAGACAGATGAGAAGCCAACACTGAGATCTTTCTAAAAATTCCTCTCCCACCCAAATATAATGTTTCATAAATCGAAAGATACTGACTGTCTGAAGATCAGGGTTATGGGCACGTAATATTTAAAAGAGTTTGTCCATGACAGGGTCCACGTGGCAGCCTCGCGCATCTTAAAAATTGGCTCTTCCATCATCATTTTGACTCAACTGGAACTGACATTTTTCTGAAAATGGACTTTTAAGTGACACATTTTAAAATTTGATAATACAGAATGGCAAAAAAACAATTATGTCTTGACACATTTGATAGCTTCGCGCTCATTTGGAAATTCCCCTAGATTTTCATAATGACACACATTACGCGGATGACACTAACACATGGAAGTGCTGTCGTAGACCAAATATGACATGTCACATGGAACACCACTTATAAAACCCAATCTAAAACAAACTAATATTCTAGGATCCAATTAAATATGAATTCATACAAACATATGCACAATATACCCTGTAATGATGAGATCCTAAGAAGAGACATTATAAAATGATCCAATGAAAATGGATAGAATGCACGATACACAAAATAGATTCTATTGTCTCCAAAAGTTTAGCATGGATACATCATTCAGTGGGCAAGGGGCAAGGGCGAATATAAAATTCCACTTGCAGAGACATGAGAAGAGGCTTAGACTCTGAATTCTACCCTAAGCAAGAAAGAGAGAGGTGCAAGATAATTCTTAAATGTAAACAATGACAAACCATCTTACAATATTCCCCTCCTTTAAGTATAATGATAGAAGAATGAGATAGAATGGAGACAGGGAAAACTAAAACTTTGCTATTGAATCCATCTGTTGGAGGTGCATTAAATCCACCTACAATAATGGAGATTCTCATTGCAATGCTCATGCCCTATCGTTGATTTACAACTTACTGGGAAAGAAAGCAGGCTAGATTGACCTCATCACTGGCGGCAGGTGGGAGACTTGCACAATACCTGTTGCATTAGGTGTTGATTTCACAACATTTAATGGAGATAGATGAGAAGCCAGTGCCGAGATATTTCCAAAATATCTTCTCCCACTCAAATCCAAGTTTCCAATCGAAATATATGATGTCTGAAGATCAAGGTCGTGGGCACGCAATATTTTAAGTATTCTATCCATACAAGGTTCATGTGGTAGCCTCGCACATCTTGAAAATTTGGCTCCTTCCCTTCGCTTTTGAAATCGTGTTGGACCGACACGTGGCAGCTTCCACGGACTCCGCTTTGTTCCTTGGTGTTTTTCCTGAGTCCCTCTTATTGGCAGAGACACTGTGTCTAACCCCAGACACAATGGAAGCTTCGCGCTCATTTAGACACAATCTCACAAAATAATATTTATCATCCTCATGAGACATGTGGAAGGCTCTACAGGCTTTCGTACTTTTCAATGACTGACCTTACCTTTTCGGACTCCTAGACATGTGGCGGGTTGACAGTTGTTTGGGGACTGACTTTTGGGCCATTCCTTATAAATTACATCGATGATACACATGGCTCCTTCTGTGGTTATTCCTTATTTCTTTGTGTTTTGGTTGATTCCCCTTTTCTTGGTGGGGATCATAAGTCTAACCCTTGACACATGGAGGCTTGGCACTTATTTGGGGACCCACTCCGAATTTTACTTCAGAAAATACATCATGCTGACACTTGGCTCCTTCCTTTGGCCCACCTCTTCTTAGACTTTTTAATGACCACCTCACCTATTTTGACTCCTGGACACATGGCGGGTTGATACTCATTTGGGGACTACCTTTTGGCATTTGAAATTGTGTTGATGTGACACATGGCATCATCCAATGGCTCTCTATAATTAGTTGATTCAGGCCTCAATCCATTTGACTTCTGTTGGACCCAAGACACATGGAGAGTCTGCACATGTTTTGTAACCCGCGCTTTGGACCTATGTTTTGTAAGTCATGAGGCAGCCTTTGTGGGTTTGACTCTTCAAATAAATTTTATTATTTTTTGAGTCATGAATAGTTTACTATTCAACGACCGATGTGCCACTTGGCCCACAGTTGAAAAATGTGCTATTTGTGAAAAGTGAAAATTTTTCAAAGTCCCCCATTAGACCCGCCGGCCTGCTTTTAGACCTGGGAAAAATTTTCTCCTCAGCCCCACAAACCCGCTTTTGGAAAAAGTTCATCCTCGAGCCCACCGGCCTGCATTTTCCATTTGGACAAAAAGACATTTCCGGGCTTGCCGGCCTACATTTTCCACTTGCACCTTTTTTGAAAAGGGAAAAATGTCAAAATTTCTTCCATCGGTCCACAATTTCCATTGGTGAAAAATATTTCGTAGGCTCGCCGGCTCACTTTTGGCAAAAAAAACTTCCTAGGCCCACCGACCCGTAACTTGAAAAATATGAAGAGTTAGAAGGAATTCTTCATATCTCTAGAAAGGGGAAGAAAAATCCTATCTGATGGAAAATATTTTAGGGGGCCTTAAGTGCTTAAAATATGTAAAAATTCAGATTGAATCACAAGGGGGAAAATGGTGAGAGTTGACCCAAAATAAGTGTGAGCTTATTTTGGTCAACACGTCCACTAGCTTATGTGACACCATAGTAATTGGATATTATCAATTGATATGATTTAAAAAAATAAAGTAAGATATTATCATCATAGAGTCTGCTAGGTTATGTGATAAAAACATATTTCAATGTATAAAAACTATTTCATTTTTTTTGTATAACAGTGAATATGGGGGTTTTGAAAGGACCCGCATCCTTTTACCAAAAGGTACTGAAGGAAGAATATGACATTTAAGTATAAAAGAGAGAAATATTGTAGGCATAAAAAGATAAAAATCCATATAGACACGACCCAAACAGAGAAAATTTACATTTTGTGAAAAATTTTGAGGGTAGTTATTGCTTCCATAGTAGTATCTGTGGTGCATCATCTTAGAGTTTCCTTATTCCTCAAATTCTCCTTTCACAAATCTATATTCATTCATTTGTTCTCCAAAATCTTTTCGTTCTCCTACTCTTGCATTACCATATTTTTTCACAAATAGGTCACTGGAATCCAACACCAACACATTGAATGAAAACTCATTCTTAACATGAATATCTTCTAAAATATTGTCATTGAAAATGTCAATGATGTCGTAGCCATTGAATTTTGCTGAGTATGTGCCACAAAGGACTATTTGCGGACAACAATAACTCCAAAAAAATAATATCAATTTTATAAAATACATTTGCTCATCTATTCCTACACACCACCATGACCATAAATAGATTCTAATAGTCACTTTTTTATCGTAAAAATTGAGCCACCATCCATACCACCAGACTTCTTTTTCAAGACACAACAAAACAAGTTCTTGGTAGGTGTTATGGATTTTTAAAAATTCTACAAATATTCCTCTCATGTTATTACGTATTAATCTATGTTGTTTCTCTATCAAGATGTGCTCCATTTCCGTCCTCTTTCACTACTCTAACAAATGTTTAATGTATTATGAGAATTATTTATTTGATAAACAAAACTACCTTCGACAAAATATTGAATTAACAAACTTACTTCTGTTTAATTATCTATAAAATCCCTACATATATATAAGCCCTAATTAGCTATGGAAAATTTTACATTTACAAAATTTTGTAATTTTGAAGGGACTGAAGGTGAGAATGTATATCAATTTTTGGCATGGAGAGAAAATCAAAACATTTCTAGAAATTGAGCATAGAATTTTTGACGCTTGCCATGGTGAGATTTTTCTATTGATGAATAAGCTTAGACATTGACGAAGATAATAGAAAGGAAAATGTTAAAAATCTAAATTCAAAAGTTGTCTACTTATAGTCATATGTATCTGACAAATCCAATTGCCAATTTCATTCGCGCACAAATTAAAGAGGGAATGTGCGTATGATTATACATTGCTTTACATTGAATTTCTTATTAATGGCTACCAACATTTACATGCTCCAAAAGGAGCACATATTTTGAATGGCACATGTAGTTTTAAATGGAAAATTTTACATAGCTCGTTTTAATGGATAATTTATGTTGAGGCAAGTGCAACATTAATTAGCATTTTTCCTTACAAAATGGTTATCATTAATATTGCATTTGGTATTGTAACGAATTAATGTAAGAATTTAATATTATAATTTTAGTACTATAAATAAAATCTGTTATATAATTTGAGTAAAATAAATCCCTTATTTCTTGTGCTTGCACTTTGACGTGCAACTCTTGATGCTTGTTTACACATTTTTGTCGATTGTAGCCGTAAAATACTTACAAAATTTTGTAATAAATGTCACACATGAAGTGCCTATTTAATATTTAATCGTCAATTATTATTATATATATATATATATATATATATAAATTATAAAAATTATAAAAAATTTATATCAATATATATTAAAAATAATGTAATTTATACAAAATAATTTGTATAAATAAACATTGTTTTATATTTTTGAAGGGCAGTGTTGAAAAATTACCATTACCCAATAATTATTTGACATGTGAGTTATCGCACTTAGCTATGTGAATTAACACTCGCACTTAGTTGTGCAAAACAATACTTGCACTTAGTTGAGCGAATCAAGACTCACACTTAGAAGTGTGAGTCGAGATACTTAGAAGTGCGACTTAGATTCAATACTCTCACTTTAAAGTGTGATTCAATACTCGCACTTAGCAGTGTGAGTAATCACACTTAAAGTGCAATTCGAGACATGTGTGAACTGAGGATAGGATCACACTTAGACGTGTGACCAATCACACTTGCAAGTGTGATCACTCGCACTTGTACACTACTTACAAAATTTATAAATTACAATTCAAGTTTTTTTAACTATTCATAATATCTATGAATAATTGTTTGATATGAATGTATATAAAATTGACGGTCGCCTTTTAAACATGTGAGTCACTCATGTCCAGTTCGATAAAATATTTGTAAGTATGTTATGTCTAAAATCATGAAAAAACATCTAAACAGTGGTCACAGTTAACCCCATTCAAGGATGTTCAGGGAAGGAATTTTCAACTTCAACATTTATTGATTTGAATCAGTTATGTATGAATATTCGTATACGTATGATGATATTAAGATTGATATGTGACATAAATGACAAATATCACTTTTGCACTATCTTAAAGTTAGCAGAATCTTGGTTTATGTAAGTTAGCATCATTTGGCTTATGTAAGTTTGCAACAGCTTGGGTTATGTAAGTTTGCAACCACTTAGCTTATGTAAGTTAGCAACCGCTTGGCTTATGTAAGATAAAAACAACTTAGGCTTATGTAAGTGGGCGGCTGTCAGGCTTATGTGGGGAATCAAATAATAAAAAAATACAAATCCTAAAATAGCAAAACTAAAATCCAAAAATCAGGATTTATTAATTAGATTCTAATAGTGGTGAAAGTGGAATCCAATAATAGCGTTATTAGAATCTAGTAATAGCGAAATTGAAGTCTAATAATAGGGAAATTGAAATCCAATAATAGTGAAATTGGAACCCAATAATAGAGAAATTGGAACTCAAATAAGTCCAATAATGACAATATTGGAATCCAATATTGCTACTAATGGAATCCAATAATAGTAATAATGGAATCCAGTATAGCCAAAAATGGAATCCAAGATACACAAAAATGGAGATGGATTTCTTCCAATACTTGTAATATTGGAGTCCAGATTCATTGGAATATGTTCATATTTAGTGAAATAAGTGTTATATGCTCAATAGTTTGATTAGAAAGGTGAAGAATACATCAAAAGGGTATAGATGGAAATCATATACAATCTAAAATGAGATAAGACAATGAAGAAAGAATAACAAAATAACTCTTAAGATAACTAGAATTTTCATATCAAGGGGCCTAATGTACAAGGAACTAAGAATATCCTTTCTTAGTTGAAGGTTTCAATCAAAAGTGGGTTCACCAAAATGTTTACACTCTTTTTAGATTAATAATTATGTATTGTTTAATCTAATTTTTATTTGGCAAGGTCAAATTTACACTAAATGGATGTATATTAGATACAAGTGGCTATTTTGATTAATGACTTCCAACATTAACCATACAATATCAAAATAGCATTATAATGTATGCAATACAAGATATGAACTTGAACACACAAAGGAATGAGTACACTTAGCTTGCAACATATTATTCTGGGAAGTTTTGGGACTATGCACTTCTTGAAATGGGTTATCTGAGCTTGAATGGTCCATTAAACTAGAGTTGTAACTGTAAATACACCTAGTGAAAGGCCTTACAAAACTACTAAGCCCATATTGTATGGTCCTAACCTTATCATACGGTCTTAGAATATATATGAATTAACTTTTGGTACTTCTTATGGTGCTCACCTTATTATATTTGTTTGTTACTGTCAAACCCTATTTTTCACAAATGTAGCAAAGCTCTCTAAATGGATTGATCTTCACCTCAAACCCTAGGTATGAATGAATATTCTTGCAAAACAAACATTAGAATGGTTTTGGGAACCCTTGTCCACCAATGACATTATAATTTCTCCAAATAGGCCTTAAACTACATGTCGTTATCCACCTAGAATGTGATATCTAGATAGATCAATTAGATTTAGAAACTTCTTTGACAATGTTTTCTTTAGATTTGGCTCTTGCTAAAATACTTGGAGAGAGGATGTTTGAGTTATTTTAGAACAGAGAGATGATTATCTTGACTTAGTTTAGAGATTTAAACCTGATGTGGGTGTTTCCCTAAAGACTTCATATGCATTATATTTGATATTTAGGGAGCTTTGGATGTATTTTACAAGAGTATAAAGTGAGTTCTCTAGTGCATTGCCTTAGGAGTTCCAGGAACTAGTAAATGAGGTAATTTTTTCTTGTTTATATAGGGTTTTATACATGATTTATCCAAGAAAGGCCAACCTAGATGAAGTATAAGACCCAACAAAAGATATCAATTTGAAAGAAAATTTTGATGACATGTTGGTCCAAGACTGTACAAGTCAGTCAGGACCATAATAAAATTCCTAAATAAATTATATGGCCCTAACTACAAACAGAAAACATGCAAAATGAAGTTTGGAGATTTTCAACTGATTTTTTTCAACCTATGGAATTTTTACATTGTATTTTCAAAATTTGTCAACATGTCAGTGTGTAAGGATAAATAAGCCAAATAAGAGACCTTAGAAAGTGCTAAGTGGGAATGAAGAGATGGTATTTATTATAACAAGAGTGCATTGTTAAATCAAGTGTTGTCAAAGTGAAAATTGCCAAATTTGATTGTTTATATTTCCCCCCTTTAAATATGAAATGAAATTATCATGCTTAAAGGAAAATGTACCTAAGTGTGTAAACACGCCCTACCTTTACTCGAGTATTTATTTTTTAGTTTTCCATGTTATGCTTGCTGTTAGAATCCTTCACAATGAAACCTACAACATGGGGTGTAGTCAATGTCTATGATAAAGAATTGAACTTTAACTCAAATATAACATGTAAAGTGAAATATTTTCATTTGCATATAAGTGATATAAAAAGATGTAAACAAGGAATAAATATACTTATTTTCTTTATGGAATAAGATAACATTGTGCTTTTTTTGTTCTTGGATATTGGTATTATTGAACTTGTTGGAGGATTAGGGGTGATTAGTCCCCAATTCATGCCATGGAGAAACCATAGTGTTGGGTGTATGCAACCAACACAGAGATGTAAGGAAGAGAGATGAAGAAAGAGGTAAAAACACACCCATACCAAGGAATAATATTATGTATCAAAGTTATATAGGACTTTGATATCTTTCCCTTTGAATGTGGGAGGAGAGGAAGGACTACCTATAAATACCTTATCTTCTTTGATACCTTCCCTAACTCAAAATATCACACCATTTTAGATGGATCTATACCCAAATTTATGAATAAGGAAATATAGTAAAAAATAGGATAGGTTCCCCCAAATTCTCCCCATATTCTTCACAACTGATAACAAATCAATAAATTTTGAGTAGAAACTAAATTTTTTAATTCTAATAAAGGGAGGAGACTCATTCCCCCAAGATCCCTAAAATTGTATTAAAAATTGAAATATCATAGAGAAGGAGTGAAGTATTTCATGCTCCATGTATTGATCAAAAATAAATCTAAAAATGTGTTAAAACTTGATAATGAAGATAAAGTTTTGAAACTATTGATAATACTAATGTTTTTTCCCTAGGAAAAAACATTGGGGAAGGTCAAGACTGTACCATATGGTCCTAACTAAACTGTGTGGTTTTAAACATGTGAAAAATTTACTATTTTTTTTGCTTGAACATGTTTTTGAGTGCTTGTAGTCTATTTGTATCCATGTGTATACCCATAATTATGGTTTTGTCTATTGCTAATGCATAAATGAAATTGGATAGATGTAATTTCTTTTGGGGCATGTGTGAAAACCATGTTGAGCATGTGGCTCAAAAGAAATAGATGTGAGCTAATGATAGAGATGTATGAGAAACTATAGTAGAGTATAAAGTGTTGAGTAGTGGCCACCTGGAATAACCTGTACCTGTAAAAAGGAAGGTGTTTGTGCATGGTGACAACCATGGTGTACAAGAAAAGTAACAACAGAAATTAATAGAAAATCACATAGATGATAACGATAGTATTCTAAATGTATGTCATTATAGAAATGGTACAATCACATGCAATATGTAGGATAACAATGTCACACACAAGGCATAAATCCTGCAAACATGGGATGCCCATGATATTGTAAGACAGTTAAGGCTTGTAAGTATGTAAACAAGAGAAATAAATTGTAAACAAGTTAGGAATGATGTCACAAATATGGTACACTCATGGTGTTACAAGATAATCAAGGCACATATGCCACAAGAAAATATTAATATACACACACAAGAAAATATGCATGAAACAAGAGTGCCAAAAAATGATAACCTGATATAGTAAATAACATAGGTGATATATGTGAAACAAGAAATGTCAATGTTGCACAAGTTACATGTGTTATGTGTGTCAGTATGAAAAATAAAAGGCACATAATGTATGTAATCGAGCATAAATGAGTAAGTGAAAAAGGTACTATAATAGAATAATATCACCTATAACAGATGGAGGTGATGCCTCCATGAGAATAATGTAAGGAGCGATATGTGCTTATATAAGCATGTATTGATCTATGTGTCATGAATCTAGCTCAATATACTAAGTGAACACATGTGTGTAAAGAACAAGGAAACATGTTATCTATCAAACCAAAGTGTATAATGACATGGATAATGTAAAGTGCTAATAACTCAAATAAAATGCACAAGTCCTAATTTTGTATTTTACAAATATTTTAATGTTTTTGTATTATTGGAATGTATAGATATGTATAAAAAGTATGAAGTGCATGAAAATTATGCAATGAGAACCTCGTGACGAGGTCGAGAAACATTTGGGGAATATGGAGGCTTAGGCCTCAATTATGATCCAAATGCTAGTGGAATAGTACTGGTGATATGTGTAAAAAAATGTGTAGAATTGGGAAAGGAAGACTATTATCTATGCAGTTTCCTATAATAATGGGTATGCCCGGGTACTATGATGTATTGGAGAAGTTTTTCATATAGTATTTACACTAGAGGATCAGTGCAGAAACCTAAGGTAGTGAGGACAATGATAAGTATGGCATGGGGCTACTATTGATCCATAATGATCTAGAAGAAAACCAATTCATCAAAGAAAATAGATCCAAAAGAAAAATTAAGCAGAATGTAAAGTTACAGAACCACCACTTTGTGCACAATAGCGGTTACGCAACCACCCCTACACAAAAACATCAGATTACATAAGCATCGTAGTGGTTGCATAACCATAGTTTTGCATACACCGGAGGTCCTGTCACTTATGGATGACAAATAAAAATAGAGTCAGGAACGGTCACATATTTTGAGCGTCCCTACCAAAAATCTTCCTTGGAGTACATTTTTCATTCTCCAGTGCACAGGAGGAAATGGAAAGCATGCTATTTAAGGAGAGCATGGGCAAGAGTTGGATCATCGAAGTAGGAATGAAGAAAATTGAGAAAGAAACCATTGGAGTTAGAATTTTTTTGTAGAAGCAAGGTGTGAGAACAGACCAAAGCAAGTATATAAGGGAGGATATGACATTGTTTACCTTATTTCAGCTTCTTGTAATCTGTATTTTCATTTAAATTGGCTAATATAATATTAAGAATAAAGATAAATTTCCCTTCTTGTCTGGTTTTCCCTCAACTTGGGGGTTTCCAAGATAAATATTGTGTTGAATTGTCATCTTTTCATTCCTACAAAATAGTTCTAAGTTTCAGTTTTATGCATCAAATTTAAGACTGTCATTTTCGAAGAATTAAAAGTAAAACATTAATTGTTTGTGGCCTTGTAAATTTCAAAAGGTAGAGGTTTACATATCATTTTAGTATCAGAGTTGATTATTATCAAGGAATGTGGTATTTTTCTTGTGATTTGTATAATAATGACAAGATCTAAAGGCAAAGAAGTTTTACCTTGCGATCCAGACATATCTACGAAGAAGTGGAAACAAAGGGTTTGAGATCAAATGGAGGAAGAGATCTTGGTCCATAAAATTGAGATGACGGAAACCATGATGGATAGTATTGTATAGACACAAACAAGAAATATAAAATCTGAAAAATAGAGATTCAGTCAAGCAAGATTTCATGGACTCAGTGGTTTGAGCTTGGCCAAAACATTTTGCATAGAAAAGTGATCTGTAAACTTCTAGTCTTTGAAGATAATTTACAAGATCACAAAATGAAACTATTGTTCTTACTTCCAAATTTGAAAATGACATATTTTTTTGAAGTTAGTGATTGATTCTTTGGTGCTTAGAATTATTTTCAGAGAAAGATAAAGAATTCACAACCAAGACAACACACATAATTTTATCCTAGAAACCCCCAATTTGAGGGAAAACTAGTCAGGAAGGGAAATTTCTCTTTCTTCCCTTTTATTTTATGTATTGGGAAGTTTAAATAAGATATGTATTATAATAAGATGAAGAGAAATCAATAATGTCAATACTTCCCTTCCATACTTGCTTGTTTTGTCCTGACACACACCTTGCTTCTACAAAATCACTTCCATCACATAATATCTCTTGCTCACTTCTCCCATGAATCGATGATGAACTCCCACTTGCTCTTATCCTTAAATATTGCTTCTCATGTCCTCCCATGCACCGGAGAATGGGAAGAAGTGTCCAAGGAAGAGACGTGATCGAGTTGTTTGAATCCCACTACCATTCATGGAGTTATTTTATTTTTCTATGTTAAGTGATAGGACCGTCGGTGTCTGCAAACTGGTGTCTACGCAACTGTCATTCTATGCAGAGGTGGTTACATAACTACCACTCTACACAGAGGGTTGGTTCTGTAACTTTACAATCTACTCTACATTTTTCCATATTTTCCTTCTGGTACTGGTTTATTTTGATGAAGTAGTGTTTATTTAGATCCCTATGGATCACACCTCCCCTACTTAGGAGGATTTTGGTCCCAAAAAAGCTTAATGGGGGAGTAGTGAGGAAACAATTCATGGGGCCTACCTTGGTGTCTTTGCTTTCAGTTCAATTTTCCAAGACCCCTATGGATCTCTTGTTTTCTATTGCAGCACCACGTCCTCCTCCAATTTGTCTTGAGAATCCAAGACCCAATCTTTTATGGAAGGTAGTAATTGAATTTCTCCTTCGCCAAGCATGGATGGATCATATAGGTGTAAATTACTTCAATTTACTACTGAGTACATCCACATGATGTGTGGAAAGTCAAGTATGAAGGTGTTTTCTCCAACTTCTCAAGTATGGTGAAGGGTCCATACCGTAGTGGATTGGTCTTTCTTGCTTGAATTTGAAGTCTCTCCATTCTCAAGTAAATTTAAATAGCATGAAGCATGTGCTCCTTATGATGTTGATCATGGCTAGCATTGTACTTGGCTTGAGATTCCTCCAATTGTTCTTCCACCTTGAGATGGATTCACTAGATCCTGTCAATGAATTTCATTACGCTAGTCATCTCTGACTTATGTAGCTCCTCCTCTTCCTACTGCCCAACTGTCAAGTCTAGTGGATTGGTAAGTAGATAACCCAAGCATTCTTCAAGTGATGATTGCATAGTGGAAGTGTGAACTTCCCCTTGGTCTAACAGTTCCTGAGGTTGTCTCTTCACCTTTGTACTCTTCAATAAGGACTGACCATACAATATGATATTAGGTAGAGGGGACTCTGGAAACAACTGAACCTCATGCTCTACCTCTCATCTTGGTGATATCCTACTTGGATTCTGGAAATCCTTTCGAAAAGGCTTAATAGTGTTATCCTAACCCTTCATCCTTTTGTTAGAAATACCTGAAATCTCTACTCTATATTGTTTTTCCTTTAATAAAAGTAAACAAAAATTATTATGATTTTCCTAAATTAGTCTCTTTGCTTAGTTATCACTTACCATAGCAGTTTTTGACTTGCGTTGGTGTGCCCAGATGTATAAAATGAATCCATACATGATCCATTTGTATTGGTTCTCCTTTCTCATGAATACAACATCCCTGATATACAAGTAAGGGCTCCCAAAAAAACATCAAATGTATCAAGTGGAATTCAGTTAACCTCTAGTACATCTACATATTGAGAATTTATCCCAAACTTGAACTTACATTTCCTTGTTAATTGAATTTCTACACACTTTTACACCCATTCCAACGGATATGGATGTGGATGTTTGTAAGTTTCAAGACCAAGCTTCTTCACAACTGCATCAAAAATCAAATTGGATTTAGAACCAATATTAACCAAAGCATTTACCTTAGTCATCTTGATTTGGATTTTGATCTAAATAGCTTACTCATTTCTTCTTCTTCCTCTCCGATGTATATGTTAGTGGTTGTGCATCCCAGCCTCTCATCTACATCCTAATCACCCTCTATCTCCACCTCCCCATCTAGCTTTAGACACCAATTTTTGGTATAGCACTCCTCTGTCATCTCACATTTATTCAACTCTCACTCTCGCTTTTCTTTTTCTTGAATTTAAATAAATATCATCCATTTATTCACCCAAATTTAATTAATTATTAAATGGGGATCTATATAAACCCATTTAATAATTAAATTTTTTCATCTATCAAAAATTATTCAATTCATAGGAAATAATACACCCATCTGACACTACACTCTTAATTTTAAGAATGGAATCTATTATTTCACCTAACCATGTCATCCATCCTCCCCACTCCATATCACATCCTTATCTTTTTAACCATAAGTCAAATTGTGAGCCCTGCTGAATCACATCACCTCTTTTAATCAGGGTTACTTTACCCAACCATGATTATCTTTTAACCCACAGTCTAACCTCACCATTATGCTATAAATATGGGCTTTGCCCCCATTTAAAATTTAAGTTAGAAAATCTGGGAAAATGTTGTTTTGATTTCTAAGCTTCTTGTTTATCATTACATCCTCATGATGTCCTTGTAACGACACTGTAATCCCCACAATACTCTTCTCATGATTTTTTATTTCACGTAGCATGGTTCTTGTTGCACGTTGTGTTCAAATCAAATCAATAGCACCATATACACACCAGCATCCTCAGGTTCCTTTGATCATCAGCTTGCATATTATCGATTTATCTTGTATTTTTATCATTATTCTTTATCACAGGGGGTTCATAGCCACCAAGGAATTTAATGCTTCTCAGATCTTATTTATCAGGAAACCACCACATAAAATCTCTAAACAATCTTTCTCTAGTGTCTGTGAGCTACAGGTTTTTGAAGATTGCAGTGAGGAGTTCAGCATCGAATTTGCACCTGTATCGTCCATCACCATATCTAAGGTACTAATATCTTGTATACTTAACGTTGTTTTGTCTTTGATTATTTCTCGTACACTAATCTGGACATGAAGCAAGAAAATCCAATCAACATATGACACGCCTAGTGGGACTAGACCCACATTTTGGTCATGTTTCTATTTTCTCACCTTGTATAGGCATTGTACGTAATAGAGTTATTGTGTTTCATAGTTCTTGTCACTCTAGATATATGTTGTGAATATTTCATTTGTACACGCATTCGATTGCAAGATATTTGGTATTGTCTCCATCCATGTGGAATGGTCTGTCCGTTTAGTCTTGATTTTTTCGTCATTGAGGTATGTACTTTTATTGTTTGAAAGAATGTGTCATTGAATTGTTTATAATGGATATAAAATACTTTTGTTATTGCTAGTAAAAACAAAATCAATAATTAAATATAATAATAATAATAAAATAAACAAATAAATATAATATTTAAGTAAATCAAAATTGTACATGTTATCATAAAATAAGCCACCTATTTGTAATTAGGATAATAGGTGTAAAATTGTGTTATTAAAAAATAAATAATATTTAACAAATATTATAAATAAAAAATAAAACAACAATTATTATTAGTGTCCTCAAACACCCCAATCTTGTTTCCACTCCATTTGATCTCATCATTTCTCACTCACATCGAGCTCTACACTTCATCTACCTGACCAACTCAAACTCTCAACATGCCCTCTCCCTTCCTCACCATGGCCAAGCTATAGTCCCTCAACCAAGCTCCATTACACCTGAGTCCTTCACATCCAACTTGGCCACTTTCTCCCACAGAGCCCTTCATCTCCCTACTTCCCACTCCTTACCAAGGTGTTTCCTCACATCCCAACTCTCAACCAACACGACCTCCCACCTTCCCTTCTCTTCATCCAACTCTTCACTCACCCCATCTCCCTTTTAACCACTCCGATCCACTCTCTAACTCACCAACTAGTTTATTACCCACAAACACTGCTCCCTCCACAAAAAATTATGCTCACACTTAGCTCGCCATCCTCCTCTACCCGAGCTCCCATATCCAATCTACCTAGCTTCCACCTCACCTCTCTATTATTCCTTCTCTCCCTCGCTGAGCTCCTTACCCGCCTATTCTCCACTTCACGAACCTACTTCCCATTACCTCCACTTCTGAAACTAACTCCCACCTCACCATCTTCATTTCCCCTGTGAGCTCTCACCTTCCCCTACTGGAGCTACCATACGAATTCACTCACTGTCACATCCACTAACCCACCTCCCATGAGGAAAACCCACCACGCATCCCATATTGCAACATCGTTGAATTTGCTCCAATATTTCAATGCTTGGTGCTTCCAACTGTTTCTAATTTCATTTCAAATTCATGCAGGCTTTGTGGTAGTGGCTGCAAAGTGTCTTCACAGTGGCTAGCTTCCAATTTGGCATCATATCAATTATATATTTTTGTAATTTTCACTATATTTTTGTACATATGAAGAACTAAGTCTGTGTGTCGTAGAACATCCAACACCCCAATGCCAGTGGTACACCACCAAACACCTTACACATGTCATCCCTGAGCCTCCTTCCTTCCTACTCACTCTCCTTAATTTGATACCACCCTACACTGAGCCATTTATCTCTTCCACAATTTTTTCCTGTCGAATCAAAATTTGTTGATGGCTTTCCAATTTCCAAGCCTTATACAATATCTCACATCGACCAACCACTCCACTTCCAACATAATTCGACCATTCGACTATTTTTTTCACTCCAGGTTAACCGAATGACCCACTCTCCAAATTGTTTGACTTTTAACACCATCTTCCGAATACATTATTTCTGATCTTCAATTTCCACATCATATCTTTTGTCTCTAATAAGGCACTTATCTCAAAAGTCTACAATAATCCACAACATTTATTTTGTCCATCATAGTATTTTCTTAGAAAGTCAATAATAGTCCATGTCACGTATTGTGCTTATATGAGTCTATGCCATTTAGTTTGTCTTTCGATTAGAAAATCTTGTCTTTATTTCATAATTCAGTCTAAATTTTGTATTAGTCAACATATTTGTTTACATTATTTATATTTTCCGTTATTCGGGTTATTTCTATAAACCCACACTTTCGTCGTCTTATATATATATATATAATACATCATCCATCTATATAGTTTTCATTTCCCTTAACACATGTTGTTGTCTTTTAATTTCTTATCTGGCGTTAGCTTTCTTAGCTTATTTCATATCATCCCATTTGAACATTGGAGTACAATTTATTAATTGTATCTATCGTACTTTTATAGTCATATTATTTGATTGTTCTCTTTTATTTTACAGGTGACCACTCCGCGGTTGCGCCTACTTCATTTCACTGTCAAATACATAAATTTTACAATGTTTACACAACCCAACTACATCTCGTCAAGATCGTTAGTTATAGTTATTATTTAGTATATGTTGTCATTTGACTATATCACATATTACTTTACAACACATCACTTTGCAACATGTCACCTGATTCTTCGAAGCACACTCCTTGTTTGCATCAACTTGTTGTCAAATAAAAAGGAAAAACGATATACAAGTATTCTTTAGTTTTCCCTATTTTCTCTTTTCTGCATGATAATGTCATTCTCTGGGTAATTGTTTGCATCAAATTTCATATTTCAAATTTGGTCTAAAATGAACCCCACACATATTTCCTGCTCATATAGCTTAAATAGGGGGTTTAACTCTCAACATCACATATTTTACCACACACTGCCTGAAACCTCACAAATTAATCAACATACCAAGACATTCCTTTCACCTAGTTTACTGATTGGAATTTTTCACCCAACAAGAAACCATTTCATACATTTCCTAGCCACAAATTACCTAAAACCAAACATAGTTTACCTTCTTCTAGGTCCTCTTACAACCATTTTCTTTTTCCTTTCACATGTTTTCTTCATCAAAACAAAAACAAACACATAAAAAGACTTGTTTAATTAACTTGTTTGTTTCAAATGGCACAAAACTTCATCCTAAATAGTTCTTATATATGTATCAATCACCACAATTTACCAACATTCACACTTCTTGTATGTACCCACAATCAAATATGTTAATCCAACCTCAAGAATCCTTTCAAACACCTCCTCCCACTTTAACCTACAAAGCTTCCTTATATCCTTATTTATCCACTCCTTGTGTTGTACAACCAAGACCGTCTTATACTTATCCTACACACACACTAGCCATAACTACAGCCTTCATGCCTACCACATCAATTACTACTACTCCTCGGATAGCTAGCAAAATCAATACCTTGTGTTTGTCTCCATCTAGCCACCTTTATAATTAATTTCACCGTAACTCTAGTTCTCCACCATATATTTCTCCTTTATCCCTGTCACCTTATGCCAATACTACATTGTCTTCCCCTCCTACATCATTTACCACACTTCTTGTATCTCAACAATTTCATCCATCACACTATGTCCCTACTTCCCAACATTACACAACCTCTCAACCAATTCAATCTCAACTCTTATATATCTTCCAACAAACCTACTCAAATCCACCATCGTCAAATCCATTTCTCCCTTCCATACCACACAAGTTTGATTCTTATTCAATTAATACTATACATCCAACACCTCTTTCAATACCCATACCTGCATACACCGTTTATTCCACACCTGAATATACCTCATACACTCCTTCATTCAAATATGTTCTATCTTTACCCATAATTTCAATCATAGATCAAATCCTAGTTCCCGCACCTACCACATCAGTCAATAAGATCACACCCACATCATCTTTCCCTCCTACATCATTTACCACACTTCATGTACCT
Organism: Taxus chinensis; assembly: GCA_019776745.2. Taxonomy (NCBI): domain Eukaryota; kingdom Viridiplantae; phylum Streptophyta; class Pinopsida; order Cupressales; family Taxaceae; genus Taxus; species Taxus chinensis. Next base: position 639,352,333 of record CM034150.1, on the reverse strand, counting down.
CAAAAATCTCCTTCATCCCACTATGTCCCTACTTCCCAACATTACCCAACCTCCTAACTATTCAATCTCAAATTTCAATACCCATACCCACATCCACCATTTATTCCATACCTAAATATACCTCATCCACTCCATCTTCCACATATATTCTATCTTTACCCATAATGCCAACCATAGACCCAATCCCAATGCCTGCACCTACTACATCAGTCATTGAGACCACATCCACATTTTCCTCCCCTCCTACATCATTTGAAGAATATTTGAAATAACTTCAAATGGATTCAACTTCAAATTATCTTTCTACCTCATCAACGCAACCAAATCAATTTCCACCTTCCTTATATTCCAACAAACAAATATTCCTTCCTACGCCTCTATCAATACCACCTCCGTATTCTTTATTAGAAAGTATTATTGTTCCTCCCAAGGATGGAACCTCTCAAATATTGCCTCAAAATTCCCATATATAGGAAAATAATATTCCTTCTTCTAAACAATCCAACCCCAAACCCCTTCAACTAAAATCATCCAACACTATGAAAATCACAACTGGTTTCCAGCCATCAAGACATAAACATCTTTGAACTTTGTCCTCAACATCTAAATTATCTCAAACATCTAATACTTCTCAAAAAACCAAGAGATTCTGCACAAACAAAGCACCTCCTAACACTTCAGTCAAATCATGTACAGAGGTCTTCCAACACTTGTTACAAATTTCTGCAATCACACTTCCACCTATTAGGGTCTTTGACCCTAGTAAGAAGCCACCGTGGTTTAATTCCAGCCTTTTTTGTGCATATCATCACACCCCTGGACATGATATCGGACATTGCAAAGCATTTCAAGCCATTGTTCGTGACTTCATTATGAAAGGATGCATCCTTCCCAAACCAAACCAATCTATTCATTCCACTTCAACATCTACATTGTTGAGCTCATCTATCCAAATGCAAATGTCTCCTCATTCTTCACACACTTCCACAACTATGTCACCTCTAAGTGAATAATATTTTAAAGAGGATCTGTCGTTCTCCATCAAAAAAATTTGAGTATTTCCTCAGTCTGATTCACATGACCCTGAATCATCAACGAACATTAAAACTAAAACCAAAACACTATAACTACAATGCAATCCATCCCCATCCTTAGTATCTATATCGGTTCATACATCGACATCCCAAACTTCCATGTCAAAATAAAATCCAAAACATCATCTTAAAACTCATAAGAGTTAGCTTCTTTTTAACACCTCGATTGGATCCTACGCAGACATCCTTTAACATCTAATTCAAACTTCTACAATCATACTTCTTCCCATTATACTTTGGGATCCTTATAGCAGCAAACCTCCATGGTTTAATCCCAATTGCATTTGCACCTATCATTGTGTTCCAAGCCATGAAATTGAGTAGAGTAGGGCCTTTCATACCATCGTCCATGACCTCATTCAAGAAGATGATTTCCTCACTCAGGGGGAACATACTTCCCCATCCACAATGAATATAACTCATCTTTCTACATCCTCATCCATCAAGTTTCCTAACACTCCCCCATCCACTTCTATTCTATCTTTACCTATCATACCATCTATTGATTCTCTCTCGGTTCCTCTTTCCACCCTTATAATCATGCCAAACACACCATCCTCTTCTTCCACATCATTTGAATAATCTTGGACAGAACCTCAACTTACAACAACTTCAAATAACCCTCTCATTTCATCTACAAATTCCTCCACAACAAACCAACCTTCATCGAATGTCACCGTGAAAACACTAATCTTTCCACATGTATCAACAATGAAACAACCTTTAAACCCTCCAACTGAAATTAGTATCATCCCTTCCAATAATACTCCTTTTCCATCCAAATCTAAGATCCTTGGTACACTTCCACAATGATATCTTGTGTGTCCCCAAAAGAAGATATACATTTCACCAATGAATACCAAATATGCATCATCTATTTTGGGGCAACATCAATCTCCATCTAAGGCATCACAATCACTCCACCAACCAAAATAAAAAACATCCATCATTCCGTCGAGATTCGAATCAAAATTGTGGAATGACATGACACAATCCTCCAAGACAACTCATACAACCACATCCCAAGAAATTTCATCAAGATCTAAGTCAAAGGCTTCCCAAGAAAATACATATACTAATGTATTAATTGAATCGTATGTGGAAACCCTTCAACACTTATTACAAATTTCTACCATTACACTTTCACCTGTCAAAGAATTTAACCCAAATAGTAAGAAGTCATCATGGTTGGATCCCCACCTCAGTTGTGCCTACCATCATACCCCGGGTCATAGCACTAAGTGTTGTAAGGCTCTTCAAACTGTCATCTATGATCTCATTGAAAGAGATATCTTTTTTAGGATTGTCCCTCTACCATTTTAGCCACAACTAATTCCATGTCTATCGAAGTCTCTAAGTGTTCTCCTCCATCCTTCATTAACATCTCTCCTTCACATGTTATTACTAATGCAGAAGGTCCTCCCTTATTAATCAAAATTGCTTTCCTATGATCCCCAATGCATCTACCTAATCCAAATCTAAGGTTATCACCATCCAATCCCTTTCACATATCCCCATCTAATTTTCCTACAGTGATACAATCTCTTTCACTAGGGAAGTAGCCTCCCCTTGTCCTTGATCATATCATTTGTATTAACGCATTTCCTATCTAAACAATTCTCCTTTTACGCTGAGATACTTTAATCCTTGACATTTTTTTATTTACCTCATTCAAATCCATCCAATATAAACTAACCTCGTCCAAATCTTCATCTCATTTGAAGCCCACTTTTGTGGTCATATGCATCTATCCCTTAGGGGGGCATTTATTTTCATCTTAAGCCCACTATAGTGGCCATGTTTGTCTCTCCGTTAAGAGACAATATTTCTATATTTTTCATTAAATTCCACCTTAGTGGCCATGATTGTGTCATCAAAGTCTTACTTTGAGGCCGTGTTTGTTCTTCTAATAAGGACCATATTTTTTCATAAAAGTCCACCTTTGTGGCCATGATTGTGTGCCTCTTAAGCCCACCCTTTTGACCATTTATTCATCTTGTTAGGGACGCATATTTTTCACTTCCTGAAAGGTTAGCGCATAGTTTAACCTTCACTCATCCTCCCAAAATTCTTGTCTTATCTCATACACAGCATTAATCAAGGAGTGAGTAGGGAAATTTTTCTCCCAACTAGATCATACCATATATTATCACACATAAGTATGGGTCTAGGGCTTATCACTTGGCTTCCCTTGAGGGTAAACTAGAGATTGAACCCCTTAATGAATTGCACTTACGGCCATTCTATTGTTAGTACATGCACTTATGAGCATATCCCTATCTTCAGACCATGTCTCTACCATTATCCCCTTATGTCTATCATTTTAATGATAAGAATTATGTGGTCTACCGTCACTGCTTTGATATGACCTTGAATATGAGTAACATGGCTCTACTCATTGCATATTCATTATGGATAAGTTCTGCCATTTTGTGAGAACCCCATAATCATTACATCCACCACCCTCTCATTTTCCTATGACAGTCATGTAAAGGGTACAGGGGTGTCTCTTGTACAGTCATCATCCCCTCCTAAGTGGTATACTTAGTTATTCCCATCTCTCCCCCCATATAAATCTAAAATTCAAGAATGCAAAAAGAAATCAAAGTTATCCAAAAACATACTGATCCCTAGAACGACAGTTGTGCATACAAAATGCAAAAAGCATAATAAAAAGAAAAGCATGCAAATCAAAATCAAAATCAAAGAAAAATTAAAAGAATAGATCGATCCCTCAAAGGACAACTATCATGTATTTTATTCTTTCCATCCATGTTATATATACAATAGACCATACCCTTAAAGGATGGATACTCTTTTGTTATGGCATTCGAAAATCTTCCCGCATTGATCATCTTTCTTCTATTATTTGTTCTTTCCCTTTCCTAGAGCTGGGGCATAGACTTAAGGAACACCACCTTTGGAGAACCTTCTTCCCACATACAAGTTACATCTCAAATCCCTCATGATTTCAATATTAGGATTTTGAGAATATTTCATCCATATCTCCCTCTTGTTCTTTTGGTATAATCATATATCATTGGTTATGTACTAACACCTGCTATCAGTTGCAAGTGCAATGCTTTGAGTAGTGTCGTTTCTTGTTTACTTCATATCCGATTAAAAACATGTCTTTCTTACATGGCCTTTGTTATGGTTATGTGATACTCATCTCATTAAAATCATCTTCTATCGCAATTATATTCTTAGAAATCAAATTTCATATCATAAAATTTGCATCTATATTTTTACTCTTTAAGGATGTCCCCTATTAACATCATCCATAAATCCATGAAATCTGCTACTATTTCTACACACTCTCTTTGATATGATATTCAGTTTGGGAATTCTATTTTATCTCCGTTGGAGTTTGTGAATTCTACTTGAGAATATCTCTCAAGTAATATTCATTATTCCGCAGCTTCTCATCCCCCACCATTACCAACGTGACCTTTCTCCATCTATCCTCTCGCATCATCCTTCTCTTCTCTAAAATCACCCACCCATTACCCTTCTCATCACTCTTATACTTGGCTATCATATAATGCAGACATCATCTTCTTCACCATCATAGGCCTTTCATCCCTAGCTTGGCACGACCACGTAACTCCTCACGCAGCATGGAAATCCTATGTGAGGTAGACCTATCATTCTAGACAAGTTCTCATTCATAATCATGTCTATTTACCATTCCTTCCTCCTAGTCTCCTTTTTCAACCCAATTGTTTCCTAAAATTCACCCCATCTCATTCTTCATTGCTCTTCTCACCCACTTCGTCCTTCTTCGTTGTTTCTTCGATACTTCACCCATCCTCCACCTGAGAAATTATTTTTGTGTTTTTCTATTAATATGATTTTACTGGAATCTATTTTATCATTCCATTTCCCTTTCATTCTTCTTTTGGCTTAGCGATCTTACGTAATCACCCATTTCACGTAGAATTCTTAATCACAATGCATCCATTTCCCAAGATCATGCCGCTGTAGAAACTCCTCCACCGTTTTCTATTCTATTGAACACTAGAAACATCTTCCCACTCCATAACTTTTACTTAACACTCTGGCATCATCACTCACACAATGAATAATTCCCCTTATACTCCCCATCCTACACCACATACATTCCTCCATCCACTCATGTCATACTCCTTTGTTTCCTTGTTATCACCTCCTTTCATCTCTTGTTCCATTTTGGTATACACCACTTAGTCTTTTCATCATTCTTCTTCTTCTTATGGCTTCGGCTTGGTGATCCTACTTAACCATTCTTATGGCATGGCGATCTTACTTAAGAGTCTCTCTTGAGAATGATCTATCTCTACATTTTCTCTTCATTCCTTGCCTTTCCCCTTCACTCCACCTTCCCACTATCTACATTTTCTCTTCATTCCCTATAAACACATCCTCTTCCCCCCTCTTTCTTCCTCGCACAAAATATCTGATACTTCCTCAAATATTGGTCATCTGATACTTCCTCAAATATTGTCCCCATCATCCCTCATTTGGAAATTTAACTTAACCACTTCATACCATTTCTTGTTATGTCATGTTCCTTCATCTTTACTTTCTTCATCTTCATCCACATCCTCGTCCATTACATCCTCTCCTCATCGTCATTTCCACACCAATCATTATCCCTCCTTTCTTTACTCTTTCCACTCCATTTTCTAGATTTCTCCCACACATCTACCCCGTACTTACCCATTATTTCCATTGTTCATCTCCTCACATTATTTCATCATCATCTTCCATTTTCGAGCTAAAAATTATCAGTGGACTTCTCCTAAAATTCATTTATCCCCACTCTACACGTCCCTATTCACTCATTTTTACTTTTGTGCCCTCTGATCATTATCGGAGGATTTCTCCTAACATCCCTCCGCCAACATTGCATTTCCATCTTCCCTTCACCTTCTTCAATATCTCTATTGTCTTCATCATATAATTCCTTTACATCATTTTCTCTGTTCTCTTCTCCTCCTTTCTACCCCTATTTTTCTTTAACTTCCTCTGTATCATCTTCATCCCCTCTTCTCCTTACACTTTCATCTTATTTCTCCATTGATAACCTAACTCACCAACGTTGTCTCATATTTTTAATCATCCCACCATCCACATGCATTTCCATGTGTTTTGTTTCATATTCTTTACCTAGGTCTTACCCTTAACACTTGGATTCAATTCCCTTCCTATTTCGGCTCTATCATCTCTTCTTTCTCTCGTATTTCCACTTCCCCATTACCGAACTTCTTTCTCTACCACCCCTATCTTATTCCATCTCTTTATTTTCCATTCTTTCATCTCCTCTGCAGTCTCCTAGATCATCATTGTTCCTTTCTTTATCTTTTCTATTCTACTTCCTCTCCCATATTCTTTAACCTCTTCATCTTCTTCATCTCCTTCATCTTTCCATCCTTCTATTCCTATTCATCTCTCCTATCATCCTTCTCTAATATTGTTCACCTCTTCTCCTTCTCAGCTCGATTGTCTCTTTCGTGATTCATTCTTTCTCTCCCTTTATTTTTTATATACATCTCCCTTTCACCCTCTCTTCTGTCATTTTCTTGTCTTCTTCTTCTTTTTCCTTCATCATTTCTTTCTTCCACCATCTCTCCTCTTTATTGTATTTGTTTCTTCTTTACTATGGTACATCTTTGTACATTCACCATCTCCTCTAATCTCCTTTCCCTTCTCATCTCGTCTTCTTCTAATTTAATCTTCCTCCTTCCCTTCTTCTCTTGTTCTCTTTCTCTATTTTCCTTTTCTCCAATTCCATCACACCTTCACTATTTATTTCCCCTTATCTTTTCCAACTACCTTCTTATTAACTATCATTCTCACTCTTTTTTGCTTTCATCTATCTTCTCACCTCTCTTATTGTCCTTCTCTACTATTTTCTTCATCTCCTCCACCATGTCCACTCTACTCCAACCATGTCCGCTTTCTCTTATATCTATCATCTACATCCTTCATCCAATATTCTTGGGAAAATTTTGTCTTGTAAGATACCCTAATGGTCATCACCTATCTGATCTTTTTCTCTTCCACGAATGTGTGTTCCACTTTTTCACAAAAGCATCTTGACTCCTTTTCCTACTTGTCAAAGAATTAGGACAACTGTCCTTCTTCTTTGCCCCATTATTCATTTTCCTTCAACTACAAAACCTTTCTTAAGAAACATATATTCGACATCTTATTTAACACCCTCTTGGGGCATTTTATCTAATCTGTTCTTCATATCCACATTTGTGGCCATACTCGTTCCCCCTGGGATATTTTATTTCAACACCCATCTCCTATTGTGTCATCTTCATGCCCTATGATGGGGAATCATTTTCATCCTTGTACTTGTCGATGTATATAACTCACTTTTTTTCCTTCTTGTGCCCTATGCTAGGGCATCATTATTTTCATCCTCATCCCTTTTATGGATGCATGATTTTTCGCTCGATTCCTCAAAGACAAAGGATTTCGCATACCTTTCACATTCAATTGTGCATATTTTGATGTTTTCCTATGACCCATTGGTCATCATGGTTTACATACATACTATAATGGTCTTCACCCACTCACTGGTATGTAGAACATTGTCGTTTATCTCCATTGAGACCACAATTTTCCTCTACCGATGTGATATTAGAGTCACCACCATATTTTTCATAGATATTGCGATCCTTTTTCACCTTGGGCATCTTTCCTTTGGTCATGTTTTTTTTCATCCTCCTCCCTTTTACATACACATGATTTTTCACTCGATTCCTTACAGATAAAGTATTTCACATGCCTTTCGAATTTAGTTACGCATATTTTGATAATTTATTATGACCCATTAGTCATCATGGTTTACATCCATACTGCATTGGTCTTCACCCACTCACTGGTCTGTAGAACGTTTTCGTTTGTCTCTGTTGAGACCACAATTTTCCTCTACTGATGTGATATTGGAGTCACCACCATAATTTTCATAGATATTGAAATTCTTTTTCACTTTGGGCATCTTTGCTTTGGTCATTTTTTTTCTTTCTCGTCCCTTTTATGAATGCATGATTTTTTGCTCAATTCCTCATAGATAAAGGATTTCACATACCTTTCCCATTCAGTTATGCATGTTTTGATGTTCTCCTATGACGCATTGGTCATCGTAGTTTACATCCATATTACAGTGGTCTTCACCCACTCACTGGTATGTAGAACATTGTCGTCTGTCTCCGTTGAGACCGCAATTATCCTCAACCGATGTGATATTGGAGTCACTGCCATATTTTTCATAGATATTTTGATCCTTTTTTACCTTGGGAATCTTTCCTTTGGTCATGTTTTTATTCATCCCCATCCCTTTTACATCTAACCATTTTTGTTTTTGTCTCGTGGCTTGCTATCACATACCACTCAACAAAAAGGGGAAAATGCAGACACCAATTTTTGGTATATCTTCCCTGTGTCATCTCACATTCATTCAACTCTCACTCTCACTTTTATTTTTCTTAAATTTAAATAAATCTCATCCATTTATTCACCCAAATTTAATTAATTATTAAATGGGCTCCATATAAACCCATTTAATAATTGAATTTTGGAATCTCTCACAAATTATTCAATTCATGGGCAATAATACACCAATCCGACACTCCTCTCTTAATTTCAAGAATGGAATCTATTATTTCACCTAACCATGTCATTCATCCTCCCCACTCCATATCACATCCTTATCTTTTTAACCATAAGTCAAATTGTGAGCCTCGTTGAATCACATCACCTCTTTTAATCAAGGTTACTTTACCCAACCATGATTATCTTTTAAACCGCAGTCTAACCTCGCCATTAGGCTATAAATATGGGCTTTCCCCCCTTCGGAAAGTTAAGTTAGAAATTTTGGGGAAATGTTGTTTTGAATTCTAAGCTTCTTGTTTATCATTATATCCTCATGATGTTCTTGTAACGACATTATAATCTCCATAATACTCCGCTCATGATTTGTTATTCATGTAGCATAGTTCTTGTTACACATTGTGTTCAGATCATATCAATAGCACCATCTACACGCCATCATCATTAGGTTCTTTTGATCATCAATTTGCATGTTATCGGTTTGTCTTGTAATTTTATCATTATTCTTTATCACACGGGGGTTGACAACCACCAAGGAAGTTAACACTTCTCATATCTTATTTGTCAAGAAGCCCCCACATAAAATCTCTAAACAATCTTTCTCTAGTTTCTGTGAGCTACAAGTTTGATGAGATCACAACCAAGAGTTCAGCATCGAGTTTGTGCCCATATCATCCATCACCATCTCCAAGGTACTAAGCCCTTGCATACTCAACGTTGTTTTTTGTTTGTTCATTTCTTGTACACTAATCTGGACAAGAAGCAAGAAACTCTGATCAACATTTTCTTTATAGTGGTCATGGATTTCATGGAATCCTTGGTTTGGTGCTTTGGGTGTAATTCTAGATGTAACTTCCAACATGTGGTGTCAGTATGAGCATTGATATCATAATTCTTACAGAAATTCTTAGGATATTTACAAGTATTCAAATCAGTGGTAGTCTTTTTACCTTTCCATTTACCTTCGTTACTCATTTTTCCCTACTCCTTCTTTTGCTGATTTGTTGACTACTCTTCCTTTAACTTTGTTTCTCCTTGCTTATTTTCATCATCAATATAGTATGCTTACACATAAGCTTCATTGAGATTCTTGGGCTTCGTGGAGATTACCTTCCTCCAAAGTTGAGTGTGAAGTCCTCCAAAATACTTGGTTAGAATATCCTCATCCTCCAATTCCATATTAAGCAATATGGCTTGTCTTTGAAACTCCGTTGTATAATCCTACACCCTTTGACCACTACGTTGTCTAAATTAGTTCCATTTAATCATCTAATCAATCTTATGGCTAATAGGATAAAATTTGGCTCTAATAAATTCTTTAAATTCCTCCCAAGATCTTACAATAGTATGTTTCTTATTTTCACAAGTGGATAGATTGGTTCCCCACCAAACCAGAGCATGTCCTTCCATTTTGAGAAGTGCAAAGGTGATCCTTTGTGCCTCAATAGCATCATGAACACTAAATTAAACTTCTGATTGTTGTAACCATTTATCTAATAACTTTGCATCTACTTTTCCTTCAAATATCTTAATTTCAACCTTAGTATCAACTTTAAAAGGAGCATGATCAAATTTACCTTATCTTTTACAACTGGAGTTTCTTCTTCACACTCTTCTACATCTTCCTCATTGTGGATTTTTCCTATGCCAAATTTTTTGGCCAAAGCTCGAACCACTAATTCCATGTTATCTTACATGACTAAAGTTTTCTTTTGCAAATCTAAGATTTCTTGTTGATGTTTATTTATCCTATCCATCATGGTCTCTAGCATCTCAATTCTACAAACCAATGTCTCTTCTTCCATTTGATCTCATACTTTTTGTTTCCACTTCTTTATAGAAATATTAGGATTGCAAGGTAAAACTTATTTGTATTTGCACCTTGTCACAATCATACAAATCACAAGAATGAATACCACAATCCTAGATATTTATTATCAACTCTGATACCAAAATAATCTATAAAAATTTAGTCTTTGCATATAATTTACAGGACCACAAAACAAAACTAGTGTTCTACTTCCAAATTCAAAAATGACATATTTGTTTGAAGTTAGTGATTGATTTTTTGGTGCTTAGAATTATTTGTAGAGAAAGATAAAGAATTCACAACCAAGACACCACACAAAATTTTATACTGGAAACCCCCAATTTGAGGGAAAACCAATCAAGAAGGGAAATTGCTCTTTCTTCCCTTTTGTTTTATGTATTGCCCAATTTAAATAAGATAAAGAGAAATCAATAATGTCAACACTTCCCTTCTGTACTTTCTTGTTTTTTTCTCACACATACCTTACTTCTACAAAATCACTTCCAGCACTAAATATATATTACTCACTCCTCCAATGAATCAATGATGAACTCCCCCTTTCTCTTCTCCTTAAATATTTTTCTCATGTCCTCTCGTGCACTTGAAAATGGAAGAGGCATCTAAGGAAGAGACAAGTTTGAGCTGTTTGAATTTTACAACCGTTCATGGAGTTATTTTATTTTTTCATGTTAAGTGACAGGTCCGCTGGTGTCTACAAACTAGTGGTTACATAACCACCATTATGTGTAGGGGTGGTTATACAACCACCGCTCTGTAGAGAGAGGCAGTTATATAACTTTATAGTTTGATCTGAATTTTTTCATATTTTCCTTATGGTATTGTTGATTTTGATGAAGTAGTGTTTATTTAGATCCCTATGGATTAGAAAGAGTGGTGATGAGGAAGAAGATATGGAAGAACATGAAGAAGAAACTCTAGTTGTAAAAGAGAAGGTAAATCTAATCATGCTCGTTTTAAAATTAAAACTAAGGTTGAGATAAAAATATTTAAAGGAAATGTAGATACAAAGTTGTTTGATAAAAGGTTAAAATAATTGGAGGTTTACTTTAGTGTTCATGATGTTACTAAGGCACAAAGGATCACCTTTGCACGTCTCAAAATGGAAAGAGATGCTCTAGTTTGGTGGGAACCCTGTTTAGCCACTTGTGAAAAGAAGAAACGTCTTATTGTAAGATCTTGGGAGGAATTTAAATAATTGCTTAGAGCTAAATTTTATCCTATTGGCCATAAGACTAACCAGATGATTAAATGGTAGTATTTTAGACAAGGTAGTGGTCAAAGTGTGTAAGCTTATACTACAGAGTTTCAGAGACAAGTCATGTTTCTTAATATGGACTTGAAGGATGATGATATTTTGACCAAGTATTTGGGATGACTTCACACTCACCTTCGAAGGAATTTTATCTCCACAAAGCCCAAGGATATCAATAAAGAATGTGTACAATCTTACTATATTGATGATGAAAAGAAATAAGGATAAATAGAGTCGAGGGCGAAGAAGTCAACCAATCAGCCAAAGAAAGAGTAAGGGCAAACAAGTAACAAAGGTAAATGGAAAGGAAAAGGTAAACAGACCGCCACTACTTTGAATACTTGTAAAGATCCTAATAATTTTTTTAAGAATTATGATATCAATGGTCAAACTGACTCTACATGTTAGAAGTTACATCTAGAATTATACCCCAAGAACCGAACCAAGGATTCAAATAAATTTGTGACAGTTGTAAGGACATTCGGGGAGGTGGAAATAGAGGCCGATTCAGATGTAGATGAGAGGATTAGATGCACGGCCCCAACATGAACAACCAAGAACAAGAGGAAGATATGAGTAATTTATTTCATATCAAAATTCAAATCAAGAGAACTAAGGTAAATGCTTTGGTTGATATTGGTTCTCAATCTAATTTTATTTCTGATGTGGTTGTAAAGAAGCTTGGTGTTGAAAATTATGAGCATCCACATCCTTATCCTTTGGGATGGGTGAATAAGGGTGTAGAAATTTAGGCTACAAGAAGATTTAAGTTCAAGTTTTGCATAAATTCTCAGTATATAGATGTATTGGAATTTGATGTTATTCCATTTGATGCATTTTATGTTGTTTTCGGGGGTCCTTACTTGTATATCAGAGATGTTATATTCACAAGAAGGGAGAACAAATACAGATGGGTCAAGGATGGAATCAGTTATAACATCCAGGAACACCAGTGCAAGACAAAAATTGCTATGGTAAGTGCTAACCAAGCAAAGAAACTAATTCAAGAAAATCATAATCAGTTGTTTTGACTTTTATTGAAAGATAAGAAAGATGGGGTAGAAATTACAGATATTTCTAACAAGGGGGTGAAGGATTTGGATAGCATCATTAAGTCTTTTCATGAATTGTTCCAAAATGCCAGCGGGTTACCACCAAAATGAGAGGTATACCATGATATTCAGCTATTTCCAGAGTTCCCTTTGCTAAATATCGGGTTGTATAGGAAATCCTTGTTGGAGAGTACAAAGCTAAAGAAAAAACTCCAAGAGCTATTAGACCAAGGTGTAATATTCCTAAGCACCTCGTCATGTGGTTCACCTATTGTGATTGTGCTAAAGAAGGATGGTTCTTTGAGTATGTGCATCATACTACCATGCTTGTAACAAGATTACCATAAAGAACAAATATACATTCCCACGCATAGATGACCTCTTGGACTAGCTTCATCATGTAAAACTCTTCACGAAGTTGGATCTCAATTAAGGTTATCACCAAGTCAGGATGAAGGAGGAGGATATATGAAAGAGCTCCTTCAAAATGAAATAGGGTTTGGATGATTGGTTAGTACTTCCATTTGGTTTATTTAATTGCCTCCTGTTACATTTATGATATTGATGAATGATGTATTATGGGAATTCATATATTCATGTGTCATTGTATATCTGGATGATATTATGATTTTTAGTGTCACATGGGGAGGAACATCTAACACATTTGTAGTAAGTCTTGCAAGTTCTCATAGAGAAAAAATTGTTAATAAACATGAAGAAGTGTGAATTTTCCAAATAGTCACTTGTCTATCTTGGGTACGTGGTTGGAGGAGGATATCTACGATTGGATCCAAAGAAGGTGGAAGATGTCACTAACTGGCCAACACTAATGGGAGCCACATAGGCTAAATTTTTTTTGGGAGAAGTATAAATACATGAGGAATGATAAGGAAGTGTACGCCCTAGTTTAAGAAATGTACACACTAACCACAAACCTCTCCAATATTTACAAGCATAGTCTAAATTGTCAGCAAGCAAGGCACTACAAGTGGATGGGATTCCTTCAGTAGTTCCATTTGATGATCAAGTATAAGAAAGTTAGCACAAATTTGGTGGCAGACATGTTGTCTAGGTTTCCCACACAAGATAAAATATCTATTTTTCCCATTATCTCTTATATTGAGCCCTTCACAAAGGAATTTGGAGAGGCATATGCTCCAGACAAATATTTTGGGGTAACATATCAGCATTTGTGGTCTCAAGGGTGCTGAAAGGATGGGTATTGAAGATTTTTATCTCAAATATGGGTTGCTTTACCGATGGGGGAAGGTTTTTTGTGCCAAAGGAAGAAAGGATTCTATTTATGAGGGAATCACATACCTCAAAAGTAGCAAGACATTTTAGTTGTAAGCAAGACCATGGCCCACTTGCAAAGGTACATGTATTAGCTCAATATGCAAGAAGAAGTATCTAAATTCATAAGAGGATGTAAACTTTGTTGTACTAGAAATCCTAAAATTGGGAAGGAAGGTTTGTATATTACTGGTCCCTACTCGTTTATGGGAAGATATTTCTATGGATTTTGTAGGAGGACTACCTATGTCTAAAGATGGTCATGATTATCTATATGTTGTTGTAGATAGATTCAGAAAAATGTGTGTTCTTATGGCATGTAAAAATGATAATAAAAACCATATGAGGCAGCTAAACTTTTCTTTGTTAAAGTATGGGTACCTTTTTGTTTGCCAAAGTCTAATGTTTCTGACAGAGATTCCAGGTTCTTTGGGAATTTTTGAACTACTTTGTGGGACAAGATGGAAACCAAGTTACAAAGGAGTGTATGGCCTTCCATTTGTAGATAGATGGATAAACAAAGGTGGTGAATAGGAATTTACTGTATCTAATTAGAGGATATAATATAAATTATCCATGCACTTGGGATGAGTCCTTAGCCTACATTCAACATTCCTACAACCATGCAGTACATACAACCACTAGGAAGTCACCATTTGAAGCATGCTTGGGATATCTACCTACTAATCCACTAGAAATGTGTAGTTAGGAAGAAGGAGGAAGGGGAGATACATGATTCAGAGGTGACTAGAGCAGTGAAGTTTGTTGAGAGGATCCGAAAAATCCATCTCAAGGTGAAAGAACAATTAGAGAAATCCCAAGCCAAGTATAAGGATAGACATGATCAGTATCAGATAGAGCATAAACTTCATGTTAGAGAAAATTTTTGGCTTTACTTGAGTAAGGAGAGATTACAAGGCTAAACAAGGAAGCTCAATCCACTAAGGTATGGGCCTTCACTATACTAGAGCAGGTTGGAGAAAATTCCTTTAGGCTTGATTTTCACCATTCATACGGATGTACTCAGTAGTAAATTGTGAGAAATTATACTTATATGATACATCCATGCTTAACGAAGGAAGAATAATTCTAGTTACTACCTTCCATAAAGGATTGCATCTTGGACTCATGAAGTGAATTGGAGGAGGATGTAGTGTTGTAATAGAAGATCGGAGAGACAAGGAGAGGTCCACAGGAGTCTTGGCAGGTTAGACTCAAGGGGAAGACACTAAGGCATGCCTGGACAAAGTGAGGGAATTCCTCATCTACTCCCCCAATAATATTTTTGGGACCAAATCCTCCTGAGTGGGGGAGGTGTGATCCATAAGGATATAGAAGAACACCACTTCATCAGAGCAACCAAGTCCAAAAGAAAAATTAATCAGAATGAAGATCATATTGTAAAGTTACAGAACCACCACTCTATGTAGAGTTGCGGTTGCATAACCACCCTGCGGTTACGTAACCACCCCTACATAGAATGGTGGTTATGTAACTACCCTGATGGTTGTGTAACCTCCGGTATGCATACACAAATGGTCAGTGTCACTAATGGATGAAAACTAAAAATAGAGCCACGAACGGTCGCAAATTTCAAGTGTACTGACCATGACTCTTCCTTGAAGGAAATTTCTCATTCTCCAATGCACGAGAGGACATGGGAAGAAAGTTGGGAGATCATAAGAAGTGGGAATGGAGAAAAGTGAGAAAGAAACCATTGGAGATGGAATTATTTTGTAGAAGCAAGGTGTGAGAACAAACCAAGCTAGTAGAGAAGGGAGGATATGACATTGTTTTCCTTACTTCAACTTCTTGTAATATGTATTTTCATTTAAATTAGCCAATATAATATTGGGAAGAAAGATAAATTTCCCTTCCCGTATGGTTTTCCCTCAACTTGAGGGTTTTTAGGATAAATATTGTGTTTAATTGTCATCTTTCCATTGCTGCAAAATAGTTCTAAGTTTCATTTTCATTCACTAACTATAAGATTGTCATTTTCGAATGAAATGAAAGTAGAACAGTAATTTTTTGTGGTATTCTAAATTTCCAAAGCTAGAGGTTTACAAATCAACTATCCTATGAGAAAATCTAGATTTGTGACAATTAGTGTGTGTAACTAGAGGCCTAATATGATACCTAGGTGGATAAAACTTGATTGAGGATGGGATGAAGGATTACGGTCCTTGGAATGATCCTAGGAGCATTAAATCCATGAGAGGCAACTTGTAAAACCAAAGACCTATCCATATATGTATTAGGAATAGGTAAGCTAGGAAGAGGAGCCTCAAGGGGAATACCTCTAATAATGAAAACTTTTTTATTATGAATGAAACCTGACACATTGGTGAATTATCGAGGGGATAGCCTAAGAGAATGTAATTAAGGGATACCTAACCGCAATGTACCAAAACTAATATTATAATCAACCAAGAATGAAATGGATGTAGTGATAACACTAAAAATGATAGGTAAAGTCATGGACCAATAATAGGAATTAGTATCAAGTGCAAGATTTTGTGTGGAAATGCCAAGAGTTTAGAGAAACATGATGGGAACAGACATTATCATTATTATGTGGATCAACCAAAACAACCCATATATATATATATATATATATATATATATATATATATATATATATATATATATATATATATATATATATAATTAATAGATAAGGTGATGGACAACATTTCTAAAATAAGTGTGTCATCTATATCAGATTCATTAAAGGTAATAAGTGGTGTAGAAGATGGTATGGGAGTAATAGTACCAATCATTGCATCTAAGGGGTGATTGTAAGAGGGTGATGGAGGTACCACTTGATAATTTGTTTACTTCAAAAGTAGATTTGAGGGTGTCATATTTAGGATAGGGATCATTGAATATTTTTATCTCAACATTCTCATTGATTGACTTTGAAGATTTACTAGGCTCATCCTATTTCTCTTTAAAATTAATAATAGCTTGGATAACATGGTGAAGATTTATACATTTATCAATGGGATGACTAGGACATCGATGATATCATAGTAGGTATTAGCATCAAAATTATAATTTTGAGGCTTACTCATATCAACCTCAAATTATGTATGGAGAGATATGAGATTGCACTCAAGAAATTATTTCAATAAAATTTGAAGATGGCTTGGTAAATGAGTAAATTGGGCATTTTATGGACTGAAGTTGCAAGTTAATAGGTTTAGCAATAGCATTTATTGTATCTTGAGAAACAACCTTAATATCATTAGTCTTTCCTTTAAATGTTAATTTGTAATTTGTTGGACAACATAGCATTAGATGTGGGTGGTGTTAGAAACATATTTGAGCTTGTTCATATGTAACAACTTAGCTTCGCGCTCTTTCAAAGTAGGGCATAAATGGTCAAAATATTGAATCTTGTAAAAAATTATTGAGTCTTGTAAAGGAGAAAAAAAACTATGTAAACAAGTCTTGTAACTCACAATAAACTAAAGCATTATTCAATTTTGTGATTATAGTATTTTATTGCAATACATAATCATTGAGATGTTCATTGGACCCTTGTCGTATTTTAGCCAATCGTGCATAAGAGATTTTGTCCCCAATGTTGATGGAAAATTATGCCAAAAACATATTTTCCAAAGCATTAAATGATCATACAGAGTGAGTGGGGAGAGCATAAAACCATTGGAGTGTTAATTCTTTAAGGGTGCGAGGGAAAATCTTGGTGAGCAATATGTCATTAAAAGAATAATCAAAACAAGCCACGTGGAATGAGAGAAGATGCTCAATAGGATCCTCATTGCCATCATAAATAAGAAGGTTAGGAGTAAAAAAATTAATAGGAAAATAATAAAAAACTACTTTGGTGCAAGTGGATTGTGAAGCAACTACGTAGAATTCATGGTGTGAGAAGAATCAGATACACCTTGTTGTAATTGTAATATTTGTACTTGTAAAGTATGAACAAGGGATTGAAATGTGTGCATGCTAGTAGATGATATTGTTATTGACAAAATTTGACATACCCCTTTATTTTGTTGAGAAAGACATAAAACCCCTTGTCTCCATTTCATATCATATTTCCTACATTTCTTCATAATAAGCCAGGCGGGGGCCACTTGACAATTAAATGCATTATTTAATTTATATGACATTTAAAGTGGTTTCATTTCATTTGTATACTTTGTCGGTAGATTGTTTATTTTTATGAAAGATACATGAAGTTCTTTGATCATCAGTATAAATGCATTGCTTTAAATATGACAGTTAAGTTTCATTTCACACTTATGATTTTTGGTTTTCAAGCTTGGGTGATGGTATATATGTTCTTTCATTTTGGAAATAAGCTTATCGAAGTGGTGCAAAGGAATATATTGTTGAATTTTGGATTTCTGCATAAGGATTCTTTTGATCCTTTATGTTGATTATAGCTATATTATTTTACATTTTATTATGAATTTAACATTCATGTGTATAAAGGTGATTGGTTAAAATTGGAGTAGTGCTTGGATTGGTTAATCATCAGATGCATTGGGATATATCTCTTTGGATTAGGTTCATGTTTATATGATTGAATAATAGATGAGTTCTTGAGCACTGGTTATTGGCATATTGCATGAAGTGTTGGTTATATTATTGGTTACCCTAGTTGTTCTTTTGAATGTTTGGCGTAGTGGAAATAAATGAATATATGCTAGCATTAATTCCCATCACCAATTGCTTTAAAATATAGAAATTCGGGTCTTGGGATTATTATTGCATTATATTTTTTTTGTTTTATTGCTTTGGAAGTTTGTACGATCTGCTTTATTTGTGGCAACTGTGAGGTGGGATTTTCAATAGATTTTTGCAATATAGCTCCAGGTGTGTGTTATTTGAGTTTAATAATGAAGAGGGTGCCTGAATTTCACAAATTTTTAATACATGCATTGATAGGTTTTTAATTGTTATAGCAGTCATATTGACTACATATAACATTTTGAGCTCTGTAGATTTGTGGGTTTATTTTGGAAGCATGTTTTGATTGAAATTGGAAGTTTTCTTCAGACATAGAGGTGAAGGAGCATATGCTTTCATTCTTTTTTTCTTTTTGAACCACCTAAGGAATGTTTTAGTTGTTAAGTGTTAAAATGGGTTGGGTGCATTTGTGTTTAAATGATTTTTTTTGGGTTGTGTGGCAATTGTTTCAAATACAGGGTGGTGTAGCTGTTGAGCTTTGTTTTTTTGTAAGGGATACAAATTTGGTGTTATCATTTTGGGATAAGTGTAGTTTATTGAAAGCATGCAAAGGAAAATTTGATAAATAAATGGTATTTGTAATCCCCGGGCTCACTGTTTTTGAATTGGATATTTTCTTAATGGTCAATTTTGAATAGTTTTTCTTAAATTATCTTGTGTCATTATCTTTGATAATCAATTATGGTAATATTGTTCTTTTAGGTATTTTGAGTTGATATAGATGGTTATATTGTTTTAATATCTACTTAGGAATCTTCGGTTGAAATTAGTGTTCGGTATTATTGGATGCTCTCTTTTTGTAATGGCGTATGAGCTAGTTTTGATAAGGCATATGCAAAAATTTATCTGTGATAGAACAAGGGATGTATTAAAGGGTAATAGTTGATGAAATTTATTTTTTGAAGTTATTGTCAATTGTGATATTATTTAGTTTTGTTCATGGAATTTTTTATATTCAAAGGTTTCAGTCTGATATTGGTTACATGATGATATAAAGTTGCTTCTTGGAAATGAGAGGCCTAACTCATGTTATTATAATACTAAATGTTTGTGCTTATAGGGTGTTTACAGAGGCCGTCTTTGTTGATTGTATGCCTTATAATCTCGAGTTAGGTGAATAAAAATGTGTATATTGTTTGATTTTTTATGGATAGTAGCTTTGGTGAAAATTATTATTATCTAGTATCATTCCCTCTTTTGTTTAATTGAAGTTAGATTATTAATTCTACCTTTCATTTTGAGTGAAGATTTGGACTTTTGGAATTAATTTCATGAGACAGTATAATAATTTTACAATTCTTCAGTTCATTGCAACAATGTCTAGTTGGGATGACTGGGGTACCTCAACAAGATCTATTTCACATCATTCTTGGGCACATAATAAATACCAAGGAAGTTCTCAAATGCAAAGAGGTTCACCTAGGGGTGGTTGAAGGGGACATAGTATGCTTTGAGGTAGAATAAATTTTATTAGAAGTGTCCAAACTCGAGTGTCAATTCATTCTGATGTCAATGAACCCTACCTTCATGAAGTATTGCAAGTAATTGAGTTATACCCTTACATTGATCCATCTCGTAGTATACATAGTACTCTAGATCATGATAATATTGACCATGCACATGCTAAGCACAACCCCTCATCTTCTAACCATTCACTACATTATGTCCCCTCATATTTTCCCTTGCATAATACACATCCAAATATTTATCCACCTTTTTTTCTTTAAAA
The DNA here is from genome assembly GCA_019776745.2 of Taxus chinensis. Lineage (NCBI taxonomy): Eukaryota > Viridiplantae > Streptophyta > Pinopsida > Cupressales > Taxaceae > Taxus > Taxus chinensis. Next base: position 639,331,749 of record CM034150.1, on the reverse strand, counting down.
AAATCAAATTTCTCGTTCTCATGATTCTCATACCTTCCGTAAGTGTGTTAGGTCCTCTTCAGTAGTCCTTTGTGTGACTAGGGCACTAAATAGGGTAAAATTGGAGGTGGTAGAGGATTCTAGAGCCATTATACACACCACTCTTCTAGTGGGTCCGTATGAGTATGTGGATTTATTAATTGAGATAGGAGTACCATTGTTAGATCTCACCGGGGATGATTAGTGCCACTTTTATAAAATTCTTTTTTTTCTTGATTGGACATGGATTTTTGGTATATACTTTTCATTGGTTGATGGCTTGAATTTATGGTATTTGATCATACACTTTTCTAGTGGTTAATATTCAGCATTTGGATTATATTTTGGATAATATTTTGATGATCACATTGTTATGATATAGTATTATATGGTTTAAATGATATTGAGTGCTTATGGTTATGTGATATATTTTATTTTGTGTGTTTAATGTTATGTGGTCCCCCCTTTCTCATTCCTCACATTTAGACCTACCAAACTTCCAACCACATATTAGTAAGGTACCCTGGACATCTAGTTTCTCTCATGTTGTCTTGGGACATAGCTCCTTTTATAACTTGAAATGGCCTACCAAAGGAGTCCCAACCGGTTTAGCATCATGCATATTAAACCTCTCTAGGACTTTCTTAATGTAATATTCATGAGATAAAGTCATAGTTTGTTCCTTATTATCTCAAGATATCCTCATACCAAGAATTTGTTTGGCTACCCCCAAATCCTTCATAGCAAAGGAGTCACTTAGCTGCTTCTTGAGTAATTTTATTTCCTGTATTTTTTTTTCCTGCAACCAACATGTCATCCACAAACAAGCACATGATAATATAAATTCCATCCTAAAATTTATTTATATACATGCAATGGGTAGAATGGCATCTAATATAACCTTGCTCCATCATGAAGCTATCAAGTTTCTTATACCATTGACGTGGAGCTTGTTTCATGTCATACAAGTTCTCCTTCAGTTTGCACACCATCTCCTCTTTACCTTTGACCTCATAGCCCTCTGGATGCTGCATATATATATATACATATACATACATACATATATATATATAGATATACATACATATACATATACATATATATATACATATACATATACATATATATATGTATGTGTGTGTATGTATATGTATGTGTATATATATGTGTGTGTGTGTGTGTGTGTGTGTGTGTGTGTGTGTGTGTGTGTGTGTGTGTGTGTGTGTGTGTGTATATGTATGTATGTATCCTTTTCCAAATCACCATGGAGGAATGCAGTATTTACATCTATCTACTCTAAGTGTAAGTCTTTTGTTGCCACTATTCCAAGAACAATTCTAATAGAACTTGTTTCTACTCCAGGAGAAAAATATCATCAAAATATATACCTTTTTTCTATGCAAACCCCTTGACCACCAACCGGGCCTTATGATGTTTCTTTCCTCCTTCTTCCTCTTTAACTTTAAACACCCACTTATTTTGCAATGCTCTTTTTCCTTTATGTAGCTTCACCGAATTGCAATTCTAGTTCTCCATGAGATACTGATGTTCCTCATTCATGGTTTTCTCTGAATTCTTCCAGACATCTACTTGCATTGCTTCATCGAAGCACTTTGGATCTCCATTGTCACTGAGTAATAAATAATAAATGGAATGAGAAAAAAAAATAGGTGCTCTTCTTTCCCTAGAAGACCTTCTCAATATAGGATTTTTGGGTTCTTGTTGAGTAGGTTCCTCAACTTATTCATGTTTCACATTCCTATCTGGAAGATCCTCTACCACTGCATATTATTTCCTATATTTTTCCTAGTTTTCTTATAATTGTTGTTATACATAACTTTCTCATTAAATACCACATCCCTAGATTGAATTATTTTCTTGTCCTTAATACTCCAACATTTATATCCAAATTCATCACCACTATAACCAATGAAAGTAAATTTTTCTGATTTAGCCTCTAGCTTGGTCCTATCATCCTTGTTTATATGAACAAACACATCACATCTAAATACTCTAAGAAATGAGTAATCAACTTTGTTACCAGACCAAGTCTCCTCAAGTATGCCTCCATCTAAGGCACTTGAGGGTCCTCTGTTTATCAAGTACACAACCCTGCTCACCACTTCTACCCAAAAATGAAGAGGTAATCATGTATGTAACCTCATTCTCCTAGCACATGCCATTATTTTCATGTTCATCCTTTATGACACCCTATTTAGCTGCAGAGTTCCTGGAACTATCTTTTTCCTATGGATTCCATTCTTAGAACAATAATCATCAATCTCATTATTGCAGTACTCCCCTTCATTATCTAATTTGATACATTTTATCTTAATACATGTTTCATTCTCTACCAAGTCTTTCCATTTAACAAAATTGTCAACTACATCAAATTTATTTCTAATATAATATACCCAATCTTTCCTTGTTGCATCATTAATAAAAGTAACATAATAATTTGAACCCCCAAGAGATGATACTTGATTTGGCTCCCACACATCACAATGTAACAGCTCCAACTTACTCTCTTTCTTCATAGGTCCAACCTTGAGAAACTTTTCTCTCTTTTGTTTCCCATACACACAATTCTCACAGAAATTGCCTATGTTTAAGTTATTCTTAAGTTACTTCATGATTAAACTGGTCTGATTCTAACTTGACCTTTTACATTAGGCAAAAGGGTTGATTAGTTGTTGGTGTACTTTTTATCAACAAAAAATTTGGTGACTCTACTGGGGATTAATTTATATTTCTTCTATGAGAGTGGATTTCTTCTAGCTATTTTTTATTTCTTCATTTCTATTAATTTCCATTAGAGTAGATTTCTTCTAACTATCTACTCTTTATCACATCTCGGATTACCATTAAGGGTATTGCTCCTATTGATTAGGTTGGTTTGTTTATTGGAGATACGTAGTTAGACATTAATTCTTATATCCTAACTGCATTTTGGATTTCTACTATTATTGTTTCACAGTTTGCAAAGCCAGTGAAATTATTGATGACAAATAAGATAGATCTTTTGATATTCAAAGGCTCGTAAGGTCAAAAATTCAAACACAACTTGACATTATAAAGAAGTATAGGTGAGCTAATAACGAAAGAGAAACAATTTTAAAATCTGCAAATACATCTAAGGTTTTACCTTTAGATATATCTAGTGATAAAAATATTCTTAAACATTTATGTTAAATCACTCACTTGCTTTCTTTTATTTCCTTCCTTATTTTCCAATATGGATGTTAAAGGTGAAAGAGAAAGAAGGCCTAGCCCTAATCATAACCAAAATAGAATTCATAGGTTTGAACGTAATAAATCCAATGTAGCAGATGATGAAGCATCTAAAAATGATGAAAAAAAAAGTCCTTACTGTAAAGGTGGTCCTATTGACATTAGGAAAAGTCCTCTAAACTTGTCATCTTTAAAATGTATCCAACTTCCTAAATTTTTTGGTGAATATGGTTCTTCTTGGGAAGATCATCTTGATTCTTTCAAATAATATGTGTTATTATACGGGTAACCAATGATAGAGCTTCTTTAAGACTCTTTTCACAATCTTTTGAGGGGAGAGCTTACAAAGCTTTTATTAGTTACCTTCCAAATCCCTTACTAAATGGTCTGACATAGAAGATTGGTTTGAATATTACTTTGGAAAGGATAAAGATGAATTTGAATTGTTTAATGAAATTTCTAATGTGACTATGTATCCTAGGGAAAAAAATTATCATTTCACTAATTGTTTTACCAAATTATGACAAAAGATACCTACAAATGTCAGACCTCCTAAGAATATTGCATGTTTTTATTATTGCAATGCATTGTCATTAAATTATAGGTTAGTTCTGGAAGATAAAGAAATTTATGACTTTAAGGAGAATATTACCTTTTGTTTGCATTATGAAAAGAGTTTAAAGATAATTGGTTTTAAATATAGAACCTCATCTAATGATTCTGCAGATAATATAGAAATTATAAATGCCATTCGGAACCTGGGTAATGAGCTAGTCACCATGAAAATGAAGTTAAATGATCAACCCTCTTCCTCAAATAACACTTCTTCTAGGTTGGGTAAAGTATAAAAATGAATCTGGTAAAATCAAAATTGAACCTAAGGAAATGTACTGCGGGGTATGTGAGTTAGATCATGATCCTGAAACATACAAAGCTGCTAAAAAAATAAGAAAATTTGTGAAGGAAATACTATGGTAGATATGTGTAGTTTTGTTGATTCTAATGTGAATGTAGTGTAGACTCGTTCTAAGAATCATTCCAAGAATGATGGTCAAATAAATAAAAATATTGATTATTCCAAGGGAAAATAGAAGATTGATTCAGATAACAAGACAAAACCACAAGATAACCAAAAATTAGGTAAACATATTTTTTACAAAGTTCCTTCTAGTTTGAATAATGCTCAATAGTATCCTTATAAGGGTAAACCATTTGTAAAAACAACTATATTCTCTACTAGGTATGATATTTTAGCTTATATGAATAATTCTAGGAGCAGCCTGAATATGTTTGAAAGTCTTGGTTTTCCTGGTCAGTTTGAAAAGTTAGAGGCTTCTTATAAAAACATATCTCAGTCAAAACACTTAATGGTTTTTCAAGAATATGAAACTGACAATGAGGATGGTAATAAAAATTGTAAGTGTTGAATCATTCTAATTCAGCACCTGATTACATCCCTCCTTTCTATATATTGGTCAAAATTCATATTAAAAAAAATCATTCGTAATTGTATTCTAGATACAAGAGCATCAAAAAAACATTATGCCTAAATCTATTGTTAATCAATTGGGCATATTTTATGAGCATGATAATAGGAAGTTGATTGGTTTTGATTCTCATCATACTAAATGTTGTGGCTAATTTAAACACATAGTTATTAAGATAGCACACGATGAAAGACTTGAGTTTATTATAAATGTGCATACCTTTGATATTCTTGCTAATTATGTTATGTTTCTGATAATAATGGTCTAGCTTAGATACCAAATGATAGAATAGAATAAGATTGCAATGACCAAAGAGAGACGAAAGCCTCACAAATATTATTGATCATGAAATCAGATTACATAACAATGCAAGAGCTGTAATATTTATAGATATTAGACAGTCTCATATGGATAGACATGACACCCTAGCAGACACAAACTACGAGATGATAAGACCCATCTCACATGCACATGTAATTACTACTAATACCAATATTGAATGTTATCCAACATAACAATATTAAATGCAAGTCACTAGACTAGCGGGCACATGTTGCACATTATTAAATAAAAGACAATGCAATAAATATGCCTATGCTAAATTATGCTAACATTCCCCCCCTTAATTTTGCATAGTTTCCAATGAAGTGGAGAGGAACTCTCTAAACAGTGTGAATTTGTCACGTGCAAGTGACTTAGTGAAAACATCTGCCTTCTGTTCAGCTGTAGGACAAAAATGGAGCTATATGTTATGCTTCAAGACATGCTCACGTATGAAATGAACCTGTACTTCAATATGCTTAGTTCTCTCATGAAATATTGGATTGCGAACAAGCTTCAGAACTCCTTCATTATCAACATATACTGGAGTAGATTTTTGTTGTGGTAGACCAATTCCTTCCAGTATTCAGCGTAGCCATATTGCTTCACAAACAGCTTCACCTGCAGCTCGATACTCTACTTCTGTAGAAGAGCGAGAAACAAAGTTCTATTTCTTACTTCCCCATGATATCGGTCCAGATCCCATAAAGAAGATGAATCCTGATGTTGACTTCCTATCATCCATGTTTCCTACATGATCTAAATCTGAATATCCTGTCAAGAAGAAATTGTCATTCTTCTTGTACTCTAGACCAAGGTCAACTGTACCCTTTAGATATCTTAGTATTCTCTTTTCTACTTTCCAATGACATATTTTCAGTTCTTGCATGAAGCATGATAAATAGCTGACTGCAAAGCTGATATCTGGTCTAGTATATGTTAGGTAAATGAGACTCCCGATCAACTCCCGATAGAGAGTTGCATTCACCAGTGGTGATGGATCAGAATGAGATAACTGAAGTCTCGCTTCCATAGGTGTATCAATAGGAGTGCATTCCATCATCTTGAATTTATCAAGTGTTGTCTTGGTGTATTTCAACTATGACACAAAGATATGATTCTCTTTTTGCCATACTTCCAACCCAAGACAATAGTGCATGAGCCCGAGATCTGTCATGTCGAACGATTGATTAAAATCCTTCTTTGTTGGATCGATCATCTTCACAGAACTTCCTGTAATGACTAGATCATCGACATAAACAACCACAATGACAATCTCCCCCCTTGCTTTTTGAGGTAGAGATTGGGGTCATAATGATTCCTTTCGAATCCATGACTTATGAGATTCTCATCAATTTTGACGTACCATGCCCGGGCTGCCTGTTTTAGGCCATATACAGATTTTATGAGTCTGCATACCATCATCTCTTTTCCTAGTATTACATAACCCTTTGGCTGAGTCATATAGACTTCTTCTTGCAAATCTCCATTAAGAAAGGCACTTTTCACATCCATTTGGTGGACTTTCCAACCAAATTGTGTAGCTAGAGCAAAGATCATCCTGATTGTCTTGATCTTGGCTGAGGGAGCAAATGTCTCCTCATAATCAATGCCTTCTTGTTGTGCATACCCCTTTGCTACAAGCCTTACTTTATACTTGTCAATAGTCCCATCTGATTTGTACTTAGTCTTGAATATCCATCTACATCCAATGGGTTTCTTCCCTGGTGGAAGGTCGACAAGTTGCCATGTGTTGTTCTTCATCACTGACTGATACTCTGAATCCATGGCATCTTTCCAAGCTTTTGATTGTAGGGCTTCCTGAACTGTAGATGGCTCAACTGTTTCAACAACTCTGCTCATTAGGGCATAATTGACCTCTTCACGAGCTTGACTGCGAGTTCTAGGTCTAGGATTGGACGATGTGCTAGGTGCTTCATCCAAATTTGCATCTCTTATTAATTGAGTATACCATTTAGGTAACTTATTAGTTGTTCCATTGGATTGTGGTGGATTCAATTTTTCACCATCATCCAATTCATCACTGTCATCTTCAATGGGAACATCAAATTCTGTCTTCACAAGAGGTGTATTCTACATGTTTGTTGAGTTGTTGAGTAGAGCATCTACTTGTTTCTTCTCAAAGAACTCAACATCCCTACTTGTGTATACTTTCTTTGCTTTCGGATCCCATAATTTGTACCCAAGTGCTTCTTCATTGTATCCAATGAATATCAGTTTCTCAGCTTTCATATCCAACTTGTTCCTATTCTTCTTGGGTATGTGCATGCTAGCTTTACACCCAAATACTCTTAGGTGTGCAATTGATGGTTTCCGATTTGACCATGCTTCTTGAGGTGTCACTCCTTCAAGAGCTACTGTGGTCACTTTGTTCAACAAATAGACTGCAGTTCTTGTAGCTTCTGCCCAAAATGTCTTTGTTAAACCTGAGTCGTCAATCATACATCACACCATTTCCATGATAGTACGATTCCTTCTCTCAACTATACCATTCCATTGTGGTATGTGAGTAGGAGGCATTTGTCTACGAATCCCATGAGCTTCCAGGTAAGTCTTGAACTCATTGCTTGTGAATTCCCCCCCTCGATCTGAGCGGAGAGTTTTGATCTTGTGACCAACTTCATTCTCAACAAGTGCTTTGAACTTCTGAAATGTCTCAAAGGCTTGACTCTTGTTTCTTAGACAATATATCCACATCTTTCTTGAGTAGTCATCAACACAAAGCATGAAGTATTGACATCCAGAATGACTTGGTTGCATGGGCCCGCAAAGATTGGTGTGCACCAAATCAAGCTTTCCCTTAGCTCTATATGTGTTCTTTTGGAAGGGTACTCTGTGTTGCTTTCGAGCTAGGCAATTGTGACACTTGTCAGTGTTGTGCTTGAGTGTAGGCAATCCTTTCACCATGTTTCCCTTTTGAAGTGTTTGGAGATAGCCAAAACTGATGTGACCATATCTACGATGCCATAGTTCTACAGATTGCATGTCTTTGGCCACTAGAGCTTGATCATCCTTGTGGACAAAATCAAGTTGGAACATGCGTCCCACATTGGAGAATTTTGCTACAATCTTGGAACCTCTTGACTTATCTCTTATCAAGCACACTTTTTCTCCATTATTACTGTCAAAATCCAACTTCAAGTTGTGATCAAGGAGTTGACTAACTAATAGCAAATTCTTGTTCAACCCAGGTACATACAATACATTTGTGATTTTGCAGTCATGTTTTCCAAGAGGTAGTGAAATGTTTCCAATCCCCTTGACATTGTATGATGAGTCATCACCTAATGACACATGGTTCTTGTTAGGTGCGTCACGTAGTGTGTAGAACCAATCCTTACGTCCAGTCATGTGTCGAGTTACACCCGAGTCAACATACCAGATATCTTGTGTGGACTTGGTTTCTTCATCAAATTGAGCAGAATACATGTGGTGTCCTTCATCTGAATCATCCTCATGTTCGGCAATGTACCCTTGTTGTTTGGGTTTTCTTTGCCAATTACCATTTTTCTACCATTGATTGTTGTTGTCGTTGGACTTCCCTTTATTTGAATTATTGTTACCCTATTGGTTATTGGGTTTTGAATTGCTTGATGAACCCTTTTTTTAGGAATTGTACCAACAATGTTTGATGTCATGTCCCCCTCTATTGCAAATGGGACACTTCTTGGTGTTGTCTCGTTGACTTTGATTTTGTTGGGACTTCTTGTTATTGGACTGAAATATCCCCTTTCCTTTATGATTGGAAGATAGTGCTTGCTCATCTTCATGATATTTTATGTTCATTGCCTCTTCTTGTTGGAGTAGATTGACCAACTTCTCAAAGGTGACTGTGTGTTCACTCATATTGATAGTTGTCACAAAGATTCTATAGGAAGGAGGAAGTTCTCGCAACACAATTGGTACAAGGTCTTCATCACTTATCTCTTTTCCCAATGCCAATAGAGATGCCCTCAAAGTAGCAACTCGTCTCAAAAAAACTTCAACCTTCTCATTGTGCTTGAACTTGAGAGTATGTAGTTGTGATAGTAGGTTGAGGATGGCATTCTTGTTCTTTGCCTCATAGACTGTGCTCAACTTATCCCATGCATCCTTGGCCGATGTGGCATCTCTATTGTGGGGCTGCACATTGTCCGTTACACTAAACAAGATGATCAACTTGGCCTTTTGATTGGCCCTGTCAAATTGAACTTGTTGTCTTCCATCATCAAGTGATCTTGTTGTTTTTCCATCTACAACTGTCCATAGGTCTTCAAACTCAAGTAACACCTTGATCTTCGGTTTCCATGCAGCATAGTTGTCTCCTCTAAGCATTTGTGAATCTGGCAAGAAGAAATTTGGTGCTTGTGCACCCATTTCTGTAATCTGAATTTCTGAAACTCTGAATTTCTGACAAAGGGTAAGGCTCTTATCACTCCAGGTTTATGGTCTCCCTCTCAATATACCATCAGGCCGATATACCAAACCTTTCTATATATGTTCCCTTTCGATATACCCATCGGTACGTGGAAGAAGATCACCCTTTCAATATACCCGTCAGTACAGAAAGAGGTGTTAACGCACATGAAATAATTTAGTACGTGGTACGTAGACAGTACGGAGAGGGGTTTGTGCAAGCACAAACGGATGGGAGGGCTCAAATATGTGTGTATTGTGTCCTTATTACTCCCCGTCGATTTTATAGGGTCAATGCCCAGATGACGTTTAGGCAGCTGTGTTAGGCGTTAAGTGCAGTAGTAGTCGCGACGGTATCACCCGTAAGCGCTTCCTAGAGGCACCGTATATACCGAACGCTGCTATGAGATCAAAGATCTCGTGCAATAGAACCAAACATAAAATGAAAAATTTGCACTTTTTTTTCCACTTTATGCACCAAGATTAGGACAACATGCTCCAAAAGTATATCAAAATGAAATTTTTGTGTCCCCACTCTTTAGAAAAAAGGGTCTAGAATCAAAAAATACACAATTTAGGCCAAAAATATTTTTTACCCCCAATAGGTGTTTTTCCGCTAAATTTAGCAGTGACTCTAAATGTGTTTGGAGAGCTTCTAAATTTAGAAATCTCCCAAAATTTAGTAATTTCTCCAAATTTAATAAAAAAAATAATTTAATAAAAAATATGGAGAGAGTGGGAATCGAACCGCTGACCTGTTTGTTCCCAAGATCCAAACAAACAATCTGAATATTGTTTTCAGCTTTTCTCACAAACCGTGATCTAGGTTTTTCTAAAATTTTGACAGCAGCATCATACAATATTTTTCTTGAAACCCACAAAATTTCAGAAGAATCAGAATCTTTGTTTTTGATATCTTACCAAATTACCAGCTAGATCTGATTTTTTTTAGAAAAAAATGATCTGACTTGTACAGACTTTTCGTCATATGTAGATGCCGAATCTGAAGATGATGCAAACTGCAAAGTTGTGCGCCTCCTTCTTATCTTTCCAGAAAAAAAATAGCACATCAATATGACACTGTATGAAAAAGTTATGTCCTTTTTTCTAAGAGCTATCTGCTAGAATTTTATTGACGGGACTGCTTCAACCTTTGCTCCCGAATTCTTCACACGTCCACTTTCAGATCTGATTTTTTTTTAGATCTGATCTTTTTTTTTTCTTTTGATCTGCAATTTTTTTCAAGATCTCTCTCCTTTTTTTTTTTAAGATTTTTTTTTTTTTCACAAATCTTTTTTTTTTTAGATCTGCAATTTTTTCCAAGATCTTTCTCATTTTTTTTTAAAGATCTTCAAATCTGAAATATTCCGCCAATATGTTAGATCAATTGGCTATGCCAATGACTAATAAAAAAAATTTACCTTCCAAATAAGTGGATAGGTCAAATTTTAGTTGATGGATGCTTGGGAGGAATGGAGGCTGCGGGATGCTTCAATGGCTCTCCTTCGATGCAAATCTTCTTCTCCAATGGATCCTCACCAATAGTGCTCCTCTTCAACCTTGTTTGGATAGAACATGCTCTGATACCAAATGATAATAATGGTATAGCTTAGATACCAAATGATAGAATAGAATAAGATTGCAATGACCAAAGAGGGACGAAAGCCTCACAAATATTATTGATCATGAAATCAGATTACATAACAATGCAAGAGCTGTAATATTTATAGATATTAGACAGCCTCATATGGATAGACATGACACCCTAGCAGACACCAACTACGAGATGATAAGACCCATCTCACATGCACATGTAATTACTACTAATACCAATATTGAATGTTATCCAACATAACAATATTGAATGCAAGTCACTAGACTAGAGTGCACATGTTGCAAATTATTAAATAAAAGACAATGCAATAAAATGCAATAAATATGCCTATGCTAAATTATGCTAACAGTTTCTTGGAAGAGATTGGTCACAAGCTACATGATATTTTGTTGGAAAGGACCTTACTTGGGCACTGGTTGGGAAATTCATTGCTTTTATACATAGAGAGGAGTGGTTAGGAATACCAATTGAAGGAGTTTCATCACACATTTCTTCAGTTGAAATTGGTATGGGAACCTATTTTTTGAAGAAAAACCACTGGGCATGAATTAGTGTGCATTAAAAATTTTCATTCACTTGTCTTTTAACCATTCATTATCCATTCATCAACATATAGATTAAACAGTGATTAATCTAACACATGAGTATGCACCATAAGAACACATGAACACCATATTAAAGTGGGAAACCTTTATAGAGAATAAAACCCACTAAAAAAATATTTATTACAACAATGAATCAAATTTAGTTGAGTAGGTCAACCCAACAAGGAGCACTAACCCCTAAGTTTACACCAACCTCACAAGGAACACCAGCCCCTAGATTTAGTAGAGCACAAACCCTACATGAAGTCACCAACCCCATACATGACTTAGCAACAAATCAGCCGCCCAAATTTATTTTTCACCTATGTAATGTTTCCACAACTGATTATGGTAGTTTTCTAGCTCTCTTTTCTTCAATCTTCTTCAAATCTACCCTCTAGGCTTCTTCGCTCATGCGCTTATTCATCAAGTTGATTAGGTCATTTGACATATCTCTCCAATAGCTAAACACTCTCAATAATATCATGAAATAATATTTTCCCTCTCTTTATGGTACTAAATACCTTATTCACCTCCTCAAACTACCCTTTTTCTTGCACTTTCTCATCCTCTCTCAACTACAACAAATAGGCCTAAGAACATGCATATATACATGACATAAGCATAAAATACATCTAAGTCAGCCATCATAGGGAAACTACACTTTAATTAACATTATTATATTATAATGACACCATACAAAAGACCACTTAGGTTGGCAATAGCATATACACACTCAAACCCTTCATTAGGACACAAGTAGGCCTAATACACTCAAATTGAACTCTCACCAAAACCAAGTCTTCTTGAGCTAACATGAGCTTCAAAAAAATATGAAACCAATTACATATTTTTTTCAAGTCTTATACCAACCTCCAACAAGCTTGTACACCTATGCATCGTCATATCATGTCATGAAGCCACCATTAAGAACAACTATCCTCATTAGATTTGTGACCTACAAAAAATAGTCCTCAAAGATGAAGCTCAAACCAATACCAAAACACCTCAACCTGCAAGTATGAAACATGAATAGAAATATCATGACCTCAGGATCATCAAAAAAATCATTAGACAACATCACTTGGACTTTAAGTGCTCAAGAACACCTATGTAACTAGGACCACCAAAATTGTCATAAAATACCCCAAAACCAGTCTTCCTATATTGACTTGCACAAAACCCCTAAGGGCTTCAAATTGTTATGAAACCACTCCAAGAATGTAATATATATTCCTAACTACCATGAAGATCTTGGACCACCATGCAGAGTTCCCACATGTAAATGAGCACAAGAAATTCCTTCTCAATTTGGGTTTCTCAACTCTAAGAACTCTATAGAGGCAAAAACATAATTTCTTGCTTAATTATGCAAACCAAGACCTAAAAATTCACTCAAAATTCTAAAAAAACTTACACAAATTTCCCATTTCTTAACTTTTCATCTCCAAGATGAGATCATACCTACTCACCCCATTAAGGCACCTAAGGCTTAAGAATAGGTTTAGGTACATACCTAGAAAACATGACCAAAACCTCATACCTACACTCTAAGACACTTGTCAGTGTCTTGACACCTCATCTTCATGCTTTCCATGCTCTCACTATGCATAAACATCTTATACATACCTAATAACCACCATGACACACCATCATTCTGACTAGGACTCCTAACTGGGCATCTTGAACATGTTGGCTTCTTCTGTGTTGATCACCTCATGAATTTTCCACTTTTTCCCACCAAAAAAATCCTTCAACAAGATTCATGACATCACCACAACATTGCATCACTCTTACAAGACGTCACACTTACTCAAGACACCTCATCAATGACAATAAGACTAAACAACTCAACTTGACATCAACACAACACATGACATCAATGGCTAACACTGGCAATCAACCTTCATCTTCCTTTCTCCTTTTAAAATCAATGACAACACCAATTTCCAATAATCTCCCCCTTTTTCATTAATGGAAAACACATAAAGCTCATTTTCTCAAGCCATCAGCACATTCTCTCCTTTTTGGTCAACATTAATGATAAAGTGTCATACATGCAACATCTCATTTCTCCTTATTCTAACATCACACTAGAGCTCACCATTTGGTTGGAAACATCAAACAAACAAAAAAATGTCCATTTGACCTCCTTCTTCTTTATTTTGACTCTTTTTAGAGCAACATATCTCCCCTTATAAAATTCATACCTTCAAAGAAATTCCTTCTAATCTGAGAAAAAATATGACTTCAAACCTTGATCAAGCACCCCTCAACACATAACTGATACAAATAGCTAAATAAACACACTTTGGGCTCATACCTTGCTTATGTAGACAACTTAGACTCATCATGTATATTATGACCATTTTGACTCTTTACCACCATAGGTTTTTGAAGCTCCCCCTGGGAAGATGCATATGGAAGCATTATAAGACCATTCTCCCCCTCACTCAAACGTATCTTCTTCAACTAGTACTAATTACTTGAAACAATCAACCATCAAAAAAATTCTCATCTTACCAACAACATTATCACACTATCCACACATATTTTTTACTCTATTTTCCGTTTTGACACTATAGCTTGCTCATGGAGTTCATATACCAACTACTTAGCTCCCCCTAACTTCTAGACATCCCAATGATATCTATATACCAATTCAAATCTTCACAAACTTTCCCACTTGATGCAACAGATGTAAATATTCTTATAACAATTCAAAGGACTCCTACATTGTCTTCATAGAATAATTCAAATGAACTTCTCAAACCTCTACAAATAAGTATTGACTTATGATCACACCAATAAACTCAAACACTTCCATACCTTAATTCATCAATAGTCTAAGCCTATAATCTCCTCCTCATACCATGATTTCCTCTTGATCAAAATCTTAAAATTTATTCATCATGACTCCATATTTAGTTAGAGATAGTCTGTCATGTGAGATATTATTTCAAGACACCAAATTAGGAACTCTATGATGTTCCACTATGATATCTCAATTCAAACACCCTTCTATAGGTTACAAAACCACACACTTGATTATACCAATCTTCTTCATGACATCACCACAACACTCCATCACTCTTATAATTCACCACACTTACTCAAGAAACTTCATCAATGAGAACAAGACCAAGCAACTCAACTTGACATCAACATAACACATGACATCAATGATTGACACTACCAATCAATCTTCATGTTCCTTTATCCTTTTGAAATCAATGACATATATTAACATCAATGAAAACAATAATTTCCAACACCTATGACTTTAATTCCTTCTATATTTATGTTTTTGATGATGAAGATCACCAACATGCTAGATTACTACCTTCTGGTGATATTTATCTTATGTGTTTTGACGGTGCATGCTATCAAAGTGGAAATAAAGCTGGTATAGTTATTAAATCACCTATTCGTAGAAAATTTAATTATACATTTCAGTTTTCATTTGAAGAAACAAATAATATTGTTGATTTTGAAGTTTTGCGTTTGGGTTTACAACAAGCTTTGCATTTAAACATTAAGAAGTTAGAATTTTTTGGTGATTTAGAACTTGTAATAAGACAATTTAAAAGTATTTATAAGACTAATCAGACCCGTATTCATTGTTATATACAAAAGGTTTGGTATTTGATTGAACAGTTTGAAACTTTCAACATCAACCATGTCTTTAGAGAATTTAATTCAAAAGCTAATAAACTTGTCATTTTTTCCTCTAACCCCTCTTGTGCTAATCAAATTAACTATATTTTTAAAGAAGTGTGTAGGCCTGTGATTCCTAAAGTTGAAACTAATTAGACGATTTTCTCTTGTGATGAACATATTGATGCATTTTTTCAAGGGAATTATTTTGATGATGATGACTATGTACTTAATTGTGGCGATTACTTGCAATTATCTAGTAACAAATTGTTTTTTGGTTTGGTGAGCTTATATTCTATGTTTTCTCTACATAACCAACCCAATATTTATTCTTCTTTTGAACCTTATAGAAGGATTATAGGTGAAACCATTTTTTTTAACTTTGGTACAAAAGAGGAACCTAAATATGTTTACCTTCGTGTTTGTTTAACTTAAAGGGAGAAAAGCACTTTTTGTAAAACTATTGAAAGAATTCATTGATGTCCTATCATGGTCATATAAATATTTGAAGGTATACAATACACATATCATTAAACATGACATCCCTACCAAACCTGGAATAAAAACCATACGTCTGAAGCCTAGGACAATAAGCCCCTTTATTGAAAGACACCATTAATAAGGAACTCAAGAAAATGCTTGAAGGAGCTGTCATTTATCCTATATGATATTCTATTTGGGTTGATAATTTAGATCATGTGCATAAGAAAAATGGATACATTTGTCTCTGTGTTTATTTTAGAGATTTAAATCATGCAAGTACTAAAGATAACTTTGGTTTAGCAAATATTGATCAAATTTTGCAGCAATTCACCGATTCAGAAATGATGCATCTTTTGGATCGATTTTCTAGTTATAATCAGGTTTTTGTAAATCTTGATGATTGGCACAAAACTAATTTTACCACACATAAAGGTACCTTTTCTAACAATCATATGCCTTTCGGTTTAATTAACACATGTGCCACTTTTCAAAGATCAATGCATGTTTCTTTTAATGATTTGATTGGAGTTATTATTCAAATTTATCTTGATGATTTGACTATGTATTCTCTTAAAAGGAAGAAGCATTTAAATCATCTAAGATATTTTTATTCACTACTGCAAGTTTGGCATTTCCTTAAATCCAAAAAATCAATTTTTGGAGTTACCAAAAATAAGTTATTGGGTCACATTATCTCAAAGAATGGTATCTCCACTGATCCAGAAAGGGTGAAAGCTATCAAAGAATTAAATCCCCCTAAGAATGAATCTGGTTTACATTTATTTTTTATAAAAATTAACTTTGGGCGTAAACTCATATCTGAATTTTCTAATAAATTTGTTCCCTTACCGATTTTACTTAAAAAGAATCACGTTTTTTTTGGGACACTCATGCAGATTCTACCTTTGTTGATGTGAACGATGATATCACTTTAGCACCCATTTTGTCGAGCCTAATTTGTCTAAACCTTTCATTCTTTATATTAATGCAATTAATAAAGCTTTGGGTATTTTTCTAACTTAGTATTTTGAAGAAAAAGATGAAAATCTCATTTCTTATTTCAATTAAACTCTTAAAGATGCAGAAATAAGGTATCCATTAATTGAAAAAATTGTCTTAATGTTAGTCAGTGAAAGTACAAATATTTGTTAATTGGAAATAAAATTGTTGTTTTCTCTAATGTCCTTGTGTTAGCATATTTTCTTAAAAAATATGTCATTGATGGAAGATTAGCTAAATGGATTATCAAAATTTAGTAGTTTGACCTAGAATTTTAAACCTGTAAGACTATTAAAGGAAATGAGTTTGTTAAGCACTTGGCTGAGAATGTTTATTATGTTGTTAATTTTTTTATTTTAGTCGTAGATAAGGTTTTACATGGTGCTCCTCATTTTATGACTATGACAAGTGTTGATGTGTTTTCCAGATTTAATATAGGTTTTTCCATTCAAGAATGGGATTGCTTGTTGTCACAAGATGACCAGTATCATGATCTTGTTTATTACTTTAAAAATAAGTCATGTCTTGAATACTTAAACAAAATACAACGAAGAGAACTTTGGTTTCAAGCTCTTAAATTTGTGCTTTTGGAAAATTTTCTATTTTTAGAAATCATGATGGTATCCTTTTCAGACATTTAACACATGATCAAACTAAACACGTGTTGTGTACTTGTCATGAAGGTGTTTTTCGTGGTCACTATGTTATTAAAACAACTACTCATAAGATCTTACATGTAGGTTATTATTGGCCTACATTATTTAAGGATGTTTACCATTTGGTTAGATCATATACTCCTTGTCAAATGTTTATTGGTCGTGAGTGTTTACCAACCATTCCATTCAACCTCATCATTCAAGATAAGCCCTTTAACAAATGGGGAATTGATTTTACTTATGATATGCATCCCCCTTCTTTGTCTAGTCATAGATATATCTTAACAGCTATAGATTATTTTACTAAATGGACTGAGGCAATCGCCTTAAAAAATTTGTTACTAGTGAAATTGTTAAATTCTTTGAAAACCATATTTTTCTCATTTTGGGGTCCCTCGAGAAATTATACCAAATAATGGTCTACAATTTATTGTTGAAGAATACTTGGATCTTCTCAGTAAATATTCAATTATTTTGAATCATTCGTCCAAATATTACCCATAGGGTAATGGAAATTTTGAATCGACGAATAAAATTTTGATTCACATCATGAAAACTCTTGTTAATAGTAGTAAAAGAAATTGGAATTTGAAAAAAAATTAAGCATTATGGGATGACAGAACTACAACTAAAAAAATTAGTAGTTTCTCACCTTTTATGTTTGCTTATGGTTTTGAAGCTACTATTCTTGTCGAGTTACATATTTCTTCTACACATACTGATTTGGATGACTTAGATGAGTTACACTTGCGTTTGGATGAATTAACTGTTTTAGATCAAACGAGAGTTACTGCATTGTAAAAACTTGAGAAAGGGAAGGAATTACTTAAAAGGTTATTTGACAAAAAGGTTACAGTTAAGAATTTTCAGGTTAGAGACCTCATTTTATGTTAGGACAATGCTAGAGAAAATCCTAGAAAATCATCATAAATTTTACTCCCTTTGGATTGGACCTTACCAAATTGCTTTAATGTTGGGAAATAATGCATTCCACTTTAGAGAATTTTACTATGATTGGTTACATTTTACAATCAACGGTCAACATTTAAAACATTATTATAATTGAATTTCATGAGCTTATATATTATGTACAGATTGGTTTGTATGTTTCCTTGGTTTCTTTTGTTTTCTTGCTTGTGTTTTTGTTTTCTTGATGTGCTATTATAATCATGAAGCTTATTGTAGACACCTATAGTTTGATCAAAACAAATTTATTACTAACATTGCACTAACTATTCTACTCCCTGCAAATTGATGACACTTCGTCAATTAGGCTCTTTTTCCCTTCAATCCCTCTTAAGTGACCAGTATACATAAATTAAGCCTCTTATCCTATAGTTGACTAATAAATCTCCTTATTATCTAGATCCCACTTCCAATGCTTCCAAAATCAATCAAAACCTCCTCTAATTGCTCCCAGAAAGCTACCTAAACATACTTGGGATCCATAATTAATCCTACAAGATTAATTAGTCTCTAATCCTAGTCAAATCTTACTTTGACTTGCTAAAAGTGCTTTTTGTACTTACCTTTTATCCCACATGCATCCAAAACATCCCTTTCTTGAAATCAGAAAGCTATAAATAGACTCCTCCTCCTTATTTAAAATAGAACACTTCTCCTCTTCTAACATAAACTATAGGCAAATAGGATTAGAGTATTACTTCCATTGTTATTAATCTATTACCTTCTATTACATATTCCAAACTCAAGCTTGGGTAAATGAGGGTAACCATATGGTCTTGTAGCTTTTAATAGTGAGCCTTCACTCTCAAAACCTTGGGCATCAAATAATCAAATTTAATTGTTAGGATCTTCATAGGTTCATGTTTTATAGCATTCAAATAGTCGAGAGTAGATGTATATATGTTTAGTTTGATGTTTTGTCAAAGTTATGATGTATGCATAGGAGTAGCTCTTGTTTATCTCTTATCTTGATGGTTTGTAGTTGATTTAGTTAAGCTTTTAGGTTTCTTTAGTGTTCTAGCCTCATTTATATAGCTTTTCAAACTTACTCATGTTCACATATGGCACGCCTTGTGGGAGACTTACTCCATGGTCTCTAGAAGTTGTTTTTTAAGCTTTTTACTTCAAGTTCTAACCATGTCCATGCATTTTGAAGGTTAACTAGTGTGGCTTCAAGAATTTTAATAATCTTAAAAGTAGTAAATCTTCCTTTTGCATGCAGATTTTTTGGGTTTATGTTAGAAATTGAATTAAAAGGAAAGAATCTAACATGTTTACAGTTTTAGATTTCTATTTCTTGTCATTTTTGTGCTTTTTCAGGCCCACACTCAGGTGTTTTGGATGGGCGTGCACATCGAAAATGCATGAAAACCTGTTTGATAACATGCACACACGTCCCTAGGGACACGCATACGTTTCCCTAGCCGTGCACCTGTTACCTTGTACTTTTTGACCCCCTATGTCAATAATTTAAACTAGAGCTATGCATATGTCATGAATAGCTTGCACATGCTTACATGCACGTGCATATGTCTCTCAGGACACACAGGTGTTTATTAAACTATGTGTCAACTCATCTTTTTACCTTGCATGTGCATATACTTTCAAACGCGTGCACATGCTTAAAAGAGTGTGCAAGTTTCATTCTACCCACGCAGGTGTAATTGCTCATGTCTTTTCCACAGATCTGCACACTTTTCATTTTAGGCGATGCACATGTTATTAGGAGCACGCACATGTCATAAAGGGCACACAGGTGTTGTTGTTAAAATCAAATTTTGTTCTAACACTTTCAGGGGTTGATTCTTTGAATTTTCTAACACTTTGTAGGTTTTTATTGATACTAATCAGTGGTTTTGCAGGTTACTTTGATAATATTGTAGTTTTGTGCTAACTTTACTTAGTTGAGTTGATGAATGTTACCTTTTTATTTATAAGGTTTTGAAATGTGTATGCTCTTCCCTCGCACCTTCTAGGTGATCTTGGGAATAAAAAACATTTCAAATACCTTCTTTATACTTTCACAAACACTTCAATTAAGTTTTCTAACAAGAAAGAACTTCAAATTTGGTTTAAAAAAGAACTTATTTTTTGCAATTTGATTGAGTGTTTTCCATTTTTGCAAGATTAGTGAGGTATTTTGTTGTGTATGCTCTTTCCTTGCATCTTAGGATGATCTAGGAAATCAAAAATGATATTTCTATCTCCTTTATATGATGTTTTGATCACTTGGAAAATTACTAATCTTTGTTTGAAGGACCAAATATCACATGTCAAAGAATTAGAGTCTAAAAAAAGGCTAACTCATTTCTTTTAGGTTTCCAAATGGTGTGCGACAAAAACCACATTAATCTTAAAAGATAAAAAATACACCATATTCAACACACTTGATTTGCAGGTTTGGATAAGGGTATGCCTTGTCCACTTTAAACTAGGACATAACCCCCTTGGCATAAGCCTTAAACTACAACAAAGGGGGTGGTCCTAGGAACCCCAAAGTAATCCACACAAGAGGGAACCTTGTGGATGAAATGGGAAGTGTTCCACTTACCCACTTGACTAGATTTTACTTGTGAGTTTAGCACCAAAACATTCTCCATTGTCAACCCCAGTGAAAGATATGCATGAACGCATTCATTTCTCATCGTATTTGAAGGGGGTAAAGTAAAGCTCGAGATACTCCAATATTAGTTCAGTGAAAATTTCTTGGTAAATCAAGCTCACAAAGGGTGTTTGTGGTACCTAGTTGAGAGAACCACCTAGGAAATCCATATTATCTTAGAGCCCACTTTTCCATATCAATCCATCATGTTTTATAGAGCTCTCACAAAGTGATGACTTTATTGGATTCAAAAGCTTGTTTTTTGAACAAGGTGAGATTCCACTTAAGTTGAAACTAAGTGTTATTCATCATGAAACTCTACGAAAGTGTCACTTTGTCGTAGTTCTTCACTTACCCTAAGGTAAGGTGAAACTCTGCCAAAGTTACTACTTAGTTTGTTTCATCATCACTTGGTCTACACCTTTGTTATCTTGTTTCTCATTTGGGAAAAAATAGAAACAATGCGTGTGGGTACCACTAAAAATAATCATGTCCACCACTTTTGTAGTCTACTTACATGACTAGGTTGCACTGTCCGGAATGCAAGTGTTGAAAGTGTGAATGGTACGTCATCATGTTCTAGTAGGCCCTATGTCTCAAAATCATATTGAGACACATTATTGACGTAGTTAGGCTTGATTCATCTTTTTATCTCCCTTAGACGTGTTACTTTGTCTGCATTACATCAACACAATTATGATACTTACACCTCATTCCTCGTGAACGTGATCTAAGTGTCCGCATTGTGGCATTGTGCTGCCTACATCTTAACAAATCCTTAGTATACTTACACTTAGTTTTATTTCAAACATTACCTCAAATATTGAAGAGTGGTGGTTATGTTGTTTGTGTATCATATCCATATTATTTCAATGCTAAAACCTTACTTTCTCTTGAAACTTGGTTAACATACCTTAGTAGTATTGTTGTGTTTCTTACATACATAATTTCTACCTTTTAGGACTTAGGTCTTGCTTGTTTCTAAACTTTTCATAGTATCCTTTGATTGGGAGTCACATCTACCCCTTGTTAATACTTACACCATGTTCATCTTGAACTTGACATAAGTGTTGACATCGAGTTGATCATTTATACATCAAACTACCACTGAGAAAACATAAGGTGTAAACTGTTGGTTGATTGACTGGTTTACTCATAGACTTGCATGATTGTTCCTTGTGTGATAACAATAACATAGACTTATATCTAGGAAAAATCATTAGATTATTTTATTCTTTAACCCATTATTCATTAAAACATTGATTGGTGAAACATTGAGACTTTACAACATGTTGTCACCTAGGTTTGCTATGCACTAGACACTTAGACACTTGATTACACTTACCTAGTATAGAAGAGACTAGTGATGCCACCTATCACAAAAATGGCATCTAAGAGAATTGAACATGAATTAGAGTTAAATCCTTTTAGCACAACTATCCCTTTAGTGGTCACAACTTAGGTCCCCTCTTTTTGGAGGTTAAAGACATAAAAGTATTAATTGACCATAGTGGGGATGATACTGATTCATCTGAAGAGAAACACACCCTTGATCTCTCTTGCTTTGATGAAATCCTATATCTATAATAGAGATCAAGTACTCACATGAGTCCTAGAACTAGGAGCCAAATTACCACAAGAATGTGAAGTGATCTATTAAAACCATTAACCAAGAAGGAGAAAGAGCCACAACGACCTCCCCTTATTGACATGGATAATCCTTTTGATGGAGGATACGCTTCCACTTTTGGTGCTCATAATAAAAAATTTGAGAGTGAAGGGCCAAAACAAATAGATGGTTCTCAGAGACCATACTTTAAATCCTCTCACAAAGTTAGGATTGAACATGAACACAAGGAGTTACCTCCTCAATATGATGAAGAAGATGATCCTCAAGATGAAGAAGGAGGTTATACAAAGACAAGATACTAAAGCTTAGTCAAAATTTAGAGAACTTAGGTTCCTCGAGCAAAGAGTACACGTAAGGAAAAACTTAAATCCAAATCTATGGTGAATTTCACACCGAAACCTTACGATGAATGAAACATTAAAGGTTACTCAAGTGAATAGACCATCATCCCCTACGAAAGAGAAACTCATTACACAAGAGTTGCAATCCATGAAGAACATGCTCACAACCCTCTAAGAGAGTAATGTAGGTCATAGTAAAAAGTACCAATATGAAGAACTATGTCCTTATCCCTTTGATAGAGACATGTTACGAGTGTCATTCCCTAAAAACTTTGATTGTCCTAAATTTGAAAAATATAAAGGTAAAGGTGATCCTCATGATCATATTAAAGACTTCTACATGGCTTTCTAGGAAGTAGCTTTTAGCGAAAACTATCTCATACATTTTTTCCCTCACAAGCTTAGGAGGACAAGTGCTAGAATGGTTCCTCCACATACCTAAGGGAATGATCGCAACATGGCCCACGCTAGCTGAAAAGTTTGTGTGCATCATTTCTCTTTTAACATGGAGAGTGACATTACCATGGTAGATCTTTGCAATGCAAAAAAAAAAGAATGAGACCTTTGCTAGTTTCTTACAGCAATGGTAGGGGTTAGCAAGTTGTTTCCCTTGTCCCATTCTAGAAAATAAAATGGTCAGCATCTTTGTTCCAAACTTGAATCAAGACATAGCCTTTCATCTACAAATGCACTGTGTCACTAACTTCAAGAAGTTATTGAGAAGGGTAGCCAAATCGAGAAGGATCTCATAGCAAAGGGAATGATCAAGCCCTTTTCAAAAGATAAACACGAGTCGAAATCCACAGACAAACCCAAGTTTATTCAATAAAAACAAGAATGTCATCAGAGATGACATCACAGACTCCAAAAGAGTCCAAGTTGTACAAAACAGTCCACTCTTGAAGCTTACACAAGGACCTCACCCAAAAGTAGCCCCAAAACAAATGTTTACACCTTTAACGGAATCATTATCTACCATCCTTAAATAATTAGATGTTGTAAACATGGTGTAGTATCCAACCACAACAATACCTTATCCAGATGATGCACCTAAACCAGTATGGTTCAAATAACATGAATACTGTGACTTTCACCATGTCAAAGGACACAAGACCGACATAATGTCTGAAGTTGTGGAATTTCATCCAAGACCTTATTGAAGAAGGAAAGATTGAGGTGGATTCACCTGAATCAAGACAAGGTCAAGGTCCTAACGAGAATATGGGAATATTCAAACAACCTTTTCCCAAACATGATAAACAAGGAAACAAGAAGCTAGATCAAGGTCAGTCCTCTAATGACTATAGAACTGCTAACTATGTGTATCCATCAAATGATAATCCCTTTGATTCCCTCATAGGTTGTATTCATTCATCTAGTGAACAAGTAAACACTATTAGGATCTTAGGTAACATTTGTGCTGTGGGCACATGACGTGCTCACTTAGTGATCCCAAAACCTCCTGCCCTATCCCTCAAGAAGGTCAGTATGACTTATTAGAAAATTGGAGAAAACCACAACTAAGATCTCAATCTTAGACCTTCTCAAAATCTCAAATTCTCATAAGGACATACTATATAAAATGCTTCAGGGATCAGGAGTATCCACAGATGTAGATCCTACACACCTCCAAAGAAATGGTTACAAATATTAATCCCAATGACTATATCTCTTTCGATTGGAATGAAATCCCACATAACAATCCTGAACACAACTTACCTTTATACATAGAGGTATTTGTTACTCATTCATAAGATAAAGAGAGTGCTTGTGGATGACGGATCCAGTCTGAATATTTGTACATTAAATCTTGTCAGGAAGCTAGGCCATACATAAGTAGATCTGGATGCTAAGACCATTACAATCACAACTTATGATAATGAAGAGTGTGAGTCAGCAGGTACCATAGTGATCCCAATGGAAGTGGGGCCCACATATCATGATACAAAGTTCCATGTCCTTGACTTGGACCTTTCATATAACATGCTCCTAGGTCACCCATGGATTCATGCCATGCAGGCCATTCCTTCGACCTTCCATCAGTGTATCAAGTTATGTCACAGAGGACAGACGATCACCATCCTAGGTGATCCATAACCATTTACACATTGTAGAGCACTGCACAATTTTTCTCATGCAGCATATGAGTGTCCTTCTACTGATATTTTTGTCCCATTACAAACTAAGGCTATGAAGGATCATATAGATCCAGATACATTGACTCCTTGCAATCATAATTTTCCCTCATTAGTCAATCCCTTTACCTCATGGGAAGCAACGTTTGGAAAATATGGCCCAAATGATGAATTCAATCTTCAACAAGCCCTTTTGATATCTGATCTTTCAATGTCACCTAAGACACATGGCAGACCATACTTCCATTTCAAAAGCACTCAAGCTAGTTTCCCTAAACCCTTTGAGAGGTTTGTTCCTAGTGGTCTCTTGTTAGATGAGAAGATGTTAGATACACCTACCTAGATGGGTACCTGAAGGAACGATGGCTTCATGTCACCAGGCTCCATAATATATTAAGGGTCCCCAAATGATGCACGCCATGGGTTATAAGGGATTTGGATGTGGCACAAATGCACAAGGCAGATTAGAGCTCATTCCTATTCCCCATTATAAGTCAAATAAACATGGCCTTGGTATCAGACCTCATGATGATCCACCCTCAGAGATAGATGCTACCTCTTCTGAATGTGAGGATAGCTCATCTCATTGGGACAAGTGACGTAAATTCCTAATGTAGCTTATACGAGGACCTTGCCTCTACCAATCTATTTCTAGATTCAGCTATCTTCACCCTTTCTGAATCCAATTCCCAAGCCAATTTCCAAGTCACCCTTGTATATCACGACCTCATTGATTGGGATCAACAACTTCACGTGTCAGTCAATTTCTTTGAAAATGATGAGGCCATCGCAGATTTCATGGGACTTAGAGATACCATTGCAAACAGTGATCATAAGAAGGGTTTCTCCATTAAATTGGATGCATGTGCATACTTTGGGGAAGAGGCAGAATTGTGTGGTCACTTAAAAAAAAAATAGTAAGCAAGGGAAAAAGTACTACAAAAAATCCTTGTAGCAAGAATAAGCATAAGTCCCATAGTGAAAACCTCTTTGAGGCACTTATGGATGAAAACAAACAGAAAATCAACGGAAAAGATAGTTCCACCATGTGAGGATAAAACTCTCTTTGAGCCACCTGTAGAAGTGGATCTTACTCTCCCCCCTAATCCTACATGGATGGAGGATGCATCAAATGATGTTTAGTTGAAGAGATAATCAATGTCAACATCAGGGTCAAAAGAGGATCCTAAAATGATAAAGTTGGGAGCTTCACTCTCAGCACAAGAACAGAAAACCTTCATAGCACTATTACGAGAGTTTGCAGACATATTTGCATGGTCATATGCATATATATGCTAGGTTTGGACCCAGCGTTGGTCATGCACAACCTTGTTGTACACCCAGATGCCAAACCTATCAAGTAGAAACTAAGGAAGATGCACCCAAAAGTTGCACTACTTGTCAAAGAAGAGATAGAGAAACTATTAGCAGCAGGTTTTATCAAACCTATTGACTATTCAGACTAGATATCTAACATAGTCCCAATTCAGAAGAATCCAATCAAGGCATCAGAATATGCACCAACTTCAGAGACATCAAAAAATTGTGTCCCAAAGATGACTTCCCCTTACCTAACATCGACATGATTGTCGATTCAACTGCTGGTTATGAGATGTTTTCCTTAATGGATGGATTTTTCGGCTATAACCAGATCAAGATCATAGAGGAAGACCAACATAATACTACTTTCATCACCCCTTGGGGAAATTTTTCTATCAGGTAATGCCTTTCAGACTCAAGAATGTTAGGGCTACATATCAATGAAGCAAATGACCATCATCTTCCATGACATGATGAGTGACATCATGGAGGATTACGTGGATGATATCTTACAAAGTCTAAGACCAGAGAAGAGCACCCAGAAGTGCTGAGGCGTATCTTTCAATGCCTCTGAGATTACAAGGTTCACTTGAATCCCAAGAAGTGCGTCTTCAGCGTATAATCAAGAAAGTTATTGGGTTTCATTATCTCACAAAGGGGGATAGAGGTAGATCCCACCAAGGTTGTAGCTATTACAGAGATGCCTCCACCAATGAACCTTAAACAACTATGAAGTCTACAAGGAAAGATTCAGGAAATCTGTCGATTCATATCACAGCTTGTGGATAAGTGTCATCCTTTCACACATCTGTTGAAGAAATATGTCACCTTTAACTAGGGACCTGACTGTCAAAAGGCCTTTGAATTACTTAAGTAATATCTAGACAAGTCCACCTATTCTCATGCCATTTACCCCAGGTGAACCCCTACTGTTGTATATTTCAGCAACACAATTCGTTATTGGTGCACTTCTTTCCCAATATGATCTTAGCCATAAAGAAAGGGTGGTTTATTACCTTAGTCACACCTTAATTGCCTATGAGTTGAACTATCCTCAGATCGAGAAGGCCTGCCTAGCTGTGGTCTTTACATTTTAAAAACTTCTCCACTATCTCCTTAATAATAAAACCAAGCTGATATCCAAAGTTGACCTCTCAAATACCTCCTATCTAAACCTACCCTTATAGGATGGATGGCTAATTGGATCATCCTCCTCAGTGAGTTTGACATTGAATTTGTTAACCAAAATCCCTAAAAGGATAGGTACTTGCAGATCAGCTGGTTGAAGCTCCCCTACCAGGAATGGAACCATTGTGTCTGGATATTCCAGATGCATCTATGATGTACATTGAGGAATCCATCATGTGGCAAGTCCACTTTGACGGGTCATTCACCTTTCATGGTTCAGGATCAGGAGTGGTACTTATCACTCCCACTAGAGAATTCATTCCACAAGGCATTTCATTTTGGATTCCCTTGTATAAATAATATTGTAGAATATGAGGCATTCATTATTGGCTTGAAATTAGCTATCACATGGAACATCAAATGGCTACGAGTCATTGGTGACTCCCAATTGATCATTAATCAAGTTAATGATGAATACAAAGTTAAATATGAGAAGCTTGTTCCATACAAGAAATTGGTTGAAACTCTGAAGGAGTACTTTGTGTAGATTATCTTTGAACAAAGGCCAAGATCACACAATCGATCAGTAGATGTCATGGCTACAATTGGTTCTTTACTACGCATTCCACCTCAGGAAAACAAGATGCCTTTATTTGTTGAACACTTGTGAGTGCCTGCATATGACATGTTGGAATCTTGTCTAGCATGTGAAGTTGTTGGTCCTCTATCTCCTTGGTACGATCCCATTTTTAACTACTTACAAGATGGCACTTTTCCCCCAAATATCTCCCATACTGAGAAAATAGCCCTTATCCATCGTATATCCTGTTATACCCTCCTAGGAGGCACCCTTTATCATCGTGGCTATGACGGGAATCTGTTGCATTGTCTTGATGTGACCGAGTCAGTCCAAGCAATTAAAGAAGTGCATGGAGGATTTTTGGAGCACACACGAGCAACATGGTCCTTGCTAAGAAACTATTAAGAGTAGGTTACTATTGGCCTACCATGGAAGCAGACTATTGCAAATTTGTCAAGAAATGTGAACTTTTTCAAAAGTATGGAAACTTGATACATGCACCAGCACAAGCTTTGTAGCCCATCACAACACCCTTGGCCATTTTCAAAATGGGGACTTGATCTCATAGGGAAGCTCACTCCAACTTCCTCATATGGCCACACTCATATTATCACTGCCACCGAGTACTTCACCAAATGGGTAGAGGTTGTGCCTCTCACTTACGTAACCATTGGTGCACAGATCTCCAAGTTCATAATGAACCATCTCATTTTCCATTTACGACATCCCCTCCACCATTGTAGCAGACAATGGTAAATCCTTTAAGAACAAAATGGTCAAAGCATTATGCCAATGCTTCCACATATGACTCAAGTGGTCAACTCCCTATTACCCTCAAGGTAATGGATAGGCTGAAGCCACCAATAAAACCCTTGTTCATATCATGGAGAAGATGGTTAGCAAAACTGGCCGTAATTGGCACCTACAGATCCATCCCACCCTCTGGGCCTATCAAACCTCCATTCACACCCCTACTGGTGCTACTCCTTATTCATTAGTCTTTAGAACTGAGGCCATTATACCCTTGGAAATTGAGCTTCCCTCCCTGAGAATATCTCTCTGGGACTATCTGGACAAAGATGAAGACTACATGGTAGCTCGACTAGCAGAGTTAGAGTTACTAGATGAGAAGTATATGAGAGCACTCAATAATTTGAAGGTTTATCATAACCAAGTGTCACAAGGATACAAAAAATGGATCATACCTCATCAATTTGAGGTAGGATATCTTATTTTAAAAGAAAACCAGTTTAACATAGTCAAGGATCGAGAAAAGAAAGGCAAGTTTGAGCCCAACTGGTTAGGACCATATGTTGTGGTCACTAAGTATGGTTCAGGGGCATATAAAATGGCTCACTCAGAATGGTGAGGAATTAAAGGAACCAATGAATGCAATGTATATCAAGAGGTTCTATGCTTGAGTATGAGGTTCCTCAGAAAAGAAAGAAAAAATAAGCAAAAAAATCAAAAAATCAAGAAAAATAGTAAAAATAAAATAGGTCATCCAACTATGAAAACCACACAATTGTGGCACATTGGGCAAGTCCTTGGGTGAAAACTGACTTCTGGTACTTAAGGAGGATTCATTGTTCATAAGAAAACTCTCACATCTGGATAGGTAACTATCACTTCTATCTAGGGCTAGTTTTCCTAGAGTCTAGGGATCCTCTTAAACCTATCTTTCAGGGCCCTGATCTAGCTAATCTATTCTTGTATATATGTGAAGGAATCACCTTTGTATATTCCCATCTAACATTGGGGGAACCTTCACATTTTCACCATCTTATACATAACACATGGCATTATTCCCTTGTACATCCCCTCTATCACTGGGGGCATCCACGCTTCTTCATTTGTTGTATATAGCTTCAAAAAACCTTTAGGAAAAACAAAAAAAACATTGAAATATGATTAGGAAACCCTAAACATCTGAAAATCCCCTTTTTAGGGAAAAACTACAAAAACAATGTGAACAGTAGCCTTGAAAATTATCTTTAAGATAACACCAAAAACATTAGAAAATGATTTAAAATTGTCCCACAAAAACAAAGTAGTGGTTTGCTTACTTTTAGTTGTCGGTTTGTAGAGTTTTGATTGCATCATATTTCCATGTTGTGTGCTTTAAAGTTGAATTCATTTTCTTAGTTTAAAGTGTTACTTTAATCTATTGTACATAGGCATTGAATTCATTTTATCTTGCATACTTGTATATAATTGTGTTGTGTTAATTAGATTTGATTAATTTGTGTTTGTTGTTTGTGTTGTACAATTTGTTGTCATCATAAAAATCCATCATATACCATCTATCATCACATCTATACATCATATATCAATAAAATCTAAGCTACATCATCATGAACATGAAAAAAAACATGTATGCTAAGCTAACATCATATAATATCACCACAGAGGGGAAAGAGGGACCTCCTTTTGTCCCCCCTCAAACATAGACCATAATAAAAACATGGATCATCATAAGTATCACATGCAAAATAACATGATATCATCTACTGTTATCTCATACACAAATGTGATAAGTAGAACATGAAACATCTCATCAGCACATGTGATATAATCATAAAATCAAATAACATGTCATATAAGTCATAAACACATCATCATCCATAATCATCATCATCATCATATAACATATCAAAATCAAATGTCCATATACAATGTGTCTCGATACATACATCTGGATACAAAGTATGCCATCATGGGCATGTGTCAAAAATGTGCCTTCATCATGAGGCATAATCAAAATGATACATATACATCAATCAAAAGAGAGCCTTCATATCAAGGCATACAAGATTTGTACATACATCTATGTATACATCAAAATAAAATAGAGTCATGTTTGACTCGATCCCTCATGGGGACTGCTTGCTCTCTAAGGTGGTGGGAGGGCCCATCACTCATTGACCCTACTGGCCTAACTACTACCCTGTCTTCTACCCTGGCAGCTACTCAACTGATCTAGCTGACTCTGATGGTCTTTGTGATCTCGTAGACATCGATGCCTGACTGAAACTAGGTGCTCTTTGGCCCTCTTGGAAAGCCTCATAATATAATGATCTATAGTAGGATTCCCTCCCATTGGCTGTCACCAAATCCATGTGCATCTATGGTGTCACTGTGACTCCATCAATCCACCAGAATGAGGCCACCTCTTCTGACGGGCTGGAAATCTCTACCTACCCCACTATCCTCTCAACTATAAGTTTATCCCTCTCTATAGTAATAGTATGAACCTGTGCCCTGGTCCTAGTCTCTATCTGTCATCAACTGTTGAACCTAGGCCATAGCTTGTTGTAAAAGTGCATGTAACCTATAGCATCTGAGTTGTCATCTTTTGTATATGTGCTCTATTTTTTACCCCAAGACCTCCATCACCCCCATCTCCTTCATCTCCTTTACCACCTCCTAGACTATGTGGTGGGATAACAATCCACCCCTGATTGTGCACCTCTATGACAGAGGACCCTATGGCACTTCTCTTTGAGGAGGTTTTTGTTGTAATGGTGCCTGAATCCTAACTAGTATGCCCACTCAGGGCATCTATATCTGTCAAGCTATAGGGATTGGTCTCTACCTCGATCAATGTCGCTATCCCGATGGAGGACCTTGTCCACCACAGCCATCATGGCCCTGTCCTTCGAATCCATCATCATCTAAATCATTTTCATCACTACCACTCAACTGATCTACCAGTGCCCTAACCCCTACATCCCATGTGGCCTACAGAATGGTGAGACATTGAGGAAAAACTGTAAAGTACCATGGTGCATATGCATTTTCGTCACTCCATGATCCCTGTTCTTCCTCAAAGGGGCCCATACCTATGGTAACATTTGATCAAAATTGGCTCGTGCCCTAGTTACCTGGATCTATGGCCCCATATCGAATGTCTCTCAAGATCAACGGCTGCATACCACATCTCTAGCCTCGAGACATCCTGTATGGCACCAAACTTCCACTGGCATCGATCTACTCTATAGTACTCTATAATATAGCCTCAGCTACCAATCAAAAAGTGCTCAACCATGCATATACTTAGCTCATGTGCATCCTCTTCCCACTGATACTACCAATATGGCCTCTATACTATCATATGTTGCTAGAGATCATCAAAAACTCAGTGATAGTGATATGTATCCCCCATGTGGCCACATATATCATCACCAACTGGGACCCATCCCATCAATGATGGCTCATCATGAGCCCAAACTCGTAAAGCACATGAAGGGAGAACAACAACTATATGGTCCCAGGCCCATATTTGTAACAATGTTGCTAAACCTACGGTCTTCTGACCATAGTATGTGATCAAATGCAAATCCCAGTATAAATGTTCCATCATGCACTGGCCCCAACAATATATCTCACCTCGAATCAATACTTGTACCACACTAATGAGTTTAAGTGAAAATGATGTCCCTTTCTTGTCAGTAAGCAGGATGCCACTGAAAAATTCCATAAGGTAGACTACCACTCAAGATAGTCTTAGATCTGTAATACAGTGGTGCATCCTCACCATCATACCTCAGTGAGGTGTCTCATCCCAACCAAATAACTCAATTAGGCAGTCAGTGATCTGATCTTTGTCCCTGATATACTTTATCAACTACCCCTATATAGGAACACACAATATGTGCCAGACACCCTCCAAAGTAACAATCATCTCCCCAGTCAGGATCCGGAAGCACTGACTCTCTCTATTTCATCTCTCAGCTAAGGCTGTGAGTAAGTTGTTATCTAGAGTGATATGTGACATCCCCGCCACATAGGCTAGTCCTGTGACCTCTAACAAAATATGCATGATCTTCTTATCTCATCTAAAGAATCTCACCTCCAAGGTGGCTAGATGGCCATATCACTCTCTCATCTGCAAGGATGATTTTCATCTCTGCAAGATAACACAACACTTGTTAAGACTCTCTTTTCTTCTATCTATCTTCTTCTATTTTATCTCTAATATTCTTCTAAGTACTAATTAATATTTTCTTCTTCACTTGTCCTATTTTCTTCTAAGTGTTGGCTAAAAGCACTTTCTTGATGCATGTGCACCCCTAAGGATGCATGCATGCCGTTGTTGACACATGTGTTCCTAGAACGTGTGTGTCTTCTTCCCAGCACATATGCACCAATCATGACACGTGCGCTAGCAAACATTTTCACCCCACCCACAATGTGCATGTGTGTCTTTCAGGATGCACGTATGCCCATGTTGACACATGTGCCTAACTGCACTTGTTTTCCCCCCAGACACTTGCACACCTATTTTTTCACCTATGCATGTGTGCACATGTTTTTCAATGTATACGCATGCACGCACATGATTTTTTGACGCATGCACATGCCTGATGACACCTACGCGCTCCTAAGGTGCGCGCACACATTTTTTCCTACCCTAGTTACGCTAATAAATGTAATTAAATGACAAAATTGACAAGGAAGGATAGGGCACTCACGAAGGGTCCATCATCCTCCTCCTGTGCATATTCTTGGACCATATCTACTCACTTGGTACACCTTTGAACTCTCGCCATCTCTCTCGCAGCTCAAAATACCTGACGAAAAAAATCAGCAAATCTCTGGTAACAAATGTACTATTCACGATGATTTACCCCCCCTAGGGAGGGTATATAAGGACATTTTAACCTTGTCACTCTACGTTTTTTTCCCATCATGTTGGCTAGGGGCATGTTTTTCCCACCATGATCATTCTACTTCCTTTATTACCCATCGTGATAATTATTTTTATAAAATAATTATTTATGACCTGTTTTCAACCCACCGAGGCATATTTTTGCTACCTAGTGCCCATTTCTTCTCCCTAGGGAATTTTTTTCGTGCTTTTAGGTGATCTAACCTATTCCAAACTTATTCTAAAAAATCAAAAATCATAAAACAATAGAAAAATCAATATTTTCAAAAAAATATTCAAAATCCAAAAAAATTGTAAAAATTCAAAAATGGACAAAAGTTGGTAAAAAGCTCATACGCAGCAGAAATTTGTGTCACACGCATGGTATTCATTTCATATATTTCTTGTATTTTCATGTGTTTTTGAAACAATGACTCACTGATCATCTTGATCTACAACCATTTACAAAGCTAGACTATTTGTTCGTCTGTACTCTGAGGCACAACAAATTTCTTGGTACTATTTCGTAGCGCACAATGCTTTCTCATCAGACCTTGTGTCCTTAATCAATTCTCCTCACATGTATCTTTTCTTGAGGCACCACATTTAAACCTTTTCATTTATCACAAACATTTGGGAACTGAAGCTTGATAACAAAAAAATGTGTAACTATCTTGAACATTGTTGGTTTGAGTATGTGTGTTTGTACTTGTTTCTGTATTAGATCATCTTGTTTACTTCTTGTATTGTGTTGCATTATGTATGTTACATGGAGTTAGTAATTTAGGAATGGATAGTTGTTTGTATTTTGGCTTTTCATTTCATGTTACACTTTTGTCATATGCTTATATTTTTAATAAGGGTCGATGACGAAGATCACTAGCAATATGATGAAAATATAGTTGTTTACAAGAAAATGGATGGATTTTAGCTCATTCCACCTTCTTCATACTGATATTTCTTATTTTTCTCCATCACACTCAGTTTCTTCATTCTTTGTACACATTTATGCACACTCCTCTCAATATAAATATCAAATGTTTGGTGCCTCACCATTCATGGAAGCATTCTCCCTCGTCGACTTGATTATTCAGTATGACGTGGAAGAGGAGAAAATCCAATGAAGGTGGGAAAATTAGATTTCATGGGTACTTAGTACTTGGTGTCCACAAGAATAATATGGCTTCCATTATTCTATTCACATTATTCTTCCCTTTCATTTTGATCATTTCCCATCCCTTCTTATTCTTCTATCTATTTCCTTCTTCTTTTCGATCATTGATCGACCTCTTTCATCACCTCATCGACACTCGAGGGGGCATCCTTCACTCTACTAATTTTTCTTCCACTCCTTCCAAAAAATTTACTTTTATGTACTTGTCTACTATCTTTAAAGAGGTGTAGCTTACGCCACCTCAAAGAGGGGAAAATGTAGACACCTATAGTTTGATCAAAGCAACTTTATTACTAACATTGCACTAACTATTGTACACCCTACAAATTGATGACACTTCATCAATTAGGCTATTTTTCCCTTTAATCCCTCTTAACTGACCATTATACGTTAATTAATCCTCTTATCCTATAGGTGACTAATAAATCTTCTTATTATCTAGCTCCCTCTTCCAATGCTTCCAAAATCAATCAAACCTTCCTCCGAATGCTCCAAAAAGCTATATAATCCTACTTGGGATCCATAATTAATCCTACAAGATTAATTAGTCTCTAATCCTAGTTAAATCTTACTTTTCATTGCTAAAAGTGATTTTTGGACTTACCTTTTGTCCCAAATGCATCCAAAACATCCCTTTCTTGAAATCAAAAAACTATAAATAGACTCCTCCTCCTTATTTAAAAAATAACACTTCTCCTCCTCTAACATAAACTATAGGAAAATAGGATTAGAGTATTTCTTCCATTGTTATTAAGCTATTACCTTCCATTGCATATTCCAAACTCAAGCTTGGGAAAATGAGGGGAACCATATGGTCTTGTAGCCATTAATGGTGAGCCTTCACTCTCAAAACCTTGAGCATCAAATAATCAAATTTGAATGCTAGGATCTTCATAGGTTCATGTTTTTTAGCATTCAAAGAGTAGAGAGTAGATGTATACATGTTTATTTGATGTTTTTTTTCAAATTTATGATGCATGCATAGGATTAGCTCTTATTTATCTATTATCTTGATGGTTCATAGTTGAGCTAGTTAAGCTTTGAGGTTTCTTTAGTGTCCTAGCCTCATTTCTATAGCTTTTCAAACTTACTCATGTTCATACTTATCAACATGCTTTATCTCTATAAATTTCTTGGATTTGTGGAAGATATTTAGTATGGGGATAATTGAATATTTTTAGCTCAATAATTTTATTGATTAGATTTTAAGATTCAGTGGGCTCATCCCATTCAATAGCTTTAGAACTAATAATAGCTTGGATAACATGGTGAAGATTTATACATTTATCAATGGGATGACTAGGACATCGATGATATCATAGTAGGCATTGGCATCAAAATTATAACTTTGAGGCTTACTCGTATCAACCTCAAGTGGTGGAGGGAGAGATATAAGATCGCACTCAAGCAATTATTTCAATACAATGTGAATAAGGCCTCATAAATGATTAAATTGGTGTTTTGTCGGCTAAAGTTGCAAGTTAATAGGTTTAGCAATAACATTGATGGTATCTTGAGAATTAACCTTAACATCATTAGTATTGCCTTTAAATGTTGATTTGTTAGAAAACATGGCATTATATGTGGGGGTGTTAGCAATGTATTTGAGCTTGTCCATATGTAATAAATTAGCTTCGTGTTATTTTAAAGTATGGCATAGATGGTCAAAAGATTGAAACTTGTCAAAAATTACTGAGTCTTACCAAGGAGAAAATAAACCATGTGTAGACAATTCTTGCAACTCACTATCAGCTAAAGCATTGTTCACTTTGGTGAGCATAGTCTTTTATTGAAATACATAATCCTCGATATGTTCATTGGACCCTTGTCATACTTTATCCAATCGTTCATAAGATATTGTGTCCCTAATGTTGATGGAAAATTGTGCCAAAAACATATTTTCCAAAGCATTAAATAAGCATATAAAGTGAAGTATTAAGAGAATAAAATCATTGGAGTGTGAATTATTTAAGGCTATGAGGGAAAATATTTGTGAGCAAGATGTCATTAGAATAATAATCAAAACAAGCCACGTGGAATGAGACAAGATGCTCAATGGGATCCCCTTTGTTATCATGGATAGAAAGGTTAGGAGGAACAAAACTAATAGGTAGATGAATAAAAACTACTTCAAGTATAAGGGGACTATGAAGAAACTACGTAGAATCAATGGTGTGAGAAGAATTGGATGCACCTTATTGTAATTGTAATATTTGTTCTTATAAAGTATGAACAAGGGATTGAAAGGTGCGTTAGGAAATAAGGGATAAAATATGCGGAACAATCCCACACATACTCACAATAGTAGAAACTAATATGTAGAAAGATATTACATATCTATAATAAAATAACACAACACAAAGACAAGGTTTAACATGGTTCACCCAATTTAGGTTACATCCATCAAGAATCACTTCCTCCTATTTTATTACAAGCCACCTCTTTCTCTCAATATAATACCCAAATTTGTTTAGAGCTATGTTTAAAAAACTCTCCTGAATTCACCCTTGAACTCACACGCATCTAAAATGATATGTCTACCCTATCAAAATCCTAAAATCGAATCAATAAGAAATTGCTTAAGTAGTTTTACAATACCGTGGGTTTCAAAACCATGGGCCAAAACCACCATATAAACCTATGCGTCAAAAATCTCACCCATATTAGAAGAGCATGTTTAGTGTACAATATTCAACACTTCCACACATGAAAACATTCTCCACAACATAACAATATCCCACTTGGAGTATAATTTTCCTCTGGGCAAGCTTCTCAGCCCTTCACTGTCATCCATGAAGACCAACCAAATTTGAACACGACTTCATTTCTCCCTTATGACCACCTTGGTCATCATGTCTGTAGGTTTCTGACTGGTATGAATCTTCTCCGTCTTCTTCCTCTAAATTTTACCTAATGAAATGGTACCTTAACTGTATATGCTTCATCCTAGAGTGGAAAGCAAAGTTCTTAGGTAGGTGTATAGCACTCTGACTATCACTATGCAACTTCCCTTCCTCCTTCTTATGCCCCAACTCTTCAAGCAATTTAGGTAACTAAATAATCTCTTTTCTTTCCTCTGTGGATGAAACATACTCAGCCTCTATGGTTGACAAAGCCACAAGTTTTTGTAGTCATAAAATCCAGCTCACTGTTGTCCCATCTATAGGGAAAATATAATGTGTTCTAATCCTCCTTCTATCTTCAACTCTAGCCATATCTAAATCTATCTAACCACACAAAGTGATATCTAATCCACTATAGCACAAAACTATCCCCATAGTCTCTCTCAAGTACCGAAGGATCCACTTTACTGTTTGTCAATTATATTTACGTGGATTATTCATAAATCTACTCATTGCTCCCACTACATGGGAAATATCAAGCCTAATGCACACAATGGCATACATCAAAATTTCAACCACTTATGAGTAAGGTACCCTAGACATATAGTCTATGTCCTATTGTATTGGAACACAACTCCTTTGATAACTTGAAATGTCCTAACAAAGGATTCCCAACCGGTTTAGCATCTTGCATATTAAACATCTCCAATACCTTCTTAATGTAATCTTCTGTTCCTTCCTATCTCGAGATATCCTCATACCAAGGATTTTTTTGGCTACCCCCAAATCCTTCATAGCAAAGGAGTCACTTAGCTACTTCTTGAGTACTTTTATTTCCTACAACCAACATGTCATCCACATACAAGCACATGATAATATAAATTCCATCCTGAAATTTCTTTATATATACGCAATGGTCAGAATGGCATCTAATATAACCTTGCTCCATCATGAAGCTATCAAGTTTTTTATTCCATTAATGTGGAGCTTGTTTCATGCCATACAATCTCTTCTTTAGTTTTCACACCATATCCTCTTTACCTTTGACCTCATATCCCTTGGGTTGTTGCATATATATATCCTCCGCCAAATCACCATGGAGGAATGCATTATTTACGTCCAGCTGCTCTAATTGTTACTCTTCTTCTACAACTATTCCAAGAACAATTAAAATAGAAGTTATTTCTACTACAGGAGAAAAAATATCTTCAAAATATATACCTTTTTTCTTTGAAAACCTCTTGACCACCAACTGGGCCTTATAAAATTTCTTGCCTACTTTTTCCTCTTTAACTCTAAGCACTCACTTGTTCTGCAAAGCTCTTTTTCCTTCAGGTAGCTTCACCAAATCCCAAGTCTGGTTCTCCATGAGATACAGATGTTCCTCATTCAAGGTTTTCTCCAACTTCTTCCTTAAATCTACCTTCATTACTTCGTCAAATCTCTCTGGATATCCACTTTCAGTGAGTAATAAATAATAAAGAGAAGGAGAAAAAAATTAGGTGCTCTTCTTTCCCTAAAATACCTCCTCAATATAGAATTTTTGGGTTCCTGCTGAGTAGGTTCCTGAACTGATTCATGTGTCACTTTACCTTCCAGAAAATCCTCTACCACTCCATATTATTTCTTGGATTCTTCTTGGTTTTCCTACAATTGTTTCTTATACATAAATTTCTCATTAAAGATCACATCTCTAGATCGAACTATTTTCTTTTCCTCAATACTCCAACATTTATAACCAAATTCATCACCACCATAACCAATAAAACTACATTTATCATATTTAGCCTCTATCTTGGTCCTATCATCCTTTTCTATTTGAACAAACACATCACATCTAAAGACTCTAATAAATGAGTAATCGAATTTATTACCAGACCAAGCCTCCTCAGGTATACCTTCATCCAAGGCACTTGAGATTCCTTTGTTTATCAAGTAAACACTTGTGCTCACCAATTTTTCCCAAAAATAAAGATTCGGTCCTACATATAACCTCATTCTCCTAACACATTCCATTATTGTCATGTTCATCCTTTCTGACACCCTATTCTATTGCGGAGTTCCTAGAACCGTCTTTTTCCTATGGATTCCATTATTAGAACGATAATAATCAAACACATTGTTGTAATACTCCCCTTCATTATCTGACCTGAGATATTTTAGCTTAATACATGTTTCATTCTCTACCAAGGCTTTCTAGTCAACAAAAGTGTCAAATACATCAGATTTATTTCTAATACAATATACCCAAACTTTCCTTGTTGCATCATCAATAAAATTAACATTATAATTTGAACCCTCAAGAGATGATACCTGAGTTGGCCCCCACACATCAGAATGTACAAGCTCCAACTTACTCTCTTTCTTTTTAGGTCCAACCCTAAGAAAATTTACTCACTTTTTTCCCATATACCCATTTCACACACAAATCCCAACATGGTTTTGTAAATTTGGGATGCCCTTATGGCTCATATGACCAAGCCTATAGTGACATAATGTTGTATCTGCATCTAAAGCCACAAGACTACAAGTATTAGTGATATTAGTGGTTAAATACAAGGTTCCAACCTTCTTACCTCTTGCCACAACAAGATCACCCTTGGTAACCTTCCAAGAGTCTTCTATAAATATCATAGTACAACTATAATTTCCCTATTGCCCTACCGATATTAAGTTTTGTCTTAATGTAGGCACATTTCTAACATCCTTCAATAGCCATGAATTCTCAATATGCATCTTAACCTGAATAGAACATTTTCCAACTATGTTGCAAGGCTCATCATCACCAAGAAAAACATGCCCAAAATCCCCTTGAACATAATCAACAAAATAATGCATATGTGGAGTAGCATGGAAAGAAGCCCCTAAATCTAAAACCCAAGATTCAGCAATATTATGCAAAGAAAGAATCAAAGCATCCTGGTATACATTACATGTTGCCACATTCACCTTCTTATTTTCTTCATGTTGTTTCTTTTTATCACAAAGCTCCCAACAATCCTTCTTTTCATGCCCAGTCTTTCCACAATGCCAAGATACCATCTTGTTTTTAAATTTTGACCTTTCCCGATCTTTCGATTTTCCACAACTTCCTCTATTCTTTTGTCTCCCTCTAGTTTCCACCATCAAAGAATTCCTTGAAGTAGAAGATTCCCTGAATCTTTTTCTTCACATTTCCTCACTTAGAATCACCCCTACAACATCATCAAACTTCAACTTTGAGTTAGCTGGAACCGAGTTGTTTACCACCATTACTAAGCTATTTCAACTTTCAAGGAAAAAGCACATAATTAATAAATCCCTAACTTATTCATCAAATTCTATTGTAACCGAAGCTATCATATTCAAAACTATATTTAAATCATTTAAATGTTCTGCTACTGAACCATTCTCATACATCCTCATATTAAATAACTTTTTCATTAAAAATATCTTGTTAGAGGTATAGGGTTTTTTATATAACTTCCCTAATTCATCCATAAGTTCTTTTCTAGTCTTTTACTTTGAAACATTAAATAATACCAAAGATGCAAGACATATCCAGATTGTTCCAAGTGTCTTCGTATCCAACATTTCCCATTCCGCATCCATCATGCTCGAGGGTTTGTTCCTTTTCTTAGAAAATGGAATATAAATATCCTTCTGATAAAGGTAATCTTCCATCTGCATCTTCCAAAGACTAAATTTTTTCCATTGAATTTATAAACCTTTGATCTTCTATCATCTTCCATACTCCCACTCAAGTTAAAACTTTCCCTGTGATTTAGCACTTCAACAAACCAAACTAGGCTCTGATACCAATTGTTAGAAAATAAGGGATAAATTATGTAGAAACAATCCCACAGAGAATTGCAATAATAGAAACTAATATGTAGAAAGATATTACAGATCTAAAATAAAAGTGCAAGAAATAAAAGAACATAACACAGAGACAATATTTAACATGGTTCACCCAATTTGGGCTACACCCACTAAGAATCACTTGCTCATATTTTATAATAACCCACCTCTTTATCTTAATACAATACCTAGATATCTTTGGATCTATGCTAAAAAACTCTCCTAAATTCACCCTTGAAGTCACACACATCTACAATTATATGTCTACCTTATTAAAATCCCAAAATCACATCAATAGGCAGCTGCTTAAGCAGTTTTACAATACCATGGGTATCAAAACCATGGGCCAAAACCGCCCCATAAATCTATGGGTCAAAAATCCCGCCCATATGAGAAGAGCACATTTCCCAAGATATTGGGCATGTTTTTCGAGGCCAAAATTTTTTTCCTCCGACGAGAAAAGTGTGGAGAGTATGAATTACTTTTAGTGTACAGTCTTCAACACTTCCACACATGAAAACAGGCTCCACAACATAACAAGGTGTGCATGCTAGAAGATGATATTGTTGTTGAAAAATTTTTGCATACCCCTTTCATTTATTTGAAAGACATCAAAACCCTTTTTTTCTCCATTTCATCTCATTTTAATGCATTATTTAATTTATATAACATTTAAAGTGGTTGTGTTGCGTTCATATACTCTATCAGCAGATTGTTTGTTTTTATAAAGGATATATGAAGTGTTTTGTTCATTAGGATAAATGCATTGCTTTTAACATGATGCTTAAGTTTTGTTTCTCACTCATGATTTATGGTTTCTAGGTTCGGGTGATGGTATATTGATTATTTCATTTTGGAAACAAGTTTATCAAAGTGGTGCAAGGAATATATTTTTTAATTTTAGATTTCCACATAAGGATTATTTTGATCCTTTTTGTTGATTATAGTTATATCGCTTTGCATTTTATTATAAATTTAATATTCATGTGTATAAAGGTGATTGGTTAAATTTGAAGTAGTGTTTGGATTGGTTAATCATTGGGTGCATTGTGAGATACCACTTTGGGTTATTCCCATGTTTATATGACCAATTAATAGATAAGTTTTAAGTAATGGTTATTGGCATATTGCATGAAGCCGTGTTGGTTATATTATTAGTTTCCCTAATTAATTTTTTGAATGCTTGGAATAATGGAAATAAATTAATACGTGCTAGAATAAACTCCCATCACCAATTGCTTTTCAATATATACATTTGGGTCTTAGGATTTTTGTTATATTTCATTTATTTTGTATGTACTTCTGCAACAAGGCTTCTCAAGACTTCTCACATATATATTCCTTCCTTTACACTACTTGACTTTTATTCAAATAGCATAAAGGGGGTGGAAATGTAGACATAAAATTATGCACTTATTATTATTTACTATACCGCCAAGTATGTTGTTTTATGTATGGATCTTTCGTAAGAAAATTATTCACTAATGACACACTGCCTAGTCAGTCTTCTTTCTTTTGTGTGTCTTTATTTTTCAAAACCTTTAACCTCTCTCTCTTTTGCACCCATTTTTGGTCAGGTCATAGGGATCCCTGTCTATTAGTATTTTCAGATTTTTTGTCAGTTGTCTTGGGACACTACCATCCAGGGCTGGACACTAACACCCAAGCACTCCTATTCAACATGGGTGTTTTTATCCTCTTTGTTCTTGGTCAAATTTTTTATACTTGTAGTCAGAATATTTGGTTTTCTTACTTATAT
Organism: Taxus chinensis; assembly: GCA_019776745.2. Taxonomy (NCBI): domain Eukaryota; kingdom Viridiplantae; phylum Streptophyta; class Pinopsida; order Cupressales; family Taxaceae; genus Taxus; species Taxus chinensis. The sequence goes on along the minus strand of CM034150.1, from coordinate 639,288,314 downwards.
ACCAAGGTGCTAGTTGGCATGTCATGTCATGAGCATCATAATTCAAGCAAGATATGAATATATAAATACAACATAGATATCATTATAATGGCAGGAAATTTTCTCAAGGGCTATCTACATACATAATATCAAAGAGACTGAATTTTGGGGATTTTTACTCTACATACACTGCATAGGAAGGGGAAGTATTGAATTCCATCCACACATCTACATTTTATTTATCTTTTTATTTTGTTATCTTGGCATCACCGACACGAGGGAAAATTAGGAGCATTATTGCACACATAAGCACATAGAACTACATTGTTCTGTGATGTAGTGCAGTGTTTGGTCATAAGTTCACTTTGTTGACAGTCAAGGACAGTCCCGCCTCCAATTTTGCATCTTTCTTTTTTTAGGATTTGATGTCTTTTGGGGATTTTACAGGCTATTATTTGTGTTGCAGAATTACAGGTACCTCGGTAATCTATTTATGACATACAAGTGATAAAAGGAGACAAATAGCGAAGACCTCGTGACCTTATAAAACTAATTTCTAAAGATTTTGAGAAGTCATAGGAACTCTGGAAAGTCTCTTGCACTCCAAGTGCCCTCACCCCTGCATAGGTGCCCTAGTCCCAGCATTCACGACACTTCTACATTTTTTTTAGTCTGGTTGCGATACCCTGATTTGTTGTTTCATTAGTCTTGTCAATCCAGACATACTTCAGGATACGAAAAATCAAGTTAAGTTTCCTAACTCTCTTGTTTTCCTTTCATAATTGCCTTTATAAAATTTCTTAGCATCTATATTTCATTTTATATCATTTGTAGCATATCTAGATTCAAATTTCAGTAAAATAAATTCAAATTTTATTGAATTTCCATGTAAAGGTAAATACATCTAATCCCAAAATATTTCCTTGACATTTTTTAGATTAATTATTCTAATATTTAATATATTATGCTAGGATAATATAGTATATTTTTTTTTCATTACACTATTATTATCTTTATAACACATACTCTTAATTCCTAATGGCATTACAACTTGTAGTCTACGATTAACTTTTTCTTGTTGCATTAGCTCTAACTTACAACCTTTAGGACTCTCATAACTTCAAAAAATCATTATCTTCGATATAGGACTTGGAACCCTATATATCTATAATATTGAGTATTGATTACTCTCTTATAGATATTATTTCTAACACCATATATTTATGCTCCTTAGATTATCTATTAGATTTAATATGTTCTTATACTTAAATCCTAATTTATAAAGAGGGGATCTTTATATTGAACATATTAGAGTACATTTCACATATCACTGTGGAATTAGGGAACATTTAGTTTTACAATAACATATGTATATGAATGAGATATAATACTTATCCTACTTTATCTATCCCAAGATAAATAAAAGAAAGTACATGAATCTCACATCATCCTTCTTTAAATAATTCCTCAGAAAATATGAGAATTAAACATATTCTTATTTAGATAAGGTGTGTTCATTTTAGGCTTAAAATGAGTTTTTTAGACAATTGCTATTAAAAATGTTTCAAGGGGATTTGTACGTATAACCTTATAAATTTGAAATTTTAAACCAACTGGTTAATAAAACTGATCCAAAAAATTAAAATATTACTTGATGGTGTCCATATACAATTTAGATTTGAATGTACACAAGGGATATTAGTGGAAATATTCTTCCACTAATGGGTGCCTCTAGTGTCCTAAGGTCACGAGTGAGTCCCACTAGTTTCCTTATTTGGAGAAATAAATTATTGAAATGAAGATATGAGCCAATGGAATTAGGCCAGAGAACAATGTATAGGTAATATCGGTAAAATATTTTTACACAGTGGCCAATCACATAAGGAAAGCAGGAAAACTTAAAAAGTGGAGCGAATATGACCTGATCTAGGGTAGAGTAAGTTCATGTCAGGTTCACCAAAATGTATGATGGGATAAGATGGATCCTCACCTAGGTTTTCAAATGGCTATGATCAAATATAGGACTACATGCAAGATGTAGATTCTAAAGATGCTCAAGGAATGCTAGTGTCGTAATTCTAGAGGATGGTAGTCCTAACCCTAAGAAATTTATAGGTTTCCAAGGCCTATACCTAAGATAAAGAGAGGTATCCTACTAGTATTCAAAATAAGAGTACATCAAGAGATGGGTAAAACCAACGGGCATAACATAATAAGAAAAATCAATAGATCAAATTAAACACACATCTACCATAATCTATAGCAATGAATGACCAACCATTCAGAATAAACATACAACAAATGACAAAGAAGGGTTAGAAATGTGTACCTGTAGTGTGGGTGTTAATGATTGATCCTCCTTAGAGACAATAACACCGAGAGAGAATAATTATAAGTAGAGAATAGAAAATCTCAAGAAAAAAAATTCATTCCTAGTTCATTATGGTGACCCAAATTCAAAAGGAAAAGCTCCAAAACCTCAAGTCTAACAAATAGGTGTGATAATATGTGCAAATGTCCAATATGAAAACAAGTGAATTGTTTTTTAATGATAATTGAGTGACAATCAAATGCAAAAAATTGGTGGGGGTATTTATTCCCAATGTGATCACCTATAGGTGATGGCATCAGTCATGGCAAAAAAAATCCAACATCATCACCCATAGGTGATGGCATTTCCCTTGGGGGAAACATGAGGTCAAAAGGTGCAAAAAAAATGAAGTGGGAGCTATAAGATAAGTGGAGGTAGTGGCGAAGGTTGAGGATGACTGAAAGAAGAGATAAGAGTCATGTGTAATTGAGTGAACATAATGAGATAGGTAGGCATAATGGGTATGACAGATACAAAATGGGACAAAAAAAATTGAGGATAAGGGAACTCTGACATAATAGAAACATCTCTCAAATGTTTTGGTTTATCCCATGTATCCAAGTAATATCACACCCCAATCTGGAGAGGCCCCTTGAGGCACCTGCTCATGAGGATAATGCATTGATTACCTATACACAAGATAAAAGCTTAGCGAGCATAAAAATGCGGGTGTTTACAGGTGTCATCAAAAAATAGCGGGTGTTAAATTCAGGGAGTACATGTAGCCAATATGATTCCTTCTAACCTCCCATCTTAAATGGAAATTTTAAATTGTCCATTAAGTGACTCTACCATGAGGATGAATATAAAGTGATAAATTAGATCCCCTTTCCTAAAGCCTCTTTATGAAGGGAAAAAACCGATGGGACACCTATTTATCTATACTATGAAACTAGCTAATGAGATGCAGGCCATTATCCATCGACACCATCCCTCCCTGAAACCAAATCTCTTCAACACTCCATGGAGAAATTCTCGGTTTACCTTGTTATAAGCTTTTCTTATGTCCAATTTTATAATCAACCCATTTGATATATTTTTTAGAGAATGTAACATTTCATGGAAAAGTATTACATAATCCAATATTTTTGTTCCTTCTACAAATCCACCATGCCCCTTTGAGATCAAATTTTGGAGTAACTACTCAGCCTATTTTATATTGACTTTGTAATAATTTTGTATATTGTGTTACACATGGATATAGGTTTTAAATATATAAAATCCAAAGATTCCTCCTATTTTGGAATAAAAGTAATAAACGAGCATTTATGATCCTTCAAGATCTTCCCTAATTTTTTACACTCATTGACAACAGTTGTGACTTTAATTTGAAGGATGTGTCCAAAATTATGGTAAAACAAGGTTGGTAAACCATTTGGTCTTGGTGATTTGTTTTCATCCATTTCAAATAAAATCTCCTTGACTTCCACCACTGAAAGGGGTCATCAATATTATTTTGGAGGAACTCATTCATCTAATTATCTAAGCTTCTCGAGTCTTTGAGAAGATTTTGAAAGAAATTGACACTTTTGTTATTAATTTCTAAGATGGACTCTAACATCTCCCCATTAACCATATGAATTTTTATAATCTTGTGTATTTTCCTTCTTACAATCATAGAGGAATGGAAAAATATTGTATTTATGTTCCTTTTATGCAACCACATTTCTCTATATTTTTGTCTCCAATAAATTTCCTCGGTTGCATACATTTCTTTTTAAGCCACGAATAAGACTTTTTTAGAATCAAGAAGACAATTAATCATGCCTTCAATTTAAATGGTTCTATTGATATTTTTCAAGTTCTCCTCCAACTGATTTTTTTTAATAAAAACTTACTTGAAAAAGGTTGCATTTCACTCTTTCACGCATCATTTCAAGTATTTCAATTTGGATATGAACCAAAAATCCCTTATGCCTTTAATCTTCAGGCTTTTTTTCCACCATTTCTCTACCAAATCAAGAAATTTTGGGTCTTTAAACCACATATGTACAAAGTTAAAGGGACACTTTGGATCCATGATATTTACTTATTTCCAACCATATTGGGGCATGCTCTAAGCCAAACACTAGTAGAAATCTAGTTTCCATAGTCCATACATCCAACATCTAATGTTCAAATAGCATAAATCAATATAATCACTTTATTATGTTTCAAATTCCTCTTCGTCAATTGTCCTATATGAACTCACCTCTTCAAGGGGATTTCAAGGATGTTACATTCCTTAACAAAGAGATTGAAATATCTTTGAGATACATTTTCCTCAATATAGCATCCTTTTTGTCTAGACTAGAAAGAGTTGCATTGAAGTAGCCCCTTATAATTTGTTTATCACAAGGGTTCTCGAATAGAAATATTTTGATCTCTTCCAAATTAACATTTTTCAGTTTTGGGTGGTTGGAGCCATAGATATTGATTACTCTCACTCATAGATCCTCATTGTAGGATTAAATGTCACAACAAATCATGTTCTTGAATAAACTTACAACATTACATTTGCAGGAACAAAGGTTCCATATTATCAGGGAAACTTTTAGTGGTGAATTTTTGTAAAATCACGAAAAATTGAGGTTTATGGAAAGTCAAAGTGGAAAATTTTATATGATTCACAGCTGAATTATTCACCAAAAAAATTGAACATGTCCCTTGTACTATTCATTTTGCCTATATTTTACACATATATAAGATCTTATGAATGTAATTTGGCACCATTTTGAATTATTTTGTGTGCATATTCACTTAAGTCAATATAAGCAAGTCATCCAACCCCAAGTCCATCCAACCAAAGGCTCTAAAACCCATCCAACCCCTTATTCATCCAACCCCTTAGCTATCTAACCCATTAGCGGTCCAACCCCTTAGCCGTCCAACCACTTAGCCATCCAACCCCTCAGCCATCTAACCCTTTAAGCATCAAAAGTTTTCATCCAAACCCTTAACCATCCAACTCCTCAGTCATCCAACCACTTAGCCATCCAACCCCTTATTCATCCAACCCTTGGCCATCTAACCATAGAGTCATCTAACTAAATCACTATCCAACCACTAGTCATCTAATCCAAGATTCATCTTAACCTAGATCCGTCCAACCTAGATATGTCTAACCCTAAGACGTCCAATCTCAAATCCTTCAAACATAAGATCCTTCCCTAAGTAGTCATGGATTCTAGAAATCAGGGTAAGAATGTTACAGATTCAGCTAATTCAAAAAAGGGTGCAAAGACTTTGCTTGGCTATTTTGGAAAATCACAAAAAATGACAAGGGTTTCTGCATTAGCTGAAAAATATCGGTATGTGTTATTTACATGTTATTTAGTCTTACAAAATTTGATAATTATGTTTTTCATACTGTTCTTTGAACTCTTTTACTCTATGTAAAACTTTAACTATTTATAAAATAATACTACATATGTAGCAATTTTATAGAATTATATGCAGACGTTTCAAAAATTCCTTCACAAAAATAATCAATTTAAAGATATCAATGATCCATTATATTTTGAGGAAAATATTTCATCCCTTGATGATATAGAAGTACAATAAAATTCATCAAATTCTCATGATACACCAGTAGTGGAAGCTTTTACTCCAAGGTCTATTTTCAAAAAAATGAGAAATGAGAATCAAAATATTCCTGTTGAGAGCCCAGATGCAGAAGTTGAACCCCAAGAAGAAAAAATGTGTTAGAAGAAAGAGGAAAAATTGGACAATTGAAAGGACGTCCCAGTTCAAATGGGTTACAAAATATTCATTTATTGAACCTGTGTACACTAAAAATGGTAATGATGTTTCAACACAATGTCAATGCAAAATATGTGGTTGGAAATAGGGGAAGGATAACACAATGCGACTCAAACTGGACACAATTGAAAAGCACTGTGGGAAAATATACATTTCCCAAAAGTAAAAGGATGGTATCATAATCAGAACACATAAATGGAAAGATAAAAAAGAGTGTCTACATGTAAAATACGTAGAACAATATGAAAAGGAACAAAAACTTATGAAAAAACTAAATGAAAAAGGTGGCACCATAGTAGCAAGATTAAGAAAAGATATGGAGGCAAAAATGCATGCAAAAAATATTCAGTTTGCTACCGTATTCCATATATTGAAAAGGGGAAGACCCATGTCAGATTTCGGAGAAAATAAAATTATGTATCAGGTTATTGGTCTACAGAACTTTCCTCAATATCATTGGTCAGATACTAATGGCCAGGAAATTACAAAATGTCTATCTTTGGTAGAAAAGGAGGATCTGAAATAGTGTGTTCAAAAGGTAAAGTATATTTCCCTTTCAATAGATGAGGTTACTGTAGTGGATAATACTTCATGGATTTGTATTCATATTTACACATTTGCTAATGAAATAAGAACTCCTCACCTCTTAAAATTTCATAAAATGACTGAGAATTGTAATTCTGAAAATATTTATGAATCGGTGGTCTCAAATTTGAAGGATATCGCTGGAATGGATGACTTTTCCATTGCAACGAAATTATTTTTTTCCGAAACCGATGGTGCAATTGTAATGTAGGGAGCCAAAAATGGTCTCTACATTTGACTTCAGACAATTGTTTCTCCTTATATGATTATTATCCATTGCATGGCTCATAGAATGAATCTGGCCTACAAAATAGTGAACACATTTGAAAACGTAGCTAAAGTGGAGGAACTGATACTTGATTTTCATGCTTATTATTCTAGCAGTCTAAAGATATTTTTAGAATGTCAGAAATTTGTAATTGGATTGACAGAGGGAAAAAATCTCATCAGATATGTAGATACCATATGGATATCTATGTATGAACCTGCATGTAGAATATTTGATGAACATCCTTCATTGACAAGATTTATGTATAAATACTGCAGGGATGTAGATAAAGCTAAAGATCTATTGTGCCATCTAACAAACATAGAAACTTTACTCACACTCTACGGTATTTTTCCTATGTTGAGGGAGATTAATATTTTAGCAAAGCGTGTACAAGATCATTCTTTCTACATAAAAAACTTCATAAGACTCAGAAGACATGTGTGCTAGAGTCTTGAAAGTTTATATATTTCATATGGAATTTTTCAGGGCGCTGCTTTTGAAAACTAGAATGCATTAACAGACTTGAAAAATCACAGGTGCTTCTTCAAAATATAATATACATGATCATCTGTGTATAACAGCACATGGGAAAGAGATTCCAATTCATACGTTCCAAAAAAGAGTTAATATGGTTGTCTCAGAAATGGAAGAAGTAAGAGTGACACAAAATTTATATGATGCAGTATTATTGGTAACTAGGAATAAATTGAGAAAGATCTCTGAATCTTTATCTATTGGAAATGGGTTATCTGAGCCTGAATGATCCTCAAAACTATAACTGTGACTATAAATGCACATGGCATAAGGTCATACCAAACCACTAAGGTCTTACCATCTAGTCCTAACCCTAATATACGATATTAGACCTACTCTAAATCAAATTTTGGTAATTATTTTGGTTCTCGCCATCTCAAATTTGTTTTTCATTATCAAACCCTAATTATCACACATGTAACGAAGCTTTGTAAATGAATTTATCTTCACCTCAAACCCTATCCATGGATTGATATTTCTACAAAACAACTATTAGAATGGTTGTGAGCACCCTCATGCATTGCTAATGTTAGCACCACTCTGAAGAGGCATCAAATTGTATGTCATTCTCCACCTAGCATATGATATCTAAATAGATCAATCAGATTTGGCAATGTTTTCTTTGGCTTTGGATCTTGTTAAAATACTTATAAAGAGGATGTTTGAGTGCTTTATGAAGAGAGAGATGGTTTTCTTGATCTAGTTTAGAGCTTGAGATATGATGTGGGTGTTACCCTAATGAATTTAGATGTGTTATTGCAATATTTAGGGAGATTTGGATGTCTTTTGCAAGTGTATGAAGTGGATTTTATAGTGTTTTTCCTTAGCAATTCTAGCTTAGAAAATGAGGTAATGTTTACTTGCTTATATAGGTTTCCATGTATGATTTATCCAAGAAGTGCCAACTTATATGAAGTATAAGACCCAGCAAAAGTTATAAATTTGAAATCATATTTGGCGTGCATTTCATTCTAAGACCATACAAGTTAACCAAAATGTACAAATTATCGACCAAAATGTACATCCCTGAATGGTGACATAAACCATGTAAAATGAATTTTGGAGCTTGTCAATTGATGTTTGTTTGTGGATTTTATGCATTTTTCTCTAAGTTTGTCAAAAAGTCAGTGTGAAAGGATAAAAAATCTAAACAAGAAATGTCAGATTGTTTTAAGCAGGAATGGAGAGATGGTATTTATCGTAAAAAGAGTGCATTATCAAATCAAGTGTTGTCAAAGTGTAAATTTCCAGATTTAATTTTCTACATCATCATGTAATATGCATACATAAACCATGCCTATATTGAAAAAACCTAATTTATTGTGGTTTTGGACACTACTATACCTACATCTCCTATCTACACTCAAAGTGCCTAATATTATTCTTCTTCTAACATGCAGGCTCTCAAATCCCTTGTTCATACTTTACAATCTCAAATTATACATCTATAACAGGTCTCATCTTCTTCGTCTCATATTATGGATTCTAATCAATTGCTTCATAACCCACTTGCACCCGAAGTAGCTTGATACCCTCTATCTATTGACTTTGTTATTTTTAAGTTGCATTTCTATGATGGAAAGGGTGACCTTAAAGATCACCTCTATATATTTCATTTTTTTTACTTGGACTAATCTTCAAATGATACATTGCTTACCATGATTTTACCTTAAAGTCTCAAATATTTTTCCTTACAATGGTTTTATAATCTACCCATGCATTTTTAATACATTGACTCCTCTAGCTAATCAATTCCTAACACAATTTTCTATCAATATCCATGACAAATTATCTTATGCTTAAATGGCTAAAATGTGACAAGGTTCCAATAATCCCATCAGTGATTATATTTTTCTCTATAAAAATACACTTTCCAAGATTAACAATGTGTTGGTTAGTATTGAATTACATGATCTTTTTACACATACTCTCATTGTTCCTTTGCAATAATTTGTCATTTTTTGACAAGTTTCATTCATTCAATCATATTTTTCATACTTTGAGAGAACTGAATCTAATATTCTCAACATGAATAATCTCAAATATATTGTTAATCCTCCTAAAATCTATACTTATAAGTTTTAAACCAAGGCTACTTTTAATGAAAAGGCTACTAATGATAAACCTAAAGCTAAAGCCACTATTAATATAGTGTCTCAACCTACAAAGCTACATTTACAACCTTCTCGATGATAGTTCACTCATTTATCTTCTGCCCCATACAAATCTCTTCAACAATTACTTGAGTGTAACTGTACGAATGAAAATCGACACGCTACCTTAAATCGCACTCGACCTCCCAAGGTCGTGCTGAGACAGCCGATGTAGAATGTGTAGATGGCTACTAGTAGTGAAATGTGATATGTGGATGAAAATATGTGGAAATGGGATGAACAAGTTCTCAACGTAAAACAATATCCTTGACGTGTAATATCGGGATCTACTCATCAAGGGCAAGAAAGGCCCTTCTAACCTGAACGGGTCTAACAGATGGATAGGAAAGGATAGCCACACAAAAAATCTAATCAATATCAAGCTCCATGGAAATCATCTCTAATGGTTATGGGATACATGGAAAACCAACAAGTGCCTTGTACTGATGTTTAGACAAGGTCATGGAATAAATGAGAGAGGTGTGGTTCCGCTAGATCGACGGACGGTTAGTTGGTTCAGTCCAGAATGTGAAATCTATATAATCATCTCTATTTAGAACATTTAGTTATCTGACAATATCCAAGGGATGTGGGGATGGTATAAATACTAGTGAGCGTAATCCAATATCTAAGTCTATTTGATCTTCAGGATCGTTCAGTTGCGGGACCTTGGGATCAAAACCGTAAAATATTTCCGATTGTGGTCTAGAAATGGTAATGTGTGCATTTGTACAATTTTAATCTAATCAAAGCAAATAACAATCTAAGAAAATACTACACTATGTTTTTGTATTTTTTAATATAAGGGAAATGAAGCAATACAAAGCAACTAATCTAATTAAAAGAAATATATTTGTAATTTTCTGGGACTTTATGAATTAAATGAAGAAATGAAAGCTTCTAATCTAGTTAATAAATCCTAAAACAAACAAACAATTGGATGTAGTTGTTTATTTATGTAGAATAAATCTAATCTATTTTAAACAATTAAATCTTCTCTAAACTATGGATATGAATTAAATCCTCTACTATAACCCAGAGGCATGGGAAGATATCAAAGATTCCTAGAATATTTTCTTCCCCTACAACTTCCCTGACAAAAGTAAAAAAAGGATTTTATGGAGGATCTTCTAAATAAAATGTTGCTTCAGTTTATTTCAATAATTGCTATAATGAAAATGGAAATTCCTTTTACTACTATAGTAAATAATGTGCTTACATATTTCACAAGAAAATAATTAAATAAAAGATGAAACCCAATTACAACCCCAACCTGGTAATTACAGTGTTCTAGAAATCTAGTTGTGGTGTGATTTTGTGTCCCCTTAGTATTCTTTTCTAACCTTTGGTGTCCACATGAGTCCAGGGAGCTAGGAATGTAGAGGAAGTTAGAAGGAGGTGGTGGAGAAAGTAATGGCTTATTGGGAAATCTGGTGGCAATGCAAGAAAAGGAATAACAATGCAAGTGAATAGAGCTTGATTGTGTAATATCTAGCAGGATTGTAGCATCATAACATAACAATACACACAAAAAAAAACTCTCTAGCCTTTTGCTTCAAAAGAAGTGATGGCTTTATAGAATATTGGCTAGGAAATAGTCGAGACATTTGGCAGCAATGGAGTTCCATATCATAGCATGAAGGGGAATTAAACACTCAATCAAATCAAAAGTGGAAGAGGAGGTTGATATGAATCAGTTAAGCCCAAAATTAGCCAAATTGATTCACAAATGTGTGCTAAAAGTGAACTAGAGTGAAGTAACACGCGTCTAATTCATGCACGAAGAGTTTTAGAAAATTCACATGACACTGCCACCCTACGCAGGATGGCGATCACAACTACCACCCAAGTAGGGCAGCAATTTCACAACTAGAGGCCAAAAATAAAGGGAAAACATTGTGGAAAGCTAAGGAAAAGCATGCAAAGGTTAAGTAAGGTAAAATAGGCTATAAATATAAGTTGTGAAGAGGTTAAAGAGCTCGAACACCTTTGGAAACGACATGAATCATCATTGGGGAATTTTGAACCATTTTCTAAGAATGTAGCACGTGCAAATTTGGATGTGTACATATTACCCCCTCAGAGAAGCATTTTAGCAATGAAGAGGTGTAAAACATAGAATCTAAGTATGTTTTTCCCAAAATGGGGAGTTAGAAGCTATACCTAACATGAGTCCCATGTGCTGAAATGTCACCATCTAAGTTCTCGCTACCTACAAGATGAAAGTAAAACTCAAGTGTAGATAGATATGATATCAAAAAATAAACACTAAAACAAAACGATAAGAGGACTTACCATCTACATAAGGATAGAAATATACCTGCACCAACACTCCACCCCTGCAAAGCATATCCACTCAAAATGAAGTTAAAACAAAGCATATATATAACTAACACCATTCAATCTCAATTCATTTGCACATATCCTCATTGCGATTTTGGAGCTTGGATGAATGGTCACCATTTTGAGCAAGAGTATAGTCAAAACGACGAGAGAAATGATGTGATCATGGCCCCGTGAGTGAGAGACCCAAAGGTGAAGACAAAGGTTAGTATTTTGTGTTTGTTTATTTGAAACCTAAAAATATAAAATTTGAAAAATCCACACCTACAGGGGCTATTTTTGAAATTTATTACATTAAAATGTTCCCTAGGGGGTTGCCTAAGTGGGTCTAGCTTTTGTTTTATCTAAAATGGTCTATTTTTGTCATTTTTTGCATTTTTGGGTCAAAGGGGACAGCTCGTCCGTTCTGGACGTGACCACCACCCTATGTAGGGTGGTGGTTACTCAATCTCCTCTTTGTGAAGGGGGGTGGTTGCATAACCATTGCGGTAATTATGAAACCACCGCCCTGCACAAGGTGGTGGTTTCATAATTGTCGAGGTAGAACCTTATTTGACTAATTTAGATGTTTTTTTTTTGCTTTTTCAGTTATTTTATATTGGTTTTGATGATCTTATGCCTTGAAATATGTTACTAACTTGCTATTTTTATTGTTTTGGTAAACACAGAAAGAGTTATACATTCTTTTGAGTTGGGAAAGAGATTTTGATTGGCTCTCAAGCATTATTTCTTAGCTGAATCAAGCTGAGAGGGATTTATTACACCAGTCTGGGTTGTGGAGGATCTCTCAGGTGCCACACATAGCACTAGCCAGCCAGATTTTATGTTACCTGTTGTCTTATTAGTATGTTGACCAGAACATTTTTTGGTTTCCTAGTGTTAGGGGAGAGTGGATCATCGCTCTCAAGGATGTCTACAGGATTCTTGGCGTACCTGTGACTGGTAGATGGTTGACATTGGAGAAAATTTCTCCAGTTTTGTATAGACCGTGCACATCTTATATGGGAGATGATGGGGGTACCTAATGTGGGCACCAAGTAGGGTATGTGGCTATTATCAGTTTCCTTTATGCTTATCCCTACTCTCCACAAGGCCATCATTGGTAACTTGGCCTCATGTTTGGTGGGAGATAAGGGAAAGGACAAGCTCTTGTACTGTTGGGCTCCTATTATTATGGTTATTAAGTAGCAGGGGACGATTTTTTCTTGGGGTGTGGACATTATTGGGACCACATACCATGATCTATACTACATCGTGAGGCTACAGAGGAAATCCTTGAGCCACCCTACCTTGGTGATGTGTTGGGTGTATGAGCGGATCGTCCTCTATCAGAGGGGAGTTGGTATACAAGATTCAAGGGCCATCAAGGCTTGTCTGTTCTCATAAGGGCACATCATCATGTTGCTTCTTTTACTAGAGATGATTTCATTATTATACCATATCATGACCTAATTGGGAGATGGGGTGATGACAAGACCATACTACTTTCTTATAGTAGTTTGAGGCAGTTAGTGGACAAGATGGCTAGGGTGGAGCTCCACCCGATTGAAAAATTCCCTTAGTAGTTTGGGAAACCATATGATGATGCTCAAGCAAACCCTAAGGGAGAGCATAGTTGGAATGTTGTTACACCAAGGGTACATATTAGTTTAGATAGGGTCCCATTTCCTAGAGCATCAGCAGCACTCCTCCAAATCGAGGATGCACCCGCTTACATCAAGGAGGAGGAGGAGGAGGCATGTTGGTGTAGGTGGTATTTTTCATCACTTATTTAGTGTTATTCCACCTCACCAGGTGAGTCATCTTACTTAGGTGGACATGCATCTAGGTGGCATTTTAGTTATGATAGATTCTCTTACAGAATCTATCATATATGTAAGTATGTGTTAGAGGAGTTACATTCCCATTTGGGAAATTAACTCCTCTTCTCCATTATGGAGGAATCTTCTCTTACATGGGAGTTACACATTCACTCCCCTATATGTACACCACCTCTTTTGATCTATGGTAAGCCAAGAAATTCCATTCTACTCCATTTTTGAATCTTGAGCTCTCATATGGATGCACATTACTTTACAAAGTTTACTTGATTTAATCTTGCAACTCCTACACTTTGATGAGGTGAAACTATTCGATGCATGTAAATTCCTTCCAGGCATTTTTCCTTCACTCCTTCATGGTATCAGAGTTGAGGGGATTGGAATTATGTTGTTCACCATTGTTTCTCCACCATGTAGTTGCTTATGCAAGCTCTCTCTTTTGCTTGTGCTTTACTTGCATATTTCGATATTTTTAAGTGTTTGGTTTTTTTGCTCCTTGTTGGTTTTCCGTGTGTTTAGGTTCAAAAAGGTGTAGTTTGAATTTTGGTTCAAAGGTTGAAAGGTTGTTGAAGGACTAACTCGAACTTACACGACTCGTTCAAGCTCTTTCTTTGTTTGATATGGTGGTTTGGTCTTTCAAATCTTGCACTTGTTTTCGTATGGATGTGTGGATTCGTGCATTGCTCCATTAGCATCTGCACTGCTCATATTTAGTTGGCACTTAGTGGCGGATCAACCTCTCATGTTTGGTTCCTACAGAATCCCTTTGCATTGAATCTACCTCAAACCAAATCTTGGCTTCCAACTTTCCTATCTCATTTTTGGTATTAGTCTTGATAGGAAGCTCGTTAAATCTTGCTTCGACGTGAAATTCGTGCTTTGTGTACTTCACTGGCATGGCTTGTATTGGAGCTTTCTCACACTTGGGTTCATCTGCTCGAAAAATCTCCTCAATTTCGAACTGGTGTGGCTTTGTAACAACATCTCCAACACATGGCTCTGTTAACCTTAACGACATTGAGCTCTATTGGCACCCAACCTGTCTGACACGTGGTTTGCATCCAACTTGTGCCTCGACTCAGAGTATCACCTCCTCCATTCATTACAACGTGGGATTACTCACCTTCTTCACTGTCATCTCAGGTTGCTCGCTTCGAACCTCATTGTACATAACTACACCAAACTTGATATTCTTTGGCTTAGTGGTTTTTCACAACTCGGGGTTCCATCTTGAGGCCTTGTCTGTACACAACTCGAGCTCATATTCACTCTTTCTTGGTTGAAATTATTATGTGCCCATCTTCATTTGGTTGGTAGTTTCGTTGTTCTCAGTCATTACAACTTGGTCTGGCTCCTTGCTCAACTCGGGAATCTCTGTTAGACACTTGGTTGCACAGTTATTACTTGACGGTATTCAAATGACTCTGCCCTATGTCATTTCCTTCTATATTTGGTCTTCCATAGGTGTTGCACGTGGGCTAAACATTGCACACTCACCACTCACTAAAAATCCATTCTCATTGGTAGAGGATTGTGTGGATATTCTGACAACTCAACGGGTGCACTCTCGCCTGTAACACCTTCCAGCTTGACACAGTCCACTAGTAGCTCCAACTTCATAAATGTGACCATATAATCAGTCCTACAATGTTATACATGAAACCATGCCTTGAAGCACTAGCTCGGTTCCCCTTTTAGAATTTTTTAACAGTTAAAACAATCCAATTTTTTATATTTTAAGGATAAAAACATTCATTCTTAGCATTGTAATAATTTTTGGGCTCTATTTGCTTGTAATTATGTCCTTCATTCATGTGTCAAAGACAGAAGGTGAGGTCCAAGGTTAATAGGAGGCTAATCCCCCCTCACAAGCAAAACAAACACTATCTGAAATAAATACCATTTCCAACGAGTACCTACACAACACCCATTTTGGACACTTTTTTAATCAGTTTGTAGAGTTCATTGGCATTTTCCATCAGTTGCGGGAATTATATTTTTGCTATAAATTTTGACTCGTTGCTCATTTTTTAGCACTTTTTAGTCAAATTTACATGATTTCTCACACACTACATGATGACACTGCCAATTTTGTAAGCACACTACTTTATAAAGTGCCCCATTCTGGAGGGTTCACTAGTACTCTTGGGTTTTCACACGTAGACACATTATCAGTTGAGTCCAACATCTTGCTTTTGTGCACCTTGCACTTCTTGCTTCCCTATCATGGAGGGTGATATTTCTAGACTTAAGCATCATAGGATCACCTTACATCCTCCTCTACTTCTTCTAGGGAGAGAGAATTATTTAGCTTGGCGTGCTTCCATGGAATGCTACTTCACCCATGAGGGTCTTTCACACTTCTTACTTGGGCCAGTTCCTGAACCCACTGATGATCATCATCTTGAGGACTTCCTTGACACTTACAACCATTATTTTGGTCACATGATGATGCATGTCTCTAGACCTCTCCAATTTCACGTGGAAAAATCAGATCCACCCCACTATGTCTAGAGCATTCTTCAGTCCCTCTATAGAGACCCTTCACATATTTTCATCACCGTTGTTGTTGTTGATTCATTTGTATCCTCTATTTCTTCATGTGATGACAATTCCACTGACACAGACTCATTTGGTTCGACTTCTAATGATGAGGATTGTGCACCCAGTTCTAATGTCGAGAGTACTACAAAGTACTTATCCCCTCTTTCTCTCACTATTCCAGAGAGTGCTGACACATCCCACATCTCATCAGCTATTAAGTAGTCTCGTATATTCATCACACCCACCTCTTTTCCACCTTCAGTGTGTGAGGCCTCTTTTATTCCTCTACCTTCATTGGATGACTCATACCTATCTGACATCAATCTTTTTTTTTATTGAGCCCCCTCATTGGGACGAGTATCTTCCTGACCTTAGTCATCTTTTTACAGAGTACACTTTTGATGTATTATAGGTTTCTCATCCATCTATAGGTATTTCAGAGGATTTCATCATCTCCATTGTTGGGATTGCCCCTTTTGGGACTCTTACCACTCCCACTTTTTCAAATACCTTCATTGATCCACCCTTACTTGTGGATCCATTTTATGCTGTGGGGGATGTTTTGTTTTCTTCATATCAGTTGGACATCCTTTCTATAAGCGTTCCCCTTCTTCACTCTGATAGTTCTACACATGTGGAATTACCTTTAGTTCCTTGGAATTCATTTGCTTGACCTATGTCACACTTTTGTGGACCATACTCAGAGTTCTTCGTGTTGCTGCCTTTAGTTTCCTTTGCGGAGTGAGTGGACTTCCAACACGTCATTTTTGTACTTCCTAAGGGAAGGCACACAGTTCAGTGTGGGTGGATCTTCTTCAGTCCAGAGGCAGAGGATATCGTGATCAACATTCTTCTGGGAAACTTCTTAGATTTTAGATTCATCCATGGCATCTTCTGCATCCCTCTCATCTCTCTCTTTTTCTCTCTTCTTCATCTTTCCGAGAGATTGTCCTTTTGTACATGGGTACCTTTTCAGGCTAGTCTATGGCCAGGACCCATCTTTGGCATCTTTCTTAGATTAGAGATTTTTTTTATCTCTTGTGGTGGATTGTTTTTCCCACTGGGTTTTCCTTCACTTCTTTGGATCTCTTTTCTGTGCATAGGTACCTCATCAAGCCTTGTGTTGGGACCCATTTCTCACTTTTGACTTGCCACTTCATCCTAGTTTTGATGAAGGGGGGATGTTGGTGCAAGTGGTATTTTTCATCACTTATTTAGTGTTATTCCACCTCACTCGGTGAGTCCATCTCACTTCGGTGGACACGGATCTAGGTGGCATTTTAGTTATGAAAGATTCTCTTACAGAATCTGTTCATATATGTAAGTATGTGTCATAGGAGTTACATTCCCATTTGGGAAAGTAACTCTTCTTCTCCATTATGGAGGAATATTCTATTACATGGGAGTTACACATTCACTTCCCTATATGTACACCACCTCTTTTGATCTATGGTAAGCCAAGAAATTCCTTTCTACTCCATTTTTTAATCTTGAGCTCTCTTATGCATGCACATTGCTTTACAAAGCTTGCTTTCTTTAATCTTGCAACTCCTACACTTTGGTGAAGTGCAACTATTCGATGCACATGAATTCCCTTCCAGGTCTTTGTCTTTCACTCCTTCAAGGCCCATATAGAGACAGAGACTGAGGGCGAGACTAGCAAGGAGGGAGGAGAGGAGGAGCATGATGAGGAGGAGGATAGTGATACAGAGTGGTGGGGTATACAAGAGATATCCATGGCCGAGAGAGTAGAGGTGGAGGCAAAGAAGGTGAATCTTATTTTTGAGGAGCCACTTTCTCATGAGGGAGGTAGTGATGATCAATCCATGTAGGGACAACACATCACCTTGGGAGATGGGTAGGCACAACAGATTCCTATAGTGGCTTCACCACCACCAGCTGCATTGTTTAATCCTACATGGATGCCCAAATATCTGAGTATGTAGATACTCTTTTCTTGACCTTTTTAGCTAGAAATGTTAATAAACTACGCATTATATTTCTTATTGGTTTTTGAATGTTTTGTAACTCATCGTTGTTTTCTTTGTTTTGCAGCCATAGCTAAAGGTTGGCGAGATCTTATTCATAGGATCTATGTTGATACATTGTTGATCCCCGTAGGCAAGACTTGTTTTGAGATTTTGGAGGATTTGGGACAGCCGTTACAAGATGGAAGACATACTGATGTGTTTACACCTCTTTGGAATGCCATTGAGCTCATGACTTCTCAGAGAAAGCAATTTTTTTCTTATGAGATGGTGGAGAGGAAGGCGAGGTAGCACCACTCATGCAGCAAAGCCATAACTAGTGGTTGATCTCACGGACACTCTCACCACTCGGCACATTTGCAATAGCAGAGCCACATCATGAGTCCCAGCCATAGTCATGCACCTTCCCAGGGTTCTCGCAGATAAGGATAGATCATTGGCTTTTATTGCTTCAATGTCATTTTGTGAGGCATATATATATGATGTTTTTGGATTTTTTTGCTCATTGTGAGCGTTTTGACAACACCTAGCGTGTGATGGCAATGTATAAAAACTTGATTTATTATGATATATACATATATCACTTTTTTATTTAGCTATCCTTTGCACCAGAGTTGACTTGATTTATGGTTTACTTCACATGTGTACTTTAGATGTTATGGAATCTCTAATTTTATATGATTTTTAGAATACATGCAGTGGATGATAAATGCTAACAGAATGATCTTCTTTTTGTTGTTTTGTTTTATATGATGCTAATACAAACACAATGTAATGTTAAAACTTTACTTTTTCAAGAAATATTTGATACTTCTTGTTTTATTGGGAAAATGTGATGAATTATTTGATAATAAAATGAACTCAATCCACTTCTAACCCCATGTAACTAGTAAGATGTGATGTCTCATCACCGTGAGCCACGAGGGACATGAGTTGTATGATTTTGATAGATGGAATGGTGAGAGAAAGACAATATTTAGACAGAAATCCAATTAGAAACCTACAACTTAACTCTATACACAGTTTAATACATGGTCTAGAATTTAATTTGCTTGCAATTTTATCTAGACTGACACGTGGATGGGCTCCTAATTGACAAAATTTGGTTTTAAGGTTTTAACTCTTTTGGAACATACACATCAAACTCGTTGTCTTAGCATATAAGATTTTAAAGCATTTTTTATTAAACAAACTACTCACTTATTTGAAGAGACCCCCTATACCTTGCCCCATGCTATCAGTAAGAAGTATGGGCTTAGCACCGAAGACAAGGCATAGGTGAGTAAGGCCACTTCCCTCCTTTCCTAGCCTCACACCACCAGTAAGAAGCGTGGGCTCATCACAAAAGGTTGGTGGGGCAAGGAAGTGTAGTTTTATTTGTAAATAAAATATTTTTGTATTTATTCGATTTAATTTATAGCATTTTTATTTTACTTTTAAATTTGAGTTGTGTTTTTGGGAGGGAGAGCTTACCCCTAGGCTCAACCCCATGAAACTAGTAAGATGCGAGGGCTCATCACCAAAGGCTAAGATAGGCAAGCAAGTGATCCGGGTAAAATGTTTATAATGATTTTGGTACTAAAGAGGTTTTCTGGGAAATATGTGACATCAAGAATCTTCTAGAACAAATTATGGGAAATTACACCTAAGCTGGAAGAAAACTATGGGTAGAACCAAGTATGCAGGCCTTGGTAGGACTAGTGTCAAAATTCTACCTTATCTCATTGAACTGATGAAATTATTAGAAATGTTGATGATAATATTGCGGATACTTGAAGAAATGTGATTGAATGTTTTACCAATATTTTCAGAAGTTTTTAAAATTTGCTTGAAAGATAATTTCCTTGATTACAAACTTACAAAATGATGTAACACATGAAAATACAATGCGGATGCAATAGTGTACATGTGGAAATGTAGATAGATCATGCGTAATAACATTTTAAGTGAATTGAATTCATGGATTCGTTGAATTCTTCAACCTCTAGAGTACACAGATGATATGCCCCATTCTTGTAGTCCTCCATGACTCGATATGGGCCCAACCACTTGGGCTTGAATTTTCTTTCTTTATTGGTTTTCTTGTCTATCTAGTTGTCAAGTCTCAATGCCAAATCTCCAATGAATATATCACACTCATAGAATTTCTTATTGTAATTTTGGCACATCTGCTCAGCATAATCTCTATGGTGTGCCTCAACTCTAAGATGAAATTTATCAAGATTTTCTAGCTTAATGATTTGTGCCTCATGATATCCTTCTTCTCCTAAGATTGCTTGTAGTTATATACAGAGACTAGGTATCTCAACTTCAAGTGGTAAACCCACTTCCAAACCAAATACTAAGGAATATGGGGTTTCCCCCGTCAACGTTCTTACTAACGTTCTATAGGCCCACAAGGCTAGAAATAGCTTTAGGTGCCAATCACGCTTGTTTTCCTTAACAGTTTTCAGGAGGATGGATTTTAGCTTATTTTTAGTTACCTCAGCCTGTCCATTTTCCTAAGGGTAGTATAAATAGGTTGTGTGATGATTTATTTTGAATTTTTCACATAACTTGTGCTCCTCTTCATTTTTAAATGGTGTTTCATTATCGGAGATAATGAATTTTACGACCTTGTACTTACAGATGATCTAGTTCAATATGAACTTTGCAATTATAAACCTCGGAATGGTGGTAAGGGGTATGGCCTCAACCCACTTCATAAAATATTATGTGACTATAATTATAAAATTATTGCCATCCGTAGATGACGGAGAGAAGTTCCCTATCAAATCTAAGCCCGCATGGAAAAGGTACAAGGCGTTGCAATCAGTTGTAGAGCTTGGGTAGGAATGTAAATCTCATGAGATAAATCCTCACACTTACGTACATACTCTATTGCGTCATGTTCTAAGGTGGGCCAGAAATAGCCCATCCGATGTATCTTTCTAGTGGTTTCATGTCTTCCAAAATGACCTCCACAGACCCCGCTATAGGATCCATAAAGGATATTTTCATAGTCTTCCTCATTGACACACCTTAACAACATTCCTTCAAAGGCTCTATGATAGATAACTTGTTCTATAATTACGTACTTGGAAGCTATGACGCGTAGCCATCTTCTCTACTGTGAAGTTTCTCCCTCAGGGTATGTTTGGTCCATAATAAAATTCACAATGTCTGAATACCATGGACACGTAGCAATGGGAGGTCTGATTTCTAGAGAGTATATGCACTCATAGGGGAAACATGATTCTACTAACTCCCCACCATCTAATGGGTTGTCTGTCAACCAATCGGCAATGATTTGTCCCTTGATGGACTTTTTGTTTACATAAGTTAGCTCAAATTCTCCCATTAAGGTTATGAAGCATCCAGCTTTATTTGAAAAAGAACTTTGTGTTATGAATGTCTAAAGACAATTCATTTTGACAATAACACATGTTTCTTGGTTAAGCATGTAATTCCTTAACCGTTTTATTGCAAATACTATAGTGAGGCATTATTTTTCCCCATGTGTATAGTGCATCTCATAGTCTAGCAACATATGAATGATGAAGTAAATTACACGTTCACGCTTGTCATCATCTTCTTATGCTAACATGTAGGCTAACAAGATGTTTGTTTCCCAAGAATATAAAATGAGGGGGAGATCAAACTTGGGATGCATGAGCGTGGGAGGTGAGAGAAGGAATAATTTAACTGATTCAAATTCCTCATGACACTCATTCATCCAAAAATTGCAACAATCCTTCTTTAACAAATTATTTATTAGATGAATAGCATAAGTTAAATCAGGTATGAACCTATGGATTGCACAAATATTTCCGAGAAAGGATCTAATACCTGAATCATCTGACAATGGAGTCATTTATAAAACTACTCAGTTTTTTTCCAGATTCACATCAATCCCTCACGAAGAGATGATGTATCCCAGTAACTTCCCTCCCTTCACACCAAACACACATTTTTTGATTTAATGTAGTGTCTTATTCAATGGTAGGAG
Source organism: Taxus chinensis (assembly GCA_019776745.2). Taxonomy (NCBI): domain Eukaryota; kingdom Viridiplantae; phylum Streptophyta; class Pinopsida; order Cupressales; family Taxaceae; genus Taxus; species Taxus chinensis. The sequence continues at coordinate 639,265,997 of CM034150.1, read as the reverse complement.
AGAGAATGATGTCAAGCACCTCAGGGTGATTGCAGCACTTTCTAGCCTTAGAAGGTCATCAGCGTACAATTCCACAATCTTGTGAATAAGATGGTGGAGTATATAATTCATTTCCCATTGGTAAGTGGCACCAGCATTCTTGAGACCAAATGACATGAATGCATAGAAATAATTTCCCTAAGGAGTAGTAAAAATCATATTTGTTTGATCTTCCTCAAAGATCCTATTTTGATTGTACCTGAAAAAACCCTCCATAAGCGATAACAACTCATAACCGGTTGTCTTTTCGATAATAACATTGATGGATGGTAATGGGAAATCATATTTGGGACATGCTTTGTTTATATCCCAAAATTCAATGTAGATTAAAAATTTTCCATTCTTTTTTAGAACAGGGACAATGTTAGATACCCACCTTGAGTAATCGACAGGTTTAATGAACCCCACCTGTAGGAGTTTCATAATTTCCTCTTTAACCATTAGTGCCACCTTTGGTTTCAAAGGTCTGTATCTTTTTTTATGGGCTTAGCATCAAATTTGGTCACAAGGTTGTAAACTGCAACATGAGGAGTAATTCCCATCATTTCTTTATAACTAAACTTGAAGGCTTTTGAATGTTCTTTAAGAACCTTTGTGTGTATTTCCACTTCTTTAGGAGTCAGCGATGAACCTAACTTCAATTTTTTCCAGGTCCTCCTTCGTTCCAATCTTAATGTCAATCATCCCCTCGATCAAAGAGGCATTACCCCCTTCAAACTTAGGTGGGGCTGAAGGTATTTCTAGCTCCCCTTCCTCTTCTATCTCGCAAATCTCAATGCTTTCCAAGGAAGGAGGGTCTAGTGTGCAATCTCCAAAATAGGAGGAAGAGTGAGGAATGAGAGCAAAGTCTTTCTTATGATGTGCGGGATGTAAATCCATATAAGAATTAAGGTACCCTAAGATAGCCTCATCATTTTCTACATATTTTAAGGTATCAGGCTCATTCTCAGCCTCAATGTATGCCAAGAACGAATTCATTGGTATTCTATAAACTAAGGGTTTAGCATGAATGGAAACTATGAATTTGGTATCTTCTAATTCTCTTCTCAAAAATAAGCGGGAATTAGAAGTAGCTATTGAATCGGAAAGAAGGTTTTACTCACATGGGATGGCTTCGATTTAAATGAAGTCAAAACCTTTACATAATTTGAGTACAGTATTTGTATAGAGATGTAAGTGCTCCGCCCTAGTCTCATACACCTCTGAAACTTGATTAGCGACAAGATATGAATCACCCAGCACTCTAATGTTACAAGTGCCCATCCTTTTGGCTACTATGAGACCAAGAACAACATCCTCGTATTCTACACCATTATTTGTACACTCAAAATCTAGCTTGAACATAAAAGGTGTGACCTTCCCCTCAGGAGAAGTGAGGATCACACCCACCCTAGTGCCAAAGCAGAATTTTGCTCCATCATAGTTAATAGTCTAGTAGTTTCTTGGGAATATTGATGTTTTATTGCTCATTGTATCTTCTTACCTTTCTTTTGATACTTCAACCATGGAAATTCCTTCAGTGGGAAGAGATCCAAGTCCCAGAGCACGTCATATGACCATGGAATTGAATGAAAGGAGAATGGGAAAATCATTCACTGACTTCTCGACAATATTCATCATGGTTTTTTTTAATACTATCTCGATAACAGCAGCTTCATCTTTGACTGCAAGAATCCCATCTCTCAAACTGGTATTTTCTAATTCCGTTGTCAGAATCAGTATTGTCTCTGGATTTGAACTAGTAGGTTTTTCAAATTGGTTTGTAGGGATTTCAAACTCATTATACACCCTAGGTTTCTTCTTTAGGTTAGCCAGGTGAATTTTAAAGGGCTTCAGGTGACCTTGTGTAATGAATAATTTCCCCAAATGTAGGAATCTAACTTCCTAAAATAATTTGGAAGGGATCACCTTCATGCGATGTATCCAAGGATGGATGAGAATCATATTATAGTTGGTTTCCTGATCTATAATATAAAACTCTGTAAGAACCATCTTGGGCCCTAGGGTAACTAGTAGTAATATGGTCCTAATTGATGTTTCCTTGAGGCTATCATACCCTCTCAGCATGTTTCTTTTTGAAGACCAATTGGTTTCTCCGTAGCCTAACTTCTAGAGTAATGAAAAGGGGAAAATATTTACTACTACTCCGTCATCGATGATTGCATCCTTTACGTAATTGTTGTAGATCCAAACTTACAAATAAAAATTTGGATCACCTCTACCAGCCAACTTAGTAACTTTGGGCATCTTACTGATGTCAAATATAAATCTGGCATCTCTTTCGGGCTGCCCAAGAGAATCTAGGTTAAAGTCTATGTGATTTATTTTCACCTCTAGAGGATGGATTACATTGATCAAATGTCTAAGACTCAATCCTTCCAACAAAGTAGCTCTATGAGTAGGGGATTTCTTCAATAAGTCCAAGAAGGATATGTGAGTAAAGGTCTTTCTTAAGTCAGTGATCAAGTCGTAAGCCCCCACCAGTTTTGAAAGTGTTGGAACATTGACATAGATGGGTAAATAGGAATGGGCTGCAAAGATTAGTCTCGAGTTCTCGTAGTGGAATTTATTCGGGGTTTGATTTCTCACCTACCAAACCCGCAATCTTAGTTTTTTGGAGACCATCCAACTAAGGTGTCACCAATGGGTTTGACAAATTTGAAGCTTCATGATCATTATTTCCCATTGGGTTACCCTTGTTTGTTTCATTAGGATCCAACTTACCATTGTTAGGATGTTTTGGAAGGGGATCATTAAAGATCTTGAGTGGTGTGTTTTAAGGGGATACGGGTCCTATGCAAGTATTTTGTGTTGGCACCATAGGATTTTGCAAAAAAACCTCAACAAATAGTTTCCTTTGGTCCTCTGGTAGATGTTGAATGAACTTGTTATAGTCATGGCATGTTCTAGCATCATGCCCTTAGACCCTATGGAAGCCGCAATATAGGTCAAGATCATAATCCTGAGGTCTTTGGTTCATTTTTTACCGTGGTCCAAAGTTTTCAATGTTATTCAACTATTGGTTATTTTGATTTAATTTTAGATGTCATTGCCCTTGATTTTGATATTGGTTTAGGTACCCGCTTGGGTACAGATTAGCACCTTGAGCCTGAACTTTTTTTTGTTGGTGTGGAGGAAAATTGAAATCCACTACGTTGATCACAGGATTAAAGTTGTTACTCCTATAATTTTTAGCATTCGTGTTTTTATTTACATTATTTGTGCTTGAGGTGCTAACAACATTTGGTTTCTTTTCTTGGTCTATAACACTGTCGGCCGTAACACCGCAGTTTTTGTTGAGGACCATCGGTCCTTTGTTGTTGTTTGCATTTTTGGGATAACTTGAATTACCCTGATTGGGAGTGATCAATCTTCTATTTGAACTGTAGGTCTTTCAACCACTATCTATTGCTGCCTGATCGATGTAGATAGTACCCTCTAAAACCTCTTCGTAACTCCTTAGGGGGAACTTTTATACTTCTTATTTCATTTCTCAGTTAAGAGAGTGAAGGAATAGATCACAAAGCTCCATCTGATCCATATTGGGAGTGTTTGCTGAAGAGTAAAGAACCTACCACCATCTCTAGATGAAATGGGTAGCAGACTCATTGTGCTCTTGCTTTATATGTAGGAATTCCATGATTCCTATTCTCAGTAACTTGTTCATGTCAAAATATTTGATGAATTTAGACCCAATGTGTTTAAAGGAATGTATTGAGGATTCAGGTATCTTATAATACCAATCGAGATCGATTCCTTTAAGATTCTTAGGGAATATTTTCACTACAACTGCATACCATGGGAGAAGCTCTCGAATGACATTTTCATATTCCTTGATATGTGCACATGGATATCCATATCCTTTAAATTTAGGAAGATCAGGTAGAGGTCACAGAAGCATTACAAGTTATATATTAAAATCCAATGGATCCTTAATATATTTGACATATGTTCACAGTGCTTAGGACTCTACTATGGATGACCCTTGATGGGGAGGTGGAGTAGGTATGGGTGGAAATTGATATGACACAAATGTTAAATGTTTGTAGAGGGATATGGCATCCTCTGTGGCTGAGCATAAGAACTAGGAAAATAATACATATCCCCCTACAAAAACTTGGAATACATCTGTATATATATGGGAAACATTACTCTCTTATACGGAGTTAGAGGAAAAAATCTAAGGAACGTTGCATTACCAGTTGGGATGATGTGTTTGAGAAGACACTTCTATCTTGGTGACCTATTAGTGGGTAATTTGTACAAGGTGCGTCGGATGCATACCTTAGGTCTTTGACCCTATGAGGATTTATCTCTAGGGCTTAGAATACCAGTGTAAATTGGAGGAGGATTTGGAGCCAGTAGGTACTTGGAAAAATTTTTGTCAGATGATGGGGAATATTTTCCTTGCCTAGTAGAAGATGAGACATGAATATCCCTAGGCAAGTTCTGATTTTTTAACCCTGTCCACCAATGTAGAGATCACCTCTGCCTGATGATTGTATGGTGTTCTTTTTTAGCACAAGTTGTTGAACCTTGTTAGGTTACAAAGGAGTGTGATATCCTTCTATGAACTATTCATTGTTATGGCCACCCCTCGTTAGGAACATTTTTTTCTACTATGGGAGGGGTATAGGTGTTATTATGAAGTAAGACATCAACATATCCTTACATCCTATCCAGAGATTGGTCCATGTTTTTTAAGCATTCGTTCGCTTTGGGCATAATGTGCTAGGTACTCCTCATACCAATAATGGGAGTTAATCAGACTGCATACTAATGATTTACGGTCTGAAAACAAACCCGGGGAGAGGAGCCTGACTCTCTAGTGAATGTCCATGTGAATGTATATATTGCTAAGAATTTGAGGATGTGTCGGCTATCCTTAAGTTGATCAATATCCTCAATCATGACCAAGGGATCCATTGTTTTTCCCTTGAGGAGGATTTTTGAGACATATGGGGAGAATGGTTGAGTAGTTTTCTGCCCACACAGATAGTGAAGGTGACTGATTGCCTACCTATTTGATAGTATTATACCTCAAGACCCAAAATGGGGGCAGTCGTATCCATATTGTCCCAACATGTTTAGGGGGTATATGAATACCCAATAGAATAATGGGATAGAGGAAAAATAAATGAAAGAAAACGGAAACAAAAGAGACCACTAGCTCTTTATGTCGGGTTCACTAATTTGTACGAATGAAAATTGACACACGACCTTCAATCACACTCAACCTTCATGAGGTCATGCTGGGGTGGTCTAATGTGGAATATAATGGGATGGATGTTAGTAGTAAAATGTGATATGTCGACAAAAATATGTAGAAATGGGATTGAACAAGTTATTAAGGAAAATTAATGTCCTCGATGCGTGAAATATCGTGATCTTCTCCTCAAGGGAAAGAAAGGCCCTTCTAACTTGAATGGGTCTAATAAAAGGATCAGAAAAGATAGCCACACGAATATTCAAATCAATATCGAGTCTCCATGGAGATCCCTTCCAACGGTTTGCGGGATACGTGGAAAACCAACGGGCACCTCATAATGATGTCTAGACAAGGTCATGGAATAAATGAGAGAGGCATGGTTCCGCTAGATTTATGGACGGTTAACTAGTTCCAGTCCAGAATGTGAAATCTATATAAGCGTCTCTATTTTTAATTGATAACATTTAGTTGTGTAACAATATATTTGGGGATGTGGGGGATGTTCTAAAGACTAGTGAGCATAATCCAGTGTCAGTAAGTATAATTGGTCTTCGGACCTGTTTGATTGGGGTTCTCTAGTCGGGTCTGGAAATGGTCATGTGTGCATTTGTGCAATTGTAATCTAATAAAAAGAAAATAACAATCTAATCTAAATAAGTAAAGTACTACACTATGTTTATTGTATTTTGTAATATAAGGAAAATGAAAACAATACAAAGCAATCTAATCTAATTAAAATAAGAGTACACTTTTGTATTTTATTTTTTTGAATATAAGTGGTTACATGAAGAAATAGAAAGCTTCTAATCTAATTAATAAATCTTAAAAAAACAAACAACCAGATGTAGTTGTTTATCTAGTGTAGAAGAAATCTAATCTATTCTAAATAATTAAAGATTCTCTAAACTGATGGATATGAATTAAATCCTCTACTCTACCTCAGAGGCATGGGAAGAAATCAAGAGCTTCTTAGAAGCTTTTCTTCCCCTGTAACTTCCCTCGAAAAAAGTAAAGAAGGATTTTATGGAGGATCTTCTAAATGAAATGATGCTTCGGTTGATTTCTAAATTAACACAGAAGCTTTCTTCCAAAATCACTTCTTTGCAAATCTACAGAGATAGAAAAAGGAATCTATCTATCCTAAGAAATATTTGTTGAAGGAAATGATCTACTATAACTATTCAATGAGTGCTATAATGAAAATTAAATGTCTTTTTCTACTGTAGTAAATAATGTGCATATAGATTTCATAAAAAAAGATTTAAAGAAATGATGAAACCCAATTACAACCCCAACTTGGCAATTGCAGAGCTGTGGAAATCTAGTTGTGGCTGTGATTTCTGTGTCTCCCTTTGCATATTATTTTACCATTTTTTCGGTGTTCACATGAGTCCTAGGGATGCAAGGAATGCAGAAAAAGCTAGAAGGAGGTGTTGGAGCAGGAAATGGCTTATTGGGCAATCTAGTGGAAATGCAAACCAAGGAAGAAAAATGCAAGTAAATAGAGCTTGATTGTGTAATATCTAGAAGGATTGGAGAAACATAACATAGCAATACATGACAAAATTCTTTAGCCATTTTTCTTGAGAATAAGTGAAGGTTTTATAGAAGCTTGGTTGTGCAGTGCATCCATCACACTTGGCAGAAAATGGGGTGTCAAGATCAACATCATGAAGAGGCAATTTGTACAACTCAATTACAGTAATCACAAGTAGAAAGAGGAGGTCGCCACAAATCAGTCAAGCTTTAATAAATTAGCTAAACAGATTCACAAACATGTGCGCTAAAAGTGAACAGGAGTGGAGTAATACACGTGTCTAATTCACACACGAAGAATTTTGGAAAATTCACATGAGAACCGCCGCCCAAGCTATAGGTTTGTGGTTACAAAAACTGCCTCCCTACCTGGATGATGGTTACATAGACCGTTGCCCCCGATTTTGTAACTAAAGCACAAAACTAAGGCGGAAATGATGCGGGAAGCTACAGAATGCAAACGGGAAATGGATAAGGTAAATTAGGCTACAAATATCAGTTGCAAAGAGGTTAAGGAGCTTGAACACCTTGGGAAAAGACATGAATCATCATTAGGGACTTTTGAACCGTTTTCCAATAATGTAGCATGTGTAAATTAGGGTGCATACAGTAACCTTGTATCTATCCCTCCTTTTCTTAATGGTTATACAAGTGCAGCTCATGGTAATAAATTTGACGTTAATGCTCATTTTGATTACCACCAGTGTATTAATCACTCCACTAATAGTTGTTTTATGCTTCATCATGTTATACAAGACCTCCTTAATGTTGGTACAATTGAGTATGAGAACACACCTTGACCTAAGCTTACTAATGACAATGTAAAACTTAAAATCTTTAGTGACCCACTTCTGAAACACAATACTGCTAAATCTACCTCAGAGGTCCACAATGCTTCCATGTTTTCTGACCTCCACCATTTTGTGGTAACATGTTTAATAATATGATTAGCATTATTTCAACCATGAACCCCTTACCATACATTACATTTTATAGCATTGATATGGAGCACACATTTTTTCTAATACTCTCTAAATTCTCACTTTGATTGATCAATGTCTTATACGTAACATTTTGGTCAATAACATTCCTCCCCATAATTTTTGCACTTTTATGCTAATATTCTCTCTTGGGTATACTAAAAAGGATGTCATCATTGATCCTTAGAGACACATTAATCATGTTCTCCTTCCTCTCATAATTGGTACCACTATCTTCGATCTCATATTCTTAGTGGCCTCTTCTCTTACATCATGTGACATAATTCCATGTTGTTATTGGCTTCAAACCTTCGTGGCTAACCTTCGATACTACATCAATGTGTTAAGTTGTTTCAAAATAATTCAATTGGTTACAATTAGGGGTATTCCTTTAAAGGATATTCCATTACAACAACTTGGCCCAAAACATACAATTATTACTCCTAGTACAAGTGTATCTGCAGCTCAGTCTTTTATTTCTCATACTACTTCTAGTCTGTCACCTACTGATTCTCACAAGACATCTTCTCCTTGGACCTCTATTTGATCATTTAGAGTATGTAGTACTTCTCACATGACACATTTTCCTTAGCCATTGAATCGATAATCTTCTACATTTATTACTCCTCATGGGTCTTCCTACCTTAGATTTTTTTTACCACATGTCATGGTTGCTACACAATTCATACTTGAACATCCTTTGTCTCTTCTAATAATTTAGGGGCGTATATCTCCTCCAACCACTACATGTGATATTCCTCTTCATGAGGCCCTTCTCTATTATATCTTGTGTTATCACCTTTCTTGTATATAGTTATTTTCAAAACACTTAAAAACATTCAAATAAACACATAACACCAATACATTCAAATATGTGCAAAAATACAAAATCAAAACATGTTCATGTGCTTGATTGGCTGGCTTTTTACTTTATACATTTGGATTGTCATGTTGGTTCAATAGATATCATATATACTCTTTACACACATGTGTTCACATGGTATTTTGAGCTTGATGTAGGACACACACATGTTGATACACAATGATCAAAATTGGGTTGGTTCCTTACACGACTCTTTTGGGGCATCCCCTCATATTATACACATGATTTTATTTCATTATATGTTACTTTACACCTTCTTCATCATGTTTGATTACATACATAGTTATTATTGCTACTTATTGGGTTAATAGGACTAACACATGTCTCTTGTGCAGTGTTAACTTATCTAGTTATCCATATTTTCTTCACTTTATTCATATGTTGTTGACACTACTTATTTATGTATATTCATTTTTAAATTCATTAATTTTTGGATTCACTCAATTGTCTTCTATGATTACGATGTTATGATAATTTTATTTATATGACCTAAGTGCCTTGATTGTCTTATGACATCACAGGTATCCCATGTCTGTGGCTTCATGCCTATCTTGTATGCATACTCTTGTTTCTTTGATTGTGGCATATTGTGCCTTCTACTGCAATTATCTTGTGACAACATGGGTATCCCATATTTGTGGATACATGCCTACATATGAATATGCTTTTACAAATTATTTCTTACTTGACTGTACACTATTATTTCTTTTGATATACTATTACTACCTTATGACACACATGGATTATACACTGTTGATTAAACTATTGGCTTTATTATCTTATGAAATTCTTTGTTTTTACTTTATTATCTCTACTATGGAAATGACATGTTTACTATGTTATTTCTACACATGTTATATTATGGAGTTGGACATGATTGATTTTTTTCTATATTGTTACTAGTTGTTTTATACATGTATTTTTACTCATTACTTATTGCATGTTTTTTTCTTTGTGCCATAGTTACCACCACATGAAACCCATTTTTAGGTACAAGTTCTCAAAGGTGACCATTATTTCAGTCTTCAATGTGATTCTACATAGATTATCAAACACATCATACATGGGTACACATCTATAATTTGAGTCGTGTACTCAAATTCTTTATCACATGTCCCTTAAAAGAGGGGTCATTCATAAGGTTATTTCTAAAGTTACAAACAAGTTGGCACAAGAATATATTTTCACAAGCCTCAAATCCTCCAAAAATGTCTCTAATATTTAAATGTGGTAGAATTCAAACAAGGTCAAAACCGTACAATACAGTCAAGACCATGGTATGTTCTTGACCATGACGTATGTTCCCAAACAGGGGGTATATTCTTTATATTTATCAATTTCTATAGTCTATCAAATATTTACATGATTTTCACATAGCTATAGATATGGAGGAAATGGTTTAGAGTAAGTTATAGGGAGTATGAGTACTTCTCTCCTTCATGACACTATTAAGATAGAATTATAAGATAGGGTTATGAGGAATGGACCTCCTTCTCCCCTTCAATATTTTAAAATTCTTTATTATTAATTCAGTCATGGTAGCACCTTATGGGGGCATGACAGTATCCATTCCTTACAAGGTTTTTATTTTTAAAATTGGAAAATTTGGGATTTAAATTTGCTTGTAGCGGTGTGGTTAGTGGGTTTATTGGAAAACATCAAAGAAAAACTTAAGGATTTGTATACTACTATGTCATCTTCTCTCACCAAATGCCCAAATGTGGAAAGTGTCAAATCAAAATTGAAAGCTTTATAGACTTTTATTTCCTCCTCTCTCACAAAATTTTCAAATAAGGAAGGCATCAAAGCACATGAGTTATTTGCAGTATAAATCCTTCCTCTCTATAAAAACTTCAAATTTGGGGAAAATATGGATCCTTTCCTCTACCATCTTCTATGAAAAAACATTGGTGACTAATCACCCTCAATCCTATGACATCTCCACAGGAAATTTCAAATCTCCAAGATAGGAAAAAAATAAGAGCTCCTCCCTCCATAAAACGAACATGTGTATTCCTTCCATATTTTACATATCATTTACGTACATTTTGTAATGTTCAAATTTACAAGAATTATCTAGATTTTCAAGTTAAATTTAATTTTTATATAGAAATTGACATCACTTTATGTTGCAGTTTTCATCATAAAGAATGTCAACACCAACACATCAAGAAACACTTTCGAACGAAGACAAAGTGTGTGTGTACGCTCGGGTACATTTTTATTTTATGTGTGTATTTTTTAATTACACACTTAAAGGGGTGGAAAATGTAGACACTAAAATTTGATAACTTTTCCTTGTGCAATGCCAAGTTTGGTTGTGTTCCCTTGTTAAGAAAAATTCTCACATTCAAAATTCAATCTCCTCATCTCTAGTTCTTCTACAACTTTATTATCTTTACACTCTATGTTGTCATCAATTATGAGAATATTATTTAATTAAAGTAGTATAAAATATTTTATATTCATGTGTAGACACAAAAATTGGGTCACACTCCCCTTGGTCCCATTTTGAATAACTAACTTACATATATTCACCTAACTATGGACCCCTTTTTACCCCACCTTAATATTAATTTAATTATCTATAGTTAAATTAATACCCATCCTCACCCCATTTATCAATTTAATTACTTTAATTAACTGGATGTAAACCACACCTAGACACCTCACCCAAACACCTCACCATGGACCTATTCATAGTATGTTTCCATAACTAACTAAGACCTAGTTCAACCCTAAAAATCAATGCCTATTATTACTCTAACCACATTCCCTCTCATAAAAAGATAACGTTCATTTTGATTTGCGAAAAAAGGGACAGACCTGGACCAAATGATTGCAAGATCTATCATTTTTATTAAACATAGGCAATCTCACCTTAACTGACGTCAGTCATCCATAAACCAATGTCGGTCAACCAGGAACCGCCGTCAATTACCATTTATTCACTTTTGTAACCTTTTTTGAGAGGTTGGCCACACTCTCAAATTTTTTAGAGCAAAAAGAGATCTACATGCAAGCAAGAACCAAAGCTCTTTCGCACATCCAAGCATCCATAGCCATCATCAAGATAGATCCATAGGTATCAATCTCACAGTAGAATTCTAGGAAGTACCATTATGGCACCAAGCTCCACCCCACCATCAATCATCACCACGACCTAGCCATTGGACCTACAACAATAGTAAGTGCATTTATCACCTGTATTATTTCATTCTTGTTCTATTTCAAAGGTTTTTGTCATCTTTACTATCATTTTCTATTAGCATTTCCATTCCCCCACTATTCCTCTTTCTATAAACTCAAACATCTCTCCACCCACACCATAAAACCACCTATACCCGACTTCTACATATCTCTAAGTGTTTCTAATATCCCCACACACCTCTTAGTTCCCTTTTTCACCTCCATTTGACCTCATCTCAAACCCCACAACCAAATCTTATTTATTTTTTATCAGCCCACCTCTACCGACGTCGGTTACCCATAACCATGATCGTTCATACCCGACCAACTCCGATCTCTTTATTTGTCCATCCTATCAATAATAGAGCCTAAGAATATTTATCCAAGAAACCTAAGTGACATAGAACTTGAAACTGGCCTATTCCAGTACTTTGACCCCTTACCCTGCCACAAGATCTAATCATAACCTAGCCTATTATATTAGATTTGTTTATCTTATTTGAATGAGATACCTAAATCATATCAACTATAGTAGGACCTTGTTTATTTATGTTATTTCTCGCATTAAGCTGTATTAAACAGTGGATTGACAGCCATCTAGGAAGTATCACACTTCCTAGATCTAGCACTCACTAGGCAGTCCACTATCATATATTATTTAACTCTTCTTTTGTGGTCTTGTTTTCTGTTTCAGGTAATTCCTCCTAACCAAAAGGAAGTTCTCATAGTTAGCATTGGATCGAGAAATCAGAACACGTGCACAACCTTCAAACCAACCATCGCAACAAGTATTCCTCCTTGTTCTAAACCCTTATTTGTTTTGTCACATTCAAAATGTAAAGAAAATGGTGAAACATCATGACAAAAAAATTAGTGTTAGTATTCATCTCTCTTGCTTGAAAACATATGGAATGTTTGAGATGTAGGGTTGGTCTTGGTTGACCTATACATTCCAATCCCTTAACATTCATCGATTCTTATTTCAATTTTAAATCATTATTTGGGTCATTTCATCTTCTGAGGGTTGGCATTATTATAATTTTTCACCTCTAGAAGGCTATATAAACAAGTCATTTTCACTTTATAACTCACCTGGAACTATTATAAGCTATTATTGCAAAGATCAGTCCAAAATAAATTAATGGATTTTTAAATATTACCCTAACCATTTGCACATTGTCTGGATAAATCCCTACTACAAATCTAAATCACTCAACTAGGTAAAATATTCTACATTCCTCCATTTCCAAGCATGCAAAGGTCATAGATCCATGTCTTAGGAAGAGAAAAACACTCCAAGCATTACATGAGTGTTTTAATCAACAAAGGGTTAGGTAACATAATTGAAGAACACCACATCTCACTACTACCACGCTAGGTGAATTTTATACTACACATTTAGTCTATTATCTTGGTTTCAAGAGACACGAGGGCACCCCTATGGGGTTGGTTAGTTATTCACACTTGCACAATCACTTAGGATAAATACAAGAGGTTTGATCCCATAATGAGGGCATGTAATGAACACTTGGATTGGTTTATTAGCTAATTTTTTTATTGCAAAGGGTATTCCAACCTCACGACACACACAATTTTTTTCTCCTTTTGGTTTGTTGATTCCTTAATGAAGGGTTTTGTAGGTTGTTAGGGTTTTAACTTTATTGTAGATAATTACAATTCATCCCAAATTTGTTTGAACAAGATTTAAATACAATGAATATCATTTATAGACAAGTGAAGAACATAGATAGTTACAAATCTAGATAATGAAAGAGTCTGAAATCATACAATCTTAGGTCAAGATCATACATAATACGTATAGTCCACACAAAAGTTATATGATCTTGTAATTGTTGGTTTTACAATTCCATAATTCTCATTGAAGCATCTATAGTTCCATATCATCTTGTTCCACTATCTTACACATATATATCCTCTTTTTTTGTGTTAAATAGATAATTGTATCTCTCCTCTTGTTATTTGAGTAAGTATTTATCGTTTCAGTCATTTTAAGTTTGAATGCATTATTTTGATTATGTATGATTCATGATGAAAGTTAATTAAATAATAATAATCTTATTAGAAGCATAATGGACTTATGGGGGGGAGTGAATCATTCCTACAAAACTTTAAAATTAATTTACCATCTCATACATTCATTCACTCAACATCCATAACCATTTGTGTGCATTAGATGTGTATTAATCATTCACAACAACATGAAACAAATACAAAGACACATGAACACCATATATAAGTGGGGAAACACTCAAGGGGAATAAAAATCCATTGAAATTCTATTTATATTACACAAAGAAAAGAAATTTATTGAAGTGCCAACTTCACAAGGAGCACCAATCCCTAGTTTAGTAGAGCACCAACCCCTAATTTAGTGAAGCACCCACTTCTTAAAGAGGATAAAACCCCCTAGGATGAATAATAACCAACTCAGCCACCTAAATATGATTGATCTATGCTTTTTTCTACCACAATTGATGGATATCTCTTATTGAGCTCGCAAACCCTTTCTTAAATCCTAGGTCTTCAATCGTGTTCTATCTTCTTCTTCTTGATCTTTATTTGTCTCTAAAATCATGCACACGTTCTCTAAATAATTACTCAACATTTCATGATCATCCTCATCCTTCAAATCATGTACTCATACTCATAAAACACTCTCCCCTAGGTCACACTTTTCCCTCCTAGAGCACTAGCTCAAAAGTGAACTAAAAAACTAGCTTTATAGCCTTCTCTTCATCCAAACATGATAGAATTAGGTCCCACATGAATAATTAAACCCAAAAACCTTAGGAAAATTCAAATAAACTTGTTACAATGGTCACATATGACCCAAGTAGGTCAGCCATGCCAAAAACCACTTATCATGCACCAACAAGCCTCGAAAACCCTATTGTTGGAATGAGAAAAATACACTCACATAAAAACCATACTTGGTAAATCATACATATTCACAAAACATGAGTAACATATCATTTAAACATCAACCATGGTCACAATTTACTTGAACCAATCATACTATTTCATTTAATGGGCTCACTAGCTCATTACCTTCTAAAAACTGTTGTTTCCAACAAATTGAATCTTCCTTTGGGCCTTAAGACCCCTCAAAATGAACTCAATCATGGATTTAACCACTAAATAAAATCCTTAAGACCTTTATAAAACTTATAAGCAAGTTATAACTCATGAAATAGCCACTGGTTCAAACCACATCTACATTTTCATTCACCAAATCAAGCTTCCTAAAATTAGTTTTACAAATGCAACTGGTTAAAACCATTTATGACACATTAAATACCTCAAAATGGATGAAAAATTAATCCCTATTCACTTTCCATGTGATATAAAGCATCACCAAATCCATTTCATGCACTAACCAACTCATTCTTTCAGCAAAAGCAATTCTACCCTAAAAAGCGAGAAACATTATTGCTCATAAACTAGCCTGTAAACCTTATCAAATAAAATCATCATGACTCAAATATTATACCATTGAAAATATATTTGAATTTCCATTCCATAACATATTGTAAATCCTTCCAAGTCCAAGTGGAAGGCCTTCAACCAACCTAATCTCTGCAAACTGCCTAAAACTGCTCTAAAATTTCCCTTTGACCAATCAACATAAATGAAACATAATTGACCATTTAACTACATCACCATGACCTAAAACCATAATTTACATTAATAAAAACTCACAAATTTCACATAATGGTCATTTAGTTTGCAACTCCTTTGGAAAAACTTGTCCCCAAACTTAACTTATTCATAAACAGACCTATTTTAGTGGGATCCACTCATCACATAACCTCAATCATACCTTTCTGGAAACCTAGAAGAGTCCTCTACATGATCCAATCATCATCCATGCACTTAAGAACAAAATCTCTCAAACTACTTTCAAGCTAGGGTTTCAAACACAAAGAGTTGTTTACCTTCTTAACATTCGATAATAAAAACCTGACAATGAATTGACCTCATTATTTTTGTGAACCCTTATAGATTCAATGTAGAAACATCCCTGAAATCCATAAGGTTCCATGCAAAGCTCACAATTCCAGGTGAGCAACAGATGGTGCAATTCGAGTTGGAAATGCCCTTCTTCTTGACCATGTTTCACCAATAACATCGTAACATGCAAAATATTCTTTAGAATGACTTTAAAAATATCTCACACCTCAAGGACACCCCTTTGCATCATCTCCAATAATTTTCATATCTCAAATATATCTCCATCTCTCCATCCCATCTCATTTTCATAGCTAGCCCCTTCACCCAGGGTTGTGCATTGTAAAGGTTAGGCTTAACTGAAAAAACCTCATAAATCATCATAAAAACACTCCAAAAGGTCCTAACATACCTGGTACATCATAAATTAACTTCCTACATGCATCCATGAGCTCATATAGCTCCAAAACTCAATCTCATGCTTTCTAACAGCCATACATGGTCCAAATGAGCACCTGCAACATAGTCACCTACATGTATCTACACCCTAAGACTCGTGTGAATGCCTAAGTGCTCTCCAATATTTCTCTCTATCATTCCAACATAATTCTCAAATAACCAAGAAGCTCATACCACCATGCATTGTCACCTAGGCTAGCTAGGTCACCTGAATAGGATTGGAAGAACAAAGAATCCTCATTGAAACACCTAATATTATCATGAGCACCTCTGAATCATCATTTCATCATCATCATTAACATGATTTGTCTCTACTCCATCATCCAATTTGTCCATTAATGAGGTTTTACATCAATGACAACAACATGCCAACAATCTCCCCTTTTTTCATTGATGGAAAACCACCTAAACTTCTCCCCCTTTTTACATTAATGACAAATGCATGCATGTACCAACATGTTCTTCATCTTTTTCAGGTTTATAGAATCATATCTTGGTTAGAAACATCAACCAAAGGTTTCATTTTAGCTCAAAAACTTGAAATTTCACTCAAAATCTAATTTTTAGTCACTTTCAAGCATAGAAACACCATGCTCCCCCTTGGAAATAGCATATATACCTCTTAATCATACCAAAAATCATGAATAAAACAAAAAAAAAAACCTCTTCTTAGGGCTAAAATACCATCATCCACCTTCAAATTATGCAAAAACTTTTCCTTTCACCTCCAACTTTGTTTTTATCTTCAAGAGATCACTATAACAGCTTTGTACCTGAGGCAAATTTCTCAAAATCATGGCAATAATGATGTATGAGAGTAAAATATATTATCCTTACCTTCATTCTCAAGATAACTCTACTTTTCTAGGCACAAAAACTTGATTTAGTCACATGTTTCTTGTCATCTTTGTCTTCAAACCATCTCTAGGGTTAAGATCCATGTTCTATCATCTCAATGTAGTTTCAACTAACTTTGGTGACCCCTAAAACATCATATACATCTTAACAAAGAATACCAAAACTCCCCCTGGACTTAGAATAACCATATCTAGTAGATAAACACAAAAACAAGCATCTTACCTTTGTTACTTGGCTTGGAAAAGGGCCAAACAATTTTCCATTGTACAAAAGCATGTTTTCAGTATATTCTTCCTTTTCAATCTTCTTTGAATGAGAATATACTTTCTTAACTCAAACACTTCCTTATAATTTACCTCCTTGCTTTGGAAATATCCCTGACATCATGGCTTATATCATCTTTCAATCACTTGTAAACACTTTGGATGACTTTTTACCTCTGTCAGAGAGTGATGAAAAATTTCCCATGCCTATCAAAGCATTTGTAGACTTGTAGATGCATCTCAGTCATCCTCAAAACCTTGATTTCTACCTCACAGAACTGCTGAGACAACAAGATGCAAGTCCTTGATCTATTTAAGCTCCCCCTTAACTTTAGATACATATTCAAGGCATTTACCATGTTCATGTCTTGAAAAACACCATCTTGACTCAGACCTTGATCAATGATATTGATTTCTTTGATGTAAGAACTCACTTTTTCTTGAGGACACAGAATTTTATTTTACACTCTCAAGTCTTTGACAATCATATACACATTTGTAGCTTACTAACTTTGTCAATAACACCACACTTATTATTTTTCTTTCATCAATTGACTCTCATTGACCTATAGGAAACAGTACTCAGTCTTATAGGCCTTGACATTCTTTGCATCTAATGGAATAATATGATAAAAACACCTTGGAAAAGACAACTCTTCTGAACCAGAGGACTTTTATATACTTGGGAAAACTTCTACAAGCTTTACAATCATCTGTAACACTTTTTGTATTCCTATTTTGATCATTGTACCTTCTCTACCTTGACAAGAACACCACTTCAGGCTCAAAACATCAACTACATTCCTATATCTAGCAAGTTCTGAGCATATACTGACATTTGCAAAGGAGTTATACACCTTCAAAGTCACAAAGAATGAAAAATTTATTTTGGAAACCCTAAAGTGTATTCTTCATACTTTCAAACTCGTGGAGAGTAACTCATACTTAAATTTCCATTCTCTACCTATAGATGCATATTTCTCAGTTATAGAGTATTGATGTTCACTTAACCTCCTTCCTAATGATTTTGAGCATGCCCATGATAAAATCTTGTTCTGATTTCATAACTTTGATACATATGAGATGGTACAATCTTAAACCAAAATTAACTACCACACTTTCAAAATTGACAAGCATCATATGACAGTCTACAAACTTCCATGAAGGTATGCAGGCACAAATACACCTTTTAATCTCAACTTTTATAAACTATGTCATAGTTTTCTTGCTCATCTGAGGAGTAGAAAAATCTTCTCATCTTGTCAACAAGTCACATGGAATAACTATGTGTCAACCTACAAATCTTTTAGATGAAGCTCAAACATTTGATAAAATGTCATTTCACCTTTTTATGACTTGTAGTCAAGCTTATCAATAAGAAATCCTAATACTCTTGCTTTTACAGACCCTGAACACTTCATGCATATACCTTCACTTTGGTCTTAGAACATTAACACAACTTGCGCACAAACCTTTCTTACAAGATCATATGTGAACACCTAAGAACCATTGAAGACCGACAGATCCCTTTTCAAACTCTATAATTCCTCGTACTTTATTGGCTTACATCACAAGTAACCCTTGAATTCATACATCCTTTTAACACCCTGAAGAACACACAGACTCATGTTCATCTTGAAATAGTGTAAACACAAAAGCCTCCATGATTTCAACCATCCTTAGAAATCAGAGACCATATACACCATCAACTTATACAACTAGTATATTCAGACATAACATAATGAGCTTGACTCATTGAGACATATTAGACTAATTATGGATGGTAGATAGGACTTGATGATATTCAAGCTTTCATGATTACACTAAAGTGACTGCAGACCCTTAAATAACATGAAATTCCTTCTTTTGGATCACAGTATAGATCTACACAAGATAAAACTCATGAAAAATATGGGAAGCATCATTTATAGGATATAGACCTTGTGTATACCAACATTAATCTTTTTCATATTGGTACACAAACCATCAAAAAGCTTTTATCCCTTAAGTTCTTTAATCTTTCTTTGTTATCACTTGTTCAAGCAACTGATGAAGGTGCCCTGCTTCATACCTTGACCAAGACATTAGGAACATACTAGAAAAAAATACCTTATTTAACTGAGTATAGATCTAGCATACTACCAAAAACCCCTTTTTAAACCCATCCATGACATAAGCATTACTCATACACTCAAACATAGATCACTCAAGTGATATGAATTCAGAATTGGACTCCCTCATACAATTAGCAACCCTGTAAATCCATACATAGAGCATGGAGCATAGATACTTGACCTTTGGGACTCTTGTACCTTTTGAAAATAAAGACACATCATTTCAGAAAAAATAGATGATATAGTCCTTTTTTCACAAAACTTTTGACCTAATGATGACAGAGAATTATGACAATTTGCATGAGGACACAAGATTTCAAGGTTTTTAGAGACCATTTACTTTAAAACTCTAATCTAGGGCATAGACTTAAAAACTTATGAACTCAAAGACATTATGACAAGATTTGATGTTATGACATAGAACACACCACATTTCAAGCATCAACACAAGCCTTTGACTCAAGACACCAACCTTGACAACTCAAACCATGATGACAAACTTCATGGTAACACAAGAATCTTTATGAAGACTCTGGACAATATAGTAAACCTTGAGATATTTTCAATACGGACTTTGAGAACCTTAATTTTTTCATCTTGCAACAGATCTTGGAGTCAAAGTAGCAACTCACTTACAATACACACACTTTTTTATAGCAAAACCTTAGTGAGAAAATACATAACTTGACCCTGATTTTGACTCAATGATCATTCTCAAAACTCTCCTTTTGATGGTGACAATTATGAAATATAATATCATCCTTATTTCTTCTTAGTTCAAACACTCTTAGATTCCATACACAATCCTTGGCTCTATGATCATACTCACAACATGAATGACATTCACTATTGAATAACCCCACACCATTCCTAAGAGACCTCGTTTTGCAATCCCTGGCTCTATGACCAAAATCATGACAAACATAAAAATATCCATTGAAGGGAGTACCATACCTCATAGAGTTAGGTTGTCTAATAGGATTAGGCCTTGAATTTATCTTCTTGACATGACCACCATCATTTTCACTTCCTTTGGAACTAGGAAAAGTTACTTGATCTGCAAGATTAGGCTTCTCATCTCTTTTGACCTTTAGGGTTTGTACCTCTTCCTCGATTCTTTCACATTATTCTTTCTTGGATTTAAGAACAGTTGTCATATCTTTGATTTCAAACTTCAATCTAATGTTCTCCATTCTATGAAATTTTAGGTATGCTTGTAAATCAAACATTGTCTCTTTGATATCATCTTGTCCATGCATACCCACATCATAAGGCTTGATTTTAAATATCTCACATTCTTCTTTTCTTGAATTCAAATATGAAATATCCTTCTCCAAATGAATCTTGAGATCTTTTATGGTTTCCTTCATCCTTCTTTATAATGGCTTTCAATTCCTTATTTGTTTTCCCATATTGTGCTTCAAGGATCTCCTCCAAGATGTTAGACTTGCTTCTCAAGCACCTTCTCTAATACCAATTACTGGAAGGAAAATGGACTAAGAGGGGGTTGAATCAGTCCTACCAAACTTTTAATTCATTTACCATCTCATACATTCATCCTTTCATTCATTCATTTAGCATCTATAACCATATGTGTGCATTAGATGTGTATTAAGCTTTCACAACAACATGAAACAAAGAAAAAGACATGTCAACCCCATATATAAGTGGGAAACCCTCATGGGGAAGAAAATCCACTGAAAATCTACTTATATTACACAAATCAAAGATATTTAGTGAAGCACTAACTTCACAAGGAGCACCAACCCCTAGTTTAGTAGAACACCAACCCCTACAAGGAGCACCAACCCCTAATTTAATGAAACGACCACTCCACGAGGAGGATATAACCCCCTAGGATAAATAAGCACCAACTCAGACACCTTAATATTATTTATCACTTTTTTTTTCTACCACAACTGATGGAGATCTCTTATTTAGCTCACAAACCCTTACTCAAACTCTGAGTCTTCAATCTTTCTCTATCTTCTTCTTCTTGATCTTTCTTTTGGCTCTAAACTCTTGAACACATGATATAAATTATTACTAAACTTGTCATGATCTTCATCATCCTTCAAATAATTCACTCATACCTACAAAGCACTCTCCTCTAAGTCGCACTTTTCCCTCCATGAGCACTAGTTCAAAAATGAACTAAAACACTAGCTTTATAGCCTTCTCTTCATCCAAACATTACATAGGTCGGTCCTTCATGAATAATTAGACCCATAAAGCTTATTAATATTCAAATAAACTTTTTACAATTTTCACATATGACCTAAGTAGGTCAGCCATGCCAAAAATCACTTATCATGCACCAACAAGCTGCAAAACCCTGTTGTTGGAATGAGAAAAATCCACTCACTTCAAAAAAATAATTAGTAAATCATCTATATTCACAAAACATGATTAATATATCATTTAAACAACAAACATGGTCTCAATTTACTTTGAACAATAATATTATTTCATTTAATGGGCCCACTAGCTCATTACCTTCTCAAAACAGTTGTTTTCCAAAAACCTGAATCTGCCTTTGGGCCTCAAGACCCCTCAAAATGAACTCAACCATGGAATTTTACCACTATATGGAAACTTCAAGACCTTTATAAAACTTATAATAATTTTTTTATCTCATTAAACATCCACTGGTTCAAACCACATCTACTTTTGTCTTCACTAAATCAAGCTTTTTAAAAAGTAGTTTTACAAATACAACTAGTTAGCACCCTTCCTGGCACATTAAATACCTAAAAAATTGATTAAATTTATTCCAAACTCATCCCTCTTCACTTTACAGGTAATATCAATCACAACCCAACCCATTTCATGCACTAACCAACTCATTCTTTCAGCAAAAGCAGTTCTGTCCTAAAAAGCAAGAAACCTTCTTACTCACAAACTAATCTAGAAAAGTTAACAAATAAAATAATTGGACTAAAAACTTATACTATTGTAAATATAGATTAATTACCTTTACATAACATATTTTAATTCCTTCTAACTCCAAGTGGAATGCCTTCAACCAAGTTGATCTCTACAAACTGCTTGAAACTGCCCTAAAACTTCCCTTTGACCAATCAACATAAATGAAGCATACTTTACCATTTAATAACATCACCATGACCTAAAATCATAATTTAAATTAATAAAAACTCACACACTTCACATAATGGTAATTTATTTTGCAACTCCTTTGGACAACCTTATCCCAAACTGAACTTATTCAGAAATAGACCTACTCTGAGTGGGGTCCACTCATCACCACAACCTCTATCATACCTTTATGTAAACAAGGAGGATTCCTATACATTATCCAATCATCATCCATGAACTAGAAATAAATTATTTCCACTTGGTAATTAAATCTCTCAAACCGCTTTGAAGCTATGGTTTCAAACACAAAGAATTTAATACCTTCTTAACATTCGTTCATAAAAACCTAACGATGAATTGACCTCATTATTTTTTTGAAACCTTATAGAATAAATTAAGATACATCCTTTAAATCCAAAATGTCCCATGAAAATCACGTAATTGAGTGTGAGCATCAGAAGGTGTAATTCAAGTTAGAAATGCCCTTCTTTTGTACCTTGTTTCATCAAAAACATCATAACATGCAAAATATTCTTTGGAATGACTTCAAATTTTTCTCACACTTCAAGAACACCCCTTTTCATCATCTTCAATCATTTTCATAGCTCAAATATCTCTCCATATCTCCATCCCATCTCATTTTCATAGCTAGCCCTTAGGGTTTTACTTTATAAAGGCTATGGTTAGCTAAAAAAACCTCATAAATCATCATTAAAACACTCCAAGAGGTCTTAAAACACCTTTTACATCATAAATTAACTATCTACATGCATCTATGAGCTCATATAGCTCAACAAATCAATCTCATGCATTCTAATAGCCACGTCTAGTCTAAGTGAGCACCTACAACATAGTCACCAACTTGTATTTGCACCCTGAGACTCATGTAAGTGCCTAATAACTCTCTAATGATGTTCTCCATCATTATAACATTCTTCTCAAGTAACCAATAATCTCATACCACCATGCATTGTCACCTAGGTTAGTTAGGTCACCTAAATAGGCTTGTAAGAATAAGAAATCCTCACTGAAACACCTAATATCATCATGAGCACCTCTGAATCAACATGTCATCATCATCCTTAACATGATTTGAATCTACTCCATCATCCACTTTGTCATTAATGACTTTTTCATCAATGAAAACCCCTAAAAAATAGCATGCCAACAATTCTACCTCTTACAAACCGCTACATCCTCTTTAGGGTTGTGTAATATCCACACCTAAACCTAAATAGGATGTAAACATGGCTATAGATGTAGAATACATCCTGATGAATGATCCCTCTTATGAGGTTCATGTCACATGCGATAGATAATTTCAGGGCGTGACTTAAAATAAAAGATGTGTATTTGCTAATTTGAATCTCGTGTAACGATATGGGAATGTTGTAGACACAAAATCACACACTTGGGTACATTTCTAGGTCTAAATGAATACTAAAGTATATATGATTCTTAAGCAATAAAACTAGTGTTTGATGACTATCTTTTCCCTCTTTTCTTTGTTTCTTACTTTCTCTTTGGTCTTACACACCCTACAGCCTTGACGAAGCTTGACTTAATTATCCTTTATGACTTTAGGCATTGGATCCCAGCTAGTACACCACCCACCCAGGCCCTTTTATTCATATTTGGTATTCCTAACCCTTTCTTACCTTTACTCACTTTTTGGGTCTTTTTTATATTTTGGGCATCTTTTTCTTATGGGTCAAACTTTTAATTTTCAATTACAAAATTCAAACAAGGGAATCATATATATACTTAGTTACTTCTCGAAAATCAAGGCCAAGCACTAAGCATTACTAGTACCTCTTAAGCTTGCATCCAAAGGCACTAAAGCACTTCAAATGCATCTATCTAGCATCCATATAAGGGATAAGGGTTGCATCAATTCTACATACACTACATAGGAGGAGAAGTCTATTCTATTCCATCCACAAATAATATACATTGCTAAATTCTAGATCTGGCCCACTATCACTATGCAATTTTCACAAGGGTATCCTAGGGCACCATTTCTACACACACACACACATAGAAAAATACATGGGGTCTGATATGTAGTATAACACTCAGTAGTAAGTTCACTCTTTAGGTGACCGTCAGGGTTAGTATGACTCCACATTATGCATATTTTTATTAGAGTTAATGTAATTTGTGGACATGTGCAAGTGGATATTCTATTTTTCAGGCTACATGTACCCTCAGTGATCAAGTAGCAAACATCAAGTGAGAGATAGGAATCATTAGTGAATCCCTTGCGACACAAAAGAAACTAGTTCATGAGCATTTACACAGCCATTAGTGCCCAGATTCAGTCACCAACACCCAAGCGTCTCTGCCCTCTCATGGGCACCCCTATTCGACATCATTCTTGAATTCTATAATTTACATTGAGAATTAATGATGATGTCTAAATTATTTTTAGAATATTCACCTACCCAGATCACCCTCAGTCTACTCAAAAATCAATTAAGTCTTCTTATCTCTCCTTCTTGCTTAGGGTTTTACATTTTACATGATTTACTGTACATCTTAGTGTATATTACCATTTGTACATAATTTATCATAGTAGTTACTCTAAAATATAGATTTAATACAAATTAAATTAAATCAAATGTTTCTAAAGATATGGGGGCCTTGGATCCTTTAAAGTGAACCTCTAGAGAAAGTTTACTCTTATCTTAATCTATTCTAATGCCTACCACTAAGCTAACACTACATGGGAAAAGGGAGAAGGAGAAATAACTAAAACAAAAAATAAAAATGGTGATGCACTAGAGTAGAAGGGGTAACTCTCTCCCTTACATGAAATGCATAGCTCAACAAATCCCTACAACTATAATCCCCACACAATATGACTCATAATGAATAAAAGGCAAGGAGGTAATAATACAATAATAAAGGGTAGAAATAAACCACAATCAAGATTATATTAATCCTTGAATATGCAAAATCCATTACAAAAAAGGGGACAAGAAAAAAATGCATTATAAAGGCTCAACATAGAGGCTAGGGCCACCAGAGAATTGTGAAAACTTAAAATGGTAGTATCCTCACATCTAGAAGAGAGGACCCATTTTCAATGAATCTCATTAAATTTAGAGAGTAGATGAGAGAAGAGATAGAGAGGAGGGGAAATTAAATCTTTGAAACTTAAGAATCCCACTCAATAGTGGTTTTATACATTGAATACCCAAATTTGTCTCCCAATTGTCAAAATATCTCTCATCAATGTGAAAACAACCTATAATGGATTTGAATGTAAACTTATCAAAAAATCAAGGTGTTGGTCCTTATATGTTCCTTGATAAATGGAATTTCTTGAGATATTTCTAATGAGACTTATTTTCTTTCATTTGGTGGTGTGGAGAAAACGTTATGGCCCTTTGAGTCTCCCTTTTCCCTTTAACATAGTTGACAGCCGCGGGGTTGCCAATTTTAACCTTGAAGTTAAACCCTTCTATAAGTTCCCTTTGTGTTTTGGTTTTGTGTCATGTGTCTTCTTTCCTAGTCCTTGAGCCTCCCACCTTCATATCCTCCCTAGGCTAAAACTCATTCAACTCCTGAAAACCCACGATTGGTTCTTTGATTTAGTTTATTTTGTGAATTTTGGGGCCTAGATTCATACCACATGGAACCATTTTGGGATCCTAGGAACTCATATTTTATCAACCCTAATTAATTTTAATTAGGTTTTATAAATGATACTATAGTAACTAAGCTTATAAATACACTCAAATTTATGCTACAAATCAAATAAAATAAACATACAACATGACAATCATGATGGATAGCTAGTACATGCAATTTGGAATGCAAACAAAATGGAAAGAGGCAATTAGTTGGTTTATAAATATTTCAGAGTGTGTCAATGAGTGATCTAGGTAAGAAAAAATATGGAAACTTTTCAAATCAATAATATGGATTTGTAGCCCTATGTTCAAGCTCATATAAAAGGGGAAAGAATGTATGGTACAATATAGATTAAACTTTATAGACTTGCACCTATATGAAATAAGGATTTTTAACTAGTATTTCTTGTTGTATGTCACTATTTGTCACTTTTTTTATCTTCAACTTCACACAAAACTTTAGATGTCACACCTGAACCTACAAAACAAGCCCTGACTATCATGCCACAAACTCAAGCAATTATTGGCTCTAAAAATAAAGATGCAAATGCTTGAGTTAGACTGAACTTGGTGATCACCCCGTATGTGAGTCACCAAGCACTACACTACATTTTATACTCAATGTATTTCTCCTAGTACTAGTACTTTATGTCGATGTGCATTTAACTAACCCTTGACTTAGTTTGGCCCTTGTGCCTCAAAAACGATAGTGTGCTTCATCCCAATAGAAACCCTTGTGTATATATGAAAAAATCATTTTTATGCCCTCTTATGTTGTGTATTTAGTATGCAAATGTGTCTCTTGCTTCATTTGTTCAATAAATACTAGATAGATAGGTTCCTACTAGATGGTAAATGCTTACATTATAATTGTATATATAGTAGTTCTTAACTTGAATTTTGAACCTTAGTAGTGGGAAAGGCTAACCCATACATTAATAAATTTACCATAAAAAGAGTAATGAACTAAATCAGAAGATAAAAGTTAGAAAAAAATAACAAAGGGATCTGGAAACATAAAATTTGGTTAGGACCGTATGTACAATCTTGGCCCATTTATATGGTTTTGGAGCAACACAAGATGGGATAGAACTGAAGAATTACATGATCATGGATCCTTATAACTTGACACAAAATAATGATATAAGGGTGAAAAATTGACACAAGATCATTCAAACCAATCAATAGGTGATGGAAGAATAAAAATTTATGCTCCTAAGATCTAGTTTCAAGGTTGAGAACTCATACATATGCAAATGTTATAAAA
Organism: Taxus chinensis; assembly: GCA_019776745.2. Classification (NCBI taxonomy): domain Eukaryota; kingdom Viridiplantae; phylum Streptophyta; class Pinopsida; order Cupressales; family Taxaceae; genus Taxus; species Taxus chinensis. The sequence continues at coordinate 639,238,497 of CM034150.1, read as the reverse complement.
TCGTGATGTAATAATAATTTCCTTTAGATTTTGGTGTCTACATTTTCCCCCCCCCCCCCCCTTATACTAGTGAATGACATTAACTAGTTTAAAGGAGAAGAAAATCGTACCTAAAATATTCTTGAAGTAATAACAATCACAAGCATGTGGAGAGAAAGTAACCATGTGTAGCAAACAATGCTAGTCAACAGTTGACCCGTGTGGAGATAAGGGAGAAGCATGTCATATGTGTCAAAAGGGGTTTTCATAGTTGCAAAAATAAATGTTTAGAGACATAGAGATTCATACTTGGCATATTTGAAGAGTTGGGTATAATCAAATCCCTACCAAGCTATTTTATTTTGTAATAATGTGGGAATTGGGTGTCTCGACACCAAGGGAATAGTGTCACAGGATTTTGTGGTTTCCCATTATAATGCCTCCCAATAATGGGACCACACCATTTTAGATGGATCTAGGTCTCAAATATGTGGAAACCATTATAAGTTGAAAGGGAAATGATGTCCCATTGCCCCATCGTGTTTATATGGGTGTACTATTATAAACTATAATATTGGTGATTTGGTGTAATTGGAATACTTGATTATTTTTCCCCTACATTTGTATAAAATACAATGGTGTTTTGTATTCATGACAATGTGTGCTCAATGTGTAGTGTATTTCCACAATCATAAGTGACTCTGAGATGATAAAATTGGATTTAACTGTGTGACAAAGAGAAAATGGTGGCCTTACATATCCAACCTTACTTGATTTGTGTATAATGTATGTAAAGGAATATGTCCTTGTATGACCAATCCATTAGATGTTGGTTGTTGATTTAAGCGAGGAAAAGGAAATGAACATGTATGGTCAACCTGTAGAGTTTCCCCCTTTCGATGAAAGGGAGAGTGTGAAATAGTGTGGCTTGAGACAAAAGTGAAAAGATGAGAGTATGTCAGAGATTGTGTAATGTATTGAATAAGATTTGAGATCTACGCAATGTGATTTGTTATTTTTAATTGAGTGATTGACAAGAGGCAATAGAGTAGTATGTGTGTAATAGAGAAATATTCAAAGTTGTTGGAGAAAAATTGTGCACAACCGTATATGGTGAGTGGTATAGTGTAGTGTTGTATTGATGCAGAAGTAGTCAGAAGCATGATCGTAGTGTCATAAACAATGTTTAAAATAGGTAAACATGGCCCAAGATATGGGCGGTATTATTACAAAAATGTGAGTGGAGACATAGATTGAGAACAAAGGATTTATGAAAAAGCAACTAGATTAGTGTAGAGATATAAATATGTTAATAATAGTGTATTCATAGCTTTAAAGGGTGTATCATAGAGAGTAGTGACCAAACATAGTGAATATGTCAATATAAAGGGATGAGTGTAAGTTGTAATATTGAAAGGTTTTTTGATATAGTAGTATGGATTTTGTAGAAACTATACAATAGAAACTACATCGTGATAAAGGAGTTGGATGTGTACAAGTTTTTGAGTCAGATAGTATGTGTACCAAGATAAGATAGAGAGTGTAGATACTGATCAAGGAAGATCAATGCTAGATAGAATAGATGCATATTGAATTGGTTCATGGATGTTGTTGTAGAAAAGGTATTGTAGGGAGAACCCAAATGAAGGGTCATCATGGTTTGATATAGAAATAGGGAAAATATAAATCGTGATGTTGAAGATGACGTAAAAATTGGAGAAATCGGGACCAAAATATGGTATGCATAAGTGTGAGGCATAAATCAATTGATAGAAGTAGGTTAGTATATGTGACATGTATTATATAGAGTATGGTGGGAAGTCAAATAGTTCTTACATTATGATGTTGGACTACAATAATTTCACACATTTAACACCAAGACACCAAAAAAATTGGTATTCATATCTATTTTTGTAATCTAACACCAATTTGGTATCATCATATAAATTTAACACCACAACACCATAAAATTTGGTGTTCATATCTATTTTTTTGTAATATAACACCAATCTGGTATCATCCTATAAATTTAACACCAGGACACCAATTTTTTTTGTGTTCATATTTTTTTTTATAATAAAACCCAATTTGGTTTCATCCTATAATTTAACACTAATATAATAGTGTTTATTTGTAAGATGATACAAAATTAGCCATATATTTTGATGGTCAAATTTCATTCTTATAATTTAACTCCGAATTTGTAGTATTTTAACATTAATAGTAGTTTATAAGGTAATCATTATTATCATCCAAATGTGCTTTTGAAAGGTTGATAATGACTTTTTGAAAAGGTTATTCCTCTAGTGTTAAATTTGTGAAATTCTTGTTGTGAATTAATTGAGCTATTTTGTATATTCAGTTATATTTAATATATATAGTTTACATATAAATTTTTATAAAAAATAACGGTCATATTTTATATATACAAGTTTCATGTGATGGTTATTTCAAATATTTACAAGTATTCTACGGCTAAAATCATAAATAAATAAAAAATTATAAACGGCAATCAAAGTTAACCCATGAACCAAGGACGTATTATATATATATATATATATATATATATATATATATATATATATATATATACTCAGATTGTGGAGTTTCTTGTAATGTTTCGTATAGGATATTAACCAACAAATTTTTTTGTTGCTTTGTTCCTAACCTTTTTTAGCACGCCTTTGTTTATAAGTGTTCTACACAAAATTATAGATGTGCATAATGTTATTAGTATTTTATGATTTTTACATATATAAAAAATGGTAATTTTTCATTAATATAAAATCAAATGTAATAGTATCCACAAAAAATTAATTTTGAGGCATATTATGCGCCTGACTAGGATTTGGAGGAAAGTCAAATTTGGGGCCAAATATTGTTTTCACATTTTGGAGGGAAGCCAAATTTGGGGTTTAGTACTATTTTGGCATTTTGGGGGAGATTGTTTTGGCATTGGAGGGAAATATTTCACTTTTAGAGGCATTTAGGGGAAAAAACAAATGACATTTGATGTAGAGGATAAATGTGGAAGCATGCTATTGTTTTGACATAGAGAGGAAAATTGTTTTAGCACTAGAGGGAAACATTATAAATTGGGGGAATTTAGGGAAAAAATAAGGAATGACATATGTTGCATGGTCTAGAACTATTTTTAGAACTCAGAATTTGGAAGGGTGGGATTTTTTGAAAAGGAATTTAACAAGTATGGAGGTTAGAACTAGCATTAGAGTGCAAACATTGGAGCCTTATGGATCAACAAAAATAGCTAAGGTATGTTTATGTTTAATATTATTGAACTCTATTTTCAACTTCTTATCATCCATGGGTTCTATATATCTCCTACTCACATCTGGTTATGCTCATCTTACGCACGCACACACACACACACACACACACACACACACACACACACACACACACACACTCTTTTTCATTGTGGAGGTTCCATGTGTGGATTTATGTTCTCCATCCCTCAACAACTATGGTAGAAGGTCCAAACTAATAACAATGGGTAGAACTCTTGTTTTTAACAAGGGTGTTATATCAGGAACTTCTCTCTATATTCCTTTGAGTGTTGATTTGGGCCTAACCCCTTTCACAATTTGAATTTATAACCTGGATGGGAGTATCCTACTATGATTTCCTTCTTTTCAAGAGAAAGGTTTAACTGAAGGCCCTTACATAGGATCAATTGCATATATCATTACCACTTCCCTTGGATGTTAGTATTGATGAAGCCTCTAATAGGATATCTTTGCAAATAACTAACATCGACCTTGCATGTATTTCCTCTTAATGCCCTGTTAATGTTTTATTTAGAAATATTTAATGGTGGGAGGCATCTCTTATACTATATTTGGTTTTATTTTTATTACACTTTCCTCTTTTCTAAGGGATCTACATTCATCAAATGACTTATGAGTACTCTGTCTAGTATTGTAGGGTCTCCTAGATTAGCTTTTAGATAAATAATTTAGCGTGTATGATATTTTTTCTTCTTAATGCACATCTTTGCAATGGGTGGAAATTTTCTATGAAATTTTGATACAACCTCACTAGGAGTTCAGAAGTAGTTGTTTGAAAAATTTAGGTTTCTTTGCATTCAAACATTCATATTCAATATTTCTTCTCATATGACTAGTACTGAAAATCATATCACTGATTTATATGAATTTTTAATACAACCTCACTAGGAGTTCAAGAGCAGTTGTTTGAAAATTTTGGAGTTTTTGGCGTTCAAACATTCAGATTCAATCCTTCTTCTCATGTGATTGGCCTTAAAAATCGTATTACTAATTTCTTATGGTCTTAACACCTTCCCAAAAAGGACTCTCAAAGCTCCATCCATCTTCCCTTCTTTCCATGTCCTGGGTATCTATGATGGTAATTCAAAATATAATGTAAAATGGTTTTATAAACAATAAACAATAATGAATCAAAAGAAGATAAAATAATAAACAAATCATCAGAGAAGATGATGTAAATTATGGGCTCCAAAAATTGAAGCATAGGTATTCAGTTCTATTTAAGTGAACTCGTATGGATCCCACTAGACCTTTTGAATGTGTGTTGGAAGACGTACCTTAACTTTAAATTGGCATAATGTATGCTTGCTTGCAATACTGAATTCTAGCATTAGGTTTATAGTTCTTACAAGAATTTTAGGCATATAGTAGTTGTTACCATTTTAATTCTCAAGACCCTATAAGTGGTAAATGATTTAAATGATGAATCAGATGCCCATGCAAATAAATCATCTCATTTGTAATACATAAATTTACCTTGAGATTATTATATACCTGCAACTCATGTCATAATGAACTGATTTAAATTAAATTTTATATTTCCTAAATGAAAATCTAAATGAATCCTTAAGTGGTAGCTTTCGCATAAAGAATGGAAAAACAATAATTGTTCTTATACTCCATGCATAAAAATTGCAACCAATGAATGATTATTAAGTACCTGGATTGAATCATACATTAAAATGATAGATTCAGGAATTGAGACATCATTATACCTACAACAACTCAGTTCAAGTGACATACAAGTAAATCGAAACATGTCTCATTAATTCTTCTTTCATTGATATTAACTAACTCTTTTTTATTTTTCAAAATTAAAGAGGTTGAACTCTTTATTTCTTCATTCAACAATATTATTATGATGAAAAATAAGCATACAACTCTAGTTTAAAAAAAATATGGCTCAACAATCTTGATTTCATCAACAAATTTAATACATAGTGGACCAAAACTCTATTCATTCATGGCTATCTATTATTAAAAAAAATTCAAAAAAACTAAAATCAAGCACCAAAACATAACAGAAATTGGTAATATTTTTGAAATAGGGAATAATATTAATGCCTAATTAAAAGCCTCCTAGAAGGTAATAAGTAAACAAGGGATCAATCAAAAATTGAACAAAGAAGAATTAAGATAAAATCAAGAGTTACTCTGAACCAGGAATGAGAAGAATACTTATTATTTTGATCCCTTATCCTATGTTATGTCTCAGACAACCTAAATAGGATCAGATCAAGTGAATCACCCTATTTTTTTGTGACAAGAAGTCTAGTGTTTCTATGATAAACTTTGGCACTTCTATGATAAACTTCGACACTTTTATGACAAATTCTAGCACTCTGATGATAAAATTTGGATCTCAAAATTGGGTCATTTTGATCCTTTCTTGAGTCATATTTGATTTTTTGAGATTTGAATATCAAATAGGGATGCCTCCAAAGTCACGAGGACTCGCTTTTGGCAAGGTTGATATTTATGAGAAATAAGAAGTCAAAGGTGCATCTAAAGTGATAAAAAGGAATCCTAAAAAGGGGCAACCATCATGAAGAGATGTCTTTCAAGGTAAAAATATCCTTTTTTCAATAGATACATTTAATTCCAAGTTATTCATTACATAAGTAAAACCACATGGACCAAGGAGATTTCACAGGAAAAAACAAACTAGTTTTAAGATTATCATAAAACTATTTCTCTTCTTAGCCTTTCTAAGGCTCTTACAAGTGTATGTAGGTTTTTAAGACCCCCAAGATGATATCTACAAATTTTTATGTTCTAACTCAATCATCTTGGGCATTTTCAAGTAAGGAAAGTGAAAAAAAATTCATCTCCATCTACAGGTGAAAACAGGGAAGCAATGAGGAGTATCATGAAAACCATGTCCTTCCAATCACTTATAAAATCCCTCCTTTTTTAACATGATCTTGATATTCCAAGGAAGTTTTATACCAATTTTGGGAGCCAACCAAAGTCATCTTAGGCATCAAAATCATGACAGAATTTAGGATTGGTTGGCGTCTTAGCTGTGGGAAATCTTCCGACTGTCAAAGCAAAAAATATTGCTTAAATTACTCCACAAGATTCTAAATATTATCCAAGATATGAAAAATATTCACATAATGAGACTTTGGTGCTTTTTAAAGAGACTTTGACACTTTTGTAAGAGACTTTGGTGCTTCTCTAGTGGACTACGCCACTTTTGTAAGAGACTCTGGTCCTTCTCTACTGGATTTTGGTGCTTTTGTAAGAGACATTAATGCTTCTCTAGTGGATTCTAGTGATTTTATAAGATATTTTAATTCTTTTCTAGTGGACTCTAAAAAAATTTTAAGATACTTGGGTGTTTCTCTAGTAAACTCCAACACTTTTGTAACATTCTCTGTTATTTCTCTAGTGGAGTTTGATGCTTTTGTAAGAGACGTTGATTCTTATCTAGTAGAGTTTGGTGCTTTTGTAAAAGACTCCAACACTTATCTAGTGGACTTTGGCACTTTTTTGAGAGACATCGGTGTTTCTCTAGTGGACTTTGGTGCTTTTCTAAGTGACTTTGGTACTTCTCTAGTGGACTCCAGCACTTTTCTAAGAGGATCTAGGGCTTTTATAGTGGACTCTGGCATTTTTTTAGAGACAGTGATGAGTTACAACTAGTGCAATTGTTATTAATAACAACTACCTTGAATTGGAATATTAATAATAGAATAAATAAATCACAAATGCTAAAAAATTAAAATTGTTTCCAGTTTAGAATCTTATACATGTCTACTTGTAATGATGGTCAGTTTTGAAATTTTATTTATATTATGTTGTTCATCTAGGTATATATTAATTTTTGTGTGTCGTGTGAAATAGCTTCTATACACATAATCAATGTCGTAAAAATTTGGCATACAAGCTTAGATAAGAAGACATATAAGCTTGGATTATATTTTGCACCATCACCTTCCAAAACTTAAGTTTTATAACCTATGTTTGGCTGAAGTGGATTTATGTTGGTTGTAATAAGTTCATATTTGAATATTTATATGTCATTTATTACAGAACTTTAAAGATGATGCAAGCTAAAATATTGAAAGATGGATAATATCATGAGTTTTATGATGTTGAGGCTTCTAGGGAAAATGTTACTCAATAATCATGTCCATGTAACTATTTCAAAGGTGGTATAATTGAAACAAGGGAATTCTTTTGTGGTCATATAATCAATTATATGCACTCTAGAGTTAGCCCTTAGCCTCAATACGATTATCTTGATGAATTTTATCATCATATGAGATGCCATAATGAGGGAAAACACATAGATGAAGGGATAGAAATGAATGGACTAGTAAATGAGGCTTTGTAATTATCTCATGAAAAAATTGCATCTCATTTTGAGGGTGACATAAATTTCAAGGATAAGGATACAAAATTGTTGGAAATTTTAATGGATCAAGCTTTAAAATACATGTATCCATCCTGAAAACTAAGTCTTTTATCATCAATCATAAAAATTCTAAATTTACAAGTGGTTCATGGATGAACAAATGACAATGTGGATAACTTGCTAGCATTTCTACATGATTTATTACTAGATGGATCTTCATTTCCAAGAACATGTTATAAATGTAAATATTTAGTTTCCAAGTTATGATTAGGTTATGAAATAATCAATTCATGTGTGAAGGGTTGTGTGTTATTTCGTAAACCACTTACAAATGAAATACATTGTCCAATATGTGGAGAAGCAAAGTGTAGAATAAGTTTGAAATCAAATGCTCCAAGAAAGGTTTTTCGTCACTTTCCTCTTTAAAAATTGTTACTTTGAATGTATAGGTTTTCAAAAATTGTTAAACATATATAATGGTATGCCCAAAATAAGATCCATGATGGAAAACAACAACATCTTGTTGATTCCCACATGTGGATGGAATTTGATAACAAATGGCCTAATTTTGCACAATAACAACGTAATATAAGGATCAGGTTGGCTTTAGATGGTGTGAATCCATTTTTAGATATGATCACTACTTAGTCAACTTGTCCAATATTTTTGATAAATTAAAATTTTCCTCCTTGGTTAGAAATGAAGCCATAGTTTTTAATGTTTTCGTTGATTATACCAAGGAATAAAAATGTAACTTCATATATAATAGATTTTTATTTAGAGCCATTATATGATGAGTTATAATAATTATGGGGAGGGGTTGATGCATTTCAATATTTAAGGGATGATTCTTGTTTGAGGTTCACATTAAGGGCAGCATTTATTTTTATAATACATGACCCTCCTACATATGGAACCTTATATGGGCTCATTATTCATTACTACAGTGGATGTAGTGCTTGCATTATCAATCCATTTGTGTGACACTCGAGTGATATTAATAAGTGCATTCATTATGGACACCATTCTTACCTTCCAATGGATCATCCATATCATCAACAAAAATCATGTTTTGTTAGTAAAAAAGAGTTTCGACAATCCCCATTGGCAATAACTGAGGGAGAATGTGAAAACACAAAGAATGAGGATCATGCGGGATGGCTATGAACATCAACTGAGTTACAATCTAGCAGCGTGAGGAGGTCACATGAAGGAGTGAACATCAACCATAACATGCATGCAAGGATTCAAAAAAGGGGAAGAATCTCATTACCATCTCATAGATCTAAATGAAGGGTGGTGTAAATGTAGAGGGTGATATGTAAACCCCAGTGTTGTAATTATGACCTTTCAAGTGGAGAAGGGGAGTTACATTCGTAGAATGGGAAGTAACTCCCATATGACACATATGATGTAGTGACGTGTAAGGAAATATCATAATGATCCTAAATAAAACTTATACCTATGACCTCACCTAAGTGAGATGACATGTCATGTGGCATGGAAAATGACTCACACCAACACCCCCTTCATCATAACTTAAGATGATGTTGTAAATCAAAAATAAGAAATGGGCCCTGACACTAAATCCTAGTGAAGTACCCATGAACAACAAAGGTCTCAAGAAATGGAGGAAAACCCAGTGGGAAAAACATCCACCACAAGAGATGAAAACAAACTCTATAATCTAAGAATGATGACAAAAATAGGTCCTAACAGATGAAGATCCTGATAAGGTACTGTACACACCCAAAATTTCATGTGTTACATTGTCATAAAATGGTTACAAAACTCCCCAATGATGATTCATGTCCTTTTAGAAGGTGTTTGAGTTCCTAAACCCATTTGCAGTGTATATTTGTAGCCTAGACATCCTTACTTAGGTTTTCCATGCTTTCTTCTAGCTTCTCGCTTCATTTTGTTCATGTTTTGGCCTTTAGTGTCAGGACCGCCACCTTGCACAGTTTTGAAACGGTCCTGCGTGCTTTTTCTAGAACTCTTTCCATGCATGATTTCAACATGTGTGATTTCACTTAACTTGACTTCTAGGGTGTGTTTGTGAACCAAATTGCCTAAAAATAGTCTTGATTGCATGGTATTCCTTCCCTCTTCTATTTTTAAATATATTTAATTAGTTTGAACTACCTCTTCACTTAATGATTTGGCACTCCAAGGATGCCTTGTGCATGAATTCACATCCTAACCAATTCCTATATATTCAATGCTTGTATTCAAGAAAATGGCCTGAGAAATTTTGTGTATCTTGTATAGTATTACTGCCACAATCCTATGTTGGAAATTGCATAGCCAAGCTCTGTTCACTTGTGTTATCCCTCTTCCACTTGCATTGCAACTAGACTACCTTCAAGTTGTCATTTCTCAAGTGCCTTATCCTATTGCTGCCTTTTCATTCCCAATTCCTTGGAATCATATGGACACACAGAGAAAGAAAGGGATAAACTAAGGGGACAAGTCATCACATAGCTGGATTTACCTCTGTTCTATGAATTCCAAGTTAGAGTTTTTGTTTGATTTCCTTCATTGCTGCAATTTATCATTGTTACATCATATCAAATAGAGTAGAAATCAGATTTCCTTTCATTTTCAAGTAATTAGTTAATTTCCAAGAGGGTTTAAATCATTAATAGCAACTCCCAGTGACGGATCCTCTTCTTCCCATCCTTGTGGATCTGAAGGAGAGAATATCTGTAGTAGGTTGTCTATATATCATAGATCATTTGGAAAATTTCTTATTTTAAGTTATTTTAGTTTCAATACACTCAGCACAGGTGAATAACCACATCGGGTTATTTTTCTTGTTTAGTTTTAGTGTAGAAATATTTTAATTATTTAGAATAGAAGAAAATTGTTATTTTTGATTGTAATATTTTAGTTTTTGTGATTTTTTTAGATTAGTTTCCTTTCAGCAGTAGCATAGATTGTAAGTTTCAGCTTAGTTAATTTGGACACTACAAACTATTTCAACATTTAGATCCAAGTTAGGAAAACAAACCATAGGGAATTTATGTTACCATGTCATAGCCTCTAAATCTCCACTTTGCCAACTCAGTTACCAGGAGATCACACTACCTTATCTTAGTCATTGATCCTCCTATAGTTAGCCACACACATTCAACATCGGCTGCTCTGGCACGACCTCGAGGGGTCGAGTTTGGTTGAAGGTTGCATGTAAATTTTCATCCATAAAAATTGGTGAACCCAACATGAAGGATTAATTCCTTCTTGTTTCCTTTTCTTTCATTGTTATTACCTCACCTCTCTATTTATTCCCCTATTTTGGTAGGTATTTTATACTTTCTAAAACATGTCTGGAAAAGAGTTTGGTGGGCCATTTGGCTCTGATAGATATTACACCAACGTTCAACCATAAAACTCCCCTTCTCTTTCATATGGGGCGGTAATTACACAAGCAACATCCAAACCTCCCCTAGTTACACTTCAAACCCCATTAGCTATGTAAGGATGGAGGAGGTTGATCAACTATTAAACATGCAATATGGTCAACCTAATGTAAACCACGTTGTTATCACAAATGGAACAAGTTCTTACCATAGAGTCTTGTCAAGACCTCACATTGCCATGCAATCATCAAAATATGATGCATTCACACAAATAGCAAATCCTCTTCATCAAATAGATGAGTCTTTGGATAGAATGAAGGCTACAACCTCTGATATTTCGAATGCATATCCTAATATTCTTACTTCTAAGGAAGACAAGAATCATAATGTTGAACAATTCATGATAGGGTATCATGAGCCTACTCAATCAAACCCTACGCCACAGGCACCTCAACAAGGGACTCAATCCTCTCCCAATGATCTTATTTCTACTTTAGTAGGGAGGATTGGAGAACTAGAAAGTTCCTAGACTTCACAACCGAAACATGTAGTAGGGAAAAACACAGGGTATCCAGTTGACAGCAAAGGATACATCCCTTCCAATGAGAAACCAACGCAATATCTTGTACAACAAGGTTATCTGGTTCATTCAAATACATGTGATCTTCTCACAGGGTTCGACACACTAGGAATGGGTCCTCATCCTTCTCAAGCTTATCCTACGCAAGGGTTGGCCAGAAGTACATTCTTGAATTCCGTCACAATAGGTAATATGACATTCCCTAGTTTTACGCCTATTAGTCCATATCCTGGTACTATCCCACCTTACATGCACATGTATTCAAAAACCTCCCAAATGGACCCATACATCATTCCCACTCCCTATATGCCATATTAAGGGACCCCATACATTCTTTTCAATGCTTATAATGCAGCTTATCTAACTCCTCCTCCACCTCCTCATCAAGGATCTTCAATGGTGGAATCTTACGCAATGGGTACATATGCTAAGTACTTAAATGAGCCTCTTGACTTCACCATACGTGGTGTCATGCTTCCACACCCATTTCCAGATCTTTGAAAATTTAAGGGAGAAGGAGACCCGAATGCTCATATCAAGGCCTACACTACTACTATCAGGGAATTTCTTCCTTAGGATGTTGTAGTGGCTAAGATATTTCTAAATACTCTCGAAGGAATCACATTTTATTGGTATTATTGTATTCCAGAAGCTTGTATACATTCCTTTAAATAGCTTATTTCCAAGCTCATCAAAGAATTTGACATGAACAAGTTGTGTACAGGGATTAGGGAGTTCCTGCATATTAGATAGGAGTAAAATGAATCTTCCACCCATTTCATCCAGAGATGGCATCAAGTTCTCTATTCCTCTAAAAGTGTGTTGAACATGGACCAGATGGAAATTTGTAATATTTTCCTTCACTCGCTCAATCGAGAGACTAGGTAAGAATTCTAGAAGTTTCCTTTCCACAGTTATGAGGAAGTATTGGAAGGTGCGCTTCGGATTGACCAAGCCACTATAAACAGTGGGCATAAGATCTATGGTCCCAATGGAAAATTGGAATTCCCAAATCAAAATAATGAAAATTATCACAACAACGGTGCCAACAACCAAGGACCTAAGGGTGTGAATCACAATCATGGTATTACCACTAATAGTACTATTGATCAAGCCAATAACATTGGTTTTCCAAACAACGGTAATAATAATAATAACAACTCAGGAAATCAAAGAGGCCCTAACATTGTGTCTTCTATCAAAATGGTTGATGTAAATCATTTGCCACAAAATAAAAATCAAACCCAAGGCCCAAACCAATATCAAAACTTATGGCCAAGGGGAAATGAATCAAGGTTATAACAATCAATTTCAAGACTACAACTGAGGTTATAGTCAACAACAGCAAGACACTTATCAAAGGCCAATAGATTATGACCCTAACCTATATTGTGGTTTCTATAAGGTTCGAGGTCATGATGATAGGACTTTCCACAATTGGAACAAGTTTTTGCAAAGACTTCCCAAAAATCAAAGGCAACTCTTTATAGACATGTTCCTAGAAAATCCTAAAACAAACTTGTAGCCTAGTCATACCGGACCTGTCACACCTCAAAATGTGAACCCTAAATGTCCTGAGGAATCTCAATTGAATCCTTAAAATATAAACAAGGGCATTCCTATAAGAAATAATGACCATGAAGCCTTAACTCTTGACAACTCTCGGGTTGCTCCTAACCTTGGTTTAAATGATAATAAAAAAATCTTATGGTTAGTCGAGATAGAGGTCAAGCCATAAATTAATGCAACAACTCAGACAAAGGAGTACATTTCACAACCCTTACCAGCTCTTTCCTTCCCACAGGATGACAATCCTACAATCATAAAAATAGTAGGAGCCTATGATTTAATATCAGATTTGAACAAGACCTTTTCTCATATTTTTTTCTAGATTTGCTAAATAATTCACCTGCACATCATTTATCATTGCTCAATGCACTGGGTATTGGTCATTTAATCCATGTTATGCCACCTCCTTGCACTCAAATAAATCATATTGACTTTGACATACATCCTCCGAGATAGAATGATAGGGATACTAGGTTTGTTTTCGATATAGACAAGATGTCATTTGATGTTGAAATTGCCTAAAGTGGTGATCCTGCCTTATTTTTACAAGTCTGGGTTTATAACAATTACATTAAGAGAACCATGATTGACGAAGGGGATATTGTAAATGTGGTTCCCTTCTCTTTTTTGCAGAATTTTGGATATGGAGAGACAAATTATTCCTCTACAAGAAACACGTCACGAGGGTACGACAGTCTTAAAGTGACCTCGATTGGAACCATAGTTCTTCTAGTCACGCTTGGTCCAAAAACCATCTTGACAGAGTTTTACATTATCGATAGGGAAAAAAGTTATAACATGATCCTTGGGAGACCTTGGATTCATTGAATGAAGGTTTTCCCCTCTACCCTATTCCAGGAGATTAGATTCCTCCATTTGGGAAAGGTCTTCATCACTCAAGGGGATCCTAAGCCCTTCGATATACACTTAGAAAACCTCAATAAGAAGAAAGGATTCCATACGGAGTATGAACTTCCTATGAATCAATTAAACAAACCACCTCCATCAAAAGAGTTAGTCTCGATCACCTCGATTGTGCCAAAGGCTAAATTTGTTGACCCAAAAACATTTGAGGTGGAAAAAATAGATAAGGGTAAATCAATATCTGTGGAAACAATGTCCACTAAAACCACAGCAAAAATTATGAAAATCTTAGAGAGTGAAGATCTTATCTTCCTCCTGTTTGAACCATAGGGGATGGGTAGTCTTCTCGGTTTAGCATCTCTTCCCTCTGATGACCTAGGTTTAGGCGTAAACATGATAGAATTAAAAAATGAAGAAGAGAAATTTGAGATTGAAATGATTCCCATCAAAACCATCTCTGGGGGTTTTTCTATTCTAAAACCTAGTTTCAACCCATGTGCATCAAAGGCTAAGCTTTCCATATCCATGGGGCAAAAACTCATCATTCAGCAAGTGTCACAAGTAAACACAACACTCTACATAGGAAATAAGGCCGAGCATAATAGTCATGCTCACCCACACACCATGTTTCAATAAAGTGACAACAAGGTGCATGAACACCTCTTTCAGACAAATTATTTTAATGATTGGACATATACACTTCTAGGAAAGGGTTGTAAGTTTAAACCTAGAATGGTAGGCCCTTGTCAAGAGAACAGAAATTTTGAAGATCACGGCTCTCTGCTATGTACTTTTAGGAGTGAAGAATTCAATATTTGTCAACTTTCTTCACCTTATCCATCATGGCATGTATTTTCACCTGCATTTCCACATGTACATTACTACATCCACATTGCATTTTCATCTTCCAATTCATTTCGTAAAAATTTTTATCAAGGAACTTATTTTATAGCAATTCCTAAAAACTTCTGAAAACATTGGCAAAACATAAAAATCATATCTCTTCAAATCTTCATGGTATCATCAATAGTTTTGGAATCATTTCATCAATCCAAGTAAGATAAGACAAAGCTTTGACAATAACCATACCAAGGCCTGCATACTTAGTTCTACTTATAATTTCTTCTAGATTAGGTGTCTTTGCCTATAGTATGTTCTAGAAGCTTCATGGTGTCACATCTATCCCATATACATCTCTTTGGAAATAAGAACATTCTAGACATTTTTCCTAGATAAATAAGTCAAATGAAAATCCACAAGAAATTTTTATTTTACACAATTCTTTCCCCTACCAACCTTCGATGTTGAGCCTGCATCTCTTACTAGTGATGTAGGGTTGGGAAAAGAGAGAAGTGCCCTTACTCACGTATGCCTTATCCATGGTGATAAGCCCATACTTCCTATTGGTAGCATGGGGCAAGGTGTAGGGGGTCTCTTTGACAAATTTTAAAGTTAGAAATAGTTCATTCAAATGTTGTGAAATCATAAATAAAAAAATTGAGTTAGATGTCCAAAATTCCAAAAGATTTTTAAACCTCTAAACCAGATTTTGTCAACCAAGTGGCCATCTATGGATCTAAGTCTAGATAAACTAGAAATAAATTCACATTTTAAACTATGAAGAAAAATTGAGTAGAATGAGGTTGTATGGTCTCAATTTGGTTTTTTCCAAATCCTTGTCTTTCTCTCATCATTTCCATTCAACAAAATTCTATGACTTGTGCCCCTTCTGGCTCTTGGTGTTGAGCCCTTGCATCTTACCAGTTGCATGGAGTTAGGAGTGGGGCAATTTTGTTCACTTATCGTATCACTTTTTCATCACGTCTTACCAAAATAATACAAAGTATTGAAAATTTCTTAGAGAAACTAAAGTTCAGCATTACCATGCATTATCATGTTGATTACAAAACAAACAAAAAAAATCATTCCGTTAGCATTCATATCCACTACATACATTCTGAAAAGCATATAAAATGTAAAATTCTAAGCATCTAGGAGTACACATGTGAAGAAAACCATAAAATAAGTCAACTCTAGGGCAAGGAAAATCCAAACCAAAAAGAGATATGTGTATATATCATGGTGTGTCATAGTTTTGTACAATTCCATCACACACTAGCTGCAGTCAAAATGCTCGCAATGAACATGAAATACCAAAAAATCATATAATGCTTAACAAAATGGTAACTAAGAAATAAATTCATTATGCCTATCCACCTCTTTGATCCCCCTTATGACCACTCCAGATACGAATTTCCAAGAAGCTCCTCTCAAATCTATTCAAACAGCAAAGGCCAAATCCTAACACAAAAGACCAAGTTTCTCGTATCTAAACCCTTTCTAAGCCTCTTTCACTCTCATAGGGTCCAATGCCACCATTTATAAATCCTTTCCAATTCAACCATACTAACAAATGAAAATGGTCAACATGGGCCTAGAGCTCAAAAATCACCAAGTCGATATGCACAAATGAATTTGAAAATGAGTTTATTTTGATATATATATATATATATATATATATATATATGTATGTATGTATGTATGTATGTATGTATGTATGTATGTATATATGTATGTATGTATGTATGTATGTATGTATGTATGTATGTATGTATGTATGTATGTATGTATGTATGTATGTATGTATATATTTTTATAACTTCATCTTGAGTGCATATGTTCACAGGGTTGAAGTGGCAAAGGTATATTTCTATGTCCCATAAAAAAGGTAAGTCCTCTTGTCGTTTTAATTTAGTATTTATTTTTCGATAATTTATCTATCTACACTTGATTCTTCTCTTCGTTTTGCAGGTAGCAGGAGTTTGGATGGAGATGTTTCAACAAACGGGCATGTCAGGTATAGCTTTTGATTCCCCATTTCAGGAACGCCATACTCAAACTCTAAGTTTTATGCCTTTTCATGGCTAAGATGCATCTCCGAGGGGGAAATATGTACGCACCCAAAATTACATGTGCTACATTGTCAGAAAATGGTTACAAAAGTACCCAATGATTATTCATGTCCTTTCATAAGGTGTTCGAGTTCCTAAACACATTTTCAATGTATATTTGTAGCCTAGACATCCTTACTTAGCTTTTCCATGCTTTCTTCCAGCTTCCCACTTCATTTTGTTCATGTTTTGGCCTTTAGTGTTAGGACCGCCACCCTTCCTGGGTGGCGGTTCTGAAACCGCCCGCCCTGCCTAGGTGGTGGTTTTGAAACTTCCACCCAGGTAGGGTAGTAGTCATGTGCACTTTGTCTAGAATTATCCATGCTTGATTTCACTTAACTTGACTTCTAGGGTGCATTTGTGAACCAAATTGCCTAAAAATAGTCTTGATTGTTTGGTATTCCTTCCCTCTTCTATTTTTAAATAGATTTAATTAGTTTGAACTACCTCTTCACCCAATGATTTAGCACTCCAGGGTTGTCTTATGCATGAAGGAACATCCCATCCAATTCCTATATATTCAATACTTGTATTCAAGAAAATGGCCTGAGAATTTTGTATATCTTGCATAGTATTGCTGCTACAATCCTACTGGAAATTGCATAGCCAAGCTCTGTTCACTTGTGTTATCCCTCTTCCACCTGCATTGCAATGAGACTGCCTTCAACTTACCATTATCTCAAGCACTTTCTCCTACTATTTCCTTTTCATTCCCAATTCCTTGGACTCATATGGACACACAGAGAAAGAAATAGATAAACTGAGGGGACAAATTCATCACACAGTAGTATTTACCTCTGCTTTGTGAATTCCAGGTTGGAGTTGTTGTTTGATTTCCTTCATTGCTGAAATTTATCATTGTTACATCATATCAAATAGAGTAGAAATTAATTTCCTTTCATTTGTAAGTAATTAGTTAATTTACAAGAGGGTTTAAATCACTAATAGCAGCTCCTGGTGACAGATCCTCTTCTTCCCATCCCTGTGGATCTGAAGGAGACAATATCTATAAGAGGTTGTCTCATATCATAGATCTTTTGGAAAAGTTCTTGTTTTAAGTTAGTTTAGTTTCAATACACTCAGCACATGTGAATAACCACACCGGGTTATTTTGCTTGTTTAGTTTTAGTGTAGAAATATTTTAATTATTTAGAATAAAAGCACATTGTTGTTTTTTATTGTAATATTTCAGTTTTGTGATTTTTTAGATTAGTTTCCTTTCAACATTAGCATAGATTTTTAGTTTCATCTTAGTTAATTTGGACACTACTAAACCAGTTCAACACTTAGAACTAAGTTAGGAAAACATACCATAAGGGAATTTAGGCTACACGTTCATAGCCTCTAAATCTCCCCTTTTCCATCTTAGCTAACAGGAGATCACACTACCAGATCTTAGTCACTGATCCTCCTATAGTTAGATCCACACATTCAACATCAATTTCTCTAGCATGACCTCAGGGGGTTGAGTGCGGTTGAAGGATACATGTCAATTTTCATCCATTCAGGTACCCATGTACAAAAGGGAAATATAACTAGAAGAACAAGAAGAAGAGAGGGGAAGGGGGAGATGAGAGGAATGCATAAGATACCATGGACAGATCTGGACTCTAAAAAATCTAGGAAGTATCCCAGAAGTGTGTCAATGATGTGGTCCTCTACCTTTGGACTGAAGAAGAGCTGCCCACACCAAACTATGTGCCTACCCTTAGGAAGGATAGAAGTGGAAGTGTCAGAATTTTGCCCCACTCTTTGAAGGAAACCAAACTCAGCAACATGAAGAACTCTTAATTTTTTCCACATAAGTGTGACATAGGTCTGGCAAGTACGTGTACAAGAGCTTAAGGTAATTCCATGAGCGTAGAACTGTCAAAGTGAAGAAGAGTAACATCCACCTAAAGGATGCACAAATCAGGTGAAGGAAATGCAACAACCGCCACAACAGAATAAGGATCCACAAGCAAGGGTGGATTAGTGAAGATATCCTAAAAAGTGGGAGCAATAAGAGTCCTAGAAGGAGAACTCCCAATAAAGGATATGATGGACTTCTCTGAAACACCTATAGAAGGATGAGGAACATGTACTCTATCACAAGTGGATACTGTGAAAAGATGACCAAGGTCAAGTAGATACTCATCCCAAGAAGGGGGCTCGACAAAGATAAGAGGGATGTTAGAAAGTTATGAGTCATCCATGCATGAAGGAAGAGGATTGGAAAGGGACTTTCACACTAGAAGTGGAAAGGAGGTTGGAGCAATGATTGTAAGGATGAGAAGGAAACTTCTTAATGTCTAATGAGATGGAAGGGGTGACAAAACACTCTGGAATATTGAGAGAAGGGGGAGGAGTTATCTGTAGTACTCTCGGCATCAGAACTAGAAGCACAAACCTTTTCATCAGAAGTAGAACTTAGCGAGTATGTGTCAACGGAACTAACATCATGTGAGGAAGAAGAGGAGGACACATATATCAGCAGCAACAATGGTGTCATTATGTGAAGGGTCTCTAAACAAATACTGGAAGATGTTCCAGATGTGGTGGGGAGGATCTTAGTCTACCACCTGAATTTGGAGAGCTATAGTGACAGACAACATCAAGTGACCAATGACATGGTCACAAAGTGTTGAGAAAGTCCTCAAGACGACTAGAATCATTAGGTACATGAATTAGATCAAGAAAGAAGTGTGTAAGACCCTCATAGGTGAAGTAGTGTTCCATGGAATCATGCCATGATGTATAGTTATCTCTCTCCAGAAGAATTGGTGGAGGCTATAAAGTGATCCTGCAACACTCAAGTCTAGAAAGAGCATCCTCTATGATGTAGAAGTGGAAACAAGAAGTGCAAGGTGTACAAGAAGAAGAGGGTGCAAGAATGCAAGACTTCAGACTCATCTGATAATGCGTCTACAAGAAATACGACACCCAAGAAGAACATTGATAACCCCTAATTTTTGGAACTTTACAAGTAGTGCGTGATTACAAAAGGGTGAATTTGTGTGATTTTGAATAGTTAACCCGCTCACCTTACAGTAGGCGATGAGTCACGTGAGACTGGAGGCCACAAAGAAGTCTTATTTGGAAGTAGAGGAATGACACACAATCAAGCACAAAAGGTGAAAGCAATAACAAAGGCATAGTTCTCAGTGTGAGAGAATGCATCTCAAAATGCAAAAGAGAAGGCTCTCCCACTGCAAGGTTATGGAAAACCCACTCCATATCCACAACGAGCCATGAAAAAAGTGTCCCAAAAATCCCAATAACCTTATAAAAGGAGTCCAAAAAAAAATACCCCCTTATTACAATTAATTTTTATTTAATTTCTCCTTTTAATTTCTTTTACAGTGTTAAGAAAAGGGAAAAAATACAAAAAAAAAGTAAGAAGAGGAGGGAGAAAGGGTGATTTAGGGACCAAAAGGAGTGAGCTGGTGGTAGTAGCTCGACTAGAATCTTGATGAGTTGGGAAATCTCATGTAGGGTAAGTTAAGGGGGCCAACTCAGCAAGTTGGAAAGGTAGCTTGGTGCAGCAAGCTAGTCACAGAGGGAGCCGAGTTGTGCGGAAGGAGTGAGTGAACATCAGACACCAAGTACGGTGAGCTTAATGTTGAGCTAGAGTGGTACGACACCTAGTGAGTTAAGATAATACGGCGAGTGGTTTCTGAGGAAAAAACTGGTGTAACCCCAAGTCAAGCACTGAGGATAATGTTGAACTACCATGAGTTAGGGTTTGAGGTCACCACGTGGAGGTAGGTAAGCCCTATGAAGTGAGAGCAAGTTGTCATCAGGGGGTGGAGCTTGTGGTGAAGGACCCAAGTAATGGTTTGGGACTGATATTTGTATAAATTTGGTGTTGCATCGTTAGACAGAAGGAAGAGATCAAAATCATGAGCATGAAGTGTTGATAAACCAACCTTGGCCAATGAGAATTCGAACCAGAAATGAGCATATGGGCCAAACACGAAAAGGGCCAAGTTGAGAGGTAGTAATTTCCAAGGAGCCGGATCAAGCGTGGAGCAATCTGATGTAGGAAGAGCTATAGAAAACAAATCAAGCCAAGGAAAAGGTGGGAAACACAAACCATGCATAT
Source organism: Taxus chinensis (assembly GCA_019776745.2). NCBI lineage: Eukaryota > Viridiplantae > Streptophyta > Pinopsida > Cupressales > Taxaceae > Taxus > Taxus chinensis. The sequence goes on along the minus strand of CM034150.1, from coordinate 639,217,437 downwards.
GATGGAGTTGATCCATACACAAATGCTCATGGACAAGATCGGATGAATCCAACAAGGGACTAACCAAGCATGAGTGATGTCAAGGTATACAGTGATCAGATCAAGGTGAGTTACAAGAGACACATGTGGTCAAGGATTCAAGGAAGAATTATGTGAGGGGGCACACTAGGATACACGTACAAGAATACAAATCACATGGAAATCACAAATTCTTAGTTTAGAGATGAGCACAGGAGGTCGATGCAGGGCCAAGTGGTGGAAACACACAGACAAAAACAAATCAATCAACTCCCACTAAAGGCACGATAAACACGGTGAGATGCACAAGATGCCGAATGACAAACTGATGTAGGATCATAGGAGAGATGGTGGAGCCATCTCAGTGATCTGGGGTTGAGTTAGGCCTAGAGACTAGTTTTTCACCTCCTTAAAATAACCAAACTAGTGTTAAAAAAACATGATATGTAACCTTTGAACTTGCATGCGAGCTTAAAAAACCAAAAACACAAAAAAAAAAACCATGAAAACATGAACAAGATTAAAATACTGAATCAATGAAATGAAGGCACGAACACAATAACCATTACGACAAGCAATTAAATACGTTATTAAGAATTCTATAGTAAAAAAATTATGGAAAGTAGTGGTATTTGTGATGGTAAATATGATCCAGTAAATGATAAAGGTGAAAAATGATTGTATATATTCTACAAGATGTCATACTTTGTATATTTTCCAATTAGGCACACTATTGACTTCATGAATTATGATAAAAATGTTGCTTAAGTAATTTTGGAAAATCTTTTTGGTGGGTATGATACAGTTTTAGTGTGACAAGACTTCAAAAAACTAAAGATTCGACAAAATATTTGGGTTTTAAATTATTAATAATATAAAATTCAAAATTCCACATGCTCCTTATGTGTTGATAGAGGCACAACATTGAAAATCCATAAGCTTGTTTTCTTAAACACGGTTTCCCATTAGATATGCAAGTAACTCATTGAGACATCAAGCTGATATTAAAGGTTTAAAAGCTATAAAGACCCAATACCATTATGTTTTGATTGAGGATATTTTACCTATTATATTCATATCAAGTTTAGAAAAAGGGCCCAAAATATCAATCATAAGGCTATGCTTGCTATTAAAAAGTATGATTTTACATGTGTTAGATCCTTCAAAATTTTGACTATTTGAGGCAAGATATTGTTAAAGTCCTTTTTTTATTAGAAGGTGAGTTTCCACTAGCAATATTTAAAATTTATATGCATCATATAATACATATAGATAAGGAACTTGAGTATTTAGGGCCATTGAGAACAAGATGGTTTGTCCTATAGAATGAAATGTGAAGGTTTTGAAAAAAAAATGTTCATAATAAGGCAATACCTCGAGGTTGCATGTCTAAGGGATATATAATACAAAATTCCATTGTATTTTGCAAAGAGCATATGAAGGAATTTACAAGTGTAACTCAACATGTATGGGATGATGACGAATAAGAAAGATTTGCAAGTGAGTTTCTAAAAGGAAAGGATACTCATTTTGAGCTATCACATAATGAAAGAAATGTGATACATTTTTATGTTCTTCAACGCACGTCTACAATAGATAAGTGGTATAGGTGAATATATTATTTATTATTGGTTGTTTTTATTATTTACTTTTTTAATGCAATTATTTTCACTCTTTTTTATTAAAATTTTGGAAATCTTGTATAATAATTATGTTTGGAGGAAATATAGCTAAGATAAATCAATGGGAATGCCTCTTTCTCAAAAGCTTAGACAAGATGTAATGTTTCAAGAATCTTCATTTCCATCCTTTGATGAATGGATTATTGATGTAATGAATCAAGTACAAGAATATGGACAAGATATACATGTGGGAGGATATGAGCTTTCAAATCCTCCATTAATTATGGTTTCTAAATTCATTGGAGTGTGGGCATATGGTAATCATTTTAGAGTAGAAGATAAAGACCAAGGGAAGGTAAATTGTGATTGTGTTGTATGTGTTGAATTTCAACATGGTTCTCATAAGAAACTTTATGTTTGTATCCTAAATGATATTGTTAAGTTGATAATGGGGAAAACAACCTTGTACAATTGATATGAAAATGGTTCAAAGCATCCGCAACACACCATAATTAGTACATGGATTTATACTTGTTAATACTTTCCAGTTTTTGTTACATATACATGAACCATATGTGTTCCCTTCTCAAGTCAAAAAAGCATTTTTATCGATGATGTCATGAATTATGGATGGTCTTATGTCATTCAAATAGAGTCTCGATCAAAACTTCATTTAATGGATTTTGAGGTAATGCACAATGGACAATATGTTGATACATTACAGCAAACATTAGAAGGTGATGATGGTGTAGATGAGATTAGAGGATTTGAAGAAGTGACTTCAAATCCAAATGGAGAGCTTGAAATTGATGATGGGGATGATAGTGAAATAAATGGTGATGAGGATGACATTGAAGTATATGCACATATGAGTGATGAAGATTTTCATTTAAATGACATAAAATATGATGATGACCTTCCTCTCTAAATTAAAATGTTTTTTATGATTTTTTCTCATTAGTTCATGCATACTTAAATAAATATCAATGTACATGAAAATTATCTTACAAATAAAGGAGTTATTTTGGCCAACAGGAAATTCATTGTGTGGTGCAATACCAATAAATTATGTTCATATGGATGTTTCTTAGTTTCTATTTTTGGTGTCATTGTTATAAAATTCATTTGGATGTTTGTTATAGTCATATCATGAGTATTAGATCCTTGCTACATTTCACTGATGTATCTTTGTTACTATCTTCTTAGTCACCAATTTCAGAAATTGAATGCATGAAATGAATTACTATGTTTTAAATTTTATGTTCATGTGTAAGGTGTTGTTCAAATCAATGAGGGATTGAAACGTTATTTTGATGATGCCCAAGAATGAGTGACTGATTATGAGGGTCTTTGTAGTGAGAACTATAGAAAAATAATGAATATTTAACGTCACATGGTATACCAATCAACAACTCCAAATCATCAGTGTATATCTCTAATATTTTGAGTCTCATTTACATTTGACATTTATATATGTTTAATTAAAGTATTATTGTATGCCTCTTGGTTTTATATAATACTTTTTTATGTAATCCAATTTGTAGGACAAAAAAAGTGTCTACAAAAAAGGGAAAAAAATCAACAAGATCTTAAGGAGATTGTATCTTCTCAGAAAAAACATGTGTTTAAAAGAAATGATTCAAGAAGGGAACGCCGCAAATGAGAATGTTAATTTAAATGTTCAACATGGACCCCTTCTAAATCAATTTGTTAACCCCAAACTTATGAATCAAGTTTTTGACCCCAATTTGTGAGCATTATATGAACAATCAAAGTAATTATATGAAGGAGGGGAAAATAATCATAATGGTCTTATATTCCTTGCTGCAAATAATCAAGACCATCTCCACATATAACAAAAAAAGATACACAATGTAATGCAAATAACTTATCCACAATTTCATCAATGGTTAATCAGGTTCATTCTATGGATTTTTCATAGATTTTTATAGCCATAGACCTGAAAAATTCAATCCAGCTGAGTCAAAGGAGCTACATGGTCATGATTCAACATTAATTCAAGGTTCTGATCTATACAAAACACATAATTTATCAACATTTTTTTAAGGAAATTGAAATAATGTTATCAAAGAGAAAAGAAAGAGAATGTGATCCATAAATAGGTAGGAACACCCTACTCTTTTTAATGTTTCAACAGATCTTATAAATTCATCAACTTTTATGATTTAATAAAAAAATTATTGATATAGTGGGTTGAAAGGACCCGTTCCCTATGAATAAAGCAGAGGCCAGATCCTCTAGAAGGCAACAAGATTTAAAATCCAGAACTACAACTAAACACCAACTTCCAAAAGCATTAGAATACCAAAACAGCCTAAATAAAAAAATTACTTCCCACCCTACGATGGAAAATAATCCGCAATGTTGCCCATTCGACCCTTTTTGTTTCTTCACTTTTTTACTTCGAACCACTTGCCTTGGTCAGTCGAGATAACCAGCACAAGGTCACTAGAAATTGCCGAAGTAAACCTTTTATCTGACACAAAATCCTGATTTGATTATGAACTTTCTGAAGTATGTCCCCTTTTCGTTCCACCTACTATCATGTGATTTTTTGGAGTTCCCATCTCAGTATATTCCTTCTTTGTGGCTACGTTATTCACGGGGGTTAGATTATTCAAAACATTCTTAAAATTCGAAGTGGATACCAAATCCAGGTTAACAGAGCCCCATTCACTTGAAGAAGTTGATCCATTCTTTTTTGTAGATTTCTAGTTATTATTGATGGGACAAGAAGCTTGTAAATGACCCATTTTTCTTCATAGTCTACATTGGAATGTAGTATTCTCATAGTCTAATATCTGGATATGCTAAAAATTTACAAATTTAAGATTGATCTGATCTGGTAATCCCTTTCTTAAATCGATTTCAACGCATATACGAGCAAACGAACACAGACCCAAATGCATTCTATCCAAGTCTTCTTTGATAAACCTGTCCAAACCATTACCAATGTCCTCCAGAGCGTACCATAGATGCAAGTGGAGGTTAGGGAGCCTAACCCAAATGGGTGTTTTGGCAACTGAATATGTGTTTAGATTGAAATCTGGAAACCATGGAGTTATAAATAAACTCGCATGTCCCCATAACTACAGACCATCTGGCAGACGTCGTTGATAGTCTTCAGCTTCTCTAAAATGTACAATGAAAAATCCCTTAGAATAGAGGGATATTTCACACTTATTGGTCAAATTTTCAGATACCCATTGGTACAGTGTGGAGGAGGAAGGCCAGAACCCATTAAACCTACCAATCACTGCATCCACAGGTAAATTTTTGAAGTATTCCTCCACTTCAAGGTTCTCAATGATAACAAAGGGAATATCCTCAGCCAAATCGACCAGATAGGCCGGATTACTTGTTGTTTGTTTATCCAAGGAGCGATCACTACTATTTTACAGTATGTCTTTGAAAGAAGAAGTCTTTTAGGGATGTTCCAGGACACATTGGCTAGTAGCACCGCCTCTAATGCTCCTATTATTTTCTTTGTTTTGCCCATCCATCCCCGTCAAAATATCGATGGATTATGGAACCCTAGGATTAGGGCTCTACTCCTCCACCTTCTTATCCCAACCACCATTACTGATCTCACCCCTGTCAGCCCAGAAACCCCCCACGGTCAGGTCGTGACCAATCTTTCCCTTTATTGTGTCCTGCGAGCCCTCTCGGCTTCTATCTGTGGCATTTCCAGTGTTTGCTACCTGCGTGGATTTTTCCTCCATTCTCCCCCGAACTAGCCATTTCCCAAACTCCGAAAAACCTGACCTAAATGATAGGAATCTTCATTAGATCATGATTTAATAAATTTAAAGCTAATCAGAATATGATTTTAAAAAATGAATTAGGACTGATCCATAATTGATTTTAAAATTCATACAATACCCCATTCAATCAAATAATCCAATTTACACTTTTACTGATTTTACCAATTTTGTTAAAAATTTTGTGACTGATTAAAATTTAATTCAAAATAAAATCTAGTTTAATCTCTAAAAATAATTTGAAAACTGAATGTAAAAATTAGAATAAAACACAACACAATATTGTTTACGGGGTTCAGAAATTCCTACATTCTAGGGTTCATACAAACTGATCTCTTAATAAATGTCCACAATATAAGTACACTCAACTTAAAATTAACAAAATAGATTAATAACCTGTAATTTTGTGCTTTCATACCTTCGAAGGACCATGGCGAAGCTCACTTTTCATCCTTCACCTTCCCGAAGCACTTATAGAGGCTTCTCCCTTTGGTTTTTGTCTTCTAGTGACTTCCATTTCACAAAACAACATCACAAGTACTCCAAAATGAGAAAATGAATATACAAATAGGATTGTCTCTAAATTCTAAACACTTTCCTAGTTCACTTTGAGAATTGAATCTACCCATAAGTTTCTCAAAAATGTTGTTTTGTAAAACTACTTTGTTATGGCTTGTTACATAGTCATACAAGATTTACTCCTCAAATGTAAACTCGCTCTTTATATAGTTTGATCACCACTTATGGTGTGGTGGTGGAGCTATTTTTTATTAACCATGAGGTTAGGGAGTCAAACCCCTCTAACCTCCACCAACGATCCTTTTCCTATGTGGGGCGAAAATCCCACATTCATCGCATTTTAGGCAGGCAGTGTGTTAAAATATAGTGTGGGCATTTTGTTTGGTTGGCTACGGGCCATATTTTTCTTAGGCCATGTGGAATGGTCATTGAACACTTGGGCCAAGTTTAGTGCCCACATATACACTATTGGTTGGCTATATGCCAAGTTTGGCGTGGAGAGAGCTAAGTTGCTGGAGGGACCAAGTACTGTGGTGAGGATATGGCAAATTAGGTGGCAGGTTGGCTTGGTGGGTCAAGCAGTGTGACAGGTTGGTGGGGTGAGCTGACAGTTGTATTGTGGCTTGGTTGGCTGATCTAGTAGGTCTCAACTCAGTGATTCGGGCTTGTAACAATGTAACTCGGTCCTGCTACAATACATAACATAATTACAATACATTGTAATATGTAGCCTAGCTTTTACCACCAAAAGCCCAAGGTGCACTAAAACATCACTCAACCTGAACTAAGCATTCACCCAAAGTGCACAAGGGTACCAGGTCCCTCTTTTATGTCAGCTTATTCAAGGGGTTAGCATGATTAAACAAATATTCTAGATCCATCAAATATAATTAAGTATAACAAGGTACGTAAACCATATCTAGATCATAACGTGAGCAAGAATAACTTAAACAAGTATCAAGATTAATTCCACCATGCAATAACCAGTAAGAGACATGCTTGTAACCAATATCTAGTCATAATGGTCTATTATATTAATTAATGCAACATAGACACTTCATACATATACCATAAGCAATGTGTGCTCAAGATCCCATAGCATAACTCTAATAAAAAAGTAGTGATGATCCCAATATGTGCAAATCAATACATACTTATATGGGTGGGGAATTTCCCTTCACCACCTATGCACCTTTCAAAAATAGGCTACATGTTGATAATAACCATACGCCTTTACATAATAAATACGAGAGCATGCAAGGTCATTAATAATAGATTATCTAATAATACAACTGCAATATAATCCTATTATTAGCTCCAAAACACTACATGGCGCTTGATCTTCTACTCGTCCAAAATAGCCTTTGCATGCTCCTTAATTCTTCCATAAAATATGCACTACACTCCATGTCCATAATTAGCTCCAATCTACAAAATGGCTACGTCCTAATTTAAAACCTCATGGATGCACCCTATTCGATTTATATTTTTGCACGTGTTCACACGCCCTATATCCGTGCACCCAATCCTCCTCTGCCTTCATACTTAAGTTGTATTGCATCATCTCAACATTACCCCACACTAATTTCATTTCCACCCCCAGAAATGGGTAATCGCAACTTATCTCTCCATGAATAAAGAATAATGAATGATGAATGAAAGAATAAAGGAATTACTACACCTAAAGAATGAGAAACTATTCAGCGCTCTGCTCTTCTACCATTAGGATCAACTCTGGATATTCAATCTTAATCTCTACCTCCAATGCATTCCAATCACTTAGCGCTTTATTTTCTTAATCTAGAATGTCTACAAGAACCACCTCCATCTCATCAAGTGTCATCTTTTCACTTTTGTTCTGCAAGACCCTGAGAACATTAGTTATGCTCAAGACCACTCCCTCCATTATATCCATCCTTTCCACGATGAGTTTCCCAATTTCTTTGATTTTTTCATTGTGCAAGAATTGGGCAACTTCAAGCACATCATGCTTTTCTTCTACCAGCATAAGCCTCTCTACGTGCCTTGTAATCATTTTTAATCATATCACAAAAGGAAGAAACCCCATGCGCACCAGCCTATCACCCAACAAAAGTTGGGCGCTCACCTGAAGGCACGCGTGGGCACCGAGTCTCTCTTTTATGTGATTTTAGTGTGAAGAATCATCTATGATTACTGTAAGAGTATTTTGGAAGTTAATACAAACAAGAACCATAGGGCTCAAAACGGCCTCCAGATCCTTGCAGTCACTCAGATCGAAAGCTTTTAACAGAATCCAAAACATATATTATAACAGAAAGAAATATACAAACATCCATTGTTAGCATGAAAGGATAGAGAACTCATATGAGAGAAATATGTATTAAAAACATTGATATCCATGTCTATTTATAATAGGTAACCTCATTATATTCATTGGTTCATTACAGAGTGTCACAAAGAGTAGACCGCAGTCATGCGTATCACTGGACATATGTAACTAAGCTAAAAAATAGAAAATAACAACTTCCATGCTTAGTACATTCTTTCCCAAACCCAAAATATCCACTTGTAGCAATTCTGTAGAGCTCCGCTCACTTTCTAGCCCGCTATTCCTTATGCATATCTCCCCATATGTCTATATGTCTCCACGTATCTTTATGTAGATGTATATGTGTATATCAGTTAAATCCTCTACTCCACATGCAATTGTATTTATAGCTTTCCCAGGATGCCAACTTGCCTTCCAACACCCTCAAATCGGATGCCAAGTGTTGATTGTGGTCCTTCATGCGAGCATGCTCCTCCAGGCCTGAGCTTTCCACTCCATCTCATGATGATATTCTAGAAGATTCCATCCAGGGCATGCTCTTTCCTGTGCCATCCTATCGCTAGGCTGACATATTATCTACGTGCACAACCGATCACGCTTTTCATATGTTTTGCCCTAGGTGCTCAAATTGGCTAAGTCCCAAACCTCCTTTCACGCATCGCACACATTATGTGCTTCCTTAAACCTTTCTCCTGTGCGCTTTTTCCTTGTATGCCATTCTATAATTGGGATCCTACATGCCTACGTGCCTTCATACTTGGTCAATATTCCAGGGGGGCCAACATCACCCCACACTATGCATGTTCTCCATCCTCAGAAACACTCTACTTAACTAAGATGCATGCTACCTTAAAGAATTTTAGCGATAGCCTTACATTTTGTAAAATAATAAGGGAATGAAAGAATGGGGAGAGAAGAAAGAATGGGGGGGCATTAGCTTAGCAGGCTAGGGAAATCCCTCTGCAAGTTATCCTCTAATTTTTTCCATGCATCAACCTCACCCTTCACCTTCTGGCAGAGGTCACCAACTAGGATGTTTACCTCATCAAAAGTTAGGCCAATCCCCTGGGCACCCAAAGTTTCAACAATATTTTCCATCTCCTTGCCCATGTCTTCAAGTGTGTCCATCCTTCTAGTGATTTGAGGGTATAGCTCCTTCAGTTGTGTTTTGATTGAGTCCTTTGGTGCCTCAATCTCCTCATATTTTCTTTCTACATCTACATGAATTTATCCCTCTCCGCCCTATTTCCTTTAATCTTCTCCTGGAATTCTTTTAGCTCTACTTCATGGGTAGTGACCAAGGCTCTTACTACCTTATCCCTGTTTGCACATTTTTCATATGCGGCCTTAGCAGATTGGGAAGCAATCTTTACATCTATGAGCACCTTGTTATACTCAGCAATGAGTGCTACCACCTTCAGCTTTTCTTCTTCCTTCAAGTACGTTGCTACTTCCTCCATAGACTCCAAGGCCAATGGTCATCTCTCCATGGTGAGGACATGCATTAGGTCTTCTAAGCATTCCAAAGTTGATGTGTACCTCTGAGGGATTGGCATTAGGTCTGGGTGCTTCAATATGATGGTGTTCTTGATCAACTCCACCTTCTTGTAGATTTCTTTCACCTTTGTCTTCTCATCTTTGATCTCGCACCTCAACTACGCACTGATCAACTCCTCTTGCTTCAAGTTCCTATCCATCTCAGCTAACTCCTCTTCTTTCTTGGCTAACTTCCCCTCTAGAGCCCTTATGTTGTCATTTTGCGCAAATAGCCTTGCCTTTGTCTCAACCACGACCTTATTAAGAGAATTGCATACTTTCTTTTCTGAGAGCTCCAGAGCATTCACTAAGGGGTTATCTCCCTTAGATTCTGGCACTATGATGAGCACTTTCTGGAAGACTTCAAAGTTTGGCTCGTCGATGTGGGACTCGAACACCCAAGAAAGCATATTCTTGGTCTTGGGGTACGTGTCCTCCTTTTCAAACAACCCCATGGCTAGAAGCCTTTCAGTGGGTATAGTGCTCTGGAACCGTGCGCACAACACCTTCCTTAAGTCGTCAACGTAGCTCATTACTGGCCTTTTCTCTACATCAAGAGCCCTTCTCCCTGAGCACTCTCCTTTGGAAAACTTACAGTTAGGCTGGGACCTCCTCCCATACTCGCCTTCTTTCTCTTGTTATCTTTCTCTTTTCCTTCCTCCAGCACTATATCAGCGCTACACTCCAATTCTTGATCAACCAAGGCCTCGAGCATTTTATTTCCCTCTCTCTCTGCCACCTCGGTGATCTACTCCTTTGTGAAGCTTATGGGTTCCTGATTTTCCACACTATCCTCAATATTTCCCATGTCTTGGTGCATTCCTTACCCTGTGTACTCTTTCACCACGTGAAAAAAATTCCTATTTCTCCTCTCCACTCTCTTCTTTGAGTCATATACTTCCAAGACATGTGGCTTCTAGTCCCTTTTAGGTTCGTCCTCCTTGTTATCACCTTCTCCACTCTCATCCTCTCTTTCACCCAGGTGTTTCTCTAAGTTGTCAGTCTCCTTTGAGTTAGCTTATTCTTCTATACTCTACTTTTTCTTGGTGAGGGGTTGCTCTGGTGCCTCTTCCTCTAGTGTCTTCTCTTTTTCTAGGGGACTTCTTTCTGTGTGCGTAAGTATTGGGCTTGGCACTTGTCAATGGCATGCTCACTTTCTGAGTCCATCTGCACACTTGGTGCTTCTCCTTCTCTTCCCCTCTTCTTGGGCATGGGCCCCTTCCTACCCATGGGATCTTCATGTATGGAGACCTCATTCTCCAGGTACGTGCCCTTCTCAAACTTGGGCCTTATGCAGAGGTACATATGCATCGTGGATCCTCCTGTAATGGGTAGCGTTATTGGCCTTGTCATTTGTATCTCATGTGATACATATCTCTCTATGTATGTGCACTTACCTCCAGGGTAGTTCAACTTCTTATGCATTTATTTGTGCTCCCAATCTAGACTACCCAGCTCTAGCCTTAGCTTTTTGGACTCCATGAATCTATTTACTCCCGCTTGGAAGTATTGAGCTATGAATGTGAAGGGAAGCTTGCACCATGGGCTCCAAGACTCATCTACTAGTCTGAACCTTCCCAGGAAGAAGTGTTGGTACACCACAAATTCAGCTTCTCCTTCAATGACTATCAGAAGTTTCTCGAGAATCCTCCATTCCACCCCGAATGTGTTCCTCAAGTGCATGTACCACTTCTCCATGCACACCTTGTGGGGTGCTGACATTGTTTCACATGCATACTTCTCAAACCTCTTCGCAGGTGAAGCATCCTTGGCAAGGTATTCCCATACAAACTTTTCTAACGCATCTGGTACTCCAATATTTGAAAACACTATAGTTAACAAGATGTTTCCAAAGAGGATTTTGTCCCCCTCCTTCATGCAACTAAAAATTTCCTTCGCGATGTATGCAAGTAGGTTATAGATGGTTCCCTCTGTAATTTTCCTGCAGACATGTAACCAAGGCTTATTGACCTGAGTCCATCTCTCCTGGCCATTTAGCTTTGTTACTAGATGTGTAACCATCTTCATCACTAGGTCATTGATGTCTGAGATGTCATAGTAGCTCCACCCTTTCTTGCAAGCGTATTCAGTAATGGTTTCCTGAATTGCCTCCTTGTCACTCAAGTCATCATCTAAGCTGACTCTTTGGCATTTGAGGCCCGTGAACTGTGAAATGAGTTGAGGAGTAATGTGCATATTGTGCCCTACAAAATGGAAGTAATCCTCATGTACTTGTGACATCAGCCATTGATATAGGCACTCTGGCTTTCCAAAATAGGGAATCTCATAGAGTTGCAGCAATCCCGCCTTCTCCATCTTGACCTTTACATCATCATTGTAAATGGGCAACCCTTCTAGTGTCTGTTTATTTGTGGGGCACACTAACTCTAGTGTCATCTCCTTCTCAATCATTCTCATTTGATGGTTATAATCACTCACAACCATGTTCCTTAGCTGAGACTCCCATTCCTTACCCATCATTACCCCGTCGGGGTATTGCATCTCTGCATACCACTCTTCATTCGTACTTGTCTCGGGCTCTTGCTGCTTGGCCTTTCCCTTGACCTTTCCTTTCTTTGGTGCCATTGTCTACATCCTCTTACCCCTTCACTTACTCCTTGTCACTCTACTTTTCAACTTCCTCTAGTCTCAGATCTCAATTCTGTGAAGAAAATTTCTTTTCCCGTGCCCTAGCTTCACAAAACCCTAACTTGGGATAATACTTTCATGAAACGAAGCCTCCTCACAATCCTTCTAATGCCTATGAAATCCCTTCTAGTTTGCAGATTCAAACTTAGCTACTCACACCTTACACTTGTAGATTCTTCTTCACACGATCAAATTTTGGAAGCCCTAGTTTTCCACAAATGCACAATCGCTTCTCTCTATTCACAAAGTGAAAATGAAAGTGCCTCGACCATTTATTTATAGTTTTTCCCTTTTTTATCATTAAATGCTACTTCACCTACCACCGTACCTTGCTCATTTAATGTATATTTTTCAAGCAAATCCCGTCTTCAGCACCTTCACTTGGATGCCCAACCTTGCGTGAAAAATTTTCCAACCTTCTGGCGTGCAATAAAAATATAACCTGACAGGAGACTCTTGTGCGCACATAACCCAGCGCCAAAGGCACTTCTTCTATCCTGATCCTTGCTCTCACCTACCTTGTGTTGTTTTCAAATGCACTTTCTCCTTCTCAGTACATGGGATATACAAGTATCTTTACCCTGGCACCAACCGTTCTTTTATCTTCTCTTTATATACCTCTTTCAACCCGGCCATTCAACAAGGTTTTTCATCACAACTTTCTTTGTACTTTAATCACACACTTATTTACTTTTCTCCACCCCACACTTAAAGTGATGCATAGTCCTCTGTGCACTCACAAATTCTCCAAAAATAGAAATAAGGTTACCGGTGCCCAAGGTGTAAAACAAAAAAACAACTTGAAAGGGAAACACAAAAAAGAGAAAAAAAATGCATAAAGAAAACTTCTAAACTAACTAGTAAAACTACCTTATTTACAAACACCAAGAAGACTTATTTATAGTAGGGCTTCAGCCTACTCCCATTGAAGTGTTTAGGAAGCTTCATCCCATCTAGTGCTTGTAACTGGCATGCACCCAAATTGAGGATGTATGAGATTGTGTAAGGACCCAACCAATGGACTTTCAACTTTCCAGGATGACACAAAAACTTGGAATCGTATAGTAACACCATCTTCCCAACCTCAAAATTCTTGTTTCTAATATGGTGATCATGCCAAGAGTTTTGCTTTGCTTTTTCAGCTATTTGGATCCATCGGGCAAGTGATCATCTCTCATCCAGTTTCATTAGTTCATCAATTCTTGATGCAAACACTTGTTCATCAGCTAATCCTCCTACACGGCTACTTGACAGAGAAGTCAACATAAATTCAACTGGTGTTTGAAAAGGTGTCCGTTTGAGTCCGTATTTTATACATTGTCATGTAAACCACATAATATTCAATGAGACCTTGTCATGCCAATTTTGTCAGCCAACATCTACAGATTGGGGTCAAGTTTTGACACATTATCTTGGGCCCTAAATCCGCCATCTTGCAGGCTGAAAATTAGGATTGTAAGTTATAGTTCGTATTCTTGTGGTGACCTATTTTTGAGCATCTGAGTAATAGGATTTTCACGGTCTCATTCAAAAATGTGTACCCCTATCACTGAGTTAGACTCAACGTTGGCATACATACCTCATAATTTAGGGATGTCCCATATGATGCATGCCCATAGTTGCTGTGCCTAGGTTTTACCACAATGGTGAATTCAAACTCTTGAAACAACAACACCCATCGACAAATGTGCCCTTGAAGAATGGGCTTGTTTACTAAATACTTCAATGCCATGTGGTCGGTGTAGAACAAAAAGGGTGTTGCCAGCAGATATTGTCAAAACTTGAAGAGTGCATAGATCATTGAAAATGCCTTGCGCTTGGTTGTGGTATAATTCATCTCTGCTGGATGTCAGCTTAGCTGCTTTACAGAAATAGAGAGGATGACCTATAATCCCTTCACTTGGTTATACAAGCATTGGAGTCCAATGGTGGTCCCTGAGGCATCTACATGAACATGGAAGGGCTTGTTCTTAATTTGGAAAACTACATTAGGTGTGGTCAATAAGCCTTTCTTCCAGTGTATCAAATGCTCTCTGCGCGCCTAACTCCTCCAATGGAAGGCACATGCTATGTCACAGAGAACCTCAACTATAAGGCATGGCAATCTAGCAAATCCCTTAATGAATTCCACACCAATACCTCCAATTGCCCAAGGAATCCATTACTGCGCTTTGTTTAGTAGGATCCCTTAACCCCACAATAACTAAACTTTAGCAGGATTTACCTGTAAGCCCTCCTTACATATGATATGCCCCAATAAAGTCCCAAAGGGGGTAGAAAACACACATTTCTTAATGTTGATGGATATTCTCAACTGCCTGCACCTCTCAAACATTAATCTCAAGTTGTCACAATGGTCCTTAACCAGACCATATGTTGTCCAATCATTGTGGTTCAAATAGACCTGAAGAAATTTATAGGGCGAAGTCCTGTAATGCTTGCACCACTATGCATGAAAAAACAGCAGGTGCATTCTTCAACCCAAAGGGCATGACCATATATGCAAAACTTCCCCACTCGGTGGTGAAAATTTTCTTCTTCTGGTCTTCCTTTGCGATCCGAACTTCGTGGTACCCTAAAAATCCATCCGTAAAGGAGTAGATTTCATGCCCAGTGACTCCTTCCAAAATTTCTTTAGTGAAGTGGGTCAGAAATGGATTAATGACAAAAAATACATTCAGTTCCCTATAATCCACACAAATCCTAATCCGCCCATCTTTTTTTATGTTGATTACCATCGGGCTTATCCACTTCGATTCTTCCACTACCTCAATGATCCCAGAAGCTAGCATTTTTTCTATCTCCTCCTTAACCTTCACGTGCAAATTGGGATTCATCTGGTAGGGCCTTTTCCTGACCGAGTGCGCACCGTCCTTCAGCTTTATCTTCATTTCCCCCAAGGCATGGTGAATGCCTTTGAGCTCATGGTACCTGTGTGAGAATAAATCCTCAAATTCATGCAATAGATCAATGATCTTTGATACTTCCTTCTCTGTCCAGTAATCCCCAATAATAGCTTCATTAGGTTCTTCTTCTGAACTGATGTTAACTTTCTTCATCTTTAAAGCCTCATGGTAGGCATGCACGCGAGCATCTGCACTGTCCACTACCTCACATGTCCCTATAGAATGGCTAACATCTAAGATTTTCTGATTCCTCTCCATCAATCACATATACCAACTTTCCCTTCTCTTTTTCCAAACATGCGCGCTCAATCTGTAACTCTTCTATTTCCTCAACTTCTTCAAAGTGCACCACTACACCTAGTTCACCTAATAATTCCAACAGCCTATCCTCCATCCTGGCACTATCCCCCATGGTAAGGCACTTGATACCCTACAAGGCCTTATCAATTAATGGCTTGGTACTCTGATACTCAAAGGTTTAAATAAGGTCAGCCGCAAGCTCTTGCCAATTCCCCGTCTGGCGGCGTGTCTCCGAATGAATGTACCATGCACGCGCACAACCCTACAGTGTAGAGTAAAACTTGTGCACCCAGAGGGATGGTGGAAAAGCTTCCGCGCCTTCTCTCCAGACCCTTTCACACTCCTGGATATGGAAAGAGGTGGGCTCCTTCCCATGGTATTCCTTGATGATGGTGGGTACATTACTCCTAGAAAATATGAAAGAGAGCAATCCTTACCTCGCACCACTCTAAAAGGCTCTCCTGATGTGTGGCCCACCACCGAGCTGTTGTGCTAAGCAAGACATAACTTAACATCTCCCTTCGTTCCTTCTCATTCTTCCACTGAGCTTCTACCTCCTAAAGAAAGATCTCAAGGAAGGCTTCTCCTGAATACTTGGGTAGTTCTTTTCCTCCAAGGCGCCTAACCATGCGTGCCTTTATTACCTTGGTCACCGACCCTCTCAACTTCCATCCCATTAATTCATAAGTTCCATGCACCCAATTGTCACACGTCAGGTTGGTGGTATCACTCACTGACTGAGCATATTCAAACTGGATAACCCCATTAGTAGGGTGTATCATCTTAGGGTCTCTGAATTGAGTGCACATATATCCTATCCAGAACTTCTTCTCCCAATGGTTCAATATATGGTGTTGACTTCCCATCAACTAGGGGTATAATGACCCACTCCTCTTTGTTCTCGAAGCTAATGTACCCTTTGTTGAACCAAAGGTCTGCATTATTCTTGTAACACCAAGGGCACCCAAGTAGTGCTGGGAAATTGTCTGCCTCAATGAGTGCCAAGACTTCGAAGTCCCCAGTAAACTTGGCTCCCTATATAGTAATAGTTGCATCCTTCAAGACACTGATGGGCATTGCCTTAGTTTTGTTTGCCATATACAACACATTCGAATATGGCTATAATGCAGGTATCCCCATCTAATGACATGCATCCAAAGTCAGAACATTAACCTCCACGTCAGTGTCAATGAGTATATTACTGAGGAGCCATCCATTTACAACTGTATTCAATGTAATCTCTTTGTCATATTCGAGGCTGTGAGGGGGAAGGTTCACATGCAAAACATGTCTCTCACGCTTTTCTCTGGCACCTAGTACCTTCTCTCTCAACAAGGATCCTAGCAAAGGAATGATGTTTTCCTACCTTAGCATTTTACACACCTCCTTGACCTCATCCAGGGTATCCTTTTGCACCTTGACTCTCCTCCCTTGTTCCTCCCATCTAGATTACTCCTTTAGACATTGGATCTCCCCTTGTAAGCTTTGAATAACATCCATGGTGTCCTTGATATATCTCCTTCTGATGCGCAGGGTCTAGATACTTTCCATGAATGACCTCTTCTCTTGAAACCAAGATCTTTTGTCTTGGTACCTCTCTTGTGTGTGTGGATTTTTCCCTTGTTGTTACCAAGACAAGCTCTAAACCTTCATCCTGTGTTACCCGAGGCATCCACTATATGGCTGCATTCTTAATATTGACCATCGCAGCGCCCTTGTCTTTCTGGTGTTGTTGATTCATATGCTCAAATAGTTTTGGGCACTCCTCATACTTATTATTATTTCCACACCATGAGCATTGTATCATGTATGGGCACTCACGCTTGTAATGTTCTGTAGATCCACAGTTGAAACATGTTCTGCATGGGAACTCACTCCTTCCTCCTCTACGGTTACCTCGACCATGGAATCCTCCTCAAAAACCTCTCCCACATGCACCTCCATCTGTGTGCTCCTCATAACTGTGATCATCCTTTTTAGAACCACTGGAAATGCTGGTCTGACGCACCCCATGATCAATGGCCTCATGGATCTGATAAATGATTCTACAGTCCTTAGTATCATGGGTTGTGGAGGTGTAAATTTTGCAATAACAAGATGAATTCTTCCTGATCACGTGCTACAACAAGGGACATCTACTTGCATCATGGTTCCCATGACAGATCTCACAATCTACCATCACAGTATGTACCATCCTTTGGGGGCAATTATCCTTAACATGCCCCTCTATCTCAGATTTTGTTCACCATAAACCATTGCGAGTCTCTTGGACTAAGTTCACAAATAATTTTTCCAACTGTTTGGCCATAGTAATAATCTGAGCCTCCAAGAATGGGCTAACACTAGTATCAATACTACCAACAACCTCGGCACGCAAGGCAACTTCCAATCCTTCGCGTGGATCTATAAAAGTTTTATGAGACAAGGCCCTTCTAAAAGGGGTAATCAATCCTCCAACAAACCACTATGCATGATGTGAAAGGTGAATATCATATGATAATTTAGACAAGAGAGTTTTAAAATGTGCATCATACTCCCACACACTCTCTGCCATTCCTTGTTGAATCTCCTTCAAAGCGCTGATGCTCTTCTACTCGAACTCAGCAATGTGGAACTCTACCAAGAATGTGTTCTTTAAAGCAATGTAGTCCACCACCATTTGATGAGGGTCATACTTTCTATAGCATCTATGTGCACACCCTTACAATGTGGTCACAAACTGACTAGCCTTTCATTCTGGGGTTGCGATACCCTTTGTGTGCCATAGCAGTTCACACTTGTGAACATGTTCCATAGCATCCTCAATGCCCATGTAATCTGGAAAATGTAGAGACATTTCAAAGAATACTTGAGGTGGTGGCTGGGGTCCTTGTACTGAACCAAACCCTTGGTTCCCTCTAGTGTTTCCTCCACCACCTGATCCACCAGGTCCACTGGGTCCTATACCTCTAGAGCCACCAGATCCACCAGAACCACTGGGTCCAATAGGGCCTGTAGGAGTTGTGCCAAGTGCCCCCACGGTCCCACTGAAATTTGTGCCGATGGTATGTGATAGCACCCCACTACCACTACTTTGTCCCGCGCCACTCCCTGATGCAAGACCGAAATCTTGTACACTTTCCCCTTTTCCAAAGACTCCTCTAAATACTTGAATATGTGTAGCCATAGAAGAAGGAACCAAAAAATTATATCTCCTATGTAAGGATCTGTCTCTTCCACTTATATCAACTAGGTCAATAACACTTCTTCCTGGATCAGGAAAACCAAGCGCTAGGGCTCGGTCACTCGATGGGTTTAGATATGCGCTAATGACTCTCCTCTCTCCGTGCGATGAACTCTCACCAGAAGCTGAAGGGGTCTCCCTTATACGCTTGCCAAGATGGGGTAGCATAGATTTCTCAGGTTCCACATCCTCCGCATGAACCTCAACTCCTTCCCACAACGTTTGTATCCATAGATCCATCACACTAGCAGCCTCACATCATCTAGCAATATCCCTTTCACGCGCTTTGCTATACTTGAGCCCTCTTTCTTCCCTCTCCTTGTGTGTCGTGATATATTTCATCTTCCTCCACCCAAGTTCCCTTACCCAACACTCAGAACGGTTTATCCGACCATTGGGAGTGCCTCTAAACTCATGGTAACCATCAATATCTTCATAGCTAGAGGAATATCACGTAGAAACGTTCCTCTAGGTTCTCACAAAAATTCAAACTCAGCAACCTCTGGAAAAGAATACGTAGAGATGGCATACTCCAGAGTGTAGCTAGTTAGTACTCCTCTCCACCAATGATCGAGAGCATAGGTCCACATCAGATCTACATCCTACAATCTTTGGTAGTCTTCTTCAGCCCATACAAGTGATCCATAATGCCAACTTTATCTAGACGTATAGGTTGAAAGCCATTCATATAACTCTACTGGGAAGCAGTAGAAGAAGGTATCATACAGATCATGGTAGAGGTTCTCTTCTACCCATCTACGTGCATTAAATTTAGGTCCAGTGTTGTATCTCTGAGAAAATTCATCGTCCGTGCTCTTGAACCATGATTCAATGTTCTCCAATGTCAACTGCTCTGTCATTACTCATTACATAGATCATGATGTATGTTATATCCCACTACAACTTTGAAAAGGGGTCCCAGCAACGGAACCAAGATGTAGTCATTTTTACTCCTATCACAAAAGGAAGAAACCCCATGTGTGCCAACCTATCACCCAACAGAAGTTGAGCACTCACCCAAAGCATTCGTGGGTACCGAGTCTCTCTTTTATGTGAGTTTAGTGGGAAGCATCATCTATGATTACTATAAGAGTATTTAGGAAGTTAAGACAAACAAGAACCATAGGGCTCATAATGGCCTCCAGATCCTTGCATAGTCACTCAAACCGAAGGCTTTTAACATAATCCAGAACATATATTATAACAGAAAGAAATATACAAACATCCATTCTGAGCATGAAAGGACAGAGAACTCATATGAGATAAATATGAATTAAAACCATTGATATCCATGTCTATTTATAATAGGTAACCTCATTATATTCATTGGTTCATTATAGAGTATCACAAAGAGCAGACCGCAATCGTGTGTATCACTGGACGTATGTAACTAAGCTAAAAAATAGAAAATAACAACTCCCATGCTTAGTACAATCTTTCCCGAACCCAAAATTTCCACTCACAGCAATTCTGTAGAGCTCCGCTCACTTTCTAAACTGCTATTCCCTATGTATATCTCCCCATATGTCTATATATCTCCATGTATCTCTATGAAGATGTATATGTGTATCTCGGTATATCCTCTACTCCAAAGGCACTTATATTTATAGCTTTCCTGGGCTGCCAACTCACCTTCCAGCGCCCTCAGATCAGATGCCAAGTGTAAATTGTGGTCCTTCATGCGAGCATGCTCCTCTAGGCCTAAGCTTTCCACTCCATCTCATGATGATCTTCTAGAAGATTCCATCCGGCGCATGCTCTTTCTTGGGCCAGCCTATCACCAGGATGGCATCTTATCTGCGTGCAGCCGATCACGTTTTTCATGTGTTCTTCCCTGGGCACTCAAATTGGCTAAGTCTCGAACCTCCTTTCATGTGTCACACGCGCTATGTGCTTCCTTAAACCTTTCTCCTACACATTTTTTCCTTGCGCGCCATTCTATAACTGGGATCCCCCGCGCCTACGCGCCTTCATAATTGGTCAATATTCCAAGGGCCCAACATGCCCAAGTGTTTCATTCTTTATTTCTTGAAGGACTTCATCTTCTTCTCCCACAGTCCTTATTTTTATTATCACATATGGTGTCATCCACATATTCAATGTTAGGTCTACTTTCTTTAGCTCATCCTTTAAAGTCTGTAAAATGGACTCATAACCTGTAAGTTTTCTTGTAATTGTGGCCTTAGCCCTTACTGCCTCCTCTACATAATCCTTTGGTTTTGGCATGCACAGGGGTCCCTCCTCCAGTAGTAAGTGAGTTTTTGTGTGCAAATATTATAAGGTGGATGGAAACTCTTTTACAACCTTGTCCTGTTGATATGGCCTCTTTTCAATAATCTCATCCCCAATTTGTTCTGCCATTTTAAGGACTTTATGTACCTCTTCCTTAGCCTTATCTCATTACTCTATGAGGTGCTTGATTGCAGTCTCCTTTTCTTTCTTATCCTCCAACAATAATCTAATGGTTGCCTCTTTATCAATGTTTCAACGTGGAACTTCAGCAGATACTCTAGTCACGGTGTTGCTCATCTGACCTGAAAATGGGCTTAACAATTATATGGTGTGAATGGGGCACCTTCTTCAATCTATGTGACACACATGATTCCTCACATATGTCGAAGTCAGGCTCATCCATATGAGTCTGCATTGTCCATGATAATTTTTTCCTTGTGCGAGTGGTCGCCATCTCTATATTCATGAGGTCCCATCCATAAAATTCATTGGGCTCAAAGTACTTTAGAACTGCATGTATGATCTTACTTGGGTCATAAACGTACCCAACATATGGAGTCGCATATGTCTCATCTTCCTTGCCCTTTCTAGAATGCTTTCCCTTCGGAGTACGTACTCCTGAATCTAACATTGGTCCTTCACATGTTTGCGTACTATGGGGCGCGCCTGAAGGCTCACCCTTATTTTTTTCTAGCTTTGTTTCCTTCAAATCCTCTTCATCATTTTTCATCTCCTCTTCCTAAGGCTCCTGTATATCCTCAATTTTTACTAGAGTATTCAGCGCGCTTTCCTCATACTTCTCATCTTCATCATCTTTATGAGGGACATACTTGTGCCTTTTCTTCTTTTCTAGCTCTACCTTCATAGGTGAAGTCCTAGGTGACCTTTGAAGGGGTTGTGAAGTTCTCACACTCTGCGCCTTTATTATTCTTAACACTCTCTTACATTGTGTCTCCTCAGTATTATGCTCCACATTTATCTCCATAGTTCTTGTCTCCAACACTTCATCAACTGGCTCCTGCAATGGAGGGGTCACCTTGCGCTCATTTTCTCACTTACAGTTGGGTGTTTTTTGTCCCTATGTTGCAAACTAATACTTTTTCCATGAAATTCTTCTTCCTCTCCTTCTTCTTTAATAAGGGGCGGGACTAGATCCTCATCTTCCAAAGTGCCAACTGTATTTTTCCCCTTAGGTGGTCTAGGAAGCTTGAACTCATTCTCCGCATATCTTCCATTTTTCCAATTTGGGCCTGAGTTGGATATATACAAGGGCTACTCCACTTTTTCCAATGGTTAGATGCATTTCCTTCAGATGAATATCATCATAAATTAATCTTTCAATGTATGTAGTCTTACCTAGATAAACATAAGTCTTCCTCAATGTGTGCTAGTCATAATCTACCTTGTCTACGTTGAAAATCAACTAGTGCGCATCTGAAACGTATGTACAGATGCCTAGAAATAACATGCAGTGAAGGCATAAGGGAACTTACACCAAGGGCTCTATTTCTTGTCCTTCATCCCAAAACATACAATAAAAAAATGTTAATATACTACAAATTGTACTTGTTTATCTAATACCGAAGGTAACTCCTTGGGTATTCTCCATTCTTCCTCAAATGTGGTGTGGAGTCACTCATACCACAATTCTTCCCTCTGTTTAAAGGGGTCACTCATGGTCCCATCACAAGTATACTTCTCAAATCTCTTTGCAAGAGATTTCTTTTCCTTGAGATATTGCCAAACTTTATCCTTAGGTCCATCAGGAACTCTAATTTCTACAAAAATAAGGGCTAATAGGATCATGCCGAAACTTATTTTATCACCTTCCTGTGCTTCCTCAATGATGGTTTCAGAAATGAAACCCACCAGGTTATAAACTACACCTTTTTTCATTTTATTTACTATGTGTAGCCACGAGGTATTTACCTACGATCACCGCTTCTGGTTATTTAACTTTGTGAGGAGGTGGGTTGCTACCTGGACCACTAGGTACTTCTGTTATTTGTCAATATCCATTATGCACCCTCCCTTGAGGTAACCCAGTGCCTTCCTTATCACCATTATTGCCTCCTTATCTGTGAGGTCACTGCTCACTTTAGTTCCCGAACTCCTAAATCTTGTCAAGCTCCCAATCAAGGGTGTGGTGATCCTCATCCGTCGCTTGGTAAAATAGAAGAAGTCCTCATGGACTCTGCTCATTAACAACTGGTATAATTTTTTTGGTTTCCCAAAATAAGGAAGTTCATACAACTTTAAAACTACCACCTTTTCCATAAAAAAATTTCAGTGTCATCATACATGGCCATATCATCTGTTGTTCTCTTATTTTTCTTCACAACCAACAACTTATCCAATTCATCCTTGTTATCCTTTGTTTTGTGATTATAATCACTCACCTTACACCGGTGAACGTGTGAGTCCCAATCACGACCCAAGTAAACCCCTTTCGGGTATTACATTTTAGAAAACCTACTCTTGGGGGTGTCTTTGACTTCAATTTCAACCTCATTTTGCTTCTTACCCCTTGTTTCCACTCCAGGTTCTCTTTTTGGTGCCATTTTCAATATAAAGGTGTGTTCTTTCAACTGATTCGAGCTCTAAAACTCATCTTTGCAT
Source organism: Taxus chinensis (assembly GCA_019776745.2). Classification (NCBI taxonomy): domain Eukaryota; kingdom Viridiplantae; phylum Streptophyta; class Pinopsida; order Cupressales; family Taxaceae; genus Taxus; species Taxus chinensis. The sequence goes on along the minus strand of CM034150.1, from coordinate 639,193,720 downwards.
GCCCTAGCTCAAATTTGAACCCTAACTATCAATTTTCTTCCTTGCATGACTTTGCTTCACTCAAAAACTTCTCTAAATGGAGTGGCAATCACCCTGGTGCATAAATCTAACAAATTCAACTAGTGCATAGCTCTCCACACTTCAAAGCTCATTCGCTAGCTCACTCATCAACAACTCACTCAAATTCTCTTGATCACAAAAGTGAAAATGACTTCACAACACCACCTTATATAAATTTTTAAAAAGTTTCTACATTTATTGCTCGCCACCTACCACCGTACTTTGTAGTAACTTGACGTTTCTTAAATTTTCCTTGTTAATTTCTCCACGCCATAGTCATAACCTTCTAATGTGCCTACTACTCCTTGGCCACATACCTTCTTTCGTGCATGTCCATGCACTGAAGTACTTCACCACTGCACCTTTCAATAAGTATTTTCCACAGCTGCAGCCTACCTTGTGTTATACTGAACATCCATTCACCCATACGTGGTCTTCATCCATGAGAAAAATTCCTCTAGCTGCACACTTTAAACACCTACATAGAATCTCTTTATTCATATCCATCTTTAAATAACATTCAAACTTGGTCCATTTACCTTGTATATACTCCACCCCACACTAAGGGTATGTGTGGTCCTCTGTGCATGAAAACACTTAGATAGTAATCAGCTTCTAGCACGCAAGTGCGCTTATTACATAAAACACTGGAACTAAATTGACAAAGCATAACAATGATGAAGGAAACACATATAAAGGAATTACATTAAGGAAATCTAAGCCAAGTGGAAATATTGCCTTATTACAAACACCAAGAAGGCATTATTTATAGTAGGGCTTCAACCTACTCCCGTTGAAGTAACTAGGCAATTTTGTTTCATCCAACACCTCTAACTGGTAAGCACCTGAATCAAGTATATAAGTTATAACATAAGGTCCCAACCAATGCACTTTAAGCTTTCCAGGGTGGCACTAAAAACTTTGAGTCATAAAGAAGAACCATTTGTCCAACTTCAAGCTTCTTATCCTTAATATGTCTATCATGCCTTTCATGCCTTTTCTTGCTTCTGACTCCATCTGGCTATAGCATGCCTTTCATCCAACTACATCAATTTTTCAATATGCTCTTCAAGGGCTTTCTCATCAACCAAACCTCCTATACGTGCAATACTCAGATAAGGTAGCATGAACTCCACTGGTAGAACAACCTCTACGCCAAACACCAATTGAAAATGTTTTGCTTTATTCAACCTCTTGTAGGTTGTCCTGTATGACTAAAGTACAACAAAGACTTTATCATCCTAGTACTTTCTCCCAACATCACAAAATTTAGTCAAGGTATGGCTCAATATCTTGTTGAAAGCCTCAACAGTTCCATTTTCCTGAGGGTGATAGGGTGTTGTTTTATGGTGTGCCACCATAAATTCTACTGAGCAATATCCTGATGGTCTCATTAACGAAATGAGTAACCCTATCACTTGTTAAACTTAAATGGCATCCATACCTGCAGATAATATTTTCCCACAGAAACATTTTTTTGTAGCTACCGTGGTTCAATCCTTTGTAGGTGCCACTTCTACCCACCTTGTACAATAATTTGTACAAGTTATAATATAGCGTGATCCAATCCTGCATGCGTGTAGGTGGGGAAATAGGACCCACAAAGTTAATTTCCCACTTCTCAAAAGGTTCTTTGCTAGCAATAGGCCTCAAAGGCATCTCATATCTATGCCTAGGCTTTCCAAGGAACTGACAATGGTCACATGCCTTATAATATTCTTTGCAATCCTTATAGAATGTTTCCCACCACAAACCAACCAATAAAATCTTGCACGTGGTGGCATCCTCTGCATAGTGTCTTCCTATAATTCCCCCATAAGCCTCCTCCATAATAGCTTCATGCTCATGCTCAAGTACACACTGGCAACGTAAAACTTCATCTCGGCCTAGTTTTTATAAGTCTCCACTGATCAACATGTAAGGCGCGATGTGTATAGTAAGTTGTTTCTTTTCCAAGGCCTTCATTCCTTCAGGTGTCACCACTTGTTCATAAAAAGACAACAATATCTTCTAAGTCATAGGGCAAGTAGTTCAATCTAAATAGTTTTGCATCTAACATTGTGTCTTCAATGCTCTATGTGTCCTCACCTGAATTAATCCTTGATAAGTGATCTGGTTCTAGAATTACTCTTGCCTGGATTTACCACAGCAATTGTAAAGTCAAAATCTTGAAATAACAGATATCCAACGGACATATGCACCCCTGCAAAATGGGCTTGTTCGACTAAGTACTTCAATGCCATATGATCTGCATAGAAGCTAAAAGGTGTTTCCAGATAGTACTACCGAAACTTATGCAACGCGTAGATCATGGAAAATGCCTCGCGCTCTGTGGTTGTATATTTATGTTCAGTTGATGTCAATTTCCTACTCGCAAAGAAAATATGATGATCAAAAATACCTCCTCCGGGTTGGGTTAATATTGGACCAATGGTCATGTCAAAGGCATCCACATGCACATGAAAAGGTATATTCCATGAAGGAAAGCGCAGAATGGGTGTTGTAGTAAGCCTTTCCTTCAATGTCCCAAATGTGTGTTGTTGCACTTCACCCCAATGGAACTTGCCTTTACCCTTCAATAATTCCTCTAACAGTGCAGCAATCTTAGCATATCCTTTGATAAAAAATTGTAATATCCTATGTACCGCAAGAATCCACGCACCTCACTCTATTTAGTAGGTTCCTCTAGGCCCAAAATAACAACAACCTTAGCAAGATCCTCTAACAATCCTTCTTTACAGATGATGTGTCCCAGTAAAGTCCCAAAAGGTGTTGCAAAAATGCACTTCTTAATGTTCAAGGATATGTTCAACTACCGGAACCTCTCAAACATCAACCTTAAATTATCACAACGATATTTCAATAGCCCATACACTATCTAATCATCCAAGTAAACTTGCAAGAACTTATGGATAAAATCCAAGAATTCTTGAACCACAATGCGCAAAAATACTGTAAGAGCATTCTTTAATCCAAAGGGCATAACTATGTATGCAAAACTTCCACATTCATTGGAGAAACTTTTCTTTTCCTGATCTTCTTTAGCTATCCTTACTTAATGATATCTAGAAAATTCATCGGTGAAGGAGTAGATTTCGTGCCCTACAACACCTTCCAAGGTTTCTTTAGTAAATGGTGTGGGAAAGGGATTAATTACACATGTAGCATTTAACTCCCTATAATCCACACAAATTCTAATTCTATCATCTTTATTTACACTGATAACCATAGGGCTAACCCATTTTGACTCCTCAATGGGCTCAATGATTCTAGAATTCAGCATCTTGTCAATTTCTTCCTTCACCTTAACATGCAAGTTAGGATTCACTTGTTAGGCCTCTTCTTAACGGGGTTCACACCTTCCTTTAGCTTGATTCTTATCTTTCCCAAAGATTCATGCACTCCTTTTAATTCATGATAGCCCCTATGGAACAAATCTTGGTAGTCGTGTAATAGCTCAATTATCTTAGCAACCTTAGAATTAGACCAATAATCTCCTATGATGGCCTCCTTTGGTTCGGCATAAGTCCTAATGTTGAATTTCTTAGTTTTCATTGGCTCATAGTAGTCATGTGCCTTCTCATCTACACTTTCTAAGACCTTGTGTGTACCCTTTGTATGCTTATCATCCATATTTTCCACTTCTTCATCATCAATGACATAGACCATTTTTCCCTTTACCTTTTCTAAGAAGGCGTGCCCAAGTTGTTCTGCATTTGTCTCTTCTTCTTTAAAGCATACATCTAAGTCTGACTCGCCTAGTAATTCTTGAATAAGTTCCTCAGCCTTTACACTATCACCCATTGTCAAATGCTTCATAACCTATAACGCCTCATTCACCGAAGGTTTAGTGAAAAATAGTCAAAGGTCTCAATTATACCTACAGTCAATTCTTGTCAATTTCTAGTCTCTCTATTCAACTCTGCATAGACATACCATGTCTGGGTAGTCTTGAAAGGTGTCATAGAGCTTGTGCACCTACAGCAAAGTTGGTAAAGCTTCCTTCCCCTCTGTATAGAGTCTCTCACACTATTGAACATGGTGTTGAATAGGATCCTTCCCATGAAATTCATAGATCTTAGTAGGCACATTTCTCTAAAGAAATATGGTATAGAAGGAAATTCTCACTTCTCTCCATTCCAAAAGATTATCCCTATGAACCATCAACCAACGCGTTGATGTCCCGCATATATTATAGACTATCAAATTCCTTCTTTCCAATTGATCTATCCAATGAACTTCCATAGCGCACAAGAATACTTTAGGATTTCCTTTGCCAGTGTACCTTGGTACCTGGTTATTGCCCAAACTCCTAACACAAGTGGTCTGCTTACGCACATAGTTGTACTCCTTACTTTGTGCCTAACCATTTCATAAGTTTCATGTGCCTAATTGTCACATGCAACACTTGTAGTATTAATCATGGATTGTGCATCATCCCATTGGATAACTCCTTCCTTTGATGGCTCAAGCACTTTCGGATCTCTAATGGTACACACATAAATTATGTTCAAATCCTCTTCACTTAAGGGCTCTACATAAGGTGCAACTTTTCCATCTGCCAAAGGAATGATGGCGCACTTCTCCTTATTCTCAAAAATAATGTAACCCTTATTGAAGTGTAGATCAATGTTGTTTTCCTAACACCAAGGGTGCCTAAGTAGTGCTGGAAAATTGTCTGCTTCTGAAACGCCAAGACCTCAAAGTCCCCAGTAAACTTGGCCCCCCATGTAGTAATAGATGCATCCTTCAAAACCCTAATAGGCATGGATTAGTCCTATTTTCCAAAAAATTACATTTGAAGATGGCTGCAATGGTGGTCTGCCCATCTAAATCCACGCGTCCAAAGTGAGTACATTCACTTCTACACTTATGTCAATCACACTGTTACATAAAATTCAGCCATCAACAACAACATTTAGAGTGATCTCCATGTCATAATCCAAACTATGAGGAGGAAGGTTAGCATGCAAAATTTGTCTTTTGCACTCAATTTTAGTGTGTGGGGTGTTTCCTTTTAACCAATTCCCCAACAACGGAATTATTTTCTCCTATCGCAGCATCTTGCAAACTTCCTTTAAATCATCAACATTCGTCTAATGGAGCTCAGATACCTTCTTCTATTATACCTTTTGTGACTGTTCTTTCAAACATTATATCTCACCCTAAAAATTCCTAATCACCTCCATGGTTTCTCGATAAACCTCATTCTGATGTGTAGGTTCTGGATACTTTGCACGTAGTACCTCCTAGTTTGTAATAACAGGCTTTCGCTTTGGAACTTCTCTAGTACAAGTGGCCTCGACATGTGCAATGATATTTACTGGTACTATCTTAAGATCAGGCACTAACTTCGGCATCCACTAGTCTTCCACGGTGCATTGTACTCTCACCATTCCCGTTCCCTTGTCTTTCTTGTGCTTCTTACTCAAGTGTTCATACAAGTTCGGGAATTCTTCATAGTTGTGTTTCTTTCCACAAAAATAAAAAATAATATTTTGAGCGCATTCACACATGTAATGATTAGGGGATCCACATATATAACATGTTCTACATAGGAAATCACTCATTCCACTGTCGCGATCTCGGCCTCTGAATCCTCCATGGTATCCTTGATCTCTACTATGACCTCCATCAGAACACCCTTCATTGTGATCATGATCATGATGCTCACCTTTTTCCTTTAAATTATTTGCAACACTGGTCTGACGTACACCAGTATCTATGACATCATGAATTTGACCAATCAACCTGTAATTTTTAGTATCACGAGTGGTAGACCTACAAATCTTGCAGTAATAGGACACATTCTTCCTTATCACACATTACAGCAATGGGCACCTACTTGAATCATGGTCCAAGTGAAAAATCTCACAGTCCAACAACATGGCACACACTGAATTCTGAGGACAACTATCCTTAATATGACCTTCTATTTCACAATCTGTGCACCAAATTCCATTGCACATCTCATGTGTCAAGTTAGCTGATAATTTCTCTAACTGTTTTGACATCGTTGTAATCTGGGCTTCCAAAAATGGGCTCACTCATGTGTCTACACTCCTCACTACCTCAATACACAGAGCAACTTAAAGTGCCTCACATGGATCTGTATAAGTCTTGTGTGAAAGTGCTCTTCTAAAAGGTGTGATAAGTCCTCCAACAAACCATTGAGCATGTTGACTTGGGTGTATATCATAAGATAACTTCGATACAAGGGTTTTGAACCGTGCAACATACTCTCGAACACTCTCAGTGGTGCCTTGCTTGATTTCCTTAAGGATGTTTATGCTTTTCTACTCAAATTCATGGATATAAAACTCTTCAAAGAAAACATCCCGCGGTTTGGTATAATCCACACACTTTTGGTCTGGATCGAATTTCATTTACCAACTATGCATGCACCCTTTTAATGTAGTTACAAAGTAGTCTGCCTTGCACTCTAGAGCTAGAATCCCCTTCGTGCACCATAGTATTTAACACATATGCATGTGCTTAGCTACATCGTATATGCCTTTGTATTCTTAAAGGTGAAGAGACATTTCCATATAAATATTCTAGGGCTGGTACGGACCGTGCCCATCAGATCCAGAACCTATATTTCCTCTTGTGTTTCCTCCGCCCCTAGAACCACCATATCCACTAGATCCCGAGCTACCTTATCCTCCTCCTATAGTAGGTATCGAACAATAGGATGCACTGCCTTATGCTCCAATAGTTGTGCTAAATTGGATTCCCGTAGTCTCCGAAGTTGTGCTACTTCCAGACATTATGCAAAAATTCTACTCGCCCACGTTTTGTTTTGATGACATGCCAAAAAAGATACCTATAATTAGACCTCCAAATAACATAGACAAAGATTGCACTGCCATAGATGAATAAGCTACCTGATTAACTCCTGAACTTGGCTACAAATTAACTCTATTGCCCACACTAACTTGCTTACTGTTAATTTTCTTAGAATTTGTAAATCTAAGCGTAAAGGCTAGGTTTTTAGGTAGGATTAGATGTGCACCCCGTGGTCCTCAATATTTCTTCAAACGCAACCTTCATCTGAAACCAAAGAGGGTTCTCTACCATGCTTTCCCAAATAGGGAAGTTCTAGATTCTCTAGCAACATGTCCTTTGTGTGAGCTCCAAATCCTTCGTGAGTCATCTCTCTCCACAACACCATTCTTTCTATGATCTCTCAATGCTTCTCCAAGTCCCTCTCGCGCACTTCATTAAACTTAAGTTGCCTTTCTTCTCTATGTCTCTATGCCACTAGATCCGTCATCTTTCACCACACCTGCTCATGCCCCCACACATGGTGGAGTTTAGCTAGCCATAGGTTTCTCTTCCAAAGTCAAGGTCACAATCAAGATCTTAATTGCCAAAGTAATATCACACAAATAATAACCTTTGGGTTCGTGCATGAACTTGAACTCAACAACCTCTAGACAAGAGTAAGTGGAAACTGTGTACTCTAAAATATAACTATTCAGAACACCATGGAACCAATGATCCACAGCGCATGTCCATGTCAAATCTGCATCATACAAGGCCTAGAATTCTTCTTGAGTTCAAATAAGTGTACAAAACCTCTAATTTCTCTTTGATGCATAAGCAACCAACCACTCGTACAACTCTATAGAAAAAATTGTGAAGAATGTCTCATACAGCTTGTCATACAAATTATGTTCAACCCACGCGTGTGCCTTAAATTCAAGTCCAATCATAAAATTGCAAGCATAGTCTTCCTCTAAATCATCTAACCACTCCTCAATACTAGCCAAGGTCAGTTGGTACATCTTCATCATGCAACATCTTGAAAAAAAAACTGAAAAAGAGGTCTCAGCAACGGAACCAAAATGTAGCCTATTTTTTACCACCAAAATCCCAAGGTGCGTTGGTACATCACTCAGCCTAAACTGAGCGCTCACCCAAAGCACACAAGGGTACCAGGTCCCTCTTTTATGTCATCTTGTTCAAGGGGTTAGCATGATTAAACAAATATTCCATATCCATCAAAGATAATTAAGTATAACAAGGTACATAAACCAAATATAGATCATAACGTGAGCAAGAATAAATTAAACAAATATCGATATTAATTCCGCCATGCAATAACCAGTAAGAGAAATGCTTACAACCAATATCCAATCACAATGATCCATTATATTAATTAATGCAACACAGAAGCTTCATACATATACCATAATGTCACCATAAGTTATGTGCACTCAAGATCCTGCAGTATAACTCTAATACAAAAGTAGTGATAATCCCAATCTGTGCAAATCAGTACATATTTATAAAGGTGGGGACTTGCCCTTCACCGCCTATGCAACTTTCAAAAATAGGCTAAATGCTAATAATAGCCATGCGCCTTTGCATAATAAATACGAGAGCATGCAAGCTCGCTAATAATAGATTATTTAATAATACAAGTGTAGTATAATCCTATTATTAGCTCCAAAAAATTACATGTCTCTTGATCTTCTACTTGTCCAAAATAGCCTTTGCGTGTTCCTTAAGTCTTCCAAAAAATGTGCACTACACTCCATGTCCCTAATTATTCCTAATTTAAAAAACAGCTAAGTCATGATTTCAAACCATCCTGGGCACACCATGTTCCATTATAGTTTCGTGCGCATTCATGTGCCCAATCCTCCTATGCCTTCATAATTAAGTTCTATTACATCAATTCAACATAATATATCCCATATTCACCATGTGTTAGATAGAAAAAGAACTTAAATATATAAGTGTGCATATAGTGATATGAAGAAACGAAGGCAAAGGCACCCCTCCGTAAAAAGAGTGTGTCAACCCTGGCTAAGGACCCCCAGCCAACAAATAGCGGGGCCCACCCGTCTGATAACGATTGTTGAAGATCGGAGGTGTAAAAAAAAATTCTCGATATCACCTTACCACTTGTCACTATATAATTGGTCCACATGGCGAGTGTGCACACATCCACATCATTTCAAAACCTATGCGTAGTAACTAATTTTTTTCTATATTGCCAAAAAATTAGTGGGTCATGACTTCTGCATACGAGCTTCGTTTTCAACATTCAAGATACCACCGAAAATATCTTGACCTATTCTTCCATATTCTAATAATCTTGGGAGATTTAGGGAAACTCTATCCAATTAATTTGATCTCTAGATCAAAAGGTTCTTGAAGTGAGAGATGGGGTTCATATAGGAAGACATGTTGCAAGGTAGGCCACAATATTAGGGGTGTAAGTGAGGTCACATTTGGATGCTAGCATTGAATCATTATAAAAAAAAACCAAAGACATGTAGATCTTGTTATTCAAAAAATGGAAAACATGTTTGATATTATTAGTGAGGTGGTATCACGTAAATGCTACAGATATAAAATTTGACAAATCATAAATAATTACAGGCGTAAGTGCAAAAACATTATTCTTGAAGGAAAGGGGAAAAAATTAGCCTTAGATCCAAAGATTTGGAATACATTAATAAAGGATGTGTGTTCTGTGGATTTTTTTGGAAATAAGTAGCAAGGGAAAAAAATCAATAAATTCCACGGCATCTCAATGTGCTTTTGGAAGAACATGGGTGAGTAGGAAGAGAAAGATTTGTAAGTTTTTTAATTTTGTACTTAGTTTTTACCTTCTTCTACCAGACAAACTTGATTGTGGTTTGAGTTTAATTGGTACTAAAATGACATGATTTTTGACCAAATTTTATCTTTTTTCTAGGATGATCAACATGATAGAGCACCTACAATTGATGAGATATGTTTATTAACAAAAGAATATGCTATGAAAACTCAAATGATGCAAGACATGAGAAAAATTCTTCCTCCAACAGTTTCATCAATCAAAATTCATGATGTTGTTATGTTGGAGGGTATAAAATCCTTTTTTCTATTGATTTGTTAATTATTTTTGAAGCAAATGTTCTAAAATCCTTCTCAAATTACCCAAGACATCTAATACACCTCTTGGGTATTGACATATAAGCTAACACATCTAAATATTTTTGTATGGTCTTGTTTTAGGTCATTAAAGACCCTTAATACTCTTAGATGATCTTATGTTATGTCATCTGACAAGCACAAATTTTATACACAATGAGATGATGAAAGGGAGGTCACAATCTCCACCTTCAACATATTCATATGCTAAAAGCCAACAACTACTATCACATGTTGCAAGGCATGGTAATTTTGATCAGACGAGGGATATGGATTTTTTTTTTGAAAAAATGGAGGTATTTTCATCTAAGATGGGTGAAAAAATGGATGCACTTTCCTCCTCAGTTGCACAAAGTATTAGTGCATGGAATCAAAAAGATAAAGAGCCTAATCTTGTAGAGGTAAAATTGAATAGTCATCACCATTATACATATATTTTAATATATATGAAATACATTATATATGACTCTTCTCATTTGACTCATGCTATCTCATTTGTGATATAAGGAAATAACGAAAAGCTATGAGGATATAGGTGGAAAAAAAAGTAATGCTCATGATGAAACCTATATCAGCCATGCTAATGGTGAGAAAAAATATTTTGCAAAAAAAGATGGCATGGTAAGTATATTCGAATTAATCTTGTGTATATGAGTTTTTGTTTTCCACTTATTATTTACTTCAAATATACTAATATTACTTTTTTGTGCTACTGTTTGAAGAAAACTCAATTTCTAGCGAGCGATAAAGTGGAAATGATAGATTCAGCCACATCAAAATTTGTAGGACATAGAAGGATACATTCACTTGAGACATGTCATGGAGAGAGGCTTGGTCCAAATGATGTCAACGTTTTTGTACTAAAAGTGTTAATAGATGTTCCTCTTCCTTATAAGGACAAGCTAGATGATTGCACTAATTTATCTCAAAAATAATGTTTCTTTGTAAAATGGTTGATAGAGTTATTGTACAAGTATTTTATACAAGACTTATAAAAAATAGCTCATGACAATGAGCTGGGAACTGAAAAATTGCTCATGTTTAACTTCTTTGTATGTAATAAACTTAAAATGGTCTATTTCTTAGCAAAATTGATTTGTGTCTGGTGGTTTCAGACAACTTTCATAATTATTATACCTTGGTGTTTTTAATTTTTTTGGAGGATGGTAAAAATTATGAGCCTATTAAAGGAAATGATTTTGTAGTCACCTGGATCATATTTCAAGACGATGTTTTGTTTCTTAGCAAAATTGATTTGTGTCTATTGATTTCAGATAACTTTCATAATTATTGTACCTCTATGTTTTTATTTTTTTGGATGATCATGAAAATTATGATCTTGTTAAAGGAAGTGATTTTGTAGTCACCTGGGTTGAATTTCAATATAATTGAGAGTGAAAGGAGTAGACTTGGACAACAATAATTTTCTCATTCTGTCGGTTTAGTTTTATTTTAGTGAAATAATTATGACAGTCCAGAAAGATTGAGATAGTCCTAAAACCATGCATACTATAGAAATATTTATTGGCTCTTGTTTCAGAACATTTGTATTTCTTACCAATTTAACTTCTTGGTATGAGCTTATTAAAGGAAATGATTTTGTAGTCACTTGAGTTTCATTTCAAGACAATTCATCCAAATACTACGTCAACCATCAAGGGAGTAATTTTATAGAAGTTACAAAGAAATTGAGAGTGAAAGGAATAGACATGGACAACAATCATTTTCGCATTCTATAAGTTTAGTTTTATTTTGGTGAATTTATCATGACACAATCCAAGAAGACTAAGATTAATTCCTAAAACCTGACATGCTATAAAAATCTTTATTGGATTTTGTTTCAAACTATTTTTTGTTTCTTACAAACTTATAAGAGAAATGGCATTGATTAGTGTATTGATCTTATGATTGAGTAGTGATATTTATATTTGGATATAACAGGATGAATATGAAGGTAATGGAGAGGGATGTGAAGATCTGCATACATCTAGAAAAAAGTTGAAGAAGATATTGAAAACACAATCTAGGTTAGAAGGTGATAATGGGGACAAAGATGTATGCTTTCCACTCATCCTATAATATTTTTTATCATTTCTCCCAAAAATTAAGCCTTATTGTTTTGTTTTAATTGACTCCAATACTTATGTGGAAGACTTTGGTGCTTCTCTAATGAACTCTAGTGCTCCTTAGATAAACTTTGGCACTCCTCAGATGAACTCTAGCGCTCGGTTGATAGACTCTGGTGTTCCTCATATGAACTCTAGAGCTCGGTTGATAGACTCTGGCACTCCTCAAATGAACTCAAGCACTTGGCTAATAGACTTTGGAGTTCTTCAGACAAACTCTGGTGCTCAACAAATAGAAATCAGAGATGGTTTATTCCCATCCTAGGTTAGTGGAACTTAACTTCAAGATTGGATTGGTATTTGTGCGCGTTTTATACAATGTCAATTTTTATACAAAATATTGGGAACATAATGTAAGTAGAAAGGAGAAAAAAATATCTTATTTTGGGGACTCATAATCTCCCCCATATGCAAACTTGTGCAAGTCCCTTTGCAATATATTGTTGCTCTCTTTCTTCGTCATGGAGTTTCATCAAATCATATTCACATAGATATGTTGGCTAAAGAGTTTTTTTTGACTTTTGTACCCTTTATTTTTTCTAATTTTATGCTCCCATAGAGTGAAGTCAACTAAACCTTGGTTTTTATGGATTTGATTGTATTAATTTCTTCCATTATTATGCATCTATGTTTTTATTGTTTAGAGGATGGTGAAAATTATGATCTTGTTAAAGGAAGTGATTTTGTAGCCACTCACGTTGTATTTCGAGACAATCGAGAGTGAAAGAAGTAGACTTGGACAACAATCATTTTCTCATTCTACATGTTTAGTTTTATTTTGGTGAATTTATTGTCACACAGACCACTAAGATTGAGATTTCGTCCTAAAACCCTACATGGTATAGATATCTTTATTGGATTTTTTTTAGACCATTTTTATTTCTTATCAATTTATAAGTGAAATTACATTCATTAGTATATTGATCTTATGATTAAGTAGTGATATTTATATTTGGATATTTCAGGATGAAGGTGAAGGTAATGGAGAGGGAGGTGAAGATTTACGTATATCTGGGAAAAATTTAAAGAATTTATTGGAAAGATAATTTGGGTTAGAAGGTGATAACGGGAACAAAGATGTATGTTTTTCTAATCTTCCTATAAGTTTGTTTTGACCATTTATCCCAATATTTAAGCCTTAATGTTTTTTTATGATTGATTCTAGTGCTTATTTGATAGACTTTGTGGTCCTCGGATAAACTCTAGCACTCCTCAAATAAAATTTGGTGCTCTTCAAATGAACTTCGATGCTCGACTGATAGACTTTGGCACTCCTCAGATGAACTTTGGTGCTCAGCTGATGAACTCGAGTGCTCGTCTGATAGACTCTTGTGCATTATGGAGCTTGGTTGATAGACTCCAATGTTCCTCAAATGAACTCTAATGCTTAGCTAATAGAATCAATGCTCCTCAAATGAACTTCGGAGATGGTTAACTCCCAAGATAGGTTGGTGGAACTTAACTTTAAGATTGAATTGGTATTCATGCATGCTTTATACAATGCCAAATTTTATACAAAATATTGGGAACATAATGTAAGTAAAAAGGGGAACAAAATAGACTATTTTGGGGACTCGTAATCTCCCCCACACCCAAGCTCATGCAAATCCCTTTGCAATATATTTTTGTTCTCTTTATTCATCATAGAGTTTCATCAAATCATACTCAAAAAGATATATTGGCCAAAGAGTTTTTTCTGACTTTTGTACCCATTATTTTTTCTACTTTTATTCTCCCATAGAGTGAAGTTAACTTAACCTTGGTATTTTTGGATTTGATTGTATTTATTTCTTCCATTATTATACCTTTGTGGTTTTTTATTTTTTTTTAGGATGGTGAAAATTATGGACCTATTCAAGGAAATGATTTTATAGTCACCTGAGTTGCATTTCGAGATAATTCATCCAAATACTACATTAACAACCAGGGAAGTAATTTAATAGAAGTTATGAAGAAATTGAGAGTGAAAGGAGTAGACATGGACAATAATTTCTTTCTCATTTTAAAGGTTTAGTTTTATTTTGGTGAATTTATTATGACACATACCAGTAAGACTACGATTTATTTTTAAAACCCAGCATGTTATAAAAATCTTTGTTGGCTTTTGTTTTAGACCATTTTTCTTTGTTACCAAGTTATAAGTGAAATGGAATTGATTAATTGTTACAAAATTAATGTTTTATTGTGGGTGAAATAATATTTACAGCTATATAGTTATATATATTGTTATAAAAACAATATATTATTTAGGTTGGTTATACCCGTAAAAGAAATAATGGGGTATGTGTTATTATTCCTCCCTATTTGTTAGGAGATTTTTTGTTGTCTCTATGGCTATATAATAACCTTTGTATTGTTTTTGTAAACAGTGTAATTTGGTATCAGAGTGACTATGTTGTCTTCATCATTTAATAGGGGAATTTCAATTGATATTCTTGGATGCCTGGGTATGAGAGTATGTTATCAATGTTAATTTGTATTCTATTAATATTTTGATAGAAAGACATCAATTTCCCTTGAGCTTTTATGTTGTCTCTCCCTGTTGGATGACGATTTAGTGTTTGTTAACTTGCTCTAATGCCCTCTTTTTCTTCAATTTTACATTCAAATCTACTAGTTAATGATCTATTGCCACATCTTCTAAATTCTTACAATTTGCAGTGTGCTAAGTCATCCTCCTACTCTGCTCTGTCATGAGATTTTTTTACTTGAATTTCTATTTATTTTCCCAGTCAACTTCACTCCCATATAGAAGTAGCATGAAAAATCAGACAGTGTAGCTTTTCTAGAAAGAGTTGTTACTCATTAAAGGGCATAGATAGAAGACAAAAGATACATATGTTGGTTGACCCTGAAAAAATGTTAGTCCATTAATTTCCATCATTTTGGTATATCCTTAAGTGTCATCAAGTAAAATTCATAGGCAACTGGCTCACAGTCCTAAGCTATTCATGATAAAATGTTCCTCATGTATATCTAATGCTCAATGCAGTCACTCAGATATTTTTGGCGAGCATATACCAGGTGATACCCTTTATGGCAAACAGACCAATCCATCTCCATATCTTCATGCATGTATAAATAGGTCATGGAAATTTGGGCTCCAACCATTATTTACATTTAATTTGTCTTGTATCAAGTCGTTTTGTGTATGTATTATAGTTAGTCATTATTTTAGTGGTCAATTACTTATGTTTAATATAATCGATGATGTATGAGGATCATTGTTTGTTTAAATTCTTCATTAGTTTTATTATAGCCTTGTCTATTATCTTTTTTTGTCAAAAATTGAATAAGTCAAAGTCAGTGGTCAAAATTTGTTGTCACGTGTAGTCTAAATTGTCATTTTCTTATCAAATTGTTCAAAAAGTCATATAATTTTTCAAGCTTGTCAAGTGTTAATTGGTTTTTATCATTTGTGTCAATTGTGAGTTGTTAAAGGTAATGTCATTTAAAATTTTATATGTTAAACTCATGTCATTATTGTAATTGTTTTGTGTCATTATATAGTCATTCAATATTAATTTTTTTTTATTTTTGTCTTATTGTTCAATATTTTTTAATCAAAATTTTCAATTTGATTCATTGTAAAAGTGTCATATTTGAAATAGAAAGGTCTTCAATATTGTAAAAACAAAAAAATGCCTCACTTTTAGCCAAACGCACTATCGATGGAATCTGACGTCTGAGATAAATTAATGAGCCTCAAAAGCCAAATCAAGTTGAGTTCGTAGCTTCACACTGGAGGATGGAGGTATCAGAGGAAGGAGGTTGATCAACGACCTCTCGTCATTCACCAATGATGGCCCTCTTTAGCTGTGGTGACATTTTTATGGTGTGAGTATGTGTTTTTCTGTTGTGTAATGTGTTTTTTTTCAATTTTCTACTTTGCATGGTTTATATTGAATGTTAGAAAATGATTATATTGGAGAGCATATGACTATAGATATCCTCTTAATGTGGAGAGCATATGACTATAGATATCCTCTTAATGTAGAGAGCCTCTAATTTCCATACTTTATTGGAAGATGACTGGTCATTTAATACATTCATTGGTAATGGTGATCATGTGCAATAAGATCTAGACATCAATTTTAGGTCAGTTTTATGCAGTTTGGTATGATTTTTTCAGTGTTCCTAGTTGTGTGAATAAGTGGAAATTTCACATTGTGGGGGGAACATGAAACCAATGTTCTATTTCCAATATGCCCCAAACTAGATAAAGTCAAGGGCAGCTTCCAGTGGAAGTGGCAATTTCTTATGTTGTTTGAGATCGAGTGGTAGTGATCGATAATAGAGGCTACAATTAATAACATTGTGATTCTTATGGAATGTAATGTGAAATATCTTTCTAGTATGTGTTCAATTGTTTAGTTTTGTAATAATCAAGTTGTGATTCCTATATACTTCATTGATGTATAAGTATAGTGGGAAAAAAAAGCACCAGAGTAAGTTAGTTCATGGATCTTGAAAAGGTTTGTGGGAAGATCCAGAAAACCACACGAGGTGGACAGTTGATGGGGCATGTTCACATCAAGGTTTATGGTAAGCCTTTTTAAAACCATGGAAGGAGAGAGCCTTTCTTTTGGATCAAGATAACGAGTCACATAGTAGGACATGCTTCACATGGGTGAGCATACTACAAATGAGAGTGTGTATGTTTTTCTACCATGTAAACACTAAGGGGGAATGTTGGGAAAATAGTGTTTTACTGTGGGTGAAATATATATATATATATAGTTATAACAACAATATATTATTTATGTTGGTTGTACCTGTAAAAGAAATAATGGAGTATTTGTTATTATTCCTCCCTATTTATTAAGAGGTTTGTTGTTGTCTCTATGGCTATATAATAATTGTTTCATTGTTCTCATAAATAGTGTAATATAATAATATTTTATATTAACCTATGCAATATGATCCAAATCAGCATTAGTGTATTGATCTTAAGATTGAGTAGTGATATTTATATTTGGATATCGTAGGATGAAGATGAAGGTAATGGAGAGGGAGGTGAAGATATAAATACATATAGAAAAGAGTTGAAGAATTTATTGAAAGATAATTTTGGTTAGAAGGTGATAATGGAAACAAAGATGTATGCTTTTCCACTCTTCCTATAAGTCTGTTTTGATCATTCCTCCCAAGGTTTAAGCCTTAACATTGTGCATTTTACTATTTTTTTGAATTTCTCAAACATTGGTGATGTAGTGGTGTAGAGGTGTTTTTTCAAATGATAAAAGTTGGTTATAAACACATAAACCTTAAGTTGATTATGCTTTATCTCTAAAACAATGTACCAAGGGTTTAAATCCGTCTTAGTGCTTCATAAGTGTCAATATGCAAATTTTAGGTCTCAATGAGTTAGATAAAGCTTTAAAAAATAATATTTCAAATGAAAATGAGTATCTAAACCATACTCAGTATGTTAAATCTTGTTTTTTTGCTAGATTCTACCTCAGTGACAGTATGAATACAATATACATCAGTTACAATACAAATTGTACAAGGTTTCAATATAATTTTGTAGATTACATGATACATCATCCAAAAATAGACATGTTAATAGACTCTAACGTTCCTTAGATGAACTTTGACGCTCTACTAATAGATTTCAATGCTCCTCAAATGAACTATGGTACTAGTTTGATAGACTATGGTGCTCCTTAGATGAACATCGAGGCTCAATTGATAGACTCTGATGCTCGTTAAGTGAACTTTGATGCCCGATTGATAGAATTTAGTGCTCAGATGATACAAAAGATTAGGAACATAATGTAGGTAAAATTGAGTAAAAAAAAATTTCTTGGGGACTCATCATCTCCCCCACACCCATAATCTTGCAAGTATCTTTACAAGATATTCATCTTCTCTTTTTTCATCATGAAGTCTCTTCAAATCATACTCAAAAAGATAAAATGGACAAATTATTTTTTCTTAATTTTGTACCCTTTATGTTTTCTAATTTTATACTCCTCTAGAGTGAAGTAACCTAAACCTTCCCCTCCTCGATGTTTCCAATCCAATGCAAGATATAAGAGCATGGGAGGCCTATACCTCATTCTTATCCATTCTTTCCCAAATTCTCTCATGAATTGAATCATGGATCTTGCTCTTCTAGTTATCCATGTTGGAGCAGTAGGGGAAATAACTTATCTTCTCATCATGTAAAACTCCAAAGAGTCCCATATCATTATATTGGATGCAAATGCAGCAATGAGGTTTTGTATAAAAATGTTTAAATTTAGAAAATACACCTTCTATCTGAAGTAAATATTGTTCTCCTACATTTCCACTATAGATTAACTAGTGGAATGTTCTAATAAAATATTTGGACTTGGCATACTTAGACCTCATGAGTAAGTTGATGTTTGTCTCTAAACTGGTGAAAACATGTTGTTCCTTCCTCCATAGGGTTTGGTTTTGATAAAGAGATATAAAATCTCTTAGTTGTACCTCTCCAACATATAAATTTATCATAAAGTTAGTGATTTTACTCAAAAGGTAACCATGTAAGAAGAACTCACATAATTGATATTGTTGCTCTACTGTGATGGTAAAATATGGTTTCAAGAATTGTACTTCAATTTCTAGGTAATGAGATATTTTTTTGTGCAAATCTTTAACATTTTCCACCTTCAATATTTTTCTTAGTTATAGAAACAAGTGAAAGACCATAGATGGGTTTCTACATGTTGTCTAATGCTTCTCCATAGTGACAAACAAGAGACAATCATTATGTTAATTCTTAATTTTCCCATTGGGCCTTTTTCAGTTCTCTTCTTAGAAGTTTCAAATGTGATTTAGTTTCTTCCAAAATATTCATAATTTTCTCAATATTCAATTTGTTTTTCTCATAACTCTCTATTATAATTACTAGAGGATGAATTTGCACTTTAATAGATTCCATAGTCTAATTTAAAATCAGAAATTTGAGTCATGTTTTATTGACAGTTGATTTTTTTTCTTCCTCAAGTTCTTTTTGTAGATTGGAAATGTTATCTTCTTTTTCATTATTCAGTCTCTCTCTAATATTTGTCATTTTTGAGTCAAGTCCAGAATATTGTAGGCATTTTTCACTAGTCTCTTGCTTCGTAAGAGCTATATATCTTCTTTTATACTCACTAACTTAGTATCATTGTTATGTAGTTCAGATTAAATTGAGTCTTGAACTTACTTTTGTAGTTCAAGAATTTTCATTTGTTTCTCAGCTAGAGATTGTCTCAAAAATTGGATTTCTTCTTCTTATTTCTTGATCAATAGATCTTGTTCTTAACAGGGTTAAGGCTTGGTGAAGTTGTTGGTCCTTTGTTAGACCTTGTAATTCAATCCCTTCTTCTTCTATTATTATTGACTTTCCTTTGTCTATACCGATGAGGAAGAAGAAGATTGAAAGGGAACTATTTCTTATTCCATATCTCTACATCTTTGAATATTAATGGATTTTGTCTATCTTTTGAACATTTTTAGTACCTACCATTTCTTGTTCACTGGTGGGCTCTACTCTTTCTTGCATGTTTATAGGCCTAGGTGATTCTTGATTGATTGGAGGATGTTGATTAAATGATTCTAATATTTGTGAAATATCCCAATTTTTGAGTTATTCTTACCAATTCATATGTATAGGGAGAATTAGTTTTCTAATCCTTTTATGTTGTTCTTTAGGGGAAGGTTCTTGTGGGGATTCCTCTCTATTGTCTATCTTTTTTCTTCTAACTTTTTCTTGAGAAAAGGTTCTTGTGTAAGAGGTTTCATACTGACCCTCTTGCCTTTCACTCATAAATGAGGAGTAGGTTCTTGTGGGAAGGTTTCTTTATTATCCTTAGATTTTATTAGTGAGGGTTTCAGGATAGGTTCTTGTGTAAGAAACCTTTTGTAACTTCTTCTCATAGGGAGGAATGAGTGGAAACTATTTCCTAGATCATCTTCTGAAAAGCATAATAATTTCATGTTATTCCTCACTTTCCTCTGTAATTGAATGTGTTTTGACAATGATTTTCTTATGAAGCATCCTTTTTCTTATAGGTTTTTCAGATCTTCCCCACTATTTTCTTAAATATTTCTCCCTCAGTAATGTTGGAAGGAAAGGTCTCAGAAGAAGTGTCGAATTTGAGCCAGACCCTTAGTGACCTTTTTCTTTGACTTATCTATACTGTGGGGAAGGGATTGTTTCCCAATATGTTTTACTTTCTTCTTCCATTTAAAAAATTCTTCCATAATTCTAACCCCTGACAGTGTTTAAGAAAATGGTGTTGGAAAATAAGGTACATTAGGCCATGGTGTTTTAATTATTCAATTCCCTGAACAAACCTATGTTGGCCATTATTTGGATGAATTCATATAAATACCTAGGCAAATTGATTTTCCACTCAATTTTACTAGTTGAGTGTCTCAAATGGTTTTCCATTCTCATTGTACCCCTAGAATAAGATTATATTTCCCCTCGCAAGTGATATACTTCATTATCTAGTAGGCTACATTCCTCCATGGCTCAGGTAGGGTATTTCCAATTATTCCCTTGATGTCATTTTTAGTATTTATAGACAAATAAGGCATTTTTTCACCCTCTACATGAAATATTTGTAAAATATCAGTATAAGTATGTCTATCTTGAATTATCATACCTGTATTTTGGATTCCAATGGGTTCACTTATTATTTCAGGAGTCATTAAAATCTTCACATTTTTTACCTTGGTGTGGAATTCTTCAAGATTAGCCACAAACTCTTCTACAATATCTCTATGTCAAATCCCTACATTTTATCAAAGAAGCTCATCCAACCGACTTCCCTTGAATATGGACACATACTTCGACACTCTTTAATAGTTCCTCAACTCCTTAAGTTCAGACTTGCATTTTTTCCCATTTATTATTTCGATTTCAACTCTATTTTTTAAGTTTTGGCTTCAAAACCCCAGAGAAATCATAGCTTCCATAGGGACTTGTAGAGATACAGAGAGATATGGAGGGACTTGAAAAGAAAAGGGTTCTTTGGAAGGAAATACCAACTGGTGATGGAGGAACTCGAACACCAAGGTTTGGGTGAAATGATGGAAAACAAACAAGGGGATTTAATTATTGTGTGTTAAGTTTATTGATGCAATAGGAATATATGAGACAGTTAATTCATCTCACATGGGTGAAAATCATAGTAATTATGACCGAATCCACCGGGTCATCATATCAAGTGAACGTGACAAACAAATATGTAAACAATTTTATATGGCTTGTCACCTTATAATTATTAGATATAAGTATAAAGTTGATATTGTATTTCAAGGTAACTTAATAAAAAAAAATGCAAGTAATACTTAAATTTTGTTTTAAATTGTTAAAGATTCCTTTGATGTTTAAAATGGTCTTGGGTAGTATTTTTTTAAAATGCACATATGAATTGTTATGTTTCATTCGGGTAGTATTTTTTTACATATCATTAAGCTGACATAATGTTCTCTTTTTTACATATCATGAAGTTGAATATTCTTTTGATTCTTGATGTGCAAACATCTGCACTAGGCTTCACATTCATTGGCCATGATGTTTAAGATTAGTAGAATATGTTGGTTGTCAATCACCTAAATGCTTCAGATGTTTATAGGATTTATTATAATGCAATTAGTTATTAACTAGCCTATTATGGAGTATAGTCATTGCATCATGTGTTTTGGTGATCTATTGTACCAATCTATGTTAAGGTTTAATGAAATTTATGCACCCTTTTAATTTATATTCTCATTTTGACATTAATAAAATGCTTGTGAACTCACTTGTGGGCACAAGATTAAGCCCAAACTATTGTTGTAATTGTTTTATAATACTAATCACAAGTTCACTTTGGTTCTATTGACAATAGATTAAAATAATGAGGCTATGAAGCTATGTTGTCTCTAACACTACAATCAAACATTGAAATCAAACACCAAAATCAATTACACTAAATAATTAGTTTTAACACTAAAAATCAAGCATAAGCATCAATTTGTGAATCAAAAACGTTGGTGTTAGTTGTGCGGTGGTTTGTTGTGTAACACTAAAATCTAACACCAAAATCAGTTACACCAAAAATATAACATTATATTTATTACACCAAATTTGGTGTTATATTTTTTGTGTTATATTCCATAACCAAATTTGGCGTTGTTGGATTTTGATATTATCCGAAAACTACCACACGGCTAACACCATGTTTTTGAATCACAAATTTGTGTTATATTCCTCAATTTTAGTGTTTACTAGTGTTATATCACCTAAAATTCTTGCACGGTTGTTTGATAGTGAAATTTGCTTTCCATGAAATTGGCAAGAGATAAGTTGTTGTATGTCGGAGAGGCTTTAAGATGTTGATCAATTAGTGAATTCCATGAAAGCATGGACATTGGATGAGTTAGGAAGTATCATCATCTTGTGATTGTGTTAAAAAATAGTAGTAATTTCTGATAATTGTGTAAAATGGTTAAAGTGGTCTAATTTTGTACTATTGCAACTTCTCAATTAGAAAGCAAAGAAGGGATGGTCATTACCATGTATTGATACAATGTTATGTTGTTGCGATTGTTCATATAGATTTGGACAAATAATTGAGGAGGAGAGGGATCATGCCCCCAAAATATCATGTTTGTGATTGAATCAAAATAGTGAAGGGAAGAAGTGGTGAAATACTCATGTCACATGTATAATTATTTGAGTTGAATTATGTGTATCTGAGACTACGTATAAATGTTGTAGATTTCTTATAGAATTTGTGAAAATGGAAAACTGTATATGACATACCCTTGTCTAGGTATGTATGTTATGGTCAAGATCATAGTATGGTTCTAATAGTCCTATATGGTATTGACTTGTGCTATAATTTTTCAATTTTGGGTGTTTGTGTCAAGTTTTGAGGATCTATGTCCTAGAAAAATATGGTTTGAATTGTGTTGTATTTGTGGATGTAGGAAATATCCTAATGAATCAGTTGAATGCTTGAGTAAATTTATGAGAGTAGTGATGATGTGTAGACATGTTTGAGAAGGGCATGTTGTTCTCAATCTATTTTCATAAATGTATAAACATTGATTTTGTGTTATGCAAAAATTGAGTTTGGTGTAATGGTTATAACATTTGTAGTATAGTGGATGAGATGGATAGATGGATAGGTGCATGTGATGATATTATGATTGGATGTGATTTTTTTTATGTGAGTTTATATTAGTTGATTTTATTATGTGTTCATTAGATGATGTGTGTTTATTATTAATATTGGTAAGTAATATGTGTGACATGTAAGAAGGCTAGAGTTGACATTATTTGAATATTTGTGAGTTAATCGAAATTGTATGTTTGGCGAATTAGTTGTGCATGTATCAATGTGTGTGTAGTGATGAGAAATTATGATGGGTGGTATATGTTTACCTTATACATAAGATCTCATGGGCATATAGGGAGAGGAAACATATTCTTGAAAAGGAGGGAATGGTGATTATCATATATGTCATAAGGTACCAAGTAAAAGCGTAGAAATAAGAAGAGACATGGATAGCGCGTGTAATATATATGTAAGGAAATCATTGTGGTGGAGAAATCAAGTATGACAGGGTGTGAGGAGTCACTCAAGAGATTGAAAGTGCATTTTGTGTAAATCAAATGTGAAGCTTGAGTTCAACTAGACATATCACTGATGGTGCCACAAAAACTATATGAGTCACTGTATGTACCTAAATTTGCATGTGCTACATTGTTGGAAATGGTTCAAAAGTTCCCAATGATGATTCATATCTTTTCCAAAGGTGTTTGAGCCTTTTTCTCTCCTTGCATTTTATATTTGTAGCCTAGAAAACCTTACTTAGCCATTTCCTGCTTTCCTTTAGATTTCTAAATTGTTTTTCCTTAGTTTTTTGGCCTAAAGTTACGCAACCGCCAGTCAGGTTAGGTGGTGGTTTAACCACCGGTCTACCTAGGTGGTGGTTGCGCAAACACCGGTCTTCCCTAGGTGGCGGTTGTGTAACCACTGTGTTGTGCAGACTGGTGGTTCCATGTGAATTGAACAAGACTTCCCAGGCATTATTTAGACACATGATTGTTGATTGAGAGTTAACTTCCCCTACTTGTTGTGATGTGGCATCCCATTACTTCCAAAGGTCTTAGACCATTTCCAAGCCTATGTTCTATAAAACCAACACTTCTTCTAAAGCAAATGGCTAGAGATTTTTATTGTGAATTGCATTGTCATGCTATTAAAATATTGCTAGAGACTACACAACCAAACACTATTCTCTTATGTTGTTCTTCTTCTACCTACATTACTACCAGACCACTTGCAAGCCATCATTGCTCCATTGCCTTCTTCTTTGTTTCTTTTGCATTCCCAGCTTCCAAGACTCATGTGAAAATTGAAGATTGGAAAATATAACTGAGGGGACACAAGAGTAAACCACAATTGGATTTGCCTCAACATTGCAAATTCCAAGTTGGGGTTGTAATTGGATTTTCTTATTTCTTCACTTCTTTATTTTGAATATGTATGCACATTACTTACTAGAGTAGCAAATAATTTCCATTTTAATTGTTGTAAATAGATAGATCAATATTGTGTCTTCCATTTCTTTTTAAAATATTTTGGTGATAGATTGCTTCCTTGCCTATCCCTGTGGATTTGCCTCAACATTGCAAATTCCAAGTTGGGGTTGTAATTGAATTTTCTTATTTCTTCAATTCTTTATTTTGAATCTGTACGCACATTACTTACTAGAGTAGAAAATAATTTCTATTTCAATTGTTGTAAATAGATAGATCAATATTGTGTCTTCCATTTCTTTTAAAAATATTTTTGTGATAGATTGCTTCCTTGTCTATCCCTGTGGATTTGCAAGGGAAGTTTCTTTGGAAGAAATCTTCTACATTAATTTAGAATCAACTGCAATATCATTTCATTTGTAAAAATTCCATTAAATCCTTCTATACTTTTTTCAGGAAGTTGCAGGGGAAGAAAAGCTTCTGAGAAGCTTTGATTTCTTCCCATGCTTATGAGGTAGAATAGAGGATTCGCATCCACAATTACATTTTCGAAAAGATTTCTTTTATTAGGATAGATTAGATATATTGTTGCACAGAAAAATACTTACATCCGAATGTTTTATATTTTTAGGATATTTTAGTTAAATTAGAAGCAATTTCTTCATTTCTTCATTTCTTCTATTTTAATCCAAAAAGTTCAGAAAATACAAAAAGATTAATTTAAATTAGATTAAATTGTTTATATTGCTTCATTTCTTCTAAAATTGAAAAGCACAAAATCATAGATTAGATTTCATCTGTTTAAATTAGTTTATTTTCTTGTATTAGATTAATTAAATATGCATTTCGCATGACCATTTCGAGCCCTAGAGAACCTAGAGATTACATGTTTGATCCCATAGTGCCACAACCAAGTCAATAGGAAGCATTATCAGATATTGACCAAGGTCTTTGGATTCATATCTTCTGAACCACTTCAGACTTGCCTACTATCACTGAATAATTGAGAGCTTTAAACACTAAAGATGAAAGAGCTTACAAATTTTGGGCAAATCAACCTAGTTATAGGTTGCCTTGATCACGTGTTGGTCATTTCCGCCCATCTGACATAGCTATTTATCCCACATGACCATTTAGGGACCATAATAAGCAAGAGATGAAGTATATAATCCCCGAGTCCCGTAGCCCAATGTAACTTATTTTGAGACTAACATTGATACAGGCCTTCACATTATGGTATTTTAATCTTCACCACTTATACCTGTCACAATCACATAATTTCACGTTCTTAACAAAAAAGATGACAAACTCTATGAATTTTGGTAGAACTAGCCTAGGCAGAAATAATGCCCATAGCCCACTCATTTGTCCTTATTCATCTATTTTCTCTAGCGTTTCCATGACCTTGCTAGAAAATTTCTACGAGGAAAATGAAGAACATTTTCCATGCATTCCACAACCAGTTGAGAGAGTTTTTCTCACAGACGTTGATAGACTCTTACGTTTGTGTATCATTCTTGATTGTACCATCACACACGTTCAGGTTAGAGAGGATTTTATTGCCCTAGATGAGCAAATCCCTTTAGTGATTGTAGAGGACATTAGATTGCCCCGATAACCTACTATCCATACTCACCCATATTCGCTCTATTTCATTCCACATAGCCATCAATTCATTCCACATCAGCTATCCCGGCACGACCTTGGGAGGTTGAGTGCACCTGAAGGTCGCATGTTGATTTTCAGTCGTACAATCACGTGTACAAATTTTTGTACAAACTTATACTTTGTGGCCAATCATTTATAAGTGGGTTGTGGCGGCTCCTGTGGAGGAATAAATTCATTGTGAGAATCATTGGTTGATGTATGATTAGATTAATGTGTAGTGAGAGTAACACTTGTTATAGGTTGATGTTGTGGAGGAGGTGAAGTAGATATGTCAGAATGGTGTGTCCCGAAAGTGATAATTCCTTTGTCCTTAAGTAACTTAAGTTTCTAATCCAATGTGTAATAATCATTTTTAGGATGTCCATTAATACAATAAAAATTTTAAAAATGATTTTCCTTTGTGCATTTATACTAGTGAGGAGGATAATGGTCATTATAGGGAAACTAAATTAACTCCTTATTGAGTAGCGTAAGTAGGATGTCATGTGGTTGATCAATATATTTTTGAAAATAGATTATTTTACGTTTAGGCCCAGTAGGAATCTTTGGGATAACTCTTCATTTAGTTTTATGATTATAATAAGTTTTATCATGGTGGAGAACCTTAACTTGAGTATTATTAGGTACCAATTATAGTGGTACATCATAGCTATGCATAATAGAAGCAACTGCAATGTTCTCATTGGGAGGCCATTTAGGTTAATGTAGGAGTGTGAGATCTCACTCTAGATGAAGAACATAGACAAAACTTGGTAAATGAATCAATGTGTCATAGAGCAATTATTCCTTAAGAGGTCGTATGAGACCTTGACAAAATATAAATTGCATCTGTAGGTCAATGGGTTGATATAATAATAATTTTATGTTTACTTTGAAATGTAAGATATAATCATTTACATGTTTAGTCTCGCCTTGATGTAAGGAGGGTAAATGTTCATATGTGGCCTTAGGGTCTTTATTACAACTAAAGTGAGATAGGAAAGCATCGTTGAGTTTAAGAAAGGTTCTTAGAGATCCGCTAGAAAGGTGACTAAACCAAAACATAGCCTCTCCTATGAGAGTCTTGAGAAAAGCTTTGAGAAGTAATATATCATTGTGAGATGAGGCCAAAAGTTCCCTAGAATGTTTAAGATGTAGGTAAGGTTTTCAAGTACCATCAAATAATTGAAATGAAGGCATGAAAATTTTCCTAGGGAGTTGTGATTGGAAAATTTTACACGGAATAAGATTTCCATAAATAGAATTGGAATCAATGTTATCATAGTATGTTTTGCTCTCTAGAGTCAAAGTATGTACTTTAAGTTACAAATCTCCTATTGCATGCATAAGAGAGAGGATTCCTTAAGGAGGTATGACGAGAATACTTGTTAGAGATCACACAAGGAGTCCACACGGGAGAGAAAGCCAGGATCAAGGGTGTAGAGGGACAGGAAGAACCCGCGCATGTGGAGGGCAAGTTCAGCTGTTGGGACTTAGCCGATTTTGAGCATGAAGACCTATTTTTAGAAGATGGCATGTGGAACACACCAACGATGCAGAGACGTGTGCACCATGCATTATCTATCTTTAGAGGATCGGATCAAAGCTTTTTGCATGGAGACAAGCTAAGAATAGGATTGTCACTTCAGTTAACTGTAAGAGGTCTATAGATAGCACACTTGCATGTGTGGCTATGCCTGTAAATGACACGTGGATATTAATAGCATGCGACCTATTTCTGGAATAGATAAGTGGTGAAGGGAAAGTCCCCACCCTATATATATGATATGAATTACATAGTAGAGAAGATATATATACACACAGGGAGAGATGGATGTATGAAGGTATAGAGGTATGCGCATATGATTGGATTACTGTATCAGATCCATGTGCGCATTGGTATAAATTGACATTATTGTAAGGAGCTTATGTGTTTATTAATAGATGGAAGATATTGGCTGAATCTAAGTGTCATTCCTATGTGTAATTGAGTAGTGCATGTTATTGATTCAATCATGATTACTATTTAAGCTTGTTCTTTCATAGATCTGAATGTAGCATGCATGGTAGAATGGTGGATTAGTTATGGACATATATGTTTCTTCCTTCATCACGCTAACATCCTGCTACAACAACCCTAAAGAGGGACCTGGTACCTTTGCACTTCGGGTGAGCGCTCAGTCTAGGCTGAGTGATGTGCCAGCATGACTAGGGTGTTATCTGGTAAATTCTAGGCTGCATCATTGGTTCCGTTGCCGGGACCTCTTTTTCAGTTGTTTTCAGGATGGTTCACGATGAAGACGTACTGGTTAACTCTAGCAAGTATTGAGGAGTGGATACATGATCTGGAGGAAGAATATGCACAGTGGTTCAGTAGTGGATCTGAGTTTAACGCATGCACTTGGGTAGAACAGAATCTGTATGACAGCCTATACGAGAGATTTTTCACTATCTTTCCAGTAGAACTATACGAGTGGCTTACTGCTTATGCATCTCAGCGGAATTGGAGGTATCGCGCACTTGTCTGGACACAGGAAGAATTTCAGGCCCTTTATGATGCTGATTTGATCTGGACTCACATTGTGGATACATGGTTTCATGGTGTTCTAAATAGTTATATTTTGGAATATTCAATTTTGACGTATTCTTGCCCGGAGGTAGCTGAATTCTAGTTTTTACGGTATCCAAGAGGAGTATATCTACAAGGTATTCCACTGGCGATCAAGATCTTGATGGTAACTTTGAATCTGGAGAGTAAACTGATGGATAACTAAACTTCACCACGCGTGAGGGCAAGGAACAGGTTTGGTGAAAGATGGCAGACCTAGCGGTAGAGAGGCAGAGAGAGGAGAGGTGGCTTAAGTATAATGAGGCACGTGAGAGGGAGATAGAGAAGCAACGTTCTGTTGCAGAAAGTATGGCATTGAGGAGAGAGATGGCTCATGAAGGATTTATAGCTCACGTAGAAGACGTGGAGCCAGAGCATCAGGAACTCCCCCATCTTGGAAAACATGACAGAGATCCCCCCTTGGCCTCACACAAAAGTGTGCCAATAGAGACTACCTGGGCCGTGGGCATGCATCTTAATCCACCTAGTGACCTAGCCCTTGTGCTTGGTTTTCCAGTATCTAGTATGACAAATAACCAGCAAGCTAACTTGGGAAGTAGGAGAGTAAGAGTAAGTCAGGGAGCAAGTACATCAATGGTAGGACAGATGGCTTCAATGATATTTGGAGGAACATTCTTAGGCACATCATCCGCACAGAACGTGAGCACATAGAATGTTGGATTCACCTCTGGAAGTGGAACTACCTCACAGACTGTAGGGGTTCAGTATAGTACTACTTTGGAGCACAGGGGAGTACATCTACAGGTCCTATTCCAGCTACAGGTGGAGGATCAGGAGGTATAGGTGGTTCTAGTTCTGGTGGATCTGGTGGTTCTAGAGGTAGAGGGAACACAGGAGGTTCTGGATCAGGTGGTCAAGGCCCGCAGCAACCACAGAACATTTATATGGAAATGTCTCTTTGTCTTCCAGAGTATAGAGGCATAGAGGATGTTACTGAACATGTGCATATGTGTGAAATCTTATGGTGCACTAAAGGGATCACAGCTTCTGAGTGTAAGGCAAGTCAATTTGCTACTACATTACAGGGACGTGCACACAGCTGGTATAGGAAGTTTGACCCTGATCAAACTTGCGTGGATTATGCAGCATTGAAGGATGCTTTCTTGAAAGAGTTCCATATCCCTGAGTTTGAGCAGAAGAGTATAAGTGTGCTCAAGGATATCAAGCAGGGCACTACTGAGAGTGTACGTGAGTATGATG
Source organism: Taxus chinensis (assembly GCA_019776745.2). NCBI lineage: Eukaryota > Viridiplantae > Streptophyta > Pinopsida > Cupressales > Taxaceae > Taxus > Taxus chinensis. The sequence continues at coordinate 639,163,626 of CM034150.1, read as the reverse complement.
CCCATTTTAAGACACTTCTATCTAAGCTATCTTATGATATTCACACAAGCCAACATGCACAATGGTTTGTTGGAGGATTGATTACACCATTTAGAAGGGCACTGTCACATAAGACATACACTGATCCACGAAGCACTAGAAGTAGCTTTGCATGCTGAGGCAGTTGGGAGCATTGACACTGGTGTTAGTCCATTCTTAGAGGCATAGATTGTAGCTATGGCAAAGTAGTTAGAGAAGCTATCAGCAAATTCAGCCCATGAAACGTGCTCAAGAATTTGGTGTACAGATTGTGAAGTGGAAGGTCACACCAAGGATAGTTTTCCTCACAGATTTGTACGCTCATTACTATTGGATTGTGAGATCTATCATTTGAATCATGATGCTAGTCACTGTCCTTTGTTACAGCGCATGATAAGGAAGAATGTATCCAACTTTTGTAAAATTTTCCGGTCCACGACCCATGATACTGAAAGATTGTCGGTTGATTGGTCAGATCCAGGATGTTATAGACATTGGGGTATGACAGACAAGTGTAACAGATAATTCTAAGGGTAAGAATGAGCACCAGGATCAGGATCATAATCAAACACTATGACAGGAATGAGGGGTGTTTTGAAGGAGGTCATGGAAGGGGACATGGATATCATGGTGGATATGGAGGATGAGGCCATGGTGGAGGAAGAGGTGAGTTCCCTCATGGAACATGTTATACGTGTGGATCTCCTGACCACTATAGGCACGAATGTCCTCAGAATATTACATGTTCTTTTTGCGGAAAGAACCATAGCTATGAAGAGTGCCCAGACTTATATGAGCATCTGAGTAAGCAGCATAAGCAAGAAAACAAAGGTGTTGGGATGGTTAGAATCCAACATGCGTAGAAGATCAGTGGATGCCCAAGATAGTAGAAGGACCTGAGGCATTAACTGTGAAGATTACTACATGAGCTGAAGTGGCATGCACAAGAGAGGCATTGCACCAGAAGCCTACGATCACCAAGGAGGAGGTTTTGCATGCAAGGTACCCAGATCCTGCTCATCAGAAGGAAGTTTACCAGGATACCATGGAAGTGCTAAGGAATCTTCAAGGGTGAGATACAATACTTAAAGGAGTAGAAGAAAGCATCAGAGATAGTTCAAACTGATATCGATGATCTAAGAGAAGTGTGCAAAATGTTGTGCGCAGGAGAACATCATTCCACTATTAGGAAGTTGGTTAAAAGGGAACACTCCACGTGCAAGTATTGAGACAGGATGACAGATCCTGCATGCAAATCTTCCCCCTGATAGCATTGACTATGACAAGGAAATTACTCTGAATGTTGTTGTGGATGGATGGTTGTTGAGCAACATATTGATTGATACAGGTGCGGAAGTAAATGTGCTTACATTAGATGCATGGGTACAAATGGGGAGGCCTCCATTGCAGCCATCATCTAATGTGTTGTTTATGGAAAACCAGACTAAGGCCACTCCCATAGGAGTTTTGAAGGATGCATCTATAACCATACAAGGGGCCAAGTTCACTGGGGATTTTGAGGTATTAGCACTTGCAGAAGCAGACAATTTTCCAGCCTTGCTTGGATGCCCTTGGTGTTATGCGAATAATGCTGACTTGAGATTCAATAAGGGGTATATCAGCTTTGAGAACAAGGAGGAAAGAGTTGTGATACCTCTAACAGATGGGAAGTCTACACCATATGTTGAGCCTCTAAGTGAGGAGGACTTAAACAGAATTTATGTACATGCTATTCAGGACCCAGAGGTCAATGAGCCATCAAAAGAAGGCATCCTATAGTGGGAGGATTCTCATTCTATTAGTGATACTACGAGTATTGCTTGTGACAATTGGGCTCATGGTACATATGAACTAGTAGGGTGTGAGGTGAAAAGTGGTTGCGCGCAAGAATGGACTTCGTTCGGTTTGACGGATAGGTAGCACAGTACCTTGGTATACAGGGGCAGAAGATCTTCCTGTATTTTTGAAAGCCATGGAAACACAGTGGACAAATCAAATTAAGAGAAGAGATATGTTAGTATATACCTTGCGCGGGACAACAACACGCTGGTGGGTAGTCCACAGAGATAATCTTATAGAATGGGAAGAGATTGGGATCACCCTATCTATTAGGTTTGTAAGGAACAATGCACCTACGTAGATCTGCACTTATCATGGTGATCAACCTGTTCAGCATCACATTCAGTAGTGTGAGAGACTCTGGACAGTAGGACAGGAAGCATTACCACCTTCACTCTGGGTGCATAGATTGTACTCTACTCTACAAGGATGCACATGTGCATTGGTATGTATATGCAGAACTACATCGAGAGACTGGAAACTGGAAAAATTTGACTGTAGGAATGATCCAGACCTTTGACTACTTTTCTTCCCAACCTCCAATAGAAGAGGCATTAAAATTTGTCAAGCGCTTAACTATGGGAGATAGTGCAAAAGCAGAAGAGCATATTCAAGAATTATTTGGTGAGACAGAGTCCAGAGCACATTTTGAAAAGGAAGAAGAAATGGACTCCATACTACTTGAACATGCTTGCCTTGAGAAAGAGAAAGGAAAGATGGTTTACATCATGGATGATGAGGAAGTTGAGAACCTGGATATTGAACATTCACAAGGGGTGCGTGAGGTCTTGGATAGTGCAGACAAGGATACACATGCCTATCACGAACCCATGAAGACAAAGAAGGTGAATATAGGTTCGGAGGCTGAGCCTAAGGAGGCCATCATTGGAGACTACTGGTCAGACTTGGAGGTAGCAAAGATCATTGAGTTACTCAGGGATTATCAGGACTTATTCCCTCGAGGGTATCATGAACTTAAAGGTGTGCATAAATCACTTGGGGAAATGAAGATAAAACTTAAGGATGGTGCATGACCAGTTAGGAAGAGACCTTATAGAATGAACCCCAATTTGTGTGAAAAGGTAAAAGAAGAAATTGATAAAATGTTGAAATCTGGAATTATCAAGCCCCTTGATGAGTCAGAATGGGTTAGTCCAATGGTGATCAGTATCAAGAAGGATGGATGAATTAGAATATGTGTGGACTACAGGGAGCTGAATGTTGCATGTGTCACAGATCCATTCCCTACACCATTTACTGAGGAAATACTAGAAGGTGTTGCAGGGTGTGAAATATACTTTTCACAGATGGGTTTTCTGGGTATCATCAGGTTAGGATTGCTCAGGAGGATCAAGAAAAGACAACATTTACTACTGAATGGGGCAGTTTTTCCTATACTGTGATGCCTTTTGGATTGAAAAATGCACCTGTTGTATTCTCGTGTATAGTTGTTCAGGCATTCAAAGATTTTATTCACAACTTCTTACAGGTCTACCTAGATGATTGGACAGTATATGGGCTTGTGAAAGATCATTGTGACAATCTACGCTTAATGTTTGAACGGTGCAGACAATTGAGTATCTCTTTGAACATCAAGAAGTGCATATTTGCTACACCATTTGGAATACTGTTAGGACATATAATCTGCAAGGAAGGTTTGTTGGTTGATCCAACTAAGGTTGCAGTCATTCTAGGCCTGGAAGCGCCTACCAGTCAAAGTGAGGTGCGTGGATTTTTAGGTCATACAGGATATTATAGAAAATTCATCAAAGGGTATGCCAAAGTTGTTGCACCCTTGGAAGAGTTACTAAAGGGGAAAGGTACATTTTATTGGGGAGAACCACAGTAGCGCGCGTTTGAGATATTAAAAGAGAAACTTACTACCGCACCCATTCTGCATTTTCCCTCATGGGATAAACCATTTCATGTGCATGTGGATGCTTCTGGCATGGCCATTGGCATTGTGTTAGCTCAACCTGGTGAAGGTATTATAGATCATCCAATTTGTTTTGCTAGTAGGAAGCTGACTCCTGCTGAAAAGGAATTATACAACTACAGAGCGCGAAGCTTTGTCAATGATCTATGCATTGCACAAGTTTTGACAGTACTTGTTAGCAACACCATTTGTGTTTTATACAGATCACATGGCATTGAAGTACTTGGTAAACAAGCCCATCTTACAGGGGCACATATGCAGATGGGTACTCCTATTTCAAGAGTTTGACTTCACAGTTGTGGTGAAGCCAGGGAAAAGCAATTCTGGACCAGACCATTTATCTAGAATCAACTCAGGAGAGGAAGCACAGACAATTGAAGAAACCATGCCAGATGCACAGTTATATAGGTTACAATGCGCACCCATGGAATTAGAAGACATTGTTGTCTTTCTACGAACTGGTATGGCACCAGAAGGAATGAAGGCATTAGAAAAGAAACAACTTGCTATATGCGCAACACCATTTATGTTAATCAGTGGTGACCTCTACAAGTTAGGCAGAGATGAAGTATTACATGTTTGTGTATTAGAGCATGAGCGCAAGGATATTATGGAAGAAGCCCATGGTGGTATTGCAGGAGGCCATTATGCAGGTGATGCGACTACCCAGAAGATCCTACTTGCTGGATTATGGTGGGAGACATTGTATAAAGACTGTAAAGAATATTGTAAGGCATGTGATCATTGTCAGTGCCTAGGAAAACCAGGGCAAAGAGATGAGATGCCTTTGAGACCAATTACTAGTGTTGAACCATTTGAGAAATGGGCCATTGACTTTGTAGGACCTATTTCACCAGCCGCACGTAGGACTGGATCACGCTATATCATTACTTGCACAGATTATCTCACACGGTGGGTAGAAGCAGCACCTACGAAGGACTGTACAATAGCTACAACAGCTAGGTTTCTATGGGAGAATGTTCTTACAAGATATGGATGTCCTTTAAGCTTGACAAGTGATAGGGGTACACACTTTTTGAATGAGACAATCAGGATCCTATTAGATGAGTTTATGGTTGCACACCATAAAACTACACCCTATCATCCTCAGGAAAATGGAACTGTTGAGGCTTTCAACAAGATTTTGAGCCAAATTTGACAAAAAATTGTGATGTTGGAAGAAAGGATTGGGATGAAAAAGTGTCAGCTGTTCTTTGGGCATATAGAACAACTTATAAGAGATTGAACAAAGCCACACCATTTCAGTTGGTGTTTGGCACAGAAGCCATTCTCCCTATAGAATTTATGTTACCTTCTTTGCGCATTATGCATGCTGGAGGTCTAGCTGATGAGCAGGATTTAGAAGAGTGTATTGAGAAGATGATTCAACTGGATGAGTGATGAGCCATAACACGATGGAGTCAGAAGTAGGAAAAGGCCAGGTAGAAGGCATGGCATGACAGAAACATAAGGGATAAGAAGTTTGAGATTGGACAAATGGTACTTCTTTATGACTCTAAGTTCTTGCGCCATCCAGGCAAGCTCAAAGTACATTGGTTGGGGCCGTATGTCATCACTTATATACTTGAATCAGGTGCTTTCCAGTTAGAAGCACTTGATGGAACATGGCTACCCGGTTACTTTAACGGGAGTAGGCTGAAGCCCTACTATAAATAAGTCTTCTTGGTGTTTGTAATAAGGTAGTATTGCCATTTAGAATAGGTTTCCATTTATGTATTTCCTTAATGTATTTCCTTCATTGTCACTATGCTTTGTCAATTTAGTTGTTGTTTTGTGTAATAAGCGCGCTTGCGCGCATGAAGCTAATTACTATATGAAGAATGTTTATGCGCAGAGGACTGCACATACTTTAGTGTGGGGTGGTTGTAGTTATCCAAGTAAAAGACTGTGGGAATTGAAAGGTGAAAGGAATAAGCTGCTATGGGTGTGCTTTAAGTCAAAAGAAGATTGCTTCTCAAAAGTGACCAAGGATGGAGATGAATGAAAGGACAGTATAACATGAGGTAAGTGGAGGCCATGATAACTACCAGGAGAAGGTACAGTGATGAGGTACTCGGGTGCAAGGGCACACGCTGAAGAGAAGTTTGTGACTAGAGGGTAGGGAGGCACACTAGAAGGTTATAGCTAGGGCGCGAAGATGTACCACGTGGAATGAATGAATTTGGTCAATGAATGAGAGGATATTTAGTAGGTGAAGGAGCAATAAATGCATCAAAATTTGAAAAATTATATAAGGATGGGATGCGGATTCATTTTTACCATTGCGACTAAGAGAATTTGAGGAAAGAGCTAAGTGTGAAGAGCCGAGTGATCGGGTTAAGGTGCGAAGGGTGTGAAACCAAGCGTGACAAACAGATCTGTGTGAAAAGAAGCTTGCATCCCCAGTGGTGAAGGGTTTGAGTGAAGCAGGGAGACAGAGAGGAGTTAGGGCACGAAGTTTCCACCTAGGGCATGATTGAATCGAGCTAGGGTTTGATTCACAAGTTGCAGAGTTAAAGAGGAGACATTTGCAAGGTAAAAATGGCACCTAAGAAGGCAGCTACAGCAGGAGCAAAAGGAAAGAAGAAGGTGGTCGTCGAGGAAGAAGAGATGGCACCCAAAAGTGATTTTTCAGAAATGTAATATCCAGAAGGAGTCATCATCAGCCAGGAATGGGATTCACCTATCAGAAAGAGAAAAGTGAGTGAATACAATCATAGGACCACAGAGAACAAGAAGGAGCTCGATTCCCTGCTCACTGCGAGGACGAACAAGCATACGGCAGATGACATGCTGGTTTATGATGATGTAGGTGAGAAGCTTCTGAAGAGAATTGGGGTCTACCAATTATATGAGCTTCCATATTTTGGGAAGTATGAGCCCTTGTATCAGTGGCTCATGAGCAGAGTGCACGAGGACTTCTTCTACTTTGCAGGACGCAGAGTTAGAATCTCATCTGCACTTATCTCATCAGTTACAGGTTTGAAGGCCATAGGAGAGGACATAAAGAATGATCTCATAGATAAAGCCATGATCTTAAAGACCAGACAGGAGTTGGGGTACCTAAAGGGTCTGTGCAGGTATGGATATAGACAAATTGAAGAACTATCCAATTGTGCAAGCAGCAACACACCTTGTTACAAAGTTGAATGATCAGGAGCGTGGTCACAGGTAAATACTATGTGGTTACACGTTGCGCGTAAGATGTCAGAAGGAGAAATCTACAATATTATAGGCTACATTGCAGAACAAATAGTTGAGGAAGTGCACACACAGGAGGGAAGATCAGCTTTGGGGCTGTTCTACTATCACTAGTATTCATGGAAATTGGAGTACCAGATGGGCCGAAGGAAAAGGTATGGGAATACCCCATGGAGAATAAGTCACCAGCTGAAAGGTTTAGCAAGTACCTATGTAAAGGGGCCATGACAGATGATGTCAAGAAAAGGGCGGAGAAATGGTATGATAGGCTCCACGTGGCATTTGGAGAAGAGTGGCGCATCCCAAAGGACCTACCATCAGTAGTAGGGAAACAAGTCCAGTTTGTTGTATATCAGCATTTCTGCATCATGTGCTTCCCAATGAGAGATGGAGTCTGGAGCCCTTGGTGTAAATTTCCTTACGCATTCACTGCAAGGTATTTCCAAGCATCTGTTCACAGATTTACAGACACGTGCCGACTGGTATTCAATGTAGATAAGGTAGACTGTGACTACCATACGTTGAGAAAGAAGCATGTGTATCCTAGAAGAAGTGCCTACACCGAGAGGATCATTTCAGAGGTGTTGAATACTAAGCCAATAAGTCTGGTTGTAGCAGATGTAGGGGCAACATTGGTGTATCTTCAGCTGAAGCCCAAGATGGAGAACAATAAGTATGTAGAGAATGAATTCGCACTCCCAGGGCCACCGAAGGGTAAGCACACAATAGAAAACATACCAGCGCAAAGGCCCACAGAATTTGTTGAAGTAGAGGGTGAAGAGGAGGAGCGTGAAGATAGTGGAGGCTTGGAGCACAGAAGAAAGCAACCATATGACAGAGAAGAGTCACGGTACGTGGCCACTCCACCTCAAGGACAGGATGAAGAGGAAGATACAGAGGTTGAGCAGGGGGAGCATAGATTTAAGAAAGTGTTTAGACGCACAAGGATTCAAAGTGGAACCCCACAAATGGTACGGAAATCACCTCGTCTCTCTCCACACAAGGAGACCGCTGAACCAAAGAAGAGAAGAAAGTTGAAGTTGGATAAAGAAGTGGAGGAATCAGAAGAGAGCGAGCATGCATCTCCTACCCCACTCGAGCAAGAAGATGAGCCACAGAATGAGGAAGAGAAAAAAGATGAAGAGATGAAGGATGGAGAAGAAAAAGAAAAGGAAACCTCCAGATCCACGCATGCGACTGCTCAGGATGTAACGGGACAGGATCCTAACCTTGAAGCTACAATTCCCAAGGGTCCTAGATCAAAGAGGATGAGTGGAGAGCACATTCCACTAGCCATGGGGTATGTAGAGGACATAGGTAAAATTGTCCTGCCCCACTTCCAGAGCATGATAGCACAGAAGGATTTATTTGGCTGGGAGCTAATGGATGAGGATATGGTGACTGTGCGCACTCGAAAGCAACTATCATGGTCAATGCACACCCACATGGATGAGCCTGACTTTGATGTATGTGAAGAGTCATGCATTTCGAGATGGCTGAAGAAGGCACCATAATCTAGACATATGACAGTAAAGCCTACTGTCATGTCAGATGAGCAGGTCAGCAACGCATTGGTGAAGGTTTCTACTGAAGTTGCTAGAAGGAACATGGAAAAAGCTGCAACAATCAGAGCACTGCGTGAGGAGCTAAAGACAAAGGATGCTGAGATAGCACATAACACAAGAGAGGGACTTCACGCAGAAGAAGAATGAAGTATTTATCAGCATCGCAGAGGAGATTGGGGACAATGTCATCAGAGCAAGGCCACACTTGGAGACCAAGGTACCACAGACGTTTCCCTCAGCGATACATTATGTAGGAAATTTGGTGGACCTGGTACTTGAAGATGAACCTCTGTGCATGACAGTGCCAAGGAAGTTAGAGCAAGAGGCAGAATGAGAGAAAGCCTCAGTGATGTGAAAGATTGCATCTTATGAAGGGCTGCTGCAAGTGCTACAAGAAGTATTGAAGAAAGTAGACCAGGCTTTGAATATATGCACAGCTCCAGAGGCACTTATCAATATAAAGACCCTAGAAGAAAATAATGAGGTCCAAAAAGCAATGAAGGATGAGACATTGGGCCACACAGAAATATTGTCAATAGTTAAATAGAAGTGTGAGGCCCTGACAGCAGCACAAGAGCCACATAAGACTCGGCTGGAAGAGCTTGGGAAGCTCATTGCACAGAAGATGGATCTTTTAGAAGGAAGAATGACATCAATGTCCAACGTTGTGTTGGTTCTGTAAGAATGAAAAAGGAGAGATTGCGAGGGATGAGTTGGAATCCATTGCTTGTGGACATTCCAGAAAAAGCAGAACAAGCACTCACTGAATGGCAAGCCTTGGAGGCCAAAATAAAGGAGGAGTATCCAGAGTTGATACTTCAAACTGATACAGAGGAGGCTGCCTCATAGCCTCATAAAACTTCTTTATTTATCTACATTCTTTCATTCTTATTCTTTCCATTCTTCTATTCTTTACTTCAATTTTTGGAGATACCCATTGTCGGGATGACAATGAGATTAGTGTGGGGTAATGTTGATCAGAGAATACTTGTTAGAGATCACACAAGAAGTCTGCGTGGGAGAGAAGGCCAGGATCAAGGGCGTGAAGGGACAGGAAGAGCCCATGCGCGGAGGGAAAGTTCAGCATTCAGGACTTAGCCAATTTTGAGCATGAAGACCTATTTTTAGAAGATGGCATGTGCGGAACACACCAACGATGCAGAGACATGCGCACCACACATTGTCTATCTTTAGAGGATCAGATCAAGCATTTTGCATGGAGATGAGCTAAGAATAGGATTGTCACTTCAGTTAACTGTAAGAGGTCTATAGATAGCACACTTGCATGTGTGGCTATGCCTGTAAACAGTGCGTGGATATTAATAGCATGCGGCCTATTTCTGGAATAGATAAGCGGTGAAGGGAAAGTCCCCACCCTATATATATGATATGAATCATAATAGATACATATAGATAGAAGATACACACAGGGAGAGATGGATGTATGAAGGTATAGAGGTATGCGCATATGATTGGATTACTGTATCAGATCCATGCGCGCATTGGTATAAATTGACATTATTGTAAGGAGCTTCTGTGTTTATTAATAGATGGAAGATATTGGCTGAATCTAAGTGTCATTCCTGTGTGTAATTGAGTAGTGCATGTTATTGATTCAATCATGATTACTGTTTAAGCTTGTTCTTTCATAGATCTGAATGTAGCATGCATGGTAGAATGGTGGATTAGTTATGGATCATATATGTTTCTTCCTTCATCACGCTAACATCCTGCTACAACAACCCTAAAGAGGGACCTGGTACCTTTGCGCGCTTCGGGTGAGCGCTCAGTCTAGGCTGAGTGATGTGCTAGTGCGACTAGGGTGTTATCTGGTAAAGGATATTCATAACGAACATATTCTAGATCATTATCAGAAACATAAGGAGCACCATCAAACAATGTAAGGATAGATGGAATATCACCCTCATGTAGGCTAGAAACACTCTCATCATCACTAGAATATATAAGATTTATGACTTTAGGAAGGTCATCAGTGGGTGGAGGGGAAGGTGGTTGTTCACCATCACTGTCCCAACCAGCTACTTTACTCTCATAACTAGGACCACTATCACCTTTAGTAGTGATAGGGGCACATAGAAATGGCATGTTCTCAATTAGGGCTTTGGAATTTGCAAGGGTATGGAGACAAAGAGTGTTAGGTTTTAGTGTAAAGGGGTCGGGTGATCCTATCTTAAAATACAAGAGGATTGAAATTTTGATCATAATTGTGGACTATATCATCCTTATCAACATATGAAGAAGGAAACACATGGCTTGCATTCACAAAAGTGGTATGGACCTAGTTAGAGGGATGGTAAACACTATGTTTCCACAAGGCATGAATGCAAGTCATAATCACATAAAGAATAGGGAGTACAATCATAAAAACCACACATGCCCTAAGGCAGCCCTAGGGTTTGTAAAATAACAATCCTAATACACTAGGAAGACCTAGATTGGGTGAAGGGATCAATTAAAAACGGGTTAACCAAAATGTATCAACCATAATTAGTTTTAATTAGGTTTTATAAATGATAATACAATAACTAGGCTTATAAATACGCTCATATTTATACGTATAGATCATATATAAGAAACATTTAACACTACAATCATGATGGCTAACTAATACATGCAATTTAGAATGTAAACAAAATGGAAAACAAAAAATAGTTGGTTTAGGAAGTTGTTAGAGTGCGTTGATGATTAATTTGGGTAGGAAGAAAATCTAGAAACTCGTCAAATCAAATGCTATGGATATGGAGGTCTATGTTCATGACCATATAAAAGGGGAATGAATATATGGTATGGTATAGGCCATAGTGTACGATCTTGCACCTATAGGAAACAAAGATCAACAACTAGTATTTCTCATTGTATATTGTTATTTATCTCTCTTTGGTGTCTTCAAATTCACAAAAAACCCTAAATGTTGCACCTAAACCTGTAAAACAATCCCTAGCTATCATGTAATGCACTTAAGTAATTATTAGCTCTAAAAATAAAGATGTAAATGCTTGAGTCAGATTGACCTCAGTGGTCACCTTGTATGTGAGTCATTGAGCACTACACTACATTTCAGGACTCAATGTAGTTCTCCTAGTTCTTTGTGTCGATGTGCATGAAACTAACCCTTGACCTAGTTTGGCCCTTGTATCTTGACACTGATAGCAGGCTATGTTACTTCATCCCAATAGAAACCTTTGTGTGCAGATGAAAAAATCATATTTATGCTTGCTTATGTTGTGTATGTAGTATGAAAATGTGTATCTTGCTTCTTTTACTCAATAGATGGTAGATAAATAGGTGCCTGCTAGATGGTAAATGCTTACATTAGACTTGTATATGATATGAGTTCTTAACTTGAATTTAAAACCTTAATGGTGAGAAAGGATGATCGAGAACATAAGAAAGTTACCATAAAAAGAGTAATAAACTAACTCAGAAGATAACAATTAGAGAAAAATAAAGGGGCCTAGAATCGTACAACTAGGTCAAGACCATATGTATGATCCTGAACCATCTATATGGTTTTGGACCAACACAATATTGGAGAGAACTAAATAATGGCATAAGTAAGGATCCTTATAACTTAGACATAAAATCATGATAAAAGAAATAAAATTTGGCACAATACTAATCAAACCAAGCAATAGAGGATGGAAGAAGAAGGGGTTTTGCCACTAAGATCTAGTTTCAAGGTTCAGAACCCACGTATATGCAAGTATAATTAAAAGATGGTGTAGTAATGTTTGTGTGCTGATTTTTTTATGTCTACAAGTCCAACCATTGCTTCACCTTCTTCACCTTGCATATTTCTTGGGGACCCAAGAATTAAGGATTACACCACATGGCACAATCCTGAAATTTAGCTTCTCAACCTTTTATTAGCCATGTGACAATTTATTGGGTCCTCTATACTTTTCCACTTTTTGGATTTCACGTTGTCATGGTTGGTCCATGTAGTACTTTCTAATTTTTTTGGGCCTCTTGGTGATTCATCTTAGCTAATTTTATCTTTGTTTTCACTCAACCTGAGAACATGAGTTGCAATGATTACACCACATGGTGCAATCCCCACAACTCTCAACACATGCCTAAACCTCAACTTACTTAAATAGTTACTCACTTTATGATTCTACTAAAAATGGTTAAGTGTGTGGAGCCTTTACTCCACTTCCTTTCAATTTAAACTTGGTCACTCTTATTTTCCTTGTGAATTTGGGATAAATCCTCAAGTGTAAAACAAAATGTGACCACAATTTTTGAATGCGAGCAAGGTTAATGTGAGTGTAAATTCCACCCAAACAACACAAACTTTTCCCATAGATCCCCCTTAATTATAAGGTGATGAAAACACCTCAATGTTGGTTGTATATGCAAATGAAAGATCAAACCCATATAAGGCTAACTATATAGGTTGTTAGAGATCTCTTTAATCCAGAACAAACTAATATACGGTTATGAAGATGTGGAGGCACTTGAAACCTAACTACAAGAGAATGGAAAATCTTGGAAGCATCTAAATGGTAATGCACATATTGCTAGAATCTCTACATACTTTAAAACACTCAAAAAGAGATGTGAAAGCTTTTGAAAGCATGAGAAAATAGGTCAAATGTTGATCTAGTTGCTCAAAATAAGTAGGGGATTATTTTGACAATAATACCCATGTTGGATAAGTTTGATAATCTACATTGGATCACATAGAAGCATAGAATGGTGGCTACCATTGGGAACTTGTACCTATAAAAGGGGTTGTGTATCGTAGATACCATGGTGCATATACAAAGCAATACACAACACACAACAAACGAGAATAACAATATCACATGTATAAAGTTGAAAATAATATCATAGAGATAGTCAAGTAAGCTAATATGAGATATTTCATATAAAATAGTCACACGAAGGCATAAAGCTGCAAACATAGGACACCCATGGTGTCATAGGAAAACTACAATAGAGGGCATGTTATGTCATATACAATTAAACAAATGCATACACAAAATAGATGCATAGAGCCACAAACATAAAACACCCATAGTTTCACAAGATAATCAAGGCATTGGGACACATACAAGAAAGCAATCAAGCAAGAAAATATCAAGTAGTCAAATAAGCAAGTAGTCAAGTAGTTAAGTGATGAATAGTAAACCAATCAAGTAGTCAAGTAAGCAATTAGTCCACATAAGAAAGTAATGAAAATAATGTAACAAGAAAGTGTAGTAACCATATATAGAAAGATAGGTTAGCACTACATAAGACACATGTGTTTATAACCTACTAGCACAAAAGATAACATATACACATTATATGCAATCAATTGTAATGAAGAAGTGTAAAGTAACTGAAATGAAAAAAAATACCTATAGGGTGTAGTATATGCCCTCAAAGATTAGTGTTAGTGGGAAGTGTTTTCTAAAATAACCCCCTGGGCTATTTTAGGCAACCCACATCTTCATTTCTGGACTTGGGTGAATTTACAGATGTTTTGGGTTTGAGAAGTTCATTTTTGAGTGTGTTTGATTTTTGGCCTCTTCGTGCATCTCCATATTCCATATTCATTATTTTTCACCCCAGATTAATTGAGAAATCTAAAAATTCCTAAGTGTCCTTTTCCCCTTGTATTTCAGATTTCGGGTTTCAAATAGCAATTTCCATGTAAATTGGGACTTGAAACCCGAACCTCGAAACTCAACTGAAAACATGAATTTCAGATTTCATAACCTGATTTACAATTTGCATGTAAATTGTAGTCACAAAATCATGCACTTTAGACATTTATTTATCTTGGTCTCATACTACTATTTAGAAGGTTCTTGAGTGAAGAAAGTACTAATTAACCCCATCTTTTGTCCATCTTATTTTACTTTTATTTCATCATTCCCGCACATTTTTATCTACATGCCCAGACTGTTTTAGAACTTTCCGGTCATTTTAGCCTCGGTTGGGGCACCTAGGGTAGTACTAGGGGTGCCCATGGGCACCTCGCTTCCACCTGGGGTGCCCTGATCCTTTTTCTACTTTCCCGCCACTTTTTAGGCTCTTTCTAACCATTTCACATCCTTATCTTTTTCCTGATCAAGAGAACCCTATACATATAAAGTTATGAGACCATAATGAGGTACTTAGCATCATCTACTACTATCACTCATCTAGAGTTGGATCCATCTATTGCATTTTCATCCACATAGCTCCGTTATCAAGGCACAAACTAGGAAGTTTGCATCATACTTCCTAGGGAGAAGATTCTATTCTATTTCATGCACACATGTTATTACATTTTCTACATTTAGTTATTGCTCGCTATTTCACATAGTGCGACCGACACAAGAGCACCTAGGGCACGACATGCACGCACACGCACACACACACACACACACAACTACATTGGGTTCTGAAATGTAGTGTAGCGCTCAGATTAGTAAGCCCACTGTTATGGCAGTTGAGGTCAGTCTGAACCATTCATTCTGCATCTTTATTTTTAGGGTTTTGATACTCCTTGTCTTCTTACAGGTCTCTACATCAGCTTAGGATTATTGGCGACATACTGCATGGGGCAGCGAACTTGATACGGACACATAGTGAGGGTTTCAGACCACCTTCTTGACCCTGTGAGAACCAGTTCCTAAGATTTTTCACAGATTAGGGCACCTATATTGCGTACCAAAGCACCTGTGGGCACCCCAGTCCTATTCCAGGCACCCCAGTCCACTCAGATCCTCCATATCCAGCCTTTACAGAACCTCTGCATAGTCATTCCTACTTTTTTTTCTCTAGTTATCTCTACAACACATATGTAATCAACCGAGTTCTTTCCTCACCTCCTTCTTGCATGTTAGGATTTTACTTTATTAATTTTATCATTTAGTAATTTCCTATATTACTTTATTACATTTATTTACAACGTTTATGTCCTCCTAGATTAGATTAACTACCCCCACATTAATCAATTTTAGTTAATCATTTTGGTGAACCCAACTCAACCTACACACTCCTATACTCCCCATTGTCCTTAGGCTTCCTTCATCATGGCAATCTCCATTCATGACTTTCTACTTCTCCACCATTGCAAATTATGAGCTAAAATCATTAATCTTTTACTCACTACTCGTATTCCTGACAACATTCATCCAAATATAGTCTATAATACCTTTACAGATGCATTCTCTCAACATATTACTTTCCCATCCGCTCCTCATAATGATTATGCTACTTTTGACAATGATCTGCATCTACATATTATCTCTCACATTCATAATTTTGTTGTTAAGAGAACTTTGATTGACAACGGATTTGAGCTTAATTTGTGTCCCATGTCATTTCTTGAAGTTTTAGATCTCACTTACTCGTGACATTAGTCACTCTAGTGTTTCACTACGTGCTTATGATGGTTCCACCCATCCATGTTTCATTCATGTAACATTACCCATCACTGTTGGTTCTAAGACTGTCCACATGGTCTTTTTTGTCATTGATTTCCCAGTTTCCTATAATTGTCTACTTGGTCAACCATGCCTTCATGCCATGCACATTGTCACGTCTATTATCCAGTAAGTATGTTAAGTTATTACATGAGGGCATGGTGTATACCATTTTTCACGACCGTGATCCATTTCAGTATTATGACTAGACTCCAAGCACTAGTCTTCCTATTCCATGCATACATACTACAAATGACCCCCAACCTATGAATGAACCGCAACATTTACCACCACTTGATGGTACTATTTGGTGATAGATATTGTTTCTTCTATGTCACCTGCTACTACTACTGCTATGATTCCTTATCAGGGGCCTATCCAGTCTATGGATGTTAATCTATCACATCCCCCTCCACATACATTCCCCTACTTTAGCATGCCCACCATTCACTTGCACAATTTTAATTCATAACTCATATTGGGAACATATTCCATTCGATCCTACATGCGATGCCATTATATGTTCCCATGATGGTCTAGCTCGTCTTGGTTTTAACTTTTGAGGACCTCCATCCTTCTACTCATGCCCCTCATCTATACTATGGTTTTTTCAATATAACTGTCACTTATGGTTTGCGTGTTTTTCATCTTCTAGTCCATTTATCATGTACCCCTCATTCTTCTCCACTCACATTATAGGAATCTTGGCCTACTTATATTGGAGGCACATTAGATCCTATTCATACCAACATTTCATTTCCTATGCCTTTCGGTCACGTTTTCATCTGCAATAGTTCTTTTCTTGGCTATTCACAAATTCTCACTCAGTAGTATGCACATTGGTTGCCCACATCCTCCATTCACCAATGAGGAATATCCTATGGGCATGCACAACCTACACTTTGAGGTTCCATTACATGATCAACCAAACACTATTGCTTATCAGTTCACCAACACTTATCCATTTGAATTTGACCCAGAAGATGACAATCTCCTTGATGATTTTACATGATTTCTTTATGCATACACTTTGGGGGTATAGTGCTTAACACATACCCCCCTCACTCCTATAATTTTCACATTTATCTACATTTTCATATATACACTTTCATCATATGTGTTATCATTGATACCTGATGATGCACTCTTGTGCTTTGGTTCACACTTGACTGTTGAGGGATTACTCTTACACTAAACCCCACACACTACACTATAGGCATTACACATTTGCATCCATCACACACTACATATATATCATAAAATCTATAGTCTACAACCTTTTGACATTTATGCATTCATACATCACACATTTTTACTAGTTTTCCAATCTTTCTATCATCTACGCGTTTAGGATCATACGTTATTCCTTTTACACACTACATACATTGTTACCCTAACTACGCCTAGTCACATCATACATTGCACATTTATACATCACCTATATTCTACATCCTATGCTATTTTACATCACATATGATTCTAGCTTTACATTCCATCCTACATACTACACTACTCATTTACTTACACATGTCACATGACACATTATACACGCTTTGTGTTTTTACATATTCTATTCACCACATGGTCGTTTCATCATTACACCTACTACATTGTTCTCCACGTGCTACACTCACCACCTTATGACGCACTTTAGTTCCTTAGATCCATACTCGACTTACTGAGGGTTTACAAATCAAATGGACCTTACATTCACAATGCGACATTTCATCCTACAACATTCCTAGGCTAGTGACCTACGCTCTAGGATACATCGTCACTCACTATTTTTCTATCTTGTAGTGGTATACGCTTTAGGCTAAATCACCACCCCTATTATATCATCTTGTAGTGGTATACACTCTAGGTTACATCACCACTCTTTACCATTCAACATATAGTGATGTACGCTTAGTTTTAAATCATCACTCATCCTAGTAATTTCTTTATATAGTGATATACACTTATTGCTAAATCATCACTCGTCTATTCATTTTATAGTGATATATGCTTAGGGATAAATCATCACTCATCCATTCATTTTATAGTGATATATGCTTAGGGATAAACCATCACTCATCCTTTCATCATGTAGTGATATATGCTTAGGCTAAATCATCACTCCTTCATTCATCCATTCATGATATACACTTCGGCTATAGGTTTCACGCTCATCCTTTCTATATGTCGGATTTCATCACCACTACATACACACTCATCACAGCGTGTTAGACACAATAAACACTACTCGACCATTTCCCGATGACACACTCTCGTTTACAGTTCATTCTTGACTGCTGAGAGGGCAAAAAAAAGAACCTCATTACATACACTTCCATCCACTCAGGGGGCACGCGGCTCCTATCATTCCATCTTACATTCCATTCCATCCATCCACTACATAATGCATTGTCTTAGGGGCATTTACTCTTGTTTACTAGTGTTTTACATGATCACTTTATGACACATGTTAGATTGATGTCTTATATGTCATTATCTATACCATCCACACATGTGCATTCACACCTTTGTTTAGTGTGATCGTAGATACATGAATCCTACACATGGCATGGATGCTTGCCTTCTACCCTTACTATATTGGTCATTGGGGGCATCCACATTCATCTCATTCAGGTGTTATTGTTTCATTTTTGTACTTAACATCTTGCATTACTTCATCATACATGCTTTTGACATATTGTTTATTTCTCTAACATACTAACGGGTGTTCCATGTGCAACACTTGTTTTGAAAGATTATATGCTTCTATGAATACTTGTTTGTCCATTTGTATTTATCTTCCATTATTTTCCATTATCTGTGGGCTTTGCCTTATGTTTTTGTGCACACTTGCTTTTTGTTTGCAGCCATGATGGCCTTGTGTGTCTTGCGACATCGTGAGTGATGTCCCATGTTTACATCTCGCTTTGTGTAGCTTACTTGCTTTCTTGCATGTTTTCCTTTACTACATTATCTGCATAGATTACACATGTTGTCTATATGCATGCATTGTTTTTTACACTTGTCTTTGGCTAGCCTTCTTGTTTTTGTGTGCCTTGGTTTCTACCAAGACACTTTCCAGGGTACACAGTTTAGAATGTGGTTGGTCCTCTTTTGGGGCCGCATTCTCCTATCAGTGATATCACATGTGCCCCCAAAGAGGGGGGGCATCATTTGGGGGTTTTTACATACTAACACAGAGATTCTACACTGACACAGTTCATTTTTCTACAACGAGTGGGTTCAGATCAGTGTACAAACCCCATACATAGCAGAATTTATAGGACATGGTGTCCTTAGCATTTTTGGGAAGTAGTTACAAGATTGGGGGTTACAGTGGGTGTGCCTCTCTACACTACTTCGGCCAGTGGCATCAGATCAGCCAAAAAACTAATACGCTACACATATCTCTCCACACACATTTCAGCAAAAGTGGTTAAAGCTTGGAGGACATAGAGAGCATTTCCTCCCTACTCTTCTTCAACCAGGGTGGTGTGAGATCGCCCAAAAAACTCACAGTACAGGATATCCTTATACACCCTTTATCTCGACATGGATCAGGTGCACATGTTCCATTTACATGTTTTCATTTCACATATTTTACATTTGTGTACTTTACATATACATGTTTATTTCACATAGTGCTTTTACTTACATACATATTTGACTACTTGATTGTTTTCTCCTTCTAGGTCCAGTCATATGAGAAACAAGCAGTCAAATTGGGGGCAATAATAACAACAACATTTTGTGACAACACTTGCTTTAGTAACCATGTAGGTACACTACACATTGCAATGACCACACATGTGTTCCATCCTAGGTTCACTCTCATCACTTTTTATTTACGCAATTTTCATCTTTAGTTCCGCGTTCCGCCATCTTCGTTTTTTCATTCCATGCTTTTGTCTAGTCCTTCGGCGTGTTTCTACTACACTCTTCATGGACATCAATTACACATTTCTATCTACTTTATGTTACTAAGCTTTCAACTCAACAACATAAAGCGGGGGAAAAATGTAGTCACAAAATCATGCACTTTAGACATTTATTTATCACGGTCTCATACTACTATTTAGAAGGTTTTTGAGTGAAGAAAGTACTAATTAACCCCATCTTTTGACCATCTAATTTTACTTTTATTTCGTCATTCCCACACATTTTTATCTACATGCCTAGTCTGTTACGGTACTTTCTCATCATTTTAGCCTTAGTTGGGGTGCCCAGGGTAGTACTAGGGCGCTCATGGGCACCCCAGTCCCACTTGGGGCACCTCGATTCTTTTTCTACTTTCTTGCCACTTTTTGGACTCTTTCTAGCCATTTCCCATCCTTATCTTTTTCCTAGTCAGCCATGTCAGGGTTAATTATTAAATTAGATCAAAAGAACCCTATAAATATAAAGTTATGAGACCATAATGAGGAAGCTAGCATCATCTACTATTATCACTCATCTAGAGTTGCATCCATCTGATTACATTTGCATCTACATAGCTTCATCATCAAGGCACAAGCTAGGAAGTCTACATCACACTTTATAGGGGGAGGATTCTATTCTATTCCATGCATGCATGCTATTACATTTTCTACATCTATTTATTGCTTGATATTTCACATAATACGACTGGTACAAGAGTACTTAGGGCACGACATGCACACACACACCATAACTACATTTGGGTCTGAAATGTAGTGCAACGTTCAGATTAGTAAGCCCACTATTGTGGCAACTGAGGTCAGTCTAACCCATTCATTCTACATCTTTATTATTTAAGGTTTTGATACTCCTTCTTGTCTTCATGCATGTCTCTACATCAGCTTGGATTATTGGCGACATACTATGCGAGGCAGATAAAACCTAATGTGACACACAACGAGGGTTTCAGACCACCTTCTGAACCTGTGAGAACTAGTTCCTAAGATTTTTCAAAGATTAGGGCATCCAAATTATATATTAGAGCACCCATGGGTGCCCCAGTCCTGTTTCAGGCGCCACAGTCGACTCAGATCCTTTAGATCCAGCCTTTATGGGACCTCTGCATAGCCATTCCTGCTTATATTTTCTCCAGTGATCTCTGCAACACTTTGCAATATACATCTATAATCAGCTGAGTTCTTTCCTCACCTCCTTCTTGCATGTTAGGGTTTTACTTTATTAATTTTATCATTTAGTAATTTTTTATATTAATTTATTACATTAATTTATAGATTTTATGTCTTCCTAGATTAGATTAAATACCCCCACATTAATCTATTTTAGTTAATCATAAATTGTAAGTCGAGTTCTGAAACCCAAAATACAAAGGAATAGTGCATTTCAGGTTTCAGGTTCTGAATTGTAGCTTACATGCAAACTGCAACTTGGATCCTGAAACCTGAAGTTTGACAATCTATAGTGTTTTGGATTTCTCTTACATCAGAGCATCGCAACTCAAATGCATGGAAATTACATCCCGAAACCTGAAACCCAAAAAACTGCAAAAGGGTGGTCGACTTCCACCTGAGACTAAGTTGGAATTTTAGAGGTGCATCACAGGTCACGAGTTTCGACCTTTTTTTTTCAGAGGTCAATGGGTAAAAAGTAAGGTCAAAATTCTGACAATCTATATCATTTCAGGTTTTCAGAACTCTTCAACGTCGGAACATGGCCACTCAAACACGTGTATTTTTTCCATTTGTTTTCCGATCTCTGAAACCTAATTTCCTTTGTTTTTGGTTTTGGAAGGTGTTTTATAGGTTTGAAGTTCTAACAGAGACATGATTTAACAGCTCAACCACTTGCATTTATTCATATATGGCACTCAAGACCTTCAAATGACCATAACTTTCTCCCAGAAGCTCTGATTTTCACAAAATTGGACTTTTGGAAAGCTCTCAACTTCCTCTATACCACAAAAATTGGATTTCTTATTTTTAATGAAGTTAAGTACTTAAAAAATGGAAAATACAATCCACCATTTAGAGGAATAGTTTCAGGTAGTTCAACCACCAAAAATAAGGAGGTATGGTGTTTTGGCTTCTCCAACAAGCAAAGTGACATGGGGGAATGGGTTTAGCAGAGTGACAATGATTGTTTTCAAGAATTCAATGCACTTTGTTGGTGGTTAAAGGTGGAGATCCGAATTCCCTCTCCCTTTCCCTTCCTTTCTCTCTCCCACTTCCATATATTGTAAAAAGAGGCCCATTGGTAAGTGTTGAACATTCTCCATTCGGCCCCTCTCCTTCTCTATAGGTTATTGCAGGTGTTGTGGGTAAAAACCCCTTTCATTTTGAGCACTTGAAAAGAGATTCATGCCTCTCTCCTTGATTTTAATGAACTATGTCATCTATTGAAGTAATAACATTAAGCTCTATGGTTATTTTGCAACCCTCTTCTTGTCTTCTATTGCATTATCTGACCTCTGCATTGCATTTTAAGGTATTTCATGTTTTTCAATGATCTTTTGCAAGCTCTGAATGATTGTGCTTAATGGCAATGATAGTGTAAATTGTGTTTATAAACTTTGGTGTCTCAATACCATCTCTATCTCCATTTTCCTTCATTTTAATCCTTTGGAAAATGTCCAAATCACCCTTCTCTTGGTGTTATCACCTCCTTAGTGTAGGACCTCTTCATTTTTATACATTTTCTTCTCTCCCTGGTCCCTTGGAATCAGAGAATAGAATTAGATAAGTGTATTTCCAGCATTAGGAGTAGCTATAGCATTAGTTTAAGAAGAGGAACCAACCTTCTCTAGAGAATTATCTCAAATTGCAAGGTCCCACACCTTGAGATAATTCCATGTTACTCAATTACACTGATAACTCATGCACACACACATGAAAAATCATAGGGTGTTGTAATTTGGTGATGATATGAAGGGACTAAGCCAAAATATGTAATCATTTATCAATTTATTTGTTTTTTGCATTGATATCAATATACCTCGTAAATGCATGTGTAAAGAGTATATAGAAAAGTGTGTATCTGTAAAACCAATATGACAAACAATATATATAAAGTATTAAGTCAGCCAATCAAATCATGAACATGTCTTGATTTCATATTTTTTGTAAATATGTGGATGGTGTTTGTATAATGTGATTATTTTAAGTGTTGTTGTCATTTGTAAATAGTTATGTACTTAAAAGGGGGTAGCACAAGAGCTTTGAAGAGGAGCCTCATTAAGATATGGGATAAATCCATAAGTTGAAGGAGGCATAAGCCTCAAATATTTCATAGTAGAATAAGGATATTCCCATATAAACTATAAAGGAGTTGTAGCATGTGTGAAAGAAAACTGGAGAGGGATGGACACATTAGAAGTAGTATGAGTAGAAGACTCTGGATTGAGATTCATGATTAAAGCATTGTGGTTATGCATAACACTCATTGTGATTGAATTAGTATGATATTATTATTATTGACTTATACATAACATGTGATGATTATGGATAACATCAAAATTATTAGTGAAAAAATGCAAGCATCACCTTCATCATAGTGCATGGGAGCATGTTCAGTGCGAGTAAACTTATTCTCAAGAAATAAGGAAGGGAGATTCTCATATGCCCCTAAGTATCTAAGAAAGGATTCTTTGTTAATGACTATCATGTGACTATTGATAGATGACATGATTAAGTCCAACGATGTGTTGTGATGGATAACCGATTATAGGACACAATATCACTTTAGAATTTGAAGATGCACTTTTGTTAATGATTTGGTCGTATGGTATATGGATTTCTTATTAGAATATTAGGTGTAATCATTGGTTGCATGTAATATTAAGCACACTCCATAACTTGATGTTTACTGGTAAGATATTGAGAATAACATAATGCTTATATCGAAATATTATCCTATGTAAGTATATCATATTGTGGTAATTCTTTATTGAGAAACCCTTTCTTGGAAATAGTATCGTTTATGTACTATGCAAGGACTTGTTTTCCTTTTTTATTAGCCTTTTTAATAGGAGATGATTGTATTAATTTACCCTTAGAATTATGAAATTGTTATGTTCCAATTCCCGTAGAGATAATACCAAAATAATCATCATTCATAGGATATAAATTTAATGTGTGCAAATGCTCATCAGACATATCAAACTTTTCATCATAATTTTCGTTACACCGAGAGGTGTTCCTACAGCGGTAGGCAAGGAGTGTAACGATGTGCGCTGATTTAAAAAAACTTTTTATTTGTTGACTAATATTTAATGGTTAAAATAATTTATTTTTTAATGTCGACTCAATATTTAATAAATAAAATAAACATATAATTATGTACTTATACATGGAAATGTAAGTTATTATAAAGTGTGAAAGATAACAAGAATCGGTAAATAACCGTGGGGATATTACTGCTGGAAGTAAATTCAAGATAGTTGATCTATATTATTTTTAGTTTTTAATTTTTCACTTTTAGATGTATTTTTTACTTTTACATTTAAGTAACTATATTTTATTTTTAGTGTGTATAAGTGAATCTATATTATTTTTAGTTTTTAAATATACTTTTACTTTTAGATTAGTTTTAATTTAGTTTTTTATTTTAAATGTATTTTATTTTATGTTAGTTTTATTTTAGTTTTTACTTTTAGATGTGTTTTATAAATAAAACATATAAATAAATATTTTATATTTGTAATTAAAATTTAACTAGCATAGATATCTTAAATACATCTATGTAAAAGACACCGAGAGATATCAATCTCGAAGTGCCTATCTAACTTATGTGAGAATACCAATATAGGCACCTCAAGATTGATATCTTTTGGCATCTTTTAGATAGATGTATTTAAGATATCTATGCTAGTAGTAATTAATATCAAAGTCATTTCATTTCTTAGAATTGACTAGTAATGGTAAATTGGTATTATCTTTGAAATCCTTCTCCATGTTGCTCTCATTTGGTGCCTATGTACACCCTAATTATGTTGTAGCACTATGTAGTGCCTCTTGCTCAATATGTTGCTCAGATTGTTTCTTATGCAACATGTCTTGTGCAATTTTCTCTTATCTGACGCATATCACTTATGTTTTTTTTTTTCGTAATAACATGGGGTAAATCTTGTACTGAGATTGAATCTTCCAAAGGAGATGTTTCGTTCTTATCCTCTTTGTGAGTAGATGATTCTTATAATACAAAGGAAGTCATATTTTTAGTATCACATTATGTTTGTCTGATATAGTTGTAACTTTAGGTAATTGTTGTCCAAAATTACACCATGTGCAATGTTGAACAATCAGGCACTTTTTGCTCAGAAAAGTCATGGAACAAGTTAGTCTTCCGTAGGAAATGTTATGTGGGTTCTTCTAACCCACGAAACAACAAAATTAGAGCTTTATACTTAGGTAGATTTTGATTGAGTTAGTGCTTCGCGGAGGTTGAAGTTGGATGTTAGACCTTCGTAGAATTAAGGAAGTTAACCCTCTGTAGACATCAAAATTAGTCTTTTATGGGGCACCACATGAAAGAAGCAGGTGAGTTTGAATATGGTTAAGGTTGGAAGCCATATAACAAAGAACTTAGTGTTTCACAGACTTCAAAGACATGTGGTATTCCACAGAGTTGGAGAATCCACTGGGCTTCAAAAGTCCCCATGAGAAAAAAATTGTGAAGAGACAAATTAGATTATTGTGGCATATAAAGATGATAGATTGGATGTGGAATACACGAAACAAAGGAATACACTTGTGGGTGAAAAAGCCATAATGTAGGGAAAGAAGAGCTCTATGCCATAGCAGGAGCATTAAATGGCCAAGCGCAAGAAATTTGAAAAGGTGCAGGGTGTGAGGAATTACTATTAGAAAGGGGTAGCCACAGACCAAGCAAAAACATCACAAGTCCACGAGACATAAAAAATTCACTCTTGTTTTGAACCAAACGCTCAACTACTCCACCTACCTGAATTTAATTTTAGCGGCATCGTCCTCCTACACTCATAATTTGATGGCGTGCACTTGGGGAAATGTTTAGTACCCATAACTGACCTGTAAGTGGTCCTTGGTGGTGGAAGGTGGTTGAGTTTATTGATCACTGGAAGTGATTGGCATTTTCTCCCTCTCTTTCTCTCAAATTCTATAAATGTAAGTGTGTTGGCACATGATACAAGTTATTTTATGTTGAATTAGTAACTCCTCCTTATGAGCTTACAAAACTCTTACTCACAGCCTCTGTAACTTGCATATGGATATCTCTTGCCTAGGCTTTGTGTTTGTAAATGGTTAAGCGTTGATATTAATGTAAACATGACTTTATCTCTTTGAATGCTTTATGTTTAATGTGGACACATCTATCCTCTTTTGCCCCTTATCTATTTTCCATTTTATTTCCTTCATATCTATGTGCATCTCTTAAATTTGCAAGTGTGTGTTCACACATGTGTCCTTTAAATCCAAAATGAATCCATTTTCTAGTTTGGTGCATCACCTCCCTTTTATTTCAGCTTTCTCCCTCTCTCACCTATCTCCTTGAAGTTTCGTAGTTTAGGATTAGATAGGTTAGAGTAGAAGCTGGTTAGAGTAGTTGTGACAAACTGGGGTGAGAGGAACCAACTCTCTCATTTGAGGTTTGATCTTGATTCCCCCCCCCCACACTTTCGATACCATTCATATTTTTCATTGAAATGTTGATTTCTTCATTCAATAGGAGTGTGAATTTCAGCAACAACAGTAACCATTTAGACTGAGAGACATTATATGATTGCATAAGAGATATATTAAAATAATGAGTATCAAAGGAAATAAACCCTTACACTCAAGTTGTTGGATTGTTTGTTGTAGATCACAATAAATAATTTTCATGATGCATGTTAATTCCAAGATAATTGTAAAATGGTTTTCCTTGATTTTATCAAGCATGTAGAGGGGATAATAGTGATTAGGCAGTAAACTGATCAATCGCTTATCGAGTAGCTCATATAAAATGTCATGTTGTCTAGTATTATTTTCAAAACAAAGACATGATTTTTGATGTGGTTGACCTATTATTTGAGATTGATTTCTTGGAATATACAATATTACCTTTATGTATGATTTTCAATTTACTTGAATGAGCACATGAATCATTTATATCTTTTGTATCGTGTTGTTTTCGTTTAGCCTCATATCTAGATTGATCATGATGCGTAGAGACATAATTGACATGGTAATTTGGGGGATCCTTTAGATGTGTTATCTCATCCTTAAGAGATTTGATCTTAATTCTCATAACTTGAAATTTTGATTAAAAATAACATTGTAATGTTTGAATAAACTCTAAGATAACTTTATATATGAGAAATGTTATGGCCATCAATAGTGGTCATAGGAGAATTACAAGTGGATACTCCGTTATTTCTTTGAATATAATCAACTTGATTAGAATCGTTTGTAGCATCATTATCATAAACATATTCAGTTGTGACAATTTTAGGTCTTAGTGGCATGTTTTGAAAATTAGGATCCCAATCATCAAGACAATCATCTATATTTAAAAAAAATGTTATCATAAAAACATGACATATAGGTATGTGAACAAGAGAAATAAACCACAAAGTAATCCATATAAATGCAAAGTATAATTGATGAGGCACTAAATGTAAGACAAACAACGAAGAGACCAAAAAGGATGGGCCCTGAAAAGTAATATTTAGCACAAAAAAATGATTGTCAAATAAATTATGGATTCTACAAATATAAGATAAATTTTATGAAACAAAGAGAGGTGTATTAAGATCTAAATATTGTGAACAAAAACCTCCATAGGATTTTTCAAAATGAGTGTGTATTTCTAAATATTAGGCCTTTATTACTAAAAATAGTAATTTTGAATTTCCAAAAACCATGTTAAAAATTATATGAATTAAATTAGGTTCTTGTTTAATTTATTAAAATAAAGAAAAACCTACAATAGATTTGAAAATAGATTCATTAATTCTTAAATATGCAAAGAGAGGTGTTTTGACCAACAAGATAGAAAACAGCTCTAAGAAGAGGACCAACCATGAGACCTTAAGGGAAAATTGGAAAAGAAGTCTTAGGTCATGCAATAGAATGAAATTAAAATTAAAACTAAATACAAACCCTATAAGATTGATAGATCTAAAACCAAAGAGGAAGGATAAACCCTAAAGCAACTAGGGTTGATAGATTTGATCACGAATTAGGTTCACCACTTTTTTATACCCCATGTATATTTGTGTGTAAATGTTATATGCACAATAATATATAAGATGTAAGGGTTATTCTAAATTAATTAATTTATACTTAACCATGCATAGTCAAAAAATTATATTAATACTTGTAACAATGATAAGCGATAGAATGATAGTTCAAATACACAAAAGGAGATGAAGACTCAGTTATATAGAGTGGACCATATGAGATCTAGATGTGTAAATAAGAGAAATAGGCTTTTATGAGACTGAAGATGTTACGTTTCTAATATTGGAACTGGAAAATTCCTGAGTGTAGGATTGTATAACTATTGTATGGTATTGCCCTAACTTTATATGTTCCTAACTAGTTTTGTATAGTCTTGGACCCTTTTGTAGTTAACTTTTGTAATTTTCTATATGCTTCGCTTTCCTAGAAATGTGCTTCATTGTATGTCACTCTTATTTACACAGCCTGTAACAACTTGCAATAAAGTGGAAACCCTGGATGCTTGTAATACCCTTCAACAAGGCATTAGATAAAAAAAGGAGAAATCATGTGTGGGGTGAGACTAGACTACCATTAGTGGCTATCTCATGTTGAACCAATCCAAGTGGTGCACTACATCCCCTCAAGAATGATCAAGCCGTGTGTAGTTCTCTTAGGTGCAAGTGCAAGTGCGAGTGTGATCTAAGCCAATCCCATATGATTGTTCTTGTGTATCTTGACACAAAGATAGTGGAATAACTATAGATTAAATAGTGTATCCAATGTGGTAGTAGTGTGATGTAGTGTGCTTTAACTGCTAGAATAAACCCTTTGTCCCTTAAGGACCTTTGCCAATGCTTGGGGGGACTTTTTTTCTTGTTAAGACATGGACTCTAGGAATTTTACATGCTTGGAAATGGATGAAGAAAGACTCTTTGACCTAGTTGAGTGCTTCATATTTGTAGTAGTGGAAGCTTTAAAGAATGTGCAACTAGTTTAGAAAGATCTAGGAGAGCCTTGAGTGTTTTTGGATTGATATTTGTAATAAGATCTTATGAAATCGTTAAG
This sequence comes from Taxus chinensis, assembly GCA_019776745.2. Classification (NCBI taxonomy): domain Eukaryota; kingdom Viridiplantae; phylum Streptophyta; class Pinopsida; order Cupressales; family Taxaceae; genus Taxus; species Taxus chinensis. Next base: position 639,134,465 of record CM034150.1, on the reverse strand, counting down.
TGAGTAATAAAGTGTTATTGAATTGTTTAGCCTTCTGAAGGTGAAATAATATGATAAGGTCAACCTCGGGAAGATGAAACAACACACTTAACATATTCAATTTGAAATCAAAGTCAAAATATGCAAAGGGGAAGGACCGTACAAGTCGGCCAAGGACATACATCTTATCTCGACCAAACTATACAATTTTAGACAAACAACTTGTAATATGAAACCAAAATTTATAGAATGATGCACAAAGATGATTTATTACTTTTACTAATTGATAATTCTTGAGTTTTTTTATAGAGGAAAGTGTGAAGATGAGCAAGTGAAGAAGGAGCTATGGATATGTATTAATTGGAATTAGAATGTGAGCATTTGTCTTAATAAGAGAGCATAGCCAAACTTGTCATTGTCAAAGGATAAGTTACCAAGTTTGAGTGTTTTGCCCCCAATTTAAGTATCTAATTACAAATTACATGCTTGAAGGAAAAAACACACCTAAGTGTGTACACACACGTTGTCTTCACTCAATAGTTTCTTCTGATGTATTGGTGTTAGAACGCTCGATGGTGAAACCTACAACATGAAGTGTATTCAACATCTATGATAGAAATTGAACTATAACTTGAAATGTAGATATAACTTATAACTAAATTGTAAAATTGAACTTAAACAAAATAAAGTAAAGGATATGCAAGACATGGAAGGAATACATGTGTTTGTTTTGTGGAGGGAGAAGCTCATGTTCATGTTGTACTTAGGAGATTTGGAGTTTTTGCTAAAATGTTCAAGGATTGGGGGTGATCGGTCCCTAATTGTGTAGAAGGAGAAACTAGAGTGTTGAGAATATGTAACCCAACACCAAAGAGGAGAGAGAGGAACTAAAGTACCCCATTTTAAAAAGAAGTATGTGTATCCTGATTTTTAGCAACCTCAATATCTTCCCCTAAAAAATTGAAAGAGGGGAGGAAGGCATACCTATGAAGAATATAATTGTTTCAATACATTCCTTAACCCCATAAACCACACCATTGTAGACATACCTAGGCCTAATTTTATAAGCAAACCACACCATTAAAAAGGAATGGATGCATTGTGCCCCCACTATTATTTTATAATAAATACTAAGTATATAATTTTTGAAATAATGTAGAGAAGAAGAAGGCTCATGCCCCCAAACCATGTTCTTGTAACTTTGTTAGAGTAGCGTAAAGGAGAAGGAATGAAGAACTCATACTCCCTGTATGACGCTTTGTACCATGTAATCTATATCTAAAATTGCACTATAAACCTTACAATAATTGTAGGGTTACGAAACTATTGTAAAATTTTGAGAATCTACCCCCTAGATGGGAACGTCTAATAGGGCCATGATTGTACTACGGTCTTAGCCAAAAGTGTACAATTTTGACTATTATTGATTTCTACCATTTTTTAATATTTGCACCTATTTCTAAGGGTTTATACCCTATGAAAACCTATTCCTATGTCTTTTAGTATGCCTATATTGGTTGTAGATTTTTAACACATCTCGATGAATTCCCCCTCTTTTAAAGCATGTGTGATAAAACATTTGATTGCATATCTCAAAATAGATGATGTGTACCCATGTTAAATAAGTCTGGTAATTTATATTGGATCACATAAAGGGCTGGAATGGTGGTCACCATTGGGATCCTATACTATAAAAGGGGTTAAACATGGTGGAGACCATGGATCATAAAGAAAGCAATATACAACATGTAATATGAAACATACAATAAGTAAGAGTAACAATAATACATGTGTATAAAATTGAAAATAATAGAGTAGAGATAGTCAAAGAAGCTAATATGAATAATATCATAGAAAATAGTCACACAAAGGCATAAAGCCACAACATGGGAAACCCACGTTGTCACAAGATAATCATAATAGAGGGCACTTTAGGCCACATACAAAGAAGCAAGTGCATACATGCAAGAGAGACATAGAGCCATAAACATGGGACACCTACAGTGTCATGAGACAATTAAGGCACTTAGGACGTGTACAAGAAGCAATCACATAGTCAAACAAAAAATTAGTCAAGTAAGAAAATAGTCAAACAAGCAAGTAATCAAGCAATCAAGTTGTCAAGTAACCCAATAATACACATAAGTAATTAAAACAGTGTAACAAACAAGTGTAGTAACCAAATATAACAAGATAAGTTAGTGTTGCACAAGACACATGTTAGCCTTGTTAGCTAAAACGATAACATATACATAACACATGTAATCAAACATGATGAGGAAGTGTAAAGTAACTAAACTGAATCAAAAACACATGTAGGGTGTAGTAGATGCCCCTAAAGATTAGTGTCAGTGGGAAGGGACTAATCTAACACCTGTCATCGTGTATCAATTTATGTGTTTCTTACAACAATCTCAATATACCTTATGAACAAATGTGTCTAACGAGTATATAGAAAAGCATGTTATTCATTAAACCAATATGGTAAGCAATATATGTGTGTGTGTGTGTGTGTGTGTGTGTGTGTGTGTGTGTGTGTGTGTGTGTGTGTGTGTGTGTGTGTGTGTACATACATACATACATACATACATATATATACATATACATATATATGTACATACATACATACATACATACATATAGCAAAGCGAAACTGGTTTATTGCTATTCTACTGGCAGGAACCTATGCAAGTCTTACAGTATTCTGCCTTCAGGGGGTTTGGGATCTCATCCCAGTAGAGTAGTTCCGACGAAGAACAGAAAGGAATGAAGGAAGGAAAGGAAGGAAGATGGATCTGAAGGGAGAAAAGAAATGAATTCCAAAGTAGAAAGGTCAGAGGGTCTATGTTTTGGGCTGGTAGTAAACAGAGCCAAACCTACTTGCATAGATGAACAAAGCAATACTGATGAACAAATGACAAAAAAAAATAGAAATAGATCTCAACAGAATAAACATACAAATCTGACATAAGAAAGATCATATGCCCATAACACACATATTCAGCACAAAGTCTCAATATTTGTATTAATGTTTTCTTCTGTTACAAAAAGTACAAAGTCTTTTCTTCTCACTTCTATTTTTTATCTAAAAAAATATCCACACCTGAATACAACAAGTATTCAAGTATATATAGAAGGAGAGAAGAAAAGAAGGCAAAAGCAAACCAACCACCTAATTACAAAAATATCTTACAAGAGATTCCAAAGTCATTTGTTGACTTTTGACAACTTGGTGGATGACATCATCCCATGGTGCAACATGGATGATGTCATCATTTGTGTCAACACACTTTAGATAATTACAAGGAGAAAGATCAGGAAGAAGGAAACTATTCATCGTCGTCTCGCGGCTGAAAGGGGGTATCCTGCTTTTGCTGTTGCTCAGGTGATGAGATGTGGAACTGGGCATGGTATTCCATGAACTTGCTGATCATGGGTTGAAGTTGATCCTGGGAAGGATCCTTGTGTCGATCACTGATAGCTTCGCAAGTCTCCCGCTCGTCCATGAGCTTTTCTGGGAGTTTGGAATAATTCGTTTTCTACCTCTATCAGGTACCCAATGAAGTCACGATAGGCCAGACAGGTTGTTGATGGATTCGGCGTCGAAAGTGACCTCTGGTCCCAACCCCTGCGAAACGATCTCCTTGAAGATCCGAATAGTTTCATCCACCTTTCTTAAGGTGAAAGAAGGAGTGAGCAAACCTGGAGACATTCTCAAGACAATTTGCTCCATCTGATGCATTGCATCCAGGGCTTCCTCCTTGATTTTGTCGATCTTCTCCAGGACAAACTCCAGACTGATCGACCTGGTAATCCAGAGTAGAAAGGATTTTGTTGAGGGCTCTGGGATGTCCAAAGACGCCGAACTTGACCAGATCTTCGACTGAACAGTCGAGCATTTTCTGAAAGGTCTCATGCTGCATCCTGGCATGGTCCAGCTCTTCGGAGATGGGTCCTGCTATCGCCTGGAGCTCTCTTGTTCACCTGATTGATATTCTGATATAATCCGGTGAACTTGGTGATCACTCCCTCACTTTCCTTGAGGATTTGGTTCCTCCAAGTGAGAAACTACCATACCTTGCTCACTGATTTTGGTGTATTCATTAATCTTATCCTGGCTCAAAGGCTCAGGAGTTTCGGCGGCAGTTGTAGGAGGTGCACTGCCCATTTTCTGCAAGGCGTGGAGAAGATGTTTATTTTGCTCCTTTAACAACCTTTTTTCTTCCTTTGCTTCCTGGAGCTTCTTGCAAAGGGCGTCAACTGCAGATAGGGCCTCTCCTTGAAGGCTTTCTGAAGATGTCCCCATTGTGACTTGGGTCACTGTGTAATCTGTCGAAGACAGATCCTTTTTATCCTTTAAAGGATTGGGATATGCTATCTCCATTACTCTCTCTCCTAACGCACTCTGAGAGAAGCGGGTTATAGGCTTTTACTTCTTGGCCCCCTTTGATGGGATGACGGAGAAGTCCATCGGTGTGATGGGAACTTTCCTCTTTTGTTGGCTCAGGTGTTGAGAGATCCATGCTGGACTTATGGGAGAGGGGCCGGAAATAGAAAAGGGAGCAGCTGCAGTAGTAGAAGGAAAATGCGTGGAGACACTTAGAGGTGGCATTGAGAGGGAGGCCGAGGAAGTGCTCACGGGAGGAAGAGATACTGCAGGGGAGGTAGACATGGGATATGGAAGGGAGCTGAGAGATGAGGGAAGAAATGGTGGGGGACAGCTCCGCGAGAGAAGAGAAGATGGACGATGAGGAAGGGGGGGAACAGTAGAAGACGGGGGAGAGGATACAACCAAAGGAATGGTCGCTTGGGTCACTCGAAGGAGGGGAAGGAGGAGAGGGAGAAGAGATAGAAGGGACTTCAATAGCCAGAGTTACAGTAGTGGCAACATCCTGAGTGGATGTGCCTATCGAGAACATCTTCCGCTGCTTCTTTCTCTAGAACATCCTCGCTTTCCGGGATTATAACCCGTTCTTGTGAAGCGGAAGGGGGACTCTCAGGAGCTTCTTCTTGGGTGGAACTTGACTCGCCCTCCTTATCTTTCCCTTTGCTCTTTGGCAGATGTTTTGGCCTGGAAGGTGCGTTGCCCAATGGAGATGTGGTGAAATCAACTCCGAGGTAGATGAGGCCATTCATTCTGCACCAGTGCTCTGTTCTCCGCAGAGTTTCTTTGACCCTTTCTTCTATTGTCTGAGGCGCTTTGGTTCTGTCAATTACAGCAAAAGGCCAGTCGTCCCCACCCGTGTCAAGATATACCTGATCAACCTCTTGATCAGTAGTTTGATAACCTTTTGGGACGATGGCTACGCCGTACTGGATGATTTCAGCCAAGGCCAAGCGGGAATGGTCTTTCCTTCTGAGCTTCGACCTCATGATACAGGTTGATATAAATATCCTCGATCTGTGGAATGTGGATTGGATTGAGTTTGGCCCTGGGCAAGGTAATTCCTTGGGTCAAAAGTGGGCCTTTCCGGGAAGTTGTGCTTTAGATTTAGCAGCTCCAGCTCTGCAAACATATCCTGTGCTTTGTGGTGAGAGAGACAAGTGTACCTACCCACTGTGAGGGGGAAAGGAGTTCCACCCTTCTTTCTCTTCAGAGCACTTCTCGTGGTAGGTTACGAGCTATCTTGACAGCTCCAACAGGATCAGCTTGGGGCCGGCATATCTTGGCAATTTGGTTGGTTCTCCCAAGAAGTTGGCTACCCTTAGATAGGTGAAGGTGGGGAATTGTGTGAACAAGGCCCCCCACTTCTCTGTTGCTGCAACAATGCTCTTGGTCATATGACCGTGAGTCATGTTTGGCCTCAAAAGGCAGACGATGCCGTAGAAGAAGGCATCGTTAATCTTTGTAAACTGGGGGATACTATTCTCCAGCTTCAGCTCTGGATAGTATTCATATATTTTTACCTGGGGCCAAACCCCGCACCGCATCAACGCTGGATAATCTCTTTCCGAGGCTGCAGCATAAACTACGTAGGAGTTCATATAGAACCTCCCCGTTGTGGTAAGTTGTTGGAGCTACTCGGATATAGTGCTGCTTATGATCTCCGCCCACTCGAAGCGTTGATCTGGCACATTCTTGTTCATTGTCTCCAGGTATCTCAGCATCCATTTATGAAAGTAGTGGGCATCAGGAAGCCCAAATACTCTGCTTAGGAACGTGATTGTATCACTTAGTTCCTCTGAGAAATCACTGCGATGAATGACTTGTGGCCATTTGGTCACCACCTTCTTGTTTTTCAGGTATACCTTCATTCATTAATTGCATGCACTGGTCTTCATTATCCTCCCAAGCCTTGGTGTAATCTTCTTGGCTTACGGCCACAAAGTGCCGGTGGTGAGGAATGCCGAAGCATTATTTCGAAGTGTCGGGCAGTGAGGTTGATCATGACCTCACCTTTCTCATTCTGGACACACCTTGTGTCTTTGTTGTAGCAGCGGGCTACTACCATCATGAACTTCGTTATTCACAGCACTGACTGGGATCCCCCCAGCAAAATGCAATCCACTTCCTACTAGTTTGTCCATCCAGGGACTTCCTGTGACCCTCCTGGTTCTGGCCCAGAAATCCTCCATATCGATGTGACCAAGTTCTGAGTCTCTTATGTCTAGGTCACACTCTGCCTGGGATTCGGGCATTCTGACCCTCTGATACTTGTACTTCATTTCTTCTTCTGTAAGCTTGGCTTTGCCCTTAGACTTGGTTGGTCTCTTACTTGATGTTGACATATGTAGTTCTGAACTCAGTTGCTGATCTGCAAGAAGAAGAAGTGAAACCCAACGCAGGAAAGTCATATTAGCTGTTTGATCTTCCATTAAAGCACTTGAATAGAAGGAAGAGTTAGCAATTTTAAGGCCTCAGGGCGCAGGGCGCATGAACACTGCAGGTTACAGGGTTCAATAGTATGGCGCACAGAAAAGGGGTGCTACAAGGGACAAATCAGCGCCAAAGGGCGCAGGGCGCATGGACACTGCAGATGACATTTTTTTGTTGTTGCAAGCAGAAGTGCGCCTGCACCATATATATGCATTTTATAATGGGCGCTGATATTTTTCATGTTACACGGGTACAGGATGCACCAAAGGGCGCAGGTTTAATGCATGTAACATCATTTTTTCGTGAAGCCAGGGTTGAGGGGAACTTGGCGCGGCGCATGGAAGGTTTGCATGACATTGATGTTGCTGTAATAAGGGATGCGCCTGTGCCGCTTATCAGTTTTGTACTTGGCGCAAGTAAGGTTGGTGTTGCATGGATGCAGGGTGTGCCAATGGCGCAAGTTTTTGTAATGTTACACATGAGTTTGGTGCGCCAAAGGGCGCAGGGTTAGTGGGTGTTGCAAGCAAGGAAAGTGTGCTTTGAGGGCGCAACTATTTTTTATGCAGCAAGCATGGTGGATACACCGTTGGCGCGACTGTACTTCATGTAGCAAGGGTGGCGACTGCGCCAAAGAGGAAAAAGAGCAGTCTATCAATTTTTAAGTCTTTGTTCTTCCTCTGACAGGGGTTACATGTGTTTAAGCCTCTTCTGCAGGGTTCCTTGGATGATGAACAGGCTAAAACAAAGAGATCCAAGTGATTTTTTCAGAGGAAGAGTCCTCATTACCAGCAGATCTGGAAAGAGGGAGGAAGTGCATGGGGGAGGACAACAAAAACAGAGGATCAAAGGGAGGTTTCATGGTTTCACAGATCATCTATCCAACCCCACAAACAAACAGCCAATAACCAAAACATAAAACATGAGAGCAATAAGGACCACTTACCAGGAATATATATAATGTGAGAGGTGAAACTAGGTCCACGACACGATACGAGAACGACAGGCGTGCTGACAGGTGCAGAGGAAAAAGAAAAATCACGTGTTTTCTGACTGGTGAAAGTGACAGGGCGGATGCGCCTATATATAGGCAAAGTTGTAATAAATGTGCCAACCACTTTTTGAAGTGGCGCATCAAAACATGCCTGTCGACACTGGAAAGCTTGCGCCCTTTGGCGCATCAAAACACATGTTAACACGAAGTTATGTGCGCCCTTGGCACACCAAAAGTGACTGTCAACACGGAAATACATGCGCCCTTTGGCGCACCAAAATGCGGCGCAACAAAAATATTGTTGACACAAAGGCGCATGCGCCTTGGCGCATGCAAGAAAGGCGCAACATGGTGAGGCGCACCAAAAGGTGTGTCGACACTTCAAACCATCGTGCGCCAAAGGAATTAAAGGGGGCACATGCTTACCCTATGTTACATAGACATTAGGTGCGCCCGATCCAAAAAAGACCAAAAATGGCTAAGTTCGGAAAACTAGATTTCCCAGGAAAGGGATTTTGCAACATTCCGAACACAGAGGGGTCCCTGACGAGGGACCAGAACAAAATTTGGGTAAGGGTACCTATAAAATTTCCCTCGTCAATTTTACAGGATAACCATGTATATATATACATATGTATATGTATATGTATATATACATATACATAAACATATGTATATATACATAATATACATATACATATATATACATACATATACATACATATACATATCTATATATGTATATATATATATATATATATACATATATAGATATGTATATGTATGTATATGTATGTATATATATGTATATGTATATATGTATATATATACACACATATATATGTATATATATATGTATATATATATATATATACATATATATACATATATATATATGTGTGTATATATATACATATATACATATACATATATATATATATATACATATATATATATATATATATATATATATATATACACACACACACACATACATACATACATACATACATATGTGTGTGTGTACATACATACATATGTGTGTATATGTACACACACACACACATATGTATGTATGTATGTATGTGTATATATATATATATATATATATATATATATATATGTATGTATGTATATGTATATGTATATGTATATGTATATGTGTATGTGTATATGTACACACACACACACACACACACACACACACACACACACATATGTCTATGTGTATGTGTACACACACACACACACACACACACACATGTGTGTGTGTGTGTTACAAGTTACCCAATCAAATCATGAACATGTTCTAATTTCATAATTTTTGTATTATGTGATTATTTGAATGTTTTTGTCATCTGTAAATAGTTATGTACAAAAAAGGGGTAACACAACAACTACCCAATAGAAGCCTCTTCAAGAGATGGGATAGACCCATAAGGTGAGGGAGGCACATGCCTCAAATATGTCATAGTAGAATAAGGGTAATCTTGTATAAACTATAAATAAGTCATACTATGTGTGATAGAAAATTGAAGAGGGATAGACCCATTAGAAGTAGCATGAGTAGAAGACTTTGGATTGAGATTTGTGATTAGATCAATTTGATTATGCATAACACTCATTGTGATTAAATTGGTGTGACAATATTATTGACTTACGCATAACATGTGATGATTATGAATAACATCAAAAGTATTAGCAAAAAAAGTGGAAGCATCACCTTTACCATAGTACATATGAGCATACATAGTGTGAGGAAAGCTATTTGTAATAAAGAAGGGAGATCCTCATATGCCCCTAGGTATTCGAGAAAGTATTCTCTATTAGTGAATATTAGGTGACTATTGATAGAGTAAGGTGACTAAGTTGAACGATGTGTTGTGATGGATAAGTTAACCAAATAGAGGACACATGATCACTTTCGACTCTGAAGATGCACTCTTATTAATGATATTTGGTATAGTATGTTACTTTATTATTAGAAGATTACGTGTAATAAGTGGTTGCATGGAATATTTGTAGACACAAAAGTATGCACTTATTACTATTACATTACGCCTCTAGCATGTCGTTATATACATGATTCATGTGTGAGAAGATTAGACACTGACGACACCTCTCATAGCCCTTCTATTGATTTTGATTGATTTTGATTGTGACATTGTCTTATACTTTCTGGATTTGATAGTTTATGTTTCTTATCATAGGGACAATAGTGCCTAGTAAGGACACTAATGCCTGGGTGCTAATGTCCCTTCCCGATAATTTTGTCCACTCTTGCTTATATTTTAAATTATCACTTGGCGCCTAATTTTGGATCTCTTTCAATTCTTATTTGATGTTTGGGGTCAGCCTTTGGTGTCACGAAGCTATCAAAATTCAAACAAAGGAATCATATATATACACAAATTACTAAATATTATAAGGGGAAATTGGGGCTATTACTTTCTAGCTACTACTTGGGCAAAAGCAACAACTTAAGGACTGTATTTGGGATGTATTATTCACTATATAGGAAGGGAAAATTCTGATTTCCATAACACACATCATCTTGGGGAAAAGTATTTGTAGCATGTTATATTGGTGCAAATTGCACAAGGGTAACCTAGTGACATGATTCTATCACACACAAACCAGAACTAAATTGAGTCTGAAATGTAGTGTTGTTAGGAAATAAAGGATAAAATATGTGGAAAAATCCCACATAGAAACACAATAGTAGAAACTAATATGCAGAAAGATATTACAAATCTGAAATAAAAGTGTAGAAAATAAAAGAACACAATACATCAACAATATTTAACGTGGTTCACCCAATTTGGGCTATGTCCACCAAGAATCACTTGCTCAATTTTTTTATTACAAGCCATCTCTTTCTCTTAATACAATACCCACATCTATTTGATGATGTGCTCAAAAAACTCTTCTGAATTCACTCTCGAACTCACACACATCTATAATGATATGTCTACCCTATCAAAAGCACAAAAACACATCAACAGGCAACTACTTAAGCGGTTTTACAATACCGTGGGTACCAAAACCATGGACCAAAACTTCCCCATAAACCTATGGTTCAAAAATCCCACCCATATGAGAAGAACACATTTCTCGATATATCAAGAACATTTTTCGAGGCCAAAAAAAATTCTCGGGGGCTTCGCCCTTGCACCCTTGCTTGGGGCCCGACCCGGCCACGAATCCTGGTGAGAAAACTGTGGAGAGCGTACAATACTTTTAGTGTACAGTCTTCAACACGTCCACACATGAAAATAGGCTCCACACCATAACAAGTACAACGCTCAGTGACAATCACATTGGGGTGATCGCTGAGGTTAGTCTGACTCAAGCATATGCATATTTTATTCCATCTAATGTGTGCTCAAGTCTTGTGCATATAGCTAGGGTTTGTTTTGCTGGTATAAGTGCGATAGGAAAAATCCCATAGTAAAGTGGATGCAACACAGAGTGAAATGAGGATGACACTGAAAGAACCAGATCTGCACTCTTCGTTAGGATAATAACACCCACATCAAACTAGCGCCCTAAGTGATCCTGTCTAGACCTAGGTGATACTATCCTACATATTTTCTGATCAATGTGTTCCAGTCAAAGCATATACAATCCAAACTGAGCATGTTCCACCATTTGTCTAGCCCAAATCCAATACAAATAGTCAAATATTAGCTAAGTCACTATGATCCTCTTGTTGGCTGCACTTGCTTATCATTGAATGTTGATGTATTGCATATTTTTGATATTTTTGATTTAGTCCAATCCTTTGATTAAAGTTTTAATTTTGTTAAATCAATATTAAGCACATTGCATAACTCGATGTTTAGCAGCAAGTTGTTGAGAATAAAATAATGTTTTTATCAAATAGTATCCTTTGTGTGTATTTCATATAATGGCGATTCTTTATTGAGAAACCCTTTCTTGGAAATAGTGTTACATGTTTCCTGTGTGAGGACCTATTTTCCTTTATGATTAGTCTATGTAATAATATATAGTTGTCTAACTTTACCCATATAATAATCAAATCAGTATGTTCCCATGCTTGTAGAGATAATATTAAAATCACCATCATTTTTATGATAGAAATTTAATGTGCACAAATACTCATCTAACATATCAAACTCCTCATCTTCACTGTCATAATAATTAGTATCAAAGACATTTTGTTAGTTAGAATTGAGTAGTAATGGTAAATTGGTATCATCAGTGAAATCCTTCTACATGTTGCCTCCATTTGGTGCCTATGTACACTCTAATTATTCTGTAGCACTATGCAGTGTCTCTTGGTTAAGCTTATGTTTCTCACATTGTTTCCCATGCAACATGTCTTGTGCAATTTTCTCTTGTTCAAGACATATTGTTTTCTTTTCTTTTTGCATAATAACATTGTACAAGTCTTGTACTGAGATTGAACCTTCAAAAGGATATGTTTCATTGTTATTCTCTCTACGAGTAGATAGATTTTTCATTACAAAGGAAGTCATCATTTAGTATCACATTATGTTCATCCAATATAGTTATTGTAAATTAGGTAACCATTTAGACTTAAGGAGCTTAAATGATTGTATAGCAGATCTATCAAAAAATTATGTATAAAAGGAAATAAAACCCTTATGCTCATTATTTTGGATTGTTCATTGTAAAATGTAGAATTCATTGTCACAATGTCCATTGATTTCACGATAATTGCAAAATGGGTTGCCTTTAATTTTGTCAAGCCTATAGAGAGGATAACAATGATCAAGTAGTAAAGTGATTAATTGTTTAACAAGTAATTCATATAAAATATCATGTTGTTTAGCATTCTTGTCAAACCAAAGAGGTTCTTTCCGATGTGGTTTACCTAATATTTGGGATTGATTTCTTGGAATACAAAAATTGTTTCCTCTATGTAGGACTTTCACTTCATTTGAATGAGCACATGTATCGTGTATATCTTTTGTATCACATTACTTTCATTTAGCTTCAGAACTATATATATATATATATTTTGATTGGTAAACGCTTTTTACCGGAGCTATGAACCGGTGGGGAGAGGGACCCCAACCCTACAACAAGAAGAAGATGGGAGAAGAGGAAAGTCGGAAGGAGAGAAGGAGGTAGAAGAAAACTGAAAACGAAGGGAGGAAGAGAACGCAGAGACAAAGGTGACGAACGTGCTACGAAGGGGCGAGGGCTACAACCAGTTAACCCGAAGAAGGACCAGCGCGCGAAGAGGCCGCACGCAACAAGAAATTGAAGGCTAGAAAAGCACGATCCTTTAGAGCAGTCAGCTGATCCACTGCGGAGTGAAGAGGAAAGAGGGCCGCTTCAATATCGACCACCGGTAGAAAGCGCTGGTGCAATGATGGATGAAAGTTCTGCGCGAAAGTGACTAAATCTCTGTACTGCCCGCTGAGCCAACGGATGTCCCGACCAGAACTGATGGCTAGCTCGTCGACTTCCTCCACCCACAACAATGGGTCCAGAAGCGAGAAATCAACTTCAGAACTATATTGATCATGATGTGTAGAGACATAGTTGACTTGGGCATTTTGGTGATACTTTAGATGTGCTATCTCATCCTTGAGATATTTGATCTCGATATTTGTAGCTTGAATTTGTATTTGAAAATACCATTGTAATGCTTGAATATATTATATGATATCCTTATGTATAAGAGATGTTATGGCCATCAATAATGGTCATATGAGGATTACAAGTGGATACCTCATTGTTCCTTTGAATAAAATCAAAATGATTAGGATCGTTCGTAGCATTGTTATTAGAAAACATGGTTAGATGTGTCACTTTTAGGTCTTAGTGAGATATTTTAAGAATTAGGATCCTAATAATCGAGACAATCATCTACATTTTAAGAAATGCTATCATCGTCACTTGATACATGTGTATGTGGATAAGAGAAAGGTATCGCATAGTAATCCATATAAATACAAAGGATAATTGGTGAGGCACTAAATGGAAGGCTAACAATGAAGAGGGAAAAAAGGATAGGACCCAAAAAGTAATGTTTAGGAAAATAAGTGACCATCATCAAAATAATAACCATTTATAAAAATATAAGATGAATTTTATAAAATAAAGAGAGGTATTATAGGATCTAAATATTGTGAACAATTTAAACATCTAGGGATTTTTAAAATACGTGTGTATTTTTAAAATTATGCATTTATTACTAAAAATATAAATTTTGCTAAAAAATATATCAAACAAAAATAGGTTTTCGTATAATTTATTAAAATAAAGAAAATGTTTGAGGGATTTGAAAATATATTTGTTAATTGTTAGATATGCAATGAAAGGTGTTATGGCCAACAAGAAGCCCTAAAAAGAGACCCAAAGAGGAGGACCAACCATGAGACCCTAAGGAAAGACTGGAGAAGTAGATTTAGGTCACACAATATAATGGAATCAAAATTGAAGTTGGATTCAAACCCTAGAATATTGATATATTTGAAACCAAAGAGGAAAGAGAAACCCTAGGGCAACTAAGGTTAATAGATTTGATCATGAGTTGGGTTCACCAAATGTTTACACCTATACACACACACACACACACACACACACACACACACACACACACACACACACACACACACACACACACACACACACACACACACACACACACACACACACACATGTATGGGTAGATGTTGATCTCAATGTCAATAGATTTTGCCACACACACACACACACACACACATCTATTCACACATATCTTAATGTCAATAGATGTGTGTGTGTGTGTGTGTGTGTGTGTGTGTGTGTGGATGTTGATCTCAATGTCAATAGATTTTGCCATATGTCCTTCACTTAGTTTGCAACTCCTTTCTTCTCCAAACAATTTACATAAATGACATGTAGTCCAAAAACAACATGAAATCAAAGAATCATGGAAATCTTTCTTATAAATGCTCTTAATTTTCTGTTTCACATGAGAAACGATATGTCAGTGGCGTTTTAAGTTCTCAGGAAAAATGCTCGGCCAAGAGAAAAGTTAACAAAACCGCAAATTCCACCAAGAAAGGAGAGATTTTTCCATACACACACATACAATGTGTGTGTGTGTGTGTGTGTGTGTGTGTGTGTGTGTGTGTGTGTGTGTGTGTGTGTGTGTGTGTGTGTGTGTGTGTGTGTGTGTGTGTGTGTGTGTGTGTACACACATGTGTGTGTATATGTGTGTATGTGTATATGCGTGCGCGCGTGTGTAGATGTTGATCTCAGTGTCAATAGATTTTGCCACACACACACATCTCAATGTCAATGTGTGTGTGTGTGTGTGTGTGTGTGTGTGTGTGTGTGTGTGTGTGTGTGTGTGTGTGTGTGTGTGTGTGTGTGTGTGTGTGTGTGTGTGTGTGTGTGTGGTGTGTGTGTGTGTGTGTGTGTAGATGTTGATCTCAATGTCAATAGATTTTGCCATATGTCCTTCACGTAGTCTGCAACTCCTTTCTTCTCCAAACAATTTACATAAATGACATGTAGTCCAAAAACAACATGAAATCAAAGAATCATGGAAATCTTTCTTATAAATGCTCTTAATTTTTTGTTTCACATGAGAAACAATATGTCAGTGGCGTTTGAAGTTCTCAAGAAAAATGCTCAGCCAAGAGAAAAGTTAACAAAGCCGTAAATTCCACCAAGAAACAAGAAAATAATAAGAATGATGTCAGGTCACATATTCAAAGCTTGAAAATAACAATGTGATCAACATAAAAGTTGGCTTAAGCACTGAGATTATTGAACAAGAAAAGATTATTGTCAGAACAATCTCTGCGTTGCCTCAAGGATTTACACATCGCACACGAACAATTTGCACAAATAACATATGATCCATATGTAACTTATCAAAATAAAGAAAATGATCACTTACTTTTTCTCCAACATTTTCCCTTCCCCTATAATTTTCCTCCCCCTATCCTCTTCTTCACCACCCTACTTCCTCTTATAATGTTTCCCTATCATCATACCTAGTCATTACATTACTCGAGTGCGATAACAGGTGAGAAGAGGAGATAATTCTTTTGGCTTTCCGAGGTGTTGATGGAGCACTCTGAACTATGACTTTTAGAGAATACAAAACAACATGACAAAGGGGAATGTTACTACGAATCTATGTTTTCGCCTTTGGCGTATGCTTATCTACTCCGTTAACGAACGAATTTTATTCGGACCGATCGACCAATCACGCCATCATTCATACATCCAACGAAGTGCCCAACAGCTTTTAATGACCCTGTCCCCTTCCAGGCTTCCCCTTCTCAAAATCCACGTCATCAACACAATTGTCTGTTAGCCGTTCAGAGAACAGATATAGCAAACATCTCCTCGTCTTGGATCCGACTCTCTCTTGGCCTGCAACCAAATCTCAGTAGCCTACGGTCTTAAATTGTGCCCAAAAACATACGATTTTAAGGGACTACAGATTCCGACACAAATTTGGCACCCTCGCCCTGGGATAAGAGCGGAATTAGGGATTCGGGTATTGCAGATGGATCAAATGGGTGTCAGCGTTTATCAATTTTCCCGAAGAGCGGCACTGTTGGAGACTTTTGTGGACGTGATAATATGTCTGGTGCCCTTATGGCTGGCGGTCATGATGGGTCTTATCGTCGGTTGGTCATGGAAACCCAGGTGGGCTGGTTTGATTTGGCTGGGAATGAGGTCAAAGGTTCGATTCGCCTGGACTGCCCCGCCGGGTTTTGGTGCTCGCCGCCTCTGGTTCGCTATCACTGCACTCTCAGCGTACCCTGTCTTGAAAAAGCTATGGTCTGATTACAACGATCCCAAGACCATGGATGAAGACGCTACCGAGCCAGACTCAAAATCCACGGATGTTATACCCGAGGAATGGTAATCATTGTGCACCCAGTCGTTTGTTTTTGTTTAAAATTGAAGTTAAGATATTTTTATTGGTGTTTGTAACTTATGACCGCCACGAAAAATGTGAAAACTGCACCGACTTCTTTCTTTTTGGTTAGAATTGAAGTTTATGTTTTTAATTTTAATTTTTGCCAAATGTTGTTGACAATTTATGAACACTGGAAAAATGTGAAACGAAAAAAATTAAGTGCTGGGTGTGCGAGTTTGTTCCACATCGACAGTAATTGCGAGACCAGGAGGGATCAAAAGTTACTCTATGCACCCAAAGCTTTGCGAATCTGTAATCACACTTTGGAGTGCAAGTCTTCCCGATGTTGTTTTAGAATCACCTCCTCTCTGGCACTAACTTGGCTTAACAGTGTCGAAGCCTCCTTGTTATTATATCCAATATCAGTAATATACGGTGGCATATCACTTGTTGAAAATTTTGTTCGACATTAATATCTACCTATTGGGTTTCATTGGGTAGTTTTTGGTCTCTGAGAATGTTTTCCAATGTTTGGATCCCGTTGACTTTGAAAGTTTGAGCCTCTTAAGTTTTTCTGCTTGCTGCCACCCCCGCCCACCCCCATTTCAGCCTACGTTACCAGGATAAGGATATGAGTATCGGTACGGGTACGGGTACAATACGCGGATACGTCAATTTAAAAAAACCCTTGGGTACAATATGTCTTGGATACGCCCGTGTATATATGTGTGTGTGTGTGTGTGTGTGTGTGTGTGTGTGTGTGTGTACATCTACTCATTTTACTCATTTGAAAACTTGAAATTTGAAAAATATATTAGGATCCATGTTCAAATTTTCAAAACATACAATATACTTAAGATTTTACATTTCATTGTTCATGTGGTGATTAGGGTGTTTTATTTTATTCATTTTATTTTTAGGGTTCGGTGTTAGTGATTAGAAAAGTCAAAAAAAAATAAAAAATGAATTAAAACCTTTAAAAGACGTATTTAGGAAGGGATACGCCACAGATATGTGTGGGTACCTCCCGGATACGTCACGGATATGTGCATCACATATCCGTTACTTATCCGGGAGGTACCCACACGTATCCTTGGCGTATCGGATACGTATCAAACAGGATTCGTGGGGGGTCAGGGCTTATCCTGGCAACGTAGATTTCAGCACAAGGGCATGCTGTAGTATATGATGCCACAGAAGGGCTTAGTTTCCGTTCTGTCATATCGTTGTGACAGGCCTTTGATTCTTTTTTCAGTGTCCAGCCCCAAACCAAAGAATACTTGTTGGCGACTCGTATCTTTTTGAGCTGGTATACTTACTGCAATATACAATGTTACATAATGAAAAGTTAAGTTTTATTAACCTTAAATTGCGTGGCTGTCAAGTTTGATCGGGGGTATTTTGTTTACATGGAATGTTAGTGAGACTGGAATCAATTGAAATAAGATGCATTCATTAAAAAAAGCAATGGGCCATAGACACATAAGAAGCAAGAAATCCAGCCTCCATATTTATTCTGAGGTATTGCATCCTTGTCTTGGCTGTTATGTTCTGCATGGGGTATCTAAGCCTGTGTCGTGTACAAGCACAATAGACTTACCAGAATTGAACTCATGACTATCCTATTGCCTAATGCCAGCTGTTACGGCAGACTCCCCATGCTTCATTTTTCAGATGATAAAGGTGCGAACAAAATGAATTGGAAATCTAAAATCAGAAGCATATTCAAGCAACATGTTCGAACATCATTTTGGAATGAAAGCACTAGTTAATCCGTGGAATACATGGGATAGTAGTCACTATTCGAATTGCATGGAGGTGCAGCATACAAGGACAATATCCAAGGCACTTGGAAAAGTTCGTTTCCCGTTCATTGATTATTTGCATGGTGACTGTAACACAGAAAATTGCTTTCCATGGTAGCAAATGGACTAATTGGAAAGTAGATCAATTAACTCAGTTTTTGTAGTCTTGGAAAATTAAATCATAGAGGAAGCTTGCTAGTTTACTGAATGCTTTTCTCTCATTTTAACGGTGCTTAGTTGTAAACTGTTGTTTAGAAATGCGAAAAAAAACTTGTATAACAAAACTTAAATTCTTAAATTAGCCCCAAAGACAAAAATATAAGAAAAACTACAAAAATATCCATCTGCAGTGGACAATTTCCCAAACTTGTACATCCTAAGAATCAAGTGCCAAACCTGTTAGTGATATATGATATCTTGACGATGCCCTTGCAGTGGATCAAACTTTGGATTTCTAAGTTTCTTCCTATTTTCCACCAAGTTATGGGGATGACAATGGCAGGGGACAGAGGATCAGGTTTTGAAGAAGGGGGATTAAGTTTAGGGGATGGCTAAAGAAATCCCCTAAATTTCAGGGGAGAGTAGAAGTCATGAGGTGATGCACCCCCCTAAAAATAGGAGCAAATATAGGAGACAACACTTTACTTAAAAAACAATAAAGTGAATGAAAACCCACTGTTCGGAGACAACACTTGACTTAAAAAACAATAAAGTGAATGAAAACCCGCTGTTCACTGTTGTGAAAATTGTGCAGTCTATTGTTTTCTTTAACTATTGATTGAGTCATTTAATCTCTCAATATCTGATTTGGCCTCTGCAAAACTGTGCTCCTTAAGGGTTGAGAATGAGGTTTCTTATTTCTTCCAAAGTTGTTGACTTCCTCAATCGTATCTGGATTGTATGGGCTTCTTATTTAAGGGAATACAATTAGCAATTGCATGTGTACAATGCAATGTGAATGCCGAACGGTATAAGTTATTTATTTTAGAGGGATAGTTATTACTTTTATAATTGATGTTGATAATAGTTGTGATTGATTTTGTAAGTGTAGGAATATAGATGAAACATTATATTTAAAGGTTCTATCCAGGGTGAAGACACCAAGAAAGCAAATGTTCCATTCGCAAATTAAAATCTAATGCCTGCTCGGTTACACCCTATGCAAGAAAGCCTTGCAGAATGGCAAAATTAAGATGCCAATAGTCCTACAGATAATTTTCTATTGATTGAGCATGGGCAGGCCGAGTTTGAAAGGAAGGATATAACATAAATACTTGCAGACTCTATGGTAGTTTCTGAGATACCTTCTCATCAAGCTTTGGTAACAATTCATGAGACATGGGTGTTGGAAATATCATAGTGCTCTCATTATTATATATTGTAATATTATTAATATGAGTTATATTATAACTCATTATTAATAATATAGGTTTGTTATATTGTTTCAACAATATATTTTTTTTATACCCGTAATGATATTAACAAGTTGTTTGGTTGTGTGACTTCCTGGTTTGTAGGAGGTTGGTTTTCTATTTCCATGGCTATTTATTAGCCTTAGTATTGATTGTAATTCACGCTGAATATAATATCAATTTATTTTTCCTGTGTGACAAGCCTGCTGTACCAATAATGGGAAACTCATGCAATAGGATCTTCGTTACACCAAGAAAACAAAAATTTGTCAATAGCTTCACCAGGGTACTGTCCTGTGCCAGATTCTTCACATGGTCGGGGTTTCGCTAATTTAGATACTCGATTTGCTACATGTGGTGGAAGTTATGGCATGCCTCGTTCAACAGAAAAAGGCATTACTACCTCAAGCTTATCTACTTATCTGAGTGAGCTACCATTACAGTAATCAAGGGATGTTTCGAATTCATTAACTCCTTTGGTAGATAGTCCAGGTTACACAAGAGGTGAGGAAAATATTCCCTTTTCAAATATTTTGACTAAGAGCTCTCATAGTGACCAAACTTCTCGGTTACATCAGTTTGTTCATTCTACTGAAATTCTACATATTTCAATTGCATATGACATCACAATCCTTGACAAAGACATCATTATGACAAGACATTCTGCTTCCGATTTTTGCACAACTATGGATCGAACTTCATCTGGTGAGGGCAATGTTGAAAACATAGAAGTCTTCACTCAAGATATTTTTTTAGTACAAAGCAACACAATTAATTCCCCTGACATAGTCTTGCAATCAGATACTGGGAATGGCTCCTTATCTGTTAAAGAATCAGAGGGGGTTTGTCAAGCATCTTCATTGCAGACAATTTAGTGTCAATCCTCATCAACAGAAAAATTCCTAACAACATCTATTTTTCCAATATCTAAGTTGATTGATAATCATGTTCACACTATAGTGTCCACTTCTTTTCCTAATCCTCTAGCATCACATACTATAATTGGGGATGGCAGACAAAGTGGTGTCAAGGCAAAGATAAAGGTTTTTTAGAGCACTTGGTCATCACAAACTATGAAGGGGGTTAGATAGGAGTGGTGTAAAGGTAAAGATTAAGGATTTTGAGAGCAGTTTCTCTCAAGTAAATCTCATCTCTTTTATTTCCTGTTAATTACTACCTCAAAGATTTTATATTCATTTGTTATTAATTTAGAAATACAGTTATTACTTTTGTAGTTGTTGTTAATAAGGGGTGTGATTGACAATGCTGATTTTGTATTAAATGTACAAAGCTTTGGGTGGAAACAACTATAAATCGCATGGTTATTTCTAAGCATTTTAAAATTGTAGGTATTTGTGTGCAGATGAAGACATTATAAATGTGTTGTTGTTGGTTAACATAAAGAAACATGCAACAATAAAAAGGCAAAATCGAACATGTATGTTGAAAAGTGTATTTGTGTGCAAATGAGGACATTAAAAATGTGGTGTTGTTGGTTAACATAAAGGAACGAGCTACAATAAAAAGGAAAAATCAAACATTTATGTTGAAACATGTAATTACGTAATTGAAGATATATAGAGCAACCACTTCATTTAAAGGTTTTGTCTCTTCATTTCAAACTTGTTACAAAGTCGTACATATACATTTTTAAATCTCATATCATGAGTGGTATCATTTTGTGGACTATTTTATTTGAAATCATCTAGGATAGAAGAAGTGTTGAGTAATGTAGTAGTGGAGGAGCTATCAAAGTAGAGTGTAGTATTTACGATGGGTTGAGTGATAATAGTCTTTCTTCCTCCTTTCTTCTTGCTCCAAGTGTTGCTACGTGTGCCATTTTTGAGTACCTTTCGAATGAAAAAGGAGGTGTGATGCGCAGATTTGCAAGCGAGGCAACTCTAGAGAAATCTATGAATGTCAGACCCTTCCTTTCATTGGTTCCAATGTCGACAGTTGCTCTATGCATAGTAAGTCCCTGGGATTTGTGGATAGTTAATGCTTAGGCCATTTTAAGCGGCAATTGTCTTCGATTCCCTCTCGAAATAGGGGGTATCAAAATATGTAACGGATTTGAGGGATCCCAACATGGGCCATTGTATCTATCAAATTTGACAACAACAAATAAAGGTAATGCTGGTGGTGGCATTGATACGTTGTAGAAAATGTCGATGATTGTTCATGAGCACCGTTTATGAGTCCAACGTCAACCCATAAATTTGTAATAAGCATGATTTTTTGTTGTTTGCACAGTAGAACTTTGTGCTCCAACTAATCGTCATCAGGATTTCTTGGTCCAGCCTGCCTGTTACTTTTTGCAATGGATTGGGTGATCAGAATGTTCAATTCCTTCAGCATCTAAAGATTGTGGGAGTCCACGAGGTCATTTGTTGCAAACAAATGTGGTGCATCCTTAAAAAAATTCAGCTCTTGCTGAGTTAGGTTTGTGTCTGTGCGAGACATTAGGAGTTCCCAGTCCTCAATAAGAGGGGTTGGATCTCACATGTTGAGCAGTAAATTGCGGAATGAAACTCGTGCATCGGTTGTTCCTTGTTGCCAAAATATAGTTTGTAATGTAATGGAAGAATTAAATCCCTTCCAAAGGGTGGATCCATAGGATTTACTTGCATAAAGAGGATTGTCCATAACCGGTGGTAATTTCTCGAGGTCACCGAGGAGGATGACTGATTTGTTTCCAAATTCAGATGTTTTTGAGTGTGGGAAAGCCTTGCGTAGCCTACTATCAATTTTTCCTAGAAACTTTGGGCCGATGAAACTCATTTCATCAATAAGAACATATTCTATATGTTTCAACGACTCTTGAAAAGATGATAATGATTGGCCTTCAAGGGGTTTTAATTCTATGATTGGAATACGGAGGACTGCATGGATTGTGGGTGCAAAGATGTTGAATTCTGAAACACCGGTAGGGGCGAGTAGAAGGAGCGGCGAGGGAGATGTGGTTGATGCTGCTATAAATGAATTTTGGATTTTATTTATCAGAAATGATTTTCCTTTGCCAGTTGTTCCTTGAATTATCAATCTTAGTGGAGGTAGAAGGATTTTGTTTGTTGATGGGTTTTGTTTGATTTAGAGGGATAGTTATTTCTTTTGTAGCTGATGTTGATAAGGGTTGTGTTGATGTTGACAAGATTAATACTGGACCTACATCCTTTTTTTGTTGTATCAGACTAGGTGGAAGTTCATCACAAGATTAATACGGGACCTACATTTATGCTTTTCCATCATGAAAGAAAAGCATTTAAAGAGAACACAAACCCAATAAGCATATTATACTTGTCATTTATCTGTAATTATAGTTTTTGAATGCATGGCTTCTCTTGATAGCTGCAACCTCTTACAGCAGTGTATGTTGTACAAAAGTAACTACAGAAAGACAACAAGGGCAGTAATAACTTGTTCCTCCATAGAGAAAAAGGCAAAATTAGGCATTGCTGATTAGTGAATGAATGTTGCAGGTTTTGTTTACCTCTGGAAGATATATGTGGATGTGGCTCATTACAGAGAAGTATTTAGGACTTTGTGCTTGAAGTTTAGCTGCCATGAGGGCAGGAGAAGGGCTTGTTCCACTGGCACTGTCATGGTCATACTGTCTTCTAATTTCATTGTCCTCCATCATGGCATCCAACATGGGAACTTCATCTTTCATCATCCATTTAAATTGATGGAGACCTGTCACTTCAATAATTGTTGGAGGAAGAGGGTGCAAAGCAAACCACGCATGCATTGGTGCATATGTCATCTTATCTGTGATGACATTAAAGACTGCTCTTACCTACAAGTAGAATAGATCATCATAACATCGTGGTAGATGAGTGATACCTTGACATAAGGCAGTGCACCTAGGAAATAGATCAATAATATTATTTTTCAAAAAAGCATACAGGCTACCATAAATCTTAATGTAGAAGAATGCATTTCTGTAGCACTTACAAGCTCAGGACATTAGTAGAATAATGAGCATACAAAAATTGCAGTCACAATGCTAAGGATTTCAAGATCTTGAAGAACACAAATTACGTTGCTTCACAAAAATGAAGGTGATTGTTTCAATATCTTTTATAATAAAAGCTCTTAAATAAGGTAAACGATGCCTACAAAATGGATACCTTTGGGCAACTATATACCTAAAAGCGTGCAAGTTAGTATTCTTCTCAACAAGCAAATTAATGTAATAGACCATTGTGAACCAGGGTCTTATTGTTTGCCGGATAGGTGGTTATTGGGATCCTTCTCAAAACTGGAAGCTTGAACCTTGAAACTACATCTTCAATTCATCACCATATTCATATATAATAACCAAGAACCAGTGTATCAGAGTAGTATCCAGCACCTCAAAAGAGGCAACTTATACCTTCAAACAGCATCTCCGAGCCATCAAAAGAAACTCACCATAATCATATTTAGTATCCAAAAAGCAGAGTCAGGCGAGTATCCAACACATTAATAAAATAAGTTAAGTCATTCAGCAATATTTTACCTCTAATATGTTCAGATTCATTATTTTAATTTTTGAAAACATGTATATGACCTTATAAGTAAAAATAATTAGAATCCTATACTCTGTCTTCTCCTGTTTATGAATGGGCACGAATGATTCCAAGAGCCTGTAAAGAACTCAAGGTCTGAAGGGCAAACATAATTAACTAAACAAAAAGTAGCCTTCTGATTCAAGGATGTCTGTTATTATGTGTGCCTTGGATCATGTGTACTCCAAAGAATGGCATGGCAAGTTTGAGAAGAGACCGGAAAAAAAATCTAATATGGTTTCCATCTATCGACATTCAAAAACTGAATGCCTAACAGTAAGATTAGGATATATATGAGGGCAAAATAATAAGCTCAAGCATCCAAGGAACACCAATCCCAGCTTATAATTACAGCAGTTTACAAACCCAAAGAATTAAATCATGTAGAAGAGAGAATAAAAGAAGAAAGAACGCTATTTGCACCGAGTCAATGGTCCCATAGAGTTGGCTTCCAACTTATTGGCCAGCAGGTGCTGCTTATTTTGCAATAATCACATAGGAAATGATATTTTAAGATCTATCTCGAACATTAGGGTTTCCCAATTCAAAATTGCAACAAAAAAAAATGATGAAGAATTACAAACATTTAGCACCCATCCAAACAGCCATTAGAAATATTCCTCCCAGACAGTAGCAACCCCAATCCTCCCAGGCAATCTACTAACTTTTGCAATTGCCAAAATAGTCATGTCATATGAGACCACCATCGGACTCCAAACACAATTCTTAATAGTAAATTTCACTTCAGAGTCTAAACACAATTCTAGATTGTAAATTTCACTCCAAACACAATTCTTAATAGCCTATTAGAAGTATAACCAAAAAATAAAAAATAACTGGACTCACAGTGTATCTAAATTAATGATATATCCCAGCTCAATCGGAATTGCTCCCTTAATATTGTTTGAGGACAGATTCCTGTAAAAGCAATAACATAATATTGCAACACCCATTAGACCACGGGTGTATTATATATGCATGCTTGATGTGCTTGACAAAACCCTTCTACAATCATCATATACATGATCGATCAGCAGCACAAAATATAATCTGAAAGAGCTTACAAATAAGTAGGCTTCAAAGCTTCCGAAATTCAAGAGACATTGTTAAGTTGAAACTCAAGAGCCAGAAGATGCAATTAAATTTGTGTGCGTTTCGTCAAACAGTTATCATGCAACCTCAAATCACGAAAAACCGACATATCTATTTTAGTGGTCATGAATGTATCCCTGGGTATATCATCATTGAGATCAAATTTCATGTTGTTCGAGAATCTACAGCAGAGCAAAACAACAAAACATAAAAAACAATATACAAAACAGGGACTACCATTGCAATTATCTCAAGTGTCAGAAAACTTGGTTGACATCATCTACAGTGTCTTGAAGGGGAATCCAAGTATATCATCCTTCACTTGAGTACTAAGAATCAAGCTAATAGTTTAAATAACCAAAAAACTTGCCTATCAAAAACAGATAAAGAAATAACATCCAGTCAATACAAATACTACAAGCAAAAATGGTAACAAAAAGGCTAGTATTGCACCGTACAAGGGTAATGATAGTGCATTCATACAGGAGCGCAACAAATCTCTTGCTAAGAATAACAAAGATATAGCTGGGAGAAAACTTGGGCAAGAATATAATTGAGACATGTCCATCTAAGCTCAACACAGCAAGATTTTCTTACAAACAACTGTTATATCACAAGTATCCAAAACTCAAATGGCATCTTAGTACATAAACATTGTTGTTGAAAAAATTATAAACATGAAATCAGAAAAAAAAAAAAAAAAGTACCTGGTCTGGCTGGGCAACATCAGCAAAACTAACATCAACCATACCAACAAACATCCTATATCGAGCAGGAAGTCGGGCATCTTCAATTATGGGTATGATATTTGTTAGCTTTTTTGCCACGTTCACTAAATCCTGTCCACTTCTGTGTGAAAATTCATCTGCATACACAATGCCAGTCTAATAGCCAGCAAGATACTGGATATCAAAAATCAATAATCCCCAAGTCTAAACATAAAACAACAAGAACCCAAATGTAATAAGTGAAACACAAACATTACAGGCAAAAATTTACAACTTTCACTGGAACCATTAACAACCTCAAAGAAAAAAGCCCCAATGCTTGCTCTTCGTCTGCAATCAAAAGCTGAAAGAGGGAGATAGGAACTCAGCTGCCAATAAATAATTTTTAAGGCTCGAAACCCTAACTGGCATCCTACTGCCGCAAATTTAAGGAAGGGAAAAAAAGAACAAACGTCCAAACGATTGTCAAACTGTCAAATTTAACATAGTCACCGAAACGACCGGAAGGGCCTTTCCCATAGAGGGGACGCCTTCGGCGTAATGTGCAAAAATAAACTGTCCATGGCATTATTGACTAATTGCTTTGCTCTAGGCTTTGTCAATGGAAGCCAAAAACATGGGTGGCAAAGCGAGAAATGATAGTGATGAGGGGAGGGTAGGCCCTCAACATACTTTCTTTAATTACGATGTATTATCTTTTTACATTAAGATATATTTATTAATTATGATCAAAATCTTAATCTTTTATAATTTGTTTTATAATTTAAATCTCCAAAATTATATTCTTTATCATAGTTATTATGTTTTATTTATAACATTTGTTTTTTGAGGGGGTAAATTCTTTTACCCTTGACCTTGTAATGGACATTTAGGTGTCCAAGGGATGGTCAAGTGATGCTTGGGTATCCCCCCTCATAAACTTCCAGAAGATATCTGCCCTTGGTGTTGGACGTGATTCTGCCCTATTTGTTACTATTTGTTCATGCCTCGGATAGAACCTTCCAAATGCTTTTCATAAACACCTCTTTCCTTGTTGCGAACCACTGTTTAATGTTCTCCGAGAAATTACTTTTGTCTTGCCTTCCCTTAGGTTTGGTCGATGATTATTGTGACAACCATAATGAGCTATGTGGAATATGTTTTAATGGTGTGACAGCCATACAAGGATGGCATAGTGTGTATTATCTCAATGTAACTGGAACGCCATGATAATTTGAGAGTATTCATGTTACAAAGCTCTGAGACAACAATAGCAGAATTTGGCGGGTCAATCAGCATATTTGAGAGCTGATAATTTTCAGTATTGGGGAGCTTGAACAAACCACCATAACATCTTTATTTTTACATGCTTCGGGTTGAAGATACCAAAATGCTCCAATGCATCACATATGTACCAATGATGTAGGGAGATAAGTTGTCCCAAATTGTCACTTTGACCTTGCATTGGTTATTTGGTCAGTAGAGAAATATAACTCTCACAAAAAGGCTATTATGTATCATGAAGATAAAGTACTTGCAGATTTGACCCCAAAGAAAATTAGAGTGTCGTACAGCTCCATTTCAAACTAGGGATAATATTGGATGAGAAGTTGGAGAGTGTTGACTACATCCACCATGCAAATTTTTATAAAAGCCACCTTTCATGCCGGGGCCTCAAGTGACCCCTTATCATTCAAGGTGCATCCCAATGAATGCAAGAGTGCCTTTTGATGTAAAAATGTTTTCCAATTACATTCTCCCTTCCAATAAAATTCTATGTCAAGTATTTGGATCGGATAACCATGACACATTAGATGCTCTGCATATAGCAATGCTGGTCAAAGTTCTTAGCAACATAATGCAGTGTTGTTTGTTTGGGCTGCCCTGTCATCCGACAAGATGAATAAAGCATTAAGCAAGATCAAGTTATGGGACTCATTCCATTTAATACACTATTCTCATTTGTATCTTATGTATTTGGAGTGTTAATTTGATGTTAATAAGAGACTTAGAGCTAATTCTAAGCTCTAAAATGGTAACCCAAGCCATGGCTCAAGGAAACCAATACACCTGCCCCGCCCCCCCCCCCCCCCCCATGTTAGAAAAGCACAACTAATGGACAAAGTATGTTGTATTCCAAGAACTCTTTGTGACCCTAGTATATGGATTCTTCTCTGGTAAAAAAAGAGACAGGGTCTCTGTAGCATCTAGGAACTTACTAATCCCATTGACTATAATTTACCACGGTCGCCAAATCACAATTTGGGGAGATTGGTATTTGTAGGAATTCAGACTTACATTATTTTTTTTGTCAAAATTTACTCCTTTGAAACTCCCCTCTTATGTAATCAAAACTAGCAATTGCAGACTAAGACTTTGTTGATGCTCTTAAAGAAGCATTAATAAAGCCACCTGATTTCGTAAGATATTTTGCTATTGAAAACATGATTGCATTATCCATCCCTCGGAGGTTGTTGGATGTCTTTAGGTTCTCTGAATCAAGAACATAGAGAATGTATGGCCCGGAGGGGTACATAGTTAGAGGAAGGCATGTAACTAGGAGAACTTTTGGTTTTGGGCACCAACCTAATATTGAAGATGAGATTAATAAGAATTGTTTGGAAAGTAACAAACCTAGTATAATGAGGTACCATTATGCACAATTCAGAGAAAGCCCTATTTCCAGATTACATAATCATGATGGTCTCCCTTATGGATGAAATGGACAAAAAATGAATATCCCTTCCACACTCCAACATAGAATACCACAAAGATATGCTGGATAATCCTATTGCTTCTGATTTGATATGGCCATATTTGACACATCTAGGACATCACTAAAATCTAGGAGATGCGTCCCTGCATAATGTTGGAACGTGAACAACTTGTAGGTGATCTTGGAGATGGTGGATTTTTGGAGAAGCTATTGTTGGAGCTCAAAATTGCACCCTGGATATGATCATGAAAGATCAAAAATTCTGAGGTAGCATGGGATTGTCTCCAAGTTTGGGACTTGCGGCTTGAGACAGACCTCCAGAGAAGGCTGGTTCCTCCACCTACCTAAACTTATGCTAACACTTCTCCTAAGCTATCCTACTCTAACATATCCAAGGACCAGGGAGAGAGAGATGGAAAGAGAAATGCAAAAAACAAAACCTAAGCTAAAAGGGGCGGTGATAGCACTAGAAAGGGAAGAAAGGGAAGAAAACGCAAGGAGAGGAAGGGCAAACAAACCATTCCACAGACCCAAAATTGCACAAAGTAACCATTCCCACACATTGACAACATACAAAGATGAAAACCCTACAAGTAGAAAACACATACAACATACTAAAGAATGAAACAGAGGAAAGAAGTGAATAAACATGAGTATGGGACAGAAAAAGCCACAAACACAAGATTTCATTTCTTAAAAGATGCATATATCATTACATTTAATGGAAGAAGGCATGAAAAAATGCATTGCAGAGACCAAATCCGAGGTCTAGAACTCATGGGAAGTTGACCACCATTTTGGCATGGTGTCGTTACAACAAAAGAGGATCCTTATTTACAATGGAATGAGTTCCATATTTATAGAAAATGGGAGGAGAAGAAAAGGATAAGGAGAGAGAGAGGCACCAACTAGAGAGAGATTCAACCACCAAGGACCAATCACCATAGATGCTTGCAGACATGTATGGGTTCTTGACACGGATCACTATCATGCCATCAAGATTTGCAGGAGAAGAAAGATGGCAATGCCCATACTTCATTAAATTCTGGTTGGTGGAGTGGTTGGTGTTGGATTTCAAATTAGGCATGCACCTTGTGCAATATTCCCTGCAAAACTTTATTTCTTTTTTCATTTCGGCTCTTCTCTCTACATTTTTAATTCCTTGAATCTTGAAGAGATGTTGCCATTGTTTTCATGTAATCGTTCTTTATTGCATCAAACTTTGACCTTGAATTTGGCCAAATACATTTCTGACTTGATATTCTGTTTATGTGGCTTCTCAGTAAATCCATATGCAAATTACTCCTCTTTTCACATGCTTTGAACTTTTTCATTTGTGGACCATATTGACGTGATCCTATTTCCAATCTTCTACAACCTTGAGAATCCACAAAACACTACTCCTTGAGAAGCCGTGGGACATTTTATAGTGTTAAGTGTGCGCTTCTAACCCCTTCTGTCGCATTTCCAAATTTTCTTTTTCTTTTCCTTTGTGACTTTTTGAAATTGTCCTTCGATTTTCATAACTCCTTCTGAGGTAATGACTTCCCGCTTTTGTTCTGACAGAATTGAAAAATTTGTACCCCGAAAGCTCCATTTGAGATTCAAGTATGCATAACATTTAATTTCCATGTTGTGAAGGTACTCAACTCCACTAAAAACTTGATTGCACTTAATTATCTAAATTTACTCCATTTTTGTCAGGTTTTGGAGAACCTGCATGAACACTAATTGTTCACTAGGAAATCCTTAGAAGTCTAAACTAGTGTATCCCTGAATAACTATCATTTTCCCCTGAAGAACCACGGGTTAAGACTTTTCCTATTGCGAAACCCAAATATATGGCTACGCTCACATGTAAAATCTTTATGGCTAATTTTACAACGGCCTTTACAACTTTTTACCTGGGTTAGCTCCATAATTTTTTCCTTAGACTACTGAAGGGACTTGATGAGTTGGGGCTAAGCAAAACTGTGCTAAGTCCAAAATTTTGGTATTGCCCACAATTATAAGGGGTGGAGGGACTCAGTTTTAGACAACCTGTCTCTAGAATTTGATGAACTTACATTGAATCTAGAGTCTGCCTTAATGTGAAGTACCTAGATTTCTTGAAATCCATTGGGAATGGAGTTAAGCATAACCTTGAAGAAAAATGATCTCAATCCTTTTAAAAACCCATCTCCTGAAATCTGAACATAGAACTCCGCATGACATTGAACTGAATTGTATAGATATGAAAGAATATACACTGAAAGTTGCCCCAACTATCTGATTTCTTCCATGGAACCTTACTCGCGAAATGGATTATGCAATAAAACAAAGGGCCACAAAAACTATATACAAACATGAAAATCATACATGTTCCAAGTGGAAACATGTAGAGTGTACACAAGCACTTGTTTTGCAATAAACAAACCTAATCTAAGCTACTCTAACCAAAGAAAAGGAAGCTAAACAAAACCATACAATTTGTTGGGAGAAATAGCTTCCTTTCCTTACAAAATTGGACCATGTGATCATTTTTGCAACTAAATCACATGGTGGAAGTGCTAACATTGCTTGCACTTCATTTTGTTGCTCAAATATCAAGCTAGAAAAATAATGAATACCTCCTCAAGTTTTTTGGCATTTGGTTTTTGGAGGTGTTGCAATCTACCTTTGATGTCTTGAATCTTCCTCATGCCTCATGAAGTGAACTACATGATTAGTGGAAACTCATAATTTGAATCTAAATTCAACCAAGTATTCTGATTGGGTAAATATTCTTTTGAACTGTTTGGCTGATTTGCATGGAGAACTTGATCTTCTTTGCATTTATCTCCAAGACTGGAGCTGGTAATAGAGACAATTTCTCTTCATTGGATATGCCCGCAAGTTGATTTGGACTTGGTATTTATTTGATCTTGAGTGGAACATCTCTATTTCCACTTTAGGGCATGGGTTTCCTTCATCTTCATTCTCTACCCCATGTCACATTTTCCTGAAAAAGTAAAGGCAAGTTCAAGGCATGTAAAGCAATGTAGGTCATTGCACTTAAGTTGTTTCATCTTTCTCACTTGTAAAATCTTCCTCCTCAAACTTGTGGAAGAACAAAGTGTTGAAAAACAATTTGATCCTCAACCCGCGACCCAATATGATTTCCCTCCTTCAAATATTGTCTACTCTGAGTTTTTTCACTAGCTACATCCTCTTTGTAGATTTAACATCCTTCTCATCCTCCCAAATCAAAATCACACCAATCTTCAACACATATGTATTTTTCATCCTTGGTGGAATTGGTTGGAGATGAAAGACATTGGGAAGAGTATTCTCCTTAAATTCACTTTGCAAGCAAGAGATGGCTTGAGCTCCAAGACTTATGATTTGATCAATTTAGGAAGCCAAATGATCCTCCAAAACATGTCCTAATCTTAAGTTCCTCCTCTCCATGGAAATAGCAAACATCATGATTTACCCACCTTGTAGGATAACTTAGCTTGAATTGGGTTGGGTAGAGCATTGGGGAAGTATTTGGAACACCACAACTTCTCAAAACATATGGAAAAGTTTAAAGGGATGGGTAATGCCTTGGTGGAGATGGGGAGAAATTTCACCACAGGGGATATTTTGGGCATGATAAACTTGTAGAGCACCAAAAGGAGAACTAGGAAGCAAATGATCTTCTTTTTATTGGAATGGGATGATGGATTTTTCTTTATTTGCATAGGGGTATGAAGAATTTGATATGGTGAGGGAAGAATGGAAGTAATGGGGATGGGTTTCCTTTGGCCAGCTTGAATGAGCATCTTCTCAGCTTGTAATGTAATTGTCAAAATCCAAAGGAAGAGTACTTCCTCCTAAAGTTTGGATCAATACAACTAAATCAACATCCAAGGACCTCAAATAATACAAGAATGTCATACATTGTGAGGGTCTAAATTCTTGAGGGATTCTGAGCCATGTCCTTGAGAATATGATGTTGAAATATGAGATAAACTCCATTGAAGCTTGATGTATTTTGTTGAGGTGTTCCATGAGAGAAATGACATCTGCATTCTCCTTGAACCGGTTGCGTAGTTGTTCTCTCCTAATGATCCCATGTGGAAATGGATTGAGGAGCCAAACTACTATACCAATCTCTTACTTTACCTCTTAATGATGAAACAAGAAGTTTGAGGCTAATGTTCTTCTTCTTTGATATTGTGAATGGACACAATGGTTGGCTATATCTTGAATGTGATCAATAGGAGATTGATCTCCATTTCCATGGAAAAGAGGTAGGATTTTTAAGGATTTTTTGGGGATATCATCCCACTGTTGCAAATGAAGGGGGGTCAAACTGAAATGAGAGAATGGATGAGCTCTTTGGAGAGCCATGAGAGAAATGGAAACATGAAAATGAGTGGAAAGGAGAAGGGGATGGTTTGCAGACTCAAAGAATGGGTTACTTGGATAATGAAGTCACAAGATGTGTTAAAAATTACCTCCAAAGGCATGGATATCACCAAGAACACATCAAACTTGATGATACAAAGTTGTAAAGTGCTTCAATCTTTGTCCGATTGGGCATTCTAAAATTGTTGTAGCTCAGAATTGTACCTTATGATTTGATCATGAAAGATCAAGAATTCTGGAATAACATGGGACTATCTCCAAGTGTGGGACTTGAATCTTAAGACATACCTCCAAAGAAGGTTTGTTCCTCTACCTATTTAACATAATGCTAACACTACCTCTAAGATAACCTACACTAATACATCCAAGGGACTAGGGAGAGAGAGATGCTGAGAAATGCAAAACCTAAGCTAAAGGGGTGGTGATAACACCAAAATAGAAGGGTCGATCACTCTCCACGAGGGGAAGAAAATGGAGAAAATGCAGGAGGGAGAGGGTAGATGGATGTGCCACATACCTAAAATCACATATACTAAGCCCTACCACACATTTACAACACACAAAAATGGAGAAACATGCAAATGTGAGGCACACACAACATACTAAAGAAGGAAACAGAGAGGCACAGAACGCATATAACCGCGAAGTATAGGGCAGAGAGATAGTCACGAACACAAGATTTATTGCTTAAACGATGCACATATCATTTCATTCATGGTAGAAGGCGAAAGAATGCATTACAGAGACCAAATTCGAGGTCTGGAACTCGTGAGAAGTGGGACACCATTTCGGCATGGTGTTGTTACAACAAAAGAGGATCCCCTTTTACAATGGAATGAGTTCCATACTTATAGAAAATGAGAAGAAGAAAAGGGGAAGGGGAAAGAGGCGCCAAAAGAAGAGATTCAACTACCAAGGACCAATCGCCACATATGTTTGCAGGAAGGTGTGGGCCCCGGACATGGCTCCTATCGCACGCCATCAAATTTTGCAGGAGAAGAGACGATGCCCATACTTCATTAAATTCTAGTCGGTGGAGTGGTTGGACATCGCTTCGAACAAAACATTCATGATTTTTCAGGTTCCCCGCGGAATTTTGGTGTCTTTATTTTGATTTGCGGCTTCGGTCCATTTGTTCCTTGCTTGGTGGGTTTGGAAATTCCCACGGATTTTCATGTTATTGTTTCCTCCACAATGCTGTGAAGACTAATCCTTTGATGTGCAACACTATGGTTCCCGTGGCTTTTATTTGCGCTTAAGACTCACGACAAACTACTGCCTCTCTTTGTGGCTTCCGTCATGGCTTTTCAAAGTTCTACCATCCGCGGACCTTCGCGGCTATCTTCATACTTGGCCTCGATGCATGGAAATACTTTGCAACACCCATGAAAGTTTGACTCTTTGACACGCGACATTTTTCTTGGCGACCAATTTTCCTTTGTTCTGCGGCTTTTGAATTTAGTCGCTTTCTCTAACTCCCGGCGGACAAACAACTCCACGGTGTTCTAACCTGACTTCGAATCGCAAGGGACTAATCTCCTTAGTGCGGCAAAGGTCTAACAACTTCCACTAAGCACTATTATTGCCAAAATTCGCCTAAGTTTGGAATTGCTGATTCTTATGTTCTGCGGGTTAGGAGAACCTACAGAACACTAAGTTCCTGCATTTCGTGGAAGATTGAATTAGTGTTCCGCGGCTTTTCCTGAGTGAAAATATGTGGCTGAGTTCTTTTGATGAGTTGTTCACAATTACATGGTGTGTAATTTTGGATATCACTAGGCTAATCTAGGTGTTTGGCTGTCATTTGGTCACAGAGCTTTAAAGCCCGACATGTAGCCTGTTTGAAGAGCTTTGTTGTAGAAATCCTCATGTAATCATGGCGTTCTTTGTGCCAATGAATGCCATAATACATGGTGATTATTCTATGATCATTCATGCTTAACTCTTACCTTGATTTTGACAGATATCTTACTGATGATTAATAAAATTCCTGTGGAAGGTTTTTTTTATATTATTTGTGTTGTGGAGAATTTTGGTTATGACACTTTAAGCTTTGTAAAGTTCATGGTCCAATGGATGAAAGCTCTTGTATTAGTTCATTAGGTCAATCTTTATTAGTATCTTTTCACATCCGTTTAAAAGGATTTTTGTTCATTGCAGATTTATAAAACAATCGTGCTCATTGTGATTACGCTTCAGACTCATTAGATCTGCATTGCCATTTGTTATCAATTCTGCCATAAGAAAGGTTTAAGAGTCATGAATATCTTTCATAATTGTGTATGTAAACAACTCTTATATGATAGTATTTCCAAATGTGTGTTTAATTCATTAGTGACAATAAATTGGGTGTTTAGGCATGGGGATTACATTTGCTATTAGATTTGTTGAAGTCATGTAAATACTTGTGTCATAGAATTGTTAGGGAAGCCCCCCTTGGTCTTGCAGAGCCTAAAATGAGGAGAGACAAACCCCTCTCAACGATTGTTTTCCTTTGATGAACCTTGTTTTGAGAGTGAATGAGAAATTATGTATCCATCAAAAGTAGATCCCAAGCATAGGTCCTTTTCAGGATCCCACACTCGGGATGTCCTTACTCAGTTGGGGGAACCCCCTTAATATCCCACTAAGTTAGGAACAATGAGAGGCACATGTAGCATACCACCATCCAAAACAAGTACAACTAAGCTAAAACATAACAATAGGGTGACACCTATCACACCTAAGGTTGGACTGCACTCACACCTGCAAGCTCTAAATGAAAGACATTGCTCTTCCTACAAGAGATGTGATAATCGCATAAATTTATATAGATAACAAAAATAGATTGATTACAAAATGGGGGATAGACCCCCTTTATATAGCCAAATCCTATGCAAAAACATAACAATGGGGTGACACCTAGCACACTCCTTAGCCTTCCACTTCCCTTTCCTGGCGCGCTCAACTTGTATCATCGTCACGCCCCTTTCCTTTTTGTTCTTACACGTGTTCATATAAATCTAGATAATCTTCCACCTTATGCCCCTTTCCGCAGTACGCGCAAGACAAGTTCTTGGGGCATTTGCGCTGATAATGATCAAGTGATCCACACGAATAACAAGTGCCATGACTGAACCTGCCTCCACGACCACCATGACCTCGACCTCGGTAGCCTCCATTGTCGTTCGGACCAGCACCGTTATTTTGACTTTTGTGTGCTTGTGAATTGCCCTTTGTACTAATCTGGCGCAGTCCAGTCTCACATGCTTCATGGATGCGATCAATCAACCGGCATTGACTTGTATCATGTGTGTGCACATCGCAAATCTTGCAATATCTTGATATATTCTTCTACGTAACACGCTGAAGGAGCGGGCACTCCCGGACATCATGGTCTTTATGGCATATCTCACAACACAATAGGAGAGCATGCACATTCCTGCGTGGACAACTATTTTTAGTATGCCCCTCTACTTCACAATTTGTACACCAAATTCCACTTGGAGTGTCATGTGTTGAGCTAGCAGATAGCTTCTCCAATTGTGTGGCCATCACTGCGATCTGTGCTTCCATAAATGGGCTCACCTCAGTGTCCACACTACCAACTACTTCTGCGTGTAGGGCTGCTTCCAGGGCCTCACGCTTCGCCTTATCTCTTGTATACAAGGAGGCCTTGAGGCAAATCCTTTCTGTTTCCTCCTCTGTGAGGTGCGCGTCTATTATGGAATTATCCGCAAAATTGATGAATATCTTATTTGCCTTATTTGAAGCCTCCTTCACCTCTGTGCCAAGTTCTTCATATTGCTTTATTTTTCTGTCTATCTCCTCCTGCCTCGCCTTAGCTACTCTTCCGCAGTTAGCTCACGTGCTGAATTTACTTTTGTTATCAACAAGTTAACCACTTCCTCTAGGTTGTCAATTTCCCTGTTATTTTCGAGATTGGTCCCCAAAATTACTTCCAAGAAAGAATGTGCCACAGTTCTAATAATTTCGGTTGCTTTGGTATTCATTTCGGCGTTCCTCATCTTTTCCTTATTTAGCTCGATTGCTAACTTTTTATTCTTTTTGCTTTCATTTGCAAAACTTGTCTCGGCCTCACGCAATGCTGCACCTTTATTTATATTTCTGCGTGTTACTTCCGTAGCCAACTTTATTAAGGCACCGTCGGCTTGCGCATTGGTTAAGTTTGTTAAATCCAAAATTGAGAGAGTTTTTGACTCGTCTCTCCTTCCTTGCTACTCATGGAGAGCTTATAGATTTACTTCAAATTTTGGCTCTTCCATATGTTTATGCATCGCAAAATATAATACCTTACATGTGCGGACATGGGTCTGTGATTTCTCCATCATGTCCCAACAATAAAGATCTTTGGGATTAGTTTCGTGTTGGAATCTCGCCCTAACGACCTTTTTTGGGTCATTGACGAAGGACATGAATGGTCAAGGAGGTGAGCCTCTTCCTAACCTTGCTTTTTTTGACGGTTCAGGTCCTGGCATGTAACATCCTCCTACACATGATTGGTGTCCTCTTCCTCTTGTTGTTCAACCTCCTATTCATGCTCTTCTTCTTGTTCATGCTCCTCATCTTGTTCCTCCACGTGCATGGAGGTATCAAAAGGTATTTCTCCTTCTTCGTGCTCCTCAGGATGCTCTGGCTCTTCTTCCTCTACATGTATGATATGTGGACTCCTTTTTCCTTCCGAGCCCTCTCCTGTCCTTTGGGCATCTTCATCATGCCCTTCTCCTCTTGGGCTAGCAATGCACACGCTTTCCTTTGGGCTAGTTTGAGGGGTCCTATGAGGGGCGTGCACTAAATTTTCTTGTTGTTGTGCCCGCCTCCTTTTCCTCCTACTGTGATCCAATTGCCCTTCTGTTTCATCTCCTTCTTCTACTTCCTATTGGATCGGCTCAGGCTTGTGCTTCTTCTGTTTGGTAAATGTCCTCCCTGACGTTGGTGGTGTAATAGATGTGTCGCGCGCTTCCACCACCTTGTCATCTTGTAACTTTGGCCGTAGATAGATGTATATCCTGCATGCCTCTTTCTCTACCGCCAAAGTTACTATGGGATTCAAATCCATCCCATCTGACTCCATTATGTCCTCATATGGTTGTCTCGCCATCCAGTAGTAGGTCTTGCATAGAGTATGATACTCTATGTCCACCTTGTTTGCATTGAATTTCAGCGGATGCACGTCCTTTATCCTATTGACTATGCTCTTGAAGTACTTGGCTGTAAATGCAAATGGTAGTTTGCACCAAGGACCCATATCTCCATTTAGTAACAAAAATTGCGCAAACAAAAATGTTGCATTACAACAAATTCAGCCTGTCCGTTCAAAATAGTGGGCAACTCTCTAGGTATGTGCCATTCATTTTCGAAGGCATCGTGCATCCTTTTGTACCATGAATCCAACCGCGCCTTATATGCATTTATTATTGCCTTGTCGCATGTATATTTGGAAAATCTTTTTGCTGGGGATTGGACTACTACTAGGTGCTCCCACTCGCGCTCTGGCAGTCCATCTGGGACTCCAATTTCCCATAGTATAATAAGCAACAAAATTGACCCCCATGTTATCTTTTCTCCTTTGTCATGCTGGGTCTTGGCCTCCTACACAATACTTTGTGCAATGTACATAACAATATTGTATTTGGTGCCATGCGCCATCTTATGCGCAATGTGCAAAAACTTCTTATTTATTTCTGTCCATCTCTCTGATGTGCCCAACTTGCAACTCACCAAGCATGCAACTACCTTGTTCCAGGGTCAGAGATATTGGTGATGCTAAATGCGTGGCTCCCCCCTGATAGTGCAATGTTGCTTCTATTGTCGCCTTGTTGTGCATGTCCAATGCGATGTCCTCCCCCTGTCTCTTAATCCTTTGACCTCGTTAATTAGTTGTGCGGTGATGCGCATCCTCCTTCCCGTAAAATAGAAGTAATCTTCAACCACCCTCGACACCAGCCACTGAAAAAGTCTTGTGGTTTCCAAAGAAAGGCAACTCATACAGTTGCAACATGCCTCCAGCCTCCAACGTCTTACACACCTTATCATCCAACACAATTTGCCCTTCCTCTGTGCACTGGCTTGTCTTTGCCAATGTGTCGTTCCTTATGTCTCCCTCTGTCCTAGAGCATAATGGTTGTACTCTCTGATTTCACATCTCCATACCTTTGATTCCCATGTCTTCCTAACGATCACCTCCTACGGGTACTGCATCTCCAAGAACTAATCATCTGGGGACTCCTCCCTTATTTTCTTTCCTTTTGATGTCTTCTTTACTGGTGCCATTGCTCGAACTTGTAGCTTAACCTTTGCAAATCGCGAACCGTAAAAATTGCGTGCCCGAGATGAGAGTAACCCTGTAACTTTTTGCTCTAAGTATGAAAAACCCTCTAATATACTTATTATTGCTTAATAAACACTTCCTTGGTGTTTGTTTTTGACCATCGTGCCCTACCTCTGCAACTTATTCCCGACTAACCCTGCTACTCTACTGTCGCCCTTCAAACCTCCAACACCATCTCTAGTTGTCACTCTGTTACTTGGACTCCAATCCTTCCAAATAGAAGGAGCCCTTGGTCATCGGATACTAGTTTCTGGTTGCCTTAGGTCATCGGATATTGGTTTCTGATTGCCCTAGGTCATTGTTTTTGTTCGCCAATTCGCACAAGTTCGCAAGAGCTTCAATTCGCAGTGAAAATTACAATTATCGCTCGCACCTATTTATAGAATTTTGCTTTTTTTGGACATTTAATGCGGTAGGTTGTAGTAGGTGTTACTTTCCCGCCCCTTTTTTGTTTCTTGCTCTTTTTTCACCAAGTCTCGGTCTTATAAGTTTCCTCTTCCGCACACGACATCCTTAACTTTCTGATGCGCCACTACTTCTCACGATGCAGTTCCCCCTTGCGCCCGCCCTCCTGTATCGCACCTTTTTTTTTCTCTGCACCACATATCAAGTAGTGTTTTTTCTAGGCTGCCTACCTCGCATTATCCTGTGTGCTATTCTATATGTTTTCATCCCGAGAAGGTTTCCTTATACACCATTGAACAAAATAGTCCATTGGCACCATTGTTTCATTCACCATCA
Organism: Taxus chinensis; assembly: GCA_019776745.2. NCBI lineage: Eukaryota > Viridiplantae > Streptophyta > Pinopsida > Cupressales > Taxaceae > Taxus > Taxus chinensis. Next base: position 639,094,081 of record CM034150.1, on the reverse strand, counting down.
CAAAAGGTCTACCATTGCTTTTACCTACTACTGCACACTAAAAGTATGTGCGGTCCTTTGCACATCAGACTTCAACAAATATATCAGCTCTTGCACGCAAACGTGCTTATTACAAAAACAAAAGAACTACTAAAATCGAAAATCTAATCTAAATGGTAATACTATCTTATTATAAACATAATTGAAAAAAAAACTTATTTATAGTAGGGCTTCAGCCTACTATCATTGAAGTAACCAGGCAACATGGTTCCATCCAACACTTGTAACTGACACGCTCCTGATTCCAGAATCTTTGGTTACTTTGAATTGTCCCAACCAACGCACTTTCAATTTTCTTGGGTGGCGCACAAACTTAGAGATAAAACCTACCCTATAAATATGAATTCCCACAACAAAAGAGCCTTAGCACAACGTGCTTCGCGCTACACCATCCTTGCCGACACCCTATACAGAAGAGGCTTTGATGGGACTCTCTTAAGATGTTTGAATTAGGAAGAAGCTAACCAAACACTAGTCGAAGTACATGTAGGTATTTGTGGTGCACACACAAGCGGCATGGTCTTGGCCAAAAATATCTTGCGCGTGGGTTATTATTGGCCCACTATGGAGTTTGATGCATGCAACTTTGTCAAGAAGTGCCAAACATGCTAGAGGCAGAGTAATCTTATTCATGCACCCTCACCAGCCCTTAACCTATCAACTCACCCTGACCTTTTTTGCGATGGAGGCTCGACTTAGTAGGAAAAATAAAGCCCAAAACTTTCGATGGCCATACCTTCATAATCACTACAATTGAATATTTTACCAAAGTGGATAAAGGTCATGCCTTTAACCTATGTCACTGGGTCAAATATATCCAAGTTTATCTTTAACCATATCATATGCCGCTTCGGGATCCCTACCTCCCTTGTCACAGACAATGACACATCCTTTAAAATAAAAAATGTCAAAGAGTTAGCCAAACAGTTTCATATCTAGCTCAAGTGGGTAACTCCATACTATCCGTACTATAATGGACAAGCCGGAGCATCCAATAAAACAATCAAATCAATATTGGAAAAGATTGTTGATAAGCACGATCAAAATTGGCATACACAACTATATCCTGCTCTTTGTGCATATCGAACCTCATATCATACTCAAATTGGAACCACTCCCTTCTCCCTCATATACGGCTATGAAGCTATATCACCCATAGAAGTCGAGCTCCCATCCCTTCGCATATCATTGCAACACCTGGTTCATGAAGATGATTACAAAAAAATGTGCCTTGCAAAACTAGAACTCTTAGATGAGAAGCGGGTTTGTGCCTTGGATCATTTAAAAGTGTATCAGAACTGACTCCGCCGCAACTAAAACAAATGAATCAAACCAAGAGAGTTTGAAATCGGTGATCTTGCACTCAAAGAAAATGAAAAGAATACAACCAATGAGCATGAAAAATAAGGAAAATTTGAACATAATTGGTTGGGACCTTATATTGTTATTGTTAAATTTGGATCAAGTGCATATAAGCTATCCAGTAAAGATGGCAAAGAGCTCAAAGAACCCATGAATACGGTTCATCTGAAGAAGTTCTATTCCTAAATCTTTTAAGATTATACCTTGTGTTGGGGGCATATCGGCACCACTTATTTTGTAGCTTAATTCTATTCCGCTTTTTGCATCATTCCAAACCATTTTTGTCGTGTGTTCCTTATAGTTAGGATGTGTATCCCACGTTACAACAACCATGTTGGCCCGCATCCATTGTATTTCATCCCTTGGTCTCTATGAGCTTATTCATTTATACAATGCTTGGTATAGTGCCACCTTGTCTTTCTTGTTGGCATTCATATATATCAAAAAATCCAAAAACATTTTAAAACATCAAAAAAATCCAAAAACATTTTACAAAATTCACGAAATCCAAAAAAATCAAAACATCAAAAAACACAAATTTTTTTCCAAAACTCCAAAAAAGTCAAATAATCAAAATCTAAAAACATTCAAATAATCACAAAATCCTAAAAATTTACCAAAAGAACATCAAAAATCCCAACAAATCCAACACAACTCAACAAAATCGAACTTTTAACTCCTATCCTAGTGATCGTTCCAACCATCTTACGACTATCACAACAAATCATCTTACCCCTTGCATGTAACCTTGCTTGGGGGCAAGTCAAATCAATCATCTCCCTCGCGTGCATCCTTGCTTGGGGCAATCTCGACTCTCATTCTCTCCCTTGTATGTCAATATCCTTGCTTGGGGACAATGGCCCTTCTCAATCTCAAATAATTTTTTAACATGGATCCAACAAGTGTCATTAGGGGTTGCTTAACTCCGCTCTTTCAGTCTGATCCAATCCCCTTGAATGAATCCTTGCTTGGGGGCATCCAAATTTGCGTAATTATCTCTGTGGAACACATTAGGGGCATAGTTAATTGTCTTTATTTACAGTTGTATTGCATTGTTGCCTTTATTTCTTTACCAATTACAAGTATTTCGTTATCATCTTGGCTCATTTATAGCCAAGGTGCATAATTTTACTGTGTATATTGGGTTTGCATTGATATTTTGTTTTTGCTTTAGACCGATTACCAGTATTATGTTCCCATCTTGGTTCATTTATAGCCATGGTGCATACATCTACAGTGTATATTGGGGCAATGACCCTTCTTAATCTCAAATCATTGTTGTAATGTAGATCCACCAAGAGTGTTATTAGGGGTTACTTAACTCCGCTCTTTTAGTCTAATCCATCCCCTTGCACGAATCCTTGCTTGGGGGGCATCCAAATCTGCTTAATTATCACTGTGGAACACATTAGGGGCATAGTTAATTGTCTTTATTTATCGTTGTATTGCATTGTTGCCTTTATTTCTTGACCAATTACAAGTATTTCGTTATCATCTTGGTTCATTTATAGCCATGTTGAATAATTACTGTGTATATAGGGTTTGCATTGATCTTTTGTTTTGCTTTGGACCAATTACTAGTATTATGTTTCCATCTTGGTTCATTTCTAGCCATGGTGCATACATCTATTGTGTATATTGGGTTTTTTTAATCTTTTGTTTGTTGTGTGTTTGTTTGTTTACCCACATAATGGGTTAAACATCACGATTCTTTCATAATAATGGTGCCAACTCTCTTTGTCCAACAACAAAATAGGGTTGCTCTAATTGTCACCATTTGAATGAAAGCTCATGCTACGAGCAAAATCTCTGCCATCATCCTTCTACTTCTTGAATCATCTGCCTTTTTCCTTCTTCCTATCAAGCGGTTGTCCACCACTTTGTTGCGTCACCCATTCACTTGAGGGGACATTCCCTTAGCCTCCACACTCGTTGGGGGCATCCAAATGCTTCACCGGGGCATATCAAGCAGGTCCACCATGCTTCCCTGTCATCCACTCATTGATCTACATGTGTCTATTATCTTTAAAATTTAAAGAGGGGCAAATGTAGACACCCTAAAAATACATATTTATAGTCATTTCTAATTATCTCTATCCTTTGCATAATATGCCAAAATCAGTTCTAGAATGCATTCTAGATCATTACCCTATCATATTCCATTAGAAGTCACCCACATCCCTTTAGAAATAATTTAATTAACTCTATCATGCTCAAACCATACTCTTATATCCCTTGGCTAATTTAATTAGCTATTTAAATAGATAATTAGCTAGTTATCCACTCACACTCCACTTATCTCCACTTCACCATCCAACTCACTCAAGTTGAAGTAGCTCACTCCACTCAAGTTCTAGAACCCTACAAAGGTGGAAGCAACAATATTCACGTACAACTACCTCCTCGAATAAAGTCAAAAGTCAACCAAATATTCATTGGCCATTAAATGAATATTCAAACCATCCAACTGCACAGACCAAATCAACTTGCTAATTTAGGAAAATGTATTCATTTCCCTACAACTTATTCAAACCTTGATCCACAATCGATGGCCTCTCCTGTAGCTATAAATATGAGGTTTTATCCTTTTTCAATTCATCCTTGGAAGATTTAAGCATTTGCAGCAAAACTCTGCTCATTTGTCACTCGAATTTGCATACCGAAAGGTTGTCCTCGTGGTCACTCATTTGCTCATAGCATTTCTTTTCCATTTGGAGACAAGATTGGAGCATCCACTATCAAACTATCCAAAGAGATCCAACAAGTGTAGTAGCACTTCATATGAGGTTGCAAGAAGACTCAAAGCAAGGTTTGCATCTTGTTTATTTGCTTATTTCTCCATTTGCGTTCAGTTTTCCTTGTACAAACTATCAATTCCAATTGTATCATCATAGATGAAGAAGACCAGCTAGTTGACCAAGAACCAAACACACTTCTTGAGGGAATTCCAAACTTTTTACTTGATGAATGGACTACTCAAAGTCATGCTTTTGATCCATATAGTCATATTAAAGTGTTGGGTCTTGGAACATATTTTTTTAGATAAGGATAAAGGTTTTTTTGACAGGGGGACCTACCTTGGTACAACCAAAATAAAGGGTCTTACCACCTAGATATTACAATAAGGACAATACATGACACACATGAGACAAAACAGAGCAACTGTCGAAAAAAGTAGCAGAAGCACAACAAAACTGTAGCAAAAAGACAACTGAAGTAGTCAGACGATAGTGCACACAAAGGATCTCCCCTAAAATTTTTTAGAGGTGCTTTTAGTTCTAGGAGAGTTCCTCCCCGCATTTTGGAATCTTCTTTTCCTAACCGCCCGTGTCCAAAACTTCTCCTTAGGAGTCTCTCTAAAGAAATCCCCATTCAAACCCGAATTTTTTTATATGATTTTTAAAGCAGGGACCTTCCCAAAAGCTCAAAACTTTCATCCATTTGTCTCTATTTTCTGAGGAAATAAGAGTATAACTGATAAAAAATGGTTCTTCCACGACAATATCATATTTCCCCTTAAAGCATTCCTTCTCAGTATAATTATGCAGCCCTAACTGCTTTTCCTGGGGCTGTTCAGTTTTATGGGGATGGGGGAATAGGAATGCAAGCTTGGTTATTAAGAACTCTTGCATTTATTTGTTTTTTTGAGTTTTTGGGGGCTTAGAGCTGAGACTACAGTTGTGGGCAAAATTGCCAGTCAAGGTAGATTAACGGTTGTGTAACTGTTGCTCGAGAGGCTTGAAATTTTGTTAACTATTTATTATTTTGCATGTTTTGAGAATGTTTGTTGTGGGATCTAACACATGTTTTGATAATGCAGGGAGACTAGGTGAGGTGGAGTAGGGCTAGAGAACATGAGTGGTTGGCTTGAGTTATTCCTCTATTGAGTCAGGAAGAGATTGATTGTTTACAAATGGTAGGGATATGGAGATTGGCGCAAACCAGGTTGGTTGCTCTAGCCAAGAGATTGTAATGTGATTTCTTGACCTAATCCTGGACTGCACTCACACCTGCAAGCTATAAGTGAAAGACATTGCTCTTCCTACAAGAGATGTGATAATCACATAAATTTATATAGATAACAAAAATAGATTGATTACAAAATGGGGGGTAGATCCATTTATAGAGCCATATCCTAGACCAAAAAACCATGGTGGTATTTAACCCACAACATTTCATTAAGAGTGGTTTCACTTACTGTTGTGACATATTCACTGACCACCACCAACCATGCCCCCCTAAATGGGCTTTGAGACCATTATATAACAAAAATGAGAAAAATGTGTTTTGGGAGCTTTGTCACCAAAGATCTGATAATCACATAAATTTATATAGATAAGAAAAATACATTGATTACACAATGGGGGGTAGACCCCCTTTATAGAGCCAAATCCTAGACCTAAAATCCATGATGGTATTTAACCCACATTATTTCATTAAGAGTTGTTTTCACTTACTGTTGTGACATATTCACCGACCACTCCCAACCATGCCTCACACATGGGCTTTGAGACCATTATATAACAAAAATGAGAAAAATGTGTTTTGGGAGCTTTGTCACCAAAGTATAATAATCAAACATTGGTGCAACCATTCTTCTTCCAATTCTTGATGTGACTTGTAAGGCAAGTGGGCATGGGAAGATATTGATGTTGTTTACTCGACCCTATTGATGTTGCTTCCAAGATATGAAGAGGAATCAATGTAGATCCTAGAAGATGCATAGGTGCAATATGAATATGCGAGTTTCTAGTAGATTCTATGTGATCTTGGGCTATGTGGGTCACTAGAGGACTTCATGTGGATTATGTGGTCACTACAGGACTTCATGTGAACTTGGGCTATGTGGTTCACTAGGGGAATTTATATGATCTTGGGGAAATGATGCACCATGGTCCAAATAAATGGTTCTCCTTGAATTTTTCTGGAGATTTGAAGATCTTGAGTTTTTGTGTTTCATTTTTTGCTTTAATAAATGAATCAAAATCATCATTTTGGTTGTCCACTTGTGCTTTCTTAGGTGGACCTATATCATTGTGCTAATTGTTCTCCTCCTCCTTCAGAAGTGGCTCCATGTCATCATTACCAAAGAGGAGTTGAGAGATCTTTTGGACTTCTTGAAAGATAACCACATTTGTATCCTTTTCAGAGGGAGGTTAATCATAAAGAGATGGTTTGAGCTTCTCCTCATACCATTCATTAGTTACATCTTCTGGGTCTTCTCACATTTCTCTTTTCTCCCTATATTCCCATTGCATATAGTTCTCAACAATTGTATCTTGATCTAGTTGTAACAACCTTTTCTCAATTTTTTCAAGAGCCTTTGTCAAATATGCTGAATTCACATTGTGCAAACTAAACCAAGAAGCATGATAGCTCAAAGGAATGACTACGCAGAAGGAAAAGAAATTGAATTGTATTTTATAAAAAGTGGCCAAAATATGCCCCAAAAAATTCAAATCTCTTTGCTACACCAGCAATTGCCGATAAAGAATGGAACACCTCTTCTTTCACAATAATTGGGCCAAATGAAAAAATATGAGCATCAATCAAAGGCCAAGAGTATTATGACTGGGGTATCTTACTTCATTTACAAATGTTGCGCCCCGTGCGGTGCGAGGTCCGAACGTCCAAAAGAAGACAACAATACCCCGAACCATGATATTAATAGTATAATAATGACACTTAATTTTTTAAAAAAAGAGGTAAAAGTCAAAGCATTAATTAAAACTTAACACATTACGATAATGGACTCCATAATGCAACTAAGCCGCAAATACGACGAAGTTGCACCAAACCACTTAAGCATATAAGACAAGGTGAGATAAGATTAGAATTTACGCCGCTGCGACCGCTTTGCAAATACGGTAGTGAAAGGCATGGGGTTGGCGTAACGCCACTTACGCAATTTTAGAATAATCTCGCGATTTTAAAGGTGGGTGATAATTATATGCGACAAAACGTTTTAGCTACTTTAAAAAGATGCCGATAAAAAAATTTCGCGTCAGAAGAGTTTACATTGATTCATTTAATCTTTGCAATTTTTTCGTTTTGAAAACGAGTAAAATGGTAATGGAAAGTCCACTTGAGGCTAATACGGTCATGGGTCCAATTTAGTTCCCTAAATGAACCCATACCTTATAAAAGGTTAAAAAAGTACCAAGATAAAAGGTTCATATTAATTTTATTAAAATGCAAGGTCAAAACTTATATTACTTAAGTTAAAATGAAGAATGAAGGAGAGGCCTTAGATTAGGTGGGCTCTCTACCCTTGGATGATAGGGCATCCACAAACCCTAAAATTTCTTATAGTTTAACACAATACCTAAATTCATTTTTATTTCTCTTCTCTCCATTCATTTGGTTGCAATTTTTTTGTGTTTTGTTTTGGTTTTGCAGGTTGAAGGCAAGAGAGGAGCTCACATGGAGCTCAAGCAAGATGATCAAGGGTGGCTTCATTTCATTTCGTGATCTATTCCATTTAAAACCCATTAGGGTTTGATCAGAAGCTTGTTTTTGTTGGATTAAGAATCCATTGTTTCTCCTTTTGTTATTATTTGATCCAAGTAAGGATCTGCAGGTTTCTTATTTTATTTTTTTCCTTCTGGCTCTTCCTCAGAGCAAATTTCTTGAATGCAATGTCTATTTATTGGTAGATATAAATCTACATCTTTATATATATATATATATATATATATATATATATATATATATATATATATATATATATATATATATATTTGTTTACAAGGTCGAAATGAAGGAAGCGCCCAAAATGGGCGAGTTACATTTATCCTTGGCCTTGAGCTTGGCCGACTGTGCATGTGGACTGTGGTGACGAATTTGAAGGGAGGGCCACGGCCCTGCCATGGTCGCGAATGGAAAATAGGAGGGGGTGGGCTGTGGCATATGCCACAAACCATTGTTGGACCAAAGGGAGTGGGGTGTGGGTTGGGACAGCCGTCCTACCCTCCCCACTCCCATCATTTTTTTCTTTTTCATTTAAACAAAAACATTGCTTATTACAAAATGTGCATTGCAATTCAAATCAAGTCTCACACACACACACATGTATGTGGAATCCATTTTACAGGAATCATTTCCTGATAACTTTATTTTTTTTAACAGCAGTAATTTTTTTATTAAGTACAGGAAGATTTAAGAGTTCTAACTCTTATACTTAGTAAATTGTTTTCAATGAATGAAAAAGAGAAAATTACTCTATATATATTTATATATATAATCGGAAGTGATTGCATTAAGCAAGCAAAATCAATATGGTTTAATACTACCAGAATTCTGGGACAGAAATGAAAGCATGCTTTCATAAGCACAAAATTAAGACATTTAGCTAAAATAAATATGAATAAGCTTAAACATGATTGTGCACTACCAAATTGGCAAAATGAAATATTACAGAGCTAAGTGTGTAACAAGAAGCATTATACAGATTAAATCACCAAAATGTAAATTGAAAACAAGTATTGCATTTTCAGAATTTGATCAATACAGACTACAATTTTTTTTTTTGAGATTCTAAAACAAAGTATGCAAACTTTTTCTCAATCCTTTGAAGGGAAATTTTAAGTGAATAAATTCAAATTTATATTATGAGGACATGGACTAAATCATTCCAGAATTACCGTGAAACATACTGAATTTATTTTCCTTAAATTGATTTATTTCATTTACATTTTTCAAAAAGGAAAGGATTAAAGAGAAAACAGAGTTACGGCAACAAATTGAATCCACTCTTAACAACATAATCCAAGCTTCATTTCAACATCACAACAATTTAGATTTTAAGATCCCTTTCTTACATTTTACTTTGAAACATAAGAAAGAAAAACAACTTAAAATGCAAGTTACAAGCCCTCCACAAACGTGGAGACAACATGGCAATTTTTAAATTCAGATTTCTATTATGAGGACATGGACTAAATCATTCCAGAATTACCGTGAAACATACTGAATTTATTTTCCTTAAATTGATTTATTTCATTTACATTTTTCAAAAAGGAAAGGATTAAAGAGAAAACAGAGTTACGGCAACAACTTGAATCCACTCTTAACAACATAATCCAAGCTTCATTTCAACATTACAACAATTCAGATTTTAAGATCCCTTTCTTACATTTTACTTTGAAACATAAGAAAGAAAAACAACTTAAAATGCAAGTTACAAGCCCTCCACAAACGTGGAGACAACATGGCAATTTTTTGCCAAATTAAACAACTTTCCAACAACAAGAAGACCTGCAATTTCTTTCTAAAAACAGCTCCACTCCATGCTCCAAAATAATTCAAGGAAACTCCAAAACAGCCATAGGAATTAGCTTGGTTGACCTCCCAACCAAATGGCCTCATTACATGCTTCCATGGAAACTAAGAAATCATGTTAGCCTCCCCCAAGCCCATGGGAAAGAGGCAAACATAGCTCTAACCAGCACTAAGGTGAAATGATTTCTTCACACACAAACAAGGTTTCAAAATTGCATTCAAAGCCAAAAACACCAAAGCAAAACAACAACGAGAAGCACCGAGCTTCATCCATGGGAAGAGGGGATGAAAGAATCCCAAATATGATAACCAAAAGCCTCCAATTTTAGCACCAAATATCTACTTATCTCTCCATACAAATTTCACCCCTTATCACTCCATTAAACACCCCTTATCACTCCATTCCCCTCTCCATTAAGGATTTTCAAACTTCAAGTTTCCTTGAATGGAGATAGGGGTGATTTCCAAACCAAATGGTAATCAACCCCTACCTACAAACCAAATGTAGTGGGGGTGAACCAAGAATCTTTCAAGCTTGATCAACGAGCATTGAAAGTGAGCAAGGAAGGGATTCCTCCCTCTTTCACAAATAAACTCCAAAATCCACACCCCTCAAGGGTGGATGGAGTAAATAAAAACCATAAGATTAATACCAAAAGTGCATTTCTTTCAAGCAACAATTTCACAAGCAAAAGTTTAATTACATAGCCAAGTAAGAAACATATAAGAGCAAGATCCTACGTTGCAATCCAAAGCCAAAATCCAACTCCAAGTTTGCTCACCAAGTCTCCTACTTGCTTTCCAAGCTTTCCCCAAACACTATGGTCCCAAAAATCTTCCAAGCAAAGAACCCCATAACCATAAACAAGAGGGATTAAGAAGAAAAAGGAACCACCACGTAAGCCAATGTGAGGGTGTCACCCTCACTTGTCACCCTCCACGAAAACTTCACTAATGCGAACCCTCCAAAATTGCATTTCAAGATTAAAAGAAAAAGGAAAGATTAAATTCTATGCAATCATGAGGATCCGCCCAAATTCTCAAACATTCTCCAATTTCAAAAATCTTTAAGAAAAGGGTGGGTGAATGGAGGCAAATTGGGCCAATAGGCTTCATTTACCTTGAAAAGGGCCCACCTACCCATAGGGTTAGGGCCTCTTTTCAAGGCAAATGAGGTCATTTGCTTGCAATATACCTTTCCTACATGACACATCTTTCCCACTTCAAAATTGCATTTCAAAATTAAAAGAAAAAGGAAAGATTAAATTCCAGGCACTCATGAGGATCCCCCAAATTCCCAAACATTCTTCAATTTCAAAAATCATTAAGAAAAGGGTGGGTGAATGGAGGCAAATTGGCCCAATATGCTTCATTTACCTTGAAAATAGCCCACCTACCTATAGGGTTAGGGCCTAGGGCCTCTTTTCAATGCAAATGAGGTCATTTGCTTGCAATATACCCTTCCTAAATGACACATCTTTTTCAAATCCGAGTTTGGGAAAGATGTAACATTTAGGAGGGGCAATTAGGCTCACTTAATCCAAGATTAGGTGTCCCAATCCCTTCTTAACCGAAGCTCAACATCCCAAGCCAATGAAATGGCAAAAAGGAGTAACATAAAACACTAGATCAACATTAAACAAGAGAGGTAAGTTTGAACAACAAGAACTATAACAAGAGGTGCACATTCCACATTGATAAGAGATGGACTAATACAATCATGCGAGTATGTAAGTCCAATAAAAACCAAGGTCTAAATAAGACGAGTAAAATACCGTAATCATCAAGAAAAGGGGGGGGAATTTGGCCTCTCAAGGCCTGTCGTGCTTGTTAGAGTATGTCTCCTGAGTCCCACGTTTCTCACATGGTTAAACACCTATCATCTACACACTCAAGACAAACATCATACCTGTCCAACACCGATAATTGAAAATATGATAACATCTATATGCATCATAATCATCATCCATACACATCCACAACTAACTAAGTCAGTACATCATAGTAATGAATCATCAAACATAGTAAGAAAGTTTACGACCATGCATCTAAGATAAATCAAATAAACAATACGAGATTGTTCTCGAATCTAATCATAACATCATCCCGACACATATAAATGATCGATAAATGTAGGCATCATATGCCCCATCGATAACCTGTCAGCAAGAGTTATCATCCTAGTGTTAGCAAATAACCATATCATGAAGCTATTTCACATCCAAATAGTAGAACATAATAGCAATATCTGTCATCATAGAAAACATGATACAATGAGTCGGTACAACTCAAAATGAGAAAAAGAGAATAGGTGAGCATTACAACAAGATGATGAACAAAAATTAAGTACCCATTTTCACTTTTTTGGAAAGCTAGGATTTTAACCTAGAAGGATTCATAACTAAGTTGAATCATTGGTTGTAGATTCTATGAATCTACTGTTATATCCAAAGCACAAAGATACACTTATTGCAAACTAAAGTATATAATGGGAATTCTTGACAGCAGGTAGACCTTTGACAGCCATATTATGAATTTAAAGCATGCAATGTAGTGACTCAAAAAACTCACAAAAACATCTCCCAATCTGAAAAAAAATATCAGAATGTTGAAATTCCTTCATTTACCCACATTTTTGACCTCACAAACAATTTGTAGCTTACATATGTGTGAACTTGATTGTGCAATTGCTTTCATGAAAATATTGTCTGGTTTAAAATTGGAATATCCAGAAAACTGATGAAACTAGGGGAATTTAAATTACAAGCGCTCGAACCTAATTTGTCCTGTAATGGACTTCTTTAAATCCACTTGTAGCGTGCGTAATAACCATGACGGCATTAAAACATAACCATACGGGGGCACATGAACGCTCAAAGTGGGATTGCACTTACACCTGTGATCACTTGACGAGAGGAATCAACCTTCCTTTAAGGGACGTAATGAAATCTCTTCCTTTAAGAGATGTCATAAACATATATTTGTGTTGAGATTTTCTCTTTATGTAACTAAATCATAGACTTAAAACCATGTTGGTATTTTGCCATCTCATTAAATCCAGTTTAGTTTTCCTTACTACCACTAATTATACACCTAGCTCCATCTGCCACTACTACCTAGGCCCCATAAAATGGGTTTGTAGAAAATACTAAATAATATGGCAAAAATGACAAAAATGACAAAATGTGTCGTGTTTTGGGTACACACCATTTCTACGCTGATTTTTGGTCCTGAGAATTGTTATTTTTTGTAATTCCATTAATCACTTACCCCCATAACATATGTCTATTGATGATTCTAAACATCCTCCAAAGGCTATGATGGGTTATGGATGCTCGTGCACGTAGGAGATGACCATTTTTTGTTCTCATCTGTCTCCATATTATTTCTAGAGGAACATTGCAATGTTTCCTCTTGATCAGAATTCCCTACTTCTAGTGCTTGAAAGGTGTTTAAAGAAAGTGGCCAAAGTAATTTCCCATAGGTCTGAGTCTTATCTTGGTAAACATAACCTTCTCTTTTCAAGAGTGTAATGAATCTCCTGTGACAGATTAAGCCAAACAACACAATGTGGTACAAATTAGTTTATTAAACAGAAAGACTGAAATCACATTACCGGTTCGCAGGCCACTTGGAGGGGACCTCTTTTGAGCAAGTTCAATACAATAACATTCATGGATGCCTTTCTTCGGCCTATGCACTCCCTAATATACTAGTTCTATTCTAGAAACCACTACTACCCATGCATGTGGGATTATTCTTAATAGCTCAAGGGACGACTTACAAAGCATATGCATCTGTAACAACAACAATAATGCAAAAAGAAGGGTAGGACAAAGGGTCCTAACATCCCCTCCCCCTTAAAAAAAGCTTTGTCCTCAAAACTGTAAATGTGGGAACTGTTGTTGAATCTGGAGAAGGGGCTCCCAAGTTGCATCTTCTGGTTGATAAATGTGGTTCAAAACCTCCATGATAGTTTGTGTTTGGAGTGCTTATTGAGAATTGTTTGCAAGTTCAAGAAGGATGAATCCTTTGTTGTTAAGCTCAGGTAGTACTTTTTGTGCGGTGATGTGTTGTCCAAAAACTTTCTTCAAATATGAGTCAAGAAATACATGATGAACTCTCGAGCCAGGTGGAAGCTCGAGCTTGGAGGCAACTGCACCAATCTTTTGGAGAACTTTGTAGGGTCCATAAAACTTAGGGGAAAATTTGTGACACCCTTTGAGTTTCAAGGAAGACTGTTTATATGGTTATAAATGCAAAAAACCATATCCTTTGGCTGGAAGTTGTGCTTCGAGTAGTGTTGATTTACCTGTTGTTTCATACAGTTTTGCGCCATATGGATATTTTCTTGAAGAGTCCGAAGAATTTGATCTCGTTGGTTGAGGGCGACGTCGACTGCCTGAACTGGGGAACTACCAGGAGTGTAAGGGAGGAGAGGTGGTGGAGGTTGGCCATAGATTACTTCATATGGAGTCATTTTTGTGGAGGTGTGGTACGATGTGGTGGTGTGTTGTACCACCATTCAACACGAGGTAGCCACTTGACCCAGTATTCCTGGTGCTCTGAGGTAAAACATCGAAGGAATGTTTCCAAACATTTGTTAACAACCTCAGTTTGGTTACTTTTTACGGGTGGTATCCAGAGCTCATTTGCAATTGGGTACCTATCATGCGGAATAATTCTGTCCAGAAATGGCTTGTGAAAGCGAAATCATGGTCTGAGACAATTGAAGCTGGGATGCTATGTAGGCAGATTTGGTCAATGAAAATTTGGGTGATGGTTGAGGTAGTATATGGGTGGGCTAAGGCACAAAAATGGGCATACTTGGAGAGGCGGTCCACCACTACCAGGATGATTGACTTTCCACCAGTTTTAGGGAGGCCTTTAATGAAGTCCATGGAAATATCAATCCAAATTGGAATTGGCAATGGTTGTAAAAAACATATCCTAATTGGAATCCACAAGCTGTTTGACGTCTGCCTTCATTCCTTGCCAAAATCAATTCCTACGAACCCTCTCATAGGTTTTCAAGAAGCTTGAATGACCCGCAAAAGACAAAGCATGGAGTTTGAGAAGAATTGCACGACGAAACTCAGTTTTAGGTGGTAACACCAAGCGCCCTTTATACCGCAAAGAGGTGCCGTCCCAAGAGTAGTGTGGTGAAGAGTTAGGATCAGAAACCAATTGTTGGATGAGGTGTTAATTAATATTATGCCTAAATATTCTAACAAGCGTTGCATTGGATGGATCTTGTTCCCATTCTTGCTGGAGTAGTTGTAGGCATTTTGGGATGTGCACTGACACTGCGTAGAGGGAGACTTGATCCTTGAAAGGTGCCAGAGAGGGCACTTGCAACCACATTTTCCTTACCTTTCTTATAGGTGATCTCATAGTCATACCCCATAAGTTTGGAGACCCAATTCTATTGAGCAAGGAGATGAGACTTGTTGTTCAAGGAAGTACTTCAGACTATGATGGTTTGTTTTGATGTAGAAATGCCTCCCTAACAAGTATGGCCGCCACTTTTGTACTGTATGTAAAATTGCCATCATTTCTTTCTCATAGGTAGACAAGACCATATTCCTTCCTGAGAGAGCTTTGCTAGTGAAGGCAAAGGGGTGACCTTTTTGGAGGAGAACAACACCAAAGGCCATTGCCACATGCATCACTTTTGATGACGAAAGTTTTGGTGAAATCTCATGGCTAAGACAGGTTTTAATAGCCCTCAAATGCCTGTTCAGTCGCTTCATTCCATGTAAAAGCATCCTTTATTAACATGGATGTCAATGGGGCCGTAATTTTAGCATAACCCCTAACAAATTTCCTGTAATAGCTGGTGAGACCCAAGAATCCATGAAGGCTTCAGAGTGTTTTGGGGAGCGGCCAATTTTTCATGGCACTGATTTTCTTTGGGTCACGTGGATACACTCCGCAGAGACAATATGTCCAAGATATTCAACTTTTGTTTGGCCAAAGGAGCACTTGGAGTGTTTGGCGCACAACTGATTATTTGTGAGAAGTTGCAATGCCATGTCAATGTGTTATAGATGCTTAGCCCAAGTTTTATTATAGATCAAGATGTCATCAAAGAATACTAGGATGAATTGACAAAGGAAGGGCTGAAAGATTTTATTCATTAAGCCTTGGAATGTAGACGGGGCATTTGTAAGCCCAAAAGGCATGACCAAAAATTCATAGTGACCATCATGAGATCAGAAGGTTGTCTTCGGAATATCTTCCTCGTTAATACGAATATGGTGATACCTCGAGCAGAGATCCAATTTGGAGAAAAACTTAGTGCCATAAAGTTTATCTAGAAGTTGATCAATCACTGGAATAGGGAATTTATCCTTGAAGTGATCTTGTTTAGTTCACTGAAATCAATCCAGAGACGCCACGAGTCATCCTTTTGGCGGATAATTAAAACCGGGGAGGAATATGGACTGGTGCTAGGAAAAATGATTCTCACCTTGAAAAGTTCTTGGACGAGCTTTTCAATCTCTGGGTAGAATGGTACCAATAGAATGTTGGGAGGAGCACTTCCTGGAAGGAGCTGGATATGATGATCCTTTGGACGTGAAGGTGGCAATCCCTCGGGCTCGACAAATACAGTAGCATGTTTGTCCAAAATGGCTTGTAAATTTGCAGGGGTGCTGGAAGAGGTAGGTGGAGTCAACTGGATAGAAAATAATTGAGCAATGACCCCATGTGATCCTTTCTTCAGAATATTTTCCATACGATAGGAACTAATAATACTAGTGGATCTCGGAGCAAGACTTTTTAAGGTGTGTTTTCTCCCATTGTTAGAGAACTGCATCCATAGTTCAGAGAAATCCCATAAGATGGGTCCCAAGTGTGCGCAACCATTGAGCTCCGAAAACGACATCACATCCACCTTAGGGGTAGGACAAACATGTCGGAGCAAAGATTATAATCTCCCATTGCAATACAAACATTACGAGCACAAGGAAATGTACCACCATTAGCAATCCTAACTTCAAAGCTAGAACAAGGATAGATAAAGCTGTCTGCTTGTTTGGCCAGCTGTGGATCAATAAAGTTATGTGTGCTTCCTGAATCAATTAAGATCGTGAGAGGAATCTTTTTGAAATACCTCGGTACCCTTATGGTTTGAGGGGTGGTGACACCTGCTAAGGCGTGAAGTGATATCTCCTGTTGAGAATCTTGAGGAAGGATTCATCTAATGATGATTCTTCTTCTTGGATTTCTTGAGCATCCTCACAGTTGTTTGGTTTGGGGGGTGATTTGATGTCCAGGAGGTACAATTTTTGTTCCACACTAATGACCCCTAGTGAACTTGTCATCACAATTGTAACATAGGCTTTTTCTTTGCTGTCCTGCATTTATGCTTCAGTAAGACATTTAATTGGGGTTGTTTTTGGAGTAGGCATCATGGGAGCATGTTGGGCTAGTGGATTTCTGAATGAAGTAAAATTGGAAGGTCGGTGTTGTGCTGTAATTTTGTCCTTTGCTAATTTGGCCAAGTTCAATGCTCCCACCATGGTATTGAATTTTAACATTTTGACTTTTGAGTGGATTGCCTCCTTGAGGCCACTTATGAAACAAATGAAACAACTCTTGAAAAAGTCATCTGACAAGCCTTTAGTGTGATTGACCAATCTCTCAAATTCTGTCTGTTAGTCACGGATTGATCCTGTTTGTCGGACTTTGGCGAGTGGTCGTGTAGAGTCATCATAAGCACTAGGGCCAAACCGCTCCAGAATAAGGGATGCAAATCGTGGCCACTCTGGTTCATCATGAGCTTTTAAATACCAACGGTACCATTGTAGGGCTTCTTGTTTCAAGTGAAAATAAATAATAGGAACCCTGTTCACGCCATAGGTATTGTGGAGACTAAAGAGTTGCTTTGTCCGATATATCCATCCAGCTGGATATGTACCATTGAATCTAGGAAAATCAAGCTTGACACCATGTGACACATTTGCAGAAGAGAAAATGTATATCAAAAGTGGACCCAATATGGAGCTTCTTAGTGAGGATGACATTTTGCTAATTGAGTCCTTACATCTTTGTGAGCTCAGACACTTGTGCTTTCAAGTTGGTGAATTTTTTCTCCAGGTTTTTTGTGCATGCATAGGTTACAACCATGACCAAGAGGGGTTTCGAGGGTCCAGAAAAGATTGTTTGGAGTTATATGTTACAATGATCAACTTGAGGTTCTAGAAAAGATTGTTTGGAGTTATATGTTAAAATGATTGGCTCGACGAGACAATTGCAATGGTATAATTGCTTCGAGGACCTTTTTTTTTGGAAACTAAGTCGGGCAGGGGATTAAAAATAGCAGGGTGTATGGGAATTATTTTCCGGAAAAAATAAGTTGGTGTCTAGAATGATCTCCACAGTCTGAAACTCACAGTGGTGAGGGTGCCTGACAAGTGGGGAAAAATAATTTTGTATTTTTCTTCTTTTTTAGGAATCGGGTTTTCAAGTCGAAGTGAAACTAAGTTGGGAAAACAAGTAGGGGAAAGGTCGGGGACAGGGAAACAAGTTAGGTCAGGCAAGTTGAGGAAAACAAGTCAGGAAGGCAAGTCGGGGAAACAGGTCAGTGTTTTGGGATTGTGAAACACAACAAAATCTGCCACACCTTTTTGCGAGCCCTTGAGATTAGAGAAAAAATCGTTTGCAGCTGAAGCGGTCTTGGAAAGAGCTATGATACCGGATGTAATGAATCTCCTATGACAAATTAAGCCAAACAACACAATGTGGTATAGATTAGTTTATTAAACAAAAAGACTGAAATCACATTACCAGATCACACGCCTCTTCCAGGGGGCAACCTCCTTTGAGCAAGCTCAATACAATAATATTCATGGATGCCTTTCTTAGGCCGAAGCAATCCCTAATATACTAGTTCTATTCCGGAATCCACTACTACCCATGCATGTGGGATTATTCTTAATAGCTCAAGGGACGACTTACATAACATACGCGTCTGTAGCATCTATTACAATAATAATGCAAAAAGAAGGGTAGGAGGAAAGGGTCCTAACAAAGAGATTATTTTCTAGTCTTGTTCAAAATAGGGATTGTATTGCAGTTCTTCCCTCTAGGTTATCTCTCTTCTCAACATCCATTTCATCTTCTCGTTTTTGTTTCCGATGAGGAAGAACTTTCTTTCAACTTCTTTGGGCACGACTCCCTGAGTTGCCATAATCAAAGAAGACTTCAAAAGTAGATTTTTTGTAGGCCATTTATGTCTATAACCCATGTAGATTGTCACACTGTAGATTGAAACACAACTCTTTTTGTCGTATAGAATGTTTTGTTTACTAGCCCCTTTGGTGGGGCCTAGTTAGTGGTGGTATACAGTGTTAGGTGAATACCACTTTGAATGTAATGCTATGGGTATACCACATGAATATTTGGCCTAGGTGTTGACTCTATATATAGGAACTATCCCCCATTTTTTACTCTATTTTCATCATCAATACAATTTCTGTGGCTATCACATCTCTTGGAGGAAGAATGTTCTCTCTCACCGATATGTGGTTATGAGTGCAGTCCAACTTTAGGTGTGCAGGCGTCCCCATATTTGTATTTTTTGGCATATTGTTGTGGTTTCTATGGTTGCTGGTATGCTATAAGTGGTATTGAAGTTTGTTGATTTTGTAATAATTTGGGTTCAAGAGCTTGTTGTAGTTTTCCCTTTTTTAACTATTTTTTAGATGATCTAACCTCAATCTGCTCCTTTTTTTGAAACGAGAAATTGCCAAATCAATTATCACACACTTCTGGGCTATTAGATGTTTCTGAGCATAGATACAAAACTCATATGCCACCCTTGAAAACTTACGAGTCAGATTGTAGGGCGAGTGTTTCACTTGTGACTTGCTTGGTGAGCTTCCGCAGAGTACTTGCGAGTCTGTGCAGAAGGCCCATCAGTCAGCAACTGTTTTTTTTGTTTTTCAAAGTTTTTTTCATGGCTATCTATTTGAATGATTTTTCATCAATTTTCCTTGCTATGCATTCTCTAAATTAATTTCTTATGCTTTTTAACAGCATTTTGCATGTTATTTAAATTCATTATGTATGTACTATTTATGGATTGATGGATGTATCAGTATGTATGTAATTTACTGAGTTTTAGCCTGGTCCTAAATCTCAATCAATTTTTTGGGCAGTCGAGCTCTTGCTTAAAACCATGTATGGGAGCCATTAGTGTGGTCAAACATACATTTCAATATTTTGGTATTTTTTTTCAGATTTGGAGATGCTATTCCAGTGTTTTTTGAGCTATTACATTTCATACTTTGGAGTTAGCACGGTCATAAAAATGCATTTTTCTATTCTGATACTTTTAAAGATTTGGAGATGCTTTTACAGAGGTCTTTGACCAATTATATTACATACATTGGAGTTATAGTGTGATTGCAACAAGTTTTCCAAGTTTGGCCTGAGGTCAGAGGTTCCATTTTGTGGTCTAACTTACAATATTTTCGGTCCCCGTTCCTTTTTAAAAATTGTTAATTTAATATTTTTTAAGAGTGCCAACTACTTTAGCAAATACATAAATAACCCAATGGGTGTGCAATCTAGAAAAATAGGAAGGATATTATATTAAGAAACCCTAGAATATAGGGAAGAAACAAAGGCATAGAAGATGACATTGAGGAATGGTATGAGGAGAATCTTGAAACATCTCTTTATAGTCAGAGCCTCTGTATCAAAGGAAATAGAAACATTGAAGATGACATCGAGGAATGGTTTGAGGAGAATATTGAAACATATCCGGAGGATATATAAGCAATGGTCTCTTAATAAGGTTAAAAGATGTCTGAACTTATCTTTGGCGGGGATGACATATAGCCGCTCAAGTAGGTGCAAGAGGACTAATAGCATGATGATTTAGACACTCTTATGGAGGAGAAAGAGAACAACCAAAATGATGATGTGGATCCATTTATTGAAGAGAAATTGAAGCACTTAAATTCACGATCTGTAATAGTCCAAAACGATTCAAATAGGACCATTCTTTTATAAACTTGACTGGCACATAGAACCCACGTAATCCGTTGACAGATTGAGTATCCAATCCTTGGTTTTCCCAGTTAAGTCTTGCCCATTTGTAAATTTATGCTTCCGTGGGGACACCTCTTAGAAAAAGAAAAATGCCAGAATGAGTTCTGTAATCTGATATTATTTGGGTATTGTTTTGTTTGAGGATGTGAAATTGGTCTGTAGAAATCATATGCCATTGGATGGTCCGATGCCCTTTTTAATTAGTTGAAGCATCAAGGACAGATTCGCCAAATTTCTAAAGAAATAGTCAGGTTCTTTCATATCTTTTTTGGCCTTGAAGCACCATTTAAAGAAGCATTGTCTGGGTTTATGGAAGCAATTAATAAGAAATTGATGAATGGGACAGCAACATCTTGTCTTTTGGTAGACATTTCCAAGTTTGCCAAAAGGCATCTTCTGTTCATTTGCAGGTTTCTTAATTCTTGTCACTTTGAAAAATTGTACAAAATGATAAGAGATTTGTTGCAGTCTATGGGAAGCTAGTAAAAACCGGCATGTTGCTAATTAAATGTTATTTAATGTAAGGGTGGATTTGGTTAAAGGTGTAAGCTCACAAGGTATTGGTTTGGTCTTCAAGCAAATTATTTATGCCATTCATGGTACTGTTCTCTAGAGAGTTTCAGCGATAAATAATGTTTTCAGAAGTTTTCTTAAAGGTAAACCTGGTTGGAAGAACTTGTATTTTTTTTTTAATCTGGTTTGCGGCATCTTACTAGTTCCTGCCCAGCAAGTACTAATGCAACCAATATTTTCTACCTCCACTTATCCAGTGATTAATCTGTGTACCTTGTTGCCAGTCAAAACTTGTATTATTTATTACTTCTTCAATTCTAGAATGTTGAAATTCAAAATTTGCAGTTAACTTACAAAATAAAATATAAAAAATGATTGGGCTGAGCTTTGATTGTTTACAAATATTTGAGATCTTTTTCTTGCCTTCACTTCATTTGAGGCAGTTGAGAATGACATATACATCCTGTCAGAATATGTCGGTTCTACTGTTCTGAAATTGAATAGAAGTTGGTGCATTTATATACCGTCGGCAGATGCAGGACGATTAGATATTAAGTTTTAACAGTTCTGATGCCTATAGGTCTTTCATTATCGGTAATCGTAGAGGCACATCTGAACTGTCCCTTAAAACCACATGTCCAGTTAGGGAAGATATGCCGGCAAGAAGCATTTATTACAAACTTGTGCCCTTTGATGTGTTGGTGTTATAACCAACTCTAAACATCTGGCGATATACAGGAGGGGAAGCCATGCTTTCAAAATTAAATTGCAACCACTGTGGGCTTGATGTTTTCCCCTTATCTCCAACTACACAGGCTAGTGGTCAGGTAGAGTGGTGTCACAGACTTTGGCTGAGGTCAACATTTGACTGTCTATCAAATTTTCCGAAAGCATGGTTCGATCTATTTTTTTTCTAAAATGTGATTACTGTCCTTCCTCCTACTACACCATGTGACCAGACCTTTTCCATTCAGAGGCATCTATTGTTTGCTGATTGAAGTTCATTCCTCCCATTTTTTCTTCATGTGATTTGACTGTGTTAAAATCTATTTTTTCTATAATGCGATTCCTGTTCTTCCTCCTATTACACCATGTGAACAGACCTTTTCCATTCTAAGGCATCTATTGTTTGCTGATTGAGGCTACCTCTTTTTCTTTGCATGATTTGACCGTGTTAAAATCTGCCATCAGTATAAGTTTTTGTAGGAGGGTCTTTCGAATCCATTCCAAGATCAGATCTGAGGTGATCTGTTGCTATTTCTGCTTCGCATTTTCTTGGGCAATTCAAATATAGCTGGGGTTTGCATAGTGCATACACCACAACATTCCTCTCTTTCACTTGAACATGATGCTGAAGACAGCGACTCTTGCATTTCCAGGTACATGTTTTCTTCTTCTTCTTTTTCGATGGCAAGCTTGCTGCATTGTTTTTGGTTTGGGCTTATATTATCTGGAGATGGAGATGGCTGTAAAAGCTATTACATGCCTGCAGCACACTGGATATGTTCTTCACTTCATCTATCTGTAACCAATCATAATAGTTATAATCAACTTTACTTATTTAAAAGGTAACAAAAGGATTAAACAATAAAGACCATCAAACATGATTAATTTATCTAAAGAAAGACAGTTCTACCAAACAGAAAACATAAAACATAAAAGACAGTAAATACCTCAATTTATGCGGGTTGCTGGAAAGATAAAATATAACACTGATTTTTGTAAGCTTTTCTATGATTTACTCTTACAAAATGAAAATCCATCCTTAAAATTGTACTTCGGAGTAGCTAAAATGGCAAACACTATGAATCACGAATACTATAAAAAGGTGTATACCAGTAAAAATTAAATGGGAAAAGTACACAAATAACTTAAAAGTTACATGCTTTCATCAAAAAAGAAACAACAGTCTCACTCAATTTAACTTTACTAATGATATTTTAAAGGCATTCAAAATAGAGGAAACATACCCAAACATTAATCGAACATCTAGAAAAAAATATAATTTAGCATTATAAACTCCATTATGCGTTTTTATTTTCTTTAACTCTGGTGAAAAGCAGGGGAAAAAAAAACTGACTTGCCTTTCCAGCTATTCAAATGAGAAGAACTATCTGAAAACTACACTCATAACTCTTAGGTGCTGAGTATCCCTGTGCAGAAGTTTCATGCGCAAGATATGTCTAGCCTGAATAGCCAACATGCTTTTAATAATTTCTCCAGCATATGTCAAATTTATATGTTCAATTTATTTTCAATTTATTCTCAACTCATTGGCAAGGACTAGCCGCCACCCGGCTCTTGTTATTAAAGTTCAAGACTCTCCTTTTACCTGCATTTCTAGAAAGCTTGGGATCAAGCTAAATGCCATTTTTATGGTCCTGCGTATTATTTATTTGGAAATAAATGTTATTCCCTTTTGTCTATCAGGTGGAATTTACTGGTAAATGCCGTTCCTTTTGCTAAAGAAGAGCTTGTTCTGCTATTGAGGAAAAGGGCTTTGATTCTTTCATTGATTTATTGTTTATGAGGAATAATGGTTTTGCTTTTTGGTTGGAATTACAGGACATATACTTTAGGCGACGTTGATAGACAATTTTTTTTTGGCTCCAGAAACCCTTGGGTTCCTTCCTCTATTTTTTCAATTCAGTTTTGCATTTACGAGTAGGACATGGTTATAAATACTCAAAGGCATCTACAAAGTTTATTTATTAATTATGTCTAGTTCTTGTGTTGTTTTGTGTCTATACTAGAACCATATAGATGCATTGAGCTATTCTACCATCTTGCCATAGGCGAATGTTAATTTGGGTTAAATGTTGTAGCATGTAGTTTTATTTCTTGGGACTTGCGTAAATAGTCGTGGATCTAGAACATTGTAGTTGATTTTAATTTTCAGCAAGTGACGTTCCAGGATAACACATGGGCCAATTTATTACATTACTCTGAGTTCTAACCTCGACCATTAGGAAGATCTCCCTAAGCTCACATGTAGGTCTACCCCCTAACATGTGCTACTGCATTGGTCACATCCGGCTTGCGTGCAATCTGATCAACCCGGGGATCTCACCAACATAGGGACATAAGCAAGGGAAATCACCACCATCTTGCTCTCATATGTGTCCGGTACGGTTTTTGTTCCTTGTGTACTTGGCAAGAAGTTTTGTGTATTGAAGATGTAAAGTTCCAAAGCTTATATTGAGGATATGGCATATGAGATCCTATTAGAATCTTAACGGTTGTAAAAAGAGCTATGGTAATAAGCAAGAGAATCCCAAACTAAGGATTGTGATGCCATTAGGTGGTAAACACGTGCTGTAAGAGAACAATAATGTAATAGACAAAGATATGCTACACTATCCTAGTCTAGTACATGGTACACTAGAATAATCAATCAAATCAACATAAAGGAAAAAGTTTAGGGTTGGGGATACTTACTGAGCTATGGTAATAAGCAAGAGAATCCCAAACTAAGGATTGTAATGCCATTAGGTGGTAAGCACGTGCTGTAAGAGAGCAATAATGTAATAGTCAAAGATATGCTACACTATCCTAGGCTAGTACATGGTACATCAGATCAATCAAATCAACATAAAGAAAAAAGTTCAGGGTTGGGGATACTTACTTTCTTGTGGACATTGTCAACGCATTAATTTCCCTCCTTGGTTTGTAGCACCTTGTGACAAATTGTTGTATTTGTGTCACAAGAGGGATAGGTAGAAGACCTAAGCGGACCAAAGTTGGGGACTCCAAAGATTAAGGTAGACCTATTCTTGATGCTTCTAATAACCCAATGCTTCAATGATGACCTCCAAGTGTAAGCTCCTTTATACCATAAAATCTCTTAACCTTTGAGAGCAGATTATTTGAATATATGTAAGCTAAGATGGTTAATATAATGATCTTCACTCCATAATATAGGATATAAATAGAAGACCATACTAGTGCCAACACATAAAAAAAATTATAGCTAAGGGTGTAAATAGTTACGGATCTAGAAGAGAGTAGTCCGCTTTCAATATCGAAGATGTAGGGTTCCAAATCCTTATTGAGCATATATGGGATATGGGGTCTTACTAGGATCCTAAGGGTTATAAGCGAGAGCTATGGTAATAAGCAAGAACTAATCTTAAGGGCGTATACCATGGAGGACTGGAGTTATGTGACAGGGTATGGAGTTTTCCACCAGGACACCTATAAACAACAAAATAAAGAGCTGAAATCAAATAACTTACTATGGGTGCACCTGCACACAAGAATTTGAATTGCATTTGCATATCCTGAAAATGGAGAAAAACTACCTCCATATGAAGGTGTGATTGCATCAAGTGTATAAATCAGTAAAAAGACTGCTACATAAAATGGGAGAAACAGAAAGTGCATCACTAAAAGGGGAGAAACGTAGAAACCTCTATAACAACAACAAAATAAAGAGCTGAAATCAAATAACTTACAATGGGTGTACCTACACAAGGATTTGGATTGCATTTGTATATCTTGAAAATGGAGGAAAGCCATCTCCATACAAAGGTCTGATTGCATCAAGTGTATAAATCATTAATAAGACTGCTATATAAAATGGGAGAAACCCCTATTACAGCAAGTGGATCTCCATCTAACTCTAATCCACAATAGTGTTGTTGACTCAGTTTTCACATGAATGGTAAAGTGTTCCACAATATGAAGCCAAGAAGGAAGGAAGTTCCCACAAACAAAACAACTAGATGTTATAGAATTAACTCAACCTATCAAGGACTTACTACAACATGACATAAGAGCTTGTTGGCATGTAAAATGTCTCTAAATTTTACTTGACAACCCTATGGAAATTTTTGTCACTTTTTGGTCAAGTGGGTCAAAATTGCCAAATTCATCTCTTTTCAAAGGTTAACCATCTTCTGAGAAAGGTTTTAGAGAGCCTCGAATCATTTCAGCAGCCAAGATTAGCAGTCAACGGAAATGTCTCAGAGTTTTCTCCTTGACAGTATGGTTTATAAGAGATTTTGCGATGCTTCAGAAGTGGTCTTGGGAAATCTTCCTCTTCTAAGCACTTTTTGAGGAAAACGAGTATGTGAGCACTATAGAAGGTTCAACTTCTAAAAAAAGGTTTCAAGGAACACTGGGTGGTATTGGTAACTCAAGTAACAAGTCAACAAAAATATTACATGGACTACTACATGATGGAATATGTAAGACAAGGTGTCTAGGAACATAAAAAAGTGGAAAACTTCCTAACATTGATGCATGTTAATCCTTCCGAGCAAGAAAATTCACTGAATGTTTCAAGCACCTCGAGCGGAGCTAGGAGCCTAACAAAGGGCCAAATTGAATCACATTGAACCCCCATCCATGACCCAAGTGTTAGTTTTGTTCATACTTGTCTCAAACTCCTATAGCAGTTCACCTCACTGGCACCCTCCTAGGACAAAAAAGGGTAAATTGACTAAAAACATCATGAAGAACTCATTTTAAAGGTTTCTGTAATGCTATTCATTGGATTGTTGGCCCGTTTCCAATCAAAATCATATATTATATGCCTCCAGGAAGGTTAAGTTTGGACCCTGACAAAAAGTTACTTTACCATTCTAATTCTTCGTTGAGGTGATGTCATCACTTAAGTGAGTCCACCCTTCTCCTCATTGGATGCACATTTTTGAGCCCCCTCCAAGCATATCACTCATGTTAAACATCCCCCTTACTCCTCATGTGCACCTCTCCCATTGGTGGAGGGATAAAAGTTAAGTGAAGTGTAAAATATGATGCATGGAGCCTCCCAAACCTCCTCAACGCCCTCTTCTCTATTGGCTGCTAATTTTTGGCCTTGTACATGTGCATGCTTGCGCACCCCTAGTCTTGCACATCCATGCTTGCGCATTTTTTAAGTCTTACACAAACATGCTTGCGCATCCTTGGTATTGCACAAACATGTTTAACACCCCTTGATCCTCCATTGCAAGTTTGGCGCTTACCTTATTCCCCCCCTTCCATTTGCACTTGCATTTCAAATCTCCACTTCCCTCCAAAAACACAAATTCACAAAAAATTGAAGTGAATAATATGAAATCACCAAAAAGCTTGTTTTTCCACCTCTCATGTCCACAAAAACCACTTTTGTGCCCTAGCTTGCTCAAACATTGTTTTGCTCATATCTCTTGATTCCTTGGTCGAATCACTTCTCAAATTTTGACCACATCATCCTCTCAAAAATTCCTTGAAGCTAAGATATGAGGAAGGATGGCATATGGTGGAGTATATTATTTTCCATGATTTGTTGAAAATTTCAGTTGTTAAAACCTTGTTTGCAAAACCACTCAAACTTGTATTTCGATCATTGCTTGAAAACCACATGGAGGAAACTTTTGAAACTTTGCCAATGATCTCTCCTTGCAAAAGCCTTCATTTTAAGCTATTACTCATGTGCTAAGGTGAAGGAATTTATGAGTTATGAGTAAAACCATTTTTGCCTCCAAAACCACCTTAAAGCCCTAGATTTGCAAAATCTTGTTTTGCTAATTTCTTGAGCTCCCGTGGTCGAAAATTCTTGAAATTTTGCCCACCTCTTCCTCTCCGTAATGCCTTCGTTTTGAGCTATCACTTGAGGGATGGGAGTCATTGTGGCATGGTTTATTTTTTAGATTCAAGAAGAATTTTCAGCCAAAAAACTCCATTAAGAACAGCCTGAAAATTGTTTTGCATTTTTCCGAGTGACTCAGCGAGCCAAATTGCCTAAAATTTGGAGAAAATGTTCCTCTTAAAATAACCTTTCATTTGAGCCATATCTCTTGTATGATTATAGGTGGAGTATTTTTGTAGATATGGAGGATTGATTTTTTCTCTCAATATTCTGCCCGCTTCATTGAATTTTGCACTTTCCCGTTAATCCAGATGAGAGAATTGTCTAAAAATTGGAGCATCACTTCCTATTGGCAATATCTTTCAAATGAATCCATTCTCAAGTGATTTGGATGAGTTATTCATCCGTAATGATCGACATCCATGTTGCAAATGAAAGCATCATTGAAGACCATTGAAGACACCTAGATAAGAAGGAAAATCATTTGCTAACTTGAGTCAGTGTGCACAGGAGGATTGTTGAGCATGAAACATCCAATTGAATCATTTGATGGCTTGCATGACGAGGAACCATGGTGCTAGTGTATTATCGATCTCCTCACCACTCTTGAGGCATGACAAGGAGTGCTTGTATTCTTCAAGAAAACATTGTCCATTCAATCGTTGCTTGGTGTTTCCATTTAGAGGGTTGCTATGCTAATCGCCGAAAATTCTCAAGAATCTCCAATACTATCAAATCCAAGAAAGCTAATGTTACCAAGTTTGGGGCATGCATGGTGTGAGTGCATTCTTCATGATGATTGCAAGATGAGTGTTTTCTAATGTGAGAGACAAGAGATCATGTTTGTGGCAACGATTTGATTCGTGCATCCTACCATTGCTCACAGAGATGAAGAGTTGAAAGAGAGTTTTCCAAGCATGATTGAAGATGATCAGTTAGGGATAAGGTGTGGAACATCATTTCTTAGTCCAAAAAAGACATGCTCTGATAAAAGAAGCAGTCAAGGAAGATCCTATCCAGTTGCAACATTCATCTCTACAATGAAGGAAGAACAAAACTTCATCATGCAACATCTTCTTCTGATCACCTTCTCTCATTATTTTCTCTCTCTAACATTCTATTTCTTTGTTGTGGAGCAACTTTTGTAAAATTGACTTAAGTCACTTAAATTTTCCATTTTACGGTTCATTGAGACTTGCACTTTAAGTTGAAAGGTCACATGGGAATGCGAAGAGTTACTTAGCTTTGGATATAAATTGTAAGGCTCTCTCCATTCCAAAGGATCGGTTTTTGCTCCTCCTATAGCAAGTTGTATGTCTTCTACTTCTTGCCTTGTGTATTCTTCCCTTTCTCCTCCTACTCCAGTAGAGCATTGTATTTCTTGTACAACTAGTGTAAGGTTGATTCCCTTTCTCAGGACTTCTACTAATAGAGCATTGTAATCATTTACAACTAGGGAAAGATTGAATCTTTTGAGGAATATAATGCAGTTAAACTTTGTGTTGATTATGTTTTTCATCTTGATTTGCTTATTGGTGTCTTCTCATTGAATCTGGAAATACTTCTGGTTTTGTAGTTAATAAACTCAACATTTTATTTATTACCCAAAACCTCCTCTCCATTTCCCTTCTCCTACTCATATCTTGCACTCGTTTTCCTCCATATATAGTTGCCACAGGTTCAATGGAGTGTTCTTGTGTGATCGTTGGTCTTTGACCACCTCGAGAATAGAATTTGTGTACAATATTGCTAACTTTCAATAAATGGGAGCCTCCCTATTCCCACGAGGAGGGAGTTAGTCCCAAAGCGTTGGCAGAAACCCCATATTTTGTCCTACGACAAAATATTTCACCAACAAAGCCTAACACATCAAAGTGTTTGTGCTGTAGGCACATACCATGCCCTTCCCTCTATTGAGAAGCTTTGTCCTCAATGCTAGAAGATCAAATATCTTTGTGTTTATCGAGATTGTTCATGCTGTGCACAACACTAGGTGCCTTGTGGTGTCTTTGGGTGCAGACACAGTGCTAGCAGTGAAACTATCTACATGCTTAACTGTTTTGAGATGCTCACAGTACCTGCATGGAAATTTAACCTTAAGTCCCCTTGAAATGCCTCTTTAGCTTCTCCCAATGAAATTCTTAAGTCTGATTTAGGTTTCTTTTCCCACTCCATTTATGCCATTATGACAGCAGAACATAGGCCATGTAGGATAATAAGCTGCTATCTTTCCACTTTGGTTGTTACTCTCATAATTGCTATTGTGCGTGGGCAAGTTTTGAAAGCATTGTCTTGGACAAACGAACGTGTTGGGACCACCCCTTGAGAGACGATTTTATTGGCTATGGCATCCCATGTAGAATTTTGCATTTCCTGCCCACAAAAATAAGGTCCCTAGGCTAGGTAGCTGTTACGGGTACGAATATGGGGATGGGAACCCGGTTGTTACTCTCATATTTGCTATTGTGCATGGGAAATTTTTGAATGCTTTGTGTTGGATAAACCAATGTGTTGGGACCACCCCTTGAGAGATGGTTTTATTGGCTATGACATCCCATGTAGAATTTTGCATTTCCTGCCCGCAAAAATAAGGCCCCTAGGCTAGGTAGCTGTATGGGTACGGATATGGGGATGGGAACCCGGTTGTTACTCTCATAATTGCTATTGTGCGTGGGCAATTTTTGAATGCTTTTTGTTGGACAAACCAACGTGTTGGGACCACCCCTCGAGAGACAGTTTTATTGGCTATGGCATCCCATGTAGAATTGTGCATTTCCTGCCCACAAAATAAGTCCCCTAGGCTAGGTAGCTGGTACGGGTACGGGGATGGATACGGGGATGGTAACCCGGTACACTTGTATGGCATTTTTTTTAGGGGGCTTGGGTACAGCCATACAAAAATATATAAAATATTAAAAAATATAAAACAATAAGCAAATTAACCATATAATAATAAATATGCATAGAGTAAACAAAATAAGCTAAATAACCACAAAACATAATGATAATTCAATGTTAAATGCCATGATATGCATTGGTTGAACTTAGAATTAGTACTTGAACTTAGACAAAAAAAGTAAATAAAATCAGTTTTTTTTATGGTACTCTACCATGTACTTGGGAGTTTGGGACCTTTCCATGGTGTACTGGGTATGTACCGTACCCATACCCAGACCCTGCAAGGTCGTACCCGGCTACCCAGACCCTAGGTAATGTGCACATACGACCCTCGTATGAGTGAGAAGAAATTAAAAGAGAAACTATTTGAAATTTTAATTGTTAACATTATTAAAGCAAGCACGATCTTTGCATCATGTACAAAATATTTATGTATTCAGACTCTTATGGACCATAAAG
Source organism: Taxus chinensis (assembly GCA_019776745.2). Classification (NCBI taxonomy): domain Eukaryota; kingdom Viridiplantae; phylum Streptophyta; class Pinopsida; order Cupressales; family Taxaceae; genus Taxus; species Taxus chinensis. The sequence continues at coordinate 639,062,892 of CM034150.1, read as the reverse complement.
ACACTTGAATATGAGGCAAAGTGCTCACCCAATGCTTCGTCAAGGACATTGAAAAAGCTGGTAAGAGGTACAATGACTGGGGATAGTCGTACTTGAGCAAAATGTGTGAAATTTATAAAGAGTAAAAGGGTGGGTTTCAGCGTATTGATTTCTTTAGTTGTTTCCCATTATTTACTAGCTTGACTGATGCGTGTTTTCTCCCAATTTGACTTCATTAACCAGATGTAGTGTTTGTTTCCTCGTGCTTTTGCAATAGGTAATCCTGTACTTCTTTCAAATTTTTCTTCTTCATTGTTTCTTCTTCTAGTTTTTTCTTCTTTACAGCATTGTGTAAACAGCCTTCTTTGTCGATATTTTTCACCTTCCTGACATTTCTGCTTTTCAGAGGATGAGTGCGGGTTGTGCTGCTTGATGGATTTATCTATTGTTATCAACAGCTAGTTGTTTCATTCACATGATTGAATGGTGGCCAAAGTTTTCCGGAGATAACTTGTTGTTGCACGAAGGTGAAACAACGCCCTTGAACCCATAACGTGTCTCCGGGTCACCAAAAATAAGCAAATCATCTGATAGATTACTCTCAAAGCCCGTGTGTTGTTTTAATACTTCAATACTCATCGACACTCTCAAAGTTCGTGTATTGTGGGATGTACTTCAACACTCATCCCTGGACAATGAATTCAAACTAGTAGAATTTGTGTTATTTCAATCCCAACACTTGAATCTGCAGAGCTATTCTACATGATACGTTCAAGGGTTGGGGCCAGATTCTTTGATTGTGCACACAATATGTGAAGGGAAAAACAAACAAAACAAAAAATGAAGTTCGTACATTGCTCTAAGAATCATTCTTGTAAGGCTCACTTTTATGAGTGGACAAACCAGCTTTTGGCGGGAGGTTTTATTTATTGCTTTGTAACCCAATGATACCACATGGTAGAGCATCCCAAGGAATTACTCACTTGACACACGGTAATTAACATACGTGACAAGTGGCACATGTAAATAAGTAACAGAAAAACACACACAGTCTGGCTCGTATTTGATGCTGAAGCTTTGGGGACAAACCTCTCCTGAGGTGGGAGGGCATGTTGTGTGCTTACATAACTCTTATTGATGTATAGCAATTATGCTTGGTACCAACACACAATGTTTAGAGTTGAACCAGTTACTGCTTTGATCCTAAATGGATCTGATAAAAAATGTTTGTATATCAGACAGCAGACCTCTAAGCACATAATAATCATCCCAAGACACACATGTGACATGACAAAACAGGACTTAAGACACAAAAGACCATCCTAATGAGCCCAATCCTGCATTGGCACCCCTGAGGATAGCAAACCAAATATGCCGGTGATTGGCAAACCCCCATGACGGTGCCTTAACTTTCAGAAGTTTGGAAAAGTCATGTAGGATGAATTGGCGCATCTGTCACTGTTGTGAAAAATCACACGACAATCATTTTCCAGCGGGGATGTAAAGTGGAAATTTGGCAGAATGAATTTGCCAGTGGGTGAATCTATCAAGGAGTGACCATATGGCTCCGAAATTTGGCCAGTACAGTTCTGCACTTAAATGGGTGTTTCATCTTCAACTGGATATATCTCCATCATTGTTGGGTGATAAAAAAGTTTTCAACCTGTAGGGCTTCCTTTCTGGCAGTTGTAGAAATTATTTAGCAGAAGGGTAGGCTGCTTCAGAGCAAGAAAGAGATCAAGAGGTTTGAGATTGTTGTGGGAGTTAGCTGCAATTGTTTACGGATCCATTGGAGAGCCTATCTTCTGTATTTTTCCTTGAAATCAGTGGTTCGTTGATGGAAACATAAGGTATAGTCTTTCTCTTTCTGGGGGCTTCTCAAAGTGGCTTCTCCATGGTCTTTCGTGTGTCAATTATGTGTTTATGTTTTCTATAAGTGATTTCCTTTCATGTATGTTTATAGTATTTATTGCTGTAGCTTGTATTACTGTGAATTGGAACATGATTTCAATTATAGTTTTAATTGTGCACGAAGCTTAATTCTGGTCCAGCTGTAGTAGAGAGCATTGTAATACATATTATTTTTGTTAAGATCATTGCTGGTGAATAGTCTTTGAAACTTCTAAGAAATTACAGATCTTGATTCTGTGGATTTGCAGATACAGGTGGAAAATGATTTTGCAATCCTTACTATATTTTTTTAATCTTATTGAGCTCGGACGAAGATATATGATTTTTTCCTAACATATCTTTTTGGTGGTTGTTTTTATCCCACTCCGAAACTTAGTAGCTTTTGAAGCTTGTTAATTTATTTGGACATGTGAGTTATGACCTTTCTTTTGTGTTTAGTTTGTAAGTGTATTCATCTCAATAGATTAATTTATCCTGACTGAAGATAAATTTGTGGTTAAGCATGTGAGTACACTAGCTTGCTGAGCATGCTTTTTGTGAGCAAAGGGTTGGTTGATCAGAAAATTCCTGTAAAGTCTCCATATGATAACATGTGTTTGAAAAGCTTGGAAAACTTATCACAAGACTCTGCCTAAGGATTCCCGTACTATACAACCCTCCTCCCCGGTCCTCATGGGCTAATTTTGTGTTTATGTTTGTAAATTATGCTTAGCTTGATAAGCATACTTTTGGTGATTAAAGCAATTCAGGTTTATTGGAGAAATTGTGGGAAGTTCACATATTTGGTTCTGCCATTAAATATAAAATGTGATTGACCAGCCTGGACAGTCACTCATGAGAGTCTGCTTGACAGTGTCAGTACCATAAATAGTAAATACCCTGTGAAGGGTCTTTTTGTAAACCTAACTTATTTACATTTTTAATTTTTGGCTATGTATGTCGTGTAAATTTAGCACATCTAGCAAATTATATTTACATACTTGAAATCCTCAAAGTTGATACTGCTGTCATATATCTGTTATAGTTCATTACTAGTCTTAATGCTTTATTGTTTTGCATCTATTTTCTATCTGGATTATTTATGGATGTATTGTCAAGTTCTTCTGTTATTCTGGTTAAGATAAATCTTGAAAATTCTGAGAGTAGGGTAAAACACAGTTTTTTTGGATTTTGACCCCAGAATTGGGTTTGTTCCCTTGGAATCAGACCTTTTCCCACCCTTTCCATTTTGCCAACCATGGTAAATCATTTATATATCAATGTGGGTGGTCCAGCAGTTATGAACCTCTCATGTTCATACAATTACTGTTTATTTTTCAAAATATGTACATATCTATATCTGCTTTTGATTTTAGTTTACAATAATACAACATTCTCTCATTGGCTTCTGACAACTGATACATGTTTCCAGGACATCTCTTGTTGGAAAAGAGCAGGCAGCTGTCACCCATGAAGACTTAAAGAACCTGTGCCATTTGCTGGAAATAAAAGATGGAGGCCCCGCATGGCAAGAAATAATGAACCGGTCAACACCAACCATGACTTACCAAGCATGGCGTTATGAACCGGAGGTATCTTTTCATCTCTTTATACAACTGTAGTTTTTCTCTGTTCTTTTGGACTAGAAAATGGAACTGTAAGATGGGATCATTTGTGAACTTTAAAGACAATCCTTTGATTTACAAGTTTGCCCTGTACCTGAGAGGTAATACTATTAAGATCCCAAAATATGAGACATTTTTTTAAGACGGGTTGATTTTGAGTTCATTTCATTAAGCTATTCGTTCATGATCTCAGTCATATATAATGGTTTGCTAAGAATTAAAAGGTTGCAATTCACATATTTGTGCAGATCAGATCTTCTCTTTATGTGATTAGGCTTTAGTAGGGTGGCAGGTCTTGGATACATGGTTAATAACTTCTCAATGTAATTCATTTGAGCTTGGAGCTGGCAACTTAAGCTTTTGAACACTTGCATTCAATCCTTAAGTTTTAAAAATATTATATACACTTACAACTTATTAAAATTTTGAGGTAGGTTCATCAGTTGGTATTATTGAATAACACACTTAATGACTTACGATTACTTGCCAATCACTATGACTAGACTGGTCCTACTGCATATTGTAGCAGAACAGTTTTTGATGACGTGACTCCAGAAATATTGAAAGATTTCTTCTGGGATGATGATTTCCGACCCAAGTGGGATAACATGCTTATCTATTTCAAGACTCTGGAGGAATGCCCACTTACAGGAACCATGATTGTCCACTGGATTAGGAAGGTAGTAATTGTCTTCTTGATATCTAAACTGAAATCCCTTTATTTTGTTGATTTATAGTTTGTTTGGTTTCTGATAGTGATGTTTGCCATACATTGCAGTTTCCTTTTTTCTGTAGTGATCGAGAATATATCATTGGCCGTAGAATTTGGGAGTCTGGAAGGACATACTTCTGTGTGACAAAGGTATATCTTTTGATGCTGAATTGCACTTCTATCAAGAAGGATGTCTTTTTTCCTCCCTTTGTTGGTTTCATCTGTACCATTAGTACTGGGTTGAAGTTTCCTCAAAATTCACGGAAATTGTTAATTGTGCTTTCTGCAGTTGTTTGTTCTTCAACCTTCAGGCAAATGAATTGCGAATTCACTAAGAGAGGTGCATAATCCAAGATAAATACCGCGGATTATTCTGCTCTTGTAGTGAAGTCTTGATTCATTTTAGGATCTACTTGGTTGACATGATCCTCGAGATTGACACATTTGACTAAAGTCTGATTGATCTACTAACCCACATAAAGTGTTTAATTGAAAGTTGTGACCTTTACCCTTAATCAATAACTACAAACTTATGTGTTGGTTGGTGAATAAGATTATCAATACTAAGGAGAAGATGATACTTTTGAGTGCATTTTGAAAAGCATGCACCACTGCCCCAAGCAACAGATTTATAACCTACAACTTTCATCTTCTTTTGAACAGGGAAATAATCTATCTGTTTAGGCAATGGATTTCTAAAGAATATTCAGTCTTGATAAGTGTAGAAGTTGTGACATTGAATTCAAACATAAGAAATGCTTGGAAAGGCAGGGAAAGTAATAAATTACGAAACAACAGAAGGCTATGGTTTAAATTTTACATGACATATGCGGGTAATAATTTAGACTGTTCTGGTAATTTGAGAGTGCTATCAAGCTCAGGTTCCCTGAATATATGGTCCACTCAGTCCCAATTCTCCTTAAGCTTCAAGGTAAACATGAGTTCTTTACCAAGTAACTCACTTGGAATATGCCTCCCTCACATGGAAGAATAATTATAAGGTAAGAATTTTCTAAAATATGGTTCACCTGGTGCCAGTGCAAACCAAGCACCTTCAACCCTATTCCTTTCCAACAAAGGCTGGGGCCTGTGTGTGATGCATTGTAAAAGGTAGTCAAAATCATAAAGTAGAAAAACAGTGGGGAAAATTAACTTCATAATAGGACTCGTAATTTCATGTCAGTATTGAGATGAAGAATATGTTAGTTGGATGTCTGCATTATATAAACATATAATTTGTTTGCTGGTGTATTTATGTGCCAATTATGTTGTTGGAAAGAGAGGGCTCATTGACTTTGTCTGCATCTTGTCCCTTGTCTTAAGCATGACCCGAAATTGATCAGTTCAGACCGATACAATGTTGATCTGTTCAAGTTTGTGCAAGGGCAGGTAGAAAAATGATGCCTAGATGAATCATTCAAGCCCACACCTGTGCGGGCACACCTGAAGGAGAGAAACCAACTATACCAGGGTGACCAGCAGATGTCCAAAGGTGGTGCAATTAACCTATGTAAAAAAAATGTAGAGGAAGACAGATTTGACGGTCTGTGAATCTGTCATGTGAAAATGTAACTAAGAAACAAGCCAACAGGCCATTTTCCAGTATGCAATTTAGAGGATTTTATTATGTGCGGATTCATTAGCTGATGAATTTGTCCAGGATGACTGTACAATTTCCAAATCAGGTCTGGCGGGGTGTATGTCATGTAGATGGTATTTTGGCATACTCAAATCAATGTAAGGTCTTCAACCCAATAATAACACATGGAATTCGCTGATTCGGAATGCCAAGCAACATTGGGAATCCTTTGAAACTGACTTAGAAAGGATTGAAAAGATATGTGAGAGTTTCATGGTTCTCTATTTGATGTGTTTGCAAGCAGGCTGGAAAAGACTAAAGAGCAAAGAGGTTTCAAGCTGGAGTGGGAGATTTCTATGTTGAAGTTCTTCAGGCTTCTGAAATCCATAATGTTAAGAAACCATTGAATCTGGGTTAATTTCATAAAATGATTGAAAGGATCGACATTTCAAACCACATTTTGTGGTTCATCATCCAATCCTTGCAAGGATCCTGATGGTGAACTGCAAAGCATAGTTTGAAACATTGATCCTTTCAATTCTTTTATGAAATTAATTTGGGATTCACGGTTTGTTAACATATCTTTGTTGTTTATACATCTGAATAAAGATGTTTCAAGCTGGAGTGGGCCATTTCTATGTTGAAATTCTTCAGGCTTCTGAAATCCATAATGTTAAGAAACCATTGAATCTGGGTTAATTTCATAAAATGATTGAAAGGATCGACATTTCAAACCACATTTTGTGGTTCATCATCCAATCCTTGCAAGGATCCTGATGGTGAACTGCAAAGCATAGTTTGAAATGTTGATCCTTTCAATTCTTTCATGAAATTAATTTGGGATTCACGGTTTGTTAACACATCTTTGTTGTTTATACATCTGAATAATGAAGGCACCCTTTTAGTGTTGGAGTTTTTCTCAGATCACATTTCTCCAAGATCAAATTTTTATCTATATTTAAATATCTCAGGCTTCCGCAATCCATAGTGTTAAGAAAACACAACTTCTAGATTAGTTGCATAAAATGATTGATGTTCCAAATCACACTCATTGGTTCAACAAGATTTGTCTTGATGATGAACCACAAAGTGCAAAATCGAAATACCGACCTTTCAACGTTTTACATGATTAATTTGGAAGTCATGGTTTCTTAACAAATCTATGTTATAGTGGAAACTCATCGAGTACTTGTAATTTAAAAAAAAACAAGTATTTTTGAAAATACTTGCCACCGAGTCTTTGCTGAGTATTGGGATTGTACTCGTTATGAGTATTCGATGAGTCCGTGCCATTATATACATTGCCGAGACTTTTCCGAGCATTGGGACAGTACTCGTTATGAGTCCGTGCCATTGTATACATTAAATAAACATTTTAGTATGAATTTACATTTATATATGGACATTTACTGTTAGTGTAAACATAGGTTATAAGTTTACATTTAAATATGGACATTTACTGTTAGTGTAAACTTAGATTATAAGTTTACATTTAGATATGAACATTTACTTTATATGTAAACTTATATTTTATGTATATACTTCCAGGATGTTTGAGAATGGGTTCGGACATTTAGGAGCTATAATGCAGATTTTGGGTTTTGGAGGTCCTATCAGATTTTAGAGTCAGCCAGTTTTCAAGGTTTCAGGATTTCAAGATTTCATGGAGACATCATAGGAGGTGTGTAATATGAAGGAATAAATAGGTATAATAGAATCATATAGGTTTTGTTAGAAAAATAACTAGTGTAGAGAGAACAATCACAATGAAAGCAATAATAAATAAATAGATCCAAAACACATACATAGATATTATGTGGAAAACTTGGTAATGTACTAGGAAAACACCATGGGCAAAGGTCTCTCAATATTTTATTACTCAAGAATAAATCCGCTGTTACATCAATGAAAGTCACCATGCACTAATGATTACAATCCTATACAATCGTACAACTTTACCATTCATGGGTTCCTTTTATAGAAAAAACTCGTAGTACAATAGTCCATGTAGTACAAGCCACGTGTAGTACAAACCGTTTGTAGTACAAACCGCGTACCGTACTGTACGAACTCCCCAAAAATGTGTTGTATGAAAACCAACCAACCTATCAACTTGGTCATTACCTGCTCACTCAATGTTGACTTCACATACTAACAATCTCCCACTTGAAGTCAAATTTCATTCCTACAAATTATTCCTGAAAAATCAATGTCCCCATGCTGCCAATCAATTAATAAGCAAGCCAAGAGAAGTTCTGCACCAAATGAACTTCTCTCTTCCAATGGGTTTCATCAAACATATTTGTTGGGTTTATATCTGTGTGTATCTTGGTTAAAGAGATATGTCCTTCCACCAAATCATGTATAAAGTGAGATTGCACATCTATATGCTTCGTTCTTGGCATGGTATGCCCGTGCTAAGTGCTATGCACTCTAGTTGTCACAATGCAACACCATTTTGTCCTGCTTGACCTGCAACGTCAAACATATCTATTGGGTTTATATATGTGTGTATCTTGGCTAAAGAGATAGGTCCTTCTTCCACCACATCACGTACAAAGTGATATTGCACATCTATATGCTTTGTTCTGGCATGGTATGCTGGGTTCCGTACTAAGTGTTTTGCCACAATGCAACACCATTTTATCTTGCTTGACCTGCAACGTCAAACATATCTATTGGGTTTATATATGTGTGTGTCTTGGCTAAAGAGATATGTCCTTCCACCACATCACGTACAAAGTGATATCGCACATCTATATACTTTGTTTTGGCATGGTATGTTGGATTCCGTGCTAACTGCTATGAACGATGGCTGTCACAATCCAACACCATTTTATCCTGCTTGACTTGCAACTCACCCAAAAGCATATGAAGCCAAATACCCTCCTTACAAACATGTGTAGCTGCCATATATTCAGCTTCAGTGGTGGACAAAAACTACTATTGACTGAAGTTTAGAGACCTAGCTAACTGCACTTCCTGCTAAAGAGAAAACAAAAGCTGTTGTAGACTTTCTCCTATATCTGTCACCATCAAAAGCAACATCCACAAAATCATTTACCTGAAGACTACTCCCACTGAAGCAAATAACAACATCAAAAGTGCCTCTCAAATATCTAAGAATCCACTTCACAGCTGTCCACTGATCATAACTAGGATTCGCCATGTAAACACTGACTACTCCCACTGCTTGTGCAATGTCAGGTCTGGTGCACACCATGATGAACATAAGACTTCCTACTGCTGATGAGTACGGTACACAGGACATCTGAGTCTTCTCCGCTTTTGTGCTAGGGCACTGCTTCAAAGACAATTTAATATGAACAGGAAATGGGGTATTAACTAGCTGTACATTTTGCATATTGAAGCACTGCAGAACCTATTTCACATAAGTCTTTTGTGACAACCGGAGCTTCCTATTCTTTTTGTCTCTATGTATCCTCATCCCAAGAATCTGATTTGCACCTCCTAAGTCCTTCACTTCAAACTCCCTAGCAAGCTGAGCTTTTGATGATTTTGTGCATGTTGGGACCTGCTACTGACATACATATCAAACATACAAAAGTAAAATAATGAAACTGCCATCTTCGTACCTTTGAAAGTAGGCACAATGATCAGCCTCACATCTACTAAAACTCAAGCTCATCATGAAGGAATCAAATCGTTTGTACCAACACTTTGGCGCTTGTTTCAAACCATACAATGATTTGTTCAACCTGCAAACAAAACTTTTTGTCTTTCCTCAAAACCTTCCAGCTGCTGCATATAAATTTCCTCAGAAAGATCACCGTGCAAGAAGGTTGTTTTAACATCTAACTGTTCTAACTCTAAATCAAGAGTAGCAACAAGAGCCAAAACAACTCTAATTGTACTAAGCCGAACAACAGGTGAAACATTTTCATCAAAATCAATACCATATTTCTGCGCATACCCCTTGGCCTCCAACCGAGCTTTATACCGCTCCACGTTATCATTTGTCTTTTTTCAGTTTGAAGACCCACTTGTTCCCCATAACTTTTCGCCCCTTAGGCAATGGCACAAGCTTGCACATCTTATTTTTATGTAGAGCTTCCATCTCTTCCTCCATGGCAACTCTCCATTTGCTTGCATCTCCAGTTTTGCAAGCCTCTTGATATGAGTTAAGATCACCAACATCAGTAACTAATGCATAAGCTGAAATACAACTAGGAGAGTACCTTTCTGGTGGTCTGGTCACTCTAGTGGATCTCTTCACAAACTGTGATGTGTCACCCTGTGGCTCATTTGGTTGCTGTTCTTCCTCATCATATACCTGATCTTGATTGTTATCTTGATGATTTTCATGAATAGGTGGGACTTGTTTTCATTTTGCACCTCCATATCAGCATCATATGTTTCCACCTCTACTGGAACAGATTCTGAACTTTGTTGTTCTCTACTTCTTTGCACCGATGTTTCATTAAATTTGACATCTCGGCTAATCACTAGCTTGCGGGCAGCAACATCCCACAACCTGTACACCTTTGTACCATTTGCATAGCCAAGAAAAATACATTTTATGGACAGTACGTCCAACTTATTCCTCTTTTCATTAGGAATGTAAACATAAGCATCAAAACCAAAAACATGAAGAAAAGAATAATCAACAGGTTTCCCTCTCCACACTTCTTCAGGAATTTTAAGATCTAGAGCAGTAGGATTAATAGCCTCAACCCAAAGTTTTTGCTCCAAACCAACAGTGCTCCAACTACATCTAGCTAGCTCCATGATTGTACAGTTCATCCTTTGAGCAACACCATTTTGTTGTGGTGTTCTAGGAACTGTCATTTGTCTTACTATGCCATGCTCACTTCAAAATCCATTAAACTCCTTTGAACAAAATTCTCCTCCATTGTCAGTTCTAAGACATTTGATTGTTTCTCTTCTGGTTTTCTACTAGAGCTTTAAACTTTTTGAAACAAGAAAAAACTTATGATTTCTTCTTTAAAAGATAAATCCACACCTTATGGGAACCATCATCTATAAATGAAACAAAATATGACAAACCCCCAATAGATGCAACATGTACTTGCCAAGTATCTCAATTAATTAGCTCAAGGAGTTCTTTACTTTTGGTAGTGCTTTTGGAAAATTGCAGCCTATGCTATTTACCATACAGACAATGCTCACAAAAATTTAGATCTAAAGATTTTGCACCTGGGAGAAGGTTTCTATCTAGTAGTACCTTGAGACCATGCTCGCTCATATGGCCTAGCTGGTGATGCCAAGTTGTCATTGACTCCAATTCCGCATCCGACGCCACTGCAACCTCTCCAATACAAGTTTCTCCATCCAATCTGTAGAGATTGCCCCACATTTTCTCCCTTTAGCACTACCAACGCTCCCTTTGTTACCTTAAGACAACCATTTTCTCCACTGAACCGGTAACCGTGTTTATCAAATACTCCAAGCAACAAAAGGTTTTTCCCCAAACCTAGTACAGGTCTTACATGTTGAACAATCCTCATTGCCCCATCAAACATTCTAATTCTGACCTCCTTCTTCAATAGCCTTGCATGGATTATCATTTCCCATATATACCACACCTCCATCACATGACTGATAAAAAAAACGGTCCCTATGAGGAGTCGTGTGAAAGGAGGCTCCTAAATCAATAAGCCAAATATCATGTAACTGACCTCTCATATTAGCAGACAATACCTCTCCATCTTCCAACGGTGCTTCAAATTTTGTCGTATTTTCCTTGGATGGGAAGTCTTCTTGTTTGCCCTAAACCAACAATCCTTTTTGACATGTACCGTTTTTCCATAGTTCCAACACTTATTTGTTTTCCGCCCCTTGGATTTCGACCTAGTTTGTCCATGCTCAAGTTTCCTTTTTTCTGCAGATCGGCCCCGTGCTATTATGGCTTCATTGGAAGAAGTCCCTTGAGATGTCTTCCGCCTTGATTCTTCTGAAATCTTTGCGGCCACCACATCTTCAAAAACTAAATTCGCCTACGGTGTTGAGTTACTAAGCGCCATGACTAGATGATCCCAAGATTAAGGTAAGGAGCATAGTAGAATGGCCACCTTGTCTTCTTCATCGATTTTCATCTCCACTGAAGTCAACTTGCTAATCAGTGTGTTGAAATCATTGAGATGATCCACGACTAATGAACTGTCCTCCATCCTTAGATTATATAGCTGCCGTTGTAAGAGAATCTTGTTTGCCAAAGACTTGGTCTTGTACAACTTTTCAAGCTTATTCCACAAGCCTTGTGCCGTTGTTTCCTCTGAAACATTAAACAAAACTGAATCTGCCAATGATAACTGAATCGTGACCTTGACTAGGGCATCCTTCTCTTCTTAATCCGCTTGATTCATGGCTACAAGTTTCAACGTTGCCCCTTTTAGAGCTAGGGCACATCCATCCTTCACCAAAAAGCCTTGAACCTTCAACTTCCACAAAGCGGAATTAGAAGCATCAAATTTCAGAACCTCGTATCTGGTAATTGTGCCTCCTGTAATTCTTCACTTCTCACAAGAACAAATATCTTTTGCACTAACCTTGCTCTGATACCAACTGTTAGAATAATAAACAGTGTAGAGAGAAACAATCATAGTGAAAGCAATAAGAAATAAGCAGATCTAAAACACATAAACAAATATTACGTGGAAAACTTGGTAATGTACCAAGAAAAAACCATGGTCAAAGGTCTTTTAGTATTTTATTACTCAAGAATAAATCCACTGTGACATCAATGGCAATCACCACGTACTAGCTCTAGCTCTATGATTACAATCTTGTACTATCGTACAACTTTACTATCCATGGGTTCCTTTTATAGAAAGAACTCGTTATATAATACCGCATGTAGTACAAACTGTGTATCGCACTGTATGGACTCCCTGTAAATGTGTTGAATGCTCGGGTCGACCTGCCAGCTTGGTCGCTACCTGCTCACTCAATGCTGACTTCACATACCAACAGGTTTCAGACTTAGCCATATTTCAGAGTTTCAAGATTTTAGGTAGACATCATAGTTGTGTAGTATGAAGGAATAAATAGGTATAACAGAAAATCATATGGATATTTCTCCTAAAATGCCACGAGCCAACCCCACCTGTTTCCTAGTGCACTTCTTAGAACGTGCACGCAGGGAGATTGATGTGCTGATGAGTCTTGCAAGAGAGATCGTCATTCACCTATACAAAATGCAATGACAATGAAATATCCCTTGTTGGGATCTTACCACAAAAATGACGAAACACAGAAATTTGCAGCAAAATATTTTATACAGAAAAAGTACAGCTAGGGCAGCGAACAGAAAAATGTGAATAACTCTTAAAATATCCGTCCGAAATACTTGAAATTTTAACTGGAACAAGATAATAATATGTAGAACACAAGGAAAATATTTTTGGGATTTTTCACAGAACGCTGCCAGAAATTTACAGCGAACCTAAAATAGCCGGAAAACTTCAAAAATTAATATCTTTTCAAATACAAATGCATGAAGATGAAACTTTGGAAATAATATATATAAAAATAGTAGATAACCCTCCAACCTTCAATCTGAAAAAGGACTACTGGAAACCCTAGAAATTAGGGCAAATTCTAAAACAGCCAAAACCCTTGTGAAAACATGATGCCGAATCCTTCTTCTATGGCTGCCGTAATCCGAAAACCAGCTGAAAAATCTCCACCAAACTCCCATCCTCAAACCCTAATTCTGCAAATGCTGAAAATATCTCATCAGCCCTGAAATCTGCTCCAAATGACAAGCTAGGGTAGATCTTTCACTACCGAAGAATGCCCTGCTAGCTAGGGTTGGATCTTCCACCACCGAAGCTATTCCTGTGGGATCTTATCCACAAGCTAAAAGTTGCAAACAGCAGTTGCACCATGAAAAGAAAATATAAGTGTATGTATGAATGACTATCCTTTCACCCCTCACCTCCTTTTATAACCTTTTCATGCCAAAGAAACCCTAAATCACTCAAGGCGCACCTTTCCCAAAAAGTTATTAATAAATATTTTAATGTTACTTTTTAGGCGCCTTGGCCCAAAAAGGCGCCCCAACAAAGAAATTAACATTAAATGTAATACATATCCCTCAAGTCACCAAAAAGGTACTTTATGGCCCCAACGAAGAAACATAACATTAAATGCCAGAAGTGTCCACTGTGATCCCAACGACCAAAATATAACAAAAACCTAGTAGGAAATCAGACAACCATGAGTCCCTTGGGAATTTGGGCCGTTAGGCCAACTGCTCGGAATTGGGGACATTACAGACAAACCTAGAAATAACATGATGTATTTCAAATCTAATGGAAAACACTTCTCCAATGTTTTATGGACTCATTTGATACATTTTGTAACTGTATTTTGTATGATTTTTATGTTCTTTGTAAAAATTTAAGTGCTTTGTAAGTTGCCGACTCATTTTTTTTGGGTCTGCTGAGTATTTGCCAAGTCCAAGTATGTGAACTGTGGTTTATATATCTTGATCTGAGCAATGAAGACACTCTTTCTTTTTTGATTGAAAGCGTAGCAGTGTGCGGGCCAAGCGTCATATTGCATTTCTCCGGCTTAGTGCCAAGGACAGGTATTCCATTATGCCAAATTTGCTTGGGGCACAATCCCAGCCTCATCCCTTTTTATTGATATTTCCTAGGATATGTACCTTGGTGGATGGCTAGGCAGTATCTTTTACGCCATCATCCTCACTGTTGGACTACAACCCACTTGATATGAAGGCACCCTTTTAGTGTTGGAGATTTTCTCACATTAGGTTTCTCCAAGGTAAATTTGGTGTCTTGTTGCAACGATGGGTGCTTTATTTTATCTTTGTTGTAGCAATTATTGCAGTTGTATGGAGCTTGGGTTTTGTGTATGAAGCATGCATTAGTGATGTTTTAGCACTATTTAGTTCATTATATCATTTAATTGTGCACATGATCTCTTTTGATGAGCTGCGACAATCATAGGCTCTGCAAACACAGGTCATATTGGTGTCAGAGCAAGCTGTTTCCTTAGTTTTGTGGACGAATTTTTCAGATTTATGCTTAAGCTGACAGTAGAAAAAACGATAAGGAGAAGTGAGATCCAGTGAGCCTGAAATTAGCACTAGGAAGTGGAAAGCTCATGTTAAAGCTCAATTTTCAGCAGTGATGATTAAGTCAATGAATTGTATTTTGTAAACTGAAAACAAGAGTTTCAAACCTCACCATTCTATTGATAGATTGGTGGTACCCTTATCAAGAACCGCGGTATTCTGCAGCAAGAGGTGAAGGTGACGAATGATAGGAATGAGAAGATGGAAGTGAAAGATCCATGGAAGAAAAGAAGAGAGTATGAGAGAAAACACAACTCTACAAGGGTCATTGTGATTTGAAAAGCTAAATAGTTGGCTTAAGCAGCTTGAGGTTGTACTTCAACGTACACAGAGTGAATTAAAAGGAAACTATTTTTTCCTTGAAAGAAGAGGGTATGAGCGGTCAGCACCAAAACCACTCTTCAAAATGGAGGCAAAGGTAGGATTACAACCCTATGAGGGTTAATTTGATGCGCATAAACTAATTAGTTGGCTCAAGCAGTTTGAGGTTTACTTCGCACAAAATAAGTGAGAAGTTCTCTTGTCCGCTTGAAGATGCCTGGCCTATTCTAGCCTATGGATATGAAGAATGGTTCGTGAGGTGGTAATATTACCAACCAGAGGATGGACAAGGTGTGCCAGATTATATGTTAGAGTTCTGAAGACGAGCTTTCTTGTTGGGTAGTGGTGAAGTATCTTTAAGGGCTTCATATTTGGAGATGATCACAACTCTCCTATGCGAAGATTGAAGACCTCAAAAATGATATTATGTGAAGATGATATTTGTAAATGTGAAGTTCCCCAGAGCTTGAAACCTGTTTGCTCTTCTAAGTTCCTTGAGTCCTCTTTTGTGGTATGTCAAGGGTATGCAGTAGAAGTTCGCCACAAGTTTCCCAAGTTTCAGGAATGAGCCCGCCCTCAAAAACAGGTTCCCTAGTAACACTGCATAAATTGGTTAGAATGATTTTGAAAAGGTCGATGGCAATGGATGACAAATGGTGGCTGTCATGAAAGCTCATTTGTAGGTTTGGTGGGAAACTGCTGTCCTTGCTGTGAGAGTTCAGTAGGATTCTTGTCCATCATTTTCCGAGTAGCGTTTTGAGTAGGATTGCATTGGACGCTAACAATATAGTAGATGTTTTAACTTTTTCCCAAAGATTTGTGTAGGCATGGGCAGCAGGATCAGGCTTATGTAGTCTTGAAAATTTCAATGAAAGGGCTGGATAACCAATTTTGTATATGCATCATATGTAAGTACTGGGCATTCACTTTTATTCTATGTTTCAATAGCTTGCTATTTGTGCAGTCACAAATCTGTCTGTTATCTTGCTACTTCCCATTTTATTATATATCCGGCGTGGCTTATAAAATTCAAATATGTTGACCAATATTGTCTAGAATAGAAGTTCCCTATTTACTGCTAATGTATTATGCAGTTTGGTTCTATTGTACGTAGCTGGAGAAATTAACACCAGGATCCTGCCAGTCCCCTAAATTATACTTCTATAGGGGAATTTCTCAATGCAATACTTATGATATTAATACACAGAACATCTGAGTATCATGTTATATTAATAATTATATGTATAATTTCTAAAAGCCATCTAAATTATATTGTTTTTTACCTTTTTAGAACCATATTGATGGGACTAATGTTCTATTATGTTTTGAGTGAGCACACATAACTAGATGCAGGACCATATCTAGTGGTTGAATGACTCAAAAGGTGGATGCCTTTTAAATGTGTGTAGAAGGTGTTTTTTCTCTATATAATGGATAGATATCCAATCTGGGGAAACACTTGACATGATGGGGTTTTTTAAATTGTTTATATGTTGGTGATGTTTATAAATATTTGGTATAAATTATTCTGTTCTGCGTTAAGTGGATTATAATTTAATAAAATATTAACTACGTGATATTTGTTATGTAAAATCAGTATTTATACTTAGTTAAATTAGTGTGATTTTTTTGTCACTGTTACTTTGAGTTTGAGCTACTTATTAATTTTTAAAACATTATTTATTATTATAATAATATTATTTTTATTATATGAAACATTCCTTTTATTATTTGTATTATAATAATATTATTTTTATTATTTCTACTTCTTAACAAATATAGATGCTTTTTCTTTATTGATGATATTTGGTTTTCAGTTTGGTCAGTTGCTTTTTATGCAGCCATAAATCTGTGAGTGCGTATGCCGATGTTTAGATTGAACATGTTTTATGAAATTCATTGGTTCCAAACTATCTTTCTGAATATATTGTTTCTTTGTATGCTTAATCAACTTTTCACCTTGTTGATGTTTACTTAGAATCTTCATCTTGGAAGTCAACTCTACATTGCAGAGAAGTGATGGCATTTTTGTCACCATTATACAGATGAAGTGCAGAAAGAACTGGAGGAGGTACTATATGCACAATCAAGAGGAAGAAGATGATTGAATCTTAGTTTTTTCATTGCATCGTAGGATGAAGTGCAGAAGGTAAAACATAGCTATGATATATGGAGGAGGGATAGCCAATGTGCAAATAAAAACAAGGACTATTTTTTTGGTGAGGGACAAGAGGCATGAGGACAACAAATAGATGTCTTAATCCTGGAAGCCACAAAGAGAAATCAAATACCTATGCTATGTGAAGAGGTTCTTAAGGAAAATTCAGAGGTTTGGGTAAATCTGTGATTGGTTGAAATTTGGGATGTAATAAAGGGGTTGTTTTTGTAGATGTGATATACGTGGTGCTATTTTGAGCCTAAAAGTTAGATAGGGAAAAACTGGCATATTCAGAACCCTCCAAAATAATCCTTGAAATTTTCCTTTTCAAACTACAACAAGAAGGATGAGACCCCTTATTGGAGAGATTGTAAATGGAGTAATGGAAAGTCATTCTTTATGATTATGTGACAGGATTCATATGATCGAATGTGACACACTACTGCTATTACCCTGCTGTGGGGTTTGAGTGGTCCTGATATATGATAGCAAATATGCTGCCAATAATGTGGAAATCAAGGACCTCTATTAAACAAAGTCTTGGGGCTGCTAGTGCTTTACCAAAGATTGGCGGTCAAAAGAAGGCGTTGAAGGGTTGGCATATTGGATTTTTCTTACATTTTGTATGGGAGAAAGGATTCAGTTGGCTGACTACAAAAAATTTACTGCTACAATTTTTTTTGGACACGGTTATAATTAGAATTCAGTTATTTATTTCTACCGTCTCTTGGTCAAATTCCCCTTTAGGGGATAGTTGGATGAATAGGGACAGCTGCAAAATTTATGGCAAGTTTTTTGGAGGACACATCCCCTCTCAGCTTAGGCAAATTGAGACTCTTCAAGCAGGACTTGGCTATGCCTGTCAAAGCCAAGCTTTCTTGTTTTTGTAAAGCTGTTGACATCTTACACATTGGGGCCCAGTCTCTGGTGTTACATGGAGAGACCTTCCTTGTATCCTTGCAGTTCAGTGATTGTAATTTTCCGGTTCTTTAATGTAACATAGATGCTTTTCGTCTTCTAGAAAACAAAAGCCTGAAAGGTCCATCCATCTGTGTTCATTGCAAGTAGGCAGAAGAAGCAGCATAACATGCATTCACATCTATGTTTGCTAAATACTGGGGTGTGTCATAACGAGGCTTGACATTAGTCAACTGGAAGAAATTATTAAGACTTGGCAAATAATCCAAGTCCTAATCACGATACATGCAATTATTTGCACTAGTCACTCCCTTCTTTCTATGTTGGAAGGCAGAAGAAACAGCATAACATTATTCACATCTATGTTTGCTAAATACTGGGGCGTGTCATAATGAGGCTTAACATTAGTTGACTGGAAGAAATTATTAAGACTTGGCAAATAAACCAAGTCCTAATCACAATACATGCGATTATTTGTGCAAGTCACTCCCTTCTTTCTATGTTGGAATATATGGTTGCAAAAAAACTGCAGAAGTGTTAACTATGAAGCTTTGGCCACTAGGTAACATAACTAAAAATCATAAGAAAAAGTCAAAAATAAATGGAGAAAACAAATTACATGATGAAAAAAACTCAAATAAAAATTGTCATGGAAGATGAAATTTTAATGTTTCATATATCTCTAGAAATTAGTTCTAAAAAAACCAAGAGTGGCACATGTTGCGAGAACAGAAAATGCATGTGCAGAATCGTGATCCCTTGGGTAGAATGGGGGTGAAGATGAGTGAGAATCAAGAGATACTCATCAATGGCAAATTCTCGAGCCAGCACCAAGGTCTGCTTCAAATTTTGAAGGGATTGAAGTATATGTTGATTGTCTTTACCCAAGTCACAAGGTAAACTGTTTTTTATAGGGAAAGTAGGAAATTTGCAAAATTTCACAACGTCATCAAAAGTTTGCTAAAGTTTTATGTGATACGGAAAGCAGGCAGTAAAAAACTGCGAGGGGTGAGTTTTTCATTTTTGCCGCATCCTTCTGCGGCGTCTCTGCAAGCTGCTTCTTCTTCTTCTTCTTGTGTTTTCATTTTTGCATCATGTGGACTGTTCATTTATGCAGTGGGCGAGAGCAGACCTGTCTGTTGTGTTTTGTTAAGAGATGTCTATGCCAAGCAAACTCAAACCTCTGCTTGAGAGAGGCTACAATAATAAGTCAAAATTTGTAAGTACCTTGCCAAGCACCACCCCAATTCGGTGTTTGATTTGTAGATGGTAATAGAATATTCTCGTGGTTTTTTACCCAGATTTTTTTTGTGTTATTGTTTATTTTATTTATCCTTTTTAAAGTTTTAAGTATCTTTTAAAAGTTTTTTATTTTACTTCCAAATTTTATTTTATCTTTTTCAGTTGATAGTTTATATTTATTTTAATTTTTTATTTATCTATTTTAAGTTTAATTTATCTTTTCAAAGTTTTAAATTTTACTTTGAAGCTTTATTTTATCTTTTGGCATATTTATGGTTATTTATTTTAACATATTTATTTATTTTCTTAAAAATCAAAATGATAAAAGGAAATAATTGTTCAAATTGAATAATGTTTTTTTTGAACTTTATCCATTGGCGAACTTGAGCTGAACTTTGTCCTCGTTGAACATGAACTGGATCTTGAACCTTGTGGCATTGGCCACAAGGTTATTAATGATCTGCATCTGTGGTCTTTAAAAATCGAAGTATCACGTCATGGCAGAAATGTGTTCAATGGAAGTAGCTGGTATGAACCAAGCTAAAGTAGAAATTTAGATGTTAAAGATCCAGCTAGATACACACGTCATGGCAGAAATGTGTTCAATGGAAGTAGCTGGTATGAACCAAGCTAAAGTAGAAATTTAGATGTTAAAGATCCAGCTAGAGACATTGGTGAAGCAGACGAGAGGATCTGTAGCTAGGAATGATGGCTGAACAACAGGGAAAAAGAGTAACTAAGCAGAGATTCTTTCCAGAATGATGTCAAATCACATTCACAGCTCGAGCTGACCAAGGGTTTGTGTAAAGCTGAATCACATGAAAGAGGCTTCAAACCCTGTGGTTACTTCTCCAAACTGACAGCTTGCTGCCTCCGCATACTCTAGAAATTTTTTTAATGCTGAGATCAAGCATCAAATGCGAAGGGGTATATAAAGAACTAGCCTCTGTGGCTTCATGAGACAAATGGTGACACAAACGATAAATCATTTGTTTGCAGCTGCTGCCAGTTTCTCTCAAGATCTTGGGACAACTATGGGAGGTTGTCTTGGCTGAAGCAGTCAGAGGCAAGGGAATGAGGGATACAGCACAAATCCCTCTGAACTTCTTTACTACGCACCTGAAAAACCTGCTCAAGACGGAAGCAGGGCCCAACGCAAATCCCATAGGCTGTAACTGCTATTCTTTTGGACATGTTTTACAGGTGCTTGCTTATGTTACTCTAGAATACCATGGTCCTACAGCAGTCATTAAATTGAAATGTTTACAAGTTGTAATAGTTTCTTCAACAAGTTTTTCTCAGCCTAATAAATGTCTTTGTCACTAGCATTTTGCCCATACCAGATGCTTCTAGTAGGTCAACATTGTCCCCATTTGGTCGTAAATCAGAAAAGGGAAAAATAGTACAACAGCTATGTATGACATTGTACAACGGTTATGTACATGACATTGTACAACGGTTATGTACACGACATTGTGCCCATTTGGTTGTAAATCAGAAAAGGGCAAGATTTTTATAGCATTTTTCATTTTTTTGATGTGTTTTATGTAAACCTGAGGGATATTCAGTTCAAACATATTTTGATAATCAGATGTAAGGTTAAAAGTCTGTCACGATGCCAAAGAAAATAATCTTTCTGATGTAAGAAGGTATATTCTGGATCTGTAGCAGTCTCCAGGTTATGTCAGGTCTTAATTCATGTCTCGATTGTTCATCAGTTCCAGAAATGGCAGATGCTCCTAAGTCTGCAAATTAGGTTTAATAATTTATTATTGTTCTTTAAAAAAGAAAAGTTGCTAAGCACAAGAAGAGAAATATAGTAAACTCATCTCAACCGAAGTAGCTGGGTACTGTCATATAGGGGGAAGGTCCCAGTACGTACTGGGTAGCAGTCCTGGTCCCGTATGTCTGCGGGTGCTGCCCAGTTACATTCCTGGATGTGCCGGGTACAGCTGGGTTTGTCCAAAAATGGTTTTGACTGTGGGTACGCTGTAGGTACTGCCCGGATATGTTCTTGCAGGGTTGGGCACCATGTCTGCAGCTGCTGTTCTGTTACATTTCCAAAAGCCCCGGATATGGCTGGGTTCGGACGAATCTGTCCGTACCTGATCATAGATGGTCCAGGGACATATCTGAGCAGTACCCACAGCGTTCCCATAGTCAAATACATTTTTTATTTTTTATTTTATTGTTTTAACTTAAAAAGGTCAAAGTAAAAAAATATGGGAAACCCTAAAAAGCACTTTCACATTCATTTTTTCAAAAGTAAACAACACACTTACCTCTCATTTCATACTTCTCATTGCACATTTTCCCTCTCACCTTCATATTGTCAATTGCGTAGGGCTGAAATTCCATTCTTTTGTTAATCATATGCTACTGCAAGTGCTCATTTGGTGCCAAAGAGTTTGAAGAGCTTGCAACAAAGAGGATTGTTGATTGAAGGTACATTTCTTGTGTTTTTTTTAGTTTTTTTAATATATATATATATATATTTTAAAATACAATCTTTATATACTTCGGTTGTTTATAAAAAATTTAGAATATTTTTAAAACACTGAATAAATATGGTTCTTTCCCCCTTAATACTAATTTTTCTTTTTTCTTTTCCTTCAAAAACTGGGTAGTTATAGGGATTTGCTAGAATGGTTGCAAGTACTAGGTAGCAACCTTCAAAACCAATCCTTTCTTGCACATTTGGAAGTATGTCACAATTTAGAACAAGATGGAGGTGGAGGGGCTTATATTTGGTGTTGCACAAAGTATAATGTCACATATAAGAGCTTGTATTGTAGGGTGAAAGCTCATCTGTGTAGGATTTTTGGTGAAGGAATCGAAGCTTGTGGTCGGCTGAATGGAAAGGGGTTTCCAACAACAACGATCCAATGATAAATCAAAGAACAAAAAACAACCGATGCAATGATTGCTCTAACATGAAAGCATCCTTTGGCAAATAAAGGATCTAGATCTAGCAAACCACTTGTTGCTACATCTCATATCCTCGTCATGGTACATCATGTTTGTGTTTGTCTACATTCTCTGTAGAGGAAGAGGATTCACCTCTTACTTGCAAGAGAACAAAAAATGCCAACCCATTGGAAAAATCGTTTTAGATCAAATCCAGGAAAATCGGGCATAGTAGTTACACATGTGGGCTACCATTCTATATTAGATCAACATCTCGACAGAATATGGCGAGAGCTATCAATGGAGCCCCTAAAGGATTCACTGACCTAGGTTATGAAAAGGTGTGCACCTCCTTATTGGAAAAAGAAAGAAAACATGTAGATGATTCTTTGCAGCCCATTAGGGATTCATGGATTGTATTAGGGCTGTCCATAATTTCAAATGGATGGAAAGATACAATGAATTAGCTATTGATTAATGTGCTCGTAGTGTTCCCTCAAAGGGCAATGTTTCTAAGGGTCATTGATGTGAGGAGCAAGTGAAGAATGCACAATTGATTGCCAACATTCTGTGTGACCTCAAAATGTTTTCCAAATTTTCATGGACTGCTAAATATTGCAAAGTTGTGGGGATGTTGTTTGAGGCAAGGCACAAACACATATTTTGGACACCTTGTACTGTTGCATTCCCTCAACCTAATGGTACAAATGTTGGGCACCAAGATTGACTTGAGAAAATAGGTGTATGACGAGGCAAGTGAGATACAAATGTTCATCACCAACCATCACATGTACCAAGATAGCTTCGGGTCCTCAAAGTTCTAGTTGTTAAAATGTAAGTTGGTAACTATCTTTTAAAATTTATCAATCATTGATGTATAATTTTAATTCAATTTTTAAAGTTTGTAATTTGTAGGATTTTGAATGCTTTGTAAATTTTATTTGTTTTTAATTTCAGATAAGGTTGTTGAGATTCGATTTTCCTTGCACAATCTTGAGACGACTTGTGAAGGTGTGAGAGGCATTGAACAACATGGTTAACAACAACCTTTGGGGCATACAAATGCATTTAAACTTTGAGCAGGTCACAAAAGTGAAATGATTTATTCTCGATGACAGATGGTGGGATCATGTGGATTACTTATTTAGTTATATCGAGCCCATTGTGAGTATGCTCAGATTTGGTGATATGGATCATCGTCCATGTTTGGGTTATATCGAGCCCATTGTGAGTATGCTTAGATTTGGTGATATGGATCATCGTCCATGTTTGGGTGAGATTTATGATGGAATTAACTCAATGATTGAGTAAATTAACTCTATCATAAATGACTACCCCAATACATCTTCTTGCCTTTGCCTTCACTCCAAAATACTACAACACTGAGGTACTTTCTTTTCCCAAGAGGATATCACCATATAAGGATGTTGAGGTTAGTGATTAGTATAAGGCGACATGCACTAGACTCCTCCTTGATTTATAAGTAGAAGATACAATTATGGGAGAGTTCAGGAGTTTCATAGATTCCACAAGTCAAACCATTGGTGCTCTTCGAGACAGCTAAAAGGGCGCTCATACATGGTGGTACCTCTATGGGCAAACATTCACACATCTCCACCCTATTGCAATAAAAATTCTATCATAAGAGAGTTTTTCTAAGCAAGTGCAATCACATCTCATTGATGGGTGGAACAAAATGACTAGCCCACTACATCTTCTTGCCTTTGCCTTCACTCCAAAATACTACAACACTGAGGCACTTTCTTTTTCTAAGAGGGTATTGCCATATAGGGACGTTGAGGTTAGTGATTGGTATAAGGCGACATGCACCAAACTCCTTCCTTATCTAGAAGTAGAAGATCAGTTGTGGGAGAGTTTAGGACTTTCATAGACTCCACAAGTTAAACCATTAGTGCTCTTCGAGACACCTAAAAGGGCGCTCATACATGGTGGCACCTCCACGTGCAAGAATTCACCCATCTCCAACCCTCTTGCAATAAAAATTCATCATAAGGTTTTTTTAACTCCAACTTTCTTCTCGTTTTAACTTTTAACTTTTATAAATTTAATTTTGCATTGACTTTGCAGCTTGCTTCAATAGGT
This sequence comes from Taxus chinensis, assembly GCA_019776745.2. Lineage (NCBI taxonomy): Eukaryota > Viridiplantae > Streptophyta > Pinopsida > Cupressales > Taxaceae > Taxus > Taxus chinensis. The sequence continues at coordinate 639,038,373 of CM034150.1, read as the reverse complement.
TGCAAGTTTTTCTTCGGCTAAGTGAAAACGAAGTACATACAACTTTATTGACTTAATTGAGCAAAAGAAATTCACAACGAAAAAGATGGGGAATTTGGTCTTTGCATTCCAATCTGCACCTTATATCACACAATCAGGATGAGTACAAGGAAGGAACAACAAAGCGTTAGGATGTAGACCTATGGCTCCCTATCTTGGATTCTTCCATTGCCACCTTCTATTGCTCGACAAGGAGATAGCGAGTTCTTCGTAGGAGGTACACGATGGAGCTAGTGGGAATGGCTTTGCTATTACTTCTGGTTCTAATGAACGATGTAATCTTGATGCTCTTGATGAAAAACAATGTGCTGATTTATTTGGGTTTTGATTTTACTTTTGTGCTATGAATTTGTAACTCTAAGTTTGACTAATGAATATTTATGTTTTTAACCATAGTTACGCGGGGATGTGTCCCCCCCAATTTTGACATGTTCGGGACATCCCAGACGTCCTGGGGACATGGGGGAAACGTTTCCCCCACGTTTCCCACTGTGTTTTTTGTTGGGAAATGCCTTGGGGACGTCTGAAGATGCTGGGAAACGTGGGGGGATGTGGGAAATGTGGGGGGGACGGGGAAATGTGAGGGGGGACGTCCAGACGTCCCGCACGTGGTCCACCACTTTTTTCAACAAAAAAACATAAAAACAACACTTTAAATTATTATTATTTTAATTGTAAATCACTTATAATATAAAAACAACATTACTGACCTAACCCTAACCCTAAAAGTGCAATTTTATGTTATAAATTTACATTATGGGCTCATTTCATATTCACACCAAGCAAGAGCAAGAGCAAAGAGCATGAGTTCAAGTTCCACCTTATTTAAATCTCAAATGGTTTTATTTCAGCTTATTTATATAATTTAGTCACTATATCTTTATATTTTAAATATTTATATATTTTTTAATTAGCCATCACCCCGCTGTCCCCAAAATTTAGAAATTTTTTGCCGTCCTAGAAACGCCGTCCCCCCGTTCCCCTGTCCCCCCATCTCAGGTAACTATGTTTTTAACTATTAATCTATTCAAATTTATATCATGTCATCGGCATTGAGTTATCACTGTTAGTAGTGTTCTCAACTGTTTTGTGGTTATTTGATTTATTTTATTTACTTTACGTATGACGTAGTTAATTTTGACTCTTTGTCTATTTTTAATTTATTTTTGTATGGCCATAACTGAACCAAAAAATCGCCAAACTTGCATTGGTCACTTAGATCTCAACTTCATTGATTTTGTTGTCAATAAGGATTGATGGATTCCTCTCTTTGCATCTATATGATGCCATCACATTTATAATGAGTTCAGATGCTTCTATTATTTACTTGTTTTAAAAACTTGTATGAGACAAATTTGGAACATGCATCGATATGTCTCAAAACTTGTTTGCATTCTAGAGGCAATTAGTTATTGCTGGCAATAGAAGATTCCCCTACTTTTGAGAACTGTAAGGCAACAACATAAATGCTCAATGGTGGTAGGAAAGATATTTTTTAATCTTTATTCAGCAACTTTGCCTCTTCAGATTCATGTGATAAGGTAGTAAACTTTTATTTTACTTGTTATGGGTAATGAATGGATCTGCATATGCACTTAGATATATAGGCTCAAATCGTATTACACACAATTGCAAACAATATTTATGCTTGTAAGTGCTGGTGCACCTTAGGGTTCAATATTCTTTCAATTTTGTTTAATTTTTCGAAGGGTACTTGCAAGATATGCCATTGTAGGAAAAAGGTCTCTAATCTCTAGCTATCATTGACACCGATGCTTTTGAATTGTGAAGCATGTAAGAATTTGTTTTGTGTCATATTGCACACCATTTTAAAAAATATTACTAATGTTACTTTCAAAGATGTTTTTTATTTTTTATTTTATTGTTTAACATAAAAGAGGTCAAAGTTGGACTTCAAAAGCATAAAAAAGTAGTACAAATATGTGTAATGAATGGATCTGAATATGCACTTAGATATATAGGCTCAAATCGTATTACACACAATTACAAACAATATTTATACTTGTAAGTGCTGGTGCACCTTAGGGTTCAATATTCTTTCAATTTTGTTTAATTTTTCAAAGAGTACCTGCAAGATATGCCATTGTAGGGAAAAGGTCTCTAATCTCTAGCTATCACTGACACCGATGCTTTTGAATTGTGAAGCATGTAAGAATTTGTTTTGTGTCATATTGCACACCATTTTAAAAAAATATTACTAATGTTACTTTCAAAGATGTTTTTTATTTTTTTATTTTATTGTTTAACTTAAAAGAGGTCAAAGTTGGACTTCAAAAACATAAAAAAGTAGTACAAATATGGGAAATCTAAAAAGGCACTCACATTCATTTTGTCAAAAGTAAACAACAGTCTTACATCTCATTGCATACTTACCTCTCACTACACATTTTCCCTCTCACCTTTTTCACCTTCATTTTGTCAATTGCTTAGGGTTGAAATTTCATTCTTTTGTTAATCCTGCACTACTACAAGTGCTCATTTGGTGCCAATGAGTTTAAGGAGCTCACAACAAAGAGGATTGTTGATTGAAGGTAGGTTTTCCATATTTTTTAGTATATATATTTTAAATTACAATCTTTATATAAGATGTTCTTTTAATTTTTTCTGGTTATTTATTAAAACACTTTGTGAACAAATATTTTTCTTTTCCCTTTAAGACTAATATATATTTTTTCCTTAAAAAACTCATCCTTTCTCGCACCTTTGAAAGTATGTCACAATTTAGAATAAGATCAAGGTGGAGGGGCTTATATTTGGAGTTGCACACACTGTAATATTACATATAAGAGCTCATACAATTGGGTGAAAGCCCATATGTGTGGGATTTTTGGCCAAGGAACCAAAGCTTATGGTGGCTGATTGGAAAGGGCTTGACGACAACAATGATCCCAAGATAAATCAAAGAACAAGAAGCAACAGACACAAGGATTGCCCTAAAATGAAAGCATCCTTTGGCAAATAAAGGATCTAGATCTAGAAAACCACTTACTGCTCCATCTTATACTCCTGTAGTGGCTGCATCATGCCCATGTTTGTCTACATCCTCTGTAGAGGAAGAGGATTCACATCTTATTCACAAACGAACAAAAAGTGCAAGCCCATTGGAAAAGTTATTTAAGATCAAGTCCAAGAAAATTGGTCATTGTGTTTACATATGTGGACTGCCATTTAATGTTAGATCAACATATTGACAAAAATGTTGAGAGCTATCAATGAAGCCCCTAAAGGATTCAAAAACCTAGGGTATGAAATGGTGCACACCTCCTTATTAGAAAAAGAAAGAAAACATATAGATGATTCATTGCACAACCCATTAGGGATTCATGGATCAAAATAGTGGTGTCCATCATTTCAGATGGATGGAAAGATACAATGAATTAACAATTGGTTAATGTGCTCATAGTGTTCCTTAAAAGGGCAATGTTTCTAGGGATCATTGATTGTGAGGAGCTGGTGAAAAATGCACAATTCATTGCCAACATTCTTAAAGTACATTGAGGCGGTGTGACCTCATAATGTTTTCCAAGTTTTCATGAACAATGCTAAATATTGCAAAGTTGTGGGGATGTTGGTTGATGCAATGCACAAACACATATTTTGGACACCTTGTATTGTTCAATCCCTCAACCCAATGGTACAAAAGTTGGGTGCCAAAATTGACTTGATCAAACATGGATATGATGAGGCAAGTGAGATACAAATGTTCATCACCAACCATCATGTCCCAAGCCAACTCCAGGTCCTCAAAATTGCAGTTGTTAAAGGGAAGTTGGTAACTATCGTTTTAATTTTTAATCATTAATATATAGTTTAAATTCAATTTTTAAAGTTTGTAATTTGTGGAATTTTGAATGCTTTCTAAATTTTATTTGTTTTAATTTCAGATAAGGTTGTTGAGAGTCGAGACTCGATTTTCCTCGCACAATCTTGAGACGGCTTGTGAATGTGTGAAAGCTATTGAGCAACATGGTTATTAACTTATCAACAACCTTTGGCTTTTAAACATTGAGAGGGCCACATAAGTGAAATGGCTCATCCTCGATGACAATTGGTGGGATTGTGTGGATTATTTGCTTAGTTATCGAGCTCATCATGAGTATGTTCAAATTTGTTGATATGAATCGTCATCCATTTTTGGATGAAATTTATGATGGAATCAACTCAATGATTGAGTAGATTAATTCTATCATAAATGCCAAAGAGCAAGATCTTACAGAGAGATTTTCCAAGCAAGTGTAGTCACATCTCATTGATATATGGAACAAAATGACTACCTCACCGCATCTTCTTGCCTTTGCCTTCACTCCAAAATATTACAGCATTGAGATCCTCTCTTTCCTAAGAGGGTATCGCCATATGTTGAGGTTAGTGATGGGTATAAGGCAACATTCACTAGACTCCTCCCTAATTTAGGAGTAAAAGACACAGTTGTGGGAGAGTTTAGGAATTTCATTGGCTCCACAAGTCAAACCGTTAGTGCTCTTCGAGACAACTAAAAGGGCGCTCATACGTGGTGGTACCTCCACGCCAACATTCATCCTTTTCTAACCCTCTTGCAATAAAAATTCTATCACAAGTAAGATTTTTTTAACACGAACTTTGTTTTTGTTTTAACTTTTAGCTTTTAAAATGTTAATTGTGCATTAACTTTGTGGCTTGCCTCAATAGGTTGATACAAGTTCTTCAGTTGGACGAAATCAGAGTAGATACAACTCTATCCACTTAGTTGAGCATAACAAGTTGACAATGAAAAAGGTGGAAATTTTGGTTTGTGCATTCCAATCCGTGCCTTATATCACACAAGTAGGATGAATACAACCAAGGGACAACAAAGTGTTGGGATGTAGACCTATAGCACCCTAACTTGGATTCTTCCATTGCCAACCTTCCATTGCTCGACATGGAGAGAGAGAATTCTTTATAGGATGTTCATGGCAGATCTAGTGGGAATGGCTTTGCTATTACTTGTGGTTCTAATGAGTGAAATCAAAGTACATACAACGTTATCCACTCAGTTGAGCATAACAATTTGGCAGCGAAAAAGGTGAAAAATTTGGTTTGTGCATTCCAATCTGTGCCTTATATCACACAAGCAAGATGAGAACAACCAAGGGGCAACAAAGTGTTGGGATGTAGACCTATAACACCCTAACTTGGATTTTCCATTGCCAACCTTCCATTGCTCAACTTCCATTGCTCGACATGGAGATAGAGACTTCTTTGTAGGATGTTCATGGCGGAGCTAGTAGGAATGGCTTAGCTATTGCTTGTGGTTCTAATGAACCATGTGATGATGTTGGCGCTCTTGACGAAGAACAATGTGCTGATTTATTTGGGTTTTGATTTTACATTTGTACCATGTATTTTTAGTTCTAAGTTCAAGCAATGAATATTTTTGGTTATAAGTATTAATCTATTCAAGTTTGTATCATGCCATTGGCGTTGAATTATCACTATTTGTTTTGTTTCAACTATTTTGTGGTTATTTAATTTATTTCGTTTACTCTACATATTACATTGTTAATTTTGCTTATTTTGGCTATATTTTTTAATATTTAATATATTTTTTGTATGGCCATAATCGAACCAAAAAGTCACCGAACTTGGATTGGCCAATTAGATCTTTACTTCGTTGATTCTGTTGCCAATATGGATTGGTGGATTCCTTGCTTTGCATCTATATGATGCCATCACATATATAATGAGTCCAGATGCTTCTATTATTTACTAGTTTTAAAAACTTGTATGAGACAAATATAGAACATGCATCGATATATGTTTCAAAACTTGTTTGCATTCTAGAGGCAATTAGTTATTGCTGGCAATAGAAGATTTGCCTACTTTTGAGGACGATTGATGGGTAGCAACATAATTGCTCAATGGTGGTAGGAAAGATATTTTTTAATCTTTATTCAACAAGTTTACCTCTCTTGATTCTTGTGAAAAGGTAGTAAGCTTTTATTTTTCTAGTTATAGGTAATAAATGGATTTGAATATGCAGTTAGATATATTCACTAGAATTATATTAGGCACGATTGCAAACAATTTTTATACTAGTAAGTGCTGGTGCACCTCAGGGTTCGATATTCTTTCAATTTTGTTTAATTTTTTGAAGGGTACTTGCAAGATATGCTACAGCAACACAAAGGTCTCTAATCTGTAGCCATCATTGCCATTGATGCTTTTGAATTGCTAAGCATGTAAGTATTGGTTTTGTGTCATATTGCATGCCATTTCAAAAAAATATTCTCGAGCAATGGCATTCATTTAAGTTTTTGAGGAGAAAGTCCATTATTATTAATGCTATGCAGACCTCCTCCCCCTCTCTCTCCCCATCCATGTCTTGGGGATGGCGGTGGAATGACCCCTCACATTCTCTTCTAGTAGATTTCAAGGGGGACATCCCTAAAAAATCAGGGCTGTTTCTGGGAATTTTTAATTATTTTATTGTTAATTTTAGAGGTTTAAATACTAATTTGTCAATATTGTTATTTGAAAAACACCAATATGTATCTATTTCAATGTGCATATCTTCAATTCGTCACATAGTTTCGCCCATTGAAGGGCTCCTTGTTGATTAATGAATCGATCATCTTCTCTACAAATTTCCTTATGTCTAGTAATGAATTGCCTCGATCTAGCTACACCAATATTTCAAGGCACATATCTTGAATTCTTCACTGGCTTTCACCCATTGAAGGGCTCTTCATTGATTAATGAATCAATCACCTTCTCTGCAAAATTCCTTATGTCTGGTAATGGATGGCCTCGATCTAGCTACACCATTGCATTCGGCTCGAATAAACTTCAAAACAAAATAAATTTGGGAAGGACCTAATGTACTTTTGTAGGGTAAGATTGTTTTTGCAAGACTCTCAGCTTTGAGGCTGCAATGTGCATGTTTATTGCTGTTGCATCATTGTATCACTATGAATGTCCCTAAGCTCCTGAAATGTCCCAGATGGCTTGTAGATGGGGGTGTGTGCCCCCAAGTAATACTTATAAGAACAATGTCCACTTCTTTGTCGTTGTTATTGAATCTCTTTGATCATTCATATTTTGAAATGCTAGCTTGAGATTTGCATTCACGTTTTGAAGTTTAAACCTACAAAACACGATGTCACATGATCACCTGAAATTTCAAGCATTTTGAATGTTTTAAATTTTTGTGAATAATATATTTTTAAAGAATTAATCGTTCATGGGCTAAAAATGAGTATTATGCTATATATATTTATATATGTATTAGAATTTACGGTATGAAGTATGAACATTTCTGTGATGTTTCATTTCCAGGGTTCTTAGAAAATCGGGGTTTCCATGTTTGCGATCCATTTTCATTTACTGGTAACTTTGTTGAGAAGGATTATAGGAATTTCTGTTGATACTTAACAATTTAGCTTGTAAGCCTTTCTTTGTGTATGAAAACAGAAATTGGTGGCAAAATAAATGAGTTTGGCTTATCCAGAAATTGTTCCATTGGACCGGTAAAGGTTTTACTTAAATGGTCTATGTTTGGCTAGATCCTGGGACAGTCAAAGAAATGCATTTCTGAAGAAAGGTGTTGTTAATGGCTTGACATGGAAAACCAGAGGCCAACTTCTGAATGAGGTCATTGGGCCTGAGCTGGATGCATATCCACCAGTGGGTGCTCAATCCAATAAGGCCCCGTTTACCTGCCATTAATGATTAAATATGCATGCATGGCAGACCTTGCAATCTCTACTAGGTTCCTCCCTGGGTCTCTTGACTGGGAGCTCTGTCAAGGCTCAAGGTAAAAGAAGTAGATAATCAGTATTATGTGACTAGGAAACATAATCACGAGGAAAAGAGAGTTCTTTTAGAAGGATAGGAATTTTAAGAGAGTGATTCTCAGTACAATTTTTCAACTTTGTAATCAAGTACAAAAATACAACAATGAGAATTCATGTAGGATGTCAGGAAAGGAGTATTTATAGTTAACACTTTACAGAAGCCATCAAAGTTCAAAAAGGAGCAATTATAAATGAAGGATGTGTGAAGATTTACATGTCCGTAGATGTTGACTAGCTTCTACAGACTGACACATTCCCAGGATAACTGCATTTACCAATATATGTATAACTTGAGCATATGATTCCTCATTATTGCTCAATTTTTTGTGATACCACAGCAAATAATGGCCTTTAAGTTTCTAATCCTACTCCACATGAACTGTAGATCTATGAAACCATATCCTAGATTTAGGTAATCATTCAAGTATATGAGTTTGTTGTGTATAATTTGGTAAGTCCACAAGAATATTTGTGGTATGTAACTGCCCAATTACTGGATGTCATCATGTTGGCAGTTTATCAGAGCTGTATAATTTGCTCCTGTAAAATTAGATTCAATAGAATCTAGTAGAATCTTAGATGTACAGTTTTGGATTTTAAGTCTTGCATTGGGCGATTATCTTACTGTTAAATAAACTATTCTGTTAATTTTAACTGCCAAGTCTGTCCATCATAATAACCTGATTTTGCCTTGTCTACTAGTTTTTTGTCTCTTTCATGTTCCAAATTTTTTCCTTAAATTTCATTATTTTTTCAAATGTTGCAAACTGATATATGTATGTATAACGGGACACATTTTCAGGGAGTTCCATATCCATCGGTACCAAAGCAAAGTAAGCCAAGGCGTGTTGATTTATACCATTCCAGTTGGCGCATACAAGCAGGTTGACAGGATTTTTTATCTGTATTCTATTTGTTCGCCTTGTCTTATGCTTAGAATCCCTCGCTAAGTTCCTGGACGTTATATCTTACTTGGTTCTTCTTCTTGTTGAATACAAACAATAGTGGAGTCAAGAAAAGGAGATGGACAATTAACTGCCTGTGAGGTCACATTATTTCATAATGAAGATATGGGAATCCCAAGGGAATTTGCAAAGATTGGAGTTCGTCAGGGCATGTGGGGAGCAGTCAAGAAGGTAGAACCTGGAGTACGGGCCTATCAGATTGCACGCAAGTCAGATGTTCCACTAGCAAGAGGTGCATTCATGGCACGGATTAATACAAAGGTGCCTGCAAGTAACTTGAAAACCCAGGAAATTTCATCAGAAGATGCAGAGAATGTGGTTCAAACTTCTCCAAAAATTGGTCAAGGGGTTTCTTGGAGATGGCTTATTGTTGGTGGGGCAGTGGCTCTTGCATGTGGACTTGATAGGGGCGTTGTGAGTAAAGCATTGGTATTTGGAGTAGCAAGAAGGTTCGGAAAACTTGGGAAAAGGTCGTGACAAGAATATGACTTGAAAATTTGTTTGTACCTCTATCCTCTATGCTAGTAAAAGTTGAGCATATTGGTCATTGTTTCAGCATTTCAGGCAACTACTATCAGCAGTGCAAATGCAAGTCGATCTCCAGTTTTCTCCTGTTTTCTAATTTTGAGATGTAGGGAAGTCTTGTAGCGTGATATTATTTTAATCCTTCTATGAACGTTTATTTAAGATTTGAGATTTTGTGAGGCACTTATTTCCCTTGAAAATAAAAAGTTCATCCAGAAAATATCCTTCACAAGGTGGACTATAGTAAATTTCATCAGGGGTCAATCTGAACCCTAACCCAACGGGCAATGGAAAAAGAAAACTCCACAATCGTATCAATACGAATTTGAGATAATTCATAACTGTTCAAAACAAAGTTAAAGATCATCAAATTTAACAACCAACGAAATTACTTTTTAGAACGTGAGGGTTCAAGGTGAACAACTTATAGTTTATGTGAGAAACCAATAATAGCTGCCTGGATATCTTATCTGGTTCAACTCAACTGTTGAGATGATTATGATCCTCGCCATCAGAGAAATCATAAATAACTTGGAAAAAAGCACCATCAGTCACTTTCTTGCAATGAGCATCACAATTTATAGTCTCTGTTTCTTTCATAAACGATCTTTTCAGCCTCCACTTCATGCAAACTCTAAGCATGAATATTTGAAAGCATCTATAGTGAAATGACTAGGTACGACTTAGAAGGTATAATAACACTAAATTATTTTTTCTGAAACATCTAAAAAATAGAGCTGAAATTGCTCACGCACACCCAACTACTAAAATTCTCCTACAGTAAATAAGTATATACTGGAGGAACCATGAAATCAACCATAAACCACCTCCACAGTATCTTGAAAAAAACAATTTAAACCATAATATTATTTCCATTCAAGCCAATAAATAAGGTAAACCATTATTTTCTACAGGTTGGCTTTAACATCTCACATCCAATCGGTCTAGAAGATGAAATGGTTTTTTAATATGATTTTTCTCCTCATTAGCTATGAAATGATTTTTTTAATATGCTTCTGCTCATTAGCTATGAAATGATTTTTTTAATATGATTTTTCTCCTCATTAGCTATGAATAGTACATATTGCTAGATCATCATCGTGGAATGCTAATTGTCTCCCATATCACTCTACATACTCTACACTTATATGGACAAAAAAAATTGATATTTATTTCAGAACAACTTCACCATAATCGGGCCAAAAAATCTGCCTCTCAAAGAAGCCAAAGAAGAAGACAAAGCATCTTACTAAACCTTCACAAACCTGTGGATGAGAACCTGAGGGCCTGTAGCACAGATGAGAAGTGTTAAAATCTAGCCAAAGCCAACCCAAAACCCGCATTGAAAATCTTGTGCTTATATGCTCATCTTTGGAGCATTACCACGTGATCCATCATCCTCGGCAGGAATGGAAGCTAATGAAATTCTGTTTGAATCCCACACCAAATGTCTTTTCAATCTGTAAATGAATCCCAATAAGCCTTTGATCCATTTGTACATTGAATCTAGATGCAAAAACATGACATATCATTTGCTCCTCAAGGCTATACCTGATAAAAGCACACTATAGCCTTTGATCCATTTGTAAGGTTGAACCTAATAGAAGCAAAAACATGACATATCATTTGCTCCTCAAGGCTATACCTGATTAAAACACAGCTTTTTGGTAGGTACTTTGTCTGAAACACTAATATCACAAGCACTAATATGAGAAGAAAATTGTAGCCTAATGCATCACAATATCTGATTCAAGACAGGTTTGTATCACTCAGAAATCACAAAGACTAATGAAGGAAAAATATAGAAACAGGTTTTCAATACACAAAATAGACAACTGCAAACAACCCCTTGGAGCAGAAAGTCAGTAATTTCAGAGAGGAAATAAAGCCAATAACTACAGAGAGAGGAATTGTAATTCTAAGGAAAGCCTAGCATAGCAACTTCTGTGCTTTTGAGCACTTAGTAGACAAGGCACTTTGCATTTGAATAAACTGACCTGCAGGTATTACAAAATCCAAAATATACTCCTTTTAAAAGCAATAGTGAGCTACTAGACTTACATCCATTATCTTGCACGGGTTACATTACTTATTGAGTATTTTCTTACGAGCTACTCATTTTTTATTGTAGACGGGTTGACACAAGAGTGGGGTGCAAGACCTCAAACTTCTTTTGCCATTTGCTTTTTGTGGTAGTAATTGATTCCCTTTGCCTGTGAATTTTGAGGCATCATTTGGATAAATGTATTTGATGTTCTATGATATAAATTCATAAATCCATCCGCAATAGAGAATCTAAGTCTGGTGTTTTTAACTCTTTTTTTCAAGTTTTCTGAGGTTAAGATTATTCTTGTTTACCGATGAAGTCTTCTGATACTATGAACTTCTGAAAGATTCTTTTAGTTTCAACTATCTTATCGTGCTTCCTCTCCGACTTCCAGTATAAAAAGTCCCCAATTCTTTTTGGTTATAAGAAGTGTTGTTCCCACAGACTTCATATAAAGTCCCCAGTTCATTTTGGCTATAAGAAGTCGTTCCTCCAGACTTACATCAGTTGTTTTCATTACAAAACATTGGTTTTAATATCTCCACCATGGTCTGCCTTGGACAAGGTGATAACATGCAATCAACATACCCCACCATATAAGTCCAGTCAATCTCTGAGAGTTTCAAACATCAGAGTATATAGTATTATTCTATTAAAAAGGCATCCAAATATAACAAGTGAAATCTGTGACGTTAGTGATGTTTCATGATACAGTTTGAAATTGGGTACATCTTTGGGTTCCTCATATGGTCGACACTGCTAGCACTAGGCTGACCGTTGTTAAATTTTCAATAATTGTAATTTCTGTTAATTTTTATCAAGTTTTTGCGACCCAACTTGAGTTTATCTTGGGTGGTAATCATTTGCTTGGATTTCCTTCAGTTAGTGTCTTTCCAATGTCCAATTGGCATTCACCAGATTTGTGGGTTAAGAATTTGATCATTATCTCGAATGGGATAATAATCCTTTGTGTTGTGAAGGAGGCCCCTGTTCTTCGTTTTCTCTATATCTTGGTTGGATCATTGTTTGTTCAACTTTGAGCAATGCTCATTTGGTTTGATTGTCTTTTTATGCCGATAGGTGTATTATAATGGAGTGAGCTAGTCCATAATTATTTTTGATCTTAAATTTGATGGCCATTTCATTGTCACGTGGCAATCTTGTTTTTAAATTTGGCACATATTTGATTGTCAGAGGGCAATTTCATCCTTAAATTTGACTTCTATTTAACTATCACTTAAAAAATGTTTTTCGTTTTGTTTGGAGAAGTGAATTGAAAATAATAATATTTTGACCATATTGTAAAGTTTGGGGTCCAATTTTTTTCTTGGAAAGTTTTTTTTGAGACCGACACAATGGCACAATTAGATTGATTTTATTTGTCACCTATCCATAGAAAATTGGAAAATGGGTAAGAAGACGTGAATGAAGTTATTAATTAATGTGGCATGTGAAAATCCAAGATAAGAACCTTAAAATCGATATCTCTTAGAGTATTTTTGATAAATATATTAAATATTTCTGTACTAGTTAAACTTTAGGTTAAAACTCCATGCATGAATATTTGGGGGCCTCTAGTCTTATTGGATCCATTTTTTAGTTGTTTGTATGGTTAACGTTTGCATTGGATCATTGGCTTGGCGACACCCTCTGAATTATTATACTAGAGTTCAATCTTTAAAAACATAAATTGACGCTTTTTACCCTAGTTGTTTACAAAGATTTATTAAATCCATATTAAGCAATCCAATAATGTAGCCATTTCTAGTTCTTGCTAGGGAGACCAATAAGTACTGAGCTAAATAACCGATAATTTACACTTATGAAATGTGGGCTTCAATGGTTTGACTTGGAACTAATTTTAGTAAGTGGTGAAACTAATTCATCATTTCCTTCCCTATTTATTGTGCTAAAGTGTGTTCCTCTTTTTTGTGATTATTATTAAAAATATAAGGAAAAATGTTATTAGATAGTGATTACACGAGATGACTTAAATACATGATTAATTCCCACAAAGAATACTAATTTAAATTGATACTGTATTAGCAATGTATTTGTTGATTTCTGAATAATATAATAAATTATTCATGTTCTATTGGTTGAGGGGGGTATGGAGTTATCTTATTTCATCTCATTCTCTTTTGGAATACCATCATTGGAAAAATACAAAAATCTTGGGGTGTTGCCAAACTGCCCATTGTTGTGTGCAGACCCACAGTTGGGTCTAGAAGGCTTACTCCACCAAAATCCATTAAGCCATCCACCCAACCTCGACCTCTAGTCATCCCTTCAGCCTCGTAAGCCATTTCCACTTTGTTGCCTTACCAAACTTCAATTTTGTCCTCAAAGGCATGGGAACCTCATTTCGAGTAAGACCCTTGAGATTCCTTTGAGAATTTTGTTTCCTTTGACCGGAAGATCGTCCTCTGTCGGTCTCACAAGCCCTCACCTTTTGGAGAAGAACGATATATACAAGGTAAATGTTGTTTTATGCAACTTTGTGGGTTTATTGAATGCAACATTGCCTTTGTTAATAAGTTTGCAACCCTTCAAGATCTAGATGAGGGATTCAATATGAACCTTGATATTGTACACACTTAGAATGTTTGAGGTCTTAATGAATTGACCCCTAGATTGTTAGTATTTTAGAAACATGAAAATTCTTTTCTTGCGGGAAGTTAAAATCACGGGTTTTCTTCTCCAATTGGCAACTAACGCCATTTGGTTGGGTGACATATGTCGTATGTCTAATCATGACACTAGCAAAGAGGGGCACCATATGGCAAATGTCCAATCTTGACATTGGTAGAGGGGGTGCCATCACATTGTTTTCATTGGATATGTCTGAATATTATTACGTGGGGTTTCGACCCTAACCATCGGGTCGTGTGGACACTCTTTGAGTTCGACGACCATATTCTTGGGCTTGCCAACCTTTATGCTTCTAACAATGTTGTGGAATACGCTCAACGATGGAGATGGTTGGTTGACTTGCTCCCCGATGCCCACTTGGTTATTTATGGGGGTTTCAACATGGTTGAATCATACGAGGACAAAGTAGGTTGCCTTCCAATGTGTTGGTGGTGCGTCGACAAAAGGGAAGTATGGTTTTATGTGCGTAACGAACTTAGGATTTTCTAATCCTAATCACCATTGACAACATTCTTCTGTTTCCCCGTGGTTCATTTGGTCCAATTGCAGAGAAGGCCAAGACATGGTCATTAAGAGATTGTATTGTGTGTTATTGGCCGAACAAGATTTATTTTCCTTATCTTATGACAAGGGCCATCCTGTTTATGTCATTGATAGAGTCACCTTATTAGATCATTTTCCTAATTGATTATGTATTGAATGGACCTCCACCTAACCCAAAAACCATGAGTCTTAATTCTCTCTTAACACAACCTATCTGAAGCACAAAAGAACTGTATTTGAGATTGGAACTTAGTACCTTGTACTCAAGGTGACTTGGATTGGATTGAATGGTGGAGTGACACAATTCTCTGCATTACATCCTTTCTAAGAATTTGTGACTTGGACTGGATTGAATGGTGGAGAGATACAATTCCCTGCATTACATCCTTTCTAAGAATTTGTGACTTGGACTGGATTGAATGGTGGAGTGACACAATTTCTTGCATTACATCCTTTCTAAGAATTTATGGCAAACAGGTGGCTATTTACAAGCAAAGTGCGCACGAAGTTACTGTGAATTTTAAAGACTTTCACAAGCCTTCGATCACTTGTCCATCAATCTCCAGCTTCAAACCTTCTGGCATTGTAAGCTTAAGGTGGAGGAGGTTTACAAAGCTTGCGGTGCTTAACTCCAGCTTCATACACGTTGGCTAAAGGGATAAGATCACCAAAGAATTTTTTATCGTCCTTCACTCCAAATAGGTTGCTAATTGTATTAAGGTGATTAAGGATTTTAATGCTAGAATTGGTAATTTACATGATATTGTGGGCACATTTGTTCATCATTATAATGGTGTTTTTTTTCCACTCAAGCTTCCTCCCCTACCAGGGATGACACCCTTGCACAATGCCTTCAAGTTGTCCCCTATAAGCTCTTAGAAGCCCAAAGAGTGGCATGCGACAAACTTTTTACTATGAATGAGTTAAAGGAAGTCACCATGTAGATGGTCACCGACAAAGCTCTTGGTATTGATGGTTCTCAATGTGAATTTTATCAAACCCTTTTGGACATGCTGGGGTTGATCCCCAAAAAGTCTTCTTGGAAATCTTGCAAGCTAACAATCTAGGTGAGTTTATCAACCAAGAAAATATCAAATTCATTAATGAGGCATGAGATCCAGATTATATCAATAATTCACAACCCATTACCTTGCTCAATGTCTCCTATAAGATCATTACCAAAGCTTTTGGCCCTTAGACTGAGGGATCTTCTTCCTCTAATAGTTATAAATGAGTAGATTGGTTTCATTCAACATAGATACATTCTTGTCAATGTCATTGCAGTTTGGGAAGGTATTGAATGGGCTCAACTCTATAATAAAAAGCTTTTTCATCAAAATTGATTTCGAAAAAACCTATAATAGGATTGAATGGCCCTTCATCATACACATTGCAAGCCATAAGATTTGGCACCAGATTTGTGCACACTGTCAATATGCTATTATGCCATGTTGGAGCTTGTATCACCATTAATGGAGCTCAATCCCACAAATTTGGACTTTTTAGATAAATTCACCAAGGCTACTCACTCGTTCCTCCATATAAGCTTGTTGATGAAGGCTTTAGCTACCTTCTGGCCAATTCTTTTTCTAGGGGCCTAGTTTAAGTTATTTTCCTCCCTCACAGTGACTAACAAATCATTAATGTCCACTTTGTTGATGATTCTTTTCTAACCTTACTCGAAGAAGAGTGATCTATCTCTAAGGCTATGAAATGCCTAAACATCTTATGTTTAGCCTTCGACTCTTCCATTCAAAGGCATAAAACCAAGTACTACACACAATCCAGGTCCCCTCCCCTAATTTGGTTAGAGAAATTAAAATGGTAATGGATTTAACTAGGGATTTAGTTCAAGTTTCATGGCATACCCTTTGCCTTTCAAACTTGTTTGACTGAGCTTTGGTCTTATGTCCTTTAGAGGGCGGAGAATTTTTTTTCATTTTGAATCACTAAGAAGTACCAAACTTCCTCAAAAGTGCTTGCTACTAGCCACATTTACTATTCCTCTTGTTGGGCACTTTTAAAAGTTGCCTATGGTAAATTTAAGAAATTATTGAGGGACTTTCTTTGGGCCATCTCGAAAGGAAACAAAAGCTTTCATAGAGTAGCTTGGGACATTTGTTGTGAACCTAAAGAAGTTTGGGGGCTAGGGCTTATTCATGTAAAGCTTTAAGGCCAGATCCTTAATGTTGTATGAATAATTAGAGCTTTGAAGCCTATAAAATTATGTTTAGAAGCTGTATTCTTTAGGGAATTCCCTTGGGAAAAAGGCTCAGAGAGAATTAAAGCTTCAATCTCTCCTCCTCACATCAGTAGTTGTCAAAATTGGAAGCCCTATTGTTGCCAAAAGTTGGAAATATTGGGAGACACTCAAACCGCATCTTATCTAGGTTGACAATGCTTTTAAAAATAGGCTCTCCATCAATTCTCATTCCATCTAGTTGTCACCCATATTTCACATGCAAAATGTTCCTCTGGGCATGATAACCGGAGTCAAAGGCCTAAGCCTTTTCAAAAGGGGTATTTACAACTTTATTGACATTTTTTCTAAGGAAACAAGAAATTGGCTCCATTGGGATGTTGCTAAGAAAAATTTTCTCCTAAATAATGCAAATGTCATCCCAATCACAGAGATTCAAAATGCTTTCCCATAGGAGCACCTCCATAAAATTGGTGTTTATTCTTGGGCTAATTGGTGACATGATTGGAATTGGCCAGTCGCCTCCCCTAACTGCCAGTACAAACCCAAGATTGGCTACCATTTACTTTGTGGCCCAAGAATACCTACAGATTCTTTAAATCGCTGATACAACATTGCTTCCTTGTATCGAGTCAAGGCGAGGCGATTTGATAGAATATGAGGAATACCCACTAAATTTAAGAACACCCACTTCTTCTGATGTATTCATTACCATGGGCTCCCAATTGAAGAACGACTTAAGCATATGTGTGCTCCCAATCATGTATACCCAACTTGTAACCAACCCAAGACCATTAAACATTTATTTAGGTTAGTCCTTATTGCCCAATCTGCCTGGAATTAGATACATTCCTTGTTTCAACCCTTTTTCAAATTTGTCTTCCTGGAAAATGGTTTACTTAGGGACTCGACCATGCTACCTGCGAAATACAACCAGATTTGGCTATTATTCAGAGTTGACATTATTTTTCCAATATTGAAAGATATAAATAATGTTGTTTTTAATCACATTCAAACGGGCAAAGTTTTTCAAATTCTAATAAAGTTGTTGTCATTGCAAATGTGTTGCTTTAAATCCATTCCAGGTGGAGAAAGCATTTTTGGAAGTGGAACATATGTAAACTCTCATTGACCAATGGAGCAACATGCCAAGTGTAGTTATCGTGAAACCACCATACCACTTGCATCAATGCTCTTCCCCTCATGGATGTGGTTGTAGTCTTCCCCGTCGTCGCTTACAGAGATGATGTTTCAGTTTTAACCCTTGCTCTCATCCACCCTCTCCCTTTCGAAGGGGCAGTGGAAGGAGAAGCTTCAACCATTTCTAGAGTGTGGGTTTTGTAATGCCTTGAAACTGGTAATTCTGAATTTTTATAAATGTTAGCATGAATTCTTAAACCTTCACACTTTCTGATTACCTAGAACCTAATGTGGGCAAGGCGAGACCATACGATGATCGAACACTAACTTACAAAACACAAACAAAATAGCTCTAACATGAATGTAATTATTGAAAACGAATGAGCTAAACAATTGTCATGGCAGAAAACCATCGAAAATTACAAATTCAAGATATATGGTAAACAACCGCACATACGTTTATAAATTGATTGATTAAGCAATAAATACTCTTATATTTTTGTTTGTAAGAAAAATTTTTGATATGGCAAATTAGGTGTCTCCACCAACGTTCACTGGGCTACACCCATCTACATTGAATGACGAAGCTCCTATTATTGAATGTAAACTAATCTAATCCTAACTATTGTTGTGGGGTGGCCAAATAGGTCGGCAATCACACAGGAACACCCTGATGAACCCATGGCAAAGTGCTTGTATGGGGTAAAAGGGAGGAAATTACAACGATGAGGGGTGAAGAAGAGAAATTAGGAAAGGAAGGTTATTGATGTGAGTAGGCCAATTGCAGAGTTCACACCCAATAACAAGAGTAGTTCAACATTTAATATAGAAGAAGGCAACAATGAAGTCATTAGTGGGACGATTGAATTAAAGACACACAACTCCTTAGATTCATCTATCAAGGATGCAAGCTTCCTTTCCAACACTATGCTTGCAAAGTGCATAAAAGAGAGAAAACAGAAGAACACATGAAAGAGGAAAATGGAAAAAATGTAGCTTTGATTTCATTGTGTTGGTGATACAAAGCTCAACACCCAAGTCACAATCCACAATTTCTACAAAGAACTAAATTTTTAGGACCCCTTGGAATGGAGAGGCCATCCCAATATATAACAACATGAATTGACTCTTTGCCTACCCCCCACTTGAATCTTCATGGTCTCATTCAACTTGTGACTTTTTACCTTCCTAGAGAAATAGGTTCCCTTTTTATAAATTAAAGGGGCTTTTACAATGTAACTTTATAAAGTAACTTAAGTGAATGTGACAAAATACAACTATTCAGAAAGGGAGAGAAGGAAGAGGGAGAAAGAGATAAGGGAGAGGTTATCATATATGATGAAGAATTTCCTTACGATGAAGAAGCTTGTTGACTCATGCCTTCTGATGATGAGCCTCTGGAATGGGCTCTCATTCCTTAAATTCCTTGTTGAATTGAGCTATCGCAACTATCAACTTATCCTCCTCTAGAATGCACACACAGCCCAACACCTTGGTATGTCTCGGGGACATCATTGATCTTCTTGCATTGATGAAGCTAGTGATCAATTGCAATTGCAGAAATACAACTTCTGATGTTGGCCAGGGACTCTAAGTTGTCTTCATTGAAGGAAAGAGAGTCACATGTCTCTTTTTTGAACAGCTCCTGAAGGAAACAATGTTTTCTTCTGATGATGAATCTTCAGTGAGTGAAGGGAACTCAAATCTATGAACACAATTGTAGGCATCATTCACTGTCTCATAAGTATGTTGTCCATAAGAGTCCAACTCGGATATTACATTCTTGAGCATTGCATATTTCATATCCATGATGCGAATCCAAACTTGAGACAAGTTCTCTGTAGTGGATGTGAACAAGTTCTTGCTCACTAGGGTGTGAGATTCGAAGGAGATCATCTCGGATACGAGTGGAAACATCTCATCTAAATGGTTGACCACTTTTACAAATCCTTCTCTTACTTTGTTGACTTATAACAATGTTCCAAGAACATACTTGATGAGAGAAACAATACTTGGAAATAATGCATTGCATTGATCAATGATTTTCTCAATCCACTTCTCATTGGCCTTCCCCACACCATATATCCTTGTGCTTTCTCGACTTCCTCAAGATCAACACTATTGATTGGAGGAATGTCTTCGATTGGAAGAGAGGATGTTGATTCAGGTTCTGAGAGGGGTTGAATGTGAGCACTAAGAGATCTTACCTGTTCCTCCAATTACGTAATTGGTTTCTTGTATTCTTTGTTCCGAGCAAGAAGAGAAGAAGATTCTTTGAACAAATGGGAATCACCCTCATGCAAATCTTGACCCAATGAGATGACAAGTCAATTCATAGTCTGACGGAGTCATGTCCTTGATAGGATTTTCAATCTTAGGCCTAACAACTTCAACATGTAGATTACCTGAGGGGCCTCTGAAGAAGCGAGATTTCTTTCTTCGCTTGGACTTTAAAGTTCTCGATTTTTCTTGGAGATTGGGTATGATATCAAGTTGCATTGTCCTTGGCCCGCTTTCGAGCATTTCTTAGATCTATGGAAATGGCTCTTCAGGAGTTGACACAATGTCGGTCATTGAAGCACTTTTAGAAGCTTGTTGTGGAATGAACTCTTGATCACTGTAGGGAAGCTCTAACCTTCAAGAAGACATACTTGGGTAATTTTGGAGGGAAATGTGTTGTGATAAATCACTTTTTCCTAACATGAGAGGTTCTGTGAGATCTACAACGAGCCTTTTTTGTTTACAAGCTTTCATGGAGTATGAAAACACTATGTGATCTTTTATTCATTAGCTTCACTCAATGCTTTGTCTCGACCAACTCTTCTAGCTCTCCTAGCATTACTCAGCTCATTGAGCTCATTTAACAAACTCATTGAGGGGGTGTGGATGGCTCAAACTTGATTGATGAGTTATGATGCCCTACCTGGCTTAAATTTTCAATGGAGTTTTGACTCTTTTTAAATCTCCTTTGACTGCACAATGCCCCTAGATCTTTTCCTGTTGGGCCCTACGATGTTTTGCCTTGCTATTATGATCAAAATGATGCCTAAAGGCCTCTATGTAAGGATGAATTGACTTGTTTGAGCCATGAAACCTATCATTGACAACCCTGGGAAGATGTTCAAAAACTAGCGAGATAACTGAAAACAAAGCCTACTGCAACATTTTCTACTCAAAATAGAGACTTTCTATTTTTAGTAGGTAGGAACCGAGACTTGTTATTTTGGGAAATTTCACTATTTTTATCAAATGTGAACTTATTGATCATCTGACGCACTTAGTTCAACTCTGTTGAATGACATTTTTCTATTTTTGGAAACTTTCTATTTTAGAAAGTTACTTTTTTGCTTTTTATTTATTCTACTTTTTTGCTTTTTTAGTCTAAACTGTCCTAGTTTGTCTTCATCAATGATTTATGAGTTCACTGTTATGAAGGGACTCACTATTTTTTGTAAGCTACTATTTTTAGAAAGTGAGGATGCTAGATACTTACATATTTTATAAACTATACATTTGTCCACCTCGGGTTGCAATGAAAATTGCATTACTGGATTAGGCTCCTCGTTACGATCGTGTGCTTTGAATTTCAGCTCAATCTGCCCACCAGAATGCTGATAAAGTCAAAAAGTAGATGCTAGGGCATAAAACTAGGGTTTTCTACCATTAATTATTTGAAGCATCCTCTAGTCTACTACTACAACATTCTTGAAGGCTCTTGGAATGAGAAGGAACTAAGAAAATTTCACCTGATTTCATTCACAGGTTAAGAAGATATGATTTTTTCAAATTTAGATGCATATGGCTTCCTAGAAGGTTTTGGATGAATTTATGAATATTTTTTAGGGTTAATGGAGGTTCTTACTCATAGCATTCATGGAGATCCTGAAGGAATAAGTGAGATGGGTAAGAAGTTTATTTTGTGTTTTTATAACTTCCGACAACACTTTCACTTCACAGGAAGAAGAGGTAGGAAGAAGTAGTGAATAAACAGTTAGATTATTTTTGAGCTTTCAACCAACCTGGGGGTGGGACACATTTTTGTGTCCCAACTGTCCCCACTATCTTGGGACAATTGGGACGATTAAATGCACCCTGCATCTCATGAGCATAAAAAGTGGCGGGAAATGAGTGAGTGAGGATGGAGGAGGAGAGAGAAAGGTTTTAGAACACGATGAACAAGATTGGAGGTCATATGATGAACCAAAGAAGGGGCTATGGTGGTGGGGCGCATTTTACTATCCTGGATTTCCTAACTTCTTGATAGACAATAGGGGCAGAAAAATGCGCCCAAGGGCCTAGGAAGGTCAAAAACTTAGCCAATTTTGCAATTTAATCACTTAACACCTTGTCAGAGAAGCTCCAGGGTCACATGAAGTTCCAAGGGCTTTAAAAAGGGGGTAGGTCACATTTTTTTGTCCCCATTGTCCCCACTATCCTAACTGTCCCAAAAATAGTTGGGATAGTTCTAGACATTCCACCAAAATGCGTCATGCTTCCAACTGCAAATTTGACTAACTCCCAGAATCTTGAAAAATATTTCCCAGAGTTGTAGGAGGTATTTTTAGTGAAATTTTATATTAATTTGACTCCTAAGACCATTTTGAGAACAATGGGATGGTTTTTAAGACTTGATTCTGCCTCCTTCTCCAAAAATAAAATTTTTTTTATTTGGGACTTCAAGGTGAGTCTGCACAAATTTCTCTTCCATAAGAATTACTTATGCCTTGGGAAGAATCTGATTTTTCCATCATGTAGGGAATTGAAATAGATTTCCAATGGTATATTGTTTTCCTCTTGACTCATCCCAGAGCTTCCAAAATCTTCAGTTGAAGATCAGGTGCTTTTTTGCACTACAAGCTCCTTAAGCCTCCAAGACCAACTTTCATTATCCTGATCCCAAAACCTCTGAAACTTTCAAAAACTTCCCTTAACTTATTCCATTGCATTTTGGACTCTTTGAATAACATCCTCTATATGAATTTAGGATTCTTGATCAGCTCTGGAGGATGCACACCTACTTCAGAAAGGCTAGGGAATAGCCTTTCTAGGTCAAAGCAAAATTTCAACTCTTGACGACACTTCACTGAATGAAATGGGTGACCTCATGACCATATTTAGATACTTGAGAGAGGATTTATCACTAGATGATGTCCCTTTTCAGTGATGGGAAGGGTATGACACTAGAA
Source organism: Taxus chinensis (assembly GCA_019776745.2). Classification (NCBI taxonomy): domain Eukaryota; kingdom Viridiplantae; phylum Streptophyta; class Pinopsida; order Cupressales; family Taxaceae; genus Taxus; species Taxus chinensis. Next base: position 639,015,241 of record CM034150.1, on the reverse strand, counting down.
GGTAGGGTGACCCAAAGGATGACTCAGGAGGGGCTTTGGTCAATATTTTCGACACTAGGTTATAGTTGTCATGTTTCAACATTGAATTTTTCCCTTGCAAAATCTCATGACAACAATTGGCTCTAGCTTTGGGACATGTTTTGGATCAAGCGCAACGAGAAACAGAGCATGCAGGGATCCTTGAATCTTGAGAGACTATGTGGAGTAGTGCCTTATCCATTGGGCTTATGGAGTCATTTTTTCCAAACAAACACACACACATGAACTAACTAACTAACGGAAATTGAAACACACGAAGACAAAGAAACACACACAACTGAAATTTAGGAAATTGTTTGCATATATACAGGGGAGGGATATTTACAGAGGTGGGGAAAGAATGTAAACATGCACAAAGACAAGTTGAGAGAAGCTCACACCATCATGGAACAACAAATTGAAATATGACCTCTGAAGCCCGAAGGTCACTATCTGATCATACCATGCTCCTGTGGTGGCTCTGCACGGCTCGAGAATAAGGAGACAAAACAAGATTCAATCTTCATACTTGTATTGAACTGAAAATGTTCTTGCATCTGATGAGAATTTTGAGACATGCTTGAAGCTCTTGTATCCTGCAACTTCCACTTGATGTTTGTGACTATGAGAAACCATTCCTCCATGTTCTCGAAAAGTGGAAACATCTCATTTACCTTGGAAAAATTCTTCATCCTTGAATTGAAACATGGAAGCATCCCTTGAATCAGTGAGGTAATCGGAAGAATTGAGAACAAGTTGATTCACTTCCCGATCGACAAATTCTTCAAGCCTTACTCTTTGTTGTTCTAAGCCAGTGTTTTCAAAAATAGAGTTCACCTCATTAGCACAGAGGTCCTCATCATCCTCTAGCGAATGTTGCAATATGTAAACATGTTCAAGATCAACCAGATATTTTGAAAATGGTGAGTGCAATAATGATTCAAAGACCATTCACAAGATCCTAGCAAAGTTTCACTTTGTTCTTCGAGACAATTATTGTCAACACCTAGCTGGCTTAAAATTGATCTTTGAAATATTTTGCTTCAAAACTACAATTCTCATCATGGAAACATTTATCACTCTTGAGTGAATATTTTTGTGTGAATTTTTGTTCTGATTTGGTAGGGTATCTAAAGGTGGTGAGAATAAGTTGAATTTGACTCAACTTACAAGGCTCCTGTACCTCTTCCCAATGATCTTGAACAATTATCTTTAAGGTACAAATCAGCTCAACATTTTCTTTACTATCATCCTCCATGGTGGAGATGTCTTCAAGATTGGAAAAATTCAAAGATAAATTCATGAATCTTATTTTATTTGCATGTATGATCTTCTTCACAAGGCCCATGAAAGATAAAGACATTTCTTCACATTCACTTTCACTTGACCATTACATTAGGGAGTAATCAAGCTCATTCATCTGCAAACCACCGTATCAACATCAAATGTTGGTGTATCAAAATGAGAAGTTGTTGAGCAAACATAATGTTGCTCCAAGGATGAAGACACATGTAAAGATGTGTGCATGATAACAAGGCACATTTTAAGGTGTGGGAAGATAGAAAAGGAAACGTGTGCCAAAACGCTTTGGCTCGGGACTTATCTGTTTTTGTGGATAAGTCTCTCATTTTTGGAGATAGTGTCACGGAGCACACATATAGATGAAGACTTGCATGACACACAATGGTATTTTGGGAATGAGCGGATGATAAGCGCCATGCATAGTTTAGGATAATAATAGGATTTCTTCTTAGATTTAACTATATGACATCTATTATTAGAACACTTGCATGTATGCATGCTGTTGTAAAGGCGCATGGCTATTATCAACATGCGACCTATTTTGAGAAGTGCATAGGCGGTGAAGGGAAAGTCCCCACCTCTATATTATGCTGTATTTAACTATGTAGTCCACATTAGTTTGTGTGAATTATTGTAGAGTTATGCTGCTAGATCTGATTCGCACATGACTTATGGATATACTTTATAGTGTAAGAATCTTCTGTGTTTGACAGATCTCACCATGAAATGGACATATATTGGCTAAATCAATGGTGTTAGACACTACTGAATCTGGTGCTTGTATGGTTAGCCTTATTATTGTCATTGATTTAGTTCATGATTCTCTAAGATCCAGATCTGGTTTCATGCACTACTGAAATGTTTGTGTTTGGTTATGGATCTGAATATGTATTATCATCATCACACTAACATCCTGCAAAAACAACTCTAAAGAGGGGCCTGGTACCTTTGCGCACTTCGGGTGAGCGCTTAACTCAAGATGGGTGATGTGTTAGTGCATCTGGGTTTTCTACAGTGGAATTTAGGCTACATCAGAAGCACAAATTGACTCATACCTATCTTGCATTTCCATAGCCCGAGTTAGGATCTCAAGATTGAGTTGATGGTCCTTGAATTGCTTCCGTAGTCTAGTCAAGATGTCTTGCACAAATTGTTCATTCCAAATCACCATATACTCATTCTCACCCTCATTGGAAGAATATTTGCATTGTGCCTCAAGAAGATGATTGAAAATCCGATCCACATATGGCCAAAATTCATAATGAAACCTCTTCACTCTCTCTCTATGCTTTTCTTATCCTCCAAGTTTCACCTTCTTGCAATAATGGGAATACTTGGTTTTCAACATTCTTTGACAAGGAGAAGAGATCCATGCTATCTGGAAGGGCACATCTTCAAGCTCAAGATCCATTTCATCATCCTCGTGATGGGAAAAAAAGAACCATGTTGGGGTAGTAATATGGGGAGGATTTTTCGACTCTATCTTTATCATTCATTATTGAATCTTCTTGCTTATATGGATTAATGAAAGATTTCATACTCAATGTGACTGATCAACATTATGCTCCTTAGGTGAGAATGGTGGAGTTAACTCTTCAGAGAGGTTATGCTCAAATTTCTCATTCTCCTTGGTTTCAAGAAACAAATTTAATTCTTCCATTTGTTCATCCATAATTGAACTAGGAAGAGAAATTAATTCTTCAACCATTTCCATTTCATCATTTAACATTTCTGCATCACTTGAAGAATCAAAATTGGAAAGGAGATCATCCATGATTACCTTGAATTCATCATCTTGAGTTCAAGATGAAGGATTGCTTTCTCATACATCTTCATTATTGGTGGAGTATTTGGAAAGCCTTCGATCATCTGTTATACAAGTAAAGAATCTTCCTCTCTTGAATACATTATTTCTTCGGCAGGCTATGCCTCAAACTAAAATGAGTCAATGAACAAAGGTTCCATTGTTGTGTCTTCATTGTCATCCTCTAAGGTGCTGATTTGATTTGATTGAGAAGGTTTGAGGATATGGAACTCTTTGGAATTGCACAAGAATCTTATAGGGATGAACACCTCGTAGTGCGGAAATTCATCAAAATCTTCCTCCATATGACAAATTTCCTATTCTTCCTCCACTTGACGAAGTGCCTCAAGGTGTTCATACCTTCTTTGCAATGCCAATGCATATTTCCAAACTTCATGGTAGGCCTCTGGATCAAAATTTCTTTCTTTTTCACTCAAAAGTCTTTGCTCCACATAATCTCTTCTCAAAAAGTCCATTTCTTTGATCCCCGTATGCAAGAAAATCATCTAGAGGAAGGGAGATAAAGGAAAATGTTTTCAAATTGGTAGTGAGTGGTGTGAATTTGAAAAAGTTACCTTCAGTGGATTCTGCACCATCATGTCCTTTGTACAACCTTTTGTATCTCTTATGGATCTTCCTCATCCATCTCTTGGATTCTCAATTATCGGCAACAACAGTTCCCATTTTCTTTCCTTTAACAAAACTCTTCTTGAATTGTAACGACCATGACTTGATGATGTGATCTTCATAAACAATAATCTTCTCCATTTTGGAAAGTCTTTTTCTGGATACTGCGGAGATGGTACAAACCTTTTTCCTTCAAATTTCTTGGCTTTACAAGAGATGTTCCAAAATGATGGCTGGTCAAAAATTTACATTTCTCGTAATCCTCTTCTTCTTCTTCTTCACTATCACTCATTGGTACCTCGTTCCAATATGGAAATTTATTCATTGTGACGTGGGAAATGAACGTGACACGAATTCATTCCTTGATGGAGTCACCTTCAAAAATTGATTTTTCTTTGAAATCTGTTTTTTTTTTGTTTTTGGTTTATATTTTCCAAATATTTTTCATATTTTTTGATTTTTGGGTAGAGATATTTTCGGGTGCACTTGGGAAAATCTCTCCTTAACAGAGTTGCCAAAAACTATTGGTGAGAAAATTTGTCGATATAGAAAATTAGGTGTCTTCACCAAGAGCAACATTCACGTGGCCTACACCACTCTACATTGAATGATGCAAATCCTATTATTGAATGTAAATGCTACGCCCTTAACCTATTGCTTGCATTAGGATATGAGTAGCTGACTTGTGGCTTACCATATCATTTTATTATATCATTTATACTTTCTCATGCTTAGTAGGTCGGCCTTGGTGATGACCATAACATATGAATAGTATATATAGGGGATTGTAGGTAGTAGTTCATCATCATTGGAGCATTTGAGTCTCATTTTATGGTTTGGAGGTTGCCCCCTCGAAGTGATGATCCTATTGATATTGTCCTTAGTGATATTCTCATTTCTGAGTCTTTATCTGATCATGATTTGGCAGTTGATAGTCATTATTCTCCTTCTTTTCATACTACCATAGTGTGACTCACCTATTCCATCACTACCTTCACCTGAGGTTGCATCTAGTATTATGCATGAGTCACTCCCATCTATCACTTCTTTATCTCCTCTCACATCATCTACACTTATTAGGTCATCTTCTCTTATAGAGGTCTCTCCATCGGTCACCTCACCTATTAGGGATGTTTCCGATGCTATTCCCACCATTGCTATAGATATTCCATCTCCATCATCTACTATATCTCCTTCGGCACCTACTCTTAGTATGACCTTAACATCAGAGCCTCCTCTATCATCTCTTGATATTCCTATGATCACGCACAGTGGCAAGTTACAACCTCTTAATACATTATTACCATATTCTACTATTCCCTCATAGGATATCATCTCTCTCATGCATGTCATAGGACAATTACAATCTTAGGTTTAGTATCTTACTCTAGAGAGTAGGGCTTACTATGCCTCTATTGATAACAACACATTACATGGTAACCCTATTCCAAAAAAGATTCATAATTTGGAATTCCCTAAGGACTTTATCATGCCCAGCATTCACTTACTTTGACAGTACTGGTGATCCTCACACTCATCTCTTACATTACCACATGGTTATGACTCCTCATTCTAATGATAGATTATTACTTAAATCCTTTAGACATAGTCTCATCGATGAGGCATTATAGTGGTACACTCATCTTCCTTTTGGGTCCATTAGTACTTACTATGATATGGAGGACACATTCCTCTATTGTTTGATCACCAACAATGGCCCTAGAGTCACTTATGATCACAAACCTACTCTACATCAAGTCTCGTCAAAATCAATTAAGGATTATATATTCTGATTTAATGCGTGTATGCATCAACTAGTATTCCAATCTACAAACATTGAGAAACAATCCATTTTCTGTCGTGGTTTGATTCCTATGCTCAAACAAATATTACAATATGATACATGCGAGTCATTCTATCTGCTATGCTACAAATTCCTAGACTTAGAGCATGATCTTCTTTCAACAAATTTCATTCACCCTCCACATACATATACTTATATTATGAAACCTATTCCTCCACCAAAATTGGTTGAGCATTGTACACAGTCTCCACCTTTGCTTACTAAGCAAGCAAACATGCTCAACCTGCTCCACCACCATAGCATAATTCTCCTCCTCCTCTGCAATAGACCCACTCCTCCTTTTTCTCCGCTGGTGTCAAGTGAGCCTTTACACTTCTCCCATAATGCTAGACCTCATGATGTGTTGTTTTCCTTACTTGAAAAAAGTCTCATCCGCTTACCATCCAACCAACATCATCCACAACATAGGCTACAACATCAGTGTGATCTACCATACTATAATTATCATCACATAAATGGCCATAGGGAAAATGATTTTCTTGCCCTTCGTGATAGATTGAAACAATTAGAGGAAAAAGGAATCATCTCCTTTGGTTCTTGCTCATGTGAGTGGTCTATTTTTCCTCTACCTTGACAGAGATTTTCCACTCCGTTTGAGTCATATTTTCCATCAGGTGCTTAGGCCATAGTTCATCCATCACTGCAATATGTCACTCATGCACGCTTTCCACCACATCCATCTATCGCTCCACTATAACATTCATGTTATCCATTGCCTCACATTGCTTCTACACATTGGCTTCCACATCCTTCCACCTTCGAGCATCCCACTACAGCTCCATATGACATTCAGTTTGGCACATATTCACATGCTACTTCCATCCCACATGCTTCCACCGCTACATGCTGCCTTGGTCTCTGGTAGGTGATGTTTATCACCTTACCTCCCAATGACGCATTTGTGTTCTTATGGTTCTTACACAACTGTTGAGGGATTTCCTCTAAGAACCTTTCATCATGTTCTCTGTCATTTCATCTAGCGCACTCAATCAGTTTCCGATGATGCACTTGTGTTCTTATGGTTCTTACACGAGTGTAGAGGGTTTTTCTATAAGAACCTTTCATCACGTGCTCCTTTTTTTCATCTAGTGCACTCAATCATTTCCCGATGACGCACTCTTGTTTATGTGGCTCATCCTTAACTGCTGAGGGGTCTTAACTAAATGTGATTATTCATCTACACGCTTGGGGGCATCGCTAATCTTCCCCCCTAGTTTCATCATGCTAACATTTTACGATTACCTCACATTATCATTCATACCAACACGTTAGTTGTGTGATTATACATTTTTACGTCTATCTTACTATTAACATTACATGCATTATGCGTTACAAATTCCATCACCTTACATTTTTTATTTATCATCATTTACGTTACACACTTTTTCTTCCATTATCAATATTATACTCTGAATATACATCAATCAAACATAAACAATGTATAACACATTGCGTACACTATGACAGTAAACATCAAATCATACATAATCAATCGCAACAACATAAACTCATCATATAACAATAACACGTGTCCATACATACATACATACATACATACACATATATATATTGAATACAAGTCATCATAAAAAAACCAAATGTCTCATCACTGGGGGAAATACCCCCACATCATATGCTAATATAAATCAAATCTCATCATCGCTATCGCTCTCGGGTACTACAAGAGCCCTATAACTAGATGCCTCTCCACCAATGCAACATCGTTGTTCACGGCCTCAATACCTCTCGACCTGCCTCCACAATAGGGTAATCTCCGTAGCATGCTTAGAACACTTACACTACACATCCACGCATTATGCAGACACATCCTGTGCCAAAGGGACCACCACCTACAACCTCTTGGGCTTGTCGAGTCTCCTCGTGTGCCTCGTCCCTCTTGCCTAGCAATACAGTGCATGTCTCAACTGTTATGGCTACTGTCTCAAATAGATGGGCATGCTTGCCCGTTATATCATCCACTTGCTCAAGTATCCCTCTACCAAGTACATCAGTCGGCACATTTTACGTCAATGTGCGGATGGACGTGTCTATTATCAGGGACCAATACACATCACCTACAAAAAAAAATAACACAATGCGTTAGACAACCATTGATATCACATAAGCCAAAAACAACATACACAACATAGCTATCTATAGATACTTACATTTAGCTACAGTTGCTCGCTACACTATTCAGGGGCATGGGCCTCCCCCTCTCCTCCTCCTCCATGTGCTAACCTCACTTGACCTACAAATAATGGGAACGACAATACCCATCGATGTGTCCACCCACCATGCGTGCAGTACTCCTCTGTGTGACCCGCATTATCTAAGTCTACCGAATCTATCACTGCACGTCTACCTCATCTCATCCCTGGTGGGGGGTAGTAGCTACTATTGTTGTGGGCCCTAGTCTAGCTCTGAGCCTTCCTAGGTTTTATGATAGCTCTCAACCATATATATGCCTATGAAGGTCACATCCTAAGCCATGTCGAACTATTGTGATTACTCTCTCTACCTGAAAAAGCTCATCGATGCACTACCTGGAAATCGGTCCTCTAGCCACATGGTCTTATGATTACACTGCAACTCTACAACATCCTCTAGCCATCCTCCATAATCACGATATGGCCTCCATGTAATTGCCTCGGGCTCCCATTCTATCTATCAATGCCCTGTATGTATATATGTATCCATCCTATGGCCTATGAATATTAATCCACCTCCTCGCATATATGTTTTTCCGAGCCCACTCTCTTTGTCGACCTCTTACTGGTCTCAACATATCTATATGCTCATAAGCCCATATGTGTAATAATGTAGTGGCTCATATCCCACTACCATGTTCATCATGAGGTAAATCCGTATAGATCTTTGTACAGGGGGCCAACTCACATAGTTTCCACTGCGTATCTAGTGCTCTCCTTCTCTATCCAGATGACATATCTCATGCATCTTATATAAGATGCCTACTCCTCATCCCCCCACTGCTGATAGATGAAGCAATCACAACTGCTATGGACTTCCACAAATGTGAAACCCCATACCATAAGTTAGCATCCAAACTAATATGGGTCTCAACAATGTACTCGAGTCCCCACAAAATACCGTCTAGTAGCTTGCATCTACCTCTCCATATCCTCCAACGGCATCACCTTGTACTCTCTCCCCAACAACTAACAACCACAATATGCGATACACATCCTCCAAAGTAACAATCATCTCCCATATAGGCAACCAAAATGTACACGTGTCTGTGCACCACCTCTTGTATAATACAGTCAACATAGGCATATTATAGGGCACATCCCCCATTTGTGCTATATGCCACAGGCCGACATGGTCCATCACATCCCAATCATCATCTGATAGGATTAATCCAAGAAAAGTACTCATGTGAGGACCCTCGCGGAATTCGCTCAAGTGAACGTCTCTCTGCATAACACAAAATGACAAAAAACACAACATTAGATTACTATACAAGGTCCAACTCCGTTCGCTCATCACATTACTATACATTATAAATCACATTTATATCATTCCAGACCAAAGACACAATTTTTTGACCAGGGCACCTAGATGCAGGATTGAGGTGCCTAGGAGCAGGACACTAGCACCCGGATCTAGGCGCTCTTGTCCCATGGGTCACTAGTGCCCTCACCGCTCTTGTCTAGGTCTTAATCGCCGAGAAAATTCAAAATCTCAAAATTAAAAATATTCAACAGAAACAATTACTACACCATACATTTTTCAAAAATTAACACACATACCAACTCCGCGGTCATACGTGACGCTATGACGGTCACCACCATCTCAAACCGACTGGGACATGTTGCTCTCACTTGTGACATCCTCACTGACTCAGAGCTCACTATCACAACCACACATAAGATAAATGAAGTAACTAATCACTTTTTCCTCTTACTATTTATAGTTAGTTTTCACCAATCACTTTGTTATGGTCATTATTTCACACTTATTCTCGCAATTAATACATGCTACACAAATTTCATCATATCTTGATAATTTTTACTCTGATTTACACCCTGTTTGCGGCATTCTATTCATAATTCCACCTACCACCTTATTGTACACATTCCATGTGTGTTATTTTTCTTCAACGTTATTTTCCATTCGAATTATCCACATTTTCGATATATTTTTACCACTTTCTACATATATCGTGCTTACTTTCGGCTTAGTGTTCATTCTAATCATCACTTCCCCTTTCATTGAAAGGGGGGGGAATATCATTGAGGTCATCTTATAATTCCCCCTACATTACCATGCGATCAATCAATACTACTAACTCATAATTTTCAAACACTTACTAATTCACCGCACGATGTTTCACCATTAATTCCCCCTAACGAATTCATTTGGGGGCAATAAACATACAAATTTTTCTATAAGACATTTTATCACTTCCCCCTAACAACCTAACATGGGGGAAGCAAGTGATTAAAAATATTTTCCATGCACCAATTTCTATCAATTCCCCCTAATGACCTAACTTGGGGGCAACTAACATAAAATCTCTCTACGAGTAGCCAATCAGTCAATCAATCAATCAATTAACGCGTTTAAATCTCTAACAATCAAAACCATATCATTCAATACAACACAACCGGCCTCCCAGATGACCTAACTTGGGAGATGACATTCATCAATTTTCCGAGATGACATAACTTGGGAAGTTATTCTATATTTTACGTTTGCTTACATATGACCTAACTTAGAAGCCATCATACATTTTTACACTTGCGTCGAGATGAACTAACTTGGAATCCATCATACATTTCATGTTTGCTTCCATATGACCTAACTTGGAAGCCATCACATGGCGGAAAAACCCATGGAGTGGGGGCAAAGAGGGACTTTCCTATACCACTCCTATATGGGTCAACTATTTGATCAAAATTATTTGGATCCAAAAACCACAAATATTTGATTTGAGTTCTTCTGCAACGACTAGATCTTGAGGATGTAGTTAGAGATTGGAGAATAACACACTTTTCTCCCTACACTCTTCCTCTGGTGGTAGGATGCTCAAATGCTTGGATCAATTATTCATATACATGTGTTTGGGTCGAGAATTGATCACTCCCTAGCCCATCTCATCGTCACCATACAACATTTGAAATCATTAATCATCTAGCATTACAATCATCATTCACATTTAGTTCACCTTATCACGACATTGTGTTTGTCGCTACATTGCATGGATCAACATGTTGATCCATGGTTCGGCACGCTATATGGTTCTTTCAGCACACTTCTACTACAACATCTGTGTGTTCTACTATAGCATGGGCTTCTCCGACTTCTCTCAGGTACACATCTCTATCAACTTTATGCTACCAAGCTTTTTGCTCACCAACATAAAGTGGGGACAAATATAGTCACAAAAACACACACTTACTATTACAATTATACCGCCAAATATGTTATTTTATATATGGATCTTGCGTAATAAACGTATTCACTAATGACCCATCCCCTAGTCCTTGTCATCAATTATTCAATCATCATCGTCATTTGTCTTGTAATGTCGTCAATTGTTTACACAGTTATGGTCGTCTCTCAGGGAGTCTCATTATCGTTATTTTGTCATTTGTCATCTCTAGTCTTTGACTAGGGCACCTAGGGTAGTAATGAGGCACCCATGGGTGCCCCGGTCCTTATTGTAGGCACCCTGGTCTTGACAACACTTAGATTTAATTTATTTGTTTGAGGTCGGTCTTTTTCATTTTCCCTCTCATTCCCCTAGGTACTATTCGGCATGTTGGGTGATTAGTGTTGAAATTTGAGCAAAATATCCCTATATAAACATAAAATACTCACTATTTTATGGGCGTACTATTTACCATAAAGGGCTAGCTATCCACTAAGGCAAGGGACTGCATTTAGGCATCATTCCATCACACATGTTGCATAGGGAAGGGAAGTCTATTCTATTCCATCCACCATTTTGCATTTACATCCAGTTATTTCTCCTTATTTTTGTGTCATTGGCACTAGGGAATCCTAGGTACAATTAAACACACAAAGCACACATAACTACATTAGGTCTGGAATGTAGTGCAATGCTTAGTCGTAATTCTACCTTTGTGGCCACTAAGATCAGTCTGACCCCTTCATATGCATCTTTCTTTTTAGGGATTTGAGGCTTTGTATGGAGTTTTGCAGGTGAATATTCATTGCAGGTTTACGACGCCATCAACGAAGATACTGCGAAATTCATACAACAAATATTGAAACATTGCAAAGATCTAGCGACGTTACCAAATTCAGGTCCTAAGTTGTTCTATAGACCAGTGCACCCATACTGTAGACCAGGGCGCCCATAGGCGCCCCAGTCCTTCTCCAAGTCCCACAATTTGGGTGAATCTTCATCTGCTGTAATTTCTTCAGTTTTTTCGTCATACTGCCTTCCATCCGTACATCATCCTGTTTAGTCCCGACACATAACGAGGTAAGTCATTTTCAAGTTAGTACCTTATCCCTTCTATTTCATTTATTTCATTTCATTTAAATATCAAATAAAAATATTTAGCATCAGTATTTCATTTCATATTCAGTTATTTTATTTATATACCTGCTTAGATTAACTTAGATATAGATCCAAATTTTATATTTCAATTAATCTAGTATTACAGGTTATCAACACTTCATTCGGTTCTCGTTACTATGTTCATGCCTCATTCTTTTATGCCAATGAGGTATATTGTTACCTATTTTATTATAATATGAAAAGCCTCATTTGATTCCTTAATAACCACGTTAGGTCATGTCATGATGAATTATGGTATTATCCATTACTTTATTAATTTTCCTATTGAAATTGTTTAAACAATATTCTCTTAGATAATAGTTCCATAACATTTACTTAGTTGATACCAAAAAGTTTTATTCAATTATTTAGACTTAAGTATTATAAGTCTTTCTTTCATATTGATATCTTCATATGGATAAGGATGAATCAAGTTATCTAAGGCTATTTTTTTACATACAATTCACAACCAATAACATTTAAAACGTAACTTCTTTCATTCCAACGTGCTCAAGTCTCTAAAATTTTAATTAACTTATATTAGTTATAAGTTGTGACCATTGGGATCCCTGTTTTTCTCCTTAATTAGATTTTGGGCTATTTATTTTTTGGGGCGAAGGACAACAACAATTATAGCAAGAGAAGTATTTTCCTCATTTTCTAGTCTTTCTTAATGAACTCCTTCAACTTCTAGAACTATTATCATATAAGAGAAGGTCAACCATAATTGTTATAATTAATGCATTACATGATCAATACTTACATTTCTTATTCCTAACAGTTCCAATGTCTTTCTTTAAGAGTACTTGACTACTTAATCTTTCTTATAAGGTTTATTACAACATCTATTAGACTTTGCAAGAAAACAATTCATTTATTCTCTCGTTAGAGTTATAAACTATGGGAACAACGTTGTGCCAAATATTGGGTTCCAACAATATCTCACTACATGTTCAAGAGTTATTCCTACTTAGTTAAAATAAAGATCTCCACGTTATGAACAACTCCTACATTCATAAGGTCATTCTAACTTATTAGTATCTACATCAAATATCTTGCTTATTGAATGCATAAGGCTGTATTCGTTATACTATGCTTTCCTATACCCGTTCTAAGCGTAGGGAATTTATCATACTATTTAATTCATAACCATCTTAGCTAAGGTAAACGTTGTAATTCATTCATTTTTAAACGTAACAGTTATATAGTTCCATTTCTCGTCATGGAGGCTTAAATAGACTTACCAAAGACTTGTCATATTTGTAACATCACAAAATTTCTTGTAAGTTAAATTAACTACGGTTAAGTCTAAACATGATTAGACAAGATCATCATTGGGTGCAAAATTCATTTGGTTCGTCGTATCATGACCCACAACGTCTGCTACGGGGCATGACATTACGGAACAAATAACCCCACACCCACCTTGATGATCTTTCCTAAAACATGATTAGGCCTTAATCATAGGTAAAATGGTTCATAAATGATAGTGAATTTTTTGGTTATTTATATTCCGGTTACTTTATTTTAATCAGTTAGGTCGTCTTTTGTTTTGTTCGACTTTTGCATGACCGCGATGATAATTGTCTTTGTTTAATTTGACAATGCTATATCAAGCCAGCTTTATGAGAGTATTCGAATTATTATTTACGGACTTGGTGATTTTGTATTGAAATGTTTTATATAAACCTAGAAATTCAACTAATTTTTATGGTAATATATTGTTGGAAATATGTGGACTTGTATTATGAAGGTTAATTTTAACTTAACCATTAAGCTGGGTAACAACTAAAGTAAAAATGTGTGTGTGTGTGTGTGTGTGTGTGTGTGTTAATATTAGAGGGATTTGGCATGTAAGCCAAAAGTTTTATTTAGTTATTGAAATTTATGGGTTTCATAAAGTGAAACACCTTCGCATGGCACAAGTGTGCGGCATGCACTAAAACACGTACCAACATTGGGAAGCCTGAAAATTCTTCAATATGTTGCCTAACTATAGTTCTTTCATTATATTTTTCTGTTATTTTTCCTTCGTCTATTTTCATTCTCCCGTTCTGGAATACCTGTGTGAGTTTTGGAGGAAAGAAAGATTCAACTTGTTAGAGTGGGAAGAGTAGAAGGTTGCCGATTTTGGGTTTACTTCAGCCATGAATATCTTCTCCTTTCTCTGTTGCATTATTGTAAAAAAAAGAGGAAATACACATTCTATTTTTAATGACAATCAAGGAAATTGTGGACAACTTTTGATTTAATTGTTTGGAGATGAAGTATGAAAAGGAAATTGATGGAAACTGTATTCTTTTTAGTTTTCTTGCTGTGGTTTTAACCTAACCCAGAAAAATACACAGATGGGGTTTTGGGTTTTGATCAACAAAAATAAAGTAAAAGAAAGGTTAAAAATTCCTTCTCTGCATTATAATAAATTATACCCAAAAGGAAAAGATTTGGGTTTTTCCTATACAGGAAGAAGGAAAATGTTTTGTGAATTTGTGTGTTTAAATTCGATTTGTGCTTGTGGGTTTTCATTTTGTTAAACTAAAATTTGGTTGTGTGTTTTCTGTAAACAAATCGATTTGCATAAAGGAATCGATTTGGGTAACCCAATCAATATGGATATGCAATCAGTTGGGGTTTTGTATTTTTCTTCTTGGTTGTTATATGTAGGTCTGATTTTTAATTTATTGAGATCTGTTGAATGATAATTTGTGGGTGTCAAAGCTCTTGCATGGGGTTGCATTTTCCAGAAATTTTATTATTATGGACCACTAAATCTGTTCTTGTATAAATGCGGGTGTCTTGTTATGTGTGAATAATAAAAAAAATGGCATTTAGCCTGTAACTTCCAGCCTGGCAATATGACTTGGATTCTTGTAAGAGTGTGAAAAAGAAATTGCTTGTCTTGGTAAGGGCATGAAAGCTAGGATTGATTGGGTTTAAAATAATGATATCTTATGAAATAAATTATTAGTTGTTCCTTTACTAAAAAGAGTATGTTTAAATGATGTAACCATGGTGCTGCTATATTGTTGGTTGGGATGTTTGTTTACCAGATAGAACATGTTAAAGTGATGTAAATATGGTGATATTTATGCTAATTTGTAGAGCTACTCATTGACTAAAAAAAACTCTTCTTAATCATATTGTTTTTACGAAGTTATGTAGAAATTTTAAATGTCAAATGTTTAATGATTGAAGCTAGAATACAGATGTATTGACCTTTGTGATTAGAGGGAAACATGATTGCTAAAATAGAAGTTGGTTGTTCTATTTGTGTGCATCCATAGCGGCATCTTTATAGAAACCAGGTAGTAATACATTTTCAGCTGTATTACCATGTGCTTGTTGATAAAACAACACGTATATCCTTTCATATTTTATTAATTAATTGCATCAGAAAATGGAGTTAATATTCATGCCAGTTCATTTTGAACTAACATCATACCACTACTCCAGTCTTACATGACCATTAGCCGCTACATTCGAATGTACGAAAACTCATGTCTTGTGAAGTTTTATCGTAACATGGATCTAAATGAGATACTTGGATTTCAATTGGTGAAATGATGATATCCTTGATTTATTGGCTGAATTATTGGGATCTTGGACCCATTGTAAATATTCAAACCTCACTATGTGAGAATTATTATACCGGTTATATATTTTGCCTTAATGACATATGTAATATATGATTTTAATAAAGAGATGATTACTTTGTGTGTAATAATATCTCAATATGAGTAAATGATGAATACTTGAGTTGTGAAATCTTACTTTTCATAAATTATTGAATACATTTATTTGATAGTTATTAATGTATGAAGCCGATAATTGGGCAATTATTGTAACAATCAATTGTCTTTAATTTCTAAATTAAATAAGCTATTTAGTGGCGTAGCTAATCAAAGGAATAATTAAATATACATGTTTTGATATATATTTAATTCAACCTTTCGGTAAACTTGGTATTAATATGATAAGATTGTAAATCCTGTTGTATAGAGAATGGAAGAGTATCATTGTAAAAAGGTAATTTAAGGTTAAAGAATCAAACATCAGGAAAAAGAGACTAAATGGGATGGTAAATAGATGAAAAGATCCATTAGACTTATCTTATAAAGATCCTAGTTGGCCTTTGGCATCTATCTCAATATAAACTCTTGCAAGATAGGTTTAATTGGAAATAAAATAAAAACAGACTATAAAGATCTAGATAACTATGAAAGGGATAGTTGTGAGGTGGTGGAAGACTTAAAACTCATAAGACTAGTGTGTTGTCTTGAGTTTAGCTGTAACCTGCACAACGGATAACTTTGGCCAAAGTAATGCATTGATGGTTGTGCATTGTCTGATCACCTAGTCCTCCAATTAAATTAAAAAAAGTGTCAGTAACCTGATCATGGGAAGTTGAAATACTGAACATGAGGTAGACAATGGTCGGATACCGGAATACGAAGTCGGGAAACTAGCTTCGTGGTAGACCCAAGGACTTTCACATATTTCCCATGACATTTAAAAGGTTGAGCCGAAATGCTAGTAAGCATTGTCACTCGAAATCGTGACGAAGGGAGATCGTGGAGATCCGGATACACCCTTCTCAGCCGCACATGGCTTACATGGATGTTATCAGATAGATCAAAAGAGCAAAATTGATTAATGAATTTGATTAAATAAATCTATATGATTGCAGCTGTGTAATTTGTTATTATGTTTATGTATTAAAAAAATTCCTCATTTTTCAGCTCTTGTAATTTTGAGCGTTACAATATTCCTTAAATTACCTTTTTACTTTTTACACATATAGTTACTTCCAATGAGAGGAACGAAAATTAAAGTTATAACACCTTGTTTTAGTTGCATATGAAATTCATGAGTGAGCATATGATTCAAATTATTGATATAATGATTTCATCATGCACCCATAAGGAAACCAAGTCCTGTGGCAATTTTTCACAAGCCAATCTAAGATCTTTCTTACTTACTACAATATGTATAAAGAATCATATTCACAAACTAAGCATTATCTATGATAACAAAATGCCAATTAGGCAAGATTATATTGTATTAACACTATTGTTATGCAGTAGTTCATTGCAGTAAAGACAAGTCCACATTATACTGACAAATCATGCATTAAAGTCCCCAAAGTGATTCAAATAAAATAGAAGTTAAAATATGATAGCTTTTGCTTGTATTCATTAGTTTTGAACATAGTGTAGAACAGAAAATGGTTGATCCAACAATGGACATTTGAATCTAACAATGCAATGCTATAATTTTCTAGCCAACCCAATGATCACATTATGGTGGGGAAGTAATCATACAATAATACCAGAGTATAATAGAATCCCTCGAATAAAAGACCTAGATACATGCATACATTCTGAAACTGTGTTTTACAACTGTCCCCTAAATGGATCATCCACAAGGCATTACCAAACTGTTTTAAATAATCTCTAACAAGTTATAACAACACATAATTTTTAACAAGTAATAATTGACTTATTTTTTATTTAATTCAGGAAAGTACAATCATAATGAGTAAGTGGAATTCCTTTCTAGATTCATAATTTTCCCTTTAACCTTCTTTTATTGCAACAAGGACATATTCTTCTTTTCAAACAACCAGCAAAATGCTTCAATTCAAAACAACATTCATCATTTCTTAGCATGTACTTGTAACAAATTGTGGGTCAATTCAAAGACTGACATGCATTCTATTCCTTCACAATAAACATTAGTTAACAATAAAACATGCATACATGTTACAAACAAGATAACAGAAAGTGTTCCAACCCTTTCTCCATTTCCCCCCCTTTTTGGCCAAGAGTTCAAGATTAGAAAACATAATTATTTCATGCAACCAAAGTTCCATCATATCAGCTTTAGAGAGGAGAATTTCAACATAATGTCAACATGGTCTCATTTACCAGATTTGGGTTTCAGAGAGAAATTAAAACCCATTTTCTAAACATTTTTATCATAATGACCTCATGGCCACATTTACCAGAATTTGAAGTTTTAAAGAGATAAAAACAAATTAATTCAACACTGTGTTACCACGGCCAAAACATGGCTTGCCTTAGAAAACCTCACATATACCCAAATGGGTTTAACACACAGAAAAATCAACAAGGAAAATAGACAAACATGGATACTTACCTATACATATCAATGTATGCACGAATGCATACTACATGGTATACAAAGAAAGCACACCTTTCAAAGTCATTCAATCCAAAACTAGGCTCAAACAAACACATTTGTATATGCGTATGCTAACCAAGCAATAAACCCATGTGCAACATTTTTTTGTTAGTTATTGCTTAAGGAAAAGAAAAGAAAAACATGTCTGTTAACAAAGCGTAGGAAACCTAATGTACTTTAATTCTACCAACCAAATCCCTCACCTTCCACTTATCATATTTTTCTAGAAACCCAACTTTCATACTCCACATAAAACACCCACAGATGCTTTTTAAAAAAACAAAAATCCTCACATGCAACTACTGCGCCCAAACTGGACTTTATAATTTTAAAACTTCTAGTTTAAAATGCTTACAACTCAAATAAACAACCACTTCTTCAAATTGAATAACCATACAAACATAAAAATGCATGTAATTGAAAATAACATCCACTTCTTAGCTAGATTCACACATATATCTAAAAATTCATGCAGCTACAGAATCTCCAGTGCCGCCATGAGCTAGGGTTTCCAATAATCCCCTCAACTCACCCATTCAAAAACAATAATGATAGCTCCTAGAGGTCAAAATCCCCCTTTTAAGCGGATTTCAAAACTTCACAAATCCCTTTTAATATTTGGTCAGGTGTGTAACCCTCACGTTTCCATTGGAGGCATTTAAAACAAAAATAAACATTCCTTTTTAAAAAATCAATAATAATAAAACAATAATGCCCCATTTCCATTATATTGCTTTCCAAAATATGTTACGTGGTAATTCCTCTAACACTTATATATCCCACATTGCCTAGCCACTAAACTTAATCAAAGACAAATTACCAAATAATCTTGTAATGATACATAATTATTATTGTTGAAATGGTTAAAGACCATAAAATTACTCATGATTATTCTCACGGTCTAGCCATTCAGACATACAACCCTATTTCAAAAATTCAATAACAATGATAATGCCCTTCATAGTGTTACCAAAGCAACAACAACAATAACATTTTTAAAGTCAAGGTTAGTAAACATACAACACACTAATACTCTTCCTATGCCAACATCTCAGGTCTTTAAATTCTGTACAATATAATCAACTCCTATTAGCCATCTGGAAAACTTGATAAGATGTAAGCCAAAAGATAATTCTTATAACATATACAATGTTCGTCTTAAGAAATAATTTTAATTATAATTCACAGGGTTGATATTGCTCAAGAAGGTGGTTATAGTTCAAAGTATACATGGGTAACCCATAAGCATAATGTAAGTAGTCTTCTGAGTAATCCTCAAACAATAGGTCCAAACAATAATAACATAATGTACACTATAACAATTTACCTTACCGCCTTATTAAAACCGTGGTAGTCTAACTATCAAAAAATGGTGATGTTAGAAGTACAAAATGCACACATACATATCATACACGTAATGATAATATAAAGGTTAACGATAAAACCATTTATCCTTCCACACAAAAATAAATGGTGCAATAATATTTCAAACTTATACATGTTCCCAATAAGCCATGTTATCATATATAAATCATACTAGGGTCATAATGACCATCATTTTTTTACAATGGATGTATAAATGTAATAATTGTATCTCATATTACATAATCATAGTATTTTGTTTACAATCTAAGAAGTCTAACGTTGATATTATGGATACAAGCTATATATAAGTACCAAGCACTTAATGGTAGCATAAGAGTTATGCTTTTCAACACCAACACCTACTGATTCAATTACAATGATTCCTTATTAGTCATAAATAACTCTTCTTAGCACATGCTTGCTAAAAGGTAATATAATTGTTTACCAGTGCAAAGTCTCTTGATAAAGATGTCAAAATACTCAATACATACACTAAACATCTTGTTCCAATAACACATAGGCGAGACCTTCATGGTTAGAATCATACACTAGAATCAACCATACATCATCATATTGCTTCTGAGCATGATGCCACAATAAATAAAGTTACAATAATTTACTCCCAACGGTTAATCAAACTTTATCAAACAAAACATGCACCAACCACCAAAATTTTAATTGGTGTGATGCTTGATATCACTTCTACTAATCAAATCAAGCCTAGCCTATTGACATCCTTCACAGACATCAAATTTGAGATTCCCAAAATGAGATGTGACACTTTTGAGAACAATATGGCTAAAATCCCTCGAGAGAGATTTGTTTGAATAACCCTTGGATTAGAAGAACATCCGTTTTTGGTGTATGTTGTGCTACAACCAAAGTATTTACCCTGCGAATCTAGTTGACATCATTGAAAAAAAGAAAACTCATATCACCAAACAAGAGAGGGAGAAGAATGAATTTCAGGTTGTTGACGCGAAGGAGAGACAAAATCCTAAACGTGACTTTAAAGTGAAAGGACAAAAGTTACAAAAAAAAATTAAAAAATAAAAATAAAAATTGAAGGTTAGTAGTTCGAGTATTGATTTAAGCTTGCACTCTTTTTGCCGTTTTGGAATTAAAGGAGGACGATCTTTAGCTAAGAAAGACATTGGAATCATTGGAGCCCCCGAAAGAAATTGTGTTTTTGACACGAGATAATAAAGTTATTGGAAAATAATCTTAGATTTATATGTTTTAATTAACGTGCCATGTTGATAACACGTACCATGTACTGCTACACAAATAATGTAAGTCAAATACCCGTCGAAAATGTATGGACACTTTCCGAGCGGGTGAAAATGCGTTGTCGCACTCGCACACAAATGCGATAAGTGATCTACGAACTTCTCGCGGCTCGCCTCAAAATCCAACACTAGTAAATTTATTTATCTGTAGAAAAGCCGCGGTTTTGTCCGTGGCAATCGCGGAAAAACCCTGTCCCGACACCCGAAATCATAATCATCCGCACAATCACGCAGATTAGAACGCGTGGCCCACTTGTTTCACCTCCACACACGTGTCTCCACAGACAACTCGTGTGTTTGTAAGGAAGGAGCGAAAAAGCTAAAATACTTACACCACCGATTCCTCACACTCACTGGTCGTGGAAATGCGTTAAGATAATAAGGCAAAAGCTGCCGCCCGCTCTCGACGCACCGCCGCCGTCACTGTGAGCCTCTGCCGGCGCTTCTGCAGGCGACATGTGTCTCACCTAACGTGCATTACTTCAAAGAAGGTGCTCGTGGGAGCCACACGCCTCCCTCTAAGGCGGCGCTCATCCCCACATGATTCCCTAACAACCGCACCACACCCCACCGCACCGCTCCCTTTCTTTCTTTTGATGCCCGTATAACCGTATTTACGTTTTTCTTAAAACCTAAAATAAAATCAGAATGGAAAATGAGATTCCACGGGGAATTAGCGAAAATTTTGCGGTGATTTCTTTCTTTTTTAACCATTAACCGTTCTAGCACATGCGAGGGAAACCGCCGAAGAGATAACCATTGTTAAAGTTCTGAGTGACGGGCAGTATCTCCCGTCAAAATTGATCCCCCAAGTGTGAGGAGTCCCCGCCGTACAGACCTATGTTAACCTCCCACGTTCCTACCGACGCGCTCATCAACAAAGGAGTTACGACCTGCGGACGCGAAACGCGCTTGAATTCGATCTTATTGCGATGAAAATGACGGAAGCAAAGGTAGAGACGGCGACGGCAATGGCGAGTGCCGGCGGCGCGTGTGGAAGTCTAACTCTTGAAGGTTAAAGGCTAAGACATTTTTTCGGCGTCGGCGGCGAGTCAAGCCGGATCAGTTGACTGCGTGTCACTTCTTCCTCAATCATTACTGTTCGCCGCCGTCCTTTAAACAGTGACTAAAAAAATTCGATCGGTTTTGTTTACCTTTTCCGGGAATGCTAGGTATTCACATGGGCTCGCCCCCATCCCGCATGCATCATCATCATGCCATTGATTCCATACCATGCGGGAAACAATAATAGTTTAAGCTTGGAAAGGCTATAAATTCAACCAACTGCCTCGAGAAGTCGGGTGAGTTTATTTGTAGCGGACTCGTTCTCGTTTTACACCGGGCAGCAGCCTTGAGGAGCGCACTGTTTGCGTTTGTTGTTTGTTATTTGTCTGTGCAGAGGAGCGATACTTATTGTCTTCAACTACCGGTCTCATAATCATGGCGGTGGAGACTATGAACATGGCGAGGCTCGGCGGAGGAATGAATATGAACGTAGGATTGAGGGGGTGCGACAAGGATCAGTCCTCGGTGACGGTGGCTGTCGCTCATCCGGTAAAGGAGACGCATTTCAGGGGCGTGAGGAAGCGGCCGTGGGGGAGATTTGCGGCGGAGATCAGAGATCCGTGGAAAAAAACTAGAGTTTGGCTCGGCACTTTCGACACTGCAGAAGAGGCTGCCAGGGCATACGACGCCGCCGCCAGAAACCTCCGAGGCCCCAAGGCCAAGACTAACTTCGCCCTCAATCAGGACGACGATAACACCACCCGCCATCCCCACCACCACGCGAACTCAACCGTGACAGTAGCGGCCACGGCCGCCCTGCTCGGCAACCACTCTGCCGCTGCTGCGGCTGCGGGGAGCGAAGATTGGCGAGTGTCTTATTACCCCAAGGCTGAGGAACGGCGTCTGGATTTTCAAGCGTGTTCATTCGTCACCAATGGCGTCTTGCAGTATGCGGCGGGCGAGAATAGTCCCGCGGCCAATAAGCGGCAAAAACTGTTCGGTACTTCCATTTCAGACTTGTGCGAGGAGAGGTCCAGTCCGAGTCATTCGCTACGGCAAGGGCCGCCGATTTTGTTAGATCTCAATCTGCCTCCGGCTTTTAACGATTTAGAGTAAAAATATTGTCGAGTTTAGTGTGCGTCGTACGTTTTGCCTTTCGGCTTTCAAATGGAAAGAAGTGGCAAAGAAATCCTTTTAGGATTTAATGGGAGACGTAGTTACGAAGTATTTTTTGTTTGGTGACCCTTCCTGTACAGTGTTAACACCCATTAATCTGAAATATATATGCGGCGATTTCATAAAAATCTTTTCTGATATGGTTCGTTGCATTTTTTTCTTTGATTTTCAACTTCCCGAACGTAATAGGAAAACTTAAATTGTGAAAGTATCTCTGCTCTGAAACGAGTAACTGAACAGACATATTTATCTGAAACCCTAGCCGTTCTTCCGTCTGTTTAAATTTCTCCAATTTTGCGCACATCAGGAATTATGTAAAATCTGTTGCAAATAGTTTATCGTGACTCGAGGATTTATTTGATTATCAGTAAAATTTGTTCAGTTCTTTTACCGTTCAGATTAAGCAAATTTGGTGACGTATCATAATGTTTGACAAAAGAAGTAGCAACATTTGTGCGACATATGTATTTTTGGATTCATCGAAACAAACTGTGAATCACAAAAACGCATTCAATCCAAATAATAACAGGTGTGATGGCGTAACTTGAAATCTTCAGATCCATTTCCACGGGTCGAAATATTTGTGTATGCAAATTTTAAGAAACAAAACGAAAACTGAAAATTTGTTTGCACGGTTGTGCATCGCCTCGTTGAAGTTTTGCCCGCCGTGTTGCCTTCTGCTCTTTTTTGGCTTGCGCAATGAATTATACAGCTGTGATCCCAAGGGGGCCCGCCGCCCATGGTCTTAAACTTCTAAATAGTTTCGGCGTAGAAAACGGTACCTAATTACAGATTCCGTAGACAACAAAACGGGACGGCACCTTGTTGGAAGTGGTATCTTACTGGAAAACCTTAATCGACTCCGTACGTTACTACTTAGGGTGTGCCGATTTCCTGAAATTGCCCCGTGATAAGTGAATAGCTATTATTATTCACCCCCGTAAAAATGACGTCGGCGGGGGGAATATTAAAAATTATCCTAAGAAAGGCTGTGGGACCCTCGCCCGCCCGGCATAGATCCATCAACCTGGCTGGCACGGTGGAGTGTCCCACGTTATATCCCGCGCCGATTTCGTTAGCGGATCATTTAAGTCGGGGGACGGTCACATGCGTAGGGACCAGGGGCCACTTTTTCAATTTATAGCATAAAAGGGACATCTGGCGGGCCGCGGCCGGCCTCTTCCGCTGCCCGCCGTGCCTTGTTTTAAAATAGAAAAGGTGGGAACTGGGGCGACAGTGGCAGTACTTAAGTCAGGACAAAAGGCTTTTTTATTTTAGCAGAGAGGTGGTTGGTGAGGTCTACGAGTACGGCTACTCAGATGCCCGTGATGTGACGTGAATGGGGGCTGCGGGGCACGGCGGGACCATATTTACTCACTCAAATTTGGATGGGGTAAATTTTTACTAATTTTAGGGTCGGTGTTGTGGGGCCCGGCAAGATTGTGACAAGTCACGTGGGCGCGCGCCGTCCCGCCGCCCATAATTCTGTGTTCCCCTTGATTCTATCGACATGTTGATGTTATGGACATGAGACATATGCATTGCGTGGCAGTTGGCAATTGGCATCGGCAACAACAAGCGAATGCCGTGGGCGTGCGGACATTACAAAGAGCCGCCTTCAGTTGGAACCGCCCCCTCCCCTCACTAAATTTTAAATATTTGTGAGATGAGACGTGCGAAGCGGCTCTCTACTTTATAAATTAGAATAAGAATACGAAAATATTTTAATTTTTTTTTGTAAGCAACGCCTCCCTCCGTAGTACGTTCCGTCCCGGGCGGGGCGGTAGATCCCTTTCCACTTGTGATGAACGTGCACCGCACCTCCACGAGATGTATGGTGTTTAATCTTGACACGTGCCCGATCCTATTTGGTAAAGGCGTCCGAGGCTTAGTGGCGACACCATCAAATTGCGTCGCCTCATCATCTTATTGGTCAGGGACAAAATTGTGATCTGTGGGCGCAATACCAAAGTGTGTAGGTAGTGCGTTTTTTTTTTTCTTTTTGATAAATTTGCTCTTGTTTGTGGTACCTACTCAGCGATAAATGGTGCGAACAAAAAGTATTTGAAGGCTTACACGAGCTCGGAAGTCGGATGTTGCACTGATAGGATGGGAACCATGTTCAAAATTGAGCCCATCACAGCCCTTCCCCAGGCCTCAAATCTGTAGAAATGGGTGGGTAAAAATTTGTTTGTCAAAATGTAAAAAATGTTTCACAATAGAGAAGTGCAAGTTATTATTAAAATTGTCAAAAGTATTATGGTGAAAAGACATGAAACAATTATGATTTTTTTTTAAAAATAATAAATATACTATTACTATATATTATTAAGGTCAATGAATACTAGCAACTTGGTGATGCTAGCTCAATGAATACTTGAGCACAAATACCTAATAACCAAAGATTTAATATTACCACTAGGGTTATGGCCTTTGCTTGGGATTCATTTAGACATTTTATCCGTTGCCTTATATTTTTTCTACTTTATTAAAAGAACCACCTTGAGAGGCAAAGAACAGAGCTAAGATCGAATTACACACAAATATTTGCCCACTTGGGAGCATGCACAACATGATTTGGAACAGATCAAGCATGCAGAGTGGCCACAAGCTCAATATGAGTTGAGATGGATATTTGAGGTCGGGGAAGAGTTTGGAGGAAAATGTTGAACTAACCTCAAAGGGTGACTTCAATTCGTGACTCACAATGTCGGATGTCGAGCATGCTCTATGGGAGCCATGTTGGCATCAAAGGGCGAGATGGGCTTGCAATGGACTTGATCCAGATCACCTAGTTCAATTCGAGCTTGGTGTATAGATAAGCTAAGGACCGAGATGATTGGATTATCTTAGTTTGTATGCAATAAAGGAGCTTGAGGAAAAGGTAGTCGGGGCTTGCTTTCAAGAAAAACAAAGGTTGAGTCACTTGAGGAGCTCACACATTATGACCCTCGCAAAGAATAACTAAGCTAAGTGTTGAGTTGCTCCCTAATGCAAAGGTTGATTGGACCTATCCGAGACGGCAAAATACAGGGCGAAGGAGAGGAGCTCTTTGTAGAGGGGGCGAACATGCAGAAATAAGCTTCTTTGTCCATTGAAAGCACCCCTCTAAGTCATCATTGGTATCTTCTAACCATTTTTCAATCGCAGTGATGTGGAGGCCAACAAGAATAGTTGTGCTCAAGACAATGCGACTCAACTATATGTCTAAGGAGTTGAGGAAGAGGGTTGTGGACAGATTCAAGGAGGATTATGAAGGGTAAGTGTGTTTAATGGAGTAGTCTAATTTGTGTGTAGTAGATCTAAATGCATATTGTGCATGAGGTGAAGCTCTTGGCTCTGAAATCTAACCAAGAATATCTTGATGTATCTATCGGCGACATAATTAGTGTGGGTGTTTCAATGTATAAATACACATTTTATTTAATTTAATTGGAAAAAATCTAATTTAATGCATTTTACTAGTTAAATGTTACATGGGGTTTTATTTTAGTGGTTAAATTCTGAATGAATTTTTTATTGAAGTGACAAGAATCCAAATTGATTTTAATTTTAGCACTAAAATCCAAGTCGAAGCTAAAGTTATTTATTTTATTACTTACAAAATTTTCATAATGGGTTTGATAAGAGATTCCAGTGTCCCACACACAGTTTGATGGTGTTTATGTGTTTATTGATTTACATGTATTCTTGTCTAATTTCAGTTGTTTGTGTATGTACTTATTTATTAAATTTATTTAATGTTTATTTTAGTTATAATGATTTTTAGAAAATTAGAATTTTGCGAATTTGGGCTTTTATTGTATCCTAATTTGATTATTTTACGAGTTTAGATGCATCTTAATTTTACACCATTATGATTGAGGGATCATTTTGTTTGGATTACTGAATTTTTCCTTTTATTTAAGGTGCCAATCAACTTGTACTTAATTTTATAAAAAAATAATTTCACATTTTAAAATTTTATTCTTATTTTTTGTGACGTGCATACTTAATTTTTTCTTATCATATGAAGTGTAAAATATTCATACTACTTTTCATCATCGAAGGGCTGGTCTAATATTTACCCTTCAAAAGAAAATTCAGGCCATCCCTTCAAATTTGATCCCTGATGGGAACAATCAGGTCGATTGCTTTTGGTCTAATCGGCTTGATTACTATTCAAAGGGTATTTTTTTAACAATCCAAAGATAAGGTGATCGATTCACCTTTTATCTTTAGAGGCGACCAATGGAAGAAGTATGTCAACAACACTAGTTTGTTTTGGCATCATAGAGGAGTAAGATAGCTGACCCTTCTTGTAAAGATGATGTCTCTTTGGCGTGTAAGGTGTTTACAAAAGGTTTAAACAAATATTTATGTGTATGTTTCTTCGCATTATTGTTTAATGTAGAAAGTGAGAGGTGTTGAAGACACTACTTTCTAAGGTTTGTATAATTTGTGACGGACAACTTAGGGCAAGAAATTGAGATTTTATTGATACGAATGAGAATAAGCATAAAGAAAAACAGTTTGACGCGCGTCACTAATGCCTATTGACGCGCGTCACAGGCCTTAGTGACGCGCGTCAATAGGCCTTAGTGACGCGCGTCACTAAGGCCTATTGACGCGCGTCACTAAGGCCTATTGACGTGCGTCACAGGCCTTAGTGACGTGCGTCAATAGGCCTTAGTGACGCGCGTCAACAGGCCTTAGTGACGCGCGTCACTAAGGCCTATTGACGCGCGTCACTGGGAGAGGAGCCTATTGACGCGCGTCACTAAGGCCTGTGCACGCGCGTTAATAGGCCTTAGTGACGCGCGTGAACTAGGCCTTAGTGACGCGCGACAAGGAGTGTACAACACACATTTAACTACATAGCAGACGCATTTTGAAAAAAAGTTTGTTGATGCGCGACCCTTTAAAAGATTTTTTTTTTCTAAATCTAAATATATATATTTTGCAGACATTTTTATTTTATGGAAGAGTGGTTTGCTGTAAACGAATTTAAATGCAAGTAGTTTTTCATACAAAGCGAAAGCAAAATGTCCCGTCGACGCATCTGCAGCCTTCTGTCGCAATGCTTGATAATCATGCGAAATTTTTGATATACAACCCCCAAAAAATGTGGCATTCATGTGAAACCGGTTCCGGGTGATTTTTTGCCATGTGATTCTCCATGTGACACGATTTTATTAGCTACTTCTTTTTCAATGACATGAACCCTGTACAGTGTACTAGTCACTCAGTTCACATTAATCACCCTCACCATCACTGGTCCCATGCTCCAACTATGTGGCTCCTCTCCCTTAGTATTATTATCTTGACATTGAAGGGATGCCCAAATAGGATTCAAAAAATCTTAAGGCAACAAAATATTAAAACCTCTTTCTTATTAAAAAAAGAAAGAAAATCTATAAAATTGGCTAAGGACCAATTGGAGCCATGTTCAAAACATGGTGTTTCCAAAATCAAGTGTTCTTGTGGTTTCCCTTACACTAGGGAGAGATGGAGCTCCATTTGAACAAGGATCAAAGAACGCGCAAGAAACATACAATTTGAGAAGAAAAAGAAGTTGGTATTGGTGGAAGACCCCTATAAATAAAAAACCTTCCATTGACAACGAAGGCACAAAGGTACTTACTGTAGAAAATCATTATCAAATATGTAAGTTAGGAGAAGCTTTGGAGATAGGGAAGCACATATATAATTTAAATACGGACAAGGTCTTAATGTTAAGTCACATGTGGAGGTCCATCATAAATAAAATTTAAAAAATAATCTTCACATTAGGGGTGTGAAAAATCAATGACTTAGAGGTACTTAAAAGAATTTGATAATAATGGTACTTGTTACAATAATTTACAAGTGTCAGGTGGTGGATTATTCTTACTGAAGCAGATATAGTTAAGAGATGTGGTGCAAATTATGGATGGCTTGAAGTTTGATCTATTTCAATCCATTTCTGAATTTAACATCCACTAAACCCTTAGTTTTTGGCTTACAAGTAACATGATTTAAATGTTGTGTGAAAACACAATGAAATTTTAGTCTAGAATGAATATGTAAATGCTGATTATGTGGATTTAATAGATAGGTCCCAAATGTTGGAAAAAATCAAAATTAGCAATTGACATGAAAAATACGATACAAAATGACCTCAACACTGAATGTCATGGCCTTAACACCTACATAACATATAGACTGTTGGTGTGTGTGACTTGCCTCGTCATCTCTCTGGGTCTTGTCCACCTCACTTGGTTAGTCATCTCACTTAGGTGAGATTATAGGTCATTAGGTGTAATTAGGGTTTCACGTGTCATGCACGAGAGTTACACAACACTCATATATATGTACCCTTTCTATTTGATCTATGAGAATGAGTAGATCTATTCTTTCATGCATAATTTTTCTTTGTGTTCAATTTACTCTTGCTGATTACTTGGAGCGTTCACATCACCATTGGAATGCAACCTCTTCGATGTGCACAAGGTTCCGTATTGATCCTTGCAGAAAAAATATCACATGGTACATCAGAGCGAGGTTGTTCGATAAACATGCACTTATTTTATTTGTTTCCTAGTTACTTCCGGTTTCATTATTTGTGCTTCTTGTGCAAGTTTTTTGATTGTTTTTGGAATCTTGCTAACTAGTTTAACAATATGTGTTTTTTGGAGTTTGTGTTATCTTGGGTTTTATGCATGTGCATTTTCAGGGTTTTCTCCGCCAACTTTAGCTAGCTACAAATAACTTTGGAGGGAAATATATTTTGGAGGTAGTTTCTATTTTCTGGTTTATCAAGTTTCTTTTCATTGAAAAAATCAGCTCGTATGATGAGTTGCCATTGAGTCAGGTCGGGTTTGTTTATCTTAGTGAATTGGATTGATTCCTTGTTTTCATGCGAGTGAGTCAAGCTTTTTTCTTTGGTTGCGAGCTGACTACTGCTTGTTTTGTTGGGTTTTGTGTTGAATTTTCTTTGCCACCAATTCGTGTTGAGGGTTTCTCGGCGAGTTCTCATATTCAGTGCCTTGTCTTTGCTTTGGCTCATTTGATCTCATCACGGTCTGCTCGTGTATGGATCCTCTGTATCCTGCTCGTGTTGCAGTTGTTTGAAACCCTTGACCTATTTTCTTGCTAGCCTTGTCATGCCGAGTTGAGCTTCTAGCCTTCCCGCTTTACGCACCTGTGTTGGCTGCTCCCTAATGCTAAGTGAATGGGCTACTTACCATTCGGCGTGTGGGTTCCTCACCTTAGTCATGCTCGACCCCAACCATTGTCACCACTGCTCCTATGTTCAACCATCCCTGCTCAGCCCTCTGACCATTGCATTAAATCCACCTGCTCTTCCCTGCGTTGCATGCGTGTTGTGTAAGTTTATCTGCTCGTTCCTCCTGCCTCAGGCATTACACGTTACCCTCTCCTTGAGCCTCATAACGGCTCATTTCCTCCACCTCGTCGAACCTTGGTTGAGCCACTTTCCCACTTTGACCTGTCTTTCCTCTATTTTCCTGTCCCTTACTTTTAAAAACATGGTTTAATCTTTGATTAAGCTATGACATTATTTTTAAAAGGCTTAGGTTTAAATTAAAGGGTCTTGTTTTTAAGGGAAGGTTAATTTAAAGTAGGTCAAAGTTTAATTTAATTAAAAGTTAGGTTTTGAGTTTTCATAAATTAGGATCTAATATTTAATCAAGAGGTGAATAATTTTATTTGGGGAGGTAATTAATTCAGGAGGCTTTATAATTAATTAGTGGTTATTCAATCGTTCATTTAACATTTTTTTGCTTTTTTAATCCCTTTTATTTTTTTAAAATTAAATTAATTCAGAAAATTAAAATTATGATATATAGCATTATTAGATGTTTTTTGCTACTAATTTTTGTTGGAGTGTGTAACGCCCTTCCTAGCCCTTTTCCGCCTTCCAAGAGATTTTCCTATGTTCTGGAGGTCGTTTTGGCTTGTTCTAAACCCCCTTTTTTTGCATTGTATCATTCTTTTTATTGCTTGCAGACTAGTGAGCGTGTCCACCACAGTCTTGTGGAAAGGGGGTTTTTGCTATGATGTGAGACACTTTTTCTCACACAGGACTGTGTTTTCTCCCCTTCTCTTGTTTTAAGCTCAGTTGTGCTTGTTTGCTGAAACTTGATTATGATCTCCACTCTTGCACGTTATTACACCGATTGCAAGGTGAGTGACCAACTATTTCACAACGCATATTCATACATGATTGTAATCAACATATGAATCTATAAAGTTCCGAAATCAACAGGGTGATAATATTGTTATGGGGTGGTTGTGTTTCTTTTTTTTTCTACATTCCTCCTCCTCTCTCTCTCTCTCTTTGCGATGGATGTTATTTCAATTCTTTTTCTCACGCTGTTCAAATTTTTCAAATGGAGATCGAAAATGGTAATGAAAATAAGGGGTAAAGGGTTGTTTCACATCACCATGGGAGCTAAAACTGAACCTGATGATGAGCTCGAAAAATCTAAGTGGTTGAACTGATGTGATGAATCCTTAGGTAATCTTTTTCTTTTTCTTTTCTCCCGACTTTCTCTTCCACATTGACTCGTCTGAAATACCTGATAAAGCATGGAAAATGTTAAACAATATGTTTAGAAAACAAGATGACATGAGAGTACATGAGTTGGAAAACGAACTACTAGGATTAAATCCTAATGAATTTGAAAACCTACAGGCCTTCTTCTCAATTTTCATCCACACTAGACTACTTTTAAGGGAATGTAAAATAGAGAATAAATATTCCCAGTTTATGTCGTTGATTCTTTCTAAGTTAGGTCCCGAATACTTTGTCTTCATTTCAAATTTCCACGCCATGAAAGCCGCTCTGGACAATACTTGGAAAATGCCCTCATTTGACAATTTTTTGTCTCAACTCATTCGAGAACATGAAAAAATAATTCAAATGGAGACTCTCAAATCCAAGTCTCATGATCTTGTATAAATTAATGGTAAGGGAAAGAAAAATGAAAAGAAGAAAGAGAAAAATGACCAACCAAAGAAGGAAGCCAAGACCAACCAATACCAAACCAAACCTAACATGAATGCTTATACTTCTGAGCCCAAAGTGAAGAAGGAAAAGTGTAAGCGTTTCTATTGCAAGAATCCTAACCATGAGGAGTATTAGTGTATGAGAAAAAAAATTGATCACCTAACTCATTTACTTGAGAAGAATACCATAGGTGTTCCTGAGTCTATTAAACAAAATGCTCTAAAAACCGAGTCTTCCATAACAAAGAAGTCTAAATCTGAGAAGTAGAAAGGAAAGGCCCTTGTAGCTAGAGTTGTTCCTTCATCGAAGTGGGTTATAGATCCTGGTGCTTCACACCACATGGCTTCTTCGCATGTTCAATTCTCCAACATCGAGCCATGTGGCATGTCACAAATCACGTTAGGTGATGACACTACGGTGTCAATTTTTGGTAGTGGATCAGTAGAGATGGACGGTGGATCATTTAACCAAGTGTTGAGTGTTCCCAATCTCTCTACCAATCTTCTATCAGTTTACCAAATCACTCACCTTGGTGAAGGAATGTGAATGGAATTTGGTCCCAACTTGGTGATTATTCGTGAGCTTCAATCTGACACTACTATGGCTGAGGGAAAGGCAGATCACTGTTTACTATTGTATACCTTCTCCCACTTTACTTCTGATTGGATGCCCACTGCCTTGCTCACTTATGCAGATGAGGGTAGTAAGCTATACCATGAGTGTTTTGACCATCTTAACTATTGTTACCTTGAATAATTGAGCCAAAATGAAATGGTCTATGGGTTACCCCGCATCAAATTTTCTAAGGGTCTTTGTGAGGTTTGTGCCCTCGGGAAGCACCACGAAGATTTTTTTACAAAGGACAATCCTGGAGAGCTACTCGTCTTTTAGATATTTCTCATAGTGACATTTCTGTCCTATTCCCATATCCTTCGTTTACTGGAGCTCTCTATATACTTACCTTCATTGATGAATTTTCACATTACACTTGGTTGTATTTTCTTAAGTAAAAGTCTAAAGTTTTCGATCACTTTTGGGACTTTAACGCTCTTACTAAGAAACAAGCTTAAAGGTCTATAAAGGTTCTTCAAACCAAAAATGGAGGCGATTATGTGAGAAATAGGTTCAAATATTTCTATACCTCAGAAGGGATTACTTTGCAACGTATAGTTGCTTACAACCCTTCACAAAATTGAGTTACAGAAAGAGAACCAAATGCTTAAGGAGATGGCCGCTTGTATGGTTCACTTGAAATCCCTTCCTCCGCAGTATTGGGCCGAAGCTGTGAACTATTCTTGCTACATTCAGAACCGTGTTCCACACAAGGTCGTAAGAGGGATGACACACTTAGAAGCCTGGCTTGGACACAAACATGATATCGAGCAATTTCACGTATTTGGATCCAATGTTATGGCCCAGATTCCCAAAAAGAAATGCAAGGCTTTGGAACCAAATTCTAGACCTTGTATTTTTATAGGGTATCTTTATGGCATCAAGGGGTATAGATTGTTGAACCCTACTAATCATTAAATTTATGTTGAGAGAAGTGTGAAGTTTGACGAGTCGTCTTTCGAATTCTACTTCTCCATCCTTTGGAGTCCTTATGCTCTCTGATTTTGATTTTGACTCTTCGAATGATGATGTTGTTGAGCATGTTCCTCCTCCTCCTCAAGATATTCATTATCCACCTGCTCCTACTGACCCTCATGCTTTAGAATTTTCTAATTCTAAAAGTAGTGATGATGATGACTTTTTCCCATCTCACTTGAGTGAAGAATCTACAAATTCTGATCATGAATCACCTCTTGGTACTCGCTAGGCTTGGAATAATTTGTTGAGTGCTGGGGAGTGGATTAGGGATCCTTTGGATGAGAGATAGATTCATTCAGAGTTCACTGGACCCCACTCCTTCTTCACCTCCGCTTTCAAACCTCAATATTTTTGGGAGGATTATGAGATTCCTAAGTGGAATTATACCATGGATGAGGAGTATTCCTCACTCATGAAGAATGATACTTGGGATCTCACCCCTCTTCCAAAAGGAAGAAAAATTATCTGGTGTAAGTAGGTTTACAAAACAAAGTATGGTGCCGATGGAGAATTCAAAAATTTTAAAGCGCGACTTGTAGATAAGGGTTTCTCCTAGGTAGTTGGGGTTGATTAATCAGAAAAATTTGTTCCGGTTGTGAAGATGGATTC
Organism: Taxus chinensis; assembly: GCA_019776745.2. Taxonomy (NCBI): domain Eukaryota; kingdom Viridiplantae; phylum Streptophyta; class Pinopsida; order Cupressales; family Taxaceae; genus Taxus; species Taxus chinensis. The sequence goes on along the minus strand of CM034150.1, from coordinate 638,980,840 downwards.
CATTCAACTGAACCTTGCCATCACTTCCGTGAATAGATGAGAAGTCCACTAGATGGATGTTAAGAGTGCCTTCCCTCGTGAAGACATAAAGGAAGGGATCTACATGGAACAACTCCAAGTTATGTCCATGATCCCTCCCTTGTTTGTAAGTTAAAGAAGTCTCTCTACGGCCTTAAATAAGACCATTGAGCTTAGTATGCCAAGATGGAATCCTTTCTAGTTACATTAAGGTTCACTTGATGTCACTCTGACCCTAATGTTTACATTTTGTAGCAGGATGAATCCATGCTCATCCTCGTTTTGTATGTTGATGAATTTTTTATCACAGGAAGATCTTCCTCGATCATTGATTCTGTGAAGATTTCCTTATCCAACAAGTTCTCCATGTTTGCCTTAGGATTTCTTTATTACTGTATTGGGATTCAAATTTTGCAATCTGACTTGGGAATTTTGTTTTCGCAGCCTAAATACTCCCTTTGTTTGCTTGCTTGATTTCACATGTCTGATTGTAAGCCTTCTCCTACTCCTTTCCTTTATGGGGTTAACTTTGTTTCTTATTGCTATACTCCTATGGCCGATGACACCTTTTTTGGTAGTTAGTGGGAGCTTGATTTACCTGACTCACACTCATCTGAATATTTCATATGTTGTTGGGTTCATGTCCATATTTATGTAAGAGCCTTATGAGTTTCATTGGAGAGAAGTGAAGAGGATCCTTCACTATATTCGTGGTACTTATACAGACGGAATTCACTATCTAGGAGGGACAAAGATTGATTTGGTTGGTTTTACTATAAGGTGTCCCTCCTTAGAAACACCTTATACTTCATGTCAGGATTTACTATTCCAAAGTTCCATCTCAAGAACACTACTGTATAATTTAGACAAAAGCATCATATGATTCTATCTAATATTTCTAAAATTATGTTCTTTGTGTTCCAACAATTATATTTTCTTATTTTTGTATTTATTCCCTTTCCTAGTTGGCTTTAACACAAAATTATATCTCATAGAGTAGTATAAATACAATTTAAGCATAATCATTTAATCACATGGCACTTACCTAATATTTTCAAGAGCTCCTCTAGCAATTTATATAAAATCTCAAGCAAAGCTACCCCAATCTTCCCTAATTTAAGAGAATACACAAAGATCAACCTATATGTAATTATGAAGCACTCAAAACTAGGTTAAGAGAAGACCAAGACATGTCACGAGCAATATTAAACATATACACACAAAGAATGCTTCCAAAATCACTATAAAGGATTACTTAAGAAAATAAAAATCTACAAGCATTTTTATTCAACATAAAAAATAGTACATTTGAATTATATCTAGATAGCTTTCTATTGGTATTAAAACATAAGGGCAACCATAGGGTATGTCTCTTGAGATTTGCATTCAATCTTGTATGTGCATAATGATAAGCACACAGAGTTTGAGCCCCACATTTAGGAAATGTAGTGCACCACTTGGATATAATCAACAAGGGGGTTGGATGCCATGGCTAGTCCCACTCATCTACATAAAAAACCCTTTTTTGTTATCTAATTTGTACTTGAGTGTTATTAAAGGAAATTAGGGTTTGATCATTACATGAGTATGCAAAATCATTCTAGAACAACCCATATCAACACAATAATGCATAACAATGAAAGACAAAACCATACAACTAGATATAAACATTATAATTTTGTGTTCAAAAACGACGACAGTCTCCCTGAGGGTTATGACACTTTGTTTCAAAGAAGAAGCATATTCAACCATGTCACAACCCATTTTGTCAAGATTTAGATCTAGATCAATGCACGAAGCATCATAAAATCTAAGTGGATCCTTCTAGTGTTCTACCATATTTATCATGTGTTTAATAATTCAAATCATTCTCAAAATAATGTATTACATGTTCAGGTCTATATGCAAATGCTTATATTATTAATTTGAATAGACATCATTTATAGATTCTAATCCTAAATTATGGGTTTTAATATGTCTTTTCTAATTTTTGGGTGTAATAATTTGGTGAACCTACTTATTGATACGAAACAACCTTCCCTAACATTAGGGTTCAATCGTCCATTGTTTTATTTTTATTATATACTTCATGGATCATGTGGCTTACTATACCATGTCATGGCATTCTACTATACTTATACTAATGAGCAAACCTCTAGGTCTACATATACTAGTATCATATATGTATGAGGAACAATGTGATGGAAACAAATCTACATATGACTACTTGTAGACGAAGAGTGGTGTTAGTATGAAAATGCAAAACTAAGAAACTAAACTAAATAGTTCCTAATCTAACACAACTATTAATCTACCTCAGATAGAGCAATAGATGGAAAGGAGAGAGAATAAAATACTTGCACTTACCTACAAGATTGCACAACTCCTCTTTTGATGTGGTGGATTCACTCTTGATGGTGGATTGGATGTTCTTGCTTCAGATTTTGGAGACACTTGGGTAGCACCTCCCCTTTGTCTATGCTTGTATTGCTTGATTGTTGATGATGGATTGATTTTAGATGAATGGATTGATTGAGTGATTGAAGATAAAAATGGATGAGTGATGAAACAAATCGACATAACTTTGTTATGAATTTTAGATATTTTATAACTAACTCTCATGGAGGAGAAGATCCAAATTTATAGTTGAGGAGTAAAGGATTCAATGGCTAAGATGAAGCCAAGTTGGATTTGGATCAAGGTTGGAGAGTGCATCAGAATAATGGAGACTTATATAATTTGAGAGAAGTCTCAATTGAATTAAAAATTCAATGGAGAAAGGGAGATATATTTGAATTTTGAAATATGAAATAGGGAAATTTAGAGAGGCTTCTATAAATAAAAGCCTTTAGATTTAGAGTTGAGGATGTGATTAGGATTAGAATTAGATTATGTTAATAAATGATGATTAGAGGTGAGGTTACATGGAAAGGCTAAGTATAGGGATGTGTTGGGTAGGTGGGTAGGTAGATGTAGGAATATTAAATTCCTAGAAAATGTTAATAATAAGGAATTAAAGTGATTAATGACAAAATGGGATATAATGATGGATTAAAAGGATTTGGGATGAATGCTAAATAATGATAAATGATAAGTATCATAAGATAAATTAAATAATAATAATTAATCTTGTGATTAATTATTATATGGATGATGTTGGAATATTTTTGGGACATGTTAATCGTAATTAACCATGTTGACATTTTAGATGTCTACATTTTACCCCTCTTTGAAGGCTTATTGTGTAACAATGACCGTTTAAAGAAAAATAAGAAAATATGCTAGTATGGTGGTATGATGCCTCCTCGAGGGGTTAGGTGGGGAGGAACGAGTTAGGTAACAACTTGAAAAGTGGAGAGGCCCAAGTTTGTAGATGAGAGAGGTTTAGAGGATGGGAAGATAGAGGATTAGAATATTTGAGGATTTGGAAGATGAGGATTAGAGGAGGAGAAGATTTGAGGATATAGAGGATTAAGATTAGAGGATTAGAAGATATTGCATTTTGGAGTAGAGGATGCCCCAGTCAAAGGGTTAGATTGTGAGGATTTTAGATTATAGGATGCCCCAGTCAAGGGGTTAGGATTGAATATTTATGATTTAGATTTGAGGATGATAGATTTGATGATGTTAGATGTTTGATGGACAAGAGGATGTTAGAAGATGCCCTAGCCAAGGGGTGAGGATTTTGGATGTTGGATGTGAGATGTTAAGATTGGGATGTGGATATTGTTTGATTGATTGGATAAGAGGATGAGGAGGTTATATATTTAGTGAGATGATGATGAGGATTAGGTGTGGATGATGATAAGACTAAAATATGATGATAGAAGGGGGTGTGCCACCATAAAGTACCCGCTGTTATCATCATTAACATTGTTATTGATGTGGCATAAAGAAAGATGCACCAAAGTATAAAGACCGCGGTGACTGAATTGCCAAATGCCCTTATCCTCATATCATTGGCAAAATTAATATTATGATGGTCATCATATCCTTGGACGATGCAAAAGAAAGAGAAAAAAAAGTGGCCTAATATCATTGGCCAAAATGTAAATGCAAACAAGCAAGCAAACACACTCAAACAAAAACACACACATTGCTTTTTTGTATTTTTTTTTGTTTTTAGTGTAACTTTTTGATATTTTTATGGATTTTTTTGAATGTTTTGATTTTTAGATTTTGGATTTTGTTTAGATTGTTTGATGGTGGATATTGAGATTTTAGAATTAGGATGGGGGTGTTGGTTGTGGAGCCTGATAGCGACAAGGGTTGCAAGGGGGGATTCGCCCCCCTTGCAGGGTCCAGGGGGGATTCCCCACCCCGGTGAGGGGTTCAGGGGCAGTGCCCCCAAAAACCACATTATATATGTATTTATGCATTGTGAAATCTAGACCGTTCCTTATTAGGTCACATATCTAACAGATAGTTTTCTATGTTTCCCCAAAATGATAAAAACCCTAATATCTTTAAAGGGTCGTTATGTATGAGGCTCATTGTATTAGTGGAGGCACTATGAGAGAGAGTTTGGATGGAATGAATAAAAGGATTGGTTTTTTCTGGTGGACGTAGCCCATTTTAGATGAACCACGTTAAATCTGTGTCTTTGTTTTATTGCATTCTTTTTTGTTTTATGTTTTTTGCATTATTCATTACATGCTTGTTTATATGTACAACTGGTATAATCCTAGCAACTGGTATCAGAGCACACTTGAGATTTATTTGTTGGTAGTATACTCACAGAGGGATTTCTGTTTAAGTGGGAGAAGCAACAATGGCAGAGGATAATAAGTTCAGAGTTGAGAACTTTTATGGCCGAAATTGTCAGCTATGGAAAATGCAGGTGGAATATTACCTGTATCAAAAGGATCTATACCTACTGTTGGGAGGTGAAGAAGTAAAACCCTCAATCATGTCTGATGAGGAGTGGAAGGTTCTAGACAAGAAGGCTCTCGGTGTGACTCGATTGAGTCTGGCATCGTCTGTAGCTTCAAATATCTCACATGCGAAGAGTACGGTAGATTTGATGAAAACCCTAGCTAATTTATATGAAACACCTAGTGCATCCAATAAATTTTATTTTATGAAAAGATTGTTTAATCTACAAATGCAAGAAGGTGGATCTGTATCTAACCATCTTAATGATTTCCACACTATTGTAAATCAGTTAGATTCAGTTAATATCCCATTTGATGAGGAGGTTAGAGCATTATTATTCCTATGTTCTTTGCTAGAAAGTTGGGACAACTTAGTAATGGCAGTTAGTAATACATCAGCTACTTCTCTTAAATTTCAAGATGTAGTTAGTGTCATTTTAAATGAGGAAATGCGTAGGAAAAGTACAATGGAAAATTCTTCTTCTGGAAATGTGTTGAATATGGAGAGTAGAGGGATGAGCAAGGAGAAATCAAAGAGTAAGGCTCGTGGGAGATCTAAATAAAATATGGGTAGATCAAAATCTAGGAGTAGAGGCATTACTCGCTAGAACTGTGGAAAGATAGGACATGCTAAAAAAAATTGTTGGTTCAAAGGAAACAAAGAAAACTAGCCAAAAGGTATTAAAGAGGAAAATATGACAAGTAATATTGTTCAAGGTGATCTTATACTTTCTCTTGATACTAGAGTAGAATCTTGGGTATTAGATTCAGGTGTCTCTTTCCATGCAACCCCTGATAAGAGCTATTTTAAAGAGTATGTCCAGGGAAAATTTGGACAATTTTATTTAGGTGATGATGAGCCATACAACATTATTGGGAAGGGCAATGTACACCTGAAATCACAGAATGAAAATACATGGATATTAAGAGATGTGAGCCATGTACCTAGCCTCAAGAGAAATCTCATATCTATAGGACAGTTGGGTGTTGAAGGTTGCATAATCACATTCACTTCATATTCTCGGAAGGTTTCCAAGGGTGCCCTGGTAGTGGCATGGGGTAAGAAAGTAGGAACTCTTTATTTGTCTACTTGTATATCTAATTCTTCTACCATATTGTCTACTTCAAATGAGGATGCTAACATGTGGCACAGTAGATTGCGACATATGAGCAAGAAGTGCATGAAAATTATGCAGGAAAAAGGTAAGATTTCAATTTTGAAGCAATTAGACTTAGAATTTTGTGAGCATTGAATTTTTGGGAAACAAAAAAGGAGTTAAATTTCTCAAGGCATGGAATACTGTTGTCACCAAATCATTGCACCCTCCGAATGCCCAAAATGTGAACAAGACGTTCAGTGTGATTGGGACACATGGGATCACCTCTCAAGCTGTGGGACTTGGGCTCGAGGTGAACCTTCGGAGAAGGCCGACTTCATCTTCCTAAACTAAACACAACACTATATATAATGCAAGATAAAAGGGCTATCTAGTCCTATGCTAACATTTCATGGGATTAGGGAAAGAGATTTACAAGGAAATTAAACCTATACTAGAAGTGGCGATGCACCAAATTAAGGGATGTTTAACATCTGGAAGGGTTAATGTGGGAGAGATTATTGCATCACTGACCACCTTAACCTATCGCTACTAGAAAGGGTACAAAATACCACAAACTAGGGGCAGATGTTCCTTTGTTAAACTTGAGTGTACATAAGGGTAGATCAAATCAGATTCGACACACAATTAATTTATCATGAGGATACCACACATGCATATATCAAACATCTATTTCTGCAACTAAGGATAATAATGACATAAAATTAATACAGAAGGAAAATAAGATTTTCACAACCGACATAAAAGATAGTAGTATTATTCCTTCACAACATGAAATAGATAACCTGAAATAAAGGTAAGATAATCACTCTCACTAAGGCATTGTAAATTCAAAAAGTAAACACTGATTAACCATTCAACACAATAAATCGGATTTTCAACAGCAAGGTGTAACTCTGAATATAATTAAAAAGTTTCTTAGAATCTCTGAAGCACTCTTCCAAGCTTGAAGAGCAACTCCTCTAAAAAAAATCTATCCACTAACTAGAAGCATTCAACTATTTATAAGTTCTTAGGCTGAGCCATTACAACTGGGCCCTTAACTAACATTTAACTAAAAATAGAAATGTCATTAATATTAAGGGAACATGCTCCCATGAAAATAGCAAATTTATTGCAAGGGTTTGATTCAGTCAACCCTACAACTTTGACTGATCCAAAGCTTGGACTTGTCCTTTCATGGCCGCTCAGCTTTGGCCTGGTTCAACTATACCTTCCTCACTTGCAAGTTTTGGCTATCCTTCTTCCCACATAGCCATTTGGTGTTTGTACTCAATGAAGCGCTTGATAATCCCTTGAATTTATTCATCTCCAGGCCCACATGCAAAGTGATTCACTACATCTGCTGTATCAATCTCCTTTGTGATCCTGGCTAGCAATATTTGAATTTTATTCGTAACTTTCTTTAGTCTCCCTATGAAATTTTGGCACAAGACCAATCAGTCAATGGAGTCGCTATTGAAATTTTTGGTGACCTCATAGTCATGCTTCACCAAATCCTTGAAATTCCCTTAATATGATCTTCAGGAAGAGCATCGATATTTTCATTGAAGAATTTGCAATTGGCAATATCAAACTCCTCTGAGATGTCATTTAGGGCATCTGTGACCTCCACTTGTTTCTCCTCCAATTTCTTAATCAGATCCTGCAATACTTGACATCGGAATTCCATGGCCTTTTAATATTCAAATAATTTTGAGACATCATCGATCACCTCTTCCTAAAGAAGCAAGTCAGGATCCTCTTCTTTGATGTCACTCCATGTTGCCAAATTTAAATTTAGATTATTATTATCTTCAGAAAAGGCCTCATCTATCTTGGAAATGGTGGTTTTTGCAACATGCAGATCATTATATATCTCAACTGCTTCCTTGATTAAAGGATTGGCTTCCTGTAAAATTCTCTCCATCCATCCGCTCACTGATCTCCCTTTCTTGCCTAGTTTCGTGAGCTTTTGATAATAAATATTATCGATTGTAGATGAAATTATCATATCCATAGTAGTTGAGACTTCAGTGGATGGATTGGGTTGGGTTACTTTGCGCAGTAGTGCAATGAGCTGCTCGACCTTGGCTTTGAGCTCATCCTTGGTGGCCTTATCTTTGTCATATTTCTCCAAAAGGGACCCAAGAGCAGTGTGCACATCTTGCTTGGATCCTTCATGAGTAGCCTTCCCCAATGAGAATTTTGAAATTTGGTAATCCGCAACTGTGATTGTTTCTTTAGTTTTCCCCTCAACGGGGGTGGAAACTGTTGGGATTTTAGGGGCAGTGGAATAGTGATATGATTTAATAACAAACAAAATCATGCACACAGGATCTAAACAATCCCCACAAAATCTACAACAGTGAGAGTATAAACTAGAATAATCCAAATCACACAGAAGTACACACACATAACAAGCATGTACCGTGGTTCAGCCAATGTGGGCTATGTCCACCTAAGATAAAGATCTCTCTCTCTCTCTCTCTCTCACACACACACACACACACACACACACACACACACATATTATAACAAGAGATTACAAACCAACTTTTCTACACAAGATTACATGTATCTCTACAAGAGTATCTCTTCCTCCGAGATCTCCAACCGGATCTGCGTGAGTGCACTAAATCGTGCCTCCATACCACCACTTGTATCTTCTCCAGATCTCTAACTAGATCTACCTGAGTGCACTACAACCATGCCTCTAAAACACCACCAGATCTCACATACCTAAAGCTACCCTGCATCTGCCATTGTGCAACCAAGCTCTCATTATATTGTGAATCTATAAACTAGACCTCTACAATATCTAGATCTACATGGATCAATAATACAATATGATCTCATGGATCTACAACACAAGATCTCATAACAACCTATGGAACTATAATACAAGATCTCACAACAACCTGTGGATCTACAATATGAAATACTATGTGCTTTGCATACTATGTAATCCATTACATTTACAAAAGACAATATAAAGGAAATACAAAAGAATACATAACCACCTTCTCACCATTCAGATGTACCTGTTATTTCCTTCTATCTTGCTTCTCTCCATTGAAGCTCTGTCTTCATGCAACATTTTTCTTCTTTTTCTTCTTCTTCATCTTCAACCAAGGAGAATCATCATCTTCCTGCTTCCCTCTTTTTGACTCTATGTTATTCAACCCTAGTTTTCTATCTTATATAAGCTATAAAAAAAATTAGGGCACCTTAGCTATGCATTTACAACCTTTAAATCAGACTTTGCTTTAAACAAAATCTAGATCTAATTCCCATGAGTACAAATATAAACTTTCATCGCACATGTAACTGGTGTCGGTTACCTTGATGCTAACTGATGCCAGTTATCCTGACTTACTTTGACCGATGTTACCCTGGCCAGCGTCAATTACCCTGACCAGTTCTACGGGTTACCCTTTCCAGCATTGGTTACCCCCCTAACTTTGTATCGAGGTTAGCTGAGTAAACCGACAAGGTGTAAATCATGCTAACTGTGAAATAATTCAGCTCAAGAATCATAGCAATATTTCCTTATATTTCCTAGTCATTTTTTATTGTGTTGCCTAACTGTGATGCATTGATTTTGTTACATTACATCAACAGATGCAACTTCTATCACCCTCTTACTCCATGGTGAGGAGTGAACCATCAAACTTGACATGTTCTTAGTCTGAGTGGCACATTGTCTCTTTATGAATATGCTCCAACATGGTATTTGCATTATCAACAGATCGCTAGTGTTACATTCTGTCTCACTACTGGTGAGGAGTGAAATTTCAAATGTGTATGTGTTAGTGTGAGTGGCACATTGTCTCTGATGAAGTGTGGAAAACATGTATTTGAGCATGATATTAAGTAAAATATATTAATAAGTGTTACATTGTAAAGAGTGTGTGTGTGTAACTCTAAAATTGTAAAATCATTAGTGTAAAATGTGTGTGTGTGTGTGTGTGTGTAGTGTGAAGTGCAATAGTGTGTGTGTGTAATGTCTCAATGTGTGTGCCTATCAAATAAGGGTGAAACAAACCATAAAGATGACAGACATGATATTTATACCAACTACTGAGACATATAAACAAGTGTTTCAGCTAGAGAAGAGAGTGAGTTACACGTCTAAAATGTCTCAAAATCATTACGACTTAAAATTAAAAATATTGTTTTAATAGGGATTCGAGAGCAAGTGAGAGAGTGACATTTAATATCTTCCATATAAGCTCATATAAAATAAGGGCGAAACAGTACCAAGGAAAAATATAGACATATATTTCTAGGTTCCTACTGAGACATACAATTTAAATATTTGAGCTAGAGAAAGAGAGAGTGACACTTGGATGTGTCAAGTAGATTGTGTAATGGTAAAGATCTCTATGTTTTGTTTTATTGGACAGATTCGAGTTTTTAAAGTGAGATTGCAGTGACATTTAAGATCTATCCATGCACATATAAAAGAGTTATAAGTACTTATATAGTAGGAATGCACAATTGACTTCAGTTCTATGAGTTCCTCCAACACCTCAGAATTGATATGTTTTATACTTCTATGTTCACTTGGTCATATGTTTGAGTCCCATTGTGTAATGGTTATAATCTTTAGATTTGTAACTTGGACAGTTTGCTGTACATCTAAAATTGCATTACTTTAGTATATGTTTAAGATAAAACTGAGGAAAATAATTAAGGTTGAATTACTAAGTACTATATATAACACACAATGGACAATGGTAATTGAAGCTATGAATCCACAACACCTAAGAATCTTTTGAAGTTTATTAGGAAATTTAAAAATGTTTGACTACCTATTGTTCCCCTTAATAAATTTTTTAAACTGACCATGCAATATGAGTGATACATCTCTAGTTTATTACATTAGTATGTGTTTAATATAATGACTGAGGAAAATCAGATTAAGGTTGAATCCACTATAGACTATATATGTGAAGGGAGTGGTATGAAGCTTGAAATTTATTCCTAATATTCTGTGTTGAAATCATATGAGATTTAAAAAGTTCTAACCATTAATTAGTAACTTCAAAAGTGAATGCAATTGAGTGTAAACAATAAGATAGGATTTGTTGATTTACATAAATGGTTTACTAGTTGGTAAAACAGATTAGAATCCATAATGACAATATATAGGGACATTGCAACAAGTATACCATTTATGATAACAAAGCTTGATGTGTTGAAATGATATGAGAGAGTTATCTAACCATGATATTTTAACTGAAAGTGATAAATATGACAACTGAAATGCATTTTAGATTACATAAAGGATTTATAAATCAAGTAAATGATCAATGAAATTATACACATATAGTGACAAAAAGGTACATTTTTACAAGTATTACACATTCATCATAATAACAAATTTATATATGGTATAAAATGAATTATAGATGTTATGAACACATGATATATGTGACTGTACTTGGAAAATACGAAACTGAAAGTTAATGGATCTATCATGATTTATACACATATAGTGATAAAAATCATTTTTAAGTATTTCACTTTCATCATAATATTAAATGTATATATTATAAAATAAATTATGACATGATGAACACGATTATGTGTATTACGGAATAATATTGTTTTATGCAATCAATGTTAACGAGAGTGAGATAATAATTTTCTATTGATCAATTTCTATAAACCTTATATGAAGTATTGTTAAACCATGGAACACATGTATAACTAGAAAAAATGTATATGGCAACTATTCCTAATAATTTAAAGTCCTTTGCACATGATGGAAAACTAGTTTATGATTATCATAATAATATATTCCTTTGGTGGCATGGGGCATCTAAGAAGGTTGTGATTTCTTGAGTCATAGTCATGGTTTGTTGTGCTACTATTGCTAGGTATAGGTACAATATTTGTACGTTATGATCCCCTTTGAGTGAGAATTGCCAATGTGGCCAACTTGCAATGTGGGACATCTTGATAATGGTTAGTGTTGTTTACATTTCTATTCTTAGCATTCTTCCATGTTGTTATCAATCCATGGCAGATAGAGATTGGCATTATTAATGTGAACTTGCAATGTGGGACATTTTTAGTGTTGTTTACATGTTCTAATTTTAGTTTTTCCATGTTGTTAAAATGGAGATAGATGTATTGTTGTGAATTTTTAGTGGGACATGTTTTGAGTGACGTGTTATTGGAATAGGCCGTGAATTGTATAGATGGGTTAGATAAATTGATGTCATGGATCACACATGAAAAGTGCTAGGGGGTTCAATGTGGAGTGAAAACAGACTCAAGGCTTATCCTCACAATTAGGGTAAGTGCACCAAGTTGGGGGGACCAAAAAGTGGACAAGAAAGTAAAAAATGAGAAAAACACAATTGCGTTATGTTTTCTTTGGCTTGGTAATTCAATGAACCTAAAAAGTGTATGCACTATATTGTGAATTTGTTTCTAGTGGTATGAAACATGTACGTGTTTTGAAATATATGAAGTTTAGGAGGGCTTGAAGGAGCCATATTTACTAAAATAAATGTTAAGTAAATATAAGAAGTTAGGGTCACTCTCCACCTAATTAGAAGTGGTCCCCTCCACCTAATTGAAGTGGTCTCTCTGACAGTTATAATCTAGAAGATAGTTTTTCAAAATCTTATTTGTTCAATACTTACTCATTTTCAGAATTTCAGAAATGACCTAAAACTTTCATGTGATATATATTGTAGTTGGTATTTGTTTTGGGAAAAAAATATTCTCGTTTTGTAGGTTTTTTGACCTTATGGATTCGGATTTTTTCCCTACCACTACTTGAATTGGTACCAATTTTGAATTTTTTTCCATAATTCACTTTAGTGACCACGAATCAACTACTATGATGTTTTTCTACTTCTTACTAAAATGAGATCCTCACTTTTTTGATAGATGAGTTCTCCCTGAATGGGATTCATGTCCTATGGTAAAAATGAGGTGATTGTAATGTGCCTCCTCCTTAAGGTTTGATTATATTACTAGGTGTTGAATGAGTTTTTAGGAATAGTACCAAGTGAATTGCATCAATTGAACTTAGATGATTGCTCATTCATAGAAACATGGTGCTCCATATAAAGATCATCCCTAAATAAGCACCCTTCATCACATTCACCTAGCCATGGCCCCCTTCACCCCACTAATATTAATTTAATTAATTTAATTAAATTAATTCATTATCCTCACCATATTTATTATTTAAATATCTTAATTTAGATAATATCCACACATACACCTCACCTAGACACCTCATCAAGCCAACTCACCCTAAGACCTATTCTTAGTAAGTTGCCATAACTAACTAAGACTTACCCAAAACCCTAAAAATCAATGCCTACATTCTCTCTAACCACATTCCCGCATGCTTACAAGAAGCTTCCAGTCTAATCCATGGGTTAACGACATGAGATCCAAGAAAATCAAGAGGATCTCCCTAGTTTAGTAAACCTAGGAAATCCCACCTTGACCGACGCCAGTTACCCCTAACCGTCACCGGTTAAGCTGGAACCACCGTCAGTTACCCTTTTAACCCCCAAAACAACCTTATTTTCAAGGTTGGCAAAGATTGGAAAAAGTTGGCAAACATTAGATCTTCCTGAGAGATATCACATCTTCTGAGAGTGAATTTCAGTGAGAACATGCATGCAAGGAAGGAGATCAAGCATTTTCTTGCTACAGGCATCCACATCCAGCCACCCCAACAATGATCTGATCTAACCAAGAAAAAGGGAATGCACATGCAGCCCATGCAGAAGCTCTCCTATGATTGGTGATCACCTGCAGCCTTCAACCTCTTACCAGCACCTCCATCCCTCACTCACAGGTGTCCAGGACCAGAATCCAAGTAAGTAAAACATTATACTTCTCTGGTTCATTTCATTTCATCATTATATTATCACCTATTGTTTACCTAGCCACCCATTGACCTCCTTCAACACTCCCCCTCCATATACCCATTAAAACCTCTCTAAATCCCACCCAAGCTACCAAATACCTCATTCCGACCAACCAAAGTCCTTTGTGCAATCACAAAGGAGACCCAAAACTCATTCTGTGGCATTCCCAGTTTTCCACAGTAACCGGCACTGGTTACACCCAACCGTCATCGGTCACCCTTAACCGGCATCAGTCTCTGTATTTGCCCATACAACTCAGAACAGTGACCTATTCACCTAATTCCACATCACCCTTATTCACCTGTGACCTACCTGAGACCTCTGTCAGACCTACAGAGACCCAGAACCAACTATTTGACCTTCAGATCCTATTCTAACCTAGCTTGTTAGATTAGATCTTTCTTATTGTGTTTTAAGTGAGATACCTAAATCATTTCAAATTACAATAGGATTTACTTTATTTCCCACATTAAATTGTTTAAAACAGTGGACTGACAGCCATCTAGGAAGTATCACACTTCTCGGATCTAGCACACGCTAGGCAGTTCACTGCACATATTGTTTAACTCTTTCTGGTGGTCTTGCTTTTCATTACAGGTAGTTCCTCCTAGCCAAAAGGAAGTTCTCACAATCAGCTGTGGATTCAGAAGTCATACGCATGCAACAACCCATCAACCAACATTAAAACAGGTATTCCTCCTACGCCCGTTACCCTATCTGTTTCGTCAATACTTCAAAGAAACGTCTAAGAATCAGGTGAAACATTTTGGCACGCCCGGTGGGACCCATCCGGGGTTCCTTGCATTTTATTCATTCCTAGGAAAATTTGTGTGTTTGTTTCCCTTCTGAAAAGCATACACATTAATTTTCTTCCTTGGTAACCCACCTTTTCTTTCTATTTGCTCTAAAGGAAACCTTTCTTTTGGTGTAATTAAAAAGAACCATTTCTTCATGTTTTCTACATTGTAGTGAAAGAGCATCCCTCTTCCTCTTCATCTTTTTGTGTCATCCAACTTCACACTTCGATTTGGGCTTAAAAATAAGTGCATTGCATTCTGATTTATCGCATTAGCTCACATTAATTGAGGGCAACCTATACACTGGAAGTCATGACCAGCTGATGGTTGACAAATGAACCGTAGAAAGCACATCTCTCTCTCTCTCTCTCTGAGTCTTGCCAAATTACACAAATTCAAAACAAATACATATTCTTAAACAACATCTTTCCTGGGAACACCTGTCAACAATCGCACTGATATGAGGATTGGCAGGTACTCCCCAGCTCGCTGCTCTATCGAGTCATACTTCAGAGCAAAGCCCGCCCCCACCATAACATACCTGAAACCTCACCTTTTAGATCTCCTTCTTTGTAGGAAGCCATCCTCACCAAAAACTCTATTTCACAGTTCATGTGTCAGTCCTTAAATAGCATAAGCTAAACAAACATAATAGAAAAGGCACTCCTAGGATCACATTTTTCTTAGTGTTTCTGCTTGGCTTGCGTTTTGAGGTGAGAGATCACGTTCTTCATTTTTCTTGTTCATCCTTGCACACTCCTCATCACAGCTGGTGTATTCCGGCTTCACCTGAGTGTGCCTGGACCATATTCTCATCATTCTCAGAATTCTGGGTCTGATTCCACATCAGATTTTAATTCACAACCACTATTCTTTCATCACTGTTTCAATTTCACAGTGACCAGTGTCGGTCCAGTGACCATCATCGGTTACCCTCTGACCGTCGTCGGTTATACCCAACCGACATCGGTTCCAGGTCCTTTTGTTAACCTACCCAAAGGGACATTTTCATTCATCTTCTTCCACTTTTCACAGTCCCTGTCACTACCATCATTCCCATTGACGTTGTAAAACTCATCAGATTTGGCATACCTGTCAGATTTGACCTTATACCTTGTTTTTCACTCACTGTCCATTTTCTACAGTGACCAGCAGTGGTTACCCTAACCGGCATTGGTTTTCCCTAACCAGGCATTGGTTAGCCTGATTTCACTTTCCAACCAACATTTGGTACCTAATACACTTTTTACCACCAGATTCACCTATTCCTGCTGTTTTTCTGTGTCATTTACAGAGAAGCAGCCCTACCTGATCAGTACTGGTTCACATGGTGCTGACCCGAAAACAAGCAAGTGCACTCATATTTCATGCCAGTTGTCAACCACTCCCACCTAGTCCTTCACCACCTTCCATTTTATCACCAGCCATGGATCCCATCCAACCTATCACTATCGCTACCGGAGATGAGGAGTTCACATGACTCCTTGACCAAAACCCTGCCACCTTGCAGTTTTACCTTTCCCACTCATCCACTCGAGATGCCTCGGGTCAGTTGATATATGCATGCCCGTATCTATCCCCCCGACTCTCACTCCCACTCCTGCATCGGCCCCATCTGGCTCTGTGCTGCCCACATCTACTTTACCCCCAGTCATTTCACAGCTAGGTCCTATACCCGCTATGACTGCCACATCTGCCACCTCCATGGCACCCACCACATCCACCATACCCTCGACAACTACCCAAAATGCAACCTCATCCACCCCTAATGTCTCACACATACCCGTAGCTACACTACCACCTCCGGTGTCGGTGACCCCTACCCCTTTTCAGAATGTGGTCCTTTCCATTCCACAATCATTAGCCCCCATTGCCACTAGGGTTACCACGACCCTTCCACCTCCATATACATACTATCAGCAGCCTCCCATTTCATCCATTATTCACTCTGGGTACGTACCCCCTGTTTCACTGCCTTCTTCTCAATCAACCTACATGGCAGCACCATACACTGGAGTGCCACCCCCGTTATATGCCCAAAACCAACCCTCTCACGCTACAGGAGGCCCCCAATCATCGCAACCTACCAATGACCTAATCAAATTAATGTTGGACAAGATGCAGACATTGGAGGCATCAGTTTCTGGCTCCCGCAACACTCTCACCTATGACGAGATTTGCAATGAGCCCATCCACCCATCCATTCCTATCCACCCATACCCCGTGCATTGGGAAATGCCTAAATTCAATCATTTCAATAGCAAAGAAGACCCACAACAGCATTTGTGGTCGTTCAAACACAGGTGTTATCTGATCACTCACGATGATGCTTTGCTCTTGAGAACCTTTCCCATGTCTCTGACTGGACCTGCATTAGATTGGTATAGTGGGTTACCTAGACACTCTATATTCTCATTCAATCAGGTAGCCCAAGCCTTCTTGGATCATTTCTCTATCAATATCATCAAGAAGGTTACCATGACTGACCTATACTCCACGCATCAGTATGAGGATGAATCTATCACAGATTTTGTCACTCACTGGCATAGCTTGATCAATCAACTCACCTTCCAACTTCCGCAAATAGAACTCATCGAAGCTCTTCACATGGGCTTGTGCTAGACATATCTCACCAACCTTGTAGGTCCAAACCTTCCAAACATTCGATGAAGCATTCACTATGGCACAAAAGTTAGAGATTCGGGCCATCGAAGAGAAGAAAATCCAATTACGCAATAAGAATTCAACATTCAAGTCGAATGATACCTCTTCTTCTTCCAAACCACAAAATAATTATTCAAAAGCTAAGGGCACTGCTAACGCAGTGGTACTCAAGGCTGGCCCAGCTCATCCATCAAATCAGGCTACCCCCTCATCTAATCTCTCACCCATCCAGACTTTTCAATTCAGACGAGAACAATGGAAATACACCCCAATTGGGGAACCTTACTCTTCTGTCTTAGAAAATCTTATCAAAGCCGGAGCCATCACCCTTCCACCTATAAAACCACACACTGGTTTTGACCCTGCTCGCCCCATGCCCACATGGTATAAAGAACATGACTTCTGTAACTATCATCGAGTAAAGGGTCATAGTGACGAAATTGCATCACTTTCAAAAATATTGTCCAAGAAATGCTCGAGAAAGGTGAGTTAACCATGGATAATCCTAACGCACCTACCAACCAAAACCTACACATCTTCAAGAAACCATTTCCCAACCATGCCCCTTCGTCTGATCAAACCGGTGAGACCTCAACTCATGATACCCATACCTGTGAGGTCCACGCTATCTTTAATGATGCATACCTGTCACCTCCCAATTACCTCACATTCCTTCCATAGAGGAAATCCTAGCCCAAAATCCTCCTTCTACATTGGAACCCACCACACCTATTCCTCCACCCACAGAGGAACACCTTTCATCCCCTTCATCACCTATGGAGGAGTCTTCCACTAACATCGAGACCATTTCACCTTTGGCTTCTCCACTTAGAGAACCGATACCCACAGTACTTCTTCAGTCCATAAGGATACTTATTTACCTCCTCCACCCACAGAGGAGCACCCATCATCTCCTCCACCTATAGAGGAGCACCCATCATCTCCTCCACCTATCACAGACCCAGTTGAGATACCTTTGCCTCTTGGTGAGCATTCTCCATCAGCTACCCAAAATCCTGCAGACCTACTTTCAGCTCTCTTACCCACGGAAGCTGAAGCTAGCCAATTTCCCATCTCTAAGACACATTTTACGGGAATTTCCATTAGGTCCTCATCAACTCCACCTACAGATGTGTCATTCTCATGTTTGGCCAATCACTTAGATTATGTGGATAGGGCCTTACTATGGGGGCATCTTCTGCTTCCCAGTCTCAACACAGATGCAGATGTCACTTACTGATACTTCCACTATCTACCCAAAAGTATTCTGACCAATCGAACCAAATACAACCACCTCTATCACCATTCCTTCCACGACACCCATCATAACTCAACATACACCCTTACCCATAACCCAAACTACATCTAAACCCAAACCCACACCTACAACATTTTCCTCGACTAAACCTATTACCACCTTAGGGGTCACCCCAACCACCAGCCTTACTCATCCACCTATCAAACTAGATTTAGCTACATCCTCCAAAGTCAACACCACACCTACTCTGGACACCCAAACATAAGCACCAAACCCATAGAACTCATACCCAGCTCCGCCAATCACACCTTCACCCTTTCCATCTGTCTTAGGACCTCAACTTCCCAACATGGTCAAGAAACCTCCACCCATCAATAAATCAAAAACACAACAACCCATTCCTTCCTCACAAACCTCTAATGTACCCAGACGCCCAACATGACTTACACCCACACCCACAACATCTTTACCACCCATACCTCTAATACCTTCAGCAATTCCTTCACTACCCACTACACTTCAATCTCTGTCCCTTACACCTCCTGCACGACCCACATCCTCTACCTTCATAGCACCTCCGTTATCCCTGTGGGTAACTCATCCTCTTCCCCCATCTACCTTTCCTTCTAGACCTCGTACACCCATATCACCTTTACCCAAGAAGGTGCAACCCAAAGACAAAACTCTGCTACCCCACAACAAGGTAGTCAAAACAACCACACACCCTCCTGCCAGTTCATCCACCATACCCCTACCCAAACAAACATGACCGACACCCAAAACCATGCCAACACCCAAAACCATAGCTCAATCCACTCCTCCTCTTCCAAAGACCATTCCTCAACAATCAACCGCACCTACACCCAAACCCACGTTCACTTCCCATTGCGATCCACTAGTAGGGTCTTATGCCAAAATTTTAACCAACCTCCTTGAGACTTCTGTCATCACATTACCACCACTCAGACCTTATGATCCTCTCAAACCCAAGCCAAAAGGGTTTGATGATACTAAAATTTGTGCCTACCATCATGTGCCAGGGCACGATGTGGAAAACTACAAGGCCTTGAAAACCGTCCTTATCTAGTTGTGTCCTCCAGAAGCAACTTTGATGATGACGACCTTCTCGATGAGAACCCTGCTTCACCGACACCCATTCCCACACTACCCACTCAACAACCACGACCTCCACCCTCACAGCTCCTAGAGCCACCCCCAAGATTTGAAATTAACATGGTTCGCATTAGAGAACTTGCCACGCCATCACCTAAATGTCGTTGCGCTCAGCTCACTTCACAAGGATTTTCTCCTCCAGTAGGTTTTTTCCCATCATGTCATTATACCACTCATCCTACACCTTCTCCATTTCATGCCTCCCCTCAAATCAACATGATACACGTCACTACATGTGCTCAGAAGGATAAGGGAAAAGAAAAGGCAACTGACCCACCAACTAATCCCATACCCAACATACCATCTGCACCCATGCCTAAAATCACTATCCGCAACCCCACATATCCTATTTCTAATGGCATCACACATCGCACCATGCTCAAACAATTACACCAATCTCCCCTCAAAATGTCCTTATATGACCTCATCCAAACCTCAGAATCCCATCGTCAAGCTCTCATGGAGGTTCTTCAATCTATTGAGGTTTTACCCAATGACCCTACACCCGTAGCCTCCATTATCACACCCCATCATGTAGCCTCTCTCACTAAATTACCACCTTCATCTTCACCCCACCCTATTCACCAAGTAGCCTCCCTTAGCTTCTCAGAGGAAGAGATCGCACCACACCAAAACGATGACCCAGACCTAGCCCTCTTCATCTCTGTCCACATCGATGACATACGGGTACACATGTGATGATTGATGGGGGCACTAGCATTAACATCATTTCATCCCATGCATTCACTCAAATGTGCATACCTGAAAATTGCATGCATAAACATCCTGTCATGTTGCATTCATTCAATGATGCTATCACCTCTACACTAGGCACCATCATCCTCCACATTCGCGTGGGCCCCCGCACTATTCTAGAATTATTTTACATCTTGGAGGGGGAATTCCAATATAACCTGTTGCTTGGCAGACCCTGGATTCGTGTCATGGGTTGCTGTTCCTTCCACTTTGCATCGTTGTGTAAAGTTTGAACATGAAGGACACACCTATACCATTCCAGCTGACCCATCACCTTTTAAAACATGCAACATGCTTTACCGACCCAATGATGTGCTCATACCTATTAAGCCATCTACCTCCGCAACCGCTACTTCTTCACCTACACCTCCACTTACCAGCACAACCGCTGCTTCAACCACACATACCTCCTCCATTCCTACCACTGCCCCAACCTCCACGGCTGACCCATCAGCTTCCCAATCCATTAACTCTACCTCCGCATCAACCTCTGACACTTCATCCATTCCAGCTACCTACATACCAACCACCGATCCCTTGGAAGGTATTTTTCAATGCCTCACTCTGGGGGAATACCGCCTATATAGTGTCAACACATTCCTTACTCCACAAGAGTATGGAAGCCTTCACCAACACCCACATTATGATCACCATATAGGAGAATGTCTCCTTTATGGTCCTCCTCACCTTCGTACTAGTCTCACCTATGGGGGACTTGATACTACCACTTACACACCCAAACCACCATCACAAACTCACCCATTTTCCACTGACTTCCAATCACTTACCAATCACCATTTTTCCCACACCTTCCTGCACTGATGTGCATGGAAGGGTTTTGGTTTTGGATTTTATGAGCAAGGCCACCATACTATTATTCCATGTACCACCCACAAACATAACGACCGTAGTGGTATCAGATTTCCTGAACCACCTACCAAACAGGCCCGCATTGAACTCATCAAGGACACTAGCCCTTCTCCACCTTCTTCACCCGCTCCACCTTCATCACCACCTTCACCGACAGAGTCGATGGATCCTGAATCTATCCCTCCTAACTTTTTTTTTTCATAAACACCATTTCCTTGGGGCCTTTGACTTATCAACGTGAGGGTGAGGCCCCTTCCACTCTTCCCTTCCTGTATCCTGAAATGATCGATGACGATACACCTTCAATTAATGTCATTCAATGTCAGGATGATGAATCTATACTCACCTACCTTGGTGCAGAAGACTCATATATTCATCAGTCGTTACCTTCTGAGATGCAAACCATGTTGAATGAATCAACTATCGAGATCAACATTCATACTCAGGATGACCCGCACATCCTAAAGATCGGTCAATCTTTAGATGCTGCTGAACAAGGAAGCCATCACTTCTTTTCTCAGAGATCATAACCACGCTTTCACTTGGTCTTACACAGACATGCCCAGTATTGACCCCACCATAGTGGTCCACAATATCGTAACCATTCCTGATGCCAAACCCATCAAACAAAAGCTGAGGAAAATGCACCCTCGCATTTCCCTTCTCGTCAAAGAAGAACTTCAGTGCCTTCTTTCCATTTCCTTCATCTTACCCATTGATTATCCTCATTGGATTTCTAACATTGTCCCTATCACTAAGGTGACAGGGGGACTCTGCATTTACATGGACTTCCGTGACCTCAACCTAGCATGTCCAAAAGATGACTTTCCCTTACCCGTATTGACCAACTGGTTGACCTTACCACTGGTCATGAGATGCTATCACTCATGGATGGCTTCTCAGGTTACAACCAAATCTTTCTTTCCCCAGAAGATCAACACAAAACCTCGTTCATCACCCCTTGGGGGACCTTCTGCTATCGAGTCATGCCTTTTGGCCTTAAAAATGTTGGTGCCACATATCAGCGGGCTATGACTTACATCTTCCATGACATCATGCATCGCATATTGGAAGATTACGTGGATGATCTCTTGGCCAAATCTAAACACTCTCCAAGCACCTTACCATCCTCAAAACCATCTTTGACCATC
This sequence comes from Taxus chinensis, assembly GCA_019776745.2. Classification (NCBI taxonomy): domain Eukaryota; kingdom Viridiplantae; phylum Streptophyta; class Pinopsida; order Cupressales; family Taxaceae; genus Taxus; species Taxus chinensis. The sequence continues at coordinate 638,958,269 of CM034150.1, read as the reverse complement.
TCATTAAATATTGCATCCGCCTTCAGCCTAAGAAGTGCATCTTCACGGTCCTCTCAGGAAAGCTCCTGGGATTTATCATTTCCCTACGTGGTATAGAAGTTGACCCTGCTAAAGTCAAGGCCATTCTCGAAATGCCTCCGCCTACTAACCTTAGACAACTCCATAGCCTGCAAGGTAAATTACAGTCTATTCACCATTTCATTTCACAATTATCTGATCGATGTCAACCATTTCATCATCTGCTCAAGAAGGATGTCTCCTTTAAATGGGATGATGACTGCCACAAAGCTTTTGAGGCCTTAAAACAATACCTTCTCCAACCACCCGTACTCATTCCACCTAAAGATGATCAACCTTTTTACCTATATATCTCAGCTACTGATCATTCCTTGGGAGCCATGCTCGCTCATCGTGATGAACAACACAGGGAGCAGGTGGTTTATTACATAAGCCATACTCTTTTGGACTATGAAACCCAATACACCCACCCCAAAAAACTTTTCTTAGCCTTAGTTTTCATTGCCACCAAACTCCGTCATTACCTACTCAACCACAAAACCTATGTTGTGACCAACACCGACCCCTTACACTTCATGTACGCCAAACCTTATCAAAATCAGCGTGCCGCACGATGGCTTATGCTTTTAGCTGATCTTGACCTCAAATTCATTCATCAAAAGTCCATCAAGGGCCAAGCTATCACTGACCAATTGGCCGATGCACCTATTTCCAGGGATCAACCCTCTAATTTTGACTTTCCAGATGAGTCAATTGCTACCCTTTCCCTAGACGAACCCCCTTACCAAATGACACTCTTCTTCGATGGTTCCAAGTGTCAGTGTGGGGGTGGGGCTGGTATTATCCTCATTCCTCTTGATGGTGAACCCATGCCTTTGTCTTTCAAACTAGATTTTGAATGCACAAACAATATTTCCAAATACGAAGCACTCGTACTAGGTCTCCAAGCCGCCTATGCCCTAGATGTCAAATCAATCAACATCTTTGGTGATTCTCAATTGGTCGTAAACCAAGTCAATGGTATATACCAATGTCGTAATGAGATACTTCAAAAGTATAAACATCATGTAGATGTACTTTTGACCACCTTTGACCGTTACACCCTTCAAACCATCCCACGTTCAACCAACAAATTTATAGATACCATGGCCTGCTTAGCTTCCCAAATACCCGCTTCACCCACCGATTCTAAAATCTTTGTCACTATACAATGCCTCCAATCACCTTCTTATTTACCTCATGATGTTTACTCCGTCAGAACTGTCACCTCCAACCCGAGTGACCTTTGGTACAAACAATACTCCGACTACCTTTCTCTCTCCATCTTACCTCCTGATCTCACCCGTAACGGACAACATGCCCTTCCTTAAAAAGGTCTCTCGTTACGTCATCCTGGGGGGACTCCTCTATAAGCACGGCTTTGATGGTATTCTCTTACGATGCCTCACAAGTTCTGAAATTCCTTATACCATTAAGGAAGTTCATGACGGCATATGTGGAGGTCACTTCAGTGGCCTTGCTGTTGCTAAGCGTATTCTTCACCTAGGCTATTACTGGCTGAACCCTTAACCATGATTGTTGCGACTACATCAAACGTTGTGTAAAATTCCAACAACATTCCAATCTTCATCATACACCCAGTCATGCCTTACAGGTCACCCGTGACCTTTGGCCCTTCTCTCAATGGGGTTTGGATCTTGTCAGAGAGAAATCAATCCCCATTCTTCCCAATGCCATCAATGGATCATCACTGCTACCGAATACTATACAAAATGGGTGGAAGCCATACCACTCATCTCCACGAAAGCTGAGAAAATATGTGAGTTTATTAACCACCACATCATTTGTCACTTTGGTGTTCCTCATCGCCTCATCACTGACAATGGAAAACAATTCAAAAACAAAACATTGCAAAAACTTTGCGATGCCTTTGGCATTCAGCTTAGTTTCTCATCACCTTATTACCCACAAACCAACGGCCAAGCCGAATCCACTAACAAAACCCTCAACAAAATTCTTATGAAAGTGGTTAATGATACTGGGAAGGATTGGCATACACACATTCCTTTTTCCCTATGGGCATACCGCACTAGTATTCACACTTCCACTGCGGCCACACCCTTTTCTCTGGTCTACAGTACAGAGGCATCCTACCTCTCGAAGTCTAGATTCCCTCACTCTACATTTCTCTCCATGACATGCTCAATGATGATGACTTTCGTCAGGACCGTTTAACACAGCTAGAGTTATTAGATGAACGTCATCTTAACGCTCTGGATCACCTTCAAGTTTACCAAAAACGTATCAAACGTGCCTACAAAAAATGTGTCCATGCACGAACCTTCCAAGTCGGTGACCTTGTCCTGAAAGAAAATCAACATGTAACTAAAGCAGAAAAAAGTAAACGGGGAAAATTTTCTCCTAATTGGCTTGGACCATACATCGTGACTCATACCTATGGATCAGGTGCTTATCATTTATCTTCACTCGATGGTAAACCTGAACCTGAGCCCCTTAACACCTTGCATCTTCAACCATTCTATTGTTGACTTGTAGTCCTACCTCACCTTTTGTCTCTTTCCATGCTCATCCCTTGAGTGCTATTCACTTCATACACCTCACTAACGATTAAACAAGAATCATGTGAGTACCCGTCACTTGTTATCTTCTCTTGAATATGTGTACCACGGCGCACTGCACATAGCATGATTCTCATGGATACTTTTCATCTACCTTTAGATGAGATCCCATGGTCATTTCACCTTGCCTTTTGAACAAGAGTCCTATCCTCCACCTTGGTCTTGTCCATGACTTCAAAGCCCTCACATGGGATATAACTCCTTGAGTCAAACTTCCAATCAAAAGATGACTCCCTCAAAAGGACATCTTCCTCTCGACAATTACTGCTATAAATAGACTGCTCCCTCAAAGGACAACTATGTAAAGCTCTTTAAAAAAATGAGAGCAACCAAAGCTTCCCACATCGATCAGCTTCACGAAGACCTCAAGGAGTTAAATTTTCTTCATCCCATATAGACTTCCCACATCGATCAGTCTATCTCAACTATAAGTCAAAACAACAAACCTTTTAGTCATGGACTTGCCCATTGTGACCTAGGTTCTCTTTCCCGAAGCAGCATGCTACCTCATACCATATAAAAATTAACTACCTTTCACCCTTCTTACCATTCCCACTCCCATTTCCTACTGCCTCAAGGGACTTCTTGGAACTTAGACATTTGGTGATCATGTGACTACTTTTCACCGTAGAACAATCAATCATGCAATGTCTTTAGGGTCTTACGTTCATCACCTCCTCCAAGGTATGATCTACTCGGTATGATCCTACCCAATCAGGTGGCTTTATTGCCCCCTCTTATCTTTTAACCATCTTTGTTTACATTTTGATTACCTTATACAGGACTTGGTCCTCGACGCTTACCTTTGGGGTAATCTTCTTCTTTCACCACAATCGACCCCACCTACATCACTTTACCTATAATCCACCCACACCTAACAGATCTAAAACCCACACCATGCCTAAAACCTACTAACTCATTTTCATACCTCCTCATATTCTTCCCTAGCTCATGGGAGAACTACATCGGCCTGAGGTCCCTTTTCGTCTGGGACTATGTAGGCAAGCACTCCGAGGGCATGGGGCCCTTGGAGGTTAGCTCGGCCATTCTCTACCCTAAACAATTCATCTTCCATGTTCCTCACATTACATCACACCTCACTTAGTTTCCCTTTTATACCCAAAATTGGAAATTAAACCACATACATAACAAGTTGCTTCATATTTTAATCCTTATCACAACATACATTTATTATGACTACCATTTCTCTATCATCACTATGCATAGATTATACCACATCTCACATATGACCCATATTATCATTCATTGCATAAAATAATGAATCACAACTTCACCTACTTTCTAACTCAACCATACCTATAACCTAACTCGATCCATGCCTAACAAACCTGACTCAATCCATGCCTAAACAAACCTGACTCAACCATGCCTAAAAACCTAACTCAACCATGCCTAACAACCTAACTCATCCATGCCTAATAAACCTAACTCAACCATGCCTATGACCTGACTCTCGAATCCATGCCTAAACCAACCTGACTCCATCATGCCTAACTCACCTAATTTCCATCCATATCAAACTCCATCAACAAATCACCTAATCTCATCAATGCACCAATAAATCAAAAATCTCATCACCACATCAACAAATCAAAAAAATATCATGTATCTCATCATATAAATAAATGTGTATCTCAATACAATATACATGGCTATCTCCTCATGTCCATCATCTCAAAATCATCAGCACATAGGCCGATACACAATACAAAATGTCATCGGCACGCAGGATTGGTCTCATATATACAATAAAATAATGAATCAATACAAAATCTCTTCGGCACGCAGGCCGGTATATGCTCGAAATATACAAAACCTCTCATACATCCTCACTGTCTTCAGCACACAGGCCAGTATGTGATAAAAATACAACTATCTCTCGGCACGCAAGGCCGGTATATATCACAAAAAGACTATCATACATCAAAAACCAGGTGACCACATATCAGGCATCTCGGTGGATGTCCTCCATCTCTGTATCACCTGTACCCTCAGCCTCCTGGGTCCCTGCTGGCACCTCAACTAGAGCTTGGTCTCCATGCACTGGTAGCCTCTGCCTGATCTGGCCTCAGAGCTCGCTGACCCCCTGTGCTCTCCACACTATGAGTGTGGGATCTCGTCCTCTCACTGGATGCCTGTTGTGCCCTGTACTCGGCATAGGATATGAAGTCTATCCCGGCCACCATCAGCTAGTCCTGGTAGTATCTAGCCTCACCTAGGGCATCCTGTAACCTAGATATAGGCACGGTCTGTGGTGGTCCCATAGGTCTCAGCCCTATACCTGTCCTATGGGACCCTGCCCCGCTCCTGCCTGTGAACTGGGACCCAGTCCCAGTGCCTGTGGTGGTGCCCCCTACCCCTGTGCCTGTATCTAGGCCTGTAAGACCCCAATCTGTGCCTGGGCTGTGGCCAACTGGCCCTGTAAACCTACCACCTGAGCCTGTAAGGCCGCCACCTGACCATCACCCTCCTCTCCATCTCCATCTCCTCCACCAGCCATCTGGGCCTGCAGACTAGCCACCTGTACATGTAGCTCTGCTACCTCTGCCTCAGAGCTCTCTAGACTGTGTCTGTAGTATACCCAACTGGGTAATCAGTGTAGCCACCTGCCCCTGTAGGGCGTCTCTCTGCACCATGATGGTGGCTAAATCTGGCTGCCCCAGTCTGGGTGGTATGGCTCGTAAGTGAGCCACCCACCACTGTCTGTACCTGTCTGTGACCCCGACATCATCTATCCGCCGGTCCACTACCTGCTCCTCCTACCCTGTGGGCACTGTAGGCTATGGTAGAGGTAAGGGCCTCTCCACATCATCTCTCTGGTACTGTGGGAAGGGTGGAGGTATGTCCTGTAAAAGCCCAAACTACTGTCCACCAGACTCTGTCCACCGGGATCATCTCGTGCTCCCCAGCACGGTGACCCTGTATCCATCTCACCAGCTGGAGCTCAGCTAGCTCCTCATGCATATGCCTATATGAGGGGAATCCCACATACGGCCTCCAGATAATGTCCACTCCAGATAACCCCTCCAGTAACCACCAGAAATAGGCCACATCATGTGTGGGCCTCTCAGATCTCCACTCTCCAATAGCCAGCACCCATCTCCTATACCCCACCCACACAAATCTTGGTGGGAATGCATCTACTCAGGGCATCCCTATAGGCCACACACAAACTATGTGCTCATACACCCAATAGTGTAGTAAAAATGTACAACACAGGCTGAACCTGCGCAGCTGCCCATATGCCCACAACTCCCTGTACAGCTACACCAAGAATGTTGGTGCCCAGGAAAAGTGGGTCTCATCTACCATCATGTCATGGAGTACCCCCATCAGTGATCAGGGAAAACATCCACCCTCTGCATCTGGCAGTGCAAAGCAGCACACTGCCTCCATCAAAAGAACCACTAGCCTCGTCTCCTCCAGACGGGCTAGGTACATCTCTCCATAGCTCAAGATGGCACTATGGAATGTCAGCTCAGCCATCCCCTCTCCAAAAATAGTCACAATCAACTCCTCTGAGGCCTCAGAGGAGATAGAGTAGACCTGTGTACCCAATATGGGTAACCGTAGAATCCTAAACACGTCCTCCAGGGTGATAGTAATCTCACCCGTCGGCAGGTGGAACGTGTTGGTCATGGAATCCCATCTATCGATGAGCACAACCATCAAACTGGGCTACCAGACTACATGTCTATATCACCGACTCCACTCAAGCCAACTACCTCCACATGTTGCAGCTCCTCCAGGGTCACTGTGCACACATGCACTGTCACCAGTAGAGGTGGAACCCTGTCCCGCATATGTAGCTGATCTCTCCCCTGCATCCAATACAAACAAAACATTAATCTACATTTACCATACCCATACTCACCTACTATCATTTTCCCATACACCCTATTTTCACCCTACCCATCTCAACCACCTAGCCCACATCACTTTTTGACCCATGTCCCCAAAACCCGACAAACCGGTTCACCTAACCGACCCTGGTCACCCTTTAACCGGCATCGGTCACCTATTTGGTGACCGATACCGGTTCACCCTAACCGACCCCGGTCACCCTTTAACTGGCATCAGTCACCTGTTTGGTGACTGATACCGGTTCAACCTTACCAACACTGGCCACCGGTTTAACTGGCCACAACTGACTGACACTGTCACTGTCGCAGTAACAATTTGTGATTCCCCAAACCCCCCTTTCTAAAAAACCTCCCCCCTTGCCCCTTTTACCCACCTACAATGACCTAAACTACCCTTGCACCTCCACCCACCCCCCTATCCCATTTATTACCCTCCCCATTCCTCTTTTTACCCACTTTTCCCCCCATTCCCAAATTTAATCTTTTACCCACCCACAAAAACAAAAAACAAACAAAAACTACAAAAAACAATTTACTAATCCCCTGATCTATCTAATCAAATACACCTAGAGTTGATCACTTACCTCGTCGCACTGCCATCATCTCGGTGGCACATCTGGCCACTACACCGGTGGCCCGCCTGATCCCTCTCTGGCCTCCACCATCACCAAATCGCTACCCGTAACCTCTACCCAATCAAATCCCTCGCACTAATCCTGTGGACCCACTTCTCACCAACCAATCACCCGTCGTTCACACCGCCAACTCAATGCTCCATTCCTTGTCTAGACACTTTTCTCTCTTTTCTCTCTTTTTTTGTCATTTTCTCACTTAGCTAAATGACAAATGAATAACAAAAAACATGGATTTTTTGTTTTTATAACAAACCCGACCTAACTGACATCAGTTACCCTTGACCGGCATCGGTCGCATGCCCTACCTAACCATCGTCGGTTGACCTATACCATGACATCAGTTATCCTTGACCGGCATCGGTCACCCTCACCTGCACATTGCCCTAAATTTTACCCTTTTACCCTACCCCTACCTCCTTTTTTTTACCTCACCCAACCTTCACCCTGATCATTTACCCACCCCACCTTTACCCAAACCATTTACCTCACCTTCCTGACCTCATCATTTACTACCTCCCTTTGTCCTCCTTTGGGGACTCATTATTTTACCCCTACCTTGGCCTTACCCATGCCGTGACCTAGATATTTGGACCTGGACCATCGCTAGTGACCTTTGACCTCATGTGTTCACTATACCTTGTGGCACTGTTACCTGTGTTGTTGACCTAATGACCTTACCTAGCCTATTGCCATGACTGTTTATCCTGACCCTACCTTTGGTGTACCGAAACATACCTAAACATTCCTGCACCTAACCTATGTTGTGTTTCCTGACCATATCCTATACCTTGGATACCAGAATCACTTCAACCTTGTTTGGATAAACCTATCAACCTTAGACAATGTAGAGTTTTCCTACTCTTCAACCTGGTAGCATGTTGTAGTTTATACATGTGCGTGCGTTTGACTGTTGCTACCTTTGACCCTGACCCATTACCTAGATTTCCCGAGTAGACCTTTAACCCTTTTTCCCCTGTGCCCACCTACCTTTTCCTCACATTTACCTTTTATCAAACCACTCACCACTTCTTCCTTCACCCTCGTCAGTTCCTGGTTTGAGGGGGATCACCTTCACCCACACATGGGGCAACCACATCTTATTTTTGTTAGCGTCGCTTACCAATACAAGCTACACAACAAAAAGGGGAAAAATGTAGACACTAAAATTAGGTCACACTCCCCTTTGGTCCCTCGACAAATAAGCACCCTTCATCACATTCACCTAGCCATGGCCCCCCTTCACCCCACTAATATTAATTTAATTAATTAATTAAATTAATTCATTATCCTCACCATATTTATTATTTAAATATCTTAATTTAAATAATATCCACACATACACTTCACCTAGACACCTCATCAAGCCAACTCACCCTAAGACCTATTCTTAGTAAGTTGTCATAACTAACTAAGACTTACCCAAACCCTAAAAATCAATGCCTACATTCCCTCTAACCACATTCCCACATGCTTACAAGAAGCTTCCAGTTTAATCCATGGGTTAACGACACGAGATCTGAGAAAATCAAGAGGATCTCCCTAGTTTAGTAAACCTAGGAAATCCCACCTTGACCGATGCCAGTTACCCCTAACCGTCGCCAGTTAAGCCAGAACCACCATCGGTTACCCTTTTAACCCCCAAAACAACCTTATTTTCAAGGTTGGAAAATATTGGAAAAGGTTGGCAAACATTAGCACATTTCCTGAGAGATATCACATCTTCTGAGAGCAAATTTCAGTGAGAACATGCATGCAAGGAAGGAGATCAAGCATTTTCTTCTACACAACCATCCAACACTCACCCCAGCAATGATCTGATCCAACCAAGCAAAAAGGAATGCACATGTAGCCCATGCAGAAGCTCTCCTATGATTGGTGATCACCTGCAACCTTCAACCTCTTACCAGCACCTCCATCCCTCACTCACAGGCGTCCAGGACCAGAATCCAAGTAAGTAAAATGTTATACTTCTCTGGTTCATTTCATTTCATCATTATATTATCACCTATTGTTTACCTAGCCACCCATTGACCTCCTTCAACACTCCCCCTCCATATACCCATTAAAACCTCGCTAAATCCCACCCAAGCTACCAAATACCTCATTCTGACCAACCAAAGTCCTTTGTGCAATCACAAAGGAGACCCAAAACCCATTCTGTGGCATTCCCAGTTTTCCACAGTAACCGACACCAGTTACACCCAACCACCGTCGGTCACCCTTAACCGGCATCGGTCTCTATATTTTCCCATACAACCCAGAACAGTGACCTATCCACCTAATTCTACATCACCCTTATTCACCTGTGACCTACCTGAGACCTCTGTCAGACCTGCAGAGACCTAGAACCAGTTACCTGACCTTCGGATCCTATTCTTAACCTAGCCTGTTAGATTAGATCTTTCTTATTGTGTTTTAAGTGAGATACCTAAATCATTTCGAATTACAATAGGATTTACTTCATTTCCCACATTAAATTGTTTAAAACAGTGGACTGACAAGCCATCTAGGAAGTATCACACTTCCCGGATCTAGCACACGCTAGGCAGTTCACTGCACATATTGTTTAACTCTTTCTGGTGGTCTTGCTTTTCATTACAGGTAGTTCCTCCTAGCCAAAAGGAAGCTCTCACAATCAGCTGTGGATTCAGAAGTCATACGCGCGCACAACAACCCATCAACCAACATTTCAACAAGTATTCCTCCTACGCCCGTTACCCTATCTGTTTCATCAATACTCCAAAGAAACGTTTAAGAATCAGAGGAAAAGGACCTTTCCGAACAATACTAACTTGCAAAATCTGAAAAACAAGAATTGAGAAGAAGTATGGGAGACTTGAGAAGATCCTTCGAAGAAATTTGAATACCTGAAGAAAACTCAAAATGTGAAACATGGTGAGCAAAGGGGGTGACATTTTGAAAAATACATAGAGGAAGAACAATGAGAAAATAAAAAGAGAGGGAAAAAAAGAAAAGGACCTTAAACCAAAAATAAAATAAACAAATTACCATACCTTGAAAAAGACGTTGCAAAGTACAAGAAATGGAATGTCAGAGAAAATGTGCCAGATAAAAATGATGAGTAAAAAATTGAGTTAAAATAGAAAACCTGATATTAATGGTAGAAATCTGATCAGTATGGAGGTAAGTGAAAAATTAATTACGTAGAGGACCTCCGAAAGTCCAAAACCTAAACGCCCAAAATTCAGAATTTCAGGGTTTTGGACTTTGGAGATTGGGAGACAAAAAATGAATTGGCAATGGAAAATTCTGAAACATGAAAACCCAAAGATCCAAAAATTTAGACTTTTAGACATTCAGACTTCGGAAGTTTTAAAGCAAAAATCCTAAAAACGACTCGGAGAATTCCAAAAACTTGAAAACCCAAAAATATGAAATTTCAGACTTTTGGAATTTCAGACTTTGGAAGTCCAAGAGGGATTTTTAAAAAATGGGGCCAAAAGTACTGAAACCCGAAAGATCGAAAGTCCAAAATTTCATACTTTTGGGTTTTTAGATTTTGGAGAGCTAAAGGAGAAATCTCGTATCCGAGCAATAAAACTCCGAAAGAGAAAAATATCTGAAGTCTGAAAATTGAAAATTGAAAATTTTGGCCTTGGAGAATTTTATTGTACAAGGATTTTCTAAAAATTTGTCTGACATATTTTTCTTCAAGGTAGGTTAAATGGTTAATATTTTTTGTGACCTTTAGGGAATGCTTTCCTGCTAAGCTTTCAGACCAGTAGCCTTAAGCAAAACATTGGGCAAAGGAGTCTAAAAAAATAAAAACTAAAATAGAAAACACATAAGCAAAAGAAAAGGAAACAAAACGATGTGCAGAGCACTTGGAGGAAAAGACAAAGAACACTGTATGGGGTGGAACATCCTCAAAAGCAAGATTTGAGGTGTATCCTATTCACATAAATGGGCAATTCTTCTTTGTAATGTAATTACTTGTATAAATTTGATTATTAGCATAAATATAACACCAATGAACATAATATTTCAGATAAATGATCTCAATGTGCAAGAATAATAGCTTAGCCACTTCGACGGGGAAACCTTCAAACCAAACAATAAGACTCAAATGTTGAATATGATGATCAAATACTACCTACTAACCCCCATATATACTATTCATATGCTATGGCCAACACCAAGGCTGACCCACTAATGAAAATATAACATATATGAAAGAGATACATAATGATAAGAAGTTATGATAGCCACAAGTTGGCTATATACATTCAATATAAGATATATGATTAAGGGCATAACATGCCCCTCCCCTTTGAAGCAACATTGTCCCCAATGTTGAGAAGATTTGGATGATGCTGCAGGAAATTTGCATCCTCCCAAGTTGTGTCTTCATTGTCTAGATTTTTCCACTTGATCAAATACTCAGTGATGACCATTGTCCTCAATTGCTTATCTAAAGGATGCATTCTGGTTTCCAAGATGATTCTTCCCATTTCATCAAGCTCAGGTAACACTATCTAGGTTGATATTGTCTATCCAATTACCTTCTTTAGGAAAGATACATGGAAGACTGGATAAATTCAAGTAGCCGGAGGAAGTTTCAGTTTGTATGCTACATTGCCAATCTTCTATAACACTTGATAAGGACCATAATACTTAGGTGAAATCTTCTTATCCTTTTTTTGTTATTTTAAGGACATTTTCTTATATGGTTGTAAATGCACTAAAACCCAATCACCGACTTCAAAATGTCTTTCACTGTGATGTTGGTCTGCTTATTGCTTCATGTGGTTTTATGACATGGCCAAATTCTCCCTGAGACTAGAAAGCATGTCTTGTTGGTGTTGAATATGTTTCTTCAACTGCTCGAACCTTTGGCTGGAATCTCAAAGATGAAGTGATAGGTGGTGGATGGTACCAATATAATGCCAAGAAAGGAGACATTTTAGATGAAGTATGAAAGGAGGTGTTATACCACCATTCTACCAGCGGTAACCATTGGACCCATCTCTCTTTCTTATCTGATGTAAAAAAAACAAAGATATCCCTCAAGAACTTGTTTACCACCTCTGTTTGCCCATCTGTCCGTGGATGAATAAGGCCGTGGAAACCTCTGAGCTAACTTGTGTGTCCAAGCTTGTCACACAAAGTCAGTCCAAAAATTCCTAGTAAAGATACCTGGAATCTTTGTTCAGAAACAATAATACTTTGGCAAGCTAAAATGCACCTTCATGACATTGTAGCAAAGAAGGCCAGTTGCTACTGTACTCGCAACAAATGGATGTGATAAAGCAAAAAAATGGGCATATTTGGTGATTTTTTCCACCACCACCATGATTACATTTTTACCTTCTGATTTAGGTAATCCTGTGATGAAGTCCATGGACACCTCTTCCCACCTTTGGCTAGGAATAGATAGAGGTTGTAAAAGACTTGGGACTTAATTGTTTCTCCCTTATTTTGCTGACTAACCATGCATTCTGCCACAAAATTTTGGACATCTCCTTTTAGCCCTTCCCAGAAAAAATCATGCTTGATTCGATGATAAGTATTTAAGAAGCCAGAATGACCCCTTATTGGAGAAGCATGCAGCTCAGATAGACCCTATTTTTAAGGATTGAATTCTTACATAGATATAATCTATCTTTATACCATAAAACTTCTCCTTTCCATACAAATTTTTATGACATGCTTGGATCTTTTTGGATACTTTGAATGAGATTTTGTGTACCTGGGTCATTTTTCCATTCAGACCTTGCATCCTCTATCCAATTCTCCTATAATATAGATATGGTACACAACAATGCCTGTGTAAATTCATCCTTCCGAGATAAAGCATCAACAACTACATTCTCTTTCCCTTTCTTGTATACTATCTCAAAATCATACACCAACATTTTTGAGACCCATTCTGATGATAAACATTTCTCTAAGAAGTATTTCAAACTATCATGATCTTTCTTAACTTTGAAATGTCCGTCCCATTAGATACGGTCTCCATTGCTTCACTGCATGAAGTATTGCTAACATTTCTTTCTCATAAATTGGTTTAGAGATATTCTTACCTTTGAATTGGCGGCTCTTGAAGGCAATGGGTCGCCCTTATTTCATGAGTACTGCCCCCATACCATACCCTTGAAGCATCACATTCAATAATGAATGTTTTTGAAAAATCTGGGGTGGTTAGAACTGGAGTGGTGCACACGGCCTCCTTCAAATTCTCAAAGGCCATAGTAGCTTGCTCGTTCCAATGGAAAGAGTCCTTCTTCAATAAAAATTTGATTGGTGTTGCGACGCTGCCATAATTCCTTACAAATCTATGATAATAACTTGTAACCCCTTAAAATCCTCAGAGATTTTTTAGGGTTTTGGGAACCTTCCAATCAAGCATGGATTTTATCTTGTTAGGATCCACTTTAACACCTTCATAAGCGACAATATGACCCAGATATTCAACCTCCTTGACACCAAAAGAACACTTAGAAGGCTTTGCATAAAGTTAATGTTGTTCAAGAGTTTCCAACACCTTATTTACATGATGCAGGTGTTCCTCCCATGTTTTACTATAGATTAATATATCATCAAAGAACACTAAAACAAAATTTCAAAGAAATGGCTTAAAGATGGAATTCATCAAGATTTGAAATGTAGAGGGTGCATTTGTTAGTCCAAAAGGCATTACCAAGAACTCATAGTGTCCTTCATGTGTCTTGAAGGCTGTTTTATGAATATCTTCATCCCTGATTCTAATCTGATGATATCTGGAACAAAGATCAAGTTTTGTAAAGTAAACAACACCATGTAAGTCATCTAGTAAATCATCAATTACAGGAATGGGAAACTTATCTTTAACTGTGTACTTATTGAGTTCCCTGTAATCTGGACACATGCATCAATTGTCATATTTTTTCCGTACCATCACTACAGGAGAAGAGTAAGCACTTTGACTATGATGAATAAGTCCTACTTCTAACATCTCTTGAACTATCTTCTCAATCTCACTCCTTTGCATATAGGGGTACTGTACGCCGGAAAAGTGACAAGGTGAGCGTGGGAATCTACAGGTAACTCTTCCGCGTACCCAACCTCCCGAGGTCGTGCCGAGACAGCCGGTGGGGATGGAATATGCATGGGATGCAAACGAACTAGTTAGGCAATCTAATGTCTTTGACACCGACTAATGGAATTTGTGAATCTAAGGCAAAGAAGGCCCTTCTAACTTGGACTGGCGTGATAGATCGATCAGCAAGGATGACTGCTCGAAGGCTCCAATCAATATCGAGTTTTGGCGTGATTCAATCTATGGGTTGTGGAATACGTGGCAAATGACCTGGGATAGTTTCGTGTATATCTCCAGACAAGGTCATATGGTGGGTAATGAATACAATCGACTCTATGGACAATTCTCTGGCCTAGTCCAGAATTCTCTAGCTTTGTTAGCCGCTATATCTAGTAAGAACAATTGTTCGATGATGATGGGTGGAAGTGGAGTGGACTGAATACTAACGTGCATAGGCCAGTGTCTATATTTGATTGACTTATGGATTCGTTAGGCTACGGGATTTGAGGATCACAACCGTAGACTCTTGGTTGATGCGGTCCTGCTATGGTCATGTACGTAATGAAGTCCTAATCCCTAGTATCCAGTAATCGTACGCTTTCTCAGCTTCTATGTTTAGAATTAATAACTGCGTGATTTTCTCGGAATACCTCACAGGCGTTCGTGCAACCTGGATTCTTAAACTAGTATCTATGTCTGTGAGAGTGTCTCCTGCATCTGGTTGTGGGACCAAAGGATCACAACCAAAGGTTTGTTCTCTTTCGAACCCTTCTACAGTCATGTGAATGTTTGCCTAGGGTAATCTGTAGTTCGGTTGATTTGACCAAAACGTGTGTGCTTGGTCGTCTTCTATATTTAATCCTCTCAACTGAGAGCTGATCAGTTGTAGATCTGTTGTTGCTTGGAAGACTTATATTCTAAGGTTCTGGTCTATGTCAACTATTGCCGTGATGAGGTTTTGGTTGAGGCACGATTGGCTCAAATACGTATTCCCTGGGCTCCCTAGGTCCCGTGATTGTCATACAGAACAAAATGTAAATCTAACTGTAGACAAAAAAAATTCTAACTACGTGGAATAAATCTAGAACATATATATAATTTCTATTTTTGTATTTTTTGAGAAACTTTCTAAGAATTTAAGAAAAGCAGCTATTTAAACGTATCTAGAATTAACAACTAAATAACAATTTAAAACAAACAAAATAACCGAGTGTAGTTATTTGCCTGTGCAATTTGTAGATTTATTCTAAATAATGAAATAACTTGCTTAATCTATTTGTGAGATTCTCGATCCTACCTCAGAAGTGAGGAGTGAATCATAGTTTCTCAGAAACTATCAATCCCCACAGCTTCCCTGGCAATATCGAGAATAGAATTTACTGAAATGAAGCAATTACTACTCTATTTGATATGATTCTAACTAGAATTTTGAAAGCTAGAACCTGGATTCCGCAGAACAGTGACGAATCTGATGGTGTGTGTGATCTTGTCCCCTCAGTGTGATCTTCTTGCTCCTTTGTGTTCACGTGGATCCAGAAAAGCATGAAATGCTAGCATCAACAGAAGTAGATATTGGGACAAAGGTAGCTCATAATGCAGACTAAATATAATGCGAGTAGGAGAGGGATAGCGCAAGAGTACAGAGCTTGGCTTATGCAATTCCTAGTGGGATTTACTGCGAGTCATGCAACATAAAGCGTCCAGAACTTGAAACTATCCTGTTTGAAGAGAAAAACCTGCAACTTTAATGGCTTCCTAAGCTATTCTACTCTAATGGATTGGGTGAAATAACAGTACTGCCTGCACAAGATGGGTATGTGGCTTACCAACAGCTGAACAATGCTAACTAAGCATGCAAGGAATTAAAACTATGGCTTCTAAACAGAATAACAGACTGAACTATGAAAATCAGAGCATGAAAGTGAATGAGGGGCAGACCATTTGCTTGTGCACAAACCATTTATTTATAGCTTTTCATTCACCCAAAGATCAAAACCAAACTGAACTCTAAAACAATAAACAATGGCCAAACACTATTCCAGGGGACCAAAAACATAAATGCAAGACTAAGTCAGCAAGGAAAGCTGGTGAAACATTGATTTTTTTGTGAGTTGCGTTAAAATGCTTTCTGGAAAATGTGTAAAGGACCGCTACCTTGAGCAGGGCGGCGGTTACAGGACCGCCGCCCTGATTAGGGCGGTGGTAATGAGACCGCCGCCCATGCAGGGCGGCGGTTTCGTCACTGAAGAGCAAAAGGCCAAGAAAAGAGAGGAAAAAGGAAAAACAAAGGACGCGGGGGCTAAGCAGGGCATGCGGGATGTTAACGCACACTCGGAGAGCTTTTTCTGGATCCCGAACACCTTGCGAGGAGACTTGTATCATCATTGGGGCACTTGTTACACTGTTCCGGCAGTACAGTACCTTACAATTTTGGGTACGTACAGGTACCTATAAGGTCTGACGTTGGGTGGTTGACTCCCTGGTACTAGCTGGATGCCATGGTCATGGTCTCTTTTCGGAGGCAGAGCCTTGGGCATTTCTCCAAACACCACTGAGTTCTCATCTATAAATTCTTGCATATCTGCGTTTATAAATTTATTGGAATGATCTGCTTCTAATAAAAGTAGCTGTGCCATAAACACTTCTACACCCTTTCTAAGAAATTTTTACATCTGATGAGAACTTACCATCTGTGGGGACTTTTCTCTTAGTCCTTTTAGTTTAAAAGTCCTCCCTTCTGAATGAAATTGCATGAACAAATCTTGGAAAAATCATTTCAATGGTTCCCAAGGTGGTAAGCCACTGAACTCCTAACACAATGTCTGCTCCTCCCATGGAAATGGCATACATATTGCTAGTTAGCAAGTAATCTCCCATGGAAAGATTAATGTTATAGAATTTTCCTGAACAACTAATAGTTTTCCCATCAGCGATCATGACTTGACATTCTGGAGTTGGATAAACAAAACTGTTCAAGCGTACCGCCAACTTATGATTGATGAAATTATGAGTACTTCCCGAATCAATCAACACTGTTACCCTCTATTTTTTAAGAATCCAACTACTTTGAGAGTTTGGGGAGTGCTAATATCATAAATTACATGGCATGACATTGTTGGCTGGGGATCTCATAATTCCTCCTTTGGCTCGACCTCTTCGTCTTCTTCTTCGGTAGGTCCCTCAATATAGAACAAATTCTTTTCAGTACACTTATGTCTTGATCCAAATTTTTGGTCACAAATAAAACATAACCATTTGGCTCTCTTTTCTTCAATTTGTTGAGGTGTCAGTCTCACTAGCTGAGGGAATGATGGTGGAAGGGTGATATGATCTCTGATATTACTGACAGTTTGTTTCCTACTGGAAAAAAAAATTCCTCTACCCTATGTGCCATGATCATAGAGTCTAAAACCTTATGAGGATTAAACATACGCACCTCAATCTCAATTTGTTCTTTAAGACCCCTAAGAAATAAGTCATTTAAATTATCTTCAGGAATATTTTCCACCTGTAAGGAAAGGTTTTGGAATTGATGAATGTAATCGTTGAATATTCCTGTTTGTTTGACCTTTACTAATTGATTGAAATAATTCTTTGACACACTGGAACTATAGTACAATTGCAACTCTTCGGTGAATACTATCCATGTAACATTGAGACCACTCTTTTTCCTTTGACCACATAACCATCGATACCAAATGAATTCGTCAAGTTCAAGATACAATGATGCCTTGGTAACCTTTTGTCTTGATGGAAGTTGATGAAGATCAAAGAAATTATCCATCTAGTTAATCCAATTGAGTGGATCCTTTCCATCAAACTTATGAATTTCCACTTTTGGAATCATGTTACAGGCTTGCAGAGTGTTTGTATTTGGAATGGTCATGTTTGCAGATCCACCTTGGCTAGTTTGTCTATTACTTTGACCTAAAGATACACCCTAGTTAATATGAGTATAATTGAGCTATGGCTGATTAGGAAGGATATGATGACCCATGATATTATAACTAAATTGGTGAATGAAATCCTCTAATCATTTTCCAATCTTTTCTACATCTTCTTTGCTGGCCACTCTACCCTCGAGGTTTCACAACTCTAACTCAAGATAGTTGACCTTATGGTCAGTTGAAGTAAACCCTAACCCTGAGGACTATGTAGATAGCCCTTCTGAATCTAACTCCTCAACTATTATCTCATACTTATCAGGGGTTTTACCCGGAGTGATGGGATTCTTTTTTCATCTATTCGAAGGCCCAACCATGATGCCTCAAAATGGTAAGATTTAAGGATCAAGGTCGAAATTTAGGGTTTAGTATTTCAATAGGAATTAGGAATTTTTTTTATAAAACTCAAAGAACAAACTCAAAATAATTTTTAATATTATTTTTGGGAATGTAAATAAATTTGAAAAATTCCACAAATTGCACCCTAGGTAGCCGAATTATGAAAAAAACATAAAACCGCTATAACTTTTTTAAAACAAGTCAATTTTTTTTTAAATTTGGAGGGAATCTTACTTGACTTAGTTAGCCACACCATAGAAAACTTTGTAGAAAAATTCACTAGCAATTTTGAGATATGGATGAACCTTCACAATTAGGGTTTGACGCAATGCTGGCTGAGTTCAAGCTCTGATACCACTTGTAATGTAATTACTTGTATAAATCCGATTATTAGTAGAAATATAACACCAATTAACACAATATTTCAGATAAATTATCTCAATGTGCAAGAATAATAGCTTATCCACTTCGAGGGGGCAACCTCCAAATGAGATAATAAGACTCAAATGTTGAATATGATGATCAACTACTACCTACTAACCCCTACATATACTATTCATATGTTATGGCCAACAACAAGGTTGATGCACTAATGAAAATATAACATATATGAAAGAGATACATAATGATAATAAGTTATGATAGCCACAAGTTGGTTATATACATCCAATATAAGATATATGATTAAGGGTGTAACATTCTCCATTGAGTCTAGATAGGCAAAATGAATTCACCTCTTTGCAACTTGTAATATCATAGGGCCCGCTCCAAAGAGCATAAAAATTGGCATGCCTTCTGGGTTTGGTGCGATCTTCATCCCATTTTAGAATCAAATCTCCCTCCCTGAACAGCCTATCAGAGGCTTTCTTGTCAAAGGATTTATTAACTTGAGCCTGATGTTCTGTCAACATATTCATGGCGGTGTTTTGAATTTCCTCCAGCTCCATGAGTTCAGCAAACCTCACTGTTAAGTCCTCATCCTCCATAAATTCAAGCTGATAAGCCAAGTCCAGGGAAGGAATCTCCAAGGAAAGTGGAAGTTTTGCTTCCCTTCCATTTACAAGCATGAAAGGAGAAACCCCGATGGCCCTTTTAGGTGTTATTTGATCAACCCATAGGGTGATCTTGAGCTATGTATGCCATGTTCTTTTATTGGCCTCCATTGTGTGCTTGATGATTCTTATGAGATTATTATTACTGGATTCGGCCAACCCATTCCCCTGTGGGTAATAGTTAGACGAATTCTTGAGATAGACTCCGTGCTTGACGGCCCCTTCACTCATCTTCATCCCGAGGAAAGACATAACATTGTTTGAGATAATAGAAACAGGAACACCAAACCTTGTCATTAAATTTTCTAGAAAATCCAGAACAACCTTTTCATTAATTTCCTTTAGGGCCACTGCCTCTATCCAACAAGTGAAATAATCTGTTGCAGTAAGGACCCATTGATGCCCCTCACTGGATGGAGGATTGATCATCCTAATGAAATCTAATCCCCACTAAAAGAAGGGTTGATCCACCTGAACGGGGTGTAATGGGAGAGTTGTCAGTCTCTGTTTGCCTGTGAAAAGAGCACACACCTTACATTTCCTCACCCATATATGAGAGTCTTTGAACAATTCTGGCTAGTAATAACTAGCTTGCATGATCTTGGTGGTGGTTGTTTGTGCAGAGTAATGCCCTCCAGAAAGGCCATTGTGGAATTCCTCTAATACCTTGTTCACCTATTCTAGCTTGATGCACCGTAGAATAACACTATTTAAATTATTTCAGAAGAGAACATTATCTATCATGACATATGGAATAGACTGAAGATATAAAGTATGTCTTTGAACTTTATCCATGTTTGGAGGGTATATCCCCGAAAGGAGGAAATTTTTCATCTTAGTTGATCAATCAATCTGATCATTTCCTTCATCAACATTTAGAAATGTGACATCTTCAGTATCTTTGGTCTCTATGTCTGCAGCCAACTGCTGACATAACCATTTTCCCCTGACAAGCTGAGTGACCTTGATGTGTACGTCATACTCCATTACTTTCGTAATCCACCCAGCGCGTTTCTCATTCATCTCTTTATTCAACAAGAATTCTTTGATGCTAAGATGAGAAACCATTAAATGAAATTTGTTGTTAGACAACATATGCCTAAACTTCTTTAGGGCTCGAATGAATGCAAAGACCTACTTTTCGACGAAGGAATATTTGAGTTCATATTCCTTAAGAGATTAACTAAAAAAGGTAATGGGCTGTTCCATTAGGTCATCATTATGCTGTGTGAGAATTCCTAAAATACTTTCCTGACCTGCGAAAGCATAGAGAATGAAATCCTTGTCAAACTAGGTATTCACCAGCGTAGGAGCTTGGGAGATAAATGTCTTGATGGCTTCAAAGCTTTCTCTTCCCTCCTTTGTCCATGAAAATGGGATATTATTTTTAAGCATGGTCCTCAGTGTTTTTTCCAACATTGCAAACTAAGGAATGAATCTATGAACAAAATTTATAGTTCCTAAAAAACTCTGGAGACCCTTTTTATGAATTGGGAGGGATAAGGACATAATTGACTGAATCCTAGTTGGGTCGATACAAAACCCCTCTACTAAAACAATATTCCCCAACAAATTTCCTTCTTGCACTATGAAAATTCACTTCTTAGGGTTCAGTGAGACACCAAATTCTCTACACCTTCAAAAAACTTTCCTTAGATGAGTGATATGATCCTCAACATGTTTGGAGTAGACAATGATGTCGTCAAGGTAAACCAATATCATATCATTGATGAGTCCTTTAAATGCCATATCCATGGCTCTCTAAAAGGTAGCCCTTGCATTAGATAATCCAAAGAGCATCTTGTTGTAAGCGTATGTGCCCCATTTAATGGTGAAAGCCATTTTGAATTGATCATATTCTTGAACTAGAATCTAATTATATCCTGAATATCCATCGAGAAAAGAAAATATTTGAGCCCTTGCCACTAGTTTGGAGGATTTGCTCCATTGATGAGAGAGGGTAGTGATCCTTCAACGAGGTGCAATTTAGATCCCTGAAATCTACGCATAGCTAGATTTCACCATTCTTTTTCCTTACATGGGCACCAGATTGGTAACCCACAAAGAATGCTTGATGGGAAAAATTATGCAAGCCTCGATAAGCTTGGTTAGCTCTTTCCTCATCAATGGCTCAATTTTGGGATTGATTGACCTTTGTTTTTGATGAATTGGCTTGGAGTTTGGATCCAATTAAATAGTATGTTGAGCTAAGTCTAGGATCGAAACCATGTCAAGTCCTTGTAGATCCATGTGAAAATATCATGATATTCCTAACATAATTCAATGAAAGCTTTATTCTCATGAGCAGTGCATATCTTGCCAATTTTTAAAACTTTTTCACTTACTACCTCGACCTCTTCAAAATTATCCTCCTTGACCACCATATTAGTGCTCTTCTTGGCTTGATCATCTGAATTGAAGATGGATTCCAATGTAACCTGGCCTTTTGGCAGCTTGTTTCCTTTTAGCTGTATAATTTGATCACCGTAAGAATTTTGGAGTTTATCTTGATGTTTGGCAGCGAACTCTGCTTCTTGCTATAGGAAGAGAATAATATATTGATCACTATCTAACACCTACCAACTACTCACATTATCTGGTACTATAGGATGGACTACCATTTTGACTATTTTACTACTCTTCTTTCATGATGTCCGTAGGTATGTCGTATTGGGAACCAATAGTAGCCAGCCTACCAACATCTTGATTTTTCTTCCTAGGAATTGTATGAATTCCAAAAGCCTCAAAATATTCTATCAAGTCCCAAACCTGATTTTTATATGACTACAGTAGATCATTTTTTGATGCACTACAAGTCTGTAACTTTGTGCACAACCAATTCACTATCGCCAAATATGGTCAAGGTTTGGATTCCTCTTCTTTGGGCTAGCTGAATTCCTTGTATAAGAGCTTCATATTCAGCAACATTATTAGTGCAATTGAACTATAGCAACTAAAAGGAAGAGAAATATTTGTTTACTTATGGATAAATTAACATAACCCCTGAACCAAATCCATTTTTACTTCATGAGTCATCAAAGAACATCTGCCACAGTCCATTTGTATCACTTGATGCCTTAATAAGTTGAGGTATGATGGACATCTTCTTCATGAATGCAATACATACATAATCTGGTCTCTTCCAAAAACAACAGACCAGATTCTTCATCAACCAATAAATCAACATAAGGGTCATATTGATGATCTATACTCACCTCATCGAGAACTGTATCTGGAACCTCCTCTACGAGAGTAGTTGGCTCATGATCTACATCCTCATCTTCGGGGTCACAAATGGCGTAGTTACCATTTATGGGTTTGGCTATGTATAAGGTTCCACATGATTGTGACAGATTGGTTCTATCCTTATAATTACCTTGGTCCCATACCGGGTCCTTAAGATCATATGCAACTAGTCTGATGATAAATAACCACCCATTTTTGTGGTGAAATCCCATGATAAGAAAATGGCAAAGAGGGGAGGAAGATCAATGAAATATATGTCTTGTGTGAATGTCAAGCTAGGAAATGCATGGATAGTAAGCTAAATCCACTTAATGACCCTCACAGTTTGGGTTGTAGTACCATCTAGTTGAACAACCGCTCTTAAAATTGGAGTATATGGAATTTGTAGTACATATGCGACCTGCTTGGGCATTACAAAACTACTGGCTCCAAAATCAATCATATAATTGTGTACCAAATGGTCAATAATAATCAGCGAGATATAGAATGGTGGAGGTTTTTTGGGCTTAACATATATTTTTGTTTTGGGTTGGCATAAGCTTGTTGCCACTACTTCTTGACCTGATGATCTGTTAGTAGTGCCAAAGTTGTTCAAAGCCTCCCGTAGCATGTTCCTTTGAGAAGGAATCAAGAGTGCATCCCACATTATGACACTCAAGTTGGTCTTCTTCATTTGCTCCACAATGCTGAATGAAATCGCTCCCACTTTGCTAATGCCTTTTGGGGCATTGAGGTCCTCTTTTGGAAAATTCCTATTGGGCATTGTGATACTTGAAGTCCCATCCTTTTTTGTAGGCTGATCTATGGATACTTCTGATGATTTATTTCTCATGCCTTTATCATCTGGTATTTGTGTTGGGGGCTAAGAAGTAGATTCCTGATTAGTATTGGAAGACTGTGGATCTATTGCCCTTTTTTAGGAATGTGTACTGGATGCTATAGTGGAGGCATCAATATTCAAACCAAAAAAGTCTTCTTCTTGCCAATTTAGTAGTGTGGTTTCATCAGGGGGTTGGTCTTGACTTTCGGGAATGGGTGGTCCGGCAGGTGATTCAGGTAGAGTGGATATGCTTTGGACCATAAGGGGTTGACTCAAAACTCCATTTGCACAAAGATTCTGATTATGGGGCTGAGAACAAGGGTAACACCGTTCATAGTCCTGGATGAGGTTTTTTTGGACTAGGACTATAGCTCTGGAAGAACTGACAACAGAAGTGTTCTGAAAGTTCAAAGGTTTTACATTCACAGCTTGGTTTGTGGCCTAATTTTGTGACTGACCATTTCCTTGGAATGGAGGATGGATCATCTTATATTGGGGTTGAAAGGGGCGAGCATACTAGGATTGCTGCCTCTTCATTGTTACGAGTTCATTCCCAAAATTTTGTAACAATGACTTTACCTCAGCCAAATCATTTGAGGGATTGGACGCATGTGTAGCCATCAGACTAGAAGGTGTTGGAATTGGGGCAACGACTGGTTGTTTTCCTGCAAGCTCTGCAAATATAGGTATGGGAGGTCTAGGAGCAATTTTATCTGCTTGAATAATAAATTTTCAGCTCTTACGAAAATTTCGTAAGCATCAGGGATGATGGTACCCACATAGATTGAATCATGATGACTACATCACTATTCAATGCCCGTAAGTAATAGAGAAATGCGCTTTCTGGAGATGGCCTTACAAGCTCTAGGATCCATTTCCAAGTCTTGTCAAAATGGAGGTTGAAATCCATCATATAATCTTGAGGAGACCGCTTGATAGTATGGAATTGTTCTACAAGCGAGAGATGATCAATTTTGTCTTCGAACTGCTTACACAACTTTGTGCCTAACTCACTCCAAGTGGTAATAGATCCAACAATTAAACTCTAGAACCATTGAAGTGCTCTACCTTTGAATGAAGTAGCAAGGAGTTGAACTTCCACATTATCTTCTGTGATATTGTGTACTGCACAGATGCTAACTACATCCAGTATGTGCTCTCGAGGTGAAACATTACTCTCCCCAGTGTAAAATGGTAAGCTTTTTAAGGCAGTTTCTGGTATGGCGTCTCTTTGTGCTAATAACAAGGGACTGCTGGTGTTAAAATGAGGACAAGCATTGGCTTCCATGACATTATAAAGTTGGTTGTGTCTCGGTGGAGGAAAACGTCCCTCAGAAGGAGTTGAATGCCCTCTATGAGATAAAGTGGCGGTTGGTGCTGCTAAAAGGTTTCTTCCCCTTCTCCTTGGGGGAGACAAGGAAAGCTCTGTATGCTTATAAATTTCCCACCTTGAAGAATCTATTGTGTGAATTCTTTGCATAAGTTGATGTACTAAACTTTGAAATCCATAGAGATGGAATCGCCAGGTACTTTTTAGTTAATGGAATGAGAAGAGAAGTAGCAACTCTGTCCCACTGGGTGTGCATAAAACTGTTGTCACCAAATCACTACACCCTTCGAATGGTCACCCAGGACATTCGATGTGATTGGGACACATGGGATAACCTCTCAAGCTATGGGACTTGGGCTCGAGGTGAACCTCCAGAGAAGGCTGACTTCATCTTCCTAAACTAAACAAAACACTACTTCTAATGCAAGATAAAAGGGATATCTAGTCCTATGCGAACATTTCATGGGATTAGGGGAAGAGATTTTGCAAGGAAATAAAACCTATACTAGAAGTGGTGATGCACCAAATTAAGGGATGTTTAACATCCGAAAGGGTTAATGTGGGAGGGATGCTTGCATCACTGACCATCTTCACCTATCGCAACTAGAAAGGGTACAAAATACCACAAACTAGGGGTGGACGTTCCTTTGTTAAACTTGAGTGTACATAAGGGTAGATCAAATCGGATTCGACACACAATTAATTTATCATGAGGAAAACACACATGCATATATAAAACATCTATTTATGTGACTAGGGATAGTAATGAAATAAAACTAATATAGAAGGAAAATAAGATTTTCATAACTGACATAAAATGATAGTAGTATTATTCCTTCACAACATGAAATAGATAACTTGAAATAAAGGTAAGATAATTTCTCTCACTAAGGAATTGTAAATTCACAAAGTAAACACTGATTAACCATTCAACACAATAAATTAGATTTTTCAATAGCAAGGTGTAAGTCTATATATAATTAAAAGGTTTCTTTAGAATCTTTGAAGCACTCTTCCAAGATTGAAGAGCAACTCCTCTCAAAAAAATCTATCTACTAACTTGGAAGCATTCAACTATTTATAAGTTCTTAGGCTGAGCCATTATAGTCTGGGCCTTTAACTAACATTTAACTAAAAATAGAAATGTCATTAAAATTAAGGGAACATGTGGGTTGGGTTACTTTGAAAAGTAGTAAAATTTGCTACTCGACAAGGGCTTTGATCTCATCCTTGGTGGCCTTACCCTTGTCATACTTCTCCATAAGATCCCCAAGAGCAGTGTGCACGTCTTTCTTGGCTCCTTCATGACCGCTCATCTTTGGCCAATGGTTCAACTTTGACATCCAATAATCCTACACCTGTAATTGTTTCTACTAGTCATCCCCTCAACAGGGGTGGCAACCTCTATCACTCATTCGGTAGCTTGGTTAACCGTCAGACTTGACAGTGCTTGATAAGTCTTTTGGCTTGTCTCTTGGGCATTTATGCTCCAATCTGCTAGGCCCTATAACATCTCCCAGTAGTGAACCTTCTTATACATCTTGGGAGTTGTCTTAAACAGCCATTCTAGGATGGCTTTTGTTGATCATGGTGGAGCAATCAGATCGAAGTTTACCTAGCGACATTGGTCTTTACAAGATCACTAGAAACCCTGACTGAAATTTTGACCACAAGTACCAATCATGGATGGTGTGGATGTAAGGACAGCCATAGGAGTTGAAAGAACAATGCTAGGGGGTATGGTTGACCTCAAATCGTCAGTGCTAAAGGAAGTCACCAGGAAATCCTTGACCCAATATTTTCCCCAGCTGATAGAAGTGGAAGTGATGAGAATAATTTGGCCATAGAAGGGGATGGGAAGGAAGAAATGATTGTGGAAGTGGAAGGAACTGATATTGGAAGTGATAATGGAGGAAGAAGAAGGTGTGATGGATCTTGGAAGATACCAGGAGATTCACTGACTTCAACCACTTTTGTCATAGGCACTGCAGAGAGACGTGGTCTTGGGAGTAGAAGCCTTAGAGAGAGATGAGCTGCCAACAACAAATTAAATCTTCTTTGGGATTGTAGGATCCTTTTGAGTTGAACTTTTTTCACTTAGTGGGTGTTGGTTGGCTTATTGTTAGTATAGCTCCTATATTTGTAGGTTTAGTTTCCCCTTTGGGTGAGGTTCCCAAGGTGGCCAACCAACTGAAAGTACTCTTTAAAATGGGCCCCACCCTCTCCTTTGTATTGCTACATTCTTCCACATACCAATCAATCCATGACAACGAGATTGATTGGAAACATTATCATCCTTGTATGATGAATCCAAAACCTCATCATTGTCTTGCATGTCCTTTGACACATCGGCCAAACCAAATTTTTGAACCTTGTCAAGGGTCAATCTTTCAGAATCCCTTTGTTGCAAACGATGTATTTGTCCTGACAATGAATCTATATATCTTCCAATTGGGGCACGTGGGCACTAGACCGGCCTGTTTCCCCCAAAATTTCCCCAATAATCAAACTTAGTCTGCAGATGAAAGGTCTGCATGGTTACCTCGGCCATTTTTGCATCAAAATTTTTAGCCTTGTGAATATTTGGGATCAAAAGTACCTGTCTAATCAAAACAGGGAAATGCATTCCTACTTTGTGATGCTTATTTTGGATACGATGGTAATCCAATAATTTCCGAACTAATTCCAATAGAATCCATTTATCAGTGGGGCACCTTGGTAATTTTCTTGGGGCATCTATGAAACCTGGAACCTAGATATAGGTGAATCTATGAAACTTAAAGTAAATTGCTCCCCATTCCCACACTTCTTTGAAAGCTTCATCAGAAATCCTCCACTTATATAGTTCTTTGTCAAAACGATAGAGGATGACAACAAATAAAGCATCATTGACTCTATGGAAATTCCTGCTTCCCTCATCCAGAGTGAGTTGGAGATAAAAGTCATATATTTGGGAAGTGCTTGTGAACACCTCTGGTATTCAAACTAGTGAAATATCCCATAGCAGCAACAAAATACACCAGGAAGGATATGTCATGTAGAAAGTCTTTTTATCTTACACTCTACCCAATTGATAGCAAATGGAGCTACTAATATGCTTTCCTCATCGGATAAAATCATCATTCTTCTTGATGGTCGCGATGTATAAAAACATTCCATTCTTGGAATTCCTTTACAGAAGGAAGACCTAAAAATCTACTTAGTAGCACAATAAGATTGCTGACCTTCTTGAATAAAATCCATACCGATGCATAGTTTTGGGTAGTTTGTGTGAAGCTCTTGGCCAGATAAGTTTTCATCATGATCTTTGAGCATACTTCCTCTTTCTTGTCCCAATATTCCACTACTAACTCTAGGTGAAATTTTGGCATAATCTTGAACGTTGGGACAGTTTAAGCAGATCTTCGAATGAATTCTAGGTCCAAATGGATTACCATCATTATCATCACTATCTTTGACTAACAGTGGAGTCTTTTTCAAAGTGGGCTATTGCAGCTAAAATGAACTCTAGGAAATTCATAGAGGTGGGAAAACCAGTAGTGAGGGCAAGCCCACTATCGTAGATGGCCTGCATCCATGATTTCTTGTTTGGAGCCTTTAACCTTTCCCATAAATCTAGAAAATCAATTTGTCCCCAGGTCAGTGTCCCCTATATTCCCTAAGTCGGAAGACAAGCAGGAGTGAGGAGAAACCCCAAGAAATGAGTATTTCATCTTCTCTTTTCCCTTTGAAGTGGAAGCAGACATCAAGCTCTATGTTTCCAGAAGCTGAAGTTTGGGAGAAATTTTGAAAACCTGAAGGAAAAACTTCTGAAGTCTTGAACCCTGAAAAGTTCGGAAAAGAATCACCGAATTGAAATCTTTGAACTGAAAAGTTCCAAAAGAAATAATCCGAACAATTTCTCCCAAAAGAAAATTCCCGAACTGAAATCTCCCAAAAAAATTTCTCTAAACTGAAATTTCTGAAAAATTTCTTCAAATTGAACTCTTCAAAAACTTTATCCAAACCGGAATCTCTGAAAAAATTTCTTCTGATCCAAAAGGTCTCCAAAGCCAGAATTTTCTGAAATAATTTCTCCAGAACAAGTATTCTCGAATTAAAGTCCTCTGAAAGATATCTCTGAACTGGTTTGTTGTCAAACAATACTAACTCCCAAACTCTGAAAAATGAGAATTGAGAAGAAGTATGGGAGAGCCTAAGATGATCCTTTGAAAAAATTTGAATACCTGAAGAATACTCAAAATGTGAAACATGGTGAACAAAGGGGGTGACATTTCAGAAAAATACATGGAGGAAGACCAAAGAGAAAACAAAATGAGAGGGAAACAAAGAAAAGGACCTTAAACCAAAAAGAAAATAAAAAAATTACCATACCTTGAAATTTAAGATGTCACAAAGTACAAGAAACAAAATTTCAGAGAAATTGTGTCAGGTAAAAATGACGAATCAAAAACTGAGTTTAAATAGAAAACACGCTATTAATGGCAGAAATCTGATCTGTACGGTGGTAGGTGAAAAATTAATTACGTGGAGGACCTCTGAAATTCTGAAACTTGAAAGCCTAAAATTTAGAATTTTGGGGTTCCAGACTTTGGATATTGGGAGACAAATAAAACGAATTGGCAATGTAAAATTCTGAAACCCGAAAACCCAAAGATTCAAAGATTTGAACTTTTAGACATTCGGACTTTAGAAGTTTTAAGGTAAAAATCCTAAAAATGACTCGGAGAATTCTGAAAACCCAAAAAACTTGAAAATCTGAAGTTTTAGAATTTCAATATTTCAGACTTCGAAAGTCCGATAGGGATTTAAACAAAATGGGGTAAAAACTCCTGAAACCCGAAAGCCTGAAAGTCCAAAATTTCAGACTTTCGGGGTTTTGGACTTTAGAGAGCTAAAGGAGAAATCTCGAATCTAAGCAATAAAACTCCGAAAGAGAAAAATCTCTGAAGTTTGAAAATTGAAAATTTTAGATTTTGGCCTTGGAGAATATCATTGTATAAGGATTTTCTAAAAATTTGTTTGACATATTTTTCTTCAAGGTAGGTTAAATGGTTAATAAATACCAAGAAAGAGAAAAAGTTAGAGCTATTTCATACAGATGTGTGGGGGCCGACCCATGTTACATCTCACAGTGGTTCTCTGTACTATGTCACATTCATAGATGATGCCACAAGGAAGGTATGGGTATATTGCATTAAGCATAAGTATGATGTCTTTGATACATTTAAGAAATGGAAAGCACTTGCTAAGAATCAATGTGGTTTTAAATTGAAATGTTTGAGATCTAATAATGGTGGTGAGTATTGTAGTAATAAATTTGATGATTATTGTTCCTTGAATGAGATTTTTAGAGAGAAAATAATTCCCAAGACTCTGCAACAAAATGGTGTTAGTGTGAGGATGAATAGAACAATAATGGAGCATGCACGGTCAATGAGATTGCATGCGGGGCTGCCTCGTCAACTATGGGCTTTCGAGTGCACTAGATGGAGGAATTCCCGAAGAAGTATGGACTGGAAAAGAGGTAGACCTTTCATTTTTAAGAGTATTTGGTTCAGAGGCATTTGTGCATGTTAATAAAGAAAACGTGAAGAAATTGGATTCAAAATCCAAACGTTGTACATTCATAGGCTATGGCTCCAATGGTGATTATGGATTTTGGTTTTAGAATCTAGATGAATATAAGATAATTAGGAGTTGTGATGTTGTTTGGTGTGAAAATAAAATGTACAGGGATTAGGTATAGGATGAAAAAAATCCCAAGGAAGAATTGGTTGAGGATATAGCTCCTAAAAATGAACTCTTGGGTGGAAAATATCCACCTACAGGTACCGAAGTTGACAGTTCTATAGGCTGAGCATGACAACCAGTGTCGGCATCAGCACCTCTGTCAAAAATTCAAGAAAATGAGTAGCAAGAAAATAATGATCCCATGACACCCCCATCTTCAGTAAGAAGGTCACAATGCATTAGTAGACCTCTAAAAATATTTTCCCTTGATTTTTCTTATTTGTTACTAATAGATAGTGGTGATCCAGAGAGATTTGATGAGGCAACGCAGGTGGATTCCACTAAGGAGTGGGAGTGTGGCATGAATGAGAAGATGGACCCCTTGGAGAAGAACCAAACATGGGATTTAGTCAAATTACCAGTTGGGAAGAGAGTACTACAAAAAAAATGGGTCTACCATGTGAAAGAAGAAGAAGGTGGATGGAAAAGGTACAACGAAAGGCTTGTAGTGAAGGGGTATGAACAAAATAAAGGTATCAATTTTGATGAAATTTTCTCCCCTGTTGTAAAGATGTCTTCCATTCGTACTGTATTAAGTTTAGTTGTTGTTGAATATTTACAGTTATAGCAACTTGATGTCAAGATGACATTTATCCATGGTGACTTGGAGGAGGATATTTATAAGTAACAAACACTTGGATATGAGGTGAAGGGTAAGGAGAAATTGGTTTGCATGTTGAAGAAGAGCCTATACGGGCTCAAGAAAGCTCTACGAAAATGGTATCTAAAGTTTGATAGTTTTATGCATGAGCATGGTTTTACTAGACATCAATTAGATCATTGTGTGTAATTTAAATGGTTGGATAGTGGGAGCTACATTATTCTTCTGTTATATGTAGACGATATGCTTGTAGTAGGGTCTAATATGCAGGAAATTGCAAAGCTTAAGGAAAAGATTGCACAAACATTTACAATGAAGGATTTGGGTGCAACAAATAAAATCCTCAGTATGCAAATAAAGAGGGACAAGAAAAATAAGAAATTGGTGTTGTCTCAGGAGGACTATGTAGAAAAGGTGTTAGAGAGGTTTCAGATGCAAAATGTGAAACCAGTTAGTACACCATTGGCTAGGCATTTTAGATTAAGTAAAGAGTAATGACCAACAACACAAGAGGAAAAAGATTATATGGCATGGGTTACTTATTATTCAGTAGTTGGGATCCTCATGTATGCCATGGTTTGTACAAGGCCATACATTTCCTAAGTAGTGGGATTTGTTAGTAGGCATATGGAAAATCCAAGTAAAGCACACTGGAAGGTAGTCCAGTGGATTCTCAGGTACTTGAGAGGGACTAGTAGTAGGCACTTGTGCTTTGGAGGGTCAGATTATAATTTACATGGATTTTTGGATTCAGATATGGCAGGAGATGTGGATAGTAGGAGGATCACTACTGGATACGTGTTTACAGCTGGTGGTGCGGAAGTGAGTTGGATCTCAAAGTTATAGAAGGTAGTTTCCCTATCTATTACAGAGGCAGAATATGCTACAATGACTGAGGAAAGTAAGGAAATGTTATGGATGAGTAGGGTCATGGAGGATTTGGGTAAGGAATAAGAGGATTGTAAGTTACACAGTGATAGTAAAAGTGCAATTCACTTGGCAAAGAACTCGGCCTTTCATTCTAGAACCAAACATATTTAGCTAAGATATCACTTCATACGATAGGTGTTGGAGGATGGGAAACTTGAGTTGGTGAAGATTCATACAGATGATAATCCTACTGATATGTTTACTAAGCTAATGAAAAATGAGAATTTGGATTTGCATTCAACTTCTATGGGTCTTCAAGATTGATCTTGAAGTGGAAGAAACAAGCCATGAAGAAAAGTCCAAGCAAGAGTTGTAGTGGTGGAGTTACAATAATCAATCTCCAAGTGGGAGATTTTTTGTTGTGGAGCCTGATCGTGATGGGGGTTGCAAAGGGGGCTTCTACCCCCTTGTGGGGTCTAGGGGTCATGCCCTTGAAAGCCACATTTTATATGTATTTATGCATTGTGAAATCTAGACCATTCTTTATTAGGTCACACAGATCTAATGGGTGGTTTTCTATGTTTCCCCAAAATGATAAAAAACCCTAATATCTTTAAAGGGTTGTTATGTATGAGGCTCATTGTATTAGTGGCGGCACTATGATAGAGATTTTGGATGGACTGAATAAAAGGATTCTCTGGTTCTGGTGGACATAGCCCATTTTGGGTGAACCACGTTAAATCTGTGTCTCTTTTTTATTGCATTCTTTTCTGTTTTACGTTTTCTACATTATTCATTGCATGCTTGTTTATCTATACAACTAGTATAATCCTAACACGGGGGAATGGTTAAGATGAGATAAGATGAAAGGATTCAAGATGGGATAACTCATGAGGGGATGGGAAGGGATGTAAGGTGGTATGCGAATTTCTCCTATAAGTCCTGAAGTATGTTTATGTAGGATGAAAAGGAAGGCTTAAGGGAAATTGGATAGGGTGGATATGATAGGGATGGGTTGATTGGTTAGGATTAGATGGGATGTAGGATGAGAGATAGATAAGATGATGGATGTGGTATAAGAGAAGATGGGTGATATGGAAGATGATAATATATTCCCTCAAGTATAGGGAGGATGGATTGAGGGATAGATGTGGTGTGCCCCCAAGTGTAAAATAAGGTGGCATGTGTGGATTGATGGATGGGTTTGATTTTACCCCAGGTGTAGGGTAGGATGGGAAGTGATGGCTATTAAAAATGGATGATGAACCTAGTAGATGGTAGTAAGGCTGCCCCCAATCATGATGATGACAGTTGAAAAGGGACATGAGGAGGATGAGATGAAAATGAAAGGGTCATCATCTGCCCATAGATGTTAGATCTAAAAGGATGTGGATGTGATGGATGGAATAATATAATTGATGAAAAAATGATGATACTAATGACACATGTTGTAAGGAAAGATTCAAACTAAAAAAAACATGTGACCAAGGTCTAAAAAATACCTGCAACATGTGATCCCTATGTCTCTAGGAGATAAAAGTGAGTGTGACTGTGATGGTTAATTACCACTTGAAGTGAAGACTTAATGGGTAGTGTGTAGAGAAAAACTAGCCAATGTATAGGGAATGATTAAGTCAAGTAGGTTGATGGAAGGTGAATGGAAGTTTAAGCCATGCATTGCTCCACTGTCAGCCAGGCGTCCATAGCCCCGATAGAGATACATCTGATTCTTGTCACAACATTACTCTAATACTAGCTATACATCTGTAGCCTTAGTAGAGATGATGGAAACACCCCTCGAGGGAGTCTTGAGGTGGATTTTATTTGATATTTTTAATTTTGATATGATTTTTTGCTTTTTAATATTTGGAATTTTTTTCATAAAGCGGATCCACTCTCTTGAGAACTCTTAAGGGGTTAAGAATCACTAGTGGCTTGATGGGTTATGGAAATGAGTGTGGATATGACATTGGCTAGAGTGTCCAAAAAATGCACCCAAGGGTCTTCACCACAAGTTGTTTAAGTGTGTTAAAGTGTGTGGATCTCTAGGAGGACAATGATGCTTGAATGATGGAGGTAATGATAGACCAAGGTCACACAATTGTAGTAAGTACTATTGTCTTACTATATGTGTGAGCAAGTTGATCAAGTGTTCAAATGAATGGATTGGAAGAGGATATTAATGTATGTGAGGATAAGAATGGATTAGAGGTAAAGGGATGTAGATGTTGGATGGAAGGATGATGGGTGGGAAGGAAAGAACATCTGTGCGCAGGTGACAAATTATGTGTTCAATCCATTTTTAGGTGTTTGGTATTTGTAGAGAGATTAAATGATTTATGATTGGGTTGAGTTGTTGGGATGGTATAATAAATAAGAGGAGTAGTAGAAATGGCTTATGATGGAGTAGTGGGAGGGCCATTCTTAGTGTTAGGTTTATACTCTAAGCCTAAACGACCTGGATTTTGATGAAGGGAGATGGGTTCGCGAATGCCTTGTTCATGGATGCCTAAGCCTTTTCCTTGATGTTTCATATTAGCGAACATATTTTTGGATATAGGATATGAAATGGATGGGGAAGATGATCCCATATGGTCACCATGATACTAGGGGATTGTAATTTTATCATCCGCTAAGAGGTCAGACTTAACAAAGGATGGGGGGTGAGATTTGTTTTGATTTTTGGTTGGTGATGGATGGTTGGATGTACAATGTGATTTGGATGGCTGATGATGTTTGGATTTTGAGTATGATTTGGATGGCGGATGATGGATAGGAATAGGATTGAGATGGAAATGTGGTGGATAAAGAGGTAAAAGGAAAAGAATCCCTTGGTTAATGAGGTTTTGGACATAAAACCTAAATTATATGCAATGATTGGTCGAATATCCATGGGTGCGATTGAAGTCACAATAGTAATGTTCCCAATAGAAAGATGGCTTGGGAAGGTTGTGATCACGTGATTTTATTGGGGGATGGATGATCATATTAAAGGTTTTTAGATGATGGAAGATGGTGGTCAAGGATTCTCCTAAAGGAGTAAAGTGGTTTAGGTTAAATTGTTTTGGGGGAGTAGGAAGTAAAGGTGTGGGATTGGGTGGATAATGAGATGTGTTGGTTGATTTGGATTTATGAATTAGATTAGATTGTTGTGGGTTAGAAGATCAAGGGGATGGATTAGGCCTGGGGGCCAAAGTGGATGGTTTGGGATTGGTGGTTGAAGTGGATTTGGTTGATTTTAGATTGGTGGGAGTTTGTGGTTTTGAGGTAGATGGTTTTGGATTAGGATTAGATTGTTTGGGATTGGTATATGTAGATGAAGGGGATGGGGTAGATTTACATGAAAGGGATGGGTGTGATATGGGGGTTACATTAGATTTGGGTTATGATGAGGATGAAAGAGATTTGGGGGATGGGTGTAGTGTAGGAACCATACTAGATTTGGTCGATTTATGGGATGATGTAGATGAAGGAGGCATAAGAACCTCATTAGATTGGGTAGGAGATGGGGTGGGGAGGGGATTGGTAGTAGATGTGTTAGGTGTATGAGTTGGTGACTTAGGAGTCACGTTAGATGTTTTAGGATTGGGAGATGGTGGATTTGAAATAGGATTAGAGGATAGGATAATATTAGGTTTGGGTGATGAAGGGGTTAATGTAGTATTAGATCTAGATGAAGAGGATAAGGGTGGTGTAGGAACCACATTGGATGGTTGAGGATTGGGGTAGAAGGGGATAAGGGTGACTTAGGAGTCACAGTGGAAGAGATAGTTTTAATACGATTAGGTTTAGGTGATTGAGGGGATGAAATAGAATTAGGGTCGAAATTTGATGGGAGATTAGGGGATGTGGGACTATCTAGAAGAAAGTCCATAGGATCGGATTGGGGTGATGAAGATGATGAGGATGGTGTTCAACCCTAGTCATTGGTGTTTTCGTTGATGTTAAGTGGTATTAATGGAAAAGGAGTGAGTGGTGAAGTGAGGCTCAGTTAGAAGAATGAAGGGGCATTAAGTTTTATTGATAGTGCCTTCTCAGTGGTTTATTGAGCATTTAGGACGGTTTCAATGTGTTACAGGGTTGGTCAGTGAGATAGGAGTCTTCTGCAGGTATGAAAATGGTTGGTATGCTTGAATAATATATTATACAGGTGAGATATGATGGTGTCAGCATGGGCATAAACTATTGGAGTGAGTTTTAGGTCATATGGTGAAAGTCTCAGTTGAAACTGGCTCATTTAGGCCTAATTCTAGATCCTAATGAGGAGTGGAAGCTTAATATAGGTCATGAAAAAACCATGTAATCATGTGAGGAGCCTAGGGATGTTGTTTAGGACATGTATGAGTAATAGAAAGGTCATTTCAACTTATGGAGACAAAATTCAAAGGTTCACCAAAATTAGACTTGAGGACTTGCAGTGTAGGTTGATGCAAATGAGATAGATTTGAGTTGTATAGACAAAATTATGGCTAACCAACACATGGAATGTGTATATGGGTGTATTTTAGTGCTTCATGACAAATATAATCAAGTTTTGAAGAGGTGTGTGGAAATTGTGCAAGATTTTCTAAAACTGGTTCATTGAGAAATGCAAAATGAGTTGTCTTCCTTCTTAGCACCTAAGAAAAAATATGGAGATTTCTTTAGGTAAATCATAGAAGAAATTTCTGGTTAGAATTACAAACTTAAAATGTTGCAAATTTTTTGAGGGAATTTGGATAAGTATCAGAGAAGTTATGATCATTTTTCTAGCCATGTTTTTCTCTCTCCCAAGCACCTTCTTGAGCCAGTGATAGAAAAAGTTGTCTATTTAAATTCAAATCACTTGGATGAGAAAATTTGAAGGTTTTCATGGTCCATTAATGATGTTTTATTTCTCCTTGGGATTTCAATGATCTTCAAGATGGCCAAGTTCAATACAAATCCCTCACAGTGTGTAGAAGTGAACTGGCTATAATTAGGATATATGAAGGTTCAATGACCTTAAAGCTCATTAGTTGAACTTGAATTGATGTTCATGTTGATCATTCCTAGAATTTTTTGAATACCTTGTACATGATTTATAAACATTGTAGAATCTGTGCATGTCTTGACCAGTGAAGAACCTTTGAGTGCTCATGCTTGAATTGGTGAATCTTGTACACTGTTAACTTTGGGGTTGTTTAGGAATCTCATGATTCAGAGAGCATGATTCATGATCTATGTTGGAGAATATCCTTGAGAAAATATATGGACATGTTACCATAGGATCAAAGGTTCTCATCTTGATGCAAATTTTATTGCACGTGGACACTTTGAGTAGGCTGTGAGTGAGGAAGCCAAAGAAGTTGAGTCCCTTAATACTTTGAGTAATTTAAATAGGATCTGGATTGCAAGACTCCATCAGTAACCTTGTGGAGTGAGTAATGTAATTACCATTTAAAAATGGAAGGATGAGTGTTATGTTACTTCATTTCCTTGGTTGAGTTAAATTACTTCCGTGATCAGAACTAGACCTGTATTGTATTGCTTGAAGTGAATGTGTTTTGTTAGCTTGTAATTTGGGTATGAAGTTATTATGAAACAAAATGTGTGAAGGTGTCTTGACCTACAGGAAAGTTTGAAGGGTTTAGAGCCCCATGGCAGTGACCAAGGTTCTTGTAGACTTTTAGAAGGATTTTCAAAGTGAATAATTCCACTATTGATCTTGAGGGTTACACACCTTGTTCCAACTAGCAAGAGATGAAGATTTCACCTGAAGGAAGGAATCTAACTTGGTTTCCATGAATTTATGGTAAGACCTTCATTTACACACCCCCATTTCAGACCTTCATGATAATTTTGAGGATTTGAATCAATTTTGACTAATAATTATAGCAAGAAAGGCCTCATTGGGCATACACATGATATAACTAGGGTTTTTGAGGAGGAAAAATATTCAAGCTAAAGATTGAACTAATGAAAATTGCTAAAAATTTAAGAAACATCTGTTATGAGGCAAAAAATGCATTTCAAAAAGAATCAAACTCTTTCATCACGAATTGAGAAAGAATTTCATGACAGTTTCTCTGCAAGTTGTGCCAAGGCAAATATGTTGGGTTTTGTCATTATAAAACCCTAATTAGTCATTGAAAAACTCTATTATCCTTTGATTGAACTCCAAGAAGGTCAAATTACGTCTGGAAAGCTTCAAGATTTCTTGAAAGGCTTAATTCAACATATTTCTATGATTGATGAATAAACTCGTAGAGCTGAACTCATAATAACAGTCTTCAATGTACAATGTTATAGCTTGTGATTTGGAACTAATATGGTTTCATATGTTCAAACTTGACACTAGAAAATTCTTGAAAGGGTGGTTTTAGTATTTCAAACGATTTTACATGTATTTATTGACCAATGTGTGGATTATAAGTTATGTCATGCTGATTGAACTGTTAAGCACATGTTTGATCCACATTATCTTGGAGGAGTTTTTGACTTTGTTCCATAAGTCATCCATGTTAATGTCCCAATTTAATATCTTTGATGTCAATTTCAGAATCAATGTTTAAAGGGGGAACAACCCCTTGATATTTTTACTTCATTTCTTTTTCACCTCTGGATGATTCTACCTTGGTCTTTCCCTTCCCTTATTCAGAAATTGAAAGATAAATTTGAGAACTTCATCTAAGAATTCCTCTAAATGCCCAAAATTTGCTCCTATATTTACACACAAAGAAGTTTGAATAAGGCCTTTTTGGGGGTTTCAGCCTTGTTGAATAGCTTCAATAACTCGACACATTGGGTGAAAATTTGATAAAGTTTTACACCTTCTAAACCCCAATACACTAAGAAGATATTTCTTGTTGTTTTACAATTTGAGAAACGTGGTATACTTCTTGGGAAATTCTTGTTATTTTGCACCTTACGAATCCTGATACACTAGTTGGGGATTTGAACTTATTGAGAACCCTGAAATACCTAACGCAAGTAATTCAGATTATAAGATTTTTTTGCTCATTCCAAGTATCTTAATACACGATTCATAGTTTTCATCATGATGCACATGTCAAAAATTATAACAAGCCTATTTCAAAGTTTTTGAAATGTATATCATGATGAAACTCTTGAATAACATTAAAACATGGATTTTAGCAAAAATTCTAACTCTCTTCTCATGATGAGGGAAAAAATGAAAGTAAAAACTGTCAAGTAAATAAGAAAAAGGAGAAGAAAGATAGAAAAACCCTCCATGGTTAGGAAAATTAAACAAGAAGGAAATTAGGAAACAGATACTTCAAAATTGAAGAAAACCCACTAGAAAGGTAAAGCTTAGAGAAAATGAGATGGGTTTGAAGAAAAATCAAAGAAAAATGTTTAAATTGCCAAGAAAATCATCATCGGGGTTTCGAGGGCCAAAAACAGGTTCGTAGGTTAAAATTTGAATTCGTACAAGTGAAAATGATGTGAAAAATATGACTATTTATAACCTTAACCACATTAATTACATGTCATCTGACACATGCAGGATTAATTCCGAATTAGCAATAAATGTGTCAACCCAGGTTTGAGAGTTTTACCATATAAAACATGTCATGCCAACATGTTTTCTGGTGCCGAAAACTCGAAACAAAGGACATGTATGGTTTTTTGGGATCATTACTTGGCTAACATAAGACATGTTTTTGATGACATGTTTGAATATATCCCAACCCTAAAAACCCGATACACAAGGTGTGTCTGGTTTTGGGTTCGGAGAACACATAACATGTGACATGTTTTAATCACTAGATGTTCCAATGTATGGCAAGTTTGAAAACTTGAAAAACTGTAGTGTTTCAAAGTTCAGGTTTTGGAAGACATTGAACATTTAACATGCATAAGCCACTAAATGTTCTGATGCTTTTGAAGCCTAAAACCTAAAATAATCTAGTGTGTCATGATTCAAGACTCAGGGAACAATTTACAACTATTTAAGTGTACGATGATCCTGAAAAACCTGTAAAAATACATAAAAAGGACCTCTGGGATAGAAATTTTAATTTTTAGAGAACATGTGAAAATTTCCAAGGCCTTCAAAGATGAAAATTTTGATTAGTTATCCAAATTTTATCGTAGAACTAAAAATTGGGGATAAAAAATGGGATTACTTGAGAGATAAGAACTTGAAATAGGGGTGACCTTTACAAGGGGTTATATAACCTAGACATAGTTTTCGACACATGACAAGTACATCAGGGGGATTGGGGTTGACTTCGAATGGACCCAAGGTCTTCTCTCATGATTGGTCTATTGATAAGATTGTTTCATGCCTTGGGTTTACCCACATGATTATGGATATTTTGTGTCTAGGTACTCTATTAGATATCATTAATAGGATAATTCCCTAGGATATCATAAATATTTATAAAAGCATAATAATTAATGATATTATTTTTAGGATGTATATTATTCCTACTCCATTCTTAAGTCTACTAGTTGATTAGGTGGCCATGTTACACATGGAATTTCTCTCTTACATTTGAATTCTCAGTTGTAGTTGCCAGATTGATCATGATGCTAACATATATTTTAGCTCATAACAAGTTATGGTTACATTGGATTTATTTTTCTTGCTCCATATGGAAGAAAAAAACAGTGGAACATTAGTTTCCTCATTTATTTTTAATAAATAATTATGTTTTAGAGCAGGTTACAAGTAAAAATACCTTATTGGATTGGATTGGATTATTGATCCCATGGTTATAAGGTTGATTCATTCTCTAATTTTGAATGGCTGAGAATGTGTCTTCTTATTTTGAAGTAGAATTGATGTTCACTAAAATGTGAAAACAAATCTTATGGAAGCCCAATTGGGGAAAAATGAATTTTATTTATTGTTATAAGTTATCAAAATTTTATGATTTCATTTTGGACCATTCCTTGTTATTATGTGTTGACTATTGATTGTATCTGATATAATTCAAGGGTGGAAAAAATTATGACTTATTTGAGTTTCCAAACTT
The DNA here is from genome assembly GCA_019776745.2 of Taxus chinensis. Lineage (NCBI taxonomy): Eukaryota > Viridiplantae > Streptophyta > Pinopsida > Cupressales > Taxaceae > Taxus > Taxus chinensis. The sequence goes on along the minus strand of CM034150.1, from coordinate 638,917,093 downwards.
TATCTGAATTTGGTTAATCTCCCTCAGAATGGATGGTAGTCCAACACTACTATTTTGATATGCATTAGAGGAATTATTGGTGTTTAACAATTGATTTTATGACATTTTGGTGTTAAGATTCAATTGTTCATTATGAACAAATGCTTTTTAGATTAACTTGAGCTATAACAAAAACTTAAACAATTTTTTTATTAAAATTTTCCATTTTAAGCCTTTATTGTAAAAAGAATTTGAATTATATATTCTAGGAGGTGAGGCGTAATTATGATAAATCAATTGATTAAGGGTTATAAAATTAGTTGCAATTTTAAGTAAGATACTGAAAGTTGTAAGAAATTATATCTCGTAAGAAACCTCAATGACGCATTAGGATGATGCTTAATTTAAGTGGGGAAAGATGTCACATCCCATTTTAGGATCCCCAAATTTGATGTATGTGCAGGTCGTCAATAGGATTTATTTTATTAGTAAAGGTGATATTGAGTAATTAACCAATTAAAAATTGAAGTAATATTTACTTAATAAGGTTGATTAATCACTAGGAGTCTTAACTCGTACTGGTATTTTCTATTAAATGGTTACAACCTTATTTATCAGGGCATTATGCTCTCAAGCAATCTGATTGTATAGTTGATACTCGTGTATGTTGTTAACCTTGAAGGTATCACCTATCTGTTAATGAAACAATATGTTATCAAATGCATTAAGTATGATAATATCGTTAGAAAACAACCTTAGGAAGTTTAATAATTACCTTATGCTTTAGAAATTTATGATAAAAAAATATGGTTAGGTCTAGTAGAAAATCATTGCATCAAATCAGTATGTGTCAGTTTTGAATAACATGGATCTTATCACATTAATGATGAAATTAATATCACATTAATGCATTAAACAAAAACAACCAAAAAAATCCTTTAAAACTTTTAAATATGCGCATATGTGTCTTTAATCATTTTTATCTTTAAAAATTATATAGGAGAGAGATAATGCATGTGAGGGGAAGGCAATATTTTGTGGGATGCATAAATGTTTTTTGGCAAACAATGTTTGTACATTTGTTCTTGCAAATAGTTTTTGTACGTTTTTTTGCAAACAATGTTTGTACATTTTTCTTGGAAACAATGTGTTTATGTGTGTGTGGTGGGGGGCAAGGGCTGAAAATATTTTGTTTGACCATGTGGATTTTTTTGAAAATGTTTTGTCAAAATGATTAGCATAGAAAATTACTCAATAAATGGAGATAATAAATTTCAATAAGATATAAACAACCAACTAAAAGAAGGGTAAAAACCAACTACCTAAGGAGGAAGGATAAAAGGATTAATAAGAGGAAGGAATGAAGGAGTGAAGAGAATAAATGTGATAAAAATACCTCCTAGGTGGAATAGTGATTAACAAACATTGTTTAGGGATATATATGAGGGTGGAGCAAGTGGCAGTATAGATGAATACATTTACAAAACCCCTTATAGGGAGACAAAATTACATAAGAGGATATTTCACACACTAAAAGGAAAACATGACGAAGAATATGATGACCAGGTAAACTTACAAACTAATTATGATTATTAAAAAAATTAGTGTAGTGTAGGATCAATGTCTTAACAAAATAAGGCATCATTTGGTTAATTAAGGGAAATTCAATAAATTTAGGCTTGATTAAATGATTTTTTGGTATAACTTGTAGTATTTTGATAAATTGACTAGTCAAATTTAAACTAGTCTTGAACTTGTTAATAAATTTACTATTGTAAATGGGGTAGGGTGCCTCACTCTCTTTCCAAACATTTTCCCTCTACCTACGATGATCGTATTTCTACATGCACTGGTGAAAACCTAATTGTTATCCCAAAACACCCCAGGGTAATTTTGACGTGAACAAGGTTATTTTTAGACTTAGGCGGAGAATTTAGAAAAAATCCATGGAACATTATTTTACAGTATTTTGTGGACTTAAGAAACCTACTATTTCACGGGTTCTCCTGAACCGTGGAATATAAGAGAGCATCAGTTGGACTTGGATGGATGCGTGGCTTGAGAAATATGCAGAAAAAAGTTTTGTAAGTTCTGTAGAGAGCATAAATAAGTGTTGTGCAAAATTTACTAGTCTGGGAAATAAAGGAGTTGATGTCAGTATTATGCAGTATAAGTAATGAGCAGGAAATAAATTCAAAGCAATACACATATGTATCCCTAATCTCAATCTTTGTGGTCTCATTTATTGGGTCTTCAGGCTCCTCTTGAAACTAAACATGCTCATGTGAGCATGCATTGCCCATCTCGAGCACCACGCTTATTTTGGCGCGCCAATGGACTTCTTTTACAACACCACATTTCCTTCTCACTTGCATATTTCCCCTAAGTTCTGTCACCTCCCCTTGCGGACCCGTGGAATTCAACCGCAACTCAACATGCTCATGTGAGCATGAAATATTGCTCCAACTCCTTACTTTTTACACCAGAAGATACAAAACCCTTGTACCAATCAAAATAATCCACGTGGCACCTTCTTGATAGTATTTGAAGAAGATACATTTTATAGACCTCAAGTGAGCAGAATGAGGCAATTTTAATAAAGGTTTCATGTCCAATAAGGGTCTAATTTGATTCGTGGAATTTCAAGATGGGTACACAATGAACAATTGGACAAAAACAAGTGGCAAAAATAAATGGTGTTCGATGTGCCACATGTCTCCATTCCGGTGGTGGAAGGGAAGATTAGATCCCACAGATTCCAAGTCCATAGAATGAGGAAAAATTGGGTGTAGCTTTGAGTCTGTAGGGGAGAAAGGTAACCACTTAGGACGTAAAGGGAAATAGGTGGTAAAGGAAATAAACACATGAGTAGACATGTTAGTGACCCCACAATGAGCCAGGGGGTGTAGTTTGTCAAATGAAAATCCAATTAGAGCATGCCACGTGTCACATAGGCACTGCTCATTCGTCTTGAGCCGTAAATATTCAAAGGGGCATAAATTTATCCCTACGACTCCAAATTCAGTAAAATTGGTACTATTGGAAAGGTTTCGGGGAGTTATTCACAATGACATTATCAGAACTAGAAATTGATGATGCTAAGAGGGTAAAAATGGGAAATACTATCTAGGGATCGTTTCATGTCACTTTCAAATGAGGAAATTTCCCAAGAAGTTCTAATGAAGCATTTTTTATTTATCTCTCTCCTTGGGACCCTTCAGACTTTTTCTAAATGGAATATTCCTCCTTTTCTAACTTGAATGATGAAAAATAACAACTTGTGTAAGATTTTTGGGACATTTGGCAACATTTTAATCATTACACCTCCAGATTTTGCAGGTTCCCCTTTATTTTTGAGAATGTGCTTTACCTAAATAAGATATTTTGATTTTTCTTGAAGGCCAAGGAAATACCAAAAGCATGAGCAATCATGAGGAATGAATTAACCTATTAGAGGTAGTTTTAGATAAGAGTTGCATGGTTTAACATGTCATTTATCCTGCAGCATATTTTTTCCCCCCTCTCATCTCCTCCATTATATAAACATTACATGTTCTTCATTGTAAAGGGGAACTCTCTCTGGCTTAGGAAGTTATAATTCTAAAATTATGATAAAACTAAGGATTTGAAGACATGGACATGTGTTTTTGTGAAGCATTTATACCTTTAGACTTGATTGTAGTAGTCTGTGCATACAAAAATGTTAATATGATATAAATTATGGCCTGAATCCACCCCTTTGTGTCTATTATTGTGTTCTTTCCTTCAGCTCTTCAATTTCTATTGGGTATACATGGTGTTTTACATAATATTATGTCAATTGTATCTAATCAAACATGGTTGTGAGTTGATTTAATTTCAGGGTTAAAAAGTGGCAAGAATTTTCCCCCTTTACCTTGTAATTGATCTACTCCCTTCTCTGAAACATAAAAAGGAGAGAGACCAACCACTTTCTTAGTGTTATCACCTCACTCTTAGCTTAGTATTTCTTATATTTTTCTTCTCCCCCCTTCTCTCTCCCTAGTTACTTAGATTTGTTAGATTGGGCTTAATCTAGGGGTAGTTTTAACATTAGTTTAGGTGAGGAACCGACCTTATTTGGAAGATTTTTTCACTTTGCAAGGTCCCACACTTGGAAAAAATCCAACATTGTCCAGAATTCCTTGATCTACCATGATCAAATCTTGAGGGAGTAATTGTAATCAACAACCATTTCCTGGCATGCCCAGTGAGACAATAATTGTGATCTTTATATCCTTTCACTAAGTTTTTTGTGTTTCTTGGTGAAATATAACATTTAGAGGCTTCATAACAACACATATGGTGAATCCCAATAGCATATCAACTTTTTTTAGTAGTACAATGTTTTAGTTTCACGAGAAGAGTGAAAAATAGGAAAAACATAGAAACATGTGAGATTTTTGAGTACCTACAACTTTCCCCAAGGAGGAGAACAAATCCAGTCAAGAGACATTTATTTGAATCACCTAAATATCTCTCAACTCCCCCTTCTCTTAATTCTCCATCTCCTACTCACACAAATTTGAGTCTTTCATATGGTCACCTAGAGAAATCTACCCTTTGTTACCTTCAATGGAGGCAACCCATTATTTTTAAATGTCTATCATGATATCGTAACAATTTCTCTCAAGAGCATCCCATTATTCAAAATTGAAATTTTGACTACTCCCATTGATAATATTTGAGATGTAGAAATTTTTTGTTCAAGTTCATCTCATTCATGACGATGATGTAGCACTTAGATTGTTAGCATCATCTTTTAAAGGAAGAACACTACAATGGTACATAAGTCTACAACCAACTTCTATTCATTCATTGGATGAACTTAGGGAGGCACTTTGCAAACACTTTAAATATAAATTTTATCATCTTTGCCTCATTGAGCACATAGCCACCATTAAAAGAGCCCCTCATGAAGTCATGACTGATTTTAATATCAGATTCCAAATAAAATGGGATACAATTCCCTCTTTTATTTAAGCCCTCTCCTTATACTACATTTCTATATTTTCTAAGGGAATTAAATAGTGACATTGTTGTTATGATGCAATATATGGGGAGACATATTATATAATGTGTATGATTTAGCTATCATAGTTGAGAATTGTCTAATACAAGCTAGGAAGATAGCTTCTACACCACCAATTCCTCTTTTTCCAGAGCTTGTTTTCATACAACCTTTTTTGGAACCCATTCCCAAATCAACCAATCATTCCACTCCTTCTTCCTTCCCTCCTAATGAGCTACATGGAGTTATGAATATGCCATAGAATATCGGAATTTCAATGGTGACCATAAAGAAACAAGTAGCTCAGTAAAGTAGACCTTATCATCCTTTCAATCAAGCATATTATTGGGGTGATAATGTTAAGTGGGTTATTTACCACTGCAATATGCCCTAATATTATTTTAAAATTTTTCTATCAAAATTTATTATGAATATCTTCCAAAAAGATCTCACGCTTTTAAGAGTGAAGCGACTCGATTGATTCACCCACCCTATTAGTTAGGGTGATCCCTCTTAGGAATGGCTATGATCAATGAATAGATTAGTACCATATTGATCTCTAGATAGAGACATAAAACTGGAAGATCATTGTCATGGTATTGAATTGAATGATTGAAAAAGAGATCTGCAATCGGTCTATGTGACCAAGGCGTGAACTAGAAGTGGTGGGTAAAAGTTGTATAAGAAATTCTTAATAACAGAAAGTGCTTTATTCAGTGGGATTTTTTACCTTCAGTTCTTCCCCACTTAAATCTAGTGTTACAGTCTCTTTACTTGAATGTTATTTTCTTTCAGCTCATGTTATTACATTCTATAATCTGCATGCTATAATCTATAATCTTCAGTATTTATTTTGTGGATTTATAATCAATTGATTATGCATGCCTTATAAATCCTAACATGGTATTAGAGCCTAATGATTATGCGTGTGTAGGATTGATCTGGAATCTTTTAATTATCTAGAGAAAAAAATCTTAAAGTCTATTTATGGATCTTTGAAGCCCTAGTTTCTCCACAATTGTCTTCAAGCTAAACATGTTTAAATTTCTAATTCCTACCTTAATATTGGCTAAATGGTTGTCTAGATCGTGTTTGAGCAATTATTTTCTTAGATATTTGTTTCTGTATCTAATTACAATCATTTTTGGTTTAAATATATCCTGTACAAGATTGTTTTAATTGTTCACACCACTTATAGCCATTATAGCTATTTTTGTATGTGGATCCGAAAGGATATCCTTAGTTCTAGTTAGTTCGTATGGTTAAATCCGCCCCAATTTTTTTTTTCACTAGATCTTTTTTGTGAATTATGATCTAATCATATTATGCCATATGGCTTCGCTCTATCATTTTTTATTTAGATCCTATCATTTTTAAGAAGCTTGGAGCAATAAAATTGCTCCAAATACCTTTGTTTTCCTTTTTTTGTGTTTAGGAAGCCAAATCTACTCATAAAGTGCCAAGTGGCTTCGCTTTGTCAATATTTTATTGATTTTTTCAAGTTTTGCTACTAAAAATTTTGATCCAGTCATTTTGTGCCATGTAACTTACGCATTTGTCAGCTTTATTGATTTTTCTGTCATTTACGAAATACATATCAATAAGGTTATTCCACGCACTTCAAAAATTCAGTTTTATTGTTTATATGATTTTCAGTTGTGAAACGCGAGCCAATAAGGGCTTTACGTGTGTCTTCACATTTTTATACTTTACTTTTCTTCCTCTGTCATTTGCGAAATTTGAGCCAGTAAGATTGCTCCATATTTCACTTTTTCAGTCATTTGGTATCTTTATTAGTGCTTACGAAATATAAAGCAATAAATTTGCTCCAAGTATTTTGTGTTGTTAGAAATTTATTTTCTTATTTCTGACATATGCGAAGGTTAAGCCAATAGAATTTATCCATGTTTCTTTACATTTCACATTTGTCAGATTTGTGAAATCTAAGCCAATATAATTGCTCCATATTTTGCATATGTTAGTCTTTTAATTTTTGGCAGTGACTATCCAATAAGAATTAGACACCTTTTTGCATTGTTAGTGTTTTTCAGTCTTGCAAAAAGTGATCAATTTAAAAGGCTCCACGTGTGTCATTTTCTGCCTTAATTCATTTTTGTTGCACTGCGAAGTGTGAATCAATTGCATTTAGACACGTGTATTAATCTTATGTTGTACCAGTTTTGGCAAGTATCAGGGTGTCAGTATTTCTTTTGCTTAGCCTCTTATATTGTTACACACGTCTTTAGATTTTGGACCCAAATTTTATTTTATTTTTGGCTTATTCCAGTGACTTTACGTTTTTCTAAAGCCATCTATATAAAATTTGGTGGAAAACTGCCAAGTGTCCATTATTTAGTCGTTAGATTTTAAATAGTGGCATTGTTTGACTAAGATTTTTCTTTTGCATAGTGTCTATATTTTGTCAGAGTGCAAAAAAGTGATCCAATAAATTAATGACATGTGTATATGGTTTTGCAAAATGTCTTTTCTATTAATTATCTTCTGAATTGTTTGTTGCACTACAAAGTATGATCTAATAGAAATGTTACACAAGTGTATTTAGCTTTTAGCGGTGTCAGATTTTATTCCTTATGTATCGTATCTTTCAAAATTTTCCTTGGAACATGGGTGTCAAATTCCTTTGTACCTCGAGTTTTCTAAATTTCTTCATTCCGCAGGTTGTCAAAGTCTATATTCAATGAGTATTCTATTTTTCTTTGTCTCGTGGATTCCAAAATTTTAAAATCTTAGATCTTTTGCTTTGCGGGTTATTTTTCTTTTTTGCTAATCTATTTGCAAGTATATAACTAAAAATAATATATGTATCTTGTTTTTTGTCTCTATTTGGATTCGTTGATTCAAATTTGTAGCTCTTGAGCATTAAAATGGATAGTTCTACTAGTTTTTCATGAGATAAGTCTCATCTATTGAATGGAATGAATTATAGCATATGAAAAGTGCGATTGAAAGCTTGTTTTATGGCTAGGAAGTTATAGGATTTTGTGACTACTGTGGAGAAATAACCCACTAGAAGACAATCAAACCCTGAAAATATTATCTCCTTCTCTCAGAGATCTAAGGAGGATTTGTCCATCCTTTTGTAAAGTATAAAATATGAATTATTAATGCATATAGGTCATATGGACTCGCCTACTGATGCTTGGAAGAAATTAGAGACAATTCATGAAGGCAGACATTTATCGAAAATAAATAAGCTTATTATGGAATTAATTATAAATCCTATGAAAGGGGATGAGAAATTTGTGAACTATTTAGCTAAAATTAAGGGCATTAAAGCTCAATTAGGTGGTTGCAACTGTGAATTATTTTTAGATAAGTTTCTGTACTTCATAATTTAGATAAATATTCATGAACAGTTTAGGAATTATATCACAATTCTTAAATCTAAGTATCAGAATGAGAATGATCTTCCTGATTCAAACACTTTGTCTTCTTTGTTAATTCAAGAAGGCCGTGTAATGGAGAATTTTAATTCAAAAGACACCGCTTCTCAAGATTTGTTCTCTCATAATCACAAGTCTTTTCATTATAGGAATAAAAACAATCCTAAAAAGAACTCTAATATCATATCCAAATTTAAATCTAATCCCAAATTCAATTCTACTAAAAAAAATCATATTTTTAAATTCAAATTTAATGACACTTGTAACAAGTGTGGAATTTTTTTCCAAAAGATTCTAATTGTAGAGTAAATACTAACAAATTAGTCAAGAATTCTAATAATAACAAGCCTAATAATCATAAGAAAAATCAAGCAAATATAATTGAGCAGTCCATTGCCATGTATACTACCCTCTTAGCCTCAAATGACAATGAATAGATTCTTGATAGTGGTGCCTCTAGGAAAATGACTTGTACTCCTGGTATTCTCTCATATATAGTTAAATGTGAGGAGAACATATATCTAGGAGATAATTCAATTATTAAATCTGAAGGTTGTGACAATGTTAGATTATTAAATGGTGTAATTAGGAATGTCTTGTATGTTCCTCAAATGAAAAAGAATCTTCTATCTTTCTCTTAGCTAACTAAATAAAATTATAAATTGGTTTTGCTGAAAGATAAGTGGTATGTAAAAGATAAGTTTAGTAATATTATTGCTTCTTGTATTTAGAAAAATGGCTTGTATTTCTTTGATGGTTTTATATCTAAGTCTTTTTTTTTCTTCCTCTTCTAGGAATGATATTAAACTTTGGCATGAAATACTTGGGCATATTAATTTCAAAATCTTGTATGATATGTCTATACTGAAGCTTGTTTTTTGTCTTCCAAAGATAAAATCAGATTATGAAACATGTGAAAGTTGTCTACGTGGTAAGCAACATGCTGAACCATTTCACAAACATCATGATCCCAATTCTTCTCAGCTATTAGAGCTTATTCATAGTGATGTAATAGGTCCACTGAGGTTCCTTCTCTCAGTGAAGCTTTGTATGTTGTTTTCTTTATTGATGACTTCTCTAGAATGACTTGGTCTTATTTTACTAAGATGATGTTTGATATCCTATTTAAGTTTCAGGACTTTAAAGATCTAGTTTAGAATGCTTCTAATATGAAACTTAAAATAAATAGGACTAATAATGGAGATGAATTTCTTAGCAAATTGTTTTATGATTTATGTGTGTCATGTGGGATTAAAATAGAATTGAATACCCCCAATTCCCCACAACAAAATGACATTGCAAAAAGGAATAATATGATTGTCTTAGAAATGGATAGAATAGTGATTCATGATTCAAATGTGCCTAAATTTATATAGGATGAAGCTATGAATATTGTTTTCTATAGTATTAATAGAGTTCCTAAAAAATACCTTCATTAAACCACTCCTCATGAAGTTTGGAAAAAGAAAAAACTAAATATTTCCCACTTAAGAATATTTGGTAGCCCTACCTCTATCTTTATTCCTAAAATTAATAGGAATAATATTGATCCAACCTCCTATTCTTGTATTATTGTTGGATATGGTTGTAGAACAAAAGGTTTAAGAGTCTATGACCCTTTCAAACATGACATAGTAGAAAACAAGAATGTTCTTGTCTTGGAAACGACATTATGTGATGCTTCTCATGAACCCTCCTCTGTTACTCCTGAGATAGAACTTGATAATATTTCTCCTAGCATTATGGAAACAACAGTTCAAGAGGTTGATTATCATAATCTAGTATGATGTAGTTTGAGGGGGAGTCTTCTCAAAATTTCATGCATCACAAGGTTCCTAAATGGGCTTAAAGTATTGTTCAAGACTCTAATCCTGATAATATTATAAAGATAACTCATAGTCAACACTTTTATCATGCCTTGATGACCCTCTATGAGGTAAAACCATAATATTTTGAAGAATCCTGTCAAGATGATAGATGGATTCAGGCTATAAATATGAATACAATGCTTTGATTAAAAATAATACTTAAAAACTTGTCCCTCCTTCTAAGTGAAGCATTATAGGCTCTAGGTGGTTGTATAAAATCAAGTACAACTTTGTACGAGAAATTAAAAAAATTAATGCAAGGTTGGTAGCTCGTGTTTTCATTCATAAACCTGGTCTTGACTATGTTGAGACCTTTTCTCTTGTAGCTAAGATGAGCACTGTTAGAATTCTTATTTCTTTGGCTGCCAAAATATGGTTAGGAAATTCACCAAATGGATGTTGAAAATGATTTTTTAAATGGTGACTTAAAATAAGAAATCAACATGCGTCAATCTAAAGGGTTCAAAGAACATAGTAAGAAACTTTATGTCTATAAGCTTAAAAAATATTTATATGGTATTAAACAAGATCCTAGATTCTGGTATGCTAAAATTAACAGTTTCTTTCAAGATCTTGGTTTCACTAACTGTTGATCTGATAATGATCTATTTTTTAAGTATGAAAACAATCATATTATCATTATTGTTATGTATGTAGATGATCTTTTGATTACCAACAGTGATAAAACTTTAATTCTTCAAATCAAAGAAAGGTTAGAACAACATTTTGAAATGATTTATTTAGGTTTATTAATTCACTTTCTTGGCATGGTTATATTTCAAGATCACAAGTCTATTGTTTCATCTCAATCTCATTGTCTTGTGAATTTTCTTAGAAGATTTAACATGATTGACTATAATTCTATTGTCATTCCTATTGAAGTTGGTGTTAAATTAGATCCTAAACCATCTTGTGCTAAATTTGATCCTACTTTGTATAGACAACTAGTTGGTACTCTAATTTTTTGACTATTACTAGACCTAATATTTCTTATGTAGTAGGAGTAGTTTCAATATTTATGTAAGAACCTTATAAGGATCATTGGAAAATGGAGAAAAGAATTTTGAAATATATTAAAGGAACAATCAATTATGGCATGTTTTATTCTTCTTCTAATAACACACAATTATTTGGCTATTGTGATTTTGATCATGTTGGTGATGTTGCAAATCGAAAGTCTACTTCTAGATATGTTTTCAAGTTAGGTGAAGATGTCATCACTTGGAGTATCAAGAAGCAACCAACAATGTCTATCTCTTCTATTGAAGCAAAGTATAGAAGTGTTATGGAAGATGAAAAGGAAGTTATGTGGCTGAAAAGACTATTGGATGAACTACATATGGGCATCAAAGGAAGCATTGCTCTTCTATGTGACAACTAGATACGCTGCTCTTGTAAAGATTCCAGTTCAGCATCAAAGGACCAAGCATATAAAATTTCATATACACTTTATTCAAAGTCCTGAATGGTGATAATGATCTCAAGTTCTATCCAACTAAAGATCAAGTTGCAGATATCTTCACAAAGCTGATGTGTTCTATAAATTTCTACAAATTTCATGACTTTTTGGGCCTATCAGAGTTTCCTTTGAGGGTGGGTGTGCATGAAAATGCCACCTCTTAACGACCTGTTGAAAACTTCCAATACTTCCTCAATTTTGTAATAAGTAAATGTGTCACACTATGTGAATTTATTTGGAAATCATAGTAAAGCATTAGTTAGGGAAATGCCTTGTTTAAAAATGGATCCATAATCTGCTATAAATCTTTATATGTAAAGAACTTATCCTTATAATTTCTTTTCTATATGTTCCTTTGTATCGCAGATTTTATAGGATCCTTAGAACATTGTTTTGAACCACGGAAAAACATGTGTCTCATGGTCTTGATAAAATTCGCAATAATTTTTAATTGTTTGCGGCTTGCAAAAGTCCACGGGACACTGCGGTATTGTACCAAAAATTTGAAAAACCCACATGCCTGTACTTTATTACACCGTGGAATTGCAAACCCGTGAAACAATATTGTGCAACTTGTATAAGTCTGCTGGACACTGCGATAATATACTGTGGAGTTGAAAAACCTGCAAAACTCTACTCTAGTGTACCACAAAACTACAAACCCACTAGTAGTACACCGTGGAGTTGAAAAACCCATAGTACACATATGTTTTTGAATTCCAACCATCTTGGCATAAGGAATATATGTCAACATGTATTTTTCATGTTCTTCCCTAATTAACATTAGGGGGTGTTGGGGTGATAATGTCAAGTGGGTTATCTACCACTGCAGTACGCCCCAATATTATTTTGAAAGTTTTCTTATCAAACTTTATTATGAAGATATTCCAAAAATATCTCATGCATTTAAGAGTGAAGCAGCTCAACTGATTCACCCACCCTATTAATTAGGGCGATCCCTCTTGAGATTGGCTATGAGAAACAAATAGATTAGTACCAGATTGATATATAGATGGAGACATCAGACATGGAAGATCATTGCCATGGTATTATATTGAATGATTAAAAAAGAGCTTTGCAATTGGTCTATGTGACTAAGGAGTGAAGTGGAAGTGTTGGGTAAAAGTTGTATAAGAAATTCTAAATAACAGAAAGTGCTCTATTCGGTGGGGTTTTTTACCTTCGGGTTTTCCCCACTTAAATTTGGTGTTACTGTCTCATTACTTGATTGTTATTTTTTTTCAGCTCATGGTATTACATTATGTAATCTGCATGCTATAATATATAATATTTGGTATTTATTTTGTGGATTTATAATCAGCTGATTATGCATTCTTTATAAATCCTAACATATATCATCAAGGAAAAGGCAAAATAGCTTACCATAAACCCTTAAACACACAATGTCCTATTGTTACAAGTTCTTCAAAGGCCATTGTCCCAATCAAAAAACAATTTAGCACATGACTATGAATGGTTTATATCCATGAGATTTTCATCATGATCAAAATTCATGCAAGAATGGGATTCTTAGTCAAGCTCTCATGGCCCAAGGTGCATCTAATTTAGTATAACAATAGGAAGACTTAGCTGCAAAATGAGAAGAATCTCAAGGGAAAGTTTCAAATGAATCAACCTTTTTCAATTAGAAAGAGGGTGAGTTTTGTGCGGTAAATCAATAGGTTTCTAACAGAGTTTCCAATCTAGTTGTATTCTAAAAAATACCTAAAGAATGGGATATAGGAGAGAAACCTACATTTGTAAGTGGCATAACACCATCCTCCCAAGAAAGAAAGGATTATATAGTTGTTAAACCCTCTAAAATACAATAACATCAAACTGGTAAGAAGGATAATCTACTTAGAACTCAGGATCATACCAGCCAATAACTAAAAGAATATGTTTCAACCATAAAGTTCCAATCAAAGGTTGGTCATATCCCCTTAAATATAGTGGAGAAAATGAAGAAAACTAGTATGAACATGGACCATGTATGAATAAATCTCCATTCCAACTCAGAGGAATTTTTTACAAGAAGCTTTGAGGTACCTTGGTGATGAGAATGAATCAGCGGAGGGAAAATTAGGTTCTCCTACACGCTTGTGCCAACCAATAGAAGGAGAAGCAAGTAAAATCATCAAACCACCTCCCTTCTACATCTCCCTAATCATTAGCAATTACGTTGTTCACAATTGCATGATAGATTTTGGAGCTAGTAGTTAGTTTATGCCTAAGAAAATTGGTTATTCATTAGGAATAAAATGTATGCCGATTGTAAACACAAAATCAGGGCACTTGGGTACATTTTAGTTGTTAATAAGCATTTACATTTGCATGATTCCTAAGAAAGAAAACTAGTGGTTGATAGTTATCTTTGGCCTATTTTCTTTGTCTATTTCTTTCTATTTGGTCTTACACACAAAATAGCCTTGTTAGAAATTTACTTGTTTATCTTTTATGAATTTAGACACCAGCACCAAGCCAGAATAGCAGTGCCCAGGCGTTCCTGTCCCCTCTGGGTGCCCTTAACCCTTTTCTATCTTATTGACTCTTTTGGGTCTCTTTTTATATTTTGGGAATAATTTTTACTTATGGTTTCGGCCTTGCTGTTGTCAATTAAAACATTCAAACAAGGGAATCATATAAATACTTATTTATGTGTTCAAAATGAGGGACCAAGCACTAAGCATATGCTATCACCACCTAAGCTTGCATCTAAATGCACTAAAGAGCACTAAAAGCATCCATATAGAATCCATTCAAGGGACAAGGGATACATCAACTCTACAATACACTACATAGGAAGGGGAAGTTTATTCTATTCCATACACACATTTTATACATTTCTACATTATAGATCTAGCCCATTATCAAGTGCAACTTGCACTCGGGCATCCCTAAGGAATAATTCTTACACAAACTCACCAAAAATACATGGATTATAAGATTTAGTAAAATTCTTAATTGTAAGTTCACTCTTAGTGTGACCATCGAGGTCAGTCCGGCTCCCCATTTGCATCTTTTTTTAGGATTTGATGTGGTTTATGGGGTTATGCAGGTGAACATTCAGTTTTGCATATTACAGATATCATTGGTAATCATAGTGTGAAAAATAAGAACTCAAAAGGAATCAACTGCTACACTCTTGTGACATAGTAAAAATATGACTCTGACCATTTGCATAGACACGTGTGTCAGGTAACAGTCTCCAGCACCCAGACGCCCTTTCCCTAGTGTGGGCGCCCATGTCCGTAGATTCCAAAATTTATACTAAGCATTGAAAACACTCTTCCTATCATGTTCAATACTTCTCCAAGTATGGACCAGTTCCAAATCAGACATAAATCAGCTAAGTCATCTTATTTACTTGTGTCATATTGTATCTTAGCACTTATATATCAGTGTTTACAGCATTTACTCTACAATATGGCTTAATAAATCTATTTTTTATTAAATCATTTGGTGAACCCATTGTATACATTAAATCGTGCACTTTGGGTACATTTATAGGTCTCGATCACATACTACTATTCATATGATTCCTAAGCGAGAACATTACTAACTGACTATCATCTTTGGCCTCTTTGCTTTCTTTCTAGTTTCCTTCTTAATATTACACACCCCATTTCCTAGTCTTCCCTTCATCACTTCAGATTTTCTAAGTCTGGACACCAACGCCCAGCCAGAATGACAATGGGTGGGTGCCCTCGTCCACTCTGGGTGCCCTCGTCCACTTTGTATCTTGCTAGCATCTTTTGGGTCTTTTCTAGCTGTTGGGCATCTTATTTTCTTGGTGGTCAGAAATTTAGTTGTTAATTTTTAAATTCAAATAAGGGAATCATATAAATAAAAAGCTCTATGACCATAATAAAGGACCAAGTTCTAAGAATCTATTACTATCACCTAAGGTTGCATCCAAAGGCATTTTAAGAGCATCAAAACATCCATCTAGCATCCATTCAAGGGAAACGGAACTGCATTCTTCTACATACACTTCATAGGAGGGGAAGTTCATTTTTCCACGCGCACATCTATTTACATATTCTACATCTAGATATTCCTCGTTATCAAGTTCATTTTACACAAGAGCCACCTAGGGCACGATTCTACACACACGTAGAACTACATGGAATCTAAAATTTAGTACATCGCTCATATCATAAGTTCACTCAGTTGGGTAACCGCCAGGGTTAGTTCAACTCCCCATTTTCATTTTTTTCTTTCTAGGATTTGATGTGTCTTGGGGTTTTGCATGTACTCTTTCTTTTTGCAGGTTTTAAGTAAACTCACTGATCAACCAGCGACACACAGATGACTAACAACGACATCTTGTGAACATATTATGACCATGTAAAAATCATTTTCTAAGGTTCTGAGCATTCACAGGTGCTTACAGAAGGTCCCTGGCGCCTAGGATCCCCTGACCTAGTCCAAGCGCATTAGTCCCAATAGTCCCGACGATTATGCATTTTTCTGGGCTCGATTATGAAATTATGTCCTCTAGTTCCATCAGTATTTTAGCTCAGTACACCTTCGGGATTATTATGAAATCAGTTGAGTACTTTATCCCTTCTCTTACACTTAGAGTTTCAAATTTAATTAATTATTTCTTAGGCCAGATCTGTACTTTATTACTATATCATTGTGTTATGACTCTGTAATTACAATTTAACATAATATTTCTATATTTTTAAAATATTTTTGTGAACCTGTCTCATTTGAACACTCTTAGGGTTCACATACTTTCATTGCTCTCATTTTACTAGGATCTTCTCATCATGGATATCTTTATTCATGATTTTTTGCTAGCCAATCCTGATCGTCGAGATAAAATTGTTACTCTCTTGGCTAATACTTGCATCCCTTCTACTATTGATCCAGAGACAATTTATTAAATATTTTTGGATGAATTATCTCAACAGCTTGCTTTTTCATCTCTTATAGCTAACAATATATATATATATATGAAAATGATCCCACATCTTTATATATGAGTATGCATTCATAACTAGGGTGTTAAGATAACTTTATTCGATAATGGATCTAAGCTTAATATTTTTCCTTTATCATTCATTCATAATATAGGACTTTTCGTAGCTAATCTTAACCTAACGTCTATTTATCTCCTGACATATGATTCTACTACGCTTCCATGTCTCGGAACTATTGTTTTTCCTATCACATTTGGGCCTAAAATGGTTCTTACCGTGTTCTTTGTCATTGATTTCCTAGTTTCATATAATTGCTTACTTGGCATGTCATGACTTCTTAGAATATAAGTAGTACCTTCTACAGTCCATTGATGCATACAATTCTTACATGAGGGAATTGAATATTCACTTCCCAAATTGATAGTACCCCATTCCAATATTGCAACCTAGAACCAAATACTACATTACCTATTCCAAATTTTGCTACTGTACATCCTGATGTTGATCCACGAACCACAGACTATCCTGACAACTTTCCTCCACTCGAAGAAATTGTTTGTGCATTAGGCATTGTTCCATTTTCTTTAATATCGCCCCCTCCTTCTACTAATGTTATGGTACTCTATTAGGGTTCTGTCCATACATCAAATGTCATACCACCTTCATTTTATTCTCATGAGCAATTTCCATCCGCACTTCCTCCATTTATATGCACTCTCTTCATGAAAAATGCTTACTAGCTGTACAGTCCATTCGATCCTACTTTCTTTGACATTATTTATGCGCATGGTGGATTGGATTGGTTAGGATTCATGTTGGATGATGCCATCCCCCCTCAGATGCTCCGCATTTATATCATGGACACATTTTCATTACTGCTTCTTATGGCCTCCAAGTATTTCATTTGTCAGTATTTCTTACATGCACTTCATGCCTTTCATCACTTACTCTTGGAAAATCATGGCTTGACTACATTAGGGGCACTTTAGATCCTGATCGTATCAAAATTATATTTTCCATGCCCTTCGTCTACATTTTTATTTGCAATGATTCATTTCTTGGATATGCACAAAATATTACTTGATGGTATGTGCACGGATGTCCATTACCTCCTTTCATTGATAAAGAATATGCAATGCACATGTATAATCTACGTCGCAATGGCTCCTTGTGTGATCGACCTCATACTATGGTTTTCTAGGTCTCTGACGGATCTCCCATTTGCTTCAATCATGAAAATGATGATCTTTTAGATGATATTACTTGACAATCCTACACATCATACACTTGGGGCATCATGCTTATTCTTCCCCCCTTGTATAATTTTTAGGTGTCTCACACTTCTACCATTTCACTTCTGACTTCGCATCTAGTTATTCACACACATCTTTCACATCTTGATACACTTGTATCATCATTACCCGGTG
Source organism: Taxus chinensis (assembly GCA_019776745.2). Classification (NCBI taxonomy): domain Eukaryota; kingdom Viridiplantae; phylum Streptophyta; class Pinopsida; order Cupressales; family Taxaceae; genus Taxus; species Taxus chinensis. The sequence continues at coordinate 638,898,996 of CM034150.1, read as the reverse complement.
ATGCACTCTAGTGCTACGGTTCAGACTTGATTGTTGAGGGAATATTACATCCATGAACCTCACACACTGCCCATTTCATACTCAACATATGCATGACACATCTTTTTAGCACATCCATCACAACACACTTCCCTGTGTGGCACTCTAGTTCCATGGTTCATACTTAACTTCTGAGGGTCTAAATAAGAAATGAACCTCACCACACTCACTCACTCTCTACACTCTACACTTTTTGATCATATATTTCTAGTGCAAAATTCAAACCATTTCCCGATGATGCACTCTTTTTCTATGGTTCATTCTTTATTTCCAAGGGGTATTTTATAAATTAACCTCATTTCACTAATGCTCATTCACATATGCTCAGGGGGAAATCTACTCCTATCACACTCACTTTGCATTCCATTTGATTCCATTCACAATCACATCATACTAGATATATTGGTTGCACATTGTTCTCACCTTACTTATACTCGCATGTTACATTTTTCTTCTTATGTTAGATGGATATTTCATGTTACCAAACTCTAAGCATCTATTACTATCACTTAAGGTTGCATCCAAAGGCATTTCAAGAGCATCAAAGCATCCATCTAGCATCCATTCAAGGGAAAAGGTAATACATTCTTGTGCATACAATTCATAGGAGGATAAGTTAATTTTTCCATGCACACATCTATTTACATCTTCTACATCTAGCTATTGCTCATTATCAAGTGCATCTTTCACAAGAGCCACCTAGGGAAAGATTCTACACACACACACACACAAAACTACATGGAGTCTGAAATGTAGTGTAATGCTTAGATCATAAGTTAAATCAGTCGAGTGACCGTGGGGGTTAGTCTGACTCTCCATTTGCATATTTTTATTTTTAGGATTTGATTTCTTTTGGGTTTTTTCACTTTTCTTTCTCTTTTTAGGTTTCAGGTGAATTCGGTGATTAACCAGGGACACACAGGTGACTAATAGTGACATCTTGCAAACATCTTGCGACCCTGTAAAAATCATTTTATGAGGCTCTGATAAGTCACATGCACTTATAGAAGCTCCCTGGCACCTAGGCACCCCTAAACCAGTCCAGATGCCCTTTTCCCAACATTCCCAAAGATTATGCATTTTTTTGAGCTTGGCTGCGAAAGTCTGTCCTCCAATTCCATCAATATTCTAGCTAGTTACACCTTTGGGATTATTGCGAAATCAACTGAGTACTTTATCACTTATCTTACACTTAGGGTTTAAAATTTAATTGTTTGTTACTTAGGTAAAATATGTATTTAGTACTATATCATTACATTGTGACTCTGCAATTAGAATTTAAGATAATATTTCTCTATTTATTAAACCACCCATCGCTTGAACCCAACCTTTCTTCTAGAAAAATTTTCATTCTTTTTACTATGGCTGAAAACTATGCAACCTTTACTTATGAAGACCTTTATGATATCAATGCTCATATTGTTGAACATCCGCAAGACTTAGATATGATTTTATTCACTACTCATGAGGAAACCACCAACCTAGTTAAGATCAACCCCCCCATCTCTAATACTACTTCCATTCCTATTGCATCATAACCTACCTCTTCTACCACTCAACATACCTCTACTATTCCTACTTCTATTCCCACTCCTACCAACCATTTCACTTCACCTCTTTTTTCTCACACACGTAAAGTATCCTCTTCTGGAACTCATGACCTAGCTTTTCTATACCAAGATCTGTAAATTCAAATCCATTAAATATAGAAAGCCATTTCATGCTCCTCTCAATTTCTTGATTCCTCATTGCTCCTCAACACCCCTTTCACACCCACCATTTCTACTTGTTCAATTCCTCTTAATTTTTTCACCCCTAAGTTGCCCACTTACAATGGCCACCATGACCCTCAAGAGCATCTCCAATATTATCATCTGGCATGTCTCGACTATGCAGATGATCATACATTAAAATCTAAGCTATTTCCTAGAAGTCTTCAAGACTATTCCATGCATTGGTTTTATGATCTACATGTTCATTCGGTAACTTCTTTTACGCACTTAGTCTATACTTTTCTTTCTCACTTTTCTATCAATATTGGCAAAAATATCTCTTATGCACAAATTGATCAAATCAAACAAGGATCTAATGAGCATCTATCGGACTATGTATTACGTTATAAGAACAACCTAGATAAGATGACCAATGTGCTCTTTGATTCTAAATTGTAATATATTTTTGTTCAAATTCTCTTACTACCACTTCAGGAAAGTGCTATCTATGAGACCTCTCCTTTATTCAATCAATTATGCCATACACTCAAAGTGCGCAAAGTCAAACTTCTATCTATGGGAAAGTGAAAATACTATGGCAATGCTTCATCTTCCTCCTCTAATTAGTTTCAAGGAAAATATACTTTCAAGGAATCTCTTACACCCACTAAATTCAAAGCTACTGTTAACACCATTTCTACTCCTGATAAATCTTTAATTGCAACCTCCTAAGTGTACATTTACTAAGTTTCCTTACACACCTTACTTCTTACTCCCATAACTTATTGAGAGAAATATTATCACTCTTCCTCCACCACTTAATCTTTATCCTTCTCTCCATTTTAGCTACAATTATGATGAAAATTCTAGATGTGACTATCACCAATGCATTGGGCATTCTACTAATTGTTGCTTCAAAGTAAATCATATAATTGAAGATCTTATTAATAGCAATGCACTCGAGCTCCCTGAGCCATCTACTTCTATGCCTGTCAATGATTACAAAAGTCTAAAAATATTTAAAGGCCCTTTGCCCAAGCATGACATGCAAGCTCATGATTCTTTTGCTAATCATATATATCTAGTTGTGCCTTCTCTTTCATCAGGACCTCTTGATTTCCTTGTCGATTCTGATGATGTATCACCACCAACTATTTCATTATCAGATCAAAAATATCATGTAACTTTCACTTCCAATTCATTATATATCAATGCTTCTATTGGCTCATATATTTTCAATAACACTATGATCTATCCAATGTATGCTATCAGTGTGTGCTCTATTGCACTTCTCATGGATATCAAATGTCTAATAACTAAAATCACATATCCATTTCCCTATTATTTTGGCTACATTAGGTTTCTCGTTACAGTTGGGAATATTACCATGTTTGTTCCATTCATTTTGGCATCTTCAATCAAAGGTTGTGGCATGCTCTTAGGTCTTCCTTGGTTTTGTGTCACTAAAGTTATTCCTTTCATGCATAATTCGTGTCTCAGGTTCATTCAAAATAAGCATTTCATAACTATTAAATGTGTTCCACCATGTAGAACATTACCTTTACCTCTTCTTGATGACATCCTTCCACCTAGCTCTCCTATTCACACATGACCTACTTCATGACCATGTCACCCTCATGGGTCCACTAGTCCCACCTCATCGGCCTAAGTACCCTACTCAAACAACCCCTTCACACAGGTTTTTACAACCTCCTTCACCACATAGGTTTCCTTCACATATACATCGTCACTCTTATACACCACTGATCTTAGAGCATAATCACATGCCTTTATTGCCTCAGATATCAGGTGAAGGACCCTCTCCCTTCACCTCTCATCAGATAGCCTATTCATTATCACACGCTTAGGGGGCATCAAGCTTTCTCTTCCCCCCCCTCCTATCATCATTAGATCTATATTATCTCTACTATTATGCTTTGTGCTTCACCTCTAATCTTTCTTAACACACTTTGATACACGTTTTGTATCATCATTACCCTAGGACACACTCTACTTCCATGGTTCATACTCAACTTTTGAAGGTCTAAAATATGAAATGAACCTCACCACATTCACTTTTCATGAGCTATCTTTCTAGCACACACTTTCAAACCATTTCTCAATGATGCACTCTTGTTCTATGGTTCATTCTTGATTGTTGAAGGGTATTTTATAAATGAACCTCATCTCATACACATCCGCTGGGGGGGCACACTTCTCCTATCACATTCACACATTACATACCATCCCATCACACTCATAAACTACATTTTCATATTTTTTTTCTCTTACTCTTGTTTTTTTATACTATTTACATGATGCACATTGCTTACTATGCTAGGACAGATACTTAGTATGTCATTATCTTTATCATATACACATGTGTGTTCACTTGGTCTTTAGTTGTGAATGAAACTTTTTTACGAGATCTTACACATTGCAATGATGTTTTCCATTGTACCTTTTACTAGTCCCACCGAGGGTTCATGAGGGAATATACCTTTTCCTACTCTCACACATTATAGGTGTTATTATTTCATTATATACTTCTTATTCTCACTAGCACATTAATTTCCATTGATACATACTTGTCATGACGTACCTTTTATATTTCTAACATGCTAACAGGTGTTTCATGTGTAAAATTTTCTGTACAAGCCATCATGGTTGTCTGATACATATTGATTGCCATTTTTCACTATTATATGTTATTGTTTGTGGGATTTACCCTATGTCTTGTTTGATCATTATTTTTTTACTTAGGTACGCTCAACCCTGATTTTCTTGTGACATTGTGAGCAATTTACCATGTACGAATCCCACTTTTCATAGTCCAGTTTGTTTGCACACTTGATTGTTACATTGTTTGTTACTCGTATGTACCTTTCTCTATACTAACACATGTTCCTAGCCACTTTATTTGCATGTGGCTTGGTATCTACCATGCACATCCCCTAACCCTGTAGGTATCAGTTTCAAATCAGCATTAGGTCCTCTCTTTTGGGTCGCATTCTCCTATTAATGTCACATACACCCCAAATGAAGGGGTGCATACATTGGGTGAACAAATCACCCCTATAGTTGCTCAGAGATACAATATAGATCTTCACAGTACATAAAAAAAATAGGTAACAGTTACAAAACTTGCTCATAATTAGACTTGGGTCAGAATCATAACACAGACACCAATACCCAACATCAAACAAAAGCACATATGTCCTAGGGAACATAGAGTCATCTTATTACATCAACAAAATTTGTAGAATCCTTCATAGCAGTTTTACAGTTACAGGAACATTCGTCTAGATTACATAATATATGCAATCACCTTCAATCGGTATAACTTGGAACTAATTCGGAACAATCGGGAAAGTAAGAAAAAATCAGGGACATACTATCTGCAGTGATGTATATTGAGAAAATTCATGGAAGGAGAGTAACACAAGACCTCTCTCCCCAAAAATTTCTCTTAATATGAGATCGCCCAAAAAAATCACAATTGGCATGAGATCACCCAAAAAACTTGTTATTGGTGTGAGATCACCCAAAAAAATAACTCTTGGCAAGAGATCGCCGAAAAAACTTGCTCTTCACAGTATTTTCAAGACACTTTTCTATCTTTTGCACTCTTTTACATCAGGTGCACACTTTCCTATCACTACAACCTTTACACATTTCTACATACTTTTGCATACTTGACACACATTTTTTGTACATAGAAATTTGACTAATTTTTCACTCTTCTTTTGCACGTTCGTCCTTATACGCTAAAAGAAGAAGCCTCTAACAACAAATACAAGCACAAAAATATATACAACACAATGAAAACGATTCCCCCCTAGGGTCACTTTCCTTTCCTAGTCTCCACATTTCACTTTACATCATTTCATGCTTCACTTATCTAATCGACACGCTAGTCACCACAATCTCTATAGGATCATAAGGTATGCATATTCTATCTACTTTATGTTATCAAGTATTCACTCAAAAACACAAAGTAGGGGAAAATGTAGAAATAAAATCACGCACTTGGGTACATTTCTAGATCCTAACAATATAATAACATTTATGTGATTTCTAAGAAAGAAAACTAGTCATTAACAACTATCTTTGGCCTCTTTTCTTTGTATCTTGTTTTCTATTTGGTCTTACACACCCTACAACCCTATCAGAACTTTTTTTTATCTTTTATGACTTCAGACACCAGCACCCTACTAGGACAACAGTTCCTAGGTGTTCATGTCCCCTTTGGGGGACCCTGCCCATTTTCTATCTTACTCTCTCATTTTGGGTCTCTTTTATCTTTTGGGCATATTTTTCACTTATGGGTCGGCCTTCCAGCTGTAAATTATGAAATTCAAACAAAGGAGAAATATCAATACATAGTTATGTGTTCAAAATGAGGAACCAAACACTAAGCATATGTTATCACCGCCTAAGTTGCATCCAAATGCACTAAATATCACTAAAGGCCCATCTAACATCCATTCAAGCAACAAGGATTTCATCAACTCTGTATGCACTGCATAGCAAGAGGAATTTCATTTTATTCCATCCAAACATGTTATACATTTCTACATTCTAGATCTAGCCTGCTATCAAGTGCAACTTGCATTAGGGCACAATTTTTACATACAATCACCAGAACTACATGGAGTTTGAGATGTAGTACAATGCTCGGTTGTAAATTCAATCTCAAGGTGATTGCCTAGGTCAATTTGATTCCCCATTTTGCATATTTTTTAGGATTTGATGTGGTTTACGGGATTTTGTAGGTGAAAATTTTGTTTTGAAGGCTACAAATATCGTCAATGATCATAGTGCAAACAATAGGCAATTAAAAGGAATCAACTATGAAACTCTTGCGACACAGCAAAAACCAAGACACATGTGCTTAGTAGTAGTCTCCATTGCGCATGTTCCCTTTCTCTAGTGTGGGCACCCATGTCCAACTCAGTTCGTAGGTTACATAATTTATATTGAGCATTGACAACACTATGCCTATCATTTTCAACACTTCTCCCATTCTAAATCAGTTTCAAATCGGGTGTAAATAGGATAAGGAACCTTATTTATCCTCTTTGCTTATGGTTTTTACTTTACATGCTTATTTACTTGTGTCATATTGTATCTTAGAATATGTATATCAATGTTTACATCAGTTACTCTACAATAGGGTTTAATAAATATATTTTTACTAAATCAACAATCACCAAAGGAATTTTCAAACTGGATGGGACTTTTTTTAATATAGTAGGGATCATAAAGTATTTTATTCTTACCTTGCATGCATACCCAACCCTCTCAATCTTGAAGTACATTTCATTCATTGACCTCCCTCCCTTATTTTCCACATGCCTTTCTAGAGATTTTATTGCTAAAGTGGGGGTTATTTATCTATTGATTAGTCTCACATGCTTCTTATAACTAGGTATAGGACTAGAATAACCATCAAAGTTGAGCTTATTTCTCATAACCATATTGAACCTTATACACCTGGTCCTAGGGACATGAATTGTATAGTGCATAATCAATAAGAGAATGATGACCTTCATGAAGCATCCACACCTTCAAAAGAGATCCATGACATTATACTTGATAATTGGGCAAGGGAACACTTTGAGTTTGATCCTTATGACTATATGGAAGAAACAAGGTTAGGGACTTGATATACACATGAGGAAAATAATTTCATACCTAGCAGTATGGAAGTTGTACTTTGATGGATCAAGGAGTAAAAATGGTGTTGGTGTAGAAGTTGTGCTGATATCTCCTAGTGAGGAGAAGTATTTATTTGTATTCATATTTTAATTTAGTTATACCAATAACAAGGTTGAGTATGAGACATTGATCCAAGGTCTCCACTTGGCACAAAAATGAGGAGTCAAAATGTTACAAGAATTTGGAGATAGTGAGCTGGGCATACATCAGATAAGATCTCAATATATGGCCAAGAATATTTTATTAAAATCGTACAAGCATAGAATGTGGGACATTATTAAAGGTTTTGATTATTTAAATGTTTTAGTAGTATCAAGAACACAAAAGAAAGATGTGGATAGATTGAAAACAATCGGATCTTGGTATGGCATAAAATAAGGTTCAGACCATTATGTCAAACTTGTGGGTAGACCTGCAGTGCCAAATAATGCAACTTGTTGGCAGGTCTTTAACAGTGATAAAAAACTATAAACTTCTTACAAGATGAAGAATAATTATAAGCTAGAAATCAGGTAAGGTTACAAGAATAATATGAGGATCAGATGATCCAAATTAAAACCAAAAATATTCCTAAGAGAGTGATCACGTTGGAGCACATTTTCAATACTGATGACCAACTCAAAGGAGATAAAAATAACATGACAGTGAAAGAGAATTATGAGCAAGTGGCCATTACAAGGGATAAGTTCTTAAAATTTGGAAAGGTGTGTAGTAGTGATGAAGAACAATATCTTGTGGATATTTGTAAAGAATCTAATGACATGTTTTTTTGGAGTTATGAGGATGTGAAAGGTTTTGACCCAAGTCTTGCACAACATACCATCGAATTAGACCCTAATACTAAATCCATCAAGAAGAAGCAAAGGCCTATAAATCCAAAATTGGATCCCTTTATGAGAAAGGAGTTGGCTAAGATCATAGAGGAAAAATTTATAATTCCCATCAAGAAATCCTCTTTGGTGGAAAACCTGGTTCTAGTTAAGAAAAAGAATAGAGAGATCAAATTATGTGTAGTCTTTAGAGACTTTAATAGAGAATCTCTGAAATATCACCATATTGTTCCTTCCATGGAGAATATCCTTCAAATAATGACTGGGGTAGATAGTTTTTCTCTCTTAGATGGTTACCTAGGATATAATTAGGTTTTTGTACAAGAACATGATAAATTTAAGACAACTTTCACCACCAAGTGGGGTACCTATGCTTATAAGAAGATGCCTTTTGGATTGACAAATGATGGTGCAAACCTTTTAGAGGGAAATGTATATGGCCTTTAAAGGAATCATTGGTGACCTATTGTTAGTATATTTGGATGACATAATATTCTACTCAAAGCACACAAGTGAATAGTTAACTCATTCGAAGAAGGTATTTGATAGATGTCAGTAATTTTTTGTTTCTTTAAACCCCAAAAAGTGTGTGTTCTTTGGTCATTAAGGAAAATTACTTGGACATATAGTGTCAAAGGATGGCCTTGCCATAGATCCAAATAGGGTGAGTCTCTCTCTCTCTCTCTCTCTCTCAAGAATAATAAATTTTGTGAGGAGGTTTATTCCTATTTTTGTTGCCTTAGCTAAACCCCTTACCTCAATTCTCAAGAAGAATGTTATTTTCCATTGGTCATAAGAAGGCAAGGAAAGTTTTGATAAAATTTAAAAATCCATTTCTCACACCCCCACTCTTGTGAACCCTAATTATGCAAATGATTTCATCCTCTATGTGTTTAGAGAAAATGAAAACATCTCAACCATTTTTAGTCCAAAAAAATGATGATCTCTTGTAGTAACACATTACTTTTTTCAGTCAAGGAATTAAATACTATGAACTCAAGAACATATTGTTGGAGAAACAAGTCTTGGTTGTCATCCGTGCACTCAAAAAATTCAAAAATATGCTCTCAAACAACAAGATTACATTGATTTTATCTCATCCAAGCATGAAAGGATTCCTCTTGAATAAATAAATGAATGAAAGAAGAGCCAGATGGATCACCAAGGTCATGGAGTATGATGCCCATATCAAAGTTACCAAGCTTATAAGAGGCAAAGGATTATGTGATAAGATTGCAATAGATTTGGAAGTTGATAGAGAGGTTTTTATGTTGTAATAATTTCATCCACCTCTTCCTCATGTTCTTGGAAATCGGTATCAACATATGACAACCTTTCTGCAAATAGGTAACTATCCTCAAGGTTTGAACAAGGAAAAATGAAGGTAATTTAGATTACAAGTTATTCCTTATGTGCTTATAGATGGTATCTTGTTTAAAAAGGGAATTAATGACATTCTTTTGATATGTGTTGAGGCTAACTAGATAGAGAAATTTTTGTAATAATTCCATGATGGACCAGCAGAAGAACATTTTGCTCCAAGAACCACCACACTCAAAATCATGAAGGGTGGATACTGTTGGTGTGTGTACTTGCCTTTCTATCTTGTATAATTTTCCACATCACATGGTGAGTCATGTCATTTAGGTGAGGTCATTGGTCTTATGTTTCTTAGGGGGTATGATAAATTCCGTCATATATTCCTTCATACATGTTAGTGTGCATCAGTGCATCATATAGGAGTTAATTTACCTTTATAGAATGTATGTCCTCTTCTCCCTTATGGAGGTATGCTTTTCTTACATTAGGAGTTACATAACACTCCTATTAATACCCCTTTTTTCTATCTATGAGCATGATTAGACCCTTTTATTTTTTATGCACATTATCATGGTTGAATTCTTACTTACTACATGGATCTTCGTCACGCTTCCACTCGATTACAAATTGGTTAATGTTTGCATCATCCTACTTGATCCTCGTTCTCACATTTTGTGACATGGTAGTAAAGCACGTTGTTGCAATCTACACCACTATTGCTATTGGTTTTGCAATATTACTCATTTCATGTGAAAACTTCGTAATAATTATTACATTTATGCTTTACTTGTATTTATTTGAATTATCTCAATTTTTTCATGGAGTTCTACTAATGTGTGGGTTGTTTTTTATATATGTGTAGGTAATTTATCAAGTCTTGGAGTTTTAGGTTTTTTCCTGCCAGATCAGGTTGGATGCATCTACATTTGGTGGAAAATTATCTTTTAGAGGTATTTATGGTTTTTTGGGGTTTCATTTAAAAGTTCAGTGTTTTTACTTTTTTCCCTCTTGTTCCTTGTCTGCCCTCTCCCCACCTAGCTTCTTTCTCCATGATGAGATCCTACCTCTCAACCCGAGCTCTCCTGCCAACTCAACAAGCTGGTTTATTTTTACTGGGGTTGTGTATTGGTGATTCAAGTTAAACATTGGCGTGTTGTGTGTGTTTTGCATTGTTCTGTAACTTGGAAAGTAAATAGCATGTTGTGTTGGGTTATTATTTTCTTCAACTGTTGAGTCCCTTTTCTTGTGAGTTGTTTTAACTTGTTGGGCTGTGTCTTGGGATCACATTTTTTTATCTTAGCTCGTGCCCTAGTCTGTTTTCCCATTTTGGACTCCCCTTTCTTGCTCCATCTTACCCCGCATACTATTGCGCTTGTCTGCTCACGCCATTTGTCGGTCCCTTCTCAAATTTGGTTTTCTCGGTCTGAGGTTTTTTGCTTTGCTTCTATAAGAGCTCTCAACTCTGTTTTCATTGGTGCTACTCCACTATTTTTTTGCATTGTTCCATGTGTATGGACTCCCTTTACTAGCCCATGAGTTTGGTTTTGGCTTGTCGTTGGCTTCGAACCATCACCTATCGCTACTTGTTGTTGCTTCCAACAACCTTGCCTCACATGCATTTCACATTGGATTTTGCTTCCTCTACCTCAATCTCATTTTTTTTACCTCACCACATTGTGTTCTCCTTACTACCTGCTCACTGTGTGTTGTGCTATCTTGCCCCAACCATTACAGAACCAAGCTCACCATTGTAACGACCATGTCAACACTTCCACCTCATCCACCAGATCCACCTATAAATTCACCTTCTCTTTCCCCTCCCTCTTCATACCATGTTTCATCTTCATCCTCCTTTGTTAACCTTTGATTGGTCCCTTCCCTCCTATTTCAAACCAAGCCCACTCTTCATTACTCTAATCCTTTCCTTTTTAGCTTAGGTTAAATTTGTTAGCATGAGTGTCTTAGCTTAGCTTTTTAATATTAAGTAGGGCTTAGTTTTTTAAAGGGGAGATTAATACTAAAGGTAAGGTTAGTCTTATATTAAGTCCTTTTTTAAATAGGATCTAATTTAATATTAATTTAGGCTGGTCAATTTAATTAGGAGGAAGGTTAATTAAGTCTGTAGACTACTTTTTAAATTATAGCCTCGTTTTTTATTTTTTTTTCTTTTCAAAAATTACATAAACTTGGGAAAAATATTATTCCAAAACAAGGGTTACTGAGCATTTTTTCCGCTGACCATTTTTTGGGAATGTGTAGCCTTTATAGAGTGTGTAGGTCCCATTTTATCTCATTTCTGAAATTTTCATGTGGTATGTGTGCATTGTGAAGACCTTTTTGGAATTTTGGGACCCTTTTGACTCATTTTGAGTTTTTTTACATTGTAGTGCTCTTATTCTCTTACGAACTAGTGAGTACGTCCACCATAACCTTACGACAAGAGAGCCCCTTATGCAATGTGAGATGATTTTTCTCACACTGAACTTTGTGTTGTCCCCTTGTTCCTTGCGCCATTTTTTGCATGTTTACGTGTTGTTCGTTGCTTCCGAATGAGACATATTATACCCTCCACTCTTGCATGATTCATCACCTACTGCAAGGTGAGTGGTTAATTGTCTCATGTTGTACAAACACACCTTATTGTAATCACCACAATACTTATAAAGTGTCACAAATAGGGGGCTATCATTGTTCTTAGGTATTGTATTGCATGTAGACACATTCTCAGTTGAGTCTGATGTCTTGCAACCTTTTGTGTATTCTTGCACCCTTCTTTTCTTGTATTCTAGATGCACTATCAGCTGATTCTAATGTCCATTTGAGCATGCATTTTTCATTTATGACTCTTCTGCACTGATTTCTATTTTCGTGGATGCAACATGGATGATGTTTTTTTCATACTCGAGCTTTTCAAGATTTCTTCTAAACATTCACCACTTATTGGTAGAGAGAATTACAAATCATGGCATTCTTTCTTGAAAAATTACCTTATGAGGGCCTTTATCCCTTTCTATATGGGCTAGTTATTGCACCCACTGATTCTTATCATCTTGTATACTAGCTCGACAAGTGTGATCATGTTCTTGGTTGTTTATTGATACATGTTTCCAAGCCTCTCCACATTCATGTGGCGCACTCAGATTGTCCTCGTATTATTTAGAGACCTTTCAGAGGATACCGATGCTACTTCTCCTACAGATACATTTGTCTCCTCTCCTTCTTCATGTGATGACAATTCTGCTGACATAGAATTGTTTGTTCCTATTCCTTATGACAAGGATTATTCTTCTAGTTAAGACAACGAGAGTATTGATGAGGAATCTTCTCCTCCTTCTCCCAGACACCTTTCAGATTATGTTGACAATCCTCCCTTCCCATCAGAAATCAAGAAGTATTATTCCCAAACTCTTACCATCATTACATCTTCCTCTGTTCCACTTCTAGTGTGTGAGGCCCCTTCCACTCCTCATCCTTTATGTGTTGATGATTCATACCTGGATGACATTACTCTTTTGTTTATCGAGCAACCCTTTTGGGATGTGTATATGTCGTACCTTCATTGTCTCTTTGTAGTTCCTACTTTTGATGTAGTACAACATGTTTATCATGCTTCTAATGGTGTTTCAAAGGAGTCCTTCATCTCCTTTTTTGGGAGTACCCCTTCTGGGACTCTTATTACTTCCACTTTTTTAATACCATCACTGATCCACCCTTACTTGTGGATCCTATTTCTACTATTTTGGGGTTTTTATTTTATTTTATTCACTTCACTTGGGCATCCTTTCGATGGATGTTACTCTCTCACACTCTAATAGTTTTATGTTCATGACATTACCTTGGGTTCTCGTGTTAGACCTATGTCACGTTTCAGTAGACCAGATTCAGAGTTATTAGTACTATTTCCTTCATTTTCCTTCACAGAGTGAGTGGAATTATAGTACTTCATTTTTGTCCTTCCTAAGGGTAGGAATATTTTTTGATACAGATGGATATTCTTTAGTCTACATACTAAGGACCACATCATCGACACTCTTCTTGGAGAATTCATAGAGTTTTAGATTTCATATCTGGTTGTGGCTTCACATATTCATTTGTCTCTCTAGTCTCCTTCCTCTCTTCTCTTCTTTAGTTTTTAGGACCCATTTGATGCATCTTTCTTAGGTTTTTAAGGGAGTCTTCATTCTCTTGTAAGTGGATTTTTTTCCCAATGGGTTTTCCTCTATTACTTGATATCCTTATTGTACATGGGTACCTCATAAGGCATAGCTTCCAGAACCCATTTCTTGTTTCTTATTTCATGCCTCATCCTAAGTTATGATGAAGGGGGTGTTGGTGTGTGTATGTTCCCTGTGGTCTTGGGGCATTATCCACATCACGTGGTGAGTCATATCACTTAGGTGAAGTCATAAATCTTAGGTGTCTTAGGGGTTATGATAGATTTCGTCATATATTTTGTCATACATGACATTGTGTATCAATGCATCATATAGGAGTTGCATTCCATTTCTATAATGTAACTCCTCTTCTCCCTTGTGGAAGTATGATTGTATTACATTGGGAGTAACACAACACTCCTATTCGTACCCCTTATTTTGATCTATGAGCATGAGTAGACCCTTTTCTTTTACATGCACATTTTCATGTTTGAATTCTTGATTACTATATGGAAATCTGTCAAGTTATCTGTTGTCACCAAATCACTGCACCCTCTGAATGGCCAGGATGTGAATAGGACGTTCGGTGTGATTGGGACACATGGGATCACCTCTCAAGCTGTGGGACTTGGGCTCGAGGTGAACCTCTGGAGAAGGCCAGCTTCCTTTTCCTAAACTAAGTGTTGTACTACTCCTAGTGTAACAAAAATGATTATATAGTCTTATGCTAACATTTTCATGGGGTTTTAGGGAAAGAGATTTACAGAAATGAAACTATACTAGGGATGGTGATGTACCAAATAAAGGGTGTGTCTAGACTCAAGAAGGGTTAATTTGAAGAGGGTGTGTTCACCACAGGTCAACTTCACCTACTGCAACTTAGAGAGGGTACAAGATACCACAAACTAAGAGACAGGTGTTCCCTTTGTTAAACTTTATCAGACCGAGAAATATACCAGTTTCCTAGTGAAGAAGGATGAACTCAAGAAGGGTGAACAGACACCACAACTCAACTACATGCTATACTCCACCACTCGATAAGCACAGAACTCCAAGAACCTACAATAGAAACCTAAACTTGCACAATGTACCTGTAAGTACGAGAAAGGCACAAAGAAGCACAGAAGGATGAAAGGACCGATATTAGTCACAAAACACACACTTTTATTGCTTCAATAACATGCACAATGCATCATACATTCAGAAGAGGAAATAGTTGCCATTACAGTCTTGAAGAGGAGGCTTGAAAGTTCTCTCAACACACAAGAACAACTTGCAGAAGAGAGAGGACTCTTGAAAAGTATACACTCGCCTGAGATATCTAACTGTCCAACTTGTCTAAACTGTTGGAACCCTATGAAATGAGCTTCCAACTTACATTTATAGAAGAATATGTGAGAAAGAAGAGGAAATGGTCATAATTACATTCCTAAAATGAAGGCCCATGATGTATTTATTACAGTTAGTTGAACCACCTGAGAAGGTTCCACCATGGGTCATTAATTGCCTGATGACCTAGTCTTCTCAATTAATTAAAACAATATTTAAATAAAATATTTAAATAATAATAATAAATATTATTATTAAAATATTTAAATAAAAATAGTAATTTAATTAACATAATGTCGGGACCCCCCGTTGACCCGTTTGACTTGAAGAGGAGGGGGGTCCATGTGGATAGAGTCTGCACAAATCTCAACTCGGTGAGTTTTGAATCCTCTAACTCGGTGTTGCAATCAATTTTGAACCCCACACTAACTCTTTCCTCACGTTGGCAATCGGATTCTTTTACATTGAGTCCTTCGGTATTTTGGCAGTGCACTCTGTAATATCGGCTCCAATCAACAATTATGCCACTATTGGGATCTTAGTATGGCATAGGTAGCTGTGAGCTACACAATATACTCATTTTTCTAGAAACTAAAAAGATCCTTTATGTTACAATTTGCAACACATAAAATAAGCCCTTCAAAAAAACATATTGAACCACTGGGGCAACCAAGAGGACCTTGGAAAAATGTACAGGTAACAACCATATGAATTTTTCCTTAGTCGTGGATCAAAGCTAATAGAAATAAAGCTAGATAAAATTAGCTTGAAACTACAGTATAATCGTCCATTTGTAAAAAACAAGTTTCTCTAAACTTGGTAAAGGAATACTTTTATTATCTGATTGGACATATTTCCTATTACCCTCAGAGTTTCTCAAAGAGACCATTTACGAGTAACAAGGATGTAGCATGCAAAACGGCCAACCAGGTATTTTCAAAGCTGACCTTCACATTCAATTCATTTATAGGAGAAAACATGCTGAGCAATATGAATCGTTTCATTCTGCACCGTAATAAACCTTCATCTCCTGATTCAGGCAAATTTTATGAAGCCTTGATTAGCGTGACTCCAATCCATCGTACACAGCAGTGAATATTTTTTTCCTGCAGCTGTTATTCGATCTGATTTTAGAATAAGGATAAGCCTACGAATTTGAGGATGCATTCGATACTGAACAAATAACAACACAGTTGGAGAACCTGCTTGCTAGAAGCGTTTAAAAGAAAGGCTTCTACTGTACTAGAACATGCCTACTGCCTGTGCGTGGGATTTTGCCTCGCGACCACCGAATGCTCAGAGCCCGAATGGGAGTTGGGAGAAGTATGTTGGCAAAGGTGAACTGATCAGGTCGGACATCTGTTTGTTGCTTCGTGAGGAAACCTGTGTCTTCTGTAAGCTGCAATTACGATATTCCATGAGAAGGTGTTTCTTTCTTGTGAGCCTGAAACTGGATACTTTTTCAATGTCGACCCATCTTCAACCATCTCGCCATCATCCTCCCTTATCACTTGGAGGATTACTCACTTCCCAATTTGCAACTGCCACTTTAAATCTCCTTGTGACTCGCACAATGTGCTCCGATCTTGTTTACACAACCCGTGTGGAAGTATCATGTTGGATAGCCATCGTAATATTTCCACGCTTGGCAGTTTGATCCAATTTCTCCCATTCACAAAAGTTTGATCATGGTTTACCAAACCAATATTTTCACTTGGTGGTGCTTGCCCTGAGTTCCCCTATTCATACCTCAGCGCGGGATTAACAGCTTGGCCTGCCATCATCAAATTTCTGACCTCAGCATACTAGCTCCAAATCCCCGCGTAACGGCTTGGACACATTAATCCACGGGCCCCAACCTCAGCTTCGCCGTGCAAACTTGGCAACTTCGTTCCTTATCTCCATAATTCCCACCAGCGCGCAGGATCCCCATGATTTTTTCTCCTGCCGAATTTTCCTTCATCAGATTTGAGGATAACATCAAACTCTCGGTGTAAACATTTCAGTTGTAGCTTGTAAGGTGTGATAATTCCAACAGAAGCCTTTATGCCTGCCAACTTAGTGACTCGTTGAAGATGCTCATATAATTGCAAAGAAAATTGTGCCTCATGAATATTCTGATATGAAACAGTTCCACATCTATGAGATTCTCCTCTATGAGTTACATCGTAAAACCAGTAAGGTCTCGATAGAGAATCTTTGTAATAAATTTCCTCAGGTCTCCCGGTAACACTCTCACTGTCACTTAATCGATTTTCATAAAAAATATCTTGAAGGAAAATACCGAATTTGAAGATGCATTCGATGCTGAACAGATAAAAACATAGTTGGACAACCTACTTGTTGGAAGTGCTCAAAAGAACTCTTACTATACTGCAACATGCCTGCTGCCTGTGCACCGAATACTCGGCCGAGGAAATTCTGAACACCATTATAATTCATAGCTCTTTTTAAGATGTCGGTTTGACTCAATTTTACATTGGTATTTGATGGTGCTTATACTATCTTCTTGGGTCGATAGAAGTCCTTCCATTATGTAATTACAAACCCGAGATTCAATGATGTTGAACCTCCCATATCTACATAATTTCATATCATCTCGGTCAAACAAGATAATTCTCCCAAGTGGTTAGTCAAGCATTGTCTTAATGGATTAAACCTGGCATCATGTTGACTTTGACTCTCCCTGACTTGGCCTTCAGATCTTTTTGCATCGATCTCCACTGAGATCCTTGTACAGTTCCTTTCATTCGTCAATTTTCAACGAGCTATATTTTGCATTAACAAGACCATCGTCGAGCTCTTACAACTGAGAGTCTCTACTGAGATGATTTCTGAGATGACTATCAATTTGACACCGGATTCTCTATCAACTCAACCTCGAACTCTTCACTGAGTTGAGAAAAATTTGGTGCCTTTCGATGCTAGGTGATCTCTCATATGTAATTTAAGAATTATTTTTAATTTTTGTATCTTGATAATAACCGGAGATGAGTTCCTGGGACTGCTATTTTTATTTTGAACGTCATAGGACCCTGTTGTCCAATCTTGCCATGTGTGCAAAATTAGATAACACTATCATTTGAGTGAAACTTGGTTGATGTATGTGTCATCTAGCTTGATCCTCATTCTTGCATTCTCTCACAAATACTACTACCCTAATATATTCAAGAATTATCACACATGGATCAAAAAATGCAAGAAGTGTGCCTTCTTTGTGGGAAATTAAAAACAAACATCCCTCCCCCTCTAGCCCATTTCAGTTGAGCAACCATTTATGAAGCAAGGTTTAAAATTCATAGGAGTAATTAACCCACACTCTATCTTGGAGCATAAATTGATATTAATTGTAATTAATTACTTCACTAGGTGGACTGAAGCTATTTCCTTGAAGGAAGCAAATGACAGTAGCATTTTGGATATTTATGAAGGAAGAGTGACCAGATTTGGGATCCCTTCTACAATGATATCTAATAATGCCTTGGCATTTTTGGGAATAGAAATAATGGGATGGGCTATGGTCTAATTACATCTTAGGACTATTAACCCCAAGGAAATGGGCTTGTTGAATCCACAAAAAAGAATATTATACCTTAGGATAAAATGCAAAGGATTTTCCACAAAAATCTAAAATCAACCTTGTAGGCTGATAGAATTAATCCAAACAGAGCGACCGATAGTTCACCATTTAGACTTGTTTATAGTAGAGAGGCAAGATTACCAATCTCCCTTCAACTCCCAGCCTTAGAGATCACCAACCAACTCAATATGTTTGAGAAGTAAGAAATATAGTTTAGATATGTGGATTTGATGGAACTAGAACAATTGAGAGACAAGACCATTCAGGTAATGGAAAGAAAACAAGCTCAAATGAATAAGTGCTTTGACATGAAGGAAAAATAAAAAACCTTCAAGGAAGGGTATCTTATCCTAAAGTGGGATAAAGATATAGAATATCTAGGTAAGAACTACAAATTTGATGCCATTTGGAGTGGCCCTTATGTAATCTACAACTACAAAAAAACAATGCTTCTTAATTGTCCTTCCTAAATGGAAATGAACTTCCTATCCCATTCAATGGGATGTACCCCAAAATCTGTCATTGAGGTAAGGTGTCATCTTGTACATAGTTATTAATTCTACAAAAACAAGTTCCTTATGCACACTCTACATATTTTAGTTGAAATGTGTATATTTTTTCAAGCTTTGTGTATAGTTTTTACATGCCTTTTGTTGTTTTTACACAGTTTAGTCCAATTTTGGAGAGAGATTCATGTTAATTTTAGACATGGGGGCAGTTTTCAAAGTGGCAATAGAGTGGAAAATAAATTCCAAAAAATATTCCACTCTCATATAAATCAATCCAGAATGATTTTAATGAATAATAACCTTTTAAGGAAAAGTAGGTAAGTGTTAGACCCAATAAATGCTTTATGAGGATTCAGGGGCGAGTATTTCAAGTTGTAGATTAGTTTTCAAGCTTTTCATAATTAACTCCATGCCCAATAGATTGTAAAGGCCACCGATCTATTATCTAGCAGGTGGATATCTAAGGGAGTCACCAAATATTTATCCAAAAAAACCCTAAGATCATTTTTGCATTAACAAGGTTATCTTGGGACTTATGCGGAAAATTTAGAAAAAATTCCATGGAACACTATTTTGTAGTATTCTGCGGAATTAAGGAGCCTAGTGTTTTGTCGGTTCTCCTAACCCATGGAATAGAATAGTGCATCATTTGGACTTAGGTGAATGCGTGGCTTGAGAAATATGTGGAACAAAGTTTTGTATGTTCCATGGAGAGCATAAACAAGTGTTTCACGGACTTTCCTAGTCTACGAAATAAAGGAGTTGATCTCAGTATTGTGCAGTGGAAGAAAGGAGAAATAAATGAATTTAGATAAATGTGTGTGTGTATCCCTACTCCCAATATTTGTGGTATCCTTTATCGGGTCATAAGACCCCTCTTACAACTAAGCATGCTCATGCAAGCATCTATTCCCCATACTGAGCCTCGCACTAATTTTGGCACACCCACAGGATTCCTTCACAACACCGAACTACCTACTCACTTGCATATTTCCTCTTAGTCCCTCCACCTTCCCTTGTGGGCCCGGTGACTTGATCTGAAACTATGCATGCTCATGCGAGTATGTAATCTTAGCCCAACTCCCTGTTCTTTACACCAGAAGATATGAAACCCCTGCACCAATTAAAAGAATCCAATTGGTGCCTTCCTGATAGTCTTTGAAGTAGATTCATGTCATAGACCTCAAGTCTGTAAAACAAGGCCAATTTAATAATTTTTTTGGTTGTTACATGGGTCCAAGTTGGTCTAGAAAATAAGGCGGGTTTAATAAAGGTTTTTGAGTTTGACATGGGTCCAAGTTGCTCCATAGAAGGTGAAGATAGGTACACATTACACAAATAAATGGTGTTCAAGGTGCCACATGTCACCATTCTGGTGGAGGAAAGGAAGATTGGCTCCCACGAACTCCAAGTCCACAGAATGAGGCAGAATTAGGAGGTGCTTCATGTTCGTCGAGGAGAAAGGTAACCACATAGGATGAAAAGGGAAACATGTGATGGAGGAAATAAACACATGAGAAGACATGTTGGTGACTGCACAACGAACAAGAGGGTTTTGTGTGTCAAATGCAAAGCTAATTAGAGAAAATCATGTGTCACATAGGTATTATTCATTCCTCCCGAGCCCTAAATCTTCAAAGGGGCATAACTTTTTCCCTGCGACTCCAAATTTGGAAAAATTGGTACCATTGGAAAGGTTTTTAGGGAGATCTTCACAATGGCATTATCAGAACTTGAAATTGATGAGGTTTTGAGGGTGAAAATGGGAAAAACA
Organism: Taxus chinensis; assembly: GCA_019776745.2. Lineage (NCBI taxonomy): Eukaryota > Viridiplantae > Streptophyta > Pinopsida > Cupressales > Taxaceae > Taxus > Taxus chinensis. The sequence continues at coordinate 638,878,028 of CM034150.1, read as the reverse complement.
TCTATGGGTCGTTTCATGTCACTTTCAAATGATAAAAATTCCTAATCAATTCTAATGATGCATTTTTTAATCTTATCTCACCTTGGGACCCTCCATACTTCCTCCAAATCACATATTACTCAATTCCTAACTGGAATGATGAAAAATAATAACCTATACAAGTTGTTCGAGACATTTAGCTACATTTTATGCATTTCACCTCAATATTTTGTCGGTTCCTCTTTATTTTCAAGAATGTGCTCGACCTGAATCATATATTTTGAGTTTTATTGAAGCCCAAGGTAGCACCAAAATCATGAGAAATCACGAGGAATGAATTAATTTATCAAAGGCAATTTCATATAAGAGTTGCATGGTTTAATAGTTTATTTATTCTGCAGCATATTTTTGATCCCCTCTCCTCTCCTCCATTGTATAAAAATTGCATGTTCTTAATTGTAAAGGGGAACTCTCTTTTTCTTATTAGGTTATAATGCCAAAATTGTGACAAAACTAAGGATTTATGCATCTAGACATGTGCTTTTGTGAAGCATTTCTACCTCTAGACTTGATTGTAGTAGTATGTGCATATAGAAAACATCAATATGATATAAATTGTGGCCTGAATCCACACCTTGTGTCTATTATTGTGATCTTTCCTTCTTCTCTTCAATTTTGATTATGTATAGATGGTGTTTTAAAAAATATTATGTCAACTGTGTCTAATAAAGAAGGTTCGTGAGCTGATTTAATCTCCTCCCTTATTTTAAACTTCAAAAGGAGAGAGAAAACCCCTTTCGTGGTGTTATCACCTCACTCTTAGCTTAGGATTTCTTATCTCTTTATTATTCCCCATTTTTCTCTTCTTAATTACTTGGATCTGTTAGAGTAGGCTTAATCTAGGGGTGGTTTTAGAATTAGTTTAAGTGAGGAACCAACCTTCTATAGAGTATTGTTTCACCTTGCAATGTCCCACACTTGGAAACAATCCAACCTTGTCCAAAATTCCTTGATCTTCCATGCTCAAATCCTGAGGGTGCAATTCTGAGTGACAACACTACTTTCCACACCTTCTCCCTTTATCCAACATGATGATATTCATGTACATATTTTTACATGCACTGGTGGAGATGTTTTGGCATATAAAATATCATTACATTTTATTTGACTACCCTTTTGAAACTTTTTCCCCTTTTTGGTCAAACTGGTCAAAAAAGCAAAATTTGTCAAAATTGCTTATTTTCAAATTTCAACTTCTGGGAAATATTTTAGAAGTCTCAGATCATTTCAGAAGTTTTTTTATAGTTAATATAAATGTATCAGAATTTTATTAACAATGCTATGATTTAGCAAGCATTCATGGAGCTTTTAGATGGTCTTAGGAAATATTTCTTCCTAGTCTCTTTTTGGGGAAAGGAGTGTGCATGATTAATTAAATATTCAACTTCGAAAAAAGGTTTCAGGAACCCTGGGTACTTTTTGAGCTCATATCATAGGAATTAGAAATATTTTGGAACCTACTTCAAGGTGAAATAAGTAAGGGGAAGTTTTGGGGTATAGAAAATGGAAAAATTTCTGACACTTGTGCAAGGTGGCCTTTCTACACAAGAAATTTACACTAAAGGTTGTAGACACCATGATATGAGTAAGGAAAATTAATAAAATTCAAATTAGATCACTTTAAATCCTCTTCATGATCTATAAGTTGGTTCAGTTTGTGTTTGTTGAAAACTCCTCCTACAAATTAGCTCACCGGCACACCACCCTACGCAAAAATGGAGGTACAATAAAAAATTATTGAAGAACTCATTTTAACAATTCAAAATTATTATAATTGAATTAATTATCTTGTTTCCATATAAAGTCATAGATTATATGGCCTAAATTGAATAAGTACGGACCTCAGGGCGAAGGAAAGACTCTTTATGCAAAACAAGCGATGCAAATGAGGTCTCAAAGTGCACCTTTACACAGTGGCACATTGTACAAGCATAATTGCAACCTTTGTGCACTTTTTAGGTGCAATTACACCCCATAAGTGCATATCTATCTGATTTGAGGATAAAATGAAATGCAAAATGCATGATGAAAGGAAAAAACAAAAGGTGGAAGTCCAAAACTTGAGTTTCTCTTGCAAGTGGTGCCCACTTACCCATCCTTGGAATACTATAAGCATGTAATTTCACCAAGACACACTTTTGAGGAGTTCTTTCACCCCAAAAGTGTTCCTCATGTTGGTGGAGGGCCCCTTTGGGCATGTAAATGCACTTTACATTTGTAAAGGCATTCTCCACTTTCACCATATAACTTGCCCACAACATGTTTTCCCTCCCACAATCCAAAAGTTTCAGTCAAAAACACCAAGGCATCCATGAGAAAAAAAATTGAATCTTGTTATTTTTTCCTCCATGCTTTCAAAACCACCGTTGTGCCATAGGAAGACTAAATGTTGTTTTACACATATCGCATGTTCCAGTGGAAGAAATCATTTCAAATTTTAACCATAAACTCCTATTTAAAACTCCTTCATGATGATATATTATTCATGGCATGATATTACACCATTCAAATTTTATTAATGAATAAAATTTCCAGCCACCATATCCCTGTTTTTCCTAAAACCACTTAATTTTGCCAATCAGATTGTGAAGAATCCCTAAGACTATCAATCTTGGAACATTTTTTCCTCTCATTAATACCTCCATTTTGATTCATTGGTCATGATATAATATGAATGATTCCTATAATTTTTATTAAAACCACCATTCTCTACTAAATCCACGTATAAACCCCAAGAGCTAAGAAAATTGTTTGGGCATTTTCTCTCAAACCCCACAAGATAATTCCTTCAAAATTGGAGAATTATTTCCCCTCATAGATATCATTTTAATGAATTGAAAACCACTTAAATTGGATAAAAATTTCTCCCAAAATAAAGAATTGAAATTATTCACTTCCTCAATTAATGCCATTTTGCAAGCTTTCCCCTTCAACTAGAACTTATTTTCAAATGTCTTGCTGATTTAAACAAGAGAATATCACAAAGTTTAGAGATTCTACTCGTCTTCAGAATAGATTTCAAATGAATTGATGCGTTTCCAATTTTTATTTAATTTACTCTTTTTTTTTCCTAAAATATGGATTAATCTACCATAACATTAAAGTCCATTCAAATTTGCGGTTTTTTGAAAACTATTGCAAAATCTATTTTCACTTGCGCCATAACATTATCACCACATTTCAAAGCCAATGCGATTATAAAATGTAAAATGGGGTTGCACTATTATTACTATGCACCCATTTCTATTGTAGTGTCTGAGTACCCAAACATCAGGGATAGTAATGTGGACTACATGTAACACCCTAAACTGTTGTTACTTTCTCCTGGACATACAAGTGTTGATATGTGATTTCTGGTATAAGGATGTGTTCCTCGATTTAGAAATCATGCTTGATATGTATTGTAATTTCCTTGCAGATTGCAGATCTTGACTGAGTCAGAATATGATTAGACTCTTTTATTTATTCCATTTTGTGTCTGAATATTAATCTGATCACGGAATGAATTATAGAGACATTCATCTATAATATCTAGTCTTGGATCAGTGGAATTGATCCAAGTAATGCTTTAAGTTTGTTTGTGATGAATTAGATCACAGACCTTGAACAGGTTGCAAGGTATGGAAGCATTGATTAAGCTGGTCAGGAGTATGACTCAGACTGATCTTGGTAAATGAATCGGTTCCCGATATCGAAGTATATCTGGAAGGTCTCGGACGTGGACCAAGTAATAATTCTTCCATGTATATTCCTATAGCCTAACGGCTGTATAGGAGTGAATCCTGTTCGGAGATGCATGATTTTAGGTCTTTTCTTGGCATATAAAATGTTATACCTAACTGGAATTATTAACGGTTAGTAACCTAAAACTAAAACCTAACCTAGGGGTTAGATTAGTGTTAATCTAACCTAGACCTAGGCTATGTGTTAATATCCTAAGTTAGTATCTATGTGTAAATTGGTTAGTATGGGTATTACCCTAAATTCTAACCTAAGATACTAACCTAACTAATGAGGAGATTATGAAGGGGCCTATGGAGGGGTGCGAACCATGGGCGGCGTTTTTCTATGGCAATTAATGCTTGGGATAAGGATGAGGGACAGGTCATGGCGGAGGCTTAAGCGACGGCTAACCTGTTCTGACGTGGCAATTCGCTAAGTTTGGAAATGGGCTTCGCCAATTTTCATTAGACTGTCGCCAATTCTGACGGTCGGTGGAAGATGAGTTTAAGCGGGAAAGTTGGTTTAATGGCATTCAATATTCTCGGAAGTCGAGCTCGGAACTCACGAGAAGGCATGCAAACGGGAAATTTGGGGGTTTGTTTGGCTTGTCGCGATTTTCGGTCTTCTCTCTCTCTCTCTACTTGTTTACTGGTTCTTCGCACCAGTCCTCTTTGAGTTGCATGGCAAGTATGAACTGCTATAGCTCTTTTCTCTGTCATGGAGGATATATATGTGATGGAGACAGCAAAATTTTGTTGGTCGCTTTATCGTGGAAAAAGAAAAGGAAGTTTGAGCTCTTCCTGTGGTCTGCTTCGGAAATTTGATCAAAAATCCAGGCATGTTAGGCCCTAACCTTTAAATAGCTTGCTGTCTTTCAAGTGATTTCATTAGAACAACTCTGTTCAAATGGTTTGAGAAAATAGATGATTTTCTATGGAGATCTTGTTTGATTTTTGGTACTGTATCTCTTCTGGTTCGATTTTTTTCAATTTTCCTCTTGATGGGTGTTTATTAAAATCGAATTGTGGCTCTATTCCTTTGTGTATTCTTTCTGGTTTAAATATGTGAGATATTTATATGTAAAGAGCATGAAAGCTCGGCCTGTTTGGCGTGAGCCCATAGGATATACCTGTGTTGCTTATAGACCACTGTATGTTGTTGATTTGTGGTCACTGTTTCTTGTTGTGGAAACTGTATGGAAGGATTTTGTTAGATACTGTATGTTTGATCAGTTCTACTGCTCCTTTGGAAACTCTGTCGTGGTTTTTGTTGACAGTGACTAATGGTACTTTTTGGGTTTCATTTGTCTTCTAATTTTTGCTGGGAACAGGTAAATTGTTGTATTACCGTAGTCTATACGACCCAGTGGAAGTTGTTCTTCCTTGTTATTGTAGTAACGGGATTATTTGTTGACTGTATACATTATTGATACATCTATAATTTATTTGAACGACTCAAAGGAGTCCTTGATTGAATCGTATATTGCTACCCACCGTTGAGAATATGGATTCATCCTTGAGTTTTGTTATTTGATTTTCGTGGAAGCCTGGTAGAGGAAACAGGTCTTTTGGCCACTGTTATTTGTAATAAATAAAGGATATAGACTTCCTGGGTATGCATTTGCATTTCTTTGTGAAAGCTGTTCGAAAGTTTCGAAGCGGCTCAGTTGATTTCCTCGCTTGAAATGGGTATTTGATTTGCTTACACTTGTTTCATTCTGAATGTTTGCCATGGATGGTATAGAAGGATTTATCAACTAATTCCATCTTATACTGTTGTTGGGTTCTGTGATTATGGGCGTAAACCCGTTAACAGTATGTAATGTGTATTTATAGATTTATAATGGTTGTATTCTGAACGACTCTGAGCAGACGATTCAATGATTTATATTTCTATTTGGGCCGCTGTTCAAGTTGAATATGTTTAAATAGTTGGTGAATGATAAACCAGTGGTTGGAAGGAATGACATGTACTAAGACCTCTGTTATTTTCTGGAATTACTTTTGTGTTGCATTGATTTTGTGGTACAGATTCTTTAGGAGAATATTTAGGTCTTCAATCTGTGCAAAATTGTGTAAAAGATGGGCAAGGTACAGCCGGTTTTCTTGTTTTGAATTCGGTAATCGGATTTGCTTGCCTGATGTTTAAATAAGCTCCATTGTTGGGCTCGGATGTAATCGTATGCAATTATTTGTTTTATTGTTGTTCGGATTCATATGAACTTTTGGAAGGTATCTTGTATTGCTTGAACCTTATTGAATCTGATTTACGGGACACTGTCGTTTTGTCACTGTTCCTTGAGTATGGTTGAATATTTCGTGTTCTGGCCCTGTTGGGGTGAGTCGCGAGTACCACACCTTAGACTTGCATGCGCCAAGGTAAGAATAGATATGCAATGTTCCTTTCTGTTTAATCAGTCCGATTTAGACTGAGCAAGAATAGATATGCTATGTTCCTTTCCGTTTATTCAGTTCGTTTTTGACTGAGCATGTTTCGGAAATACTGTGTGGACGTCATGGCATAGTCTTTAGGAAACCTCAGATTGCTTGATGCAATGAAGTTTGTTGTAAAACAGAAATCTTGCTTGCGGCTTGTCTAACTTGTTCATTTATATATTGGTTGAATGTTTTCATATGTGAAGACAGTTCAGTAATGAACTTATGAGAAAGGAAGTATGAATGGTTTGGTTCTTTCTCTTCCTTTATTTAATATTTGTTGATATTTGTCTAACAGTGGGAAATTGTTTTGTAACATATTGGTGGAATCCCGAATTGTTATGTTATTTCCTTTTTGGAGAATGAAACAATCTGACCAATGTTGTGATTTTGGATTCAAAGATTGTTTGTGTACATTCGTTCCTTGTTTCTTAATATTTGATGAAATATTAGAAAGTGATTAAGACTATTTTGTAACAATGACAGAGTTACATATTTGTAATCATTTTGTATTACAAGGGCATAGTCTGAGTATGTTTACTTATGTGAATATCTGATCTCATTTAAACAGGGTGTTTAATGAAAACAATTGATGGATTGCAATTGTTTTAAAAGTTAGTGCTTATCATGCTGAGTTCATTGAACTGACTCATGTTGACTATTTTTGCAGATGGTTGCCGTAAGAGGTAAAAGCAATGCAGATCTGACAGGCTGATCAGATTGTTTATTTGATTTGTTATGAATTACAGCTTGATTTTATAGATGTACTATATGTGAAAAGATGTTTCTTTTCCGTTAGCATTGTATCAAGTATGCTGTTGCATAAAATGTAATTGTATAGTTTTGAAAGGAATGGAAATAAGTGTTTGAAACTTATGTGTTGTATTCTATTTCTGAAAGTTGACCTTCTTCGGTTTATGTAACGAAGGGGCATTGTTATCATTGTATAATATGAATGCTTTTGTGATTGACAATGAAAGCTTGCAAGGAAATGAGATTGAACTCTTATGAGTGTTTAGTAGTTCTAATTTGTGCTAGTGAAAGCAATATTGGATTTAAATAATTGTCTTTCTAGAAGATAGGTTAAAAATGAGCCTAAAGAGAACGCTAAACAAGCTGGATTGAATTACTAATCCCTAGTCCTAAGTATAACAGGACAATATTAAATTGGATTCTTAATCATTTATATCTTTATACCAACAAGTATGATATAAATTCAGTTAAGAGAACTGATATACAATCAAATGGAGTTCAGTTGGCAATCTCAAGCAAAGGTTATGAGATATTGTCTGATTCTGTTGCTTTAGAATCAGGTGTATTCTAATGACTCCTTGATGAAGAACTTGACCTTAATATCTCTACCAAGTAATGGGTTTTATAGAGGAGGGTCGTCTTAAGACGAAGAATCCAGGGATCAGAAAGGCTAAACCTTAGGGAAAAGTCTTTAAAGTAATTTAAACTCAAGTGCGTAACGCTTGTTACTGAGTAGATCTTTTCGAGGCGGATTTAAAGGTTGACGACATAAGTCAATTGCAGAGTTGTACCTCCGAGAAGATTAGGATCTTATCGAAGTTACAACAATGCAGATGACTTATGGTGACACCCTTTGCATTGATCGCTAAGATTTACACTTGATTTCACACGAGTTACCCTGGGACCGATTAAGAACGTGGTCATGTTATAAGGCTGCCTAGGAGATTCGGGGTATCATGACACACTGGTTGAGCTGCAAGGTTGAACCAGTATGTCATCATATCCCTAATCCTCGTGGGCATCCATATAACATTATCACCTTGTTAATTTGCTTCTGAGTGATTCAGTTGTGCAAGGAAGGACTGACAGTAGTCAGTATAAGACATTCTATATAACATATGAATGGGGTGAAGGACGTATTCCAGATTGACGAGTATGCCGTTAAGGAATACGAGACATGAACAGTATGTTTCAAATCTTTGGCCAAAGTATCGCAAGCTGCTGATTGCGTTGTCCTAATTCACCTAGTCTAAGGGATGAGATGCCGATGAATAATAGTAACAATTATTCAGTTAGATTCCTTGGACAGAGCATTCTGAATCCCAGATTAGGGAAGAGAACCGCAAGAGTAATGTGTTAAATAAAAACACCGACTCTTATTACTCATGAATAGATCGGTAGATTACCGAGTCATGGAATGAATAGATCGGAGGTACTCCGAGTCATTACAGCTGCATATGGTTGTCTGTTATATGAATAGTTATTTGAATTGTGAGTTCTAAATTATGTATTTAGAACCAGGATGTAATTATCAAAAAAAAAAATTTCACTTGTTCTAAAGTATAAAATGAAGATGTTACACTACATAGACTTCGATGCCATGAGGTGGAGAATGGAAGAAGGAACACATACACTCTTAGACTGAATAGGAAATTTCATAATGGGATATACTGAGCTTTTACATTTCCTTTAGATATTTAAGACTCTCGAATTCATATCTAGCATACACCAAGAACTATGAATTTAAGATCCAAACCATCAGTATTTATGATGATAGATCAATCATTTCTATACTATCTCCAGTAAGGTATTTCAATATGCCTCTGCATTCTGAGGCCCAAGAATGTCACGATCCTAAAAAAAGAAGATGAATTGGCTACCCATAAGGGAAAGGAAATAGTCATGTTTACAACAGAATTCCCATTGAAAATTTGAATGAAGATGACTCATACAAATTCTCACTTGATGGTTGCTAAAGACTCTTTCTCAATTTGATTTTATTGAAGACATATTTGACTACATTTTGTTCCTCAACATGATCATAGGAGAACCATCAACCAAATAATTCCATCCATGGATTCATATTTCATATTGATAAATACTAAAGCATCCCAGATTTTTTATTGGAGTAAAATTACCAGCGATAAATTTCATTCCCAATTGATCAACCTTGAACACATGAAGAAATTCACCATGGCTTCATTCTTGGTATATGTTGTTACAACATTGCAAAATTAACCTGAGATGACTTTGGAAAGAAATGTTTTGAAAATTCTTCCAGTATATCAAACCTAACCTTAGTTCACATTGCGGTATTATAAAAGACACTATGCAAGGGTGAATGATGTCTTTATGATGTACTTGATCAAGAAGATGGAAGATGATACCAATTGTAGGTTCTCAATAGAATATTGTAGGTTAATAAATAATTATGAAAGTTGTTTCACATAGTTCATGACCTTATCTTACATCCGTGTTGGGGGATTTAATGAAGCATCATTGAGACTCCCACGGTACCCGAGAAATAATTTTTTACTCATCGATTTGTGCACGTAATTTTCAAGAAGACACATCAAGTGTTAGGAAAGGAAAAAGAAGGTGAAATTCCCTATTCAGCTAGGAATCTACTCTTGGAAAAACTTAGTGGATGAAAGTAATAATATTGAATCTTCCCTTGGATCCTTCAATTTGTACTACTATTTAATAAGGAGGTATTTCAATAGTAAATAGCACATGGAAGGTGAACACAATTTTCTCAACCTATTTCATCAACATGAGCTAAAATACTACTGGGAAGATTATGCAGATGAGACAAAAGTCAGGAAAAGAGAATTCTCAAGGATGACAATCCAAAAAATGATATTTCCATATGGAATTGGCTACTGTAGACATTGAGGATGATGTGAGTGATACAAGTGAGCATGAGTACTTAGAATCCATTCAGTTTGAACATGTTCCCTATGGATTTTTGGATTGTGGAACCCATTTATATCTTTACCCGCAGTGCAACGGTTCTACACAGGTCAAAGCATTGGCACCTGAAAAGGGTTAATGAGATAATTTACAAATATTTCTTCATCCTATAGGATAAGTAAGAGAAGGCAATGAAACAAATTTTATGTAAGAGAACTGAGATCCAAAAAACATGAGGGAACTTCCCAAGTTAGGAAAGTTTTACCACAAACATCACTAGAGCCCTTACCTTTACCCTCTCACAAGAAATTACTATTGAAAATATTTGATTCAAGTGCCATTGAGCTTGAAGAGTTCATTATTTCTCCTACAATGAGAAATCCTGATTCTCTGAAGTTTTCGACACATTCATTTCATAGGTCCATCATGCTTCCAATGCAATCTCCCAAATAAAGTACCCACAAGTCCTCTTCGGTGAAAATTCAAGCAGTAGTGCCAATGCCTCATACAAGTATTCCAGTGGCACATGCTTCATATTATTCTCTAGGACATGTGTTCTCATGGGTACAAGATATCATTCATGATCACCACTATATTATGGAAAATACAAAAAGTCCAGTGGTTGAGATCTCTCCTAAACAATGGAAGCATACTTCTCATTTATGGAAAGCTGAGATGAATTATCAGCTCATGATAGATGCCTTGGGGTTTAATTATTGAGTTTTACCTAGCCTAGAGTGGAGAAATATAAAGCGGAGATGATAATTATTGATTATAAAATGACACACTATTCTCTTAGAGATATCAGATAGAAATGACACATCCTTAACTTCGAGAAAACTATTGCCAAGATCATTTCCCAATTGGGGGAGAGTGAGGAAACCAAAGAGCAATTACAAAGTCAAGTGCATACCTTAACCTCATATGTCCAAACCTCCTTGGACCCAGATGATCATCCCCTCATTCCTTTGGAGTCAATTATCTCCTGAGAAAAATTGACTCACACACAATCAAAGAATTCAAAAGGATGGAAAAATGGTCAAAATGACATATTCATGGATTGAATATATCATTCAAAAATGATGTGAACTACTCCCCAAAATTATTATGCTATTCAAGATCATTGCTTTTTCAACTAAAAAGGTAAATGATGTTCTCTCAACAATAAAAAGGAGGCCACTCATTGGAATGAGCTACTGTCAATCCTTGTGAAATGATCACGGTCGATCCAAGGCCATTACTTGAGAAGAGGGTGTTCCTGAGTCAAGAAGACGATTGTTCTTGCACATGGGTGGGAACAATCAAGTGAAAAATGAGACCTCTAAATTAGGACATTGGATATTTCCCATATCATCAAACTTGAGGCCATGAAATGAAATGAGGAAATAAATGAACATTTAAGTCAGATGAGATGCCTCACATTGCATTTAGAGTCTGTGTCAGTTGACGAGCTTTGTGAACACTTCAGAGCCATTGTAAAAGGTGAACTATTCGATCCATGATCATATAGAAATGAAATCATGAACACATTGGCTCAAATCAAATAATCTATTTCAGACACAACATAAAATATTCCCAAATGACTCAAACATTGTAAGATGATCCAAGGTTGAGCTAATCACTAGTTTGGAATTATCACTAACACTATAGTACCCCACGGAAAATAAGAGTCAGAGGTAGTGTTCAGGTATAATGCAACGATGGAGGACTACAAGACTTATCCAATTCATCGTATCAAGGGATCTTCTTCACGTGCTCCATCCATTGATTAATTCATTCTTCTCTCTCTCTCTCTCACTTTCTTGATCTTACTCTCTCTCATTCTTGCATGAAACAAACAATTTTTCTCAAAAATGTTCTAAAGTGTTTTCTAATTCTTTGTTGGGAAAATCAATTTTTCTAAAAGTCACTTAAGTCACATCTTTTCCATTTTTGTGAAAGGAATTTTCTTAAAATAAGGAAAAGTGTCTTATTCTAGAAAAGAAGGTGAATAATCATGTAGGAATGTGAAGATTCACAAACCTCTATGCTCTATATTGTGGTTATCTCCTCATTTGTAGGCATAAGTTTTTTCTCTTCTTTAGAAAAATATTTTCTATTTGTTCCTCTCTATCATTTCCTCCATTATCTGAATTTCATACTCATAGCCAAATGTATTATAATCTATTGCCGGAATGAAAATATTTGTATTTTCTTTCATGGAATGAAATTATCAATTAAAAATTGTGTCGATTGTGATTATTATTTCATGGAGCTTGCGTAGTTGTGCGTATATTTTCCTGTATCTTCTAATTGAACTGGACATATTCTGGGTTATCGGTTGATGGAATATGCAATACTACCACTAACATAACTGCCTCTCCTATTTCCCACTATTTCTCTCACAATTTTCTCCTCTCCACCTCATAAGTTTCTCCCTCTCTCGCTTGCAGGTTACTGTTACAACAAGGGTGTTTCTATGCACTTTCGTTGGTCTATGACCACCCCCAAGAGTTATAAATAGTGTACATAATCTAGATTTCAATAAATTAGAGCAGCCACCTAACATTGAAGAGAAGGGATTCAATCCCATGAGTGTTGATGAAGAAAATATTTTTTCCTTGACAAAATATATTTCCAACAGTTTTTAGCACCCACCATGGGGTAGATATTTTGTTGTTTTGCACCCCTTTTAAAACTACAAAATCCTAAAAATTATATATCCAAAAACAAAACAAAATAAAAAAACTGTAAACCTCAAAAGATCCTTGATGTTTACCCTATCTATTTCTACCAATGACCATTTAGAAATTCTCTAACACTGCAACCTAACCTTCTCTTCTTCAAAGATACTCAAAGAATATATCACTGCATATTTAAGAAACTACATTTGGAACCACCAAGTGGATAATACACAATTACCACACTACTAACAAGGATTCTAGGACCTAGAAGAAGAATGTGTCCCAATGTTTTACAATGTGTTAGAAAAGTTCCAAATTAGATCCAAGGAGGGTGTAAAGAAACCTATTTTAATTTGAGCATAAATCTTACAAAATGGTGGAAAGAAGATATGCTAGAGCTGACTAAAAAGTGACCTTGTTGATTCTACGTTTGAAGAGCAAAAAATGAGCATATTTTAGACTCCCCTTTGTTCACACAAGAAAGACAAGTTGGTCAAGAGTACTTTCTTGAATTTAATCTCTGAGTTTCCTGTTGAAGAACCTCTTGAACATTTAGTTACACCTTCCTTAGAGATTATTACCCCCAGAAGCAGATAAGAAGAAGAAGAAGAAAGAAGATGGATACACCTATACCATGGGGAAAAAAAACAAGGCCTGTTGGCCCTACCTCCTCTTATCCATGAACTCCCTAGAATTTAAGGAAATAACTTCCCCAAATTCAAAGGAGATGGAAAACAACATCCAAATGAACATATTTTTGCTTTCATTACAACTTGCAGAGTGTTGGGAGTTGAACCATGAAGATTTGTCAGTAAGGCTATTTGTTGAATCTCTAAAATATGTTGTTATAGAATATTCTACCACTACCTAGAAGGTCCATCACCAACTGGATGCCAAATGAAAACAAAGTTGGAAGCTAGATTCAAGTTAGCCGAGGATGCCCATGCTTTACTTTCTAAATTGTCATAGTTGAAAAAAAAGCTCAAGAAGCTATGAGGTACTTCGTGGCTAAATTCAAAAAAATTGATCAATACAATTCTTGAGAACATCGAGCCAACTACTGATAACAATTAGCTATGGTTCTTTACCAATCCAAAATTTCCTGAAGTTGGATTCATCATAAGAAGGTCTCAGTAGGTTGATCTAGATGAAGCTTAGGTCCTCGCAGGTAGAAGTAGAAGATGATCTCATAATGTCTGTAAGATAAGAAAATGATACAAGAAGGAAAAAGGCCAAATATTCTAGCTTCGGAACCACTGATCCACTACTACAAAAATTGGCTAATGATATGATTTATCTCAAGAAGCAATCTCACTCAAAGTGATCCATACAAGGACATGCCAAGGAAATATTTCTGGAATAAGAAAAGGATTGCAATAGCCCCATGTAGGATTTCTCTAGAAGCACCTCCAGTAAATGTATTTTACGAGACTCAAGAAGATAAAGAAGAAGAAATTGAATAATTTGAAGAAGAAGAGAAAGGAAACTTACTAGAATTTGAGGAAGTTGAAGATGTTGACATCGGTTACTATGAGTACTCCTTAAATGATGAGTATGATGAATATATAGCATACATGAATATATTATTCATGTGTATTGTCTTACACATGCACAATCTCATAAGGAAGCTTCTTCTAGTGCTACACAAAAGAAGAAATGTACAAATTCTCAAAATTTGAACTCTACAAAATGATATAATCAAGTGAGGATCTTCACTACCTCCTTTTATGGACTCTGAAAGGAAGAATCCTAGTTCTACAACAACCAAAGTTACTTCTTCTTCTCTAGTAAGTCTCATGCACCTACCTCAGTTAAAGCTTCTTCTACTAAAGTTAAAGCTTCTTATTCAGTTCCCAAAATAACTTCCACTCATATCTAAAACTAGCCACATATTCTCAAAACTTCCACTGTTATAACTTTTAATATCATTAACCATGTCAAAAAATCCAAAGGTGAAAATTTTGGAATTCGAATATTTGCAAACTCATCCAGAGTATTTTGACAAGCTAGTCTATTTCATCAAGAATGGTCAATTTGCATCTAGTCCAAAACTAGTATACCTCTAAAGGACTACTACCTACTTCTCCTACACCTCCATCTCAGAACTTGCTTGTTGCTAGTCCATCCACCTCAAAGACAGGTATAACCATTCTACCTTTATTTTCTCATTAATGGTCACAAGTTGAATAATTGTATCATTGATTCCGGTGCCTTAGATAATATCATGCCCACTAAGGTCACACATGCTCTTAGTATTACCTTGACGTGTGCTTATGGTCACTGTTATTCCATGGAAACCAAAGAGGTTCCCCTTGTCATTCAGATCAAATATGCCCAAGTTTCCTTCGCTTCCTTTCCAGGATAAGAGAGTGAAGATAACCATATTGGTTGTAGCATGCTTGCTTCCTATGGATGTTGTTAAGTAAAAGCTTCTATTGATATGACATGGGTGGTGAAATACAAATGGACTTGTCATCTTCTACTATCCCTTTCAAAGGTCAGATGAAGAAGCTCCTTCTAAAAAAAAAGATGAAGTACACAGTTACAAAATTCATATGACCCACGAGCCATGATGTTCTGTACCAAGATAGTGATATGGGAAATTATTTTCTCACCATAGAAGAGGATGAAGAGATGTCCTACCATATTAAAGGAAAAGAATAAAATCAACTATGGACTCTAGAGTTTGATGGAAGTTGTTCTACTTCTAGTTCATGTGTGGGTGTAGTACTCACTTCTCATGTAGGTAAACTCATTCCTCTTTCTTATAAGTTACAGTTTTCAAACAAAAACAAAACAACAAGAGTATAGAGCTTTGATGCTAGGAATGAAATCCACCAAAGAAATGGGAATTAAGAAGTTACAATGTTAAGGTGATGTCGAGATCATTGTAAAGAAAGTGAAAAAATTAGTTTCATATCAAGAATGCAAGGCTTGGGCATTATAGAAATAGGGTATGGGATTGCATGGAAATTTTTGAAGCCTTTACAATTCACGCAGTCCCACGTGATCAAAATGAGAATGTGGATTACTTAGTAATATCTACACATTTTCTCATTCCTCATCCATATTTTTTGGGAAAAAAAATATTTAATTGAAATGGTATTCAAACCAAGTGTTCTATATAATGTTGAAAACTGGTAGGTATTTAATGATGACACATGCACATTTTGTCTTTCTTGGATCAGAAAGACAAATTTAGTACCCTCTACTACGAGGTAAGTGATGTTATGCATAGGGAATCTAATTCAAGCAACAGGAAAGATGAAATTGAAGGATTATATGATGATGGTGTCATTAGGATGAAAGGTAACAAGATTCCTAAAGGCCTCATGTCTCTAGAATACCTCTTTGACAAAACATGATAGGTTCATAAAGATGAGAGTTGAGAAGTCTCCTCTAAGATTTGCAGATCATGAGAAGGATGTAAACATTGGGATAAGTGGAACATAGCCTAGGAGCATAAATATTGGAAAAAAATTCTCTAGAAGAGTGTAGGAGAATTTTTTATCTCCTAAAGAAGTACTCGAATGCATAGGCCTATTCATATAAAGATTTGAAAAAAATTAGGCCTAAATAAATACAACATTCCATTCCTCTCAAGAAAGGAGCATAAGTGATGAGTACATTATTTGACTTATTTATATCATTTATATGATTGATCATTTAATGTATTTACCTTTCTCTTGTTTATGAAACTTGTTAACCGTATAAATTCCTACTAATTTCCTTTGTGAGTGAAATTTGGTAACGTGTGCTGGATAATAATGAACATATACTACCAGCTTTGGAGTGCATTCAAGGAGCCTGAGTCTAGAGTCAGCATGCAGTCATGGAGGACTTTTTCCATTAACGAGTTATAAACATGGGTCTTGTTTCTAGCAGTTCTGTAGGGTTTTATGAACCTTAATCAAATATCTTTAGGGGAAGAACTTAGTGCCTACCATTTTGGTATGATATGTAATTAACTGTGTCTATATAAAGAAATATCCTTGAGGAACAATTTAGTAGTTGGATAATATTGATAATGTACAATCTAGTTCATAGTAGTTAGTATTTACTTTCCAGATGCACTGAATATGTCATAGAACTTCTTTGAATCAATATAAGTGGATACCATTATGAGTATCTCATGTTGTTAATATTACCTCTTTCCCAAGTAAGAGCAAGGGCCCACTCGACCAAGGCGACTGGAGGTTGTTTATGTTTACGCATGAATTTTGTTTTCTTATAAGGCATATTTTCTCATTTCCTCTACTATAATTTCCATTCGGTGTGTTTTTTGCAATTTCCATTCAGAGTGTGTATTTCCTTTCATGCAAATTCTAGTTAATGTGTGTTTTTAGTTTTATTGCAATTTCATTTCTAGTTAAGAATATCGCTTTAAGAACTTATTTCTATCACAGTAATTTAATTTTTGTAGATTAACATTAAGTTTCCATAGATTAGTAGAAAAACACATGAAGATCTATAAGAAAACCCCCCAAAGAAAGACCCAAAAACATAACTGGTTGTATAGGGCTTCATTGTATACATCCTAGGACACAACCCTAGTCTTATAATGACACTAGTAGAAGAATCTATTAGTTAAATGATTGGAGAATAGAATGACCCATCATTTTTGGCACCATTTCTAGTGACACCATAAGCACAACATGCCATTTTATCTATCTTACATGTTATGGGTGTTAATGAAGCTCATCTATGTAATCAGTAGGAGTCCCAAGCCTTATTTACATGACCAATATTGATGCATAGGCCACGAGACATTCAAGAGAGATTTATAGCATGTAATATCCAAAGACTATCTCCAAAAAGAGTACAACTAGGGAACACTAAAAGTGACACTGAAGCTAATACAGTGCCTAGAAGCCCTTCTGAACATTTTGCATCATCCTATTTAGAAATAGAACAAAATCAAGAAATGGGATACAATGGGAATAATGAGAACTGACACTTGGGTAGAACCTTTACCTATCCCATTGTCTTAGATGAAGATGAGGATGCACCTATGAAAAATATCTCACCATCCATCCTCCCTATCTTCTAAGGAATGTTCTACAGAAGACCAAGAACAATTCTTGTTTGAATTCAAAGGTTCTTTTCCAGACATATGACTACAGAACAGAAAATCATAAATTCAAACTATTTCCTTCTACTCTGAAGAACTATGTTATGAGGTGGTTCATGGGATTGTCCCCTAACTCCATTCATTCTTGGGAAAACATGGAGATAAATTTTTTAGATAAATATCAAGACTACCACAGGGGAAGGGATAGGAAAGAAGAGTTCTTCTAGATAAAGAAAAAAGAAGATGAAAATCTAGAAGATTATCTGGATAGATTTCTCTTTCTCCATCAAAGGAGTGGTTTTGAGTTACATGTAGAAAATCACTAAGATAGTTTTCCTTCAAGGAATTGACGAGGAAACCAAGGATTCCCCTCCATCTTATGGGAGGAGGTGATGTGCACAAACTTATTATGGAGAATATCACTGAGGTATGGAAAAGCTACTCTAGAACACGAGGAGGTATAAGGAAAAGAAAAAACATCCAAGCTTGCCCTAGGTAGCTCAGAACTTCTGGAGGAAAATGGCTAACATGAAAAAAAAAAATCTTTTCACAATTGACATAAACCATAGATGGACTAAAAGCCAAAACAAGTGCTGCAAAATAACCTCTGGACATATATTGCCCTAAATGCAAGAATAGACATCCCTTGATAGAGTGTCCTTTGGATGTCATAGATATGTGTTTGACCTGTGATGTTGTTGATCATGATACTAAGAATTTTATTCCTTATCTCAGTTGAAAGAAGGGTTGAATGTCATCTCTCAAGCATATATAGAGGTAAATTTTGTTCAAAAGGCCAAATAATCAAGTAGTGTATGCTCCTCTACCTGCTTAGAACCCTTGGAGTATGTCATGGCCTAGGCAGGCTCCTCAACCTACTTGGGGACAACTTGAGTGGAGACCACCAAACTAGATGGCTTATCAACATCCACTACCATGGATGAATCCCTACAATCAGCAGGGTTGGGCAACACCAGCCAATTAAAATGCATGGAAAAACCAATAATAGGCACCTCAACTGAATTCTAATCAACATAGGAGGTTCCAACAACCACAACAGGATTTAATGGACCCACCACAAAACTATCAACAACACGAGCAAGAAGCAAAAACTCAACTTCCAGCCCAACCTATAGTGAACCCTAAACATCACCAGAAAACTTCAATTAATGAAGCAGGAAAGATTGATACAATGCAAGTTGATACTATCAATAATTTGTGACTAAGGTCTATCAGAACATTGAATAATCCTCCTATTGTTATCACAGAAATACCTAAAGAAAATGGGAAAGAAGAGACACTAGAGGAAAATGAAGAAATTGAACATGTTCCACACACGCAAGACACTAGGAACGATCAAGGAAAATATAATAATGTGCATGCAACTCATATTCCATAACGACTACAAGAAACTCGAATTACAGAAGAAACAATGCTAGTTCAAGAGTTGAAAAAGATGGAAATTGAGGTCCCACTTTTGAGAGAAATAAGGGAAATTCTTGAATTAAACCAGACCATTGGAAACAAGTGTATAAAGACACCAAGAAGGAAGAAGAAATACCCAAAAATGGTCAAAGTGGAAGGGAATATAGCTGATCTTATTGCTGGAAAACTTATTTCACCAAAATACGGGGATCTTAGGAGTCCAATCATTACTTTTTTTGTAAATGGTTAGTCAATATCTAATGTATTGGTGGATCTTAGTGTTGTCATCAATGTTATAACAACATATATGTTCAATATGTTTTCTTCAACTGGATTGTAGCCAACCAATATCGTTCTTCAATTGGCAAATCAAACTATTGTCATACTAGATGGAGTGATTGAGGATGCAATGGTCATGGTTGAATCCTGGGAGTATCCCGTCGATTTTATGGTCTTAAAGCCTAAAGCTCAGAAGTTGGGATATCCAGTCATCTTAGGAAGACCCTGGTTGGCTACTGTTGCTACATATATTGACTGTAGGTTGGGGAAAGTGACCATTTCAAATGGGAAAAAATCAAAGAATATTTCATTATATCCTCCTGCCCAACCATATGTGTATGATTGTGAACATGTATGGGTATATTATTTAGATACTAATAATTTGATTTCTTCTTATCTGGCCACCATTTCATTGAAAAATCACATGACAAAAACTGTTGAGTCATACACAATGTCTGATGAAGAGGACATTTTGTCTATGAAAATCGGAAACGGGCCTACAAAAATTGGAACTAAGGCTACATAACCATTTGTTCTGAACACATCAGATAATATTCCCTTGTTAAGTGAAATTTCCAATGAAAATTGTAAAGAACCCTATGCTTATAATGCAAAATGTGCAGTCACTAATTTCTATTGTCCTTTAACCAAGATTGTGTCTCTTGAAAATATGACTATTTTGCACATGCTTCAACCTTATGTTTCTCCCTTGAATTATTTAATTTCTTATTCATAGCTCACTATTTTGAAATATACCAAGCAAGTGACTGTTGACATAGGAAAAGAGATGACCATTGGCAATAACTTAGAGGCTAGCCAAGAGACTAGGGTTTTAGAAATCTTGAGGAAGGACTCCCAAGCTTTTGCTTGGGATTATATTGATATAAAGGGGATTCATCCAAGCATCTTCACTCACCATATCTACATTGAGGATGTTAAACACGTAAGATAGTGCAATGAAGAATTAATCTAACACTCAGAGACATAGTCAAAAATGAGATAGAAAAATTGCTAAAGGTGGGATTCATCTATCATATATCTGATAGTCAATGGGTATCAGCACTAGTTATAGTTCCCAAGAAAAATGGTAAATGGAGAATCTATGTAGACTATAAGAAACTTAATAAAGACACCAAGAAAAACTAATTTCCCCTGCCCTTTATTGATCAAAATAAGGACAATCTTGCAGGTACGAAAAATTTATCCTTCTTGGATAGGTTTAGTAGGTATAACCAAATTAGTATTGCACCTGTTGATCAGGATAAAACCACCTTCACTTATCCCTAGCTTACATTTTTCATATAGATTATTAACATTTGGGATTTATAATGCACCTACTACTTTCCAAAGAGTAGTTTTGGCCATTTTTTCATATCTTAAAAATGATTGTGTTGAAGTTTACATGGACGACTTCACTTTCCATAGCTCCACTTTTGATGAATCTCTAACAATCTTGAAAAATTATTAACTAGATGTGAGCACCACTAACTCTCCTTGAGTCATGAAAAATGTTTGGTTATAGTTGATTAAGGAATTGTATTAGCTCATCATATTTTTGCCAAAGGAATATAGGTCGACCCCAAAAAGATTGCAATAATTACTCAACTACCTATGCCAACAAATCAGATTGACATCAAGATTTTCCTTGGACATGCAGGGTATTATAGGCGGTTCATCAAATACTTTAGTAAAATTTTTGCACCTATGTGTTCTTTTCTGAAAAAATAATGTGTTTTTGAATGGTCTCCTCAATGTCAATAGTCTTTCGAGATTATCAAAGAGAAGCTAACTACCGCTCCAGTTTTGAGAGGACCCGATTAGGGGAAGACTTTCCATATTCACACTGATGCATCTAATACAGCCATGGGAGTTGTTCTTGAACAAAAAGATAAAGAATATAAGATGTATGCCATTTATTTCATCAGCAACAATCTGACCCCTACAGAGAGAAACCACACCACTACAAAAAAAGAATTTTTAGTTGTTGTTTACTCCCTAAATAAATTCAGACATTACATTACTGGGTACAAAATCTTTGTTTATACTAACCACTCGGCCATAAGATATTTGATGAATAAACTAGTATTTGGGGGCCAGATTATTATATGGTTACTCTTGTTATAGGAATTTAATTTGACCATTATGGATAAGCCAGGAAAAGTTAATGTTGTTGTTGATATTCTTTCAAGATTGAATGTTTTAAGTGATGAAGAAGTAGTCCAGGATCACTTTCCAGATGAACATTTATTTGCAGTATCAACTCAACCTCCATGGTTTGCTGATCTTGCAAATTATCTAACTACAAGGAAGTTTCCTGCCTATTTTTCTAATAAAGTGTGATGAAGATTAGTTAAATATAGTGCAACACATAAGTCGTGTAATGGAATTTTATTCAAATGTTATCCTGATGTGGTTCTTCGCAGGTGTATTCGGGAAGATGAAGTGTATGACATACTAAGAGCTTGTCATGATGATCTTGGAGGAGGAAATTAATCAGTGAAAAGGAAAATCCACAAAGTCCTTGGAGATGAATATTATTGTCCTTCTCTTCACATGTCTATCAAGAAGTATGTGTGGGATTTTGATTCAAGTCAAAGAACAGGGAAGCCTACACTATCCATGGAAATGCCTCTCAACTGGTTTTAGGACCATTTGAGAAATAGGGAATTGATTTTGTTGGACCCTTTGATCCCCTATTTTTTGGGAAAGAAAATTCATTGGTGTGCACTGACTATGTCAAAAAATGGGCCAAAGTTTAAGAACTGACATCTGCCAATGAGGATGTTGTTGTTGACTTTATGTACACTAATATTTTTTGCCCTTATAACAATTGTATATGATCAAGACCCTAAATTTGTGTCTAACATGATTGAATATTTTCTCGAGATCTACCGAATCAAAAACTGGAAATTGTCACCCTATCACCCCCAATCCAATGGGTAGGTGGAAGTCACAAATAGAGAACTTGAGAACATTTTGACCAAATTTTTCAATGCAAAGAGAAAAACGTACGTACCAAAACTCCCAGAAGCGGTATGGGCCTCTAACACAACCTAGAAGACTACTATTGATTATCCCCTTATGAATTGGTATATGGGAAAAAGCCACTATTACCCGTGGAATTTGAGTTGTGAACATGGAGAACAACATTGGAAATCAGAATCAACTTGGATGAAGCAAAATGCGAGAGAGTGATGAAGTTGAACAAATTAGATGAAATGAGGATGGAAGCACAAAAACAAATAGAAATTCTCTAACATCAGAGAAAATATTGGCATGATGCTCATATCAAATATAAGAATTTAAATGAGGGAGATTGGGTCTTACTTTTTGACTCAAAGTATTAAAAGTTGAAAGGAAATATGAGGACAAGATGGTTGGGACCCTACTAGATCAAACAAGTGTTTTATAAAGGTTGTGTGTGATTATTGCCAATTAATGGAGACATAAGAACTCTTCTTGTGAATGGACATAGATTAAGGATGTATCAGCTTCCTCTGGATAAGGAAAACCTTCAATAAAGATATGTTACTATGTGAGGAAATGGATTCAATGGAGACACTCAGCTCCTCTTGTCAGGAGTGATTGTTTTTCAAATTTGAATAAAGGAATATGATCATGCTTCCGATCTGCTTCCCTTGCTTAGATGTGTTTTTTCAATAAGGCATAAATATCCATTGTTTGAATGAACACTAATCACATTTTATCTAAGAGTGCAGGATGTGGAAATCTACAGATATCAGGAAGTTGAGATGGAAAGGGTAAGTGCATTTTACTTCACTACAGATATTTCCTTTTGAAGAAATTCTGCATTACATGTACCTAGCATGATTAAATCACTATAAATTTTTTGATGCATTTATTGGGAATATCATTCCAAATATTAATATACGGAGTGGGGTGTAATGAGTCATGATTACCGAGGAAACCACGTGTCAAGTTTCTAAGAAGAGGATGCACTACTTTATAGGAAGGACATGTGGCATTATTATTCAAAATGATGGGACATGTCTTGTACCACACATTAAAACTTCCCATGCATACCTGATCCTGTCAACTTTTCACGCCACCAAAATTTTCACTGACTATAGACAACTAAAATATTGTGGTGTATTTAAAATTGTGACTCACTAATCACTTCCTATCGTTACTCTATGCATTCAAACACAACCTTGCTTTTGTCGTTTCCACTGTCTGGATTCGTCTACACTATGGGGTAAAATAAAAAATCTAAACCAGACTCTTCGAACCCACTGCTTTGGAATGTTGCAATTTTCCAGGTATTTTATGATGTGGGTTTGCTAGAATTCATTAGGAAATTCTAAGGCTTTGATGAAAAATTAGTGGATGAGTTAATGGTAAATTTCAAAGCCACCTGCTCATGCATTGCGGGAAAGTGAGTAGAAATCAATAGTCGGGTTGTTTCTAAACTGTCTATTTCATTGGATTTTGATCTCAAGGTTATAAAAAATGCTCCTCTTAAGGACCTGATTCCCCTGTTTCATGAGGATGGTGAATCTTTTCCAAAGGTAATCCTCACCTCCAATGGTGCTTAGAAGTGGATTAAGAGGGAAAATTTCCTAGCATTTGGAAATAAGTATCTAAATGGGTCAACTGATACTTCATCTGTGATAGAAAATCATCTGTGCTTAGTGGGGATGTACTAAAAATTCTAATTCATTTAAATAATAGCTGCATAAACCTTGTACTCAGGGTAAATTTACCTGAATATTTAGCCAATGTAGTCATACAAGTAGGACAAAAATATAAGAATGGAGGTGGTAAGTTAGCAATAAAAAACCCAAGGCTTATTCAATTGCTTTTCTTGCGTCAAGTTTTCTATAGGCCGAAGAGAAGGATCGAACACATAAGTGTGGGGAAGGGTTTCAAACCAAGGAAACTCAAAAAGGGGCCATCTTCCATTATTCGATCCAAGCTCGAGTCAACCTCTTTCCCTTCATAGGAGAATGTGGAGGAACCTGGTAGTTAGGCGAGCCCATATTGTACGCCTCACAATTCTAAGGGTAAGAGCACCTTGCCACTTTATTCTTCTATTTTGTTAACACCAGGTATTGTACTTTGCAAAGACATGGAAGTTCCCATCTGGAAGTTTTTGATGTGATTTTTCTCCCATTGGGGAAGGGAAGGAAGGGGTTGGTACCTCGACTATTCCTACTGACCAATCTCAAGATGTTCCATTCACCACATTTATCCTACCACACAGATCTAAGATATGCCTGCATCTTTGGAAATCAACTCAGCAACTTCAAAAATACCCTCAGTGCCTGAAACATAGACCCCAACTATAGAACCAATTGTGATTGAGATGGAAGTCGTGGGTTATGTGAAGATGATGTACCAAAGTGTTAGTTGGAAGAAATTACCTCCCTCAAAGAAACCTTGAAAGGTATACAGGAAACAAATTTATCTTTGCAAACTGCATTCACACAAAGAAAGGTAGAAAAAGTTAGAGAAATTATTGCTTTACAAGTAGAAATTATCTGTCTAAAGAGACAAAAATATATAGGCCTTAGATTTTTGGATGATTTCAATAAATTATCTCTTTAGAATAAAGAGTTAAAAAAGGAAAACAAAAAATTAAAGGAAGACTTTGAGACTAGCACAAATGAGAAAAGGAAGTTACAATCTCTTTTGGACTATGTTTGTCCTTCATCCTGTAAACTTCTGGCATGTAGGAAACCTTCTTCTACCTATAACATGTTTGTTAAAGAACAATTTTACTCTTGGCAGTAACTGAGATTTTGTAGTCAAGAACCTTATGAAGCTCATGATGGTAACACCTTTCTATCAATTTATCAAGACAGTCCCCCTGACATACAAAATCAGCTATGTGAATTTTACCTCCACAACATGCTAGTCACCAATGTTCCTAACTTATTTATTAACATTTTTGTGGGAGATTTTCAATTAAAGTCCTTCCAATCACTACTTAGGAATCAAATTGTGTGGGGAAATAAAATGGACATTTTCAATCAAATAGCTCGCACCATCGAGCTCTACATTAGGCCTGCCCATCACAATGATGTGGCCATGAGAAAGAATTTCAGATATATTTACTATCATGCCCGTATTGGATAAAATACTTTAAAAATCCTACTAACTTGTATACAGGAGTTTGAAGCCTATAGTCAGTGGCATTTTAGTGCCGCAAGGTAGGCTTGTGATAGAAGGTGGGATACTTTGAGGTTACCATTGAAAAGGAGATAGGTTATCTCCCCTCAAAATTTAAGTTGGAGTATAAGACAAATTAATGCACTTATCACAATAATTCGGCAATTGTCAAAAAATAATGACAAGCAATACAGTGACAAATGGGTAGGACTATAGGTGAGGCCACCTCTTCTATTGATTCCAACTATAACCTAGAAAAATAACATTTCCCAGTCACATGAGAGTTTCACAGCTTAGGTAGAAGTGATTTCAAAAAACTCAGGGATGTAAGGGAACTACAAAACAATATGCCGATCAATTTGAGGAGTATGACATGGCTCAATAGCTTGGCCAAAGGGCAGGATAAAGATGAGTTGCATTGGGACATGCAACAGGTAAAGTACAAAGGATTTAGTCATTTTTATGCCCTCACAAAGAACAAGGAAATCCCATGCGCGTCGTCCTATCACCCAACAGGCGTTGGGCACTCACCCGAGGCATGCGCGGGTGCCAAGTCCTTCCTTTATGTGAGTTGTGTGAGAATTCATTATTTATGGAAAAAAAACTTAATTTAATAGATTGGAAAGGAACCATACATTCATCTTAGAGGTCAAAAAGGCTTCTAGACCAATGTGTTCATTCATATAAGAAAAGCATTAAACAACATAGTTATGAATTATAACAGAAAATAAATGCACAGGGGTTTACACCCACTGATATGAAATATATTTATAACCAATCCATACATATGTAAGTAGAAATAGAACCATACATATATTCATATTAAGAATGTTGACAACAACATTACATTAACTGAGGCAATCACAGATCCATATGATAGTGTAGACCAATGCCATGCATCAGAACTGGACTTAGTCCCTTCATAGTATAAAAAAAATGTTCAGACCCATCCCCTTGATACAACATACTCCTACAGACCCTCTAAACCCAGCCTATGGAGCTCTCACAGTATTTCTGCATGGCTTCGCCTCTCTTCAATTCTTGGTCCCCTCCATGTGTGTCTTTTTCTTCTACTTGACACTCATATATATAGCCTTATCAAGCACCACCATGTCTTTCTGAACTTTTAGATCACTTGCCATGTGTCCAAGTGGTCCTCCATGGGAGCATGATTCTTCATATGTGATCTCTCCATCCTTTTCCATGATGACCTTATGGAATCTTCTATCACAAGGTATATTCCTTCCATGGTCACCAAGTTGCCAGGTTGTCACCTTATCCACTTCGCATGTGCAGTCAGGTGATTTTTTCCTCATGTTCTACCCGATATGCCAAATATGGCTTATTTCGAAGATATTTTCTCTCCTTACGCGTGCGCCACTGGTTCTACTAAAACCCTCCTAAGACCCTATCTTGCACACTTTCTCCTTACGTGCCCTTCTTTAAATAGGCCTTGCGCACCCACGCGCCTTCTTGTACTTAACCAATATTTTAGGGGCCCAACATCACCCCACACTACACATGTTCTCCTCCCTTGGGAACACCTTCTCAAAGAATAAAGAATGACTTTCCTTGAATATTTTGGAGAAATAATAAAGGGGTGAAGAATTTGGGGAAGAATGAAAGAATGGGGAAACTATGATTATTTCTACAAGAGGAGAGGAAAATCTTTCATCAAGTTTACCTCCAACTTATTCAAGGTATCAACCTCACTATGTGCCTGTTAACAAAGGTCACCAACTAGGGATGCTCACCTCTTCAAATCTTAGCCCTTCTCCTTGGGTATTCATCATTTCCATGATCCCCTCCAACTGTTTTCCCAAATCCTCAAGCACGTCCATCCTTTGAGTGATCTGGGGATACAAATCTTTCAGTTGGTTCTTGATAGATCCCTACAAGGTCTCAATAGCTTCTGATTTCTTCTCAACCTTGGCTAGAATTCTGTCACGTTCCACCCTATTCTCCTAGAACTCCTTGAGCTTTGCTTCATGGGTGGCGACCAAAATGCTTGTCACTCTATCTCTATCGGTGCAGTTTTTATAAGCAGCCTCAGCGACTTGGGTGACAACTTTCACATCCGCAAGGAATTTCTTGTACTGGGCAACAATTTCCAAAACCTTCATCTTGTCCTCCTTTTATTTGTGCGTCGATGCCTCCTCTGCAGACTCCAAGGATAGTGGTTGTCTTTCCATTGTGAGGACGTGGGTCAAGTCCTCTAAACAATCTAGGGTGGATCCATACTTTCGTGTTGGTGTCATTAGATCTAGATGCTTCAAGAAAATGACATTTGTGGTCATCTATACTTTTTTTAGACCTCGCGCACCCTTACCTTTTCTTCTTTCAACTCACCGCCTTAGCTGTGCACTGATTAGTTCCTCCAACTTTAATTCCTTGGTTCTTTTCTTGAGCTCTTCTTCCTTCTTCTCTAGTTCTACTTCTAAAAACTTCACCCTGTCGTTCCTCCCGAAGAGTTTGGCCTCTACTTCCACTGAAACCTTGTTTAGCGCATAGCAAATTTTCTCATCTAATAACCACTAAGTGTTTACCAAGGGGTTATCACCTTTTGACTCCAATACCTTCATTATTGCCGCTTGGCTTAATTCAAATTCTAGTTCATTGATGTGGGACTCAAATTCCCAAGAAATCATTTTCCTCATCCATGGGTATGCACCTTCCTTATCAGAGTTCCATAGCCAAGAGTTTCTCCATTGGTATGGTTCTTTGAAAGCGTGCATGCAAAACTTTTTTTAGATCATCAATATAGCCCATCCTCTGAACCTGTGATGCTTTTGTGCTCTTTCTCCCCATGTGCATGGCCTTAGGAAATCTCACATCCAACTAGGATCCCCTCCCATGCTTCCATATTCCTTTTCTATGCTTTCCTCCTCTACTTCCTTCATCACCAGGTCCACGCTTTGTTCCATCTCTTGCTCTACCAAGTATTCGATGATATTTTCTACTTTTTTCTCCATGGCCTCGTCTATCTGTTCCTTAGTGAGGCTTGGGGTCCTTTGTTCTTTTGTAACTTCCCCACTTACCCGCTTGTCCTGAGTATCCTCTTTTTTTTTTTCATTCTTCCTCTAAACAAATATGTACTCATTTTATTCTTCCTCTCCTTCCTCCTCCG
Organism: Taxus chinensis; assembly: GCA_019776745.2. Lineage (NCBI taxonomy): Eukaryota > Viridiplantae > Streptophyta > Pinopsida > Cupressales > Taxaceae > Taxus > Taxus chinensis. Next base: position 638,849,468 of record CM034150.1, on the reverse strand, counting down.
AGTCATGCACTTCATAGATAGGATGGTCCTTTCCCTCCTGGTTCATCTTCTACTTCATCATCTCTCTCACCTTTATAGGCCTCCAAGCTCTTTGTATCTTTTGAGTTATTTTCTTCTGTCACCTTCTGCTTCTTTCTGGCAGGAGATTTATTTCCTTCTCCTCTTCATCTGGTGACCTATCCTGGGTGACAAGTTCTTCACATTCTGATGCTTCTTCCTCTTGAGTCTATGTTTTTACCAAGTACTTATTTATCCACGCGTAAGTACTGGGCTTAGCACTCTTCTCCAACTCGCTTACCGCTTATGTAGCCTAAACACTTAGTGCTTTTTACACCTCTTCTCTTTCTCTCTTCTTTAGTGTGGGCTTTTTTTTTCCTGTGGGGTCCTCAGGGATGGATACATCATTTTCAAAGTATGTGTCCTTTTCAAATTTTGGCCTTATGCGAAGGTATATCCTTGTTATAGCCCTTCCATCTTTTGCTAATGTTATTAGCTTCATCATCTGTATCTCGTGGGAGACATGTGTCTCCATGTATGCACGCTTCTTGGGGTAAACTAACTTCCTACACAATTCTTTGTGGTCTTGATCCACCTCTCTAAGGTCAAACCTTAGTCTCTTGGCCTTTTTAAACATGTTTACCCCTGCTTAGAAGTATTTTGTGGTGAAAGAGAAGGGAAGCTTGCACCAGGGGCCGATGTTTTCATCTGTCAACCTAAATCTGCCAATGTAGAAGTGTTGATATACTGTGAATTCTTCCTCTCCTTTTACGAGCACGGGTAACTACTCCAGAATCCTCCATTTTTCCCCGAATGTGACCGTCATACGCTTGTACCACTTTTCTAACTGCACCTTGGGAGTGGTTGTCATGGTCTCGCAAGTATATTTCATGAACCACTTTGTGAGTAAGGGATCCTCTTCTGCGTATTCCCAAACAAACCTTTCCAGCTCATCAGGTACTCATATTTATGAGAAAATAATTGTGAGGAGGACATTGCCAAATAGTATATTCTCACCCTATTGTACACTACTAATGATTTCATCCGTGATGAAAGCAGACAAGTTATAGATGGTCCCCTAAGATATTTTTCGACATACGTTCAGCCATACCTCGTTCACTTGAGTCCACCTCTCTTGGTCATTGAGCTTGGTTACCAAGCACATGACCATCCTCATCACGGGTTCTAGGATCTCTGGGATGTCAAAGTATCGTGATCCTTTCTTATAGTCATAAAAAACGACTATTTCCTTGATGGCCTCCTTGTTTCTTAGGTCATCATCAATGTTATCCCCTTCATAGATAAGGCTTGTGAACTTGGAAATTAAATGAGGATTTATGCACATCTTGCACCCTACGAAATAAAAATGGTCTTTATGAATGCGTTCCATTAGCCACTGGTAGAGGCACTCAAGTTTTCCAAAGTAGGGTAATTCATAAAGTTGTAATAACCCTTCCTTCTCCAAGTTAACCTTTACTTCGTCACTGTATATGGGCATGCCCTATAGTGTCCTCTTTTTTGCTAGGAAAAGCAACTCCAAAGCCATTTATTTTTATGTCGTTTCAGTGCGGTGATTATAGTCACTTATAATCATCTTCCACAAATGAGATTCCCATTATTTTCCTAGCAATACCCCATCCAAGTATTGTATTCCCATATACCACTCTTCATTTATGCTTGCGAAGGTAGCCATTTGCTTCCCCTTGCCCGTTCCCTTCTTCTTTTTAGGTGAGATGGTTGCTTTCTTTGGTGTCATCCTTCTAGTTAGGTTATCACTTTAAGCATCTTTTTCTTGCTCTGCTCTACTACTTTATCTAACCCTAATGTATAACCTTGTGAAGAAACCCTCCTACACCATGCCCTAGATGCCAAACCTTAACTGGAACAATACTTCCACAAGAATTTTGCTTCTAAACAACTTCCTCCATGCTCGTGTACACCTTTCCTAATGGTTTTTGGATCTGCTCTAGTCATTTTCTCTCATATTGCTTAATTTTTTTCTTCACACAGATCCCCTTTGGATGCCCTAGTTTACGAGAGCTCTTTTCTCTTTGTGAATGCAAGATAAATAATGAAGTTCCTGAATTCTTATTTATAGCTTTTCCTTCTTTCCAGCATTAAATGTTATTTTACCTACCACCGTACTTAGTACTAAATCCATATTTTTCCACCAAGCCGAACTTACGTGCCTAATCTTGCATGAAAAACTTCTACAACCTTCTGGCACTCAAACAATCCATATTGACAGAAGACTGTTACGTGTGTGTTAACAACACCGAAGGAAATTCTTCTGTCATTCACTTTATTTTTTATTTTTCCTACCTCATGTTGTTCCTGTGCTTCTTCCTCTGCATGTGGTTTCTCTTAAGTCTTATCCTGACACCAATATTTTTTATCCACCTCTTCTTCCATGTATTTCCTTCATCCTTGCGCGCTTTGTATCAATCGACTGAGAAATTCACCACAACTTCTACTACCAGTTCAACTTGAATTATGGGCCTATACTTTGTATCACTCCACCCCACACTAAAAAAGATGTGTGGTCCTCTGTGCATTCACAACCTTCAAAACATAATGTGGTTACCAGCACCCAAGGCACAAAATAAACAACAGAACAAGCAACGAGAAAGGGAAACACAAAAAAGGAAATTGCATAAATGGGAACCTATACTAAATGGAAAAACTACATTATTATAAACACCAAGAAGACTTATTTATAGTAGGGATTCATCCTACTCCCATTGAAATGGTCTGGTAATCTTGTTCCATCCATTTCTCTCAACTGGCACGCGCCTAAATTAAGGATGTCCAAGATGATATAGGGCCCCCAACCAATGGACTTTCAACTTTCTGGGATGGCACAAAAACTTAGAATCATATAGCAATACCATCTTCCCAATCTGATTTTTTTTTTAATTTCAATGTGGCAGTCATGCCATGCCTTCTATTTGTCCTTTTCAGCCTATTGAATCCACCTAGCCAATGATCGTCTCTCATCCAATTTCATCAATTTTTCAATATGTTCTTCCAACGCTTGCTCATCGGCCAATCCTCCTATGCGCGTTATGCATAGAGAAGGTAACATGAATTCAATAGGTAGGACAACCTCTGCACCAAACATCAATTGGAATTGTGTGGATTTATTCAACCTCTTGTAGGTTGTCCTATACTCCCATATAACTGTCGATACTTTTTTATCCCAATGTCTTCTACCAACGCCACAAATTTTGGTCAGGGTATGACTCAGTATTTTATTAAATGCTTCAGCAGTTCCATTTTCTTATGGATGGTAAGGGGTAGTCTTATGATGAGCCACCATGAACGTTGCTAACAAAATTCAGACGGTCTCATTTAAGAAATGCATACCCCTATCACTAGTTAAGTTCAACGGGAATCCATACCTTGTAATAATATTTTCCCATAGAAACCTGGTAGTTGTAGCCGTTGTATAATCCTTGGTAGGTGATGCTTCTACCCATCTTGTCAAATAATCCATGCAAGTGATTACATATCGTGATCCTTTCCTACACGTAGTTGGCAAAATGAGGCCTACAAAATCTATGCCCCACTTTTCAAATGATTGTGTACTTGGAATAGGGTTCAAAGGCATTTCATCCCTCTTCCCTGGTTTTCCAAGACACTGACAATGATCACATGCCTTGCAATACTCTTTGGAATCTTGATATAGGGTTTCCCACCATAACCTAACTTGTAATATCGTGCATACAGTGGCGTCCCCTACATAGTGTCCACCTATGTTTCCTCCATGCACCTCCTCCATAATAGTCAGGCTCTCATGTTCTAGCACACACCGACACAATACTTCATCACATCCTAACTTGTATAAATAACCACTAACCAGCATGTAGGGTGTGGCATGTATGGATAACTGCTTCCTTTCTAATGCTTTCATCCCTTCTGACACCATACCTATTTTGAGAAACACTATAATATCCTCTAAGTCTGAGGGCACGTCCTACAACCTAAACAACACTACACGTCTGGAATGGTATGCTCAATGATTTGCACATACTCTCCTGAGTCAATTCTAGACAAGTGATCGGGCCTAGAATTACTCTTTTCTAGCTTGACAACCACTATGAACTCAAATTCTTGGAATAACAAGACCCATCAACATATGCGCCCTTGCAGAACGGGATTATTTACCACGTATTTTAATTCCATGTGGTCCATGTAGAATACAAATGGTGTCGCCAGTAGATATTTCCTGAACTTGTGCAGCGCGTAAATCATGCATAGTGCTACACGCTCAGTAATCGTGTAATTTTTTCTACTGAGGTTAACTTTCTGCTTGCAAAACACAAGGGATGGTCAAACAATCCCTTTACTTGGCTATACTAGTACTGCTCCGACAACTATACTAGAGGCATCCACATGAACATGGAAAGGCTTATCCCAAATGGGGAAATGAAGAATGTGTATTGTGACAAGCCTATCCTTCAAAGTTTCTAATGTGCTTTGTTATGCCTCTCCCCAATGAAAGGCACTCTTATGTCTACGTAATTCCTCCAAGGGCGTGGTGATCTTGGCATATCCCTTGATGAACTTCATATAGTAACTTGTATACCCAAGGAATCCGTACGCATGATGCTTTGGCTAGTAGGCTCCCCTAAACTCAACAATGGCTGTAACCTTAGCGTGTGATCTACTAGTATGCCCTCCTTGCATATTTTATGTCCCAATAAGGTTCCAAATTTGGTAGTAAAGACACACTTCTTGATATTGAGGGATATCCTCAACTGTCGACACCTTTCAAACATTAGTCTTAAGTTATCACAATGGTCCTTGAATAGACCATTCACAGTCCAATCATCCAAATACACCTGAATAAATTTATGGATGAAGTCCTAAAAGGCTTGCACTCACAATGCACGAGAACATAAGTAGGCACATTCTTCAATCCAAACGGCATGACTGTATAGGTATAACTTCCCCATTCAATGGAAAAATTTGTCTTTCTATAGTCTTCTTTTACAATCCTCACATGGTGGTATCCCTGAGAACCCATCTATGAAGGATTAGAATTCGCACCCCAGCCACTCCCTCTAAAATTTCTTCAGTAAAAAGGGTAGGGAAGGGATCAATGACACATACTTCATTCAGGTCCCTATAGTCAACATAGAACCTTATCCTCCCATCCTTTTTGATGTTGATGACCATTGGGATTATCCATTCTGATTCTTCCATAACCTCAATGATACCTGATGCTATCATTTTGTGTATCTCCTCCTTCACCCGTACGCACAAATTTGGATTCATCTAGTATGGCCTCTCCCGGATTAGGCATGCACCTTCCTTCAATTTTATCTTCATCTCCCCTAAGGAATGGTGGATGCCCTTGAGTTTCATGATACCCATGAGGGAATAAATCCTAGAATTCACGTAACAGATCAATGATCTTTGAGACCTCCTTTTCCAACCAATAGTCTCCAATGATTGCTTCCTTGGGTTCTATCTTCTAACCCAATGTTAAATTTCTTTGTTTTTAAGATCTCATGCTAAGCACACATCCTTTCATCAGCACTATATATAACATCACACGTACCTATAGAGTGGTTAACATCTAGACTCTCCATTTCCTCTCCATCTATGACATAAACCATCTTTCCTTTTTCCTTTTCTATGCATGCTTGCTCAAACTACATCTCCTCTTGACTCATCCTCATCAAAGTGTGCCTCTAAATATGGGCTCACCTAGAAAATCTAGTAGCATGTCTTCTGCCATAGCACTATCCCCATCATTGTAAGGTGCTTGATCACTTGCAATGCCTTATCCACTAATGGATTCTTTGTGCTTCGATATTCAAAATCTTGGATGAGATCAGTTGTCAGCTCCTGGCAATTTCTTGTCTGTCGTAGCATGTTTCTGAATGGATATACCATGCACATGCATAACCTTGTAATGTGGAATACAACTTATGTACCCATAATGATGGTGGAAAGGCTTTTGCACCTCCTATCAAGGCCTTCTCACATGCTTGGATATGAAATGAAGCGGTCTCTTTACCATGGTAGTCTTGAATGACCATAGGTGCACGTTTCTCCTAGAAAACCTTATAGAAAACATGATTCTTACCTCGCACGCCACTCTAGGAGGTTCTCTTGATGTGTATCCCACCAACATGTTGCAGTCCCGAGTAGGATATAACTATGAGCATCCCTCTTCTTTCGTCCTCATTTTTCCACTGAGCTTCCATGTCCCGTAAGAAAATTTCAGGGTATGCCCCTCCAGAGTAATTTGGTAATTTCTTTCCCTCCTAGGTGCTTGAGTGAGTGTGACTTGGTCACTTTTGTTACAGACCCCCTCAACTATTGGTAAATTAACTCATAGGTACTCATGCACCCAATTGTCACACACCATGCTTGTGGTATCACTCACAGATTGGGCATCCTCAAATGGGATAACTCCTTCTGATAGGGTGAATTATCTCTAAATATCTGATGGAGTGGACATAAATTCTATCAAGGACCTCTTCTCCCAAAGGTTCAGTGTAAGGCACTAACTTCCCATCCGTTAGAGGGATGATGACCCGTTCTTCCTTGTTCTCGAAAATTGATATATCCTTTGTTGAACCTTAGGTCAATGTTGTTCTTATAGCACCATGGGCGCCCAAGAAATGCTAGAAAATTGTCTGCCTCAGCAAGAGTGCCAAGACTTTGAAGTCTCTAGTAAACTTGGCCCCTTGAATGGTAATCACTGCATCCTTTAATAACTCCAATGGGAATTGCCTTAGTTTTTTTTTCCATATATAGCAACACATTTGAAGATGGCTGCAATGCGGGCCTTCCCATTTGATGTCAGGCATCCAATGTAAGAACATTGAATTCTACTCCCATGTCAATCAATATGTTTCTTAGAAGCCAACCATCCACAACTGCATTCAGTGTGATTTCTTTGTCATAGTCAAGGCTATGGGGAGGGAGGTTTGCATGCAACACCTACCTTTCACACTCCGCTCCAGTGCGTGGCATCTTCTCCCATAGTCCATTCTCCTAACAAGGGAATAATATTCTCTTGCCTTAACATTTTGCACACTTCCTTGACCTCATCCAGGTCCTTCTGTGGAGCCTCAACATTCCTTCTTTGCTCTTGCTTCCTGGACTGCTCCTTTAGACACTGGATTTCTCCCTGAAAACTTTGAATGACATCCATTGTCTCTTGATACACTTCCTTCTGGTGGGTAGGGTCTGGATACTTCCCATGCACCACTTCTTCTCTTGAGACTAGAGTCTTTTGCCTTAGTACTTCTTTGGCACGCACAGCCTCTACTTGTGTTGTCACCAGAACAAGTTCTAACCCTAACTCACGCACCACTCTAGGCATCCACTATGTGTCATGGCCTTCTTTATACTCACCATCCTAGCACCCTTTTCCTTCTGGTGCTGCTTGCTCATGTGCTCAAACAACTCAGGGCACTCCTCATACTTATGCTTTTTCTCACACCATGAGCACTGCAATAAATCTGGACACTCATGCCTATAATGTTCTGTAGATCCACAGTTATAGTAGGTTCCTCATGGGAACTCACTTCTTCCTCCTCTGTGGTTACTACGACCATGGAATCCTCCGTGAGAACCTCTACCACTCTGCCCCTCCATCTGCACTTCCTTCATAATGGTAATCATATTCTTTGGAACCACTGGCAAGGCTTGTCTGGCACACACCATGATCAATGGCCTCATGGATCTAGTCAATAAGCCTACAATCCTTAGTATCATGGGTCGTAGAGGTGTAGATCTTATAGTAGCAAGACACATTCTTCTGAATTACGTGCACTGCAACAAGGGGAATCTACTCACATCATGGTCCCCGTGACAAATTTCACAATCTACTGCTATGGTGCATACTGATTTCTGAGGGGAAACTATCCTTGGCATGCCCCTCTACTTCACAATCCATGCACCAAAGACCACTATGAGTCTCATGTGCAGAGTTTGTACAGATAGCTTCTCTAACTGTTTGGCCATGGAAGTGATTTGAGCCTCCAAAAAAGGGCTTACACCAGTATCAACACTCCCAACTGCTTCAGCACATAAGGCAGCCTCTAGAGCCTCGCGCGGGTCAGTAAATGTTGTATGGGACAATGCCATCCTAAATGGAGTGATCAACCCTCCAATAAACCATTGAGAATGTTGTGAAGAGTGAATGTCATATGATAATTTTGACAGGAGAGTCTTAAACCGTGCATCATACTCCTCGCACACTCTCTGTCATTCCCTGTTGGATCTCCTTCAAAGCGTTGATGCTCTTCTATTCGAACTCTGGTATATGGAACTCTGATAGGAAGGAATTTTTCAATGCGGTGTAGTCTACCACCATCTGATAGGGGTCATACTTCCTATACTAGCTATGTGTGCATGTCCTTGCAACATTGTTGCAAACTGAATAGCCTTCCACTTTGGGGTAGTGATCCCCTTCGCGTGCCATAGCAATTCACACTTGTGCACATGTTCTGAAATCATCCTCTATACCATTGTAATCTGGTAAGTGTAAAGACATTTTAAATATTACCTGAGGAGGTGGTTAAGGCCCTTGTCCTCTTAATCTAGATCCTTGGTTCCCTCCGGTGTTCCCTCCATTCCCTCCAGATCCACTGGATCCACCAAGTCTTGTGCCTCCCGAATCCACCAGTTCCACCTCCAGATCCTCTTGTAACCAGTAATGGGCTTGAAGTGGTCATGCCTAGTGTCTCCAATGTCCCACTGAACTACACGTGCACCAATGGTATGCGAGATTGACTCCACTGCCAGAAATGTATCCCGTGCCACTCTCCAGACACATGTTGCCTAAACCTTGCGTACTTGTACTTTGGACCCAAAAATTCCTCCAAACACCAGAATGGTATGTGCATCCATGGACGTCCCAAATGAAAAATTATACCTCCTAGGTGCTGATCGGTCACTCCCACCAATACCAACTAGGGTTATCAATACTCCTTTGATTTGGAAAACCAAGCCAGGGGTTGGTTTCCAGGTGGGTTCAAATGCACACCGACGGATCTCCTTTCTCCATGTAATGAACTCTCATCAGAAGCTGAAGGGGCCTCTCTCCCACACTTTCCAAGATGGGGTAGCATAGACTGCTCAAGCTCCACATCCTCCATGTGAACTTCAACACCCTCTCACAAAGTCTGCCTCCATAGATCCATCACACTTACAACCTCACATTTGTCTAGTCATCTCCCTTTCACGAGCTTCACTATACTTGAGTCATCTCTCCTCCCTTTCCTTTTCAGCCGTAATGTCTGCCATCTTCCTCCACCCTAGCTTCCTCACCCAGCACTCAGAGTAGCTTAGTTGGCCATGGGGAATGCTTCTAAACTCAAAGTAATGACCAAGATCTTCATAGCCAGAGGAATAACACTCAAAAATGACCCTCTAGGCTCCCTCAGAAACTCGAACTCAGCAACTTACTGGGAAAGAATATGTCAAAATGGTGTATTCTAAAATGTAACTGGCCAAGCACTCCCTTCCACCAGTGATCAATAGCACACATCCAAGTTAGATCTACATCCTACAGCCTCTGATATTCATCTTGGGTCCACACACGCAATCTATAGAACCGGCTTGATCTAGATGTGTATGCTGAGAAGCCATTCATATAGCTCTACTGGGAAGAAAAAAATAATGTCTCATACAGCTCATGGTATAGGTTCTCTTCTACCCATCCATGTGCATTGAACTCAGGTCCAGTGTTGAATCTTTGAGAAAAACTCATCCTCCATGCTCTTGAACCACATTTCAACACTTTCTAGAGTCAGGTGCTCTGTCATTACACATCACAAAGATAAAGATGCATGTCATTTCTCAACAACAACTTTGAAAATAGGTTCTCTCGCAATGGAACCAAGATGTAGTCATTTTTATGCCCTCTCAAAGAATAAGGAAATCCCATGCACGTGTTGGCCTATCACCCAGCGGGTGCATTGGGCACTCACCCGAGGCATGCGTGGGCAATCGAGTCCCTCCTTTATGTGATTTGTGTGAGAATTCATTATTTACGACAAAAACTTAAGTGAATAGATTGGAAAGGAACCATACATTCATCTTAGAGCTCATAACGGCTTCTAGACCAATGTGTTCATTCATATAAGAAAAGCATTACAGAACATAGATCTGAATCATAATAAAAAATAAATGCACAGGGGTTTACACCCACTCATATGAAATATATATATAACTGATCCATACAAATGTAATTAGAACTGGAACCACACATATATTCATATTAAGCATGTTGATAAGCACATTACATTAACTGGGGAAATCACAGATCCATATGATAGTGCAGACCAATGTCATGCATCAAAACTAGACTTAGGCCCTTCATAGTACAAATAAAAATTGTTCAAACCCATCCCCTTGATACAACATACTCCTACAGATCCTCTAAACCCAACCTATGGAGCTCTCACAGTATTCTTGCATGGCTTCACCTCTCTTCAATTCTCACCTCTCCATCTGTCTCTTTTTCTTCTATCCGGGATCTCATATATATAGCCTTGTCAAGCACCGCCATGCCTTTCTGAAGTTGTAGATCACTTGCCATGTGTCCAAGTGGTCCTCCATGGGAGCATGCTTCTTCATATGTGATCTCTCCATCCTTTTCCATGATGACCTTCTGGAATCTTCTATCACAAGGTATATTCCTTCCGTGGGCACCAAGTTGCCAGGATGGCACCTTATCCACTTTTCATGCGCAGTCAGGTCATGTTTTCCTTATGTTCTGCCTGATATGCCAAATATGGCTAAGTCTCAATATCTTTTCTCTACCTTGTGCACGTGCCACTGGTTCTACTAAACCCTCCTAAAACTTTGTCCTATGTGCACTTCCTCCTTGTGCACCCTTCTTCAAATAGGCCTTGCACGCCCACACACCTTCTTGTACTTAGCCAATATTTTAGGGGCCCAATAAGGGAGATGATAAGTACATTATTTGAATTATTTATATCATTTATATGATTGATAATTTTTTCATTTAAACATGATTTACTAGTGCATGGGGATACTTTATATGGTTATATATTAGTGAGTTTAATGCACTTTCCTTGCTCTTATTCATGTAACTTGTTAACCGTATAACTTCCTACTAATTTCCTTTGTGAGTGAAATGCAGTTATGTGTGCAAGATAATAATGAACAATTACTACCAATTTTTGAGTGCATTCAAGGAGCCCAACTTTGGAATCGACATGCAGTCGTGGAGGACTTTTTCCATTAACGGCCTATAAACATGGGTCTTGTTTCTAGCAATTCTGCAGGGTTTTATGAACCTTAATAAAATTTTGTTAGTGGAAGAACTTAGTGCCTACTATTTTGGCATGATATTTAACCGACTGTGTCTATATAAAGACATCTCCTTGAGGAACAATTGAGTAGTTGGATAATATTGATAATCTATAATATAGTTTGTAGCAGTTAGTATTTACTTTCTAGATGTATTAAATATATCATAGAACTTCTTTGAATCAATATAAGTGGATATTTTTTTGAGTATCTCATGTTGTTAATATTACCTCTGTCGTAAGGAAGATCAAGGGCCCACTCGACCAAGGTGACTGGAGGTTGTTTACGTTTACACATGAATGTGGTTTTCTGATAAGTCATAATTTGCTCATTTCCTCTACTGGAATTTCCATTCAGTGTGTTTTATGCAATTTTCATTCAGTGTGTTTATTTTCTTTATCACAATTTCCATTCAAAGTGTGTATTTCCTTTCATGAAAATTCTAGTTAATGTGTGTTGTTACTTTTATTGCAATTTCAATTCTAGTTAAGAATATCACTTTCAGAACTTCTTTATATCACAATAATTTAATTTTCATAGCTTAGAATTAAGTTTCCATAGATTAGTAGAAAACGAAGGAAGATCTATCATAAAACCCCCCAAAGAAATACCCAACAACATAACTAGTTGTATAGGGATTCATTACATATAGCTTAGGACACAACCCTTGTTTTATAATGAAACTAGTAGCATAATCTATTAGTTAAATGATTGGATAATATATCGACCCATCAGTAAGCATTCAAAAAAAGGAAATAAAACCCCAACATATTCGGTACTATCAAGGAGGAGGTACTCAATATGTTTAACGCTTGTAGTGTCTTCCTTATTCACCAATATACTTGGGTAAAGAACGTTGTTCCAATCTGTAAGAAGAGGTTTGAAATAATAATCTATGTTGACTTTATAAATATGAACCAAGATTTCAAAATAGAACTACCCATTTTCAATCATGGATCAAATCCTAAAATTTATCACTGGTTTATAAATGCTTTCCATGTTTTATGTTTTTTTGGATACAATCAAATTGAGGTAACACACGACCATGTTCACCAATCCATGGGAAACATTTGCATACAAGCATATCCCATTTGCCTCATCAATGTAGGGGATACCTTTCAAAGATATATGGATCTCACCTTCAAAGATCTCAAGAACAAATGTATAGTGATATACCTTGATGATCTCATATTTTTTAAAAGAAGTGAGGTGATCACCTACAACATCTTGAACAAGTTCTCATCAGATGCAGACACACTATATCTGTTTGAATCATAAGAAATCAGTTTTTGTAATCATGGAAGGAAAACGTTTTGGGTACATTGTGAACAAAGAGGGAACTAAGATTGACCCAAAATTTGTCTTTACCTACAAGCAATCCTAGAGTGTACTCCTTTTTTGGTAAAGTGAACTTCCCCTACTATTTTATTCTTGACTTTGTAGAGTTAACAAAACATATAACTAGCATGATGAGGCATCAAGGGATATTTGGATTGAACAAAGAGGGTAAGATCACATTTGAGAAAATCAAGGAATCTATTTCTCATGCCCCTCCAATGGCATGTCCAAATTTTGAAAAATATTTCATAATCTATGTTTATGCATCAAAGCACGTTGTATCTATAATTCTAGTTTAGAAGGGTGAAAAAGGAGTTCAATCTCCTATAGACTTCATTAGTTTTCCATTGAAGAATAATGGATTGAAATACTCATATGTCGAGAAACATGCTTCAAAGTGGTTGAATACATCAATAATTTCAGGTTCTAATTTATGAACTCACACATGATAAAAAAATTTCCCGATACCGCAGTGAAATGAGTACTCAATCCACAAGATTTTGGATCTAAGAGAGGTAAATAGATTTCCAAATTTCAAGAATATGATCTTGAGATCCAACTGACCAATCTTATAAGGGGGAAGGCCTATGTGAAATTATTTTTAAAAACACTTCCGATTCAAGAGATGTAGAAGTAGAACTGCAGGACAAAATCATGGATGAATAATTTCCCATTGTCCTATTTATAAGTACTACTTTTGAGTGGTATGTTGGGATTTTCTATTTCTTAAGGCATGATGACTATCCAAAAAACTTGATCAAGAAATAACAGAGAAAAATCAAGCTAAGGGAAATGACATTTATGGTATGAAAACATGTGTATACAAGTGGGGATTAGACGTTTGTTTCTTGTTGTGTGTTGAAAAAGAGCAACAAGAGAATATTCTCAAGGCATATCATAACCAAGATTGCGGAAAAAACTTTTCATCCTTGGTCACCACTCACAAGATCTTAGGAGGTAAGTACAAATATCCCACTCTATTTTGGGATTCTTAGAAGTGGGTATCTAAATGTAAACCCTGTCAACAAATCATTAGTAGACCCCAATTAGTTGTAGTGCATCTTATACCAATGGTTATTGAAGATCCATCTCAAATGTGGGGTGTAGACTTCATGGGTGCACTCAATCCACATTCCAATATAGGCCATACCTTTGTGCTCACTTATATAGACTACTTCCCTAAATGCATGAAGGTTATCCTAGTTAAGCATGCCAACACTGAAATAGTATGTAACTTTCTCAAAGAGAACATTGTAGTATGTTTCAGTGTTCAACAAAATATTGTCACGAACAATGCAAGCTACTTCTCCTTTATGGAACTCACTGAATTTTTCTATGAGTATGGAATCTCTCTATCCCATTCGTCTAAACATTATGCCGATCATTTGTAAATTGGTTGATCAAAATCAATAGAACTAGAATAATAAGTTGTATGATGCATTTTTGGCTTATATGATCACGCCCAAGAAATTAATAGTTACGTCACCATTCCAGTTGTTATATGGGCTAGAGGTGGAATTTCATATATCAATTGAGTTAATTACCTTGGAGATGGTAAAGGAAATTGAAGAAAACTAATTTCATGACTCCTTGGAAAAGTGAATATTGTACTTGGAGAGGCTCAATGAAAAAATATTCATGGTAGCAGATAGAATCATAGAGCACCAAATACGGATCAATAAGATCTTTAATGAGAAGACATGGGAAACCATATTTCATATTGGTGACCTATCCTACTCTAGACAAGAGAAGATAACTAAAGGGTAGCCACAGAAATTTTGACTCTCTATGGTTGGGACAATTTAATACTAGACACTTTTGTGGAGATAATGCATTTTACTTGTTTTACTTGGATGGCACACCCCTGGAATTTCCCCGCAATGGGAAATATTTGAAATTGTATAAGCAATGTAAGTAGGTTATCCCCCTCATGTACCTAGGTGATTTAGGTTTTTTGTGTTTCCCCTTTCCTTATTGTGTGTTTTTCCCTTTCTTATTGTGTGGTGTGTTTCCTTTCATATTCTATGTGTGTGTTTATTCCTTTTTATTTTGTATCCTTGATGATAATATATTGCCCAAAGGATAGTGCACTATTCTACTAAAATCTAAATTAAGATTTTGGAGTTCCTTCTTGAATCATCTTAATTTCATGTAAAACCAAGCCAAGTACCTAATTTTGAGACAAATCTTGGCATATAAAATGTCACTGCATTTTATTTTACAACCCCATTGAAACTTTTTTCCCTTTTTGGTCAAATTGGTCAAAATTACCAAAATTGACTGTTTTCAAAGTTCAACTTCTAGGAAAGATTCCCTGAGCCTTGGAGTGTTTAGGAATTCATGGTTGTATTCAATGGAAATGTTTCATAGTTGTATCCATGATGGTATGATTTAGCAAGCATTTTGAGAAATTTTAGATAGTCTTGGGAAAGATTTCTTCCTAAGTGATTTTTGGGAAAAAGGAGTGTGCATGCTTCATTGAAGAATAAAATTTGATGAAAGTTTTAGGGAAGGCCATGTGGTATTGGGAGCTCATATACCAAGCATTGGAAATATTTTCGAACCTAATTCATAGTGAAATAAGTAAGGAATATTTTTTAGGGTATAAAAATCAGAAACCATTCTGATACTAGCGCAAGGTGGCCTTTCTACATAGGAATTTTATGCTAAAGATTTCAAACACCTTGAGAGGAGTCGAGAGCCTAAAAATATTTCAAATCATATCACATTCGATCTTTTTCATGATACATATGTTTTTTGGATCGTGTTTTTTGAAAAAATCCTCCTAAAACTGAGCTTAATGGTACACTGCCCTAGGGAAAAATGGAGGTACAAGAAAAATTCTTGAATCACACATTTTATAAGACTTCCTTATTAGTCTTATTGCATTAATTTACTCACTTCCATTCTAAATAATATATTATACAGACTAAATTTAATAAAATAGACCATGAGGAGAAAGAAATACTCCATGTGCAAAACAGATGATGTAAACAAGCTCTCAAAGTGTTCCTTGGTGTATTGGCACACTTTACAAGCACAATCGCACCCTTGGTACAATTTTGAGGTACAATTACAACCCCAAAATTTCTCCTCTATCCATTTGGAGGAGAAAATTAAATGCAAAAAACCATGGTGAAAGGAAAAACAAAAGGTGGAAGTCCAAACTTGAGTTTCCCTTACAAGTGGGGGGCCCACTTACCCATCCTTGGTGCACTCTAGGCATGCGATTGCACCCCAAAATTATGCTTCATATTAGTGGAGGTTCCTATATGCACCCAAAATTGGCATGTGCTACATTGTCGGAAAATGGTTACAAAAGTCCCCAATGATGATTCACGTCCTTTCAGAAGGTGTTCGAGCTCCAAAACCCATTCAGAGTGTATATTTGTTGCTTAGACATCTTTACTTAGCCTTCCTAAAAATTTTCTAGCTTTCTACCTCTTTCTGCGCATGTTTTGGCCTTCAGTGCTAGGACCACCACCTTACCTGGGTGACGATCCTGACAAATTTTTCCAGATTTCATCAGGCATTTTTTTAACATGCGACGATTCACTTAACTTCACTTTTATCATGCATCCATGGGCCAAATTTTCAAAAAATAGCTTTTATTTCTTGGTTCTCCTTCCATCTTCTATTTTTGAATGTGCTTTAGTTAGTTGGAACTTCCTCTTCTTGCCTTGTGCATGAAGGCACAATCGCAGCCCCAACTCTTCTATATTCCATGCTTGTATTCAAGCAATATGCTTGATAATTTTGTGTATCTTGTGTTGTATTACTGCCATAGTCTTGATAGGAATTGCATAGCCAAGATCAGATCTCTTGTGATATCTCTCTTCAAATTGCATTGCATCTAGACTGCCTTCAAGTTGTCATTGCTCAAGTGCTATCCTCCTACCATTGGTCTTGCATTCCCAATTCCTTGGACTCATATGAACACTCAGAGAAAGAAAAAGAACAAACTGAGGGAACAAATACATATACACAGCCATTGGAAATATTTTCGATAACCTAATTCATAGTGAAATAAGTAAGGAATATTTTTTAGGGTATAAAATCAGAACCATTCTGATACTAGCGCAAGGTGGCCTTTCTACCTAGGAATTTTTATGCTAAAGATTTCAAACAACCTTGAGAGGAGTCGAGAGCCTAAAAATATTTCAAATCATATCACATTCGATCTTTTTCATGATACATATGTTTTTTTGGATCGTGTTTTTTGAAAAATCCTCCTAAAACTTAGCTTAATGGTACACTGCCCTAGGGAAAAATGGAGGTACAAGAAAAAATTCTTGAATCACACATTTTAAGACTTCCTTATTAGTCTTATTGCATTAATTTACTCACTTCCATTCTAAATAATATATTATACAGACTAAATTTAATAAAAATAGACCATGAGGAGAAAGCCAAAATTGCATGTGCTACATTGTCAGAAAATGGTTACAAAAGTCCCCAATGATGATTCAAGTCCTTTCAAGAAGGTGTTCGAGCTCCAAAACCCATTCGCAATGTATATTTGTTTTTCCTAGACATCCTTACTTAGCCTTCCCACACTTTTTTCTAGCTTTCTGCTTCTTTCTGCGCATGTTTTGGCCTTTAGTGCTAGGACCACCGCCCTGGTGGATTTCTGAAACCACCACCCAGGCAGGGTGGTGTTCCTGTGACCGCCACCTTATGCTGACCGATTTTTTCTAGATTCCATCATGCATGTTTTTAACATGCGACAATTCACTTAACTTCACTTTTAGCATGCATCCGTGGGCCAAATTGTCTAAAAATAGTTTTGATTGCTTGGTTCTCCTTCCCTCTTCTATTTTTGCATGTGCTTTAGTTAGTTGGAACTGCCTCTTCTTGCCTTGTGCATGAAGGCACATCCCAGCCCCAATTCTTATATATTCCATGCTTGTATTCAAGAAAAAGGCCTGAGAATTTTTGTGTATCTTGCATTGTATTGCTGCCACAATCTTTCTAGGAATTGCATAGCCAAGCTCAGATCTCTTGTGTTATCTCTCTTCTACTTGCATTGCATCCAGATTGCCTTCAAGCTGCCATTTCTCAAGCACCATCCTCCTGCAATTGTTCTTGCATTCCCAATCCCTTGGACTCATATGAACACTCAGAGAAAGAAAGGAACAAACTGAGGGGACAGATACAGATACAACCAGATTTTCCAAAGCTCTTGCTTATCCAGGTTGGAATTGTGTGTTTGTTTGCTTTATTTGTTAAATTGTCAATTTCAAATCACTAGTTTCAATTGCATATCAAATAGAGTAGTAAAATTGTTCATTTCAATTGATTAGGAAATTACAAGTAGATCAAATCATTAGAAATTTTTCTCTCTAACATTACCAGGGAAGTTGTGGGGAACAATAGCTCTTTCAGGGTCATGATTTGTTCTTCACCTCTGAGGTAGGGTTTGAAGGGTTTTGATTAGATTAGGTTATTTGTTTTAGATTAGATTCACATATTCACACAAGTAACCAGCTACATCCGGCTGATTACTTGTCTTTAGTTTATTTATTAGATTAGAATGCATTGCTTAAAAATTAGAAAAGATAAAAAATATTTCCTTTGATAGATTAGTTTTCTTTTTATTGTTTTTCTCTGATATATTGTGAAAAATCCAAAAACATAGATTATATTTCCTTTAATAGTTAGTTTTCTTATTAAAATAATTTCATTTCATTTCTATGACCATCAACGGTCCACAACAAGAAAAGACGTACAATTGTGATCCCTTGGTCCCACAACCCAACGGGCCAGAATTGATAACTGACATTGATACAAGTTTACGTTTGATAGTCTTACGCACACCTGCAACTTTTGCTGAGAAAATAGAACAACTAAATACGCTAAACATCACTGCTAATCAAGCCTACGATTATTGGACTATGCTCCTGGAAATAGGGTTTGATTACGCGCATGACCATACAAGGGCCACAACCTCCACGAGTCTTTGGTTGTGATCCTCAGGTCCCACAACCCAACGGGCCTGCTGACCAGTTAGACATTGACACTAGTTTGCATACATTAGTATTCAGATCTTCACCACTTCCACCAGACATTATTGCACAACTTTCCTTACTGAACATAGCAGCCGATCAGGCTAAGACTTTCTGGACTAGACCAGAAAAATCACCCATAGTCCCTGTGGCTCCACTACGTCTCTCATTCTCACTTCCATGACCTTGTCTGGAAATCCATACGAGGCACCCACATGTCACTTTCCGCATGTTCAACAACCAATAAACAGAATCTCGACATAAGCTTGATATCGATTGGAGTCTCCGAGCAAGCTATTATATCAGACCGAGCCATCACACCACTTCAGGTTAGGAGAGCATTCTTCACCTTAGACTCGCAGATCCTGATATTGTGTTGAAGACATAAGATTTCCCAATTAGCTTGATCACCATCACCACACTCACATTCACATTCATTCTACACTGGTTGTCTCGGCACGACCTCAAGAGGTCAGGTGCGAAGAAGGTCACGTGTTGATTTTCTATCGTACAAATTGGTGAACCCACGTGAAGAGCTAGTCTCTAAACGTTTCCACTTTCTTCATCCATCCTTTATTCTGTGGGTATTCTTATACCCCCCAAATATGTCAGGATACGATGAGTACAGTTGACCCATCCCAGGTTTTTGACATGTACAACTACCAAACAGGTATACCACAACAATCACCTTCACTCTCAACATGGGTGGACAACCACTCAACTGCTCAAAACCCTCTTCTTCAGGGAACCAATGTTGGTTCCTCTGTACGTATTGAGGAACTTGACCAAATCACACAGACTTATCCTCACAAACAATCAAGTTCAAACAACATGAATTTCACTGGGGAAGCAAGTTCATCTCCTCAGGTATTGTTTCGACAGCCCATTAGCATGTAATCGGACCAACTCCTCACATCTAGATGAGGAATACTTAGCACGATATGCTAGGAGTGAACAACACTTCCAGAATATGAACTGAGATTTTGATAGGTTGCAAGGACAAGGTGATGTTCTGCTCCAAAACAATAACACTACCCCTCCACCAACCAAAAATATTGCTAATGAGGGGTGGCAACATAGTGAACAATTCATAGCAGGATACCATACTCCTCAACAACCTCTGAGGGTTCAACAAAAATCACCTAAGAAAAGCACCACCCCATCAATGGGTGATGTCATCTCGCATTGGTAGACAAAGTCAAGGAGCTAGAGCTTTCCCAAAATGCTCAAAATTCATATGCACGGGCAAGCAAGAACTTCTCCCTATCCACAGAATTACAGACAAATACCTACTGCACAGAATCCTCTAGTTTATACGGGTACTCCAAACCCTGGAGATATGCTTACGGGATGGGCACCTTGGGTATGCCCCCTCATGCCACATATGGATATCTACAATAGGCACCAGGCGAAGTGCATTCTCAAATGCCATACCCACTGGAAATGCAACGTTCCCTGGCTTCGTGCCTTCGATTCCATATCAAGGTAATCAACCCCCCTACGTACACATGTATTCTAAATCTCCATAGGGGGATATGTACACTTACCCAGGTCCATATGGACAACCACAGGGGATGCCATACACCCCAAAAAATGTTTATGTTGTCCCATTTCAGCAACTGATGCAACCTCCACCTCCCCAACAAGGATCTTCAATGGTGGAAACATACGCAATGGGGACCTATTCTGAATATCTTAAGGAGCCTCTAGACTTCTCCATTCAGACAGTCATGCTCCCAAGACCCTTTCCCAATCTTCCAAAATTCAAAGGGGAGGGTGATCCTAATGCCCACATCAAAGCTTACACAATGGCCATTCGAGAGCTGCTCCCATGGGATGTAGTTGTTGTGAAGATTTTCCCTAAGACACTAGAAGGTATTGCTCTCGATTGGTACTATAGGATACCAGAGGCTTCAATACACTCCTTCAAGAAACTTGTATCAGAATTTATTAAGGCTTTTGATATGAACAAACTTTTGAGAACATGAATCAGGGAATTCCTTCATATCAAGCAAGAGCACAATGAGTCTTACAACCCACTTCATTCAAAGGTGGCGACAAGTTCTCTACTCCTCTTGCAAGCACTCCAAATATGGATCAGATGGAAGCTTTGTGATTTGTTCCTCCACTCTCTCAATAGGGAGACAAAGGAAGAAGTTCAAAAGTTCCCACTAAGGAGCTATGAAGAGGTACTAGAGGGTGCTCTTCGAATTGACCAAGTAGCCATTGACAGTGGTCATAAGACTTATGGAGCTAATGGAAGGTTAGTCACCCCTAATCAAAATAACCCCAGGTTACTCCAACAACATGAATAACAATCAAGGACCAAAAATCCTTAATAAGAATCATGGAGTCACGACGGATGGGGTGACGGACCAACCTAAGAAACCTAACATTGTTAATGCTCCCAATACAAGCACTTCAAACAACAACAATAATAATGACAACAATCAAAGAAACAATAACTTCTCACCCTCAGTCAACACTGTAGATTTTAACCGTCAACAACAAACAACAACAACAACCTCAGCAATCAAGACAAACACAGACCCAAGGCCCTAACCAATACCCAAGCGGGTATCCAAACCAATTTCAAAACCAAGGGCAAGGGTTCCCAAATTTTAACTATAACAATCAACAACAAAACAATAATCATAGTTTTGGACCACAACAAGGTACAAACCAAAGGCCTCGAGATTATGATCCTGATTTATATTGTGGTTTCCATAGGGTTCGTGGGCATGACACAAGAACATGCCATGATTGTAACAAGTTTTTACAACATTTTCCAGAGGATCAAAGATAATTATTTGTTGACATGTTTTTGGCAAACCCAACAGCACCCACTCAAAACACCTACATGGGACCAGTATCTCCACAGAACACACCACTTAGAATCTTTAACAATCCTCTCCCCACATGCATCCAAAGGATGGTAGAATAGATCCCAATGGTTCAAACAAAGGTATTGTAATAGGGACCCATGATCGTGAAGCCTCAACTTCGTCAAACCCACAAGTGGCACCTCCTTTGGATGGTCACCAGTAAACGAAAATTGTGGGGTTGGTGGAGTTGGACACTGAACCTCAAATTAATGTTGCCACTAGAACCAAGGATTATTCTTCATAGCCAATCCCAATCTACCTGACTATATCAATGACATTCATGATACGCTAAGCAAGCCAGTAGGAGCTTATGACTTGATCAATGACTTAACTAAGACCTTCTCTCACATTTCCTTCTTGGATCTGTTAAAGAATTCCCCTACTCATAGAGCCACTCTACTAGAAGCACTGGGTCTTGGTCATTTGACTAACATCACCCCTCCTCTAGAAGCACAAATAAACCATGTGGAATTTGATGTCTATCCTCTAGGGCAGCCTGAAAGAGATGTTGGATTTGTATTCGACATCAACAAGATGCCCACAGATGCTGAAATAGCTCATAGAGGTGATCTAACATTGTTTTTACAAGTCTGGATTTACAACAACTATGTAAAGTGTGTGATGATTGATGATGGGGAAGTGGTCAACATAGTCCCCTTCTCTTTCCTTCAAAAGCTAGGGTACAGAGAGACCAATTTCTCTTCAACATGAAACACGCTGAGAGGCTACGATAACCTCAAGGCAACGTCAATCAGAACTATAGTGTTTCTAGTCACCCTTGGACCTAAGATGGTACTAACCAAGTTTTATATTATAGATCAAGGAAACCAACTATAATATGATCCTTGGCCATCCTTGGATTCATCACATGAAGGTGATTCCCTCCACTTTGTTTCAGGAAGTTAGATTCCTACATTTAGGGAAGGTCTTTGTGGCGTAGGGTGATCCAAAACCCTTCGAACATACACCTAGCTAACTTGAAAAAGAGGCCAGGGATCCACTCTGAGTTTGAGCTTCCTACAAATCAGTTAAATAAACCTACAAGCTCAGTACCAGAGGAAAATTTGGTTCCTACAATGGAATTAGAAGTCACGGGTTTGATCGAAGGCATTCCGGAAGTCAAAGATGAAACCTTCATCATAGAGACAGTATCATTGGGAACCACATGGAAAATATTGTCAAGCTATTGGAGAAGGATTTACCCATTCTCCTTCCTTTCAATTCTATGGGTATGGGACATACCCTGGGACTCAGGTTCTCTTCCAGCAAATGAGGTTTGTATGGTTGAGGTAACTGAGGTAAAGGAGAAAGATTCAAAAGATGATCCAACATCCATTTTTCCAAGTAACTGTTGGACTCTCCATTTTGATGGAGCCAAATGTCATTTTGGCACTGGGGCAGGTGTGATTCTTACCTCTCCTGAGGGAAGGATTCTACCTTTTTCCTTCAAATTAAACTTTGAGTGCACAAATAATGGGGCTGAATATGAAGCCCTTCTACTTGGTCTCATCGTAGCCAAAGAATGGGTGCTCTTAATATTAGGGTGTGGGTGATTCACAACTTGTTGCAAATCAGATATCCAAAGTATATGAGACTAGAGTTGAGCATTTACAACTCTACAAAACAACAATGTTGAATCTAACAAAGAGATTTGACTTCATATCAATCAAAGAATTCCATGAGAGCAGAATCTCCTCACAGACTCGATAGCAACTTCCACTTCTCACTTTACTCCAAGCAGTGAGTTGGAAGATACAAACTTCACGGTCTCAGTTCATGTAGAACCTTTGGTTTGTAAGACACTGGTAACTCCAATGTTGACATACATAGAGACTGAGAGTGAGTCTGTCATTACAGATCACATTGACATTGACAAAGAAACTCTAGGATATCTAAACGCTCTCACATAATTACATCTTACTCATCACGAGGTTAATCTTTCTCTAATTCCACACTCTTCCTCCTATTTTGGAAATCCCATGATAGAATCTTCCCCTGGGAAGGAACTCAAAATTTGTGAGGTAGGAGAAGAGGGGGATTTAGAGTTGCCTCTGGCCCCACCTGAGTTTGAGGAAGGAAATGCCTCCTTAATCAAGGGAACAATCGATATAAATATCGGACCGAGGAAGAACCAAATATCTTGAAGCTAGGGTCCTCTTTAACTCCTGAGGAAGTTGAAATACATACCCATATTCTCAAGGAGCATCAAAAAGAATTCATGTTTAGCTACAAAGAAATGACGGGAATTACATCACACATTGCAGTGCACAATCTCGTCACCAAGCCAGATGCTAAGCCAATTAAGAAAAATTCAAGGCCCATGAAGCCAAAGGTGGCCCTCATGGTGAAGGAAGAAGTGATGAAACTCCTCCAGGTAGGGTTCATCAAGCCAGTTGACTACTCACAATGGGTGTCTAACATAGTCCCCGTTCTCAAGAAAAATGGAAAGATCCACATTTGCATAGAATTTTGGGATATAAATAAGGCTTGTCCCAAAGATGATTTCCCATTACCATCCATCGATGTTATTGTTGACACAACAACTGGTTTTGAGTTGTTGTCTCTCATGGATGGATTCTCTGGGTACAATCAAATCAGAATCTCTGAAGAAGATCAGGCCAAAACTACATTCATAACTCCTTGGGGAACCTACTGTTATGTTGTTATGTCCATTCGGGCTTAAGAACACTGGTGCTACATACCAATGGTGATGACTTATATATTCCATGATCTTATACATAAGATTGTGGAATCCTACATGGATGACCTTCTGGCTAAGGCCAGAAAGTGTTGCGATCACCCAGAGGTGCTTCATATCATCCTTTCTCACTTAATCAAATACGACATCACATTGAATCCAGAAAAATGTGTATTTGGTGTAACAGGAGGCAAGATTTTGGGGTACATCATATCTTCACGAGGAATTGATGTGGACCCAGCCAAAATCTGAGTTGTATTGGAAATGACTCCACCGATGGATGAGTCTGGCATCAGATCTTTTCTTGGAAAACTTGGGGCAATCCAAAGGTTTATCCCTGACTTGACCTTTGTTATTCACCCAATCAACAATTTGTTGAAAAAGGATTGTTGCATTGATTGGACAGATGAATGCAATGAGGCATTTGAGTTGGTTAAATGATTCTTATTATCCCCTCCCACACTCATGCCACCTAGGTCAGATCACCCTTTGATCTTGTATTCATGAGCTATGGATGTTTCACTAGCCTGCATGTTGGCTCAAGAAGATGATGATAAATGAGAGCGTGCAGTCTATTTTATTAGTCAAACATTGCTTGATTATGAGACACGTTACACCCAGGTAGAAAAAGAATGCCTTGCCATAGTCTTTGCGACAAAGCATTTGAGACATTATATGTTGAATCAAGAAACAAGGGTTATTGTTAAGTCAGATCACTTGCAGACATTCCTCACACAAGGATCCTTATCTAAGAAAGTCAGTGCTTCATAACTCTGATGGGAAAATTTGAGTTAACATTTTTTAATAAAAATCCATCAAAGGAAAATCATTGTGGACTGGTTGGCTGATAATCCATTGGATGGAGGTGATCTGGTAGATCTAAACTTCCCTGATGAGTGTGTATACTTCATCGAGACTAGGCCCCCCATTTCTGTGTGTCCATGGTATACTGACATCATTAATTTTATAGTGGACCATACGTATCCAGAAGGGGAAACATCACAACAAAGAAGGTGGTTACACATCATTGCCACTAAGTACATTATTTTGGAACAAGTGCTCTATCGTAGAGCCTTCGACGGAATGTTGTTAAGATGTGTTGATGCAGAAGAATCTGAAAAAAATTCTTTATGAATCACATAGCAGAGTATGTGGAGGCCACTTCGGCAGCCATGCCACTACTCAAAAGATACATCAGATGGGCTATTTATGGCCCACTCTAGAGCATGATGTAGTAGAATTTGTGTGCATGCCATAAATGTCAAGAGTTCTCCCACAAAATCCACATACCGGCACAAGCTCTTCAACCAATTGCAACCCCATGGCCCTTTTCCATGTGGGGCCTAGATTTGATAGGGAAATTCTCTCCCTCATCAACAGATGGCCATAACTTCATAATCACATCCACAGAGTACTTTACTAAGTGGGTAGAAGCTATGCCTCTTACCACTGTACCTGGGTCTGTGATCACTAAGTTCATCTTGAACTAGATCATTTGTAGGTACGGGGTCCCACAGGTCATTATCTCAGATAATGGCACATCTTTCAAAAATGATGAAGTACATGAATTGTGTGCAAAGTTCAAGATAAGTCATCACACGGCTTCTCTTTATTATCCTCAGGCCAATGGATAGGCTGAGGCTACGAATAAGACATTAAATTCCATCCTCCTTAAGACCGTTAAGGAGAACAAACGAGATTGGCATTTAAATATTTTTCTGGCCTTGTGGGCCTATCAGACATCAGTTAGAACACCAACAGGGGAAACCCCCTTTTCTTTGGTATTTGGTGTGGAAGTAGTTTTACCGCTCGAAGTCAAAATACCTAGTCTTCGTATTTCACTGCAAGGAATCTTGGGAGAAGAAGGCTATCGAGAAGTGTGACTCTCTCAGTTAGAAAGTCTTGATGAGGCTAGACTCAACGTTGAACAATGACACAATGTTTATGCTGACCGGATGGCTCAGAAATACAACAAGAAGGTTTACGAGTGTGAAATATATGAGGGAGATTTGGTCTTAAGACTTGATAGCCAGATAGACAAAAAGACTGGTGAAGGAAGAAAATTCAGACCCAGGTGGTTGGGTCCATATCGAGTAGTAGAAGACTACAAAAATGGGGCATTTCACCTGTGTACACTAGAGGGTGAGGAGTTTAATGAATCTGTGAACTCTCTTCACCTGAAGAGGTATTACACATGATCCATTAGCATTTTCATATGTACATTACTGCATCTACATTGCACTTTCATCTTCCAGTTCATTCTGTAAAATTTGTGATCAAGGGACTTATTCTTATAGCAACTCCTAAAAACTTCTGAAAACAATGGAAAAACATTCAAATCATATCTCTTCAAATTTTCATGGTATCATCAATTATTTCTGAATCATTTCATCAATTCAAACAGGATAAGACAAAGTTTTTACCGTAACCATACCAAGGCCTGCATACTTGGTTCTTGCTTATAGTCTCTTTCTAGATTAGGTGTCTTTTCCTATAGTCTATTCTAGAAGCTTCATGGTGTCACATCTATCCCATAAATATCTCTTTGGAAATAAGAACATACTAAACATTTTTCCTAAATGAGTAAGTCAAATGCAAATCCACAGAAAAAATTTATTTTACACATTTCTTTTCCCTACCAACCTTCGGTGTTGAGCCTGCATCTCTTACTAGTGATGTAGGGTTGGGAAAGGAGAGAAATTCCCTTACTCACCTATTCCTTGTCCATGGTGATGAGCCCATGCTTCCTACTGGTAGCATGGGGCAAGGTGTAGGGGGTCTCTTTGATAAACTTGAAAGTTAGAAACAATCCATTCAAATATTGTGAAATCATAAGTCAAAAACAAAGTGAGTTAGATGTCCAAAATTCCAAAAGAGTTTAAAACCTCAAAACCAGATTTTTTCAACCAAGTGGCCATCTACAGGATCTAAGTCTAGATAAACTAGAAAGCAAATCACATTCTAAACTATGAAGTAACTTGAGTAGGGTGAGGTTGTAGTGTCTCAATTTGGTTCTGTCAAGCCATTGTCTTTCCCTCATCATTACCATTCAAAAAATTTCATAACTTGTGCCCTTTCTGGCTCTTGGTGTTGAGCCCTCACATCCTACTGGTTGTGGAGTTAGGAGTGGGGCAAGTACATTTACTTATCATATCATTGTATCACCACATTTTTCCAAGACAACATGAAGTATCAAATATTTCTTAAAGAA
This sequence comes from Taxus chinensis, assembly GCA_019776745.2. Classification (NCBI taxonomy): domain Eukaryota; kingdom Viridiplantae; phylum Streptophyta; class Pinopsida; order Cupressales; family Taxaceae; genus Taxus; species Taxus chinensis. The sequence continues at coordinate 638,822,027 of CM034150.1, read as the reverse complement.
ACTAAAGTTCAACATCACATTGTGTTCGCATTATCATATATCAGCATTATAAAATACAAAAAGAAATCATTCTGTTATCATTTCACATCCACTGCATGCATTCTGAAAAGCATAGAAAAATGGAAATTCTAAATGTCTAGAGTACACATGAGAAATAAGCCAAAAGAAAGTCAACTCAGATACAATGGATTACTGAACCAAAAATAAAAGTCTGTATATATCATGGTGAGTCAAGTTTGTATACAATGCCATCACGCACTAAGGCATGGTCAAAACGCTCACAATGAGCCCGAGATATACAAAAAAATCATATAGTGCCCAAAAAATGGAAACAAAGCAATAAATGGCCCAATGGCCTGTCAGTCCCTATGGGATCCCTCGGATGGTGCATGACCATGTCCAGGGCTCCTACTGTGGCTGCGATGATGCTGGGAATGAACCAAATGGTGTGAATGCTCATGGTGGCAGCCGTTGGCTGTGGTCTCACTGTGGGAATGGCTCCACCTCATCAAACACTTGGTGGTCTCATATCCAGCCACCTGGGTATGAAGGGAGGTCACCACCTCCGCTATCCTCCAAACAGGAGAAAACACGTCAGTGTGTCTACTGGCTGCTAGCAGCTGACCTGAATCCTCAGTCAACTCAGCTTAGGTCTTCCCTGAGGGAATCAGCAGGGTGTCCACGCACACCTATTGGATAAGCTCTCACCACTCCTGTGTAGTCACTGCAAGAAAGAAAAGAAGAAGAAACAATGAGTTAGAAAACCACAAAAAACAAATAAAAAGAAAGTACCAAACTAACACTTCCAACTAACAAAGTCGAGAGAAGAGTATTAAACATACTCAGATCTCCTAGCATCTAGGTAGGGTCAGTGGTTGTTGTTGTTGATGCTACTGGTGGCTATGGGGCCTCCCCAAAGCTAGAGGCCAAACATTGTCCCATCACATACTCATCATCCCCTTCCCCACCTCGAGGAAGTGTCTCCTCTAAGACCAATGTCTCTCTCTCTCCACTCGCCTCCTCATGTGCTGCTCTCAGCATATCCTGAGTATCATGCCACTCAAGGTCACTCTCCTCCTCCTCCATATGGGCTACCCCACTAGCCTCAACACCAACCCCTCATCCTCCATCTCCTCCCCAAATGACTCCTCCTCAGTCTCATCTCCTGTGTGCTCCTCAGAATCAAATTCTATGTCAATGGGCTCATCCTCCTCTCCACTATGAGCAGGAGCGGATGCAATCTGAAGAAAGGCACTCGAGGGGTGCCAACTAGCTACCCATCGAGCATGGACCACATGCCTAACTATGATAGGCACTCCTGGGGTAACCACTTATCCAGTTGAGATCTCCTCTAGGGCCCTTCCAGGCCTCCTGAATGGTCCTATAGACCGGTACCACTGGGGGAAGTATGTCAACATATGGGAGGCCAAACTGCTGAGGAACCCAATCAAATGGATGAGTCTCGACTCTCCTGACCCTGTCAACTAACTGGCTTGTGGTAGAGAAAGCTACCACCGTGGTCACCTCCTGTCCCCATAACCCTATCCATGTCCTAGTAGGGAGTGGAAACCATGTCTTCCATGGTCAAAGAAGCCACTGGCTGATGTGGTGTCCTAAGAACTGACATAGTTATCCACCTCACTTCCTAGACAACCCCTGGATCCAATACCTATACTCCCCTTCCATAGGGGGTGATGCACTCATAAACCCAACTCATAACAAGAGTGGGGTGGCTCAGTGACTTTCCCTACAATCTGACTACCTTGTACAAGTCATGATAGGTAGTCCCTAGGATGTCTACTCCCCAGGTGCATATGTATGGCCATGTGCCTCAATCTTGTGTAATAATCAGAGCCCAGCAATATAGAAGGGTGTCACCTCCCTTGTCCCTGATCAATCGGGAGGACAAGATGCCCATGATGGCTCTATGACATGATAGGAATAGGAGTAGTGGCAATGGACCAGACCCTGATTCCCTTCTTTAAACCAAATGAAACAACATGTCTCCCATATAGGTGGCCCACTGAGTCATCTCAGCCCTGGATCCTGTTATCTCCAGAGTCAGTCTCCTCCCAAGTATCAGGAGCCCAAGAATGTGGTATACATCCTCCAAGGTGATGGTCCACTCACCTCTGGCACCCAGCAACCAGAAAGTGTTCTGGTCTGCATCCCAATAAGAAAATAAGTCACATAATATGTGACTAGCAGGGGAAACATGGGGCACATGTGCAATCCTCTAGATGCCTACCCTCTAGAGAGTGTCCCTCTTGACCTGAGTCAATTGATCCAAGATCCCAGGGAGCCAATCACACTCCCTCTCTTAACTCCAATGGATGTACTCCTCCTTCTTCTGCATTCACCAAAACATGGAAAAAAGAGAAGTTAGTAATGTATACCAAAAGATAAGCTCACCAAAAACATGACAAAACATCAAAAATCTAAAAAAAATCAAGTTAATGCACATTTTGGTCATTCTGTTCAGAACTGCCACCCAGTACAGGGTGGCGGTTCCAGGACCACTTCCCTACTTTGGTAGGGCGGTCCCATGAGCCAATTTTCCTGAAATAAAATACCCTTAACCCTAAAAAATGCCCAAAAACACAAAAAATGACCATTTTTGACAAAATAAAAGACTTCCCTATGGGCACCCCCCTAGAGACTCATTTAAGACAAGAAATTTTGAAAATAGTCCCCCCTAGGTAAAATTTTCAAACATTTTACATTTTAGGTATGAAAAGGAAAAAGTGAAAAAAACCAACCTTAGATCACGTTGGTCGATCTCCACTCATGGAGGCATGATCACTATCTCGTAACAGGTCGTTTCGGCTGTACTCTCATCGAAAAATGGTCACCATGGGCCCAGAGCTCCAAATTCACCAAACCAAATATGCACAAATGAATTTTAAAAATGAGTTATTTTGATATATATATGATGTTTTGACCTCATTTTGAGTGTATGTGTTTACAGGGCTGGAGCGTTGGTGCAGGTATATCTCTATATCCCCACACAAATGGTAAGTCCTTTTTTCATTTTGGTTTAGTGTTTATTTTTTGATATTTTTTCTATCTGCACTTGAGTCTTCTTTTTCTTACAGGTAGTGGGAGTTTGGATGGCGACGTTTCAACACATGGGCATGTCAGGTATAGCTTCTAACTCCCCATTTTGGGAACACCATACTCAGACTCTACGTTTTACGCCTTTTCATGGCTAAGATGCTTCTCCGAGGGGGAAATATGTACGCACCCAAAATTACATGTGCTACATTGTCGAAAAATGGTTACAAAAGTCCCCAATGATGATTCAAGTCCTTTCAAGAAGGTGTTCGAGCTCCAAAACCCATTCGCAGTGTATATTTGTTGCCTAGACATCTTTACTTAGCCTTCCACACTTTTTCCAGCTTTCTGCCTCTTTCTTTACGCATGTTTTGGCCTTTAGTGCCAGACCACCACCCTGCCTGGGTGGCAGTTCTGAAACCACCAGCCCTACCAGGCAGCGGTCCTGACCGATTTTTCCAGATTCCATCATGCATGTTTTTAACATGCGACGATTCACTTAACTTCACTTTTAGCATGCATCCATGGGCCAAATTGTCTAAAAATAGTTTTTATTGCTTGGTTCTCCTTCCCTCTTCTATTTTTGCATGTGCTTTAGTTAGTTGGAACTACCTCTTCTTTCCTTGTGCATGAAGGCACATCCCAGCCCCAATTCTTATATATTCCATGCTTGTATTCAAGAAAAAGGCCTGATAATTTTTGTGTATCTTGCATTGTATTTCTGCCACAATCTTGCTAGGAATTGCATAGCCAAGCTCAGATCTCTTGTGTTATCTCTCTTCTACTTGCATTGCATCCAGACTGCCTTCAAGCTGTCATTGCTCAAGTGCCATCCTCCTATCATTGTTCTTGCATTCCCAATCCCTTGGACTCATATGAACACTCAGAGAAAGAAAGGAACAAACTGAGGGGAAAGATACAGATACAACCAGATTTTCCAAAGCTCTTGCTTATCCAGGTTGGAATTGTGTGTTTGTTTTCTTTATTTGTTAAATTGTCAATTTCAAATCACTAGTTTCAATTGCATATCAAATAGAGTAGTAAAATTGTTCATTTCAATAGGTTAGGAAATTACAAGTAGATCAAATCATTAGAAAGTTTTCTCTTTAACATTACCAGGGAAGTTGTGGGGAACAATAGCTCTTTCAGGGTCATGATTTGTTCTTCACCTCTGAGGTAGGGTTTGAAGGGTTTTGATTGGATTAGGTTATTTTTTTAGATTAGATTCATATATTCACACAAGTAACCAACTACATCTGATTGATTACTTGTCTTTAGTTTATTTATTAGATTAGAATGCATTGCTTAAAAATTAGAAAAGATCAAAAATATTTCCTTTGATAGATTAGTTTGCTTTTATTGTTTTGTTCTGATATATTGTGAAAACTCCAAAAACATAGATTAGATTTCCTTTGATAGTTATTTTTCTTATTAAAATCATTTCATTTCATTTTGTATGACCATCAATGGTCCACAACAAGAAAAGACATACAATTGTGATCCCTTGGTCCCACAACCCAATGGGCCAGAATTGATAACTGACATTGATACAAGTTTACGTTTGATAGTCTTACACACACCTACAACTTTTGTTGAGAAAATAGAACAACTAAATATGCTAAACATATTTGCTAATCAAGCCTATGATTATTGGACTGCTCCTGGCAATAGGGTTTGATTACACACATGACCATATAAGGGCCACAACCTCCACGAGTATTTGGTTGTGATCCTCAAGTCCCACAACCCAATGGGCCTACTGACCAGTTAGACATTGACACTAGTTTGCGTACATTAGTATTCAGATCTTCACCACTTCCACTAGACATTATTGCACAACTTTCCTTATTGAACATAGCAGATGATCATGCTAAGACTTTCTGGACTAGACCAGAAAATCACCCATAGTCCCCGTGGCTCCACTACATCTCTCATTCTCACTTCCATGACCTTGTCTAGAAATCCATACGAGGTGCACCACAGGTCACTTTCCACATGTTCAACAACCAATAAACAAAATCTTGGCAGAGCTCGATATCAATTGGAGTCTCTGAGAAGCTATTATATCAGACCGAGCCATCACACCACTTCAGGTTAGGAGAGCATTCTTCACCTTAGACTCGCAGATCCTGATATTATGTGTTGAAGACATAAGATTTCCCAACTATCTTGATCATTATCACCACACTCACATTTACATTCCATTCTACACCAGTTGTCTCAGCACGACCTTGAGAGTTTGGGTGCAAAAGAAGGTCATGTGTTGATTTTCTATCGTACACCACTTTCACTATATAACTTGACCACAACATTTTTTCCCTCCCACATTCCAAAAGGTTCATTTAAAAACACAAAAGAAGACATTAAACCACTTTTTGAAGCTTTTTATTTGTTCCTCCATGCTTGCAAAACCACCTTTGTGCTCTAGGAAGACCAAAGGTTGTTTTGCACATATCTCATGATGTCGTGGATGAAATCACTTCAAATTTTAACCATCAAATCCTCTTGAAAATTAATTCATAATGATTTATGATTCATGGAATGATATTCCACCCTTAAAATGTTATTAAAGACTTATTTTTCCAGCCACCATACCCATGTTTTGCCTAAAACCACTAAATTTTGCAAATGAGATTGTGAAGAATATATACAAAGGAAGACTATCAAACTTGGATAATTTATTCCTCTCATCAATACCTGCATTTTGATACATTTCTCATGATCTACTATAAAGTATTGCTATAATTTTGAGTAAAATCAACATTCTCTAATAAAGCCACTTACAAACCCCATGTGTTATAAAAATGTTTTGGCATTTTCTCTCAAACCCCACAAGATAATTTTTTCAAAATGAAAGCATTATTTCCCCTCAATGATACCATTCCAAAAAATCAAAAACCACTCATATCATACAATAATTTATCCCATAGTGAAGAATTGAAATTCTTCACTTCCTCTATTAACACCATTTTGTAAGCTTTCCCCTTCAGCCAAAACTTGTTTTTGAATTTCATGTTGATTATGACTAGAGAATATCACCAAATTTGGAGAAACTACTCATCTTAGGAATATATTTCCAATGAATTGATTTTCATCCAATTTGGAATTGATTTTCTCTCATTTTTCCCAAAATATGGATTTAGCTGCCCATAACATTAAAATCCATTCAAATTTGCGTATTTTTGAAAACTATTGCAAAATCCATTTTCACTTGCACCATAGCATTTTTTCCACTTTCTAAGACCAGTGAGATCATAAAAAATGCAAAATTAAATTTCAGTATTCCATATATGAGCTCATATTTGTTCTAGTTTTTGAGTACTCAGACATTGGGGGTTGTAATGTGGAGCACATGGAATTCAATGACCTAAGGTGGAGAATGGAAGAAGGAACCCGTATAGTCTTAACTGATAGGATCTTCCATAGTGAGCTATACCAAGATTTTGGATTCCCTCTGGCCATTTTGGACTCTAAATTTATTATGGCCTGTGTCAAGAACTATGAATCTAGGAGCTGAAAAATCACTTATGATAACGGCTCAATCATTGGCATACTATTTCCAAAAGGGATCTCAAGATGCCTTTGCATTCCAAGGACCAAGAATTTCATGATCCTAAACAAAGAAGATGCATTAACTGAATGGGAAAGGAAAGTATCGTGCTTACAAGGGATGACCATTGGAAATTGGATGAAGAAAATATGTAAACTATTTTGGTTTCCAAATACTCTTTCTTGATTCAATTTCATTTATTAGCTATATAATTACATCATGCTCCTCAACAGGATCATCAAAAACCCATCAACCAAATAATTCCATCCATGGATGTCACAATTCATATTGATAGCTACATAAGCATCCCAGATAATTGATTGGAGTCACATTATTAGTGATAATTTGTATTCCTGATTTATTAACCTTGGAGGTACGAATAAATTTGTCATGGCTTTATTCTTGGTATATGTCATTGCAACATTGCAAAACTGGTCTGGCATGACTCTGGAAAGAAATGTTCTGAAAAGTGTGCTAGTATATCAAAACTACCCTCAATTCACATTGAGGGATTATAAAAGACACTATACAAGGGTGAATGATGTCTTTTTGATGTACCTAATTAGGAATATGGAAGATGATACCATTCGCAGGTTATTAGCAGAATATTACATGTTGATAAGTAAGTACAAGATCTATTTCACAAAGTTTAGGACCTTCTCTTACATCCACGTTGAAGGATCTGATGAAGCATCATTGATACTCCCATGGTACCCAAGAAGCAAGTTGGTATTCATCAAGTTGTGCACGCAATTGTAAAGAGTACACATCAAGTTTTAGGATAGGAAAAAAGGAAGTAAAATTTCCAATTCATCTGGGGATCTACTCTTGTAAAAACTCAACAGACGTAGGCAATATTGAAGATTCCCTTAAATCCTTCAATTTGTACTCATATTCAACAAAGAGGTATTTTGATAATAAATAGTACATGTGAGGAGAGCACAAGTTTCTCAACATTTTTCATCAACCTGAACTAGAAGACTACTGGGAAGATTGTGTAGACGAGATGAAAGTAAGGCAAATAGAGTTCTCAAGGCTAAAAGTACAAAAAATGAGAGATTTTCAGATGGAATGGGATACTATAGATATTGAGGATGATGGGAGTGATATGTTTGAGCCTAAGTACTTGAAATACATTCATTTTGAACATGTTCCCCCTTGTGGATTGTTCGGTGGTGGAACTCATTGATATCTTAACCCGTGTCGCGATAATTCTCCACAAGTCAAAGCAACAGTACCTCAAAAGGGTTCACAAGATAAGTTACACCCATTATTCATCTTATACAAAATCAAATAAGGTAAGAAGAAAATTTTACATAAGATAAGTGAGATCCCCAAGACACGAGGTAAGTTCCTAAGTTACGAAAGTTCTACCACAAGCATCACCAAATCCCTCACCTGTGCCCTCTGGCAAGAAATTTTCAATAAAAATATTTGATTCAAGTGCCCTTTATCCTGAAGAGTTCATTATTTACCCTATGAGGATTAATTCTAAGTCTTTGGAGTTGTTTTTACATTCATCTCACAAGTCCATTGTGTCTCCAATAAAATCTCACAAAGATAGTGCTGACAGATCCTCTCTGGTGCAAATTCAAGCAATAGTGTCAATGTTTCCTATAGGTAGCCCAGTGGTATGTGCTTCATATTCTTCTCTAGGCCATGTGTTATCATGGGTAAAATATATCATCAATGACCTAAAATGTACCATAGCCAAAGTAAAACTTCCAATGGTCGATATCTCTCTCAAACTATGGAAACATATTTCTCATTCACGGAAAGCCAATATGACTTATCGACTCATGAGGGATTCCTCGGGGTCTTAATTCATTGAGTTTTCCTAGACCATAGCAAAGAAATATGAAGTAAATATGATAATCACTAATTATAAAATGACATGCTATTCTCTTGGATAGCTTGGACATGAAGGACACATCCACAACTTCGAGCAGCCTATTACCAAGCTCAATACCTAAATGAGGGAGAGTGAGGCAACCAATGAGAAATTACAAACTCAATAGAAAACCTTAACCTCATATTTCCATACCTTCTTAGACCTAAATTATCCTCCCCTCATTCCTTATAGTTCAATTTTCCCCTTGAGAAAAAATGACTCACATGTAGTTCAAGAATTCAAAAGGATTGGCAAAATGGGTAAAATGACATATTCACGGATTGACTCTATTGTTCACAAAGGTTGTGAATTGTTCCCGTAAATGATCAAGATATTCAATATCATCACTTTTTCAAATGAAAAGGTAAATGATGTTCTCTCCACAATAAAGAAGGAGGTTGATCACTAGAATGAGCTACTATTGACCCTTCGTGAAATGCTCATGGTTGATCCAAATCGATTGATTGAAAAGAGGGTGTTCCTGAGTCTATAAGATAATTTTTCTCACGCTGGGTGAGAAAAATCAAGTGGAAAATGAGAGCTCTAATTTAGGCCATTGAATATTTCCCCTATCATAAAATTCGAGTATGTGAAATCAATGAGGAAATCAATGAACATTTGAGTAAGATGAGATGTCCCACATTGCATTCAGAGACAGTGTCTCTTAATGAGCTCTGTGAGAACTTCATTGCCATCATAAAAGGTGAACCATATGATCCATGATTATATGGAGATGAACTCATGGACACATTGGATCAAATCAGATAAGTTATTTCAGACACAACAGAGAAGATTACCAAATGTCTCAAACATTATAAGATAATCCAAGGTGTAACTGATCACTGGTTGGACATTATCACTAACACTATCATCCCCCATAGAAATGAAGCATCGGAGGTAGTGTTCAGGCATAATTTAGTGATGGAGGTCTAAAAGACTTATCCAATTCATCATATTAAAGGATCTTCTTCACATGCTACATCCATTGATTGATTTCTCCTCTCTCTTACTTTCCTTCTCTCTCACACACACATTCTTACATGAAACAAGAATCTTTTCCCAAAAGCAGTCTAAAGTATTTTCTAATTTTTTGTTGGAAGAAGCACCTTTTCTAAAAATTAACTTAAGAAACTTCTTTTCCATTTTTGTAAAAGTAAATTTCTTAAAATAAGGAAAAGTGTCTTATTCTAGAAAATAAGGTGAATAATCATGTAGCAATGTGAAGAGTCGCAGGCCTCTAGGCTATGTATTGTGGTTATCTCATCATTTTTAGGTATCGGTTTTTTCTTTCCTTTAGAAAATTGTTTTTCAGTTGCTCCTCTCTAATATTTCCTTCATACTCAACTTCATACTCATCTGAATGTATTGCAATCTATTAAAGGAACGGAAACCTTTTTATTTTCTCTCATGGAATAAAATTACTAATTAAACTTTGTGTTGATTGTGATTGTTGTTTCATGGGTCTTACATAACTATGCATATATTTTCTTGTTTCTTTTTATTGAATTGGTCGTATTCTAGGTTATCAGTTGATGGAATATGCAATAATACCATTAACATAACTCCTTCTCCTTCTTTCCCCATTATTTCTCTTGCATTTTTCTTCTCTCCACCTCATACCTTTCTCCCTCTCTCGCTTGCAATTACAGTTGTAACAAGAGTGTTTATGTGCTTTCATAGGTCTATGACCACCCCCAAGAGTTAGAAATAGTGTACATAATCCATATTTTAATAAATGGTATCCACCCATCTAGAAGCATAATGATCTAATCCCGGTGAGCATTGATGAAGCATGTATTTTTTCATTGATGAAATATTTTTTCAGCATCATGTCACATATAATGATTACCTTGACCCATCTCCACTCGATTCCCCCTATAGAGGTGAGATTATATGTGACGTCGTGACTTCTAAGTTGATAAAGGACAATTATAGAAGGCCTCATATTGCAAATAAGAAGAAGACTATCTACCTAGATGCTTTTGGGGATGTGTACCTAGATAAAAAATAAGTATATCAATATGTTTAGAAGAAAATCATATTTGAATTTTTCTTTTACAATATTTAATATTAAAATCACATTTTAATCTTGTCTTTTACTATGGTTTATATATACAAGTATTGATTTGGAACTAAATACCTAAAAACAAAAAATTAAATGTTTTGATGCACATATTGCAAGACAATAATTAGAAATCTAGCCAAGAAGGTGGAAAAATATTGCATCAACATCTTTTATGCAGAATTCCCCAAAAAATACAAACACTAGGTATTAAAGTATACTCAAGAAAATTTTGGTCCACTATTGGATTAGAGTAAGTTCATTTCAAAAATAATTAAATATTAATTTTGAATGATTACCTAATTTTTTGGAAAACTACATTTAATTTTGCACAACACATGTTGGGTCAAAGCATAATCCATTGAATGTATGCAATGAGACAGGGATAACATTCATAGAACTTTTATCCATTCTTACGACCTTGCAAATTAGATAATTGTTGCAAGGTAAAATTTAATTTATGATGTAAACGTATTTTCTTTAGTATGTTTTATAATATTTTTATTTCAAAATTACATTTTTTATTTATTTCAAATGTTATACTAACAAAGTGTTTATTTTTAGATTATTTACATGTCTACACACGAAAATCCTTAAGTATGGAATAATTTGATTGACTATTGGGAAATTTGTAATGGTCCTAGTCCACTAAGCCAACAACAACAATATGTGAAGGCATGAATAGAACAAGGGAAAAAATGTCACAAACCCCATCGGTCCTATGGGATTTATGGGTGAATATGCTCAATTTGTAAGTATCATCATTTTGATTAATCTTCACTACTAATTATATTTAATTTTTTAAATATATTAAGTACTTTTGACACCATGGAGGTACTTAAACAGGATATGATGAGCTAACTGTGATAATCATGGGATACCCTAAATTTTAGTTTATATGACACCTAAGCACGAAAATGTTAGGAAAAATAGGCATATTATAAGATCTAGCATACCATAAGCTTTCTTGTGTGTTTCTAAACATGTTTATTTATATACAAAATATAGTTATGCACACGCATGTATGCACGCACACGTAATCATTAGTCCATAGTATAATATGGATCTAACTGTATAGATATTCCAATGTTGACTATATAAGTAAATCAAAGTTGAATACTCCATAGCTGATTATATAAATAAATGTAATCATATTTAAATTTAATATTAATGAGATAAAGGTTTGAATTTATTTTTTAATAGGAGGAAGACTGTGTATCTTATCCAACCTTGAAAAAAGGAACACATTTGTACGTATGGATATATTTCTCTGTAAAAGGAAATGGTTTTGAATGGATTCCAACTAATGCAAGTACACTTTATATTGATTGTATAAAATATTGACAAATGATTTTTGTTTTTTTTTAGATTTTAATTTATGATATTTTTAACATTAGTTTAAATTTTATTTAATGTAGGCAGAACATGATGGTGTCCTTGATAGTCAGTGGATTCATGCCTCGAAATTTCAATCAAATATAATATCTTGACTTTGTAACTATATTTAAAATCAAAAATATTATAAGACTTCTAGTTTATTAGTATGATTTTTATAACACATTTAATTTATTATTATTGTTTTATTTATTATTGAATTTTTTTATCAATAATATGTGTAATCAATTTTTAACTTATCATAATTTCATTTGTTTAATCTATAGTGTTACATTTAATATTACCATCATGACTATATAACTAAAATTATATAATTGATAATATTAAATAAATTAAAATTAGTATTAAATATAATTGTTTAATATCATTATAACAATTAAAGATGAACAAGTGTCACAGTTACAGTTGTACTTGAATTTGCAAATGAATTCACAATTAGTGTTAACAATAAAGTCACAACTAAAGACATAATTAAGTCACAATTAAAGTAATTGTTTGAGTCAAATTTCAAAGATACTTCTAACATAAAGGTTTAAGTTGACCTTTATTCGTTGTTTACGTCAAACTTCAATGTAAAGTTTTAGCCACAATTATACTTAAAATTCACACCCACCTTTAATCATCATTCACATCAAATTTATGGTCGTCGATAAGTCGTACTTTAACATCTTGTTTGATATTCAAAGTTATGTCATCATTTAAGGTGAAGTTTAAAGCTACATCTAATGTTGTAATTTAAGCTAAAATTGTAGTGACAATTATAGTCAACTTTTAGTCATAGTCTATATCGCTAATTAAGTCAACGTTATAGTAATAACTATAGGGGAGAGGACCCTATATTTGTGCACCCTAACTTTGAGGTCACGTAGACATATGTAGGTATTTTGGTAGCGCACAAAAATTATATCATCATGTATTTTATGATCGTGCCATATCAGCATTTTTTGTGTTTCACGTGTTTATTTGGAGGGAAAAATATTTTTTGAATTGATTTAATATGAAGAAAATTAATATAACACATTTGAAAGAGGGACCAATGACCAAGTGCCCTATGTGTCACATTTTCATTGGCTCTTCAAAAGTATCATTAATCAAAAAGTAAACAACTATTTAGTACCTTGTTCAACAACCTATGGTGAAAAGAGATGTACATTTTTTGGTGCATGCACAACTATAGGGTCTTTTCCCCTAGTCAAAATTCTTTTATTAATGTCACCCTAACATAAAGTTTTGGAGGGACTTTGGTTTCAGGGCAGAGTGGGGATTTTCCTTGCACCATGGTTTCCATATTTTAACCCCTCCACTATGGAAATACGGGTTTGGATTTTGGATTCCTTTTGTCCTTAAGGATATTGGAAATACTTTCTAAAGTTAGATGATGAGCGGTTTTGAGTAGTGTATCTTAAGTTATGCTTGAATTTGTATGGAGATTGACCTTAGTAAGGTCTTTTAGAAAATATGCTTTTAAAGTAGGGTAATTCCAATTTTAGATTATGAAAATAAAAAAATTTAGGTGTCAATATTGTAACCAATTAGACCATCTTCAAGATTTGTGTCCTAAATAAAGAGGTCATCCTAAGAGGAAAAATGAGCATCCTTTCAAAGTTAAAAACTAGGAATTTTTGAGACTTGTATTTCAACAACTGAAGATTACCAAAATATTTAATATTTTCATGCTTTAGAGGTGGAGAAATAAAAATACAATGGCATAGAAGTTAGGAATGAAGATAAAATCCAAACAATTGAGAATCGAGAAGAAGTAATGAATGTAGGGGATCATCCCTTGTGAAAAATTGTTGTAAATGAAGTTTTGGAAGGAACACTTAACAGAGACTATGAATTTGAGAATTCTAAGTTTGAAAGGATAATTCCCTAGTTCATAACCTACAAATTATTATGGTGGTACCCCCCTCTTGTGGGGATGGGGTGAGGTAAAAATGCAGGGAGGAAAATAACCTTGGTTTTTCTTCTATTTTTAAATTCGTTAGTTTGTTTTTCAAGGTGTTTTTTGGTTCTTAATTTATATTTTAATAATTCTAGGTTGTGATTCAAAACCACCCAATTTTTTTTATGTTTAGCATTGTACTCGTCTAGTTTATTTTAATAGATATGTGCTTTCCAATTAAAAAATAGTACTTTATTTCACTTTTTTCTCATATATTATTATGAAACAAATGCTTCCTGGGGGTAAATAACTTTAAAAAATAATAGTTAAGACAAATTTTAACTATTTTTAAATTGCTCTAATTTCTTATAATTGCTTCAAATTTTTTTGAATAGCTAAAGTAAAAGAGTAAAATATGAGATTCTATAAAATTACTTGAACTTAAACTAGCAATCACACACAAATAGTGGAATTGAAATGTTTAAAAGGGATGCAAAGAGAAGTTAAACTTGCAAAAGAAAACCATTGTAGGAGGAAGAGGGGTGAGGAAGAATAGGTTTAAGGTAGGAGAAGTGTAATGGTGGGGGAAATGTTGGGGTAACCCATGCAAAACTCTTCTTTCTTACGAAAAATCACATATGGACCATGTTCCATTTTTGTCAATCGTTTGAAGGAGAAAGAGGGTGTGGTGCAAGTTAGTGTTTTCAATGTCAGTCATTGTGATTTGTGGATAATTAGAACATGCCTCAATTGAAGGTAAATTCACTTGCACATGTCCTAGGACAATGTAGAGATAGGGATATGTGGAGTGGAATCAACATCCCATGTTGATTTGATGTAGTAGTTGAATTTTATAATCACAAAACATGGTTGGTTAGGTGGGTTTTCACCATCATTATAGACCATTATCATAGGCCATTCTCCACCTTTTCTTATGAAACAATAGATATCAACTACAAAAATAATTCTTATGGGTTTGTAGTTGGCACCACCTCCTCAACATTTTAAGTCCTTAACATTGCTTAAATTTGAAGCATGTCATGTGTATCTATATGAGGCAAGTTTTTCATGACTGTGACTCTTTCTTTAACTTTTTCACTATTAGAAATGCCATTGTAAAGGTTTGAACATGTAACCTAACACTAATCTTATAGTGATTACCCCATCAACGTAGTTGACAAATAGAGTATAACACTAATTAGTCTTTGAGTGACACCCATTGATGTATTGCATGGATCCCATTAACAAATATTTTTTTATTTTATGTGTTTTTATTTGTTAAATTTGTAATGGTTTTCAAGCTTTGATTTGACAGTGAGCAGTGGTATTTTTTATTTTTAGAAATTTGGTACAATGTAGAATGCATGTTCAAGCATTTATAAACTACTAAATGACAAAATGTCCTTTGAAAAAGATTAGTAGGGTTGATAGGTCCAAGTAAAGAACACACTAATTAGCTTATACTTTATTCGAAATAAATCAATATGCGAAGTATATGTGGTCTTTGGAAGAAAGTTCATCATGATGTAGATGGCTTGCATGCACAATGGGATAGAGGTAGCACTAGAGGAAATGAACCCAGTGAATAAAATCCCAAAAGAAAATCCATCCAAAATAAAGCAGATCTCGAGTATAAATATAGTTTCTAGAACACTCTCTTCACACCAATTTTTTCTCTTTACATATATGCTAGTGTTACTATGTAACTGACCAAGGTAGTTGATCCTGATATCCTCTCTTAATTTTTGGATTGCTTTGAGAACACAGATATGGATGTAAAATTATTCAAGTTCAAAGGATTCCAACATGTTGGGAATAAAAAAATAGTTACGCCGAAGGCGTTGTTACTATGGGAAATATTTGGTGGGCAGTTGACAGGAGAAGGAATCTAATCGTAGAGAATACATATTAGTTGATATCCATACAAATACATTGGAAAAATAAATCTCAACCATTTAGTTAAGCGTAAGAGAATTGGCGGAGTGGATTTCTGAAGGATAATCATTCAAGAGCCAAGGGGGTTTACACTGTATGATGTAGATGTGTCTCAAATCTATCGATTGACTTAGTTTTTTTTCTACAAGTGTCAAGTGACGTGTTGCAGTGATGAAGGAGAAATAATGAATGTGGTGTGCATCTGGAGTTGATCAAATTGTTCGTTAGTCTGAGTTAGGTCAAGACCATGTCTTAGACTAGAGGACTGAATAATTTCTGTAGATATAGTCATCGAGAGAGACAAAGATGAGGAAGAGGGAAGGTTTGGGATTTTATACCACCACAAAGAGGTGAATACTACTATAGAAATGAGGAATATGACTCATAATATTCATCGTGTAGTTAAACCATGTCGAGGGAATGAGAAGATCGGATGTCCCTACTAAGGGGTTCCGAAGAACGAGGCAAGAAAGGCAGTTGAAGTTCCCCCACTCACATGGGACTGCAAGCTTGCCACATATTCTCAAGATATATAGAAGGGTTGATTGCCTTCTTAAACATTTGGAAGGATGGCCTATGTTGAAAACGTATTCTAGGGAAGCGGAAGAAATTGAACACCTTAGGCGGTGGTTGCATGGCTTGATGAAAGTAAGTGGCACGAGCACAACAATAACACTTGCGATGTGGTTCATGACTGCACTCATTATAATTAGGTTGTGTGGAGGATGATCACTCATGTTAGGTGCATAGTGATAGTATGTAACAGTGGGGAAACCTTCATTACATGTAACTATGACCCCCCAGGAAACTATATTGACTGAGGTGGAGTCTTCATTGGGGAGTAACCGCTATATATTGAAGTTTTGGTAAATGTAGATTGGATTGTGGGCTCACTTCAGATGGGATCTAATTGATGCAGGAGCATCACCTATAGTATGTGTATAAGGGTGGCCAAATCTAATTTTTGGTTTTGTTAGGTGTGTTTTAGGTCCTAGAAGTTGTTAAGAGTCATTTAGAGGTGGTAGCTTGAGTCTAAGCTTGTTAAAATTTGAATGATTGGTTTTCCCTCCAAAATGTAATTTGGAGTTTTGGAGAGCATTTTGGCTTGCTATGGTTTTTTTGATAGAATCTTGAAGCCTATACGCATGCAAGGGGATGAAATGAAGAGTAATTAGGTATCTTAGGTCCATATTAGGGTCTAGAAATGCATAATGGGAGTTTAGAATTCAAGGACTTACCTTTTAGTGAAGGAACTTAGAATAAACCTAAGGATATTCATATTACCAATGGGTCTAAAGTCTAGAATTCAGTTGAAAACTAATAAAAGGATTATAAATTGTGAAATGTAACTAATTTTCTCATTTCCATTCAAATGGAAATATGGAAGAGTTTTAAGAAGTGAAATATGGTGTTTTGTGTATGCATTTGTAACTTTGTAAAAGTGTGAATGTCTTTGTGATGGATGAATATTTATAAGGATCATATGTAAGTTTGTTAAGAAGCTTTAGATTGTCTGTGCAGAGCATTTGTGATAAAGATTTGTGTGATTGTCATTGTTTGTGAAGACTAGTATTTGCTAGATCAAAACTGTGAAGTTCTGATTCAATGTGAGTTTCAGTGATTTGAAAACTAAGGAAAGGAGGATGGAACATTTTGAGTGAATACATGTGCTAATAAATGGATGAATGAACATATATTCATCCAAATGAGGTTATATATTCAAGAAAATGAACCTTGTTAAAGAAAAAGCATAAATCTTGCATACTTTGTTTGATCTTAAGATTACTAGGGTTGTGCATTGATTCCATATGATGAAGAAACTTGGAAATTCATTAGTAGTAAATTTGTGATGGTTATATTACACCTAACTCAGGGGAATCATGTTTTTGTTAGTGATTTAAACCTTAACTGTAATTGTGATCAAGAGGATTTTGTGACTGTGATTTGTAGATTAAAAGGAGTACTCAGTTGTTAAGAATATCTTAAAAAGAACGAACATATAATACTTTGTATGACCATTATATTTAGAGGAACTAAAAAATCATGCATGCAGGGTAGTAAGAAAATACAAGCTCTCCTTTATTCTTAACAAGGAACTGTGTGATTCTCAGGAAAGAAAGGAAGGGAATAAGCTAAAACTTGGGGTTTTGAATGTATCCATTTCTCACTGATAAGAAAACACTTTATCTAACATTTATCTTTACCTACAGTGTAAATTTTAATCTTTGAGTCCATATACAATGAGAATTATGCCAAGAATAAGCCTCTCATGCTGACTGTGTTCACAGTTAGGGTTTCAAGGAAGAGAGAGATATATAAATTCATAGATAGTGAAGTAAGCTCTAGAATTGTGAAGAAAGTATCCCCTAGGAGTACTCTAAATATTTCAAAAAAAAAATCCAAATTTCATTGGTGTAATTTTCCAAATTATTTATTAGTCCTCTTCTATGACTGAGTGCACAGTGAAGTGATCACATTAACAAAGGAGGTACATTTTAGACTTTGAGTTCAAGCCTAAAATTTTATAGGGAGTTCTGAAGAATTAAAGGATGCCCATAAATTCTCTCATGACATTTTGAAATCATCCATACCAAGAGTTATAGTAAAATCTTGACCATAGCAAACCTAATTGATGGTTTGAAAGCAAGAATAGAGAATGTAATTTTTCAAGAGGAAGGTAAAGAGTTGAGAGATGGATTTTTGGGTAAATTTTGAGGGTGGTGAGAGGTCAAGGAATCGGTTGAAAGAAGTTTTTGGGTTTTCTGAAAATCCTATATGTATGACTATTCCAATTGACATGTCTTAAGGGCATAATCTAACTTGTTGAGTATATAAGTTGAAGGGTGTGTATTGACCTTTTTGAAATCAAAGTAATATATTCCTTAACACTTGTTCGAGTATGTGAACAAGATAAAAGGAGGATACCTTGAATAATCCTTAAGAGCTAATATGACATGTTTTTGGAGAAAGTGCTAATGGGATGCTAAAGGGATAGAATGGTATTAACAAGTGAGAAGTTAGTTTCTTTGAATAGAAATATTTTTATGATTATTTAACTCTTCTTAGGAGTTTATGACAGGGTGAATTAGTTAAAAGACTTTGGAGATTCCTATGATAAGGAAAGGTGCATGTTTGATTTATGGAGCCAAAAGTGAGGGAAGAAGGTAGACTTAATTATATGAATAAATGAGATATATCCTTGGTGATAAGACATTGTGGTGGTGAATTTGGCATGGAATGAATTATATTGAAATATGAGATTATGAATCATTAAGCTATTTGTGTTAATTTTGTCATTTAAATCTTGATTTGAGCATTTAAACATTGGGATATTCCTCACCTTATAGAGTTAGGGTGAAGTATTGATTGAATTCACTTGTACATGTTAAATGAATACAAATGAGTGATCCTGACTACACCACTAATATTCTTTACTACAGTCCACATGTATTAAAAAAAATTCAACAATTCATACTTTTTCTAAACAATTTATCATCTCAAATTTATCCTTTATATACCATTAATGATGATAAATTATATGGCTATAACAATGCATACATCAAAAATAGGGAAAAGTAGATTAAGTTTGGAATTGTATATGATTCAGTAAGTTAATAATATCAATAGCATCCACTGTTAGATAATAATAACCCATTTTTAGGATGAGATGAGCGAGTGAGATGGTGGAACCGGATGAACAAGCCGATGTGATTTCGCCAAATCTGAAAAGGGTAAATGTATATATGTTCTCTCTAGTGGGTGAAAATATTTTGAGTCTGTTCCATTACTTGCAGACAAATATTCCAAGGATAAATATAATGAGGGTTTCTCTACCACTATGTCCCATGAATTTTCATGACTAGGAGTTAATCAATAAACTATTGCACTTGGAGAGGGAATCTAGAGAAGCAAATATATTTACTACCACAAGAAAAGAACTAGATAATAAAACTTGTTGTCAAAGTTATCTGTTACATGGTATTGATAATTTATGATCTTCAGGTGTAAATGTAATGCAGTCCCTTAGTGAAGCTCACCATTTTAGGGTTTGAATGATGTAAGTTTAAATTACTCGGGTCATAGAAACAACTCTATGAGGTGTACGAAATGACATGTGATTTCTACTTGCTAAGAAATATTATATCTCGTAATTAGTGCCCCATGTTTGGTGAATTTTTTCCATGTACATGATTTAGATGAGTTGGGTAGCTCTAAACAACAAGAAGAGGTATATTGGCCAATGAGTTTTGGTGTTCCCCTTCAACAAGATATGTATATTATGTATGTAAACACAAATGGGTATGTTTTATGTTTTGGAAGAGGTACTTCTCAATAGAAAATCATCATGGAGGTCATCTAAGAAGTTGCATTTAGTTGTTTAAGAGCATAGAATTGTATTAAACTTGAACTATTTTATATTAATGTCTATTAAATTAAATATTAAGCCTCGTTGCAAGGATTTATTTTATTTTATGGAAAATTGAAATAAGGGAAAGACACATAACATGTCATTTTGGAATGTGGTCTTTGATGATCCACAAATCTGGGTGTTCATTGTTAGCATTGGACAAGATGATATAGTTGGCCTATAAATTCTTTTTCCTTTTAAATTATTTTATTTTATCTACAAGAAACATTGTTCCCACAAATTTTCTCTATTCACAAAAATGGAAGGCCACCAATTTTTATTGATTTCAATCTCTGTAGAAAGGTTCTTTTAAATTGAATTCTTATTTCGGTCGATTGTAGCTTGAGATGTGATTTTCCAAGTCTAATATAATTCTTTAATGCAATGCAGAGAATATGAAAACCATGTAGTTTTATTAGCTATCCATGAATACTAAATTAGGGGTATAAGCTCATGTTTGTTTTGTTATTGCTTTTTAGGTATATATCCACAAGGAATTATTATCCCGTGAGATCCTTCAACAAAATCAGGTCAAAGAGATTAATTGTTAGTGCACATTTTCCAATGATGTTGCAAATAGCGAATAAGAGCAGATGGTGTAATCCCTTCCCCTTTCTTTTAGGGCTAAAAATGGAGCCTAGGATGTGTTATCCCGTAGAATTGACAAGGGAAATTTTGTGGGTAACCCAATGAAAATTTTGTTCTGGTCCCTCGTCAGGGACCCCTTTGCGTTCGGAACGTTGCAAAGTCCTTTCTAGGAAAATCTAGTTTTCCGAACTTAGCCATTTTTGGTCCTTTTTGGTTGGGCGCACCTTATGTCTGTGCAACACAGAGTAACTGTGCATGCCCCCTTCATTTCCTTTGGCGCATCCTTCGAAGTGTCGACACACATTTTGGTGCGCCTCCCCGTGTTACACCTTTCTTGCATGCGCCAAGGCACATGCGCCTTCGTGTCAACAACATTTTTGTTGCACCGTGTTTTGGTGCACCAAGGGCGCACGTATTTCCATGTTGACAGTATTTTTGCTGCGCCAAAGGCACACATAACAATGTGTTAACACGTGTTTTGGTGCGCCAAAGGGCACAAGGTTTGAAGTGTCGACAGGTGTTTTGATGCGCCTCTTCAAAAATTGGTTGGCACATTTATTGCACCCTTGCCTATATATAGGCGCATCCGCCCTGTCACTTTCACAATTAAAAAACACGTGATTGATTTTATTCCTCTGCACCTGTCAGCGCACCTGTCGTCCTCGTATCGCATTCGTGGACCCCGCTTCATTTCTCACATTATATATTCTGGGTAGGTGGTCCTTTTCCTCATGTTTTTTGTTGGTTGTTGGATGTTTGTGTAGTAGGTGGCATAGATGGATTTGTGAAAGAAACCCTCTTTTGTTGTCCTGGTTGTCCTTCTCCCATGCTCTTCCCTCCTCTTTCCAGATCTGCTGGTAAAGAGAGACTCTGCCTCAAAAACACTTGGATCTTTTCATTGTGCCCTCTTCACTATCCAAGAAACCCTGCAGAAGAGGCTTAACACCCATGCAAACCCCTCCAGAGAAAGAACCAAGGCTTAAAAGTTGGTAGACTGCACTTTTCCTCTTTGGCGCAATCACCACCCTTGCAACATAATGCACAGTCGCACCAACGGCGCATCCGCCATGCTTGCTGCATAAAAAATAGTTGTGCCCTCAAAGCACACTTTCCTTGCTCGTACAACACCCACTAACCTTGCGCCCTCTTGGCGCACCAAACTCCTATGTAACATTGCAAAAACTTGCACCATTGGCGCACCCTACATCCATGCAACACCAACCTTACTTGCACCAAGTATAAAACTGTTTAAACGGCACAGGCACATCCCCTATTACAGTAACACATTGCCATGCAAACCTTTCCATGTGCCGTGCACAAGTTCCCCTGTTGCGCACGAAAAGATGATGTTACACACACTAAACCTATGCCCTTTGGCGCATCCTGTACCCATGTAACATGAAAAATATCTGCGCCCCGTTATAAAATGCATGTAAATGGCACAGGCGCACTTCCGCTTGCAACAAAAAAAATGTCATGTGCAGCATCCATGCACCTTGCGCCCTTTGGCACTGATTTGTCCCTTATAACACCCCTTTTCTGTGTGCCATACTATTTAACCCTGCATTCTGCAGTGTTCATGCAACCTGCGCCCTGATGCCTTAAAATTGCTAACTCTTCCTTCTGTCAACGCTTTAATGGGAGATCAAAAAGCTAACATGACTCTTCTGCGTTGGGTTTCACTTCTTCTTCTTGCAGATCAGCAACTGAGTTCAGAACTACATATGTCTACATCAAGCAAGAGACCAACCAAGTCTAAGGGCAAAGCCAAACTTACAAAGGAAGAGATGAAGTATAAATATCAGAGGGTCAGGATGCCCGAATCCCAGGTAGAATGTGACCTGGATATAAGAGACTCTGAGCTCGGCCACATTGATATGGAAGATTTCTGGGCCAGAACCAGGAGGGTCACAGGAAGTCCCTGGATGGACAAACTGGTAGGCAGTGGCCTACATTTTGCTGGGGGAATCCCAGTCAGTGCAGTGAACAACGAATTCATGATGGTAGTGGCCCGTTGCTACAACAAAGACACGAGGTGCATCCTGAATGAGAAGGGCGAGGTCGTGATCAACCTCACTGCCCGGCACTTCAAATTAATGCTTGGCATTCCTCACCACCGGCACTTTGTGGCCATAAGCCAAGAAGACTGCACCAAGGCTTGGGAAGATAACGAAGACCAGTGTATGCAATTGATGAATGAAGTATACCTAAAAAACAAGAAGGTGGTAACCAGATGGCCACAAGTCATTCATCGCAGCGATTTCTCTCGAGGAACTAAGTGATACCATCACGTTCCTAAGCAGAGTATTTGGGCTTCCTGACGCCCACTACTTTCATAAATGGATGCTTAGGTACCTGGAGACAATGAACAAGAATGTGCCAGATCAACGCTTCGAGTGGGCGGAGATCATAAGCAGCACTATATCCGAGCAGCTCCAACAACTCACCACAACGGGGAGGTTCTATATGAACTCCTACGTAGTTTATGCTGTAGCCTCGGAGAGAGATTATCTGGCGTTGATGCGGTGTGGGGTTTGGCCCCAAGTGAAAATATATGAATACTATCCAGAACTGAAGCTGGAAAACAATATTTCACAGTTTACAAAGATCAATGATGCTTTCTTCTATGGCATCGTCTGCCTTTTGAGGCCAAACATGACTCACGGTCGTATGACCAAGAGCATTGTTGCAGCAACAGAGAAGTGGGGGGCCTTATTCACGCAATTCCCCACCTTCACCTATCTAAGGGCAGCTAACTTCTTGGGGGAACCAACCAAATTGCCAAGATATGCCGGCCCCAAGCTGATCCTGTTGGAGCTATCAAGACAGCTCATAACCTACCACGAAAAGTGCTTGAAGAGAAAGAAGGGTGGAACTCCTTTCCCCCTCATAGTGGGCAGGTACACTTGTCTTTCCCACCACAAAGCCCAGGTAGATGTTTGCAGAGCTGGAACTGCTCAATCTAAAGCACAACTTCCCGGCAAGGCCCACTTTCGACCCAAGGAATTGCCTTCCCAGGGCCAAACTCGATCCAATCCACATTCCACAGATCGAGGATATTTATATCGACCTGTATCATGAGGTCGAGCTCAGAAGGAAAGATCACTCCCGCTTGGCTTTGGCTGAAATCATTCAGTATGGCGTGGCCATTATCCCAAAGGGTTATCAAACTACTGATCAAGAAGTTGATCAGGTATATCTTGACACAGGATGGGGACAACTGGCCGTTTGAAGTAATTGACAGAACTAAAGCGCCTCAAACCATTGAAGAAAAGGGTTAAAGAAACTCTGCGGAGAATAGAGCACTGGTGCAGGATGAATGGCCTCATCTACCTCGAAGTTGATTTCACCACATCTCCATTGGGCAACGCACCTTCCAGACCAAAACATCTGTCCAAAGAGTAGAGGTAAAGACAAGGAGGGCGAGTCAAGCTCTGCCCAAGAAGAGACTCCTGAGAGTCCCCCTTCCGCCACACGAGAACAAGTTGTAACTCTGGCTTTCTCCAGAGAAAGAAGCGGCTGAAGATGTTACAATGGGCACATCCACTCAGGATGTTGCCACTACTGCAACTGTTGAGGTCCCTTCTATCCCTTCTCCCTCTCCTCCTTCCCCTCCTCGCATGACCCAAGTGACCATTACTTTGGTCGTGTCCTCTCCCCCATCTTCTACTGTTCCCCCTTCCTCATCGTCCATCTTCTCTTCTCTCATGGAGCTGTCCCCCACCATTTCTTCCCTCATCTCTCAGCTCCCTTCCATTTCCATGTCTTCCTCCCCTGCAGTATCTCTTCCTCCCGTGAGCACTTTCTTGGCCTCCCTCTCAATGCCACCTCCAAGTGTCTCAATGCACTTTCCTTCTACTACTGCACAGTTGCTCCCTTTTCTATTTCCGGCCCCTCTCCCATAAGTCCAGCATGGATCTCTCAGCACCTGAGCCAACAAAAGAGGAAAGTTCCCATCACACCGATGGACTTCTTTGTCATCCCATCAAAGGGGGCCAAGAAGCAAAAGCCTATAACCCACTTCTCTCAGAGTGCGTCAGGAGAGAGAGTAATGGAGATAGCATATCCCAATCCTTTAAAGGATAAAAAGGATCTGTCTTTAACAGATTATACAGTGACCCAAGTCACAATGGGGACATCTTCAGAAAGCCTTCAGGGAGAGGCCCTATCTGTAGTTGACGCCCTTTGCAAGAAGCTCCAGGAAGCAAAGGAAGAAAAGAGGCTATTAAAGGAGCAAAATAAACATCTTCTCCATGCCTTGTAGAAAATGGGAAGTGCACCTCCTACAACTACCACCGAAACTCCTGAGCCTCTGAGCCAGGATAAGATTAATGAATACGCCAAAATCAGCGAGCAAGGTATGGCAGTTTCCACTTGGAGGAGCCAAATCCTCAAGGAAAGTGAGGGAGTAATCGCCAAGTTCACCAGTTTATATCAGAATATCAATCGGGTGAACAAAGAGCTCCAGGCGATAGCAGGACCCATCTCTGAAGAGCTGGACCATGCCAGGATGCAGCATGAGACCTTTCAGAAAATGCTCGACTGTTCAGTCAAGATCTGGTCAAGTTCGGCATCTTTGGTCACCCCAGAGCCCTCAACAAAATCCTTTCTACTCTGGATTACCGGGTCGATCAGTTGGAGTTCGTCCTAGAAAAAATTGACAAAATCAAGGAGGAAGCCCTAGATGCAATGCATCAAATGGAGAAAATTGTCCTAAGAATGTCTCCGGGCTTGCTCACTCCTTCTTTCACCTTAAGAAAGGTTGATGAAACTATTCAGATCTTCAAGGAGATCGTTTCGCAAGGGCTATGGGACCAGAAGTCACTTTCGACGCCGAATCCATCAACAACCTGCTGGCCTGTCGTGACTTCATAGGGTACCTGATAGATGCAGAAAATGAATATTCCAAGCTCCCAGAAAAGCTCACAGACGAGCGGGAGACTTGCGAGGCTATCAGTGATCGACACAAGGATCCTTCCCAGGATCAACTTCAGCCCATGATCAGCAAGTTCATGGAATACCGTGCCCAGTTCCACATCTCGTCACCTGAGCAGCAACAAAAGCAGGATACCCCCTTTCAGCCGTGGGACGACGATGAATAGTTTCATTCTTCTCGACCTTCTCTTTGTAAACATCTAAAGTATGTTGACACAAATGATGACATCATCCATGTTGCACCATGGGATGATGTCATCCACCAAGTTGTCAAAAGTCAACAAATGACTTTAGGATATTTTGTAAGATATTTTTGTAATTAAGTGGTTGGTTCATTTTTGCCTTCTCTTCTTCTCTTCTTCTATATATACTTGAATATTTGTTGTATTCAAGGGTGGATACTTTTCAGATGAGAAATAGAAGTAAGAAGAAAAGATTTTGAACTTTTTGTAACAGAAACAAATATTAATACAATATTTAGACTTTGTGTTGAATACATGTGTTTTACATCAGACCTTTCTTATGTTAGATCTGTATGATTGTTCTGTTGAATTTACTTCTACTTTATTGTCATTTATTCATCAGTATTGCTCTATTCGTCTATGCAAGTAGGTTCGGCTCTGTATACTACCAACCCAAATCATAGACCTTCTGACCTTTCTGCTTTGGAATTCATTTCTTTTCTCCCTTCAGATCTTTCTTATCTCCCCACTTCGTTTCTTTCCCTTCTTTCACAGTTGGAAATACCTCTACTGGGATGAGATCCCAACCCCTGAAGGTAGAATATTGTGAGACTTGCACAAGATTCCTGCTGGTAGAATAGCAATAAACCAGTTTCACTTTGCTGACTCAAAGAGGGGCTATGCCCTGCACACTGTTGGCCCGTCTGTCCATAGATCTGTCCACCCGACAGATTTTCGAACCAACAGTTTTTGGCGACTCTACTGGGGAATGAACAGACCTAATGGATCTATGGTAGTGGTATGTTAAGAAATCAGTAAAAATCAGAAAAAATCACTACCTGTTTGCAAATCTGAACTTTTTGCTTAAAAATCCAAAATTTTTGCAAAATACTCCAAATTGAAAATTTTCTTCTGAGATCCATAGATCTGGTCTAGATAGAGATCTTTAGTTCGCTGAAGTTTTCACAAAAGTCCATATTTTTTCATAGATATGAGTTTTTGACAGTTTACCAAAATTTTCAAACTCTTTGAAAAGTCAACTCTAGATCTGAAAATCAGCTTACTAAGTTTTACCATCATTTTATCTTGTTAATCAAACAATAAACTTGCAATCGGTTTTCAAGAGAAGGATAAAATTTAAATATTTAGAAAAGTACATGCTGCTGGTTTTTGTCAGAAAAATCAGAAAATCAGCAAGTACAATAAAAAAGAGTTCTTAAATCTGCTCCAAAATATTGTAGACCTGGAAGGTACACTGGCGGGTGAACCATTTACTCGAGGTAGAAGAGCTCGTGGAGAAGTTGATCTTACCTTCGATCTGCTTCAAAGGCACAACTTCAGTATAACACCGGCACGCTTCTCATCACTGAGCTCAGCCGACCGATTGTCCAGGAGTGTCTCACCTCCACGAAGGAAGCATCTCTCACCAGGAACATCTACATCACTTTGCAGTGCCTTGCTGCTCAGTGGAACTGTGCTTCCAGCCCGCGTTCTTTTTCCAGCCATCCAAATGGTAGTACCATGGGGAAATGCTATGGGCCCCCTGGCTTTACCACATCCTGTTCACGCGCTCCCACACGGAAACCGAAAGAATTTTCCTAAATTTGATGGTAGCGGGAACCAAAGCACGGATTCACACATATCCGCATTCATCATGTCATGCAGTATCCTGGATGTGACCCATGAAGATGTGTCAGTTCACCTTTTTCTGGAGACCTTGCAAGGACCCGCAGCAGAATGGTTTCAGCATTTGCCGGCCGGATCTATTACCAGTTGGGCCACCTTGCGGGCTGCATTTGAAGAAAGATATAAGCCTTCTGAAGATGCGTTCGCATTGCTGTCAAAGATCACTCACCTAAAGAAGGAGGTCAATGAAACTATGCGTGACTTCATCACCCGTTTCAATTCACTGATCAACCGTGTTCCACCTACCATGCTTCCAACACCGGAAAATCAGAAGTGTTTCTTCGTAAATGCTATGAGCTCGAAAGTAAGTTTCTTACTCCTGCAAGAACAAGTAGCTACTTTGATTCTCACCCAGGCTGCTGCCATCCGGATCGAAGATAACTTGCTAATATCTGGCAAATTAAAAAGAGAATCATCCAAGCTTAAAGCTTCGAGCCCTTCTCCCACTACTTCATCTGATCCAGCATTTCAAAAGATGGCGAATGACTTGCTCGCATTAAAGAAGCAGTTAGCCCAAGCTTCCCCCAGTTCCCCATACCGGGATATTCCACGAAGAACTTTCACTTCCAACAGTGTCCCGCATAGGCCACGTTTTCCTGCAACTGCTCCACGGTTGGCGCTTGAGGCTCCTCCGGTCAACGCTTTAGCCGAAATCGAAGAAGAAGAGAAAAATTATGAAGAACCTTCGTCTCAAGGTGAAGATGATCAAGATGTCGGTGAACCGACTGGCGACTCTACTATCGGGTATATGGAATTTGACGAGGGGGAATCTGATGAAGAAGAAGGTACCCAAGGATATGCAAGCGGACAGTCGTATGCTGTGTTCACCCACTCGCAAGGAAAGGAAGCAGAGGTTGCTACCAAGATACAGAAAGAAAAGGCCGTGTCAAGCACGCCTCCAACCATCGCTAAACGAGGTAGTCCCCTTCCGGCTCAACCTGTTATTAAATCTTTTTCAAAAAAATTTTTCCTCCCATCTCTCCTCCAAATCAGTCCTCTCATGTTCCTATCAAGGCCAGTAATCCTACCCTACCATCACGAAATGAGGGACTCATTCCTTCATCAACGCAACCCTTGGCCGCGTTTGACATAATTGACCACGCTAAAAAGACCAAGATCCAAATGTCTGAAGCCGAGTATCTTCAGTCAAACCCCGAATAGCTTGTAAGGTTGACCGAATACATCCAAAGTCAGGCTGTCATAACTAATCAGGTTTCCCCAAAAGGAATCCTTTCCACCCCTCCTTCATCCCGCATAAACATTGCCTCGACTTCCGCATCAGGCAAGATAGAACCTTTCTACCTCTCCCTCCTAATCAATGGCCACAAACTAAGCAACTGCATAATTGATTCTGGAGCTTCTGATAATGTCATGCCAGCAAAAGTCACCCATGCTCTGGGCCTCACCCTTACCAAGCCTTTTGGCCGATGTTATTCCTTGGAAACCAAGCAAGTTCCGCTGATCGGTCAAATCAAGGACGCGCAATTTGCGTTTGCAGCGTTCCCAGAGAAAAGGGTAAAAATGACCGTCCTTGTTGCCGATATTCCAGCAGCCTATGGAATTCTGCTAGGGAAGGAGTTTTTGCAGTGAAGTTGGTGGGGAGATTCATATGGACTGGTCTAAGGCTAGGATCCCCGTCAAAGGTGTAATGCAAACTTTGGAGCCTGAATCGCAAAAGAAGTACCTGGTTACTAACTCCGATGACCCTAAAGCCCAAATTCTCTTCGAATCATCAGGGATGGGAAACTATTTCTTGTCTACCGAGTCTGAAAAATGGATGTCCTCATCCAAGTAGAGGATCTTAACAAGATCTGGACTTTGCAGTTTGATGGCAGCTGCGCGACTAGTGGGTGCGGCGCTGGCGCCGTACTAATATCTCCCGAAGAGGAGATTATTCCTCTCTCTTTCAAGTTACAATTTTTCAACACAAATAATACTGCTGAGTATGAATCTCTGCTACTTGGCATGCAAGCCGCAAAGGAAAGAGGAATCAAGAATCTGAAAGTACAAGGTGATGCAGAGCTGGTCGTAAATCAAGTTAAAAGGATATACCAAGTGAAGAATGAAAGGCTCAGACATTACCGCAACGCGGTGTGGGACAACATCGAGGAGTTTGACGCTTTTTCAATAAAATCCATCCCAAGAGCTCAGAATGACATGGCCGATTCATTGGCCGTCTCAGCATCCCTCATGCTCCCTCACCCAGGTTTGAAAACAGACAAATATACCATTGAGGTGGTTTTCCGCCCAAGCGTGCCAGACAATTCTCAGCATTGGCAAGTATTCAACAATGACAATCAACTCATTTCCTTTCTCGAAAAGGTAGAAAATTTTAGTGAACTTCATTTTGAAGGATCCACTTCTACATGCGTGAATCAGTTACCGATCAAAATGAAGAATCAAAAGGAAGCGACGGCATATGTCAGCTCAAAGGAAATAAAATTCCAAAAGGTTTGGTTTCTCTAGAGCATTTGTTCGACAGGCATGATCATTTTGTAAAAAAGAAAAGGTGAGATGATCCTGGCTCCTCCCCAGAAACCGAACCGGTCAATTTAGGTTCGGTTGAACATCCACAGTTTGTAAACATTGGAAAATGTTGCACACCTGAAGAGAAGCGGAAGTTTGTCAAACTGCTGAAGAAATACATGGATGTATTGGCATGGTCCTATGCCGATCTAAAGTCTTTTAAGCCAAAGGACGTCCAGCATGACATCCCATTGAAAGAGGACGTCAAACCCTTTCGCCAGAAGCAGAGACACTATAATCCTAAGATCTCAGGTACTATCCAGGCTGAAATTCAGAAAATGCTGGATGCACGGATCATTTTTCCTATCCATCACAGTACCTGGGTCGCAAACATTGTGCCAGTACGTAAGAAGAATGGTGAGATACGCATATGCGTAGATTTTCGTAACTTGAATCAGGCATCCTTGAAGGACAACTACCCGCTTCCCATAATGGATCAGGTTCTGCAAGCAGTAACTGGATCAGAAATGTTGTCCATGCTTGATGGTTTTTTGGGCTACAATCAGATTGAAGTCTCACCTGAAGACCAATTTAAAACAACATTCACTACCCCCTGGGGCACATTTTCCTATAGCAGGATGCCTTTTGGTTTGACCAATGCTGGTGCCACCTTTCAGCGGGCCATGGACTTCACGTTCAAAGGTATGATGGGGAAGGTCATCGTAGTCTACTTGGATGACTTAACTGTGTTCTCCAAACAGTGAAATGATCATTGTGATCATTTGGAGCAAGTATTGATTAGATGCCGAGAGCACGGGATCTCCCTGAATCTGAAAAAGTCCATTTTCGGAGTCACAGAGGGAAAATTGCTGGGACATGTTGTTAGCAAAGAAGGGACGAAGATAGATACCGAAAGAGTTAAGGCTATTCAGAGCCTTACTTTACCTACAAGCAAGACCGGCGTTCACTCCTTCTTCGGAAAAGTGAATTTTCTCAGGCGCTTTGTTCCCGACTTTGCTGAAAAGACTCGCCATATATTAGACATGATGAAAGGGTCACCAACTTTCCGATGGAGCGAAGAAGGGAAGAAGTCATTCGAGGAAATAAAAGCCTCCATCGCTCACGCGCCAGTCCTGGTATGTCCTGATTTCTCCAAGGATTTTATTATGTATAGCTATGCATCTGAGCACACTGTGTCGGCCATCCTAATGCAAAGGAATTCTCAAAATGTTGAATCCCCGATTGCGTTTATGAGCTCTCCCCTCAAGCCTCACGAATTAAAAATGACCCAGTTGGAAAAACATGCCTTCGCTATTGTCAAGGCAGTTAAGAACTTCAGGTATTACATTCTAAACTCTCATACGAGTGGTTCTAGTTCCTGACACGGCAGTAAAGTCCATCTTAACTCAACAGGAGTTAGGGAGTTTGCGAGGAAATTGGATTGCAAAAGTCCAAGAGTACGATCTGGATATAAAACCAACCAAGTTAGTAAGAGGCAAGGGCCTATGTCAACTTATGGCTGAAAACCAAGATTCAGAAGTTTCTGAGGGAAAAGATGATTGCGCCAATGGAGCACAAAGCCAGCTGGAGAAAGCCGATTCACTACCTATGGTCCTATTTGTCGCAACCAGCGACGAGTGGTATTCCGATATTGCTTTCTTCCTCACCTATGGTGAATGCCCAGCTCATCTAACTACAAAGGAGAAGCACGCTATAAAGCTCAGAGCAGCCAGATATATCATCTGGGATGACGGTTTATACAAACGCGGAATAGATGGCATCTTCTTGCGATGTGTTGACAAGCCACAGCAGGTGAAGTTACTTGAGAGTTTTCATGATTCGGCCTGTGGTGGCCATTTCTCCTCTTCCGTGACAGGCACACAAGATCATCCGGGCCAGGTACTATTGGCCAACGCTTTTCCAAGATACAGCCACCTGGGTAGCAAAGTGTGAGCCTTGCCAGCAATTTGTCGGCAAGCCCAAAATGGCTGCTTTTCCCCTCAGGCCGGTCATTATTGACGAACCATTCAGACAAGTGGGGAATCGATTTTATCGGTGCACTCAATCCCCAATCGAGTGCTGGACATAGTTATGTCCTGACAGCAACAGATTACTTCACGAAATGGGTGGAAGCCATACCTGTCAAACATGCCACTTCCGAGGTTGTTTGCAGTTTCATCAAAGAAAATATCATTGTCAGGTTTGGCGTTCCAAACAAGATTGTTGCTGATAACGCTTCCAACTTCTCCTCATGAGAAGTTGTTGGTTTTTGCTACGAGTACGGAATAACTTTGGCTCACGCCTCAGATTATTACCCTCAGGGAAATGGTCAGGCAGAATCCAGTAATAAAAACTTGGTAACCATCATACGAAAACTAGTGGATGAGAATCAACGAATGTGGCACAAGTCATTATACGACGCTCTGTGGGTGGACCGCATTACTCCCAAGAGGTCTCTCGGCATGTCACCTTTTCAAGTGTTATATGGCACCGACGCCGAGCTTCCCATTTCTGTGGAACTCCCTGCTCTGCGCTTGGCAAGAGCAATCGAAGATGAGACTTTCCAAAATTCCCTTGAAAAGAGGATCATGTATCTAGCAGAGCTCGAAGAAAAGAGAGTAAGAGTGGTCGACAGGATCACCGAACATCAGAATCAGGTCAAGAGATTGTTCGATAAAAAAGATAAGCAAAGAGAGTACCAGGTGGGAGACCTCGTCCTTTTGTGGGACAAACGAAGAGAGCCGAAGGGCATGCACAGAAAATTTGATTCCCTATGGAGAGGACCTTTCAAGATCAAGCAGCTCAATGGAGAGAATAGCTTCTATCTCTCGTATCTAGATGGAACTGAGCTCCCGCTTCCCTATAGCGGGTAGCATCTGAAAATCTTCAGGAAGTAGAGCTTGCTCTCTTCTTTGTATAGTTTGCTTCAGTTGTGTGTTTGTTTTTGTCGTGTGTTTGCTTTTGTTGGTTGTGTGTTTCCCCTTTTCGGTCACCCTTGTTTTTGACTCTGTAGCCCAATGGATAGGCACATGAAGATCTGAGATTCTCTACCCCTGAGTTCCACTCAGAGATAGTCCCCAGAAAGAGCCAGTTGTTATCCCGTAAAATTGACAAGGGAAATTTTGTGGGTAACCCAATGAAAATTTTGTTCTGGTCCCTCGTCAGGGACCCCTTTGCGTTCGGAACGTTGCAAAGTCCTTTCCAGGAAAATCTAGTTTTCCGAACTTAGCCATTTTTGGTCCTTTTTGGTTGGGCGCACCTTATGTCTGTGCAACACAGAGTAACTGTGCGCCCCCTTCATTTCCTTTGGCGCATCCTTCGACGTGTCGACACACATTTTGGTGTGCCTCCCCGTGTTGCGCCTTTCTTGCATGCGCCAAGGCACATGCGCCTTCGTGTCAACAACATTTTTGTTGCACCACGTTTTGGTGCGCCAAGGGCACACGTATTTCCATGTTGACAGTATTTTTGCTGCGCCAAAGGCACACATAACAATGTGTTAACACACATTTTGGTGCGCCAAAGGGCACAAGGTTTGGAGTGTCGACAGGTGTTTCGATGCGCCTCTTCAAAAAGTGGTTGGCACATTTATTGCACCTTTGCCTATATATAGGCGCATCCGCCCTGTCACTTTCACAATTAAAAAAACACGTGATAGATTTTATTCCTTCTGCACCTGTCAGCGCGCCTGTCGTCCTCGTATCACGTTCGTGGACCCAGCTTCATTTCTCACGTTATATATTCCGGGTAGGTGGTCTTTTTCCTCCTGTGTGTTTTTGCTGGTTGTTGTTTGTTTGTGTAGTAGGTGGCATAGATTTGTCAAAACCCTCTTTTGTTGTCCTGGTTGTCTTTCTCCCATGCTCTCCCTCCTCTTTCCAGATCTGCTGGTAAAGAGAGCTCTGCCTCAAAAAACACTTGGATCTTTTTGTTGTGCCCTCTTCACTATCCAAGAAACCCTGCAGAAGAGGCTTAACACCCATGCAAACCCCTCCAGAGAAGGAACCAAGACTTAAAAGTTGATAAACTGCACTTTTCCTCTTTGGCGCAATCGCCACCCTTGCAACATAATGCACAGTCGCGCCAACGGCGCATCCGCCATGCTTGCTGCATAAAAAATAGTTGCGCCCTCAAAGCGCACTTTCCTTGCTTGCAACACCCACTAACCCTGCGCCCTCTTGGCACACCCAAACTCATGTGTAACATTGCAAAAACTTGCGCCATTGGCACACCCTGCATCCATGCAACACCAACCTTACTTGCGCCAAGTATAAAACTGTTAACGGCACAGGCGCATCCCCTATTACAGTAACACATTGCCATGCAAACCTTTCATGTGCCGCACCAAGTTCCCCTGTTGTGCACGAAAAGATGATGTTACACACACTAAACCTGCGCCCTTTGGCGCATCCTGTACCCGTGTAACATGAAAAATATCTGCGCCCATTATAAAATGCATGTAAATGGCGCAGGCGCACTTCCACTTGCAACAACAAAAATGTCATGTGCAGCATCCATGCACCTTGCGCCCTTTGGCGCTGATTTGTCCCTTGTAACACCCCTTTTCTGTGTGCCATACTATTTAACCCTGCAGTCTGCAGTGTTCATGCGCCCTGCGCCCTGATGCCTTAAAATTGCTAACTCTTCCTTCTGTCAACGCTTTAATGGGAGATCAAAAAGCTAACATGACTCTTCTGCGTTGGGTTTCACTTCTTCTTCTTGCAGATCAGCAACTGAGTTCAGAACTACATATGTCTACATCAAGCAAGAGACCAACCAAGTCTAAGGGAAAAGCCAAACTTACAGAGGAAGAGATGAAGTATAAATATCAGAGGGTCAGGATGCCCGAATCCCAGGCAGAATGTGACCTAGACATAAGAGACTCTGAGCTCGGCCACATTGATATGGAAGATTTCTGGGCCAGAACCAGGAGGGTCACAGGAAGTCCCTGGATGGAAAAACTGGTAGGCAGTGGCCTGCATTTTGCTGGGGGGATCCCAGTCAGTGCAGTGAATAATGAATTCATGATGGTAGTGGCCCGCTGCTACAACAAAGACACGAGGTGCGTCCTGAATGAGAAGGGCGAGGTCGTGATCAACCTCACTGCCCGACACTTCGAAATAATGCTTGGCATTCCTCACCACCGGCACTTTGTGGCCGTAAGCCAAGAAGACTGCACCAAGGCTTGGGAGGATAATGAAGACCAGTGTATGCAATTGATGAATGAGGTATACCTGAAAAACAAGAAGGTGGTGACCAGATGGCCACAGGTCATTCATCGCAGTGATTTCTCAGAGGAACTAAGTGATACCATCACGTTCCTAAGCAGAGTATTTGGGCTTCCTGATGCCCACTACTTTCATAAATGGATGCTTAGGTACCTGGAGACAATGAACAAGAATGTGCCAGATCAACGCTTCGAGTGGGCGGAGATCATAAGCAGCACTATATCCGAAGCAGCTCCAACAACTTACCACAATGGGGAGGTTCTACATGAACTCCTACGTAGTTTATGCTGCAGCCTCAAAGAGAGATTATCCAACGTTGATGCGGTGCGGGGTTTGGCCCCAAGTGAAAATATATGAATACTATCCAGAACTAAAGCTGGAAAATAGTATTTCTCAGTTTACAAAGATTAACGATGCCTTCTTCTACGTCATCGTCTGCCTTTTGAGGCCAAACATGACTCACGGTCGTACGACCAAGAGCATTGTTGCAGCAACAGAGAAGTGGGGGGCCTTATTCACACAATTCCCCACCTTCACCTATCTAAGGGCAGCCAACTTCTTGGGGGAACCAACCAAATTGCCAAGATATGCCGGCCCCAAGCTGATCCTGTTGGAGCTATCAAGACAGCTCATAACCTACCATGAAAAGTGCTTGAAGAGAAAGAAGGGTGGAACTCCTTTCCCCCTCACAGTGGGCAGGTACACTTGTCTTTCCCACCACAAAGCCCGGGAGATGTTTGCAGAGCTGGAACTACTCAATCTAAAGCACAACTTCCCGGCAAGGCCCACTTTCGACCCAAGGAATTGCCTTCCCAGGGCCAAACTCGATCCAATCCACATTCCACAGATCGAGGATATTTATATCGACCTGTATCATGAGGTCGAGCTCAGAAGGAAGGATCATTCTCGCTTGGCCTTGGCTGAAATCATTCAGTATGGCGTAGCCATTGTCCCAAAAGGTTATCAAACTACTGATCAAGAAGTTGATCAGGTATATCTTGACACGGATGGGGACAACTGGCCATTTGCTATGATCGACAGAACTAAAGCGCCTCAAACCATAGAAGAAAGGGTTAAAGAAACTCTGCGGAGAACAGAGCACTGGTGCAGGATGAATGGCCTCATCTACCTAGGAGTTGATTTCACCACATCTCCATTGGGCAACGCACCTTCCAGACCAAAACATCTGCCAAAGAGCAGAGGTAAAGACAAGGAGGGTGAGTCAAGCTCTGCCCAAGAAGAGACTCCTGAGAGTCCCCCTTCCGCCGCGCAAGAACAAGTTGTAACTCTGGTTTCTCCAGAGAAAGAAGCGGCCGAAGATGTTCCGATGGGCACATCCACTCAGGATGTTGCCACTACTGCAACTGTTGAGGTCCCTTCTATCCCTTCTCCCTCTCCTCCTTCCCCTCCTCGAGTGACCCAAGTGACCATTCCTTTGGTCGTATCCTCTCCCCCATCTTCTACTGTTCCCCCTTCCTCATCATCCATCTTCTCTTCTCTCGCGGAGCTGTCCCCCACCATTTCTTCCCTCATCTCTCAGCTCCCTTCCATTTCCATGTCTACCTCCCCTGCAGTATCTCTTCCTCCCGTGAGCACTTTCTCGGCCTCCCTCTCAATGCCGCCTCCAAGTGTCTCAACGCATTTTCCTTCTACT
This sequence comes from Taxus chinensis, assembly GCA_019776745.2. Lineage (NCBI taxonomy): Eukaryota > Viridiplantae > Streptophyta > Pinopsida > Cupressales > Taxaceae > Taxus > Taxus chinensis. The sequence goes on along the minus strand of CM034150.1, from coordinate 638,785,111 downwards.
ACTGCAGCTGCTCCCTTTTCTATTTCCGGCCCCTCTCCCATAAGTCCAGCATGGATCTCTCAGCACCTGAGCCAACAAAAGAGGAAAGTTCCCATCGCACCGATGGACTTCTCTGTCATCCCATCAAAGGGGGCCAAGAAGCAAAATCCTATAACCCGCTTCTCTCAGAGTGCGTCAGGAGAGAGAGTAATGGAGATAGCATACCCCAATCCTTTAAAGGATAAAAAGGATCTGTCTTCGACAGATTATACAGTGACCCAAGTCACAATGGGGACATCTTCAGAAATCCTTCAAGGAGAGGCCCTATCTGTAGTTGACGCCCTTTGCAAGAAGCTCCAGGAAGCAAAGGAAGAAAAGAGGTTGTTAAAGGAGAAAAATAAACATCTTCTCCATGCCTTGCAGAAAATGGGCAGTGCACCTCCTACAACTGCCGCCGAAACTCCTGAGCCTCTGAGCCAGGATAAGATTAATGAATATGCCAAAATCGGTGAGCAGGGTATGGCAGTTTCCGCCTGGAGAAGCCAAATCCTCAAGGAAAGTGAGGGAGTAATCGCCAAGTTCACCAGATTGTATCAGAATATCAATCGGGTGAACAAAGAGCTCCAGGTGATAGCAGGACCCATCTCCAAAGAGCTGGACCATGCCAGGATGCAGCATGAGACCTTTCAGAAAATGCTCGACTGTTCAGTCGAAGATCTGGTCAAGTTCGGCGTCTTTGGCCACCCCAGAGCCCTCAACAAAATCCTTTCTACTCTAGATTACCGGGTCGATCAGTTGGAGTTCGTCCTAGAAAAAATTGACAAAATCAAGGAGGAAGCCCTGGATGCAATGCATCAAATGGAGCAAATTTTCCTGAGAATGTCTCCGGGCTTGCTCACTCCTTCTTTCACCTTAAGAAAGGTTGATGAAACTATTCAGATCTTCAAGGAGATCGTTTCGCAAGGGCTGGGACCAGAAGTCACTTTCGACGCCGAATCCATCAACAACCTGCTGGCCTGTCGTGACTTCATAGGGTACCTGATAGATGCAGAAAATGAATATTCCAAGCTCCCAGAAAAGCTCACAGACGAGCGGGAGACTTGCGAGGCTATCAGTGATCGACACAAGGATCCTTCCCAGGATCAACTTCAACCCATGATCAGCAAGTTCATGGAATACCGTGCCCAGTTCCACATCTCGTCACCTGAGCAGCAGCAAAAGTAGGATACCCCCTTTCAGCCACGGGATGATGATGAATAGTTTCATTCTTCTCGACCTTCTCTTTGTAAACATCTAAAGTATGTTGACACAAATGATGACATCATCCATGTTGCACCATGGGATGATGTCATCCACCAAGTTGTCAAAAGTCAACAAATGACTTTAGGATATTTTGTAAGATATTTTGTAATTAAGTGGTTGGTTCGTTTTTGCCTTCTCTTCTTCTCTTCTTCTATATATACTTGAATACTTGTTGTATTCAAGGGTGGATACTTTTCAGATGAGAAATAGAAGTAAGAAGAAAAGATTTTGAACTTTTTGTAACAGAAACAAATATTAATACAATATTTAGACTTTGTGCTGAATACATGTGTTTTACATCAGACCTTTCTTATGTTAGATCTGTATGATTGTTCTGTTGAATTTACTTCTACTTTATTGTCATTTATTCATCAGTATTGCTTTATTCGTCTATGCAAGTAGGTTCGGCTCTGTATACTACCAACCCAAATCATAGACCTTCTGACCTTTCTGCTTTGGAATTCATTTCTTTTCTCCCTTCAGATCTTTCTTATCTCCCCACTTCATTTCTTTCCCTTCTTTCACAGTTGGAAATACCTCTACTGGGATGAGATCCCAACCCCTGAAGGTAGAATATTGTGAGACTTGCACAAGATTCCTGCTGGTAGAATAGAAATAAACCAGTTTCACTTTGCTGACTCAAAGAGGGGCTATGCCCTGCACACTGTTGGCCCGTCTTTCCATAGATCTGTCCACCCGACAGATTTTCGAACCAATAGGATGAAGGTTAACATAATTTTTTCACGGTGGAAGGCATATACCAAAGTGGAGGTGAATTTTTTCATTCTAACATGTGTGAGACCAATCAATAGTTAATCTCTACGAAACATTGAAGTATACTCACATCTGAGTGGTTGTTTTTTTTGCAACAAAAATATCTCTTGTATACAGTTTATTGTGGTGACAGTTATTCATGTTTCACCTTTAGCACAATCTATTTGGTTTCTAGCGAAGATTTAAAATAGGCCCAAAATTTTATTGAGATCATTGCTTATATTAATTAACTCCTTCCCGAAGAATTTTTGTCATTTTGCATTAATTTTTTTTATTTCCGATTCTTTTTATTGAGTTTTGTGTTGAATTTATAGCTTTCCATATGCGTACATGGTGCACACAACATTTGGAGGTAGGGTGTAAATGAATTTAAAAGTCGCACACTTTTTTTTATTTTAAACATCTATCAAATTTAATCATCACACACTATTTTATTATATTCGGTCTTTTCTTAATAGTGAATACTAGCTTCTTTAATACATACACATAATGGATGACTTCATTTAGAGGGGGATTTTAAAAGATCTACAATTTATTCATTTTATTAGACTCAATAGCAAAAAAATATTTAAATTCTTCACTTCCTTATCTCATTTTATTGTTGTGGATTTCACAAATAAGGGATCAAAACTTATTGAATTGATCATATCTATAAATGATAAACAAACTTCCAAAGAATATCAATGCCTAGAAATAACTACTAAATTATTTTCATAGCAAACAAGATACTGTTTGGTTTCTAGCCAAGGTTAAAAAAATGTGTGTCTCAATGATATGCTCCAAAAATTATTTGGCTGACTCCATATTTATGTGGATTAACAAAAGAATAATGAATAGCATCGGAGCACCAATTCCATATCTTTTAATAATTTCTTGAATTGGAGTATACATTTAAAATTTTGTATATGTGGGTATATGTTAAATGTGGGTATAGCCTAATAGAAACAAAACATGTAACAACATTGTTTTATCTCTGTAGATCCAAGACCAGTCTTTTTTTTTGTGTCAACTCAAACCTGGAAAAAAAAATCCATTGGAAATTGTTTGTTGGTAGCTACCTATAATAAATCAATGTATTTCATCCAAAGACTGCATGAAGGTGAGAAATTTTATGTATTGTGTCCAAATCTTTTTGTATATTGTTTTTAGAAATTTTTATACTCTTGAAAAAAAAATTAATGATTGTAAAGTTCACAATAAAAGAATAGGAAATGTTATTACTTATCACACCTAAAGGTATTCTTTACAACGAGAAGAATATTTTGTAGTTGTAGTTGTGAGCACTGTGGGTGGAAGCACCCCAGGGGCCAATATTTTTTTCTACAACATGCTTCTCATTGTAAATTAATAGAAACAAACCCGTCTTTCAATCACTCATATTAATTATTAGCAGTTGCATGACATCAAGAATATAAAGAACCCTAAATTTATAATTTTTGTATCTACCATTCGTAAAATTTGTGTTTTAAACATATGCAAATTTGTCTTCAAAGTATTCATCAATTATACATGGCTTTTGGAGTTACCTTTAAAGTACATTTTGTCAACGACTTACAAACTTCACCACTTTCTCCATCAAATGGTTGACACAAATTACAATTGTTTCATATGTGCATGACCGTAACAAAGAAAAAAAAATATTTGCTTCCCTCTAGCATTTTCCCCACCCTTGTCCTGAAGTCTCCTCCCTCGAAACTCTTATTCAATTCACATCCTCCTCCCTTAATTTTTCACTCCCTCCAATTTATCTTTTCCAATACATCTCCTTCAAGATTCCCATCACACATTTCGCTTGCGATTTCTAGTGGGGTAGACAACTACATAAGTGTCAAAGGCGGAATTGACATAGTTTTTGGATCTGACGGGACCATAGTCTTTTGGTAATTGTCCAACACTTTTGACATGAATAAATGTGAGTAAAATGTGACCCTTGTCACATTAGAGATGGAAAACATTACGAGAAACCATCCCATGTTGTAAAAGGCATAAGGTAATTCAAAATAGTTGTCCCTACTATTATAAGCATCAAATAAAATCATTCATGCCACCATTTCCTTGCAACAAAACAACCTTCCCATCCCCAAACCATAATTTATTAAAATTTGTAGTGCAAAGTAGAAGTAGAAAAGGAAAAAGAAATACCTTTGGACTATAAAACAAATCATGCACTAGCATTTATACTTTTTAGAGGACTCCTCACTTCTGATAAAAGATCTCAATCTCTCCCTACTTAAAATGCAGCCCCTTTCTTAATTTTCATAAATGAACAATATTTATCTTCGCTTCATCTACATTGAATCAAGCAATGGAAGTACTCATACTAGTCAAAAATGAAGCATGGCTAATTAGAGCATATATATTACATAAAACTCCTAGGTGGATCAAAATGTAATTTTTTTAAAATCTTGTTGGTATTCCCCATGCTTTCACCTACTTATTCACACGGAGACTTGTGACGCATCTTTGCATTAATGACCAAATGCATCGTAACCATCCACAATTTGACAAGTGTCAGAATTAGGCCCTCATATTTCTAATATGGATGCATTCACAGAGTCTCCTTAACCTCCCACTATAGATAGGGAATTTAGCATACATCAGAATTCCTCACGCTTCTTCCCTTACCCACCAGACCCTTCAACCTATCCTACACCTTCCTTTACTCTTCATGGTTTGTCACATCCCATTTTTAGAGCCCTAAATTTGATGTCTATGGAGGCCATCAATAGGCTTGATTTGATTGGTAAAGGTGTTATCGAGTAATTAACCAATTAAAGATTGGTGTATGCTTTGCTTGATAAATTTTGATTAACCTTCGAGAGTCTTAATTCACAATGACATCGTCCATTACATTTTTGTAACATTACTTATTATGGAATTATGCTCTCAAGAAATTTGAAGGTGTATAGTTGATACTGGTGTATGTGGCTAACCTTAAAGGTCTCACCTACCTGTTACTAAAAATGATGTTATCAAATATATAGACTATGATAACTTCGTTATTAAAGAGACCTTGCACTTGTAAATTTTCATATTACCTTTTATCAGCTACATGCTAAGAAGAGCTATCTTTTACCGCGGAGAATCATTATGTGGAAGGTTAAATGGTTTTTTCGTTGACCTTTTCTCTTGTATTATCGTTACGTGTATAATTTTTTTACTAATTTTCTTAGCTCCTATTCAAATTAATGACCTAGTAATCAGGGATTTTTTTAGTGGTGAATATTCCATTTTAGGAAAATTTGAACAAGACAATTTTTTGAAGCAGGTCAGTGTCCTGTTCACCTAAAATTTACAATATATTTTTTTTTAGGAGTCGGCTTCGCCAACCCCTTGAAAAAATATCCTATATAAACCTAGGTGATTCGTCAGGTAATATACTACTAGATTACTACTAGCTTACTACTAGCTTACTAAGGTACCGGCATATCAAGTATCGTGAACTTACAAGGTAGGTTTTTGATGCATGACATGAGGTTTTTGACACACAATAGGAAGTTGTTGACACACAGCAAGAGGTTGTTGACACGCGATAATATTATGTTGTTGACGCACGATGGGAGATTTACATTTTTGAGTTGTGCGACAGCAAGTTTTTTATTGTGCAACAACAAGTTTGTTGTCATGTGACAGTAACCTTGTTGTCAACCGACAATAACCATGTTGTCGTATGACAAAAAAAATTGTTGTCGCATGACAACAACCTTGATGTTGTGCATTAGGAAGGGTTATGTGTCGCATGACAACAACCTTGGTATCGCATGACTTGAAAATGAAAGCTACTATCAAACAAAATGTTGCACACAAACCACAGAAAATTTTCATGTCTCACAAAAGTGGTTATGGGAATATTCGTCAGGGATTTTCCACCTTCAATTTCCCAGAGGTATCTTAAAATGAACCGTTCTAGTAATGAAAGAAACTATTAACTCATAATATGGAGGGTTTATGGTACCTCAAGGGATAATGTGGGCACAAAATATGAGAATCCCCTTGCTGCAAGTTGGATGATCTACACAAAAAATAACACTAGAAGAAAAAAATGGATTAGTAGGTAAGATGGAGGTATGCCCGACTAAATCTATTCCAAGAAGCATGAAATTGTTTGGGTGGATGTCAACCCTCTTGTAGCCAATATGGAATATGAGACCTGATAATGGATCTAATAAAATCATGTAATATCTGAAAAGTATATCTAAGATGATAAAAAGCATATCTGAACCAATAATGACAAAACAAAGCAAACCTGAAAGAGGTCGATGGTGACTCGAAGCTACAGTAGGCCATTCGACAATGAATGGGGTTGGATAAGGAAGATCTACACTAAAAATAGACCTGTAAGCTCCTCTATGGATGGATCTTCGATTAATTATATCTACAAACAAATTTGGACTGGACATAGAGACATGTAGAACATAATGGACCTAAAAATGGGTGAAAGGATGGAAGAAAATTAGGAAAAGTGATGACAAAGGGGTGGAAATAGAGATGGGTTGATGATGAACAAGGGGAATTGACAGTGACTGGGGCCTGAAAGAATAGATCTGAAATGAAAGAGTGCAAGAAAAGAAAGATCTGATTGATAGAGACAGAATGAAACCAGAAAAAGTACCAATTGAAAATATGATGATAGAAACAAGATGGATGATGGGTTGGGTCGATGGCATCTGGATAGAATTGACGATGACCAAAACTAGTTTAGGGTATGGATGAAAATTGAAAGACTGAAATGGAGACCTGCAGACAAGACTGAAGGAAACAGAGTAAGGCAGAGTCCTTGAAGATACCTGAACCTGCACAAGATGTTAGTGGAAAAAAAATGCAACAATATGATCATGAAAGCAAGTGATATGAAAAGGTAACAGAAATATCCCTAGATCACCAAAGTAAATGCAAAAAATCTCCAAGAAGACTCCAAGATGTGTATGATAGCTACAATATTACTCAATGATGAAAACAAGATCACAAGATAGCCTGAAAATCATAATGTTGGATCCTTGAGAAAGGAGGGTGCAAGGGCGTATTTATAGGGTCGACAGTAATCTAAGTAGGTCACCTCTAATTGTAGGGAGCCTTCCATTAGGGTGGTGGGACGATGCCCACCTCGAGGCAAAGAGGCCCAAATGAAGTGAAATTAGGGTTTTGGATGTTTAAGCGAGTTAGGGTTACATAGAAAGAATAAGAGGGTAGGTGGGAGGTTAGAATGAGTAAATAAAGGGCTTAGATAGATAATTTATTAAATGAGGGCCTAGGGATAGAAAATTAGGGAATTTTATGGATGAGAAAATAAGAGACTTAGGGAAATGAAATGATTTAGGTGGAGATTATTTATGATTAGGGATAATAATGAGATGAGGATTAGAATGAATAATTAATAAAATGAATAATGTATGATTAGAGGTGGGAGATGGGAAGTAATGGGATAAATTGAAATTTAAGAGGGAAAAATCAATTTGAATGGGTGGCCAAGATGAATGAGAGAGAATGCGGGGTGAAGGGGAGGATCAATACCAAAAATTAGTGTCTACAATAATATCATATATGAATATGTGCATCCTGAACTTCTTACATTAACACTAGATGATAGTTAGACCACCTAAGATTTTAATAAGGTAGTATGGTAACCTGATATAGTGTGAATTATATTATTATTATTGATTGGTTCACCTATAAATGATAAACGAGCAACACAACAGTTAGCATTGTCTTTGTTGTTGTTGTTGTTGTTATAATGTTGTCAAATTTTCATGAAGGCGTGTAAATATCAGGTTGGTGGGTTATAGTGTATATAAGATATGGTAATATCTATTGTTAAAAAGAGCATGGCCTTTGACCTTAAACAAATAATGATGTTACATGTTTATCAACTTAGGAATTAAAGTAATATTATTGTTTGGCTGCCATAGTAACATTATGAAAGGCATTAGCATAGTTAGGGATTTTTTTTGAAAAGGCTTAATAATTTGTTGACTTGGAAATTAAAACTGAAACATGTTTTATTCCTCATGAGTTCTATGTGATTTGGACATGATAATTATATTGGGAACCTTATAATGAAAAGGGTAATAAGAAATTATTCTTGGATTGCATGTTTTGCTAAGAGATTAAGGGGATTTTCTCTATTTACAGGAATTATGGAATATTGTTATTATTAATTTGAATAGTCGACATATGAAGTGGTGTGATTGGGAACATAATTGTTAAAAAGGAATTATAGTTGTTTGATTTTGTTTATGAAATGATTTTATTTTTATTTTAACGCCTCCAATGGAAGCGAGAGTCACGAACCCAACTAAGATATAGAAAGGAGTTTGTAAATGTTTGAAATTTGATTATATTGGCACATTTGACTTATGGGCATAATCATTTGGGATTTTTGGGGGTCAAATAGAAGCTCCCACTTACTTTTTTTTAAACCCTAGCTATTAATCTAGAAGTTGTATGAAAATTTGTGATGGTTATTTGCATTGGAGAAGTGTAGTTTTTGGTGGTGTTAGTTGTGGTTGTTATTGGTTGTTTCCTTGTTGCATACATTTTAACTGAGAGTTGGAGAATTTTATAAAATCCGTAGTCAAGGAAAATTTGAGAGAAAATATGAACAAGTAAATCTTTTCAATTTTGGTTTAATTTAACAGTCTAAGCACACAATAAATTAAACACAAAAATAATAATCTTAAAATAATATTCATATTGTATTGTTACATTACAAGAGAAATACATATAAATAGTGGGATATGATCGAATAAAGATAGAGTCAACATCAATCCACTGTCTGACAATATTCTCCACATATCTCTCACTCAATCTCCATTATTCTCTCTCCACAAATCTCTCCAACCGAATAGCTACGTGATTGGTATAATACAACTTCACATATTACAACATATTATTCTTTAATCATAACCATTAAAAATATGAGTTGTCACACACATTATTTAAATGTGAGTACTAACCATAAAATATTTGTAACATTCCCCCCTTAGTGCAAACATGGTGGAAAAACATTCACACTCTCATATGCAGTATGCTCACTCCTGTAAGATGCTTAACTATGTGACTTGTGACCTTGATCTAAAGAAAGTATCTCTCCTTCCATGGTTTTAAAAACATTTACCACAAATCTTGATGTGAACAAGCCCCATCAATTTTTCACCTCGTGTGGTTTTCTGGATCCTCCTACAAATCCTTTCAAGATCCATGAATTGTCTTACACTGGTGTTACGCCCTTAACCTATTGCTTGTATTAAAATATGAGTAGCCGACTTGTGGCTTACCATATCATTTATACTTTCTCATGCTTAATAGGTCATCCTTGGTGATGGCCATATCATATGAATAGTATATATAGGGGATTGTAGGTATTAGTTCATTATCATTTGAGGATTTGAGTCTTATTATATGGTTTGGAGGTTGCCCCCTCGAAGTGGCGAAGCTATTATAATTACATATTGAGATCATTATTCTAAAATATTGTGTTATTTGGTGTTCTATTGTTACTCGTAATCTGAATTATACGAGTAATTTCATTACAAGTGGTATCAGAGCTGCAATCTGGGACAAAATTAGGGTAAAAACCCTAATTTTTTGTTTCCACAATATATTTTGAACCACATCGAATTGGTGGGATATATTTTCACCAAATTTTATAAAAATTTCAAGTAAGATTCCCAAAAAATTTCAAACTTTGTTTATTTATTTTGCACAAGTTATTACAAATTTAGGGTTTTTCATAAAATTGCTCCCTAGGGTGAAAATTGTAGAATTTTTTCAAGTTCTTTACATTTTCGGAAATATCTCAAAAAAATAGTATTAGTATCTTCTCTGTGTTTTTTCCTGTTCGGTCAAATTTATATCGAAACCCTAAACCCTAAGGTTTGATATCATGGTGGGGCCTTCCACAAGAGCAAAAAAGAATCCGGTTACTCTGGGTAAAACCACAGATAAAGATGGGATAGTGATTGAAGATATGGATTCAAAAGGGTTAAATGCATATTCCTCAGCACTAGGGTTTACCTTAGTTGATCATAAGGTGAGCCAACTTGAGTATGAGCTACGAAATGTACAATCTGAGATGGCCTCTAAAGGAGACATAGCCCAAATCAATCATCGGTTGGATGATATCATGCAACATGTAAAAGGTAAACAGTATGGCCCAAATCCAGCCCATATCAACCAAGGAGGATCTTCAGTTCAAAATCATGGACAAAATAACCATGTTGGATCACTTTTCCAGCCCAATCAGAATCCAACTTATTCACAATCACGGAACATGATGTCGAAAGTGGATATGCGCAAATTTGATGGTTAAGATCCCCTATATTGGATAAATCAAATGGAGAACTTCTTTGAGCTAAATCAAACACCATCAGGACAAAAGGTAACATTGGCATCCCTATATCTTGAACCAGACCAATTTGTTTGGTATTGATGGTTATGTGCTCAGAGGCAGAAGAATGGTCTCAGTGTCACTTGGATAGTTTTTACCGAGGAGTTGCAATTGCACTATAGTTCCAGTGTTTCAGTGAACTAATTTAGTTAATTAGCAAATTTATGATAAACAGGATCATTAAAAGATTATGTGCATCAATTCCAGAACCTATCGTTAAGGGTGGAGAATATACCAGAAAAGAATCTGAATGACCTATTTCTTAGGGGTCTTAAGGACCACATCGAGCATGAGGTACGTATGTTTAATCCACTCAAGCTTTCTAATTCTATTATCATGGCAAGTCAAGGAGGGGGAAAAGTTATTTGTAGAAGGAGGCCTCCTTTCATTAACACCAGAGACCGTAGTATCTCTTCCCCTTCATTTTCTAGGCCAATTAGACTGACTCCTCAACAAATGGAAGAAAAGAGAGCAAAATGATTATGTTTTAACTATGATAGCAAATATGGACCGGGACACAAATGTGCTGAGAAGAAGTTGTTCTATATTGACGGAGGTAATGAGGATGATGAGGATGCTAAAATTATAGGAGAGGCTGAGGAACCAGTATAAGATGAAGTAGAGGATCACCAACGTATAATTTCTTGCCATGCATTATCAGGTATTAGTACTCCTCAAACACTCAAGGTTATTGGCTATCTCAAAAAATATAAGGTGACAGTGTTGATTGACTCGGGGAGTACTCATAACTTCATAAATAGTAAGTTAGTTGCCCGCCTCAATTGTTTTATTTACCCAGCTCCAGAAATGCAAGTTATGATTTCAGATGGTGGGACAGTCAAGTGAACAGGAAAGTGCCATAGTATCAAGCTTTCCATGGGAGACTACATGTTAGACTCACCTATGTTTTTTATTTCTATGGGAGGGGCAGATATTGTTTTGGGTGTCCAATGGCTCACAACCTTAGGTACTATAGAGATGAATTTCCAAGAATTGTTCATGCGATTTCATTTAGATGGAAGAACAATACAGTTGAATGGGATGGTAGCTAAGTCTCCATAGATTATTAGCTCTCATCAGATGCAGAAGGTTCTCAGAAAAGGAGTAGATGGATTTATAGCAAAGTTATTTTCCATAGAAGTACAAAATACAGAGTCTTCAATGCCACCCAATCTTCAGAAGATTGTTGATGCTCACTCATCTATTTTTGATGCAATTCCAAAGGGACTACCACCAATTAGGGATCATGATCATGCCATTTAGTTGATTATAGGGAGCCAAACACCTAACATCATACCATACAGATACCCATATTCCCAGAAAAGTGAGATAGAGAAAATGGTTCAGGAAATGTTGAAGACAGGTATCATCAGGCCTAGCCAGAGTGCATATTCTTCACCATTGGTCATGGTACGTAAGAAGGATGAAACATGGAGGATGTGTCTAGGTTACCGAGAACTCAACAAGTACACCACCAAATATGAGTTTCCTATTCCAGTAATTGATTATTTACTTGATGAATTACATGGTGCTATTTATTTCACAAAATTAGATCTTCATGCGGGGTACCATCAAATTAGAATAAAAGAGAAAGATGTTCATAAAATGGCTTTCAGGAATCATGAGGGCTATTATGATTTTTTGGTAATTCCTTTTGGTCTTACAAATATGCCTTCAACCTTTCAAAGCTTGATGAACACTATTTTCAGGCCATTTCAAAGGAAATTTGTATTAGTTTTCTTTGATGACATATTGATTTACAATAAGACATGGGAAGAACACTTACAACATTTAAATAAAGTGTTGGAAGTTTTAGAGAAACATACTCTCTATGCAAAGCCATCCAAATGTTCTTTTGGTGTACAAGAGGTAGAGTACTTGGGTCATATTATATCCCATGAAGGCGTCAAAGTTGATCCTCAGAAGATCAAAGCTATGGTGGAATGGCCAAGGCCCAAAACTCTCAAAAATCTTCGTGGGTTCCTAGGACTAACAGGGTACTACAGAAGATTTGTGCGAGGATATGGTAGAATAGTAACCCCGCTCACTGCATTGCTAAAGAAGGATGCCTTCCATTGGACAGACCTAGCCACTAAATCCTTTGAGCAGTTGAAGGAAGCCTTATGCAGCACCCCAGTTTTGGCTACTCCCAACTTCTCAAAAACCTTCATTGTTGAATGTGACGCTTCAGGATCAGGATTGGGAGTAGTTCTAATGCAATAAGGAAGACCAATTACATTTGAGAGTCACTAATTGAAAGGAAAATATATGCTCAAACCTGTCTATGAGAAAGAAATGATGGTTATTCTTCATGCGGTCAAGTAATGGAGGCCCTATCTCATGGGTAGACACTTCAAGGTAAAAATTGATCATGATAGTCTCAAATACTTTTTGGAGCAAAGGTTGTCATCTGAGGAACAACAAAAGTGGGTAACAAAAATTTTGGGTTATGATTTTGAAATCATATACAAAAAGGGTAAAGAAAATGTAGTAGTTGATGCGTTGTCTAGAAGGGATACATTCGCATATGCCTTACTATGTGGAATGTCCATGTTGACAGTCAATTGGGTGGATGAAGCAAGATTGGAATGGGATCAAGACAAGGATACACAATCTCTAATACAGAATATCAAGAAAGGATCTATGATATCTAACAAATTTGAGTGGAAAGGTAATGCCCTATGGTACAAGGACAGGTTATACTTGAGTAAAGATTCTGAGTTGAAGCATAAAATTCTTACAGAGCTATATTCCTCGCTTGTTGGAGGACACTCTGGGTTTTTGAAGACATGTCATAGAATAAAAAGAGAATTATTTTGGGAAGGAATTAAGGGGGATGTACAAAAGTTTGTATCAGAGTGTTTAGTGTGCCAACAGAACAAAGGGGAAACAATTAAGACACTAGGTTTTTTGCAACCCTTACCAATTCCTAGCCAAAGATGGGAGGAGGTCTCCATGGATTTCATCATCGAATTTCCTTGTTTAGAGGGTAAGAATGTTATTTTCATGATTGTGGATAGGCTCACAAAATATGCCCATTTTTATGCCCTATCACATCCATTTGCAACTAGTACAGTCGCAGCTATTTTTTTAGAGACAGTTCAAAGGCTACATGGAACCCCAAAGATAATTGTAAGTGATCGTGATCCTATTTTCACAAGTAATTTTGGATGGAATTATTTTCATGTTTGGGTACTCAAATAGCTCATATTTCATCTTATCATCCTCAAACTAATGGGCAAATGGAAGTGTTCAACAAATTCTTAGAGTGGTATCTACGTTGTTTTGTATTAGATAATCAGAAAAGGTGGATTAAATGGCTACCACTTGCAGAATGGTGGTATAACACATCTTCTCATACCTCTTCTCAATTGACCCCATTTTTAGCATTATATGGTTACCATCCACCTTCTATCACTTCCTCCTTGAGGGTGCAAACTAAGGTCAGAGATGTTGAGGAACACATTCAACATCAACAACAAGTTTTGGCTAGTTTGAAGGAGAATTTAGCATTAGCACAAAATAGGATGAAACAACAAGCAAATCAACACTGTAGTGAAAGACATTTTGAAATTGGTGACTGAGTTTTTATACATCTCCAGGCTTACAAAAAGATGTCCCTAAAGCAACAGAAAAAGGACAACAAACTTGCTCCTAAATATTATGGCCCTCATCAAGTTCTACAGAAAATTGGGAGTGTTGCTTATAAAATAGATTTGCCTCCATATTCAGACATACACCCAATATTCCATGTTTCATGCCTGAAGAAGGTTATTGGACATAAATTTGAAGCCCAGACAGATTTACCAGAACTTGACGAGGAAGGAAGAATCATTTTAGAGCTAGAGAAGATTTTGTAAACACGTACTAAAAGGCTGAGAACCAGAGACATTAAGGAATATCTGATCAAGTGGAAGAATCTGAGCATAGAAGATGCAACCTGAGAGGATGAAGGTTTTCTGCAGCAACATCCAGGATTATTCAACATTGAGGACAACGTTGGTTTGAAGGGGAAGGGCATGTTACGCCCTTAACCTATTGCTTGTATTAGGATATGAGTAGCCGACTTGTGGCTTACCATATCATTTTATTATATCATTTATACTTTCTCGTGCTTAATAGGTCAACCTTGGTGATGGCCATAGCATATGAATAGTATATATAGGGGATTGTAGGTAGTATTTCATTATCATTTGAGCATTTGAGTCTTATTATATGGTTTGGAGGTTGCCCCCTCGAAGTGGGGAAGCTATTCTAATTGCATATTGAGATCGTTATTCTGAAATATTGTGTTATTTGGTGTTTTATTGTTGCTCATAATCTAAATTATACAAGTAATTTCATTACATACTTTCCTCATGCAAATCCCATTCACATTCTCATGGAGTGGTCTATGTTTGCTCACTCCTGTAACATGGCTTAACTATGTGACTCTTGACTCATCCTCTGAGGAAAGTATGTGCATGCTTCTACTGCTCTTAAAAAAGTTCTACCACAATCTTTATCTGTTACTCTGATACAAATCCCATCTCAAGATTTCATCTCGATAGCCTAGGTTTTCTTGATCCTTCACCTCAATTCTCTCTTTCAAGATCCATCCACTATCTTACTCTAGTGCTTTTGAGTTCCTAAAAATCATGTTCTGACATCAGGGAAAATTGTAAGGCCAATGTATTTTGCACGAAACGATGGTCACCTATTATCAACAATTGATGGTGAGTTATCATATGTTCTATGGTTAGGGGAATGAACATGTCACAGGAAATGAAAAATATTAAATACAAATAAAAGAGACTGCCACAACACCATTGTGCAGCCCCGTCGCTTGCTGCTAACAAGAGGTTTTTGATTGACCTCCTTCCTTCATTGCCTCATGCCTCCATCAAAGGTGTTACTTCAAAAATATTTCTTTGAGAATCAATAACATATTGATTACAAATCAGATGTCAGTTACCCCCAAAAATGCATCTATAAGGCAATTTGTTTTTACAAACTTTTATAATGACACTTTGGTGAAACTAGTCATAAAAAATAACAAATGCTTTTTTTAGTAAACTTGACCGAAATAATTTACAATAGATCCGATAATAAAAATGATTTTGACACTTTGTATTGTGGACAATTTTGACACAAAAATGACTAAATTCAAATAACACTAAATTTCTACCTATAGACTAGAAAGTAATATTTAATTACTTTCTACCAACTATAATAATAATGACTCAAATATTTAAATACAAGTAAAGACCATAAAATATATAATCTTTGAAAAAACATAATTACAAATATACTGCATAAACATATACCACTAAATAATAGACAATGCCATGAATTTGGATAAAACTTAAAACAAAAAATTTCCTAACCCATTGTTTCTTGGAGTGGAAATCGTGGGCAGAGAGTAGTTTTGGCAAGGCAAGGATTGACCTACAAGTGTGTGGAGCTAGACTATGAGGTTTGACATGCCACTTCAATACACCAATCAAACTGAAATAGAGGTAATATAACAGTCCAACTTGCGACTCGCCATTAATGAAATGATGCAACTCAAATGTATAATACATCTCTGTCACATTGCATGTAGAAATTTCATTATTACGTGTTCTATATTTCCTCCAAAATTACTACACTCAGACGTCATGCATGGTTATGTTTTCACTCATATGCAATTTTGGCCCTTGTTTGTTAACCACCCTCCTTTACTTTCAGCGAGTTGTACAAGGATAACTGAGAGCAAATGATTTTATATGTGGCACAAATAATATAAGAGGAGCACAAAATAAAAGGTCATACATAGATTGTATTTTTTTCTTCTTATATTTTGGTTCTGTGAACAATATCTTGGTCTCTCTGATATATTATTGTCCAGATGTGAATGAATATTGCATGTGGATGGAATAGCAGGATCTTAAATCTGCCACGTTGATCAACAACCCAGCAATAAAAACTACATCCTTTAACAATCTGAGTAACCAAGAATTTCTTCATTCATTTGCTTGCATGATAACCCTCTACTTCCGCCATGCTCTGATATCATATGTTAATTCCAGATTAATTTAACATTCTAACCACACAATAAATTAAACACAAAAATAATAATCTTTAAATAAAATTCATACGGGATTGTTACATTACAAGAGCAATACATATAAATAGTGGGATATGCTCATATAAAGATGGAGTCACCACCAATCCACTATCTCACAATATTCTCCACATATCTCTCACTCAATATCGATTATTCTCTCTCCATGAATCTCTCCAACCTAATAACTACGTGAGTTGTATAATAATATAGCTTCACATATTACAACATATTATTATTTAATCCTAACTATTACAAATATGAGTTGTCACACATGTTATTTAAATGTGAGAACTAACCATAAAATATCCATAGCATTCTCCTTGTTGGCACAATTTTCTCTAGCAGAAAAGGAATTTTGAAGGCACGACCACCATTGTTATTAACATGCATGTTTTCCTTTTCTTTACACTATGCAACAGTTAACGGTAAATGATGCACGTGATTTCTTGTTTGGTTAGCACACACACACACACACACACACACACACACACACACACACACACACACACACACACACACACACACACACACACACACACACACACACACACACACACACACACACACACACGTGTGTGTGTGTGTGTGTGTGTGT
Organism: Taxus chinensis; assembly: GCA_019776745.2. NCBI lineage: Eukaryota > Viridiplantae > Streptophyta > Pinopsida > Cupressales > Taxaceae > Taxus > Taxus chinensis. Next base: position 638,767,987 of record CM034150.1, on the reverse strand, counting down.
GTGTGTGTGTGTTTATTTTCTCCTGGTTTTGGTTTGAATGATGTATGAATTTGTTTTCTATATATATCTTTATATACACAAGGCATGCACAACAATATATGGGTAAACAACCAAGATTACTTCTTTTCTATGTTTATATTTTGGTGATAAATATTTATGGCATTATGTGAGGATTTTCTTGTTGTAGACACAAAATCATGCACTTGGGTACATTTCTAGGTCCCAAAACACATACCAGCATTCATATGATTCCTAAGCGAGAAAGATAGTAATTGACAGCTACCTTTGGCCTCTTTGCTTTGTTTATTTTCTTATTTTTGGTCTTCGATACCCTACAACCCATTGGATTCTTTATTTGTTTATCTTTTTTGGCTTCAAACTCCAACACCTAGCCGGTTTCCAGCTCTCAGGCACCCCTGACCCTTTTTATCCTACTCATTTCTTTTGGGTCTCTTTTATCTTTTGGGCATCTTACTTTCTTATGGGTCATCCTCCCAGTTGTAAATTATGAAATTTAACCAAGAGAATCATATAATTATAAAGATATGTGACCAAAATAAAGTACCAAGCTCTAAGCATTTAGTATCATCACCTAAACTTGCATCCAAAGGCATTAAAGGCATCCATTTAGTTTTCACACAAGGGAAAAAGGACTACATTTTCTACATACACTTCATAGGAAGGGGAAGTTAATTTTTCCATCCACACATCTATTTACATTGGTACATCTAGATATTTCCCGCTATCAAGTGCACTTGCACAAGGGCTTCCTAGGGCACAATTATTTCATACACGCACAAGAACTACATGGATTCAGAGGTATAGTGCAACACTCGATCGTAAGTTCACTCAATCAGGTGACTTCCGAGGTCAGTATGAATCCCCTTATTGCATCTTTTTTTGGGATTTGATGTAGTTTGAAGGTTTTACTGGTCATCATCTCTTTGTAGGTTACATGAGAATTCAGTGATCATCCAATGACATACAGGTGACCAATAACGACTACTAGCGACACTTATGTGACACCAGAAAAAATAGATTTTGAGTTTATGCGCAGTCTCAGGTGCCTAGTAGAGATCTTTGGTGCCCTCACCCTAGTCCAGGTTCCCTATTCCAACAATGTTCGTCAATTCCATAATTTATCATGAGAAATTACGACACAGTTATCTTCTTGTTCATCAGTTTTCCATTCCAGATCAGCTCCAAGAAAAGTGTGAATCAGCTAAGTCCTTTCCTCTCTCTCTCTTACACTTAGGGTTTTAATATTTTATTAGCTTATTGTTTGTGTTATAGTGTATCTATCAATTGTACTTCATTATTTATGTCAATTACTCTGTAATTAGGGTTTTACAAAATCCTATTTTTGTTAAATCATTGGTGAACCCGCATTCAGATACACTTGGATCCTTCTTTTTCTTCTTTTATAACTCCTCAATTTGCTCAATTCTTTTTGCATGACCTGATTCAAATGCATACACATTGCAAGGTTGTTCTTCAAAAAAGCCTAGACAATATGTATCTTCGTCACAACATACCACCTGCTCAAGTAAGTGTCATCTTTGTTTGTTTATCTAATGACTCTATTCGTCCTATTCCTCCATCCAATCAACCCATCTTCGATTCAATCCAAGCTTTAAATTTATTATTTCAAGACAAAATTCAAGCTATGAAAACAATGATTACATCTCTTAAGCTGAAATACAAGATCTCAAGGATGTTTCTCAAGCCCATGCTTGTTCTTCTTCTACATCTAATCCCACTTCTATATCTTTTACACGTGCTCATATCAGTGAATCTCAAGACTTACCACTCCCCTCACCTCTCAAGTTTGATCTTAATGCTAAGAAACATGATATTCTTCCTCTCATCCTCACTCATCAATTGCTCCACTTTTCATCTACTCATTACTATCCTCCTTATTGTCTTGTAAAATATCAAGGTCATCCATATTGCAATCATCATTTAATCAATGGACATAATGACAATGATTGTTATGCCCTTAAGTGACAAATTGGCCACCTTAAGCATTATGGTATAATTGCATTCGCTACACAAAATACTACTACTTTATCATCTCCAATTACTAAATCCTAGTGGGTTCCTAAATCTGATTCATCTATGTCTAATGAGAATCATGACATAACTTCTAATGTTCCTTCTTCGGTCACTCAATCACCACCTCTACAACTCACTCCAACTAAGCAATCACCTCTCAAGGTTCGTCCTTCATCACCTCCTCCAACCAAATCTTCTACCATGCCACCAACTCCTACGTAACTTCCTCTCAAAATTGTTCTAACCCCTCCTTCTCTCAAGTATTTTGCAGTGTTATAAATCCCACATAAGCTACCACCATTCAAGATCCCTCCCTACCCTACTCCACTTCCATTTCCAATTAATTTTTTCAAACAAAGTAACTCTTACATTGATGACCAAGACACATTTCAAGATTTTCCACCATGGCATGGTCCTGCTCACATCGCTGCATAGCTCTCCATCACTTACATACTTATGGGGGACATCATAGCTTCTCCCCCTTGCATTGTTATCAAATGTCTCTATATCTCATGCACTTAATACTCTATTCTTAATGTCTAATATTTCCTAAGAAATCACTAAAAACCCTTTGATACACACTTTGTATCATCATTACCCTATGACGCACTATCATGCTAAGTGATGAGGCCATAAATTGGTCATAAATTACTATTATTTTGTCATTCCAAGTTACCTTTGAAAGTGGTTTTAAATGTAATCTTTGAACTTATAGTTTTCTTGAGATAGAATATAGGATATATATCTTGTTCATTCTTTATAATTCTTATGTTATCTAATTTTTTGACTAATCATATTGATTATTTAGGAAATATGTAAAGTATTGTGTATGCAGGCCATAAAGGAAAGATAACGCTAGTTCTGGGAAAAGTGGTATTGATCATGGATATTATATCTAAACTCAAATATGATTTGATATCCAAATTCCTCTCAAAAACTTATGCAAATTCAAAAAAAGAATCATCTCAATTCAAGATCGTGTGCAAAAGTTATAGTTATTTTTAGTTAGCTTCGAAACAATTGGAGTTAGCTATGGATTAACAGTTTTAGTTCCAAAAATTACCGTTTTAGTTCTGAAATGTGCATCAACGGAATGACAATTTTAGTTTCTAAACTTGTATAAAATGAGGAATTGTGAATAATCAGATAATCCAATGCAAAATATGAGAAAGGTTTTTGTTCATAGCAATGTGTTTAACTAAAAACTCATTCATATTTACTACATGTTTTACCAATAAAGAGAAATCTAACTTTTAGTGAGTTGTAGTCCAAGCAAAAAGTGTATCAGATAAGCACTAAAAGTTCCACAAACATAAACAGAAAATTCAAATGGAAAATCAAAGTGAGGTTTTTGTTCATAACAATGTGTTTAACAAAAAAATCATTCAAATTTTATACAAGTTTTACCAATAAAGATAAATTTAACTTTTAGTGAGTTGCAGTCTAAGGAAAAACTGTATCAGACAAGCACCAAAAGTTCCACAGTCGGAAATAACAAAGTCAAATGAAAAATTTGGTATAGATATTTGGTCAAAGTAATTTTTTTAGGAAAAACATCCTTCCAATAAAGTAGGAGAATAAAATAATTGTGACTCTTGTTACAAAAAAGCAAGGAGAAGAATTGGGAGCAAATTTTCCTAAAATAGCGAGATAAGACTTCGACTCCAATAATATCCATATTTTGTGGAGATGGAGATCTTAGTTGTTTGGATTGGAATAGAGATAAGATCAGATTGTATTTGGAGTTGGTTGGATGCATGAATTATAAATGCAACCTCCCACACTCTTATATGTAATTTTTTTCCTACCAAGAAATATATATCTGTTCTTCCTCATCAATCTTCTGAGTGAAATTGTTCTGCAGATTTTGAATTAAAAGTATGAATTAAGTCCTCTTCCAAGGAATGAGTTAGCTACTCATTCCAAGGAAGATGGATCAATGTGTTATGTTTATTTCTTTATTTCTATCATTTTCCTTTTGTTGTGATTTCTGATTTTATGTCATGTAATACTTCTTCCGTATAATTTCTTTTGTGAACCTGCAAGTGTCTTATTTATCTTTCCTTTATTTTTAATTCAGCAATTTCATTTATGCAAGTGTGATTTATTTTATGCAAGTTTGGATTGTGTTTAAAGGAGTTGTTTTCCAAATATTTTTTTTCTCTTAATGCATATAGCCATCAGACACCAACCCTGGATTGACATTATTAATGGAGAGGATTGACGACCCTCATCACTAAGGTTCACAATTGACTATTGAGGGCATACTACATCCAAGAACCTCACACACTACACATTTCATGCTCTACACTTCACAATACATATTTCTAGCACTCTATTCTCACACATCATATCATCCTATTCTACAATCTACGCTTTGTGCTTCATGTTACATCTAACACACATTATCAAAACATTTCCCTATGACACACTCTAGTTCCACGGTTCATAATCGACTGCTAAGGGTCTAAATTTGAAATGAACCTCACCTTCTTTACATGTTATTATCTATCCTTCATGATCAATCATTCTAGCATCTCACTTTCAAACCATTTCATAATGATGCATTCTTGTTCTATGGTTCATTATTGACTTTCGAGGGGTCTTTTATAAATAAACCTCATCTCACATTCATACACATTTGTTGTGGGGCATGTTGTTCCTACCACATTCACATTGGATACCATTTCATCTCACTCATTCACAACATACTACATATATTGGTTGTACTTACTCTTGCTTTCTTATACTTTCATGCACACTTTGTTTACTATGGTATCTAGACATCTATTATGTCAATATATTTTCTATATACACATGCGCATTCACTTGGTCTTTAGTTGTGAATGCATACTTTCTACAGATATTTACACGCAGCAATGATGTTTGGCATTGTACCTCTTACCAGTCCCATCGAGGCTCTTAGGGGCATCTACATTTACTACTCTTACACATCACATGTGTTATTGTTTCATTATATGTTACTTCCTACTCGTATTAGGACACCACTTATTCTATCGATACATACACGTCTTGACATAATTTCTATCTTTCTAACATTCTAATAGGTGTTTCATGTATAACATTTTCCATGCAAGAACTATTTGCCACCATGGTTATCTATTATTATTTGTTTTTCATTGTTTTCTATTGTATGTCATAGTTTGTGAGTTATGCACTATGTCTTATTTGATCACTACTTGTATGTTTTTGTCTGCTTCCATCATGATTATCTTGTGACAGTGTGAGTGATGTCCCATGTTTGAAACCCACTTTTTGTGGTCCATCTTGTATACATATGTGTTGGTTACACCGGTTTTCTATTACATTCTTACTATTTTTTTACTAACACATGGATCTAGCCACTTTGTTTGCATGTGCATTGGTTTCTACCATGCACATCCCCTTCCCCTACAAGGTATCCATTTGATATCATTTTTAGGTCCTACCCTTTGGACCGCATGCTCCTATCAGCATCACATACACCCCAAACAAGGGGGGCATACATTGGGTAAATCAGTCACGCCATACATCAGCTTAGAGCTACAGTACATGCCTGCATAGTACATGAATAGAAAAGAATACAATTACAAAAATGACCCAGAATCTGACTAGGTTCCTCAGTTTAGTACAGACACCAACACCCAGATATAGACACTAACACCTGGGAACTCTTGACCTTTCTTGGGTGCTTATGACCATGGGGTAGTTACAGTTACTTTCTCATATCAGGATAGTTCACAGAGCAGTTTCACAGGATCAGGCGCTGGCCTTAGAATACAGAATGCATGCAATATCCTACAATCTCCTTTAATTGGGAAAATCAATACATTTGAACAACACAGAACAAACACGGGACCTACTATTTGTATTGGTGCTTATTCGGAAAACAACCATGGAAGGATAGTAATACTAGACCTCTCTCCCCAAAACGCTTTTGTCATGGTGTGAGATTACCAAAAAACTTGCACTTGGCATGAGATCGCCAAAGAAACTCGCTCTTGGCGTGAGATCACCCAAAAAACTTGATCTTCGATAGCATTTCCAAGACATTTTCTATCCTTTTACACTCATGTTTATCAGGTGCACACTTTCCTTAAACTAATTTTTACACACACATTTACATTTTTTTTACAGAGTTTTCATAATACATAATTTTGATTACCCTTTCACTCTTATTTTGTAGGTATGTCCTTAATACACAACAAGAAGCAACCTTACAATCAGCAAACACAAGCACAACAATAGGTACAACATGGTATAATGCATACGCTTCACCCCTAGGGTCACTTACTTCTTTCTTAACTTCGACACTTCATTTTTATCACTTAATGCTTCTACTTGTCTCTTCGCCATGCTATCGCCATCACACTCTACATGGTTATCAGGTATGCACCTCTTATCTACTTTATGTTATCAAAGATTCACTCGACAACATAAAGTGTGGGCAAATGTAGACACAAAATCACGCACTTGAGTACATTTCTAGGTCCTAAAACACATATTTGCATTCATATGATTCCTAAATGAGAAAATTAGTAATTGAAATCTACCTTTGGCCTCTTTACTTTGTTTTCAATCTTCTTTCTAGTCTTTTACACCCTACATTTTAGTCGATGCTTTACTTATTTATCTTTTATGGCTTCAGACACCAATGCCCATCCAAGACATCAGTGCCCTTTTCTATCTTCCTCATTTCTTTTGGGCCTCTTTTATCTTTTGGGCATCTTATTTTCTTATAGGTCATCCTTCTAATTTTCAATTACGAAATTCAACCAAGGGAATCATATAAATACAAAGATATATGACCAAAATAAAGGACCAAGCTTTAAGCATTTATCATCATCACCTAAGCTTGCATAAAAAGGCATCTAAGAGCATCAAAGGCACCCATTTAGTTTTCATACAAGGGATAAGGGACTGCATTTTATGCATACACTTCATAGGAAAGGGAATTTCATTTTGTCATCCACACATCTATTTACATTGGTACATCTAGTTATCACCTGCTATCAAGTACACTTGTGCAAAGGCTTCCTAGGGCACAATTATTTCACACACACATAAGAAATACATGGAATCTACAATGTAGTGAAACACTCAATTGTAATTTCACTCATTCAAGTGACCGTCAGGGTCAATTTCAGTCCCCATATAGCATATTTTCTTTTTGGGATTTGATTTAGTTTGAGGGTTTTGTAAGTCATCATCTCTTTGCATGTTACAAGTGAAATTAGTGTTCATCCAGTGGCATATAGGCAACCAACAAAGGCTACCAATGACACTTGTGTGACACTAAAAAAACTAGATTCTGATCTCATGTGTGGTCACATGTGCCTAGTAGAGATCTTTAGCACCCTTTACTGAGTCTAGGCGCCCTAGTCTAGCTCTGTCCAACAATTCTAGAATTTATGCTGAGCAATTGTAACAATTTTATCTTCATGTTCATCAATTTTCCAGTCCAAATTAGTTCTAGGAAAAGTGTGAATTGGCTAAGTTTTTTCCTCCCTTTCTCTTACACTTAGGGTTTTAATATTTTATTAGCTTATTTCTTGTGTCATATTGTATCTATTAGTTGTACTTCATTGTTTTCATCAGTTACTCTACAATTAGGGTTTTACAAAATCCTATTTTTATTAAATCACTTGTGAGGAGAGTTGACTTGGCCATGAAGGCATTGTGTGGAATTATTTGTAAAAGATCTGTGTCCCTCTCTTTTAAACTCCAAATCTGGTAAACATGTCCTTGATGACAATATGTTGAAATACTCAGCAAAGGGTTGTAATTTATCTCTCTTAAACTTGTGTGATAAAATATTTGGCTACATGAAATAACTTTGTATTCCAATCCATATCTCTTGTATGGAACATGGTGAAATGGCTAAAAGTATTATCTTGTTGGTAGCATGTTATGTGTGATTTATTGTTAACTATTGCTTATTGTGAAGGAATGGAATTCATGCCAAATTTTAAAACTAACCCACAATACATGGCGAGTACATGTTAGAAATATGGAAGGATTGGTGTTTATTAGTTTACCTTAGAGAGTTCTTGTTGTAATGATATAGGATTAAAGAGAATTTCTATGAATCTAAAAAGGAATTATATCCATTTCATTGTGATATGTACTTTCATAAACTGAGATATAAAGAAAAATCATATTTTTTGGTTGAGAAGTATTTGTTGTTTCATTACAAACATTTTGGCATTGATTGTTATTATTGTGTATGGGTGATCCCTTTTTTATATTACTGATTAGTATAGTTACTGAATGTATTGATTGTTTCTAGTCTTTTTTATATAGGGGTCTGATATACCCTGAGTTTGTGGGATGATGGCCTCAAACCCATAATGGGATGGCCTAAATAACAGCATAATATTAATTTTGTTAAGGTCATTAATAAATCAACCAATTTCTATTCTATGTTCTATTCAAAATTGTTGATCACAAGTAAAAGTTATAATCGTTAAAATTCTATTTCATTTGAACCAAATGGGGTCTTTAATGCATAACTTGTCACTCTAATGTGGACCTATTTTTAGTGCATTGAACTATTCCATGAAAATAATGTTAGTACAATATAATCTTGTCAATTTGTATTATGTTATTATGGATAATGTTTACCTTGTGATTATAAGTTCTGTACTTGATTTGGTAAGCAAGAAAGACCTTAGATTGGCTTACAACTAGCATAGAACATGGTCTCTTGGTAGAGGCATAATATGATATTCTCATATCATGAAGTAGATGCTTAAACTTAAGTTTTTGATTTTACAAAATGAGGATTCATAACCTGTAAATTGTTCCTATCGTTTGATCTACTGGTATGTGTAAAATGGAAAAAACTATTAAGATTGTAAAGTAAGTCTTGTGAATTACTTAAGCCTCCATGATGAGAAACGAAATCATATGACTATTGTGTTTCGTAGCACTATGAATGATTCTTAATAATTATCTTAAAGTTGAGAAGGTTATGTTTGGGATGGTATGTTAACCTTTATATAATTGGGACAAGTATGGGAAACTATATATAGTTGATTAAGCAACTTTAATTTGATAAGCAAGATGTTTGATGTAGATGTTAATGAGATATAACAACTATGAATGAATGAATTTTTCATAACATGAAGAGTTTAATTTAATTAAGTTGGAATAATGCTCGAACATGTAGCAAGATAAGGTATGATAATAGGTTGGAAGCCCATTAGTTGGCACAATGTTGTTTCTATAGTTTATAACTCTAAAGATAGATTAAATGAATTATTGTCTTGCAAAGTTCAGTAGAGGATGTAATAAGCTTTATAAGAAAAATGAATTGGTAAAACATTTGTAAAGAAATACCATGGAATTGATAGGAACAAGTAATCAAAGTATTAATCCTATAATGTGTTATTTTAGCAATCATGGGTGACCCTCCCTTGACAATAGTCCTAAAATTTGAAGGAGCTTATTAAGAAAGATTGGTATTTGATGAGATATCTTCTCTTGCTGCAATTATAATATGCCCTACTCCAAATAGAAGGGATATGAAAATTATTAATAAAATGGAAAAATATGTAGATATAACTAATATAAATCCTTAATTGGAAGTTTATAGACTTAAGTTCAAAGGGAAAAAAGAAAATAAATTATATATGATATTGGTTATGTATTGTATGTAAAGAGATGGTCTTAGATATAATTTGTTTCATCTTTATCCATATGATGAGATCATTAGGAAGAAAGGACTTATTAGGACTTATTATGGTTGAGTGAATGTAACTTGAATACTACATTTTAGTTTCAACATAGTAATTATTAAGGGATAAGTGTTTAAGGAAATATTGATAAATTGTTAAACAAATTCAATAGGCAGATGAATAAAATTTATAGGCAATACCATTCTAATCCTGACAAGACCAATATTGTCTATAAAAGAGTTGAATGAAGCTTTTGATAATTTTTATAAGTAGGAAGGAGATGCATAACTCATAGGCCTGATAGTTTCTTCAATCTTCTAATATGAAAGGCACAATTGAGTCATGATTTTGGTAGTAGGTACCAAGGGATGTGCTTATAACTTGTAACTTAGAACAATGACTCTAGATTAAACTAAGCCAAAGTATAATAAGCATACGTATAATGCTGGGATAAAAGCAGTGAATCAATTAGACTAAGTTAGTATTATTGTAATTGGGTATCACTTTATAATTTATAGTATCTTGATCCGGGATATTAATAGGGTTCTCCCTTCATTGAAGAACTTGTAAATTATAGTGTTGTGACACTTTATATGTTGGATGAATGGTATAACCTTTGTAGAAGAACTAAAGCACAAATATCATTATGAAAGACTTGATATGAAACTAGCTGGAGAAATAAATGAAAAGAATGAATTAACTAAATTAATACATGTGTGGTATAAAAAGATATCATTGATGAGTTATTATGTCAAATAATTTGAAAAGATCATATCTATTACAATTGTATGTGGTTTATATATTAACGAAATAGCGAGTAGTTAATGATGCATTTACATCAAACCTAGAATAAGGTTATGAGGTGGGATTAGCTGTGAGTATGAAAGGATAAGTAACACTCCTCTTCTGGTAGGGAGTATTAATAAGGAAAAAAATCTAGTCGTATTTTTTGGTATTTGGAGGACGGGTCGCTACAAGGTTGGGTACTCTTTCTATTTTGGCCCATTATAACAAGGGAAAAACACACATTAGTAATCTTAGAAATCATGAGCTTAATGGGGTTTTTAAACAAGCTCAAATGAGTTCCAATATTATGACAGGTTAAGTAAGTATCTCACGAGTTGATATGAAGTAATGAAGCCGCAATATACAAGAAACACACCTTCCATTTCCTATAAATTCTTAGAAGTAACATAGATGCTTGGTTAAAAGTCATATAATAATGGTAGTGTAAATCTTGGTGAGATTGATGGAAAACAAAGTGAGTCTCCCATATGGTGATGATCCAAATATTTTTGAGCATGAGTCAGCTATAGCATATGAGTTGAGTGAGTTGATAACTTGATGGAGATGTGTTTGAAGTGAACCAAGGAGCTCAATTTGACAACTCAAGGCCAATGGATTAACATACTATTGAATGGAGCCAAAATAGGCCCGAGCATGGTGGCGATGAAGTTGAAGTGATTTAAAAACCAACACAAAGAACTTGAAAGGTACATGGGGAAATGTCATCAAGATGGTGGCAATGGAGATAAGACATAATGACTTACAACATTAGGCATGACCATGTAAGGGTCACCAAGTGATTGTAGAGGTCGAGGCCAATTTCCATTGCAGAATTCTCACATCCAATAATAAAGACGATTTTTCTTTGATATTTTGTGCCATTTTATATGGGGGAAAACCAAATAGAGAAAATATAATAGGTTCTCGGTTTGAAACCCAATCGTAATGCCCTCCAGGGTTCATTTTAAGAGACCTCTTGGAAATTGGAGGTGGAAAATATCTGGCGAATATCCCCGGAACCAATTTCACTAAAAGGAAAATTTACCAAATTTTCAGAACTAAATTTTCACCCACTTTTTTTTTGAGTTAGAGAGACTACAGAGTTATAGACACTGACGTGTGGTTGACGCATGTCAACGAACCTTGTTTACGTGTGTCAACAAGGCTCGTTGATGCACATCAACAAGGCTTCAGAACCCTGGTTTTGTCCTATAAATAACCCCTCGCTAGTCATTTTCATGTTTACACTTTCCGGCTCTCGAATTTTCTTGTATACAGGAATCCATTATCCAGGTCAGGTACAATCAAGCTCAAGGACAACTATAATGTCAACTGCAAGTGCATCCCAAGCTCAAGACAAAAATCAAGAGGAAAATTCAATCAACCCACAAGCCCTATCCACGGGAAAGATACTCTTCAGGAACCCTTTGTGCCCCCACATCCAGACTATTTTACAAATGAATTCAGAATACAAGGATTTGATCGATGCATGTGAGTTTGGTGGGCTCGTTAAGATGCCCCATTTCGAAACAGACCAAGATATTTTGAACTACCTTCTCTCCTCATACAATACAGAGGACATCCTGTTTAATGTTACTGTGGACAACGGCCGATTGTTTCAATTTGGTATCGACCCAGCTGATATTCATCAGTTTACAGGCCTCCCATTCAAAAATTTACCCATTGTTACAATGAAGGCAACACTTGTTGAAGACGATAAGAAATATCTCAAATCGACTTTCAGTTTCCATGTTGATTGTAAGTGTAAACTATTTTCATTTCTCATTTTGTATTCAATTTTTTGATTTTGATACAATTCAAATTTATATTAATTCCAACGGTTTTTTGGCATTTGCAGCTCATGTCAATAAATCTAGACGTGGTGTGGATATGCAAGGAATTATACACCACTTTCTTGCTACTATGATTTCCTTCTTTTAATCCAGAATAGTTTTGCAGGGTCAGCAAATAGATATACCAAACTGGGCCATTGCATACATTCTTGCAACTATCGCAAAGCAAAAATTTGATTAGTGCACCTTTTTATCAAAAAAAATAAGAACCGACATTACAAATGCAAAGCTTTCAGAAAAACCAGTCATTCACACCACAAACTATCTCCTTGGCCTTTATTACGAGGCTCTTTTAAATTTGAAATAAAAACCAATTCTCACTTGCACGGACAAGGAATTGATGGATTTTTCAATTCCATTTCAAGAACAACAGGTATAAACTATAAAGTTTGTATTTCGACATTAAACTAACAACATGTATTAACTATTTACTTGTTTGTAGAGAATATTTTTGGAGGCCCTTCCCCGAAAAAAGGCGGCATCAAGAGGAAGAGGCCAACAACACGCTAAGACATTGGGAGATTCACAATCTGAAATGGAAGTTCACTCATCTCCGAACTGCCAACCATTTGAATTCGTTAAATGCCAGAGAAGTAATACCCTTACATGTATTATTTACAAATTCCAAATTTGGATTTTCATTTTCCCATTTAAATTTTACCATATTGAATTGACATACAATTGTATTTTGATGATATTGCAGGGACTTTAGACCATACGCATGCTTCTCAAAGTCAACCATCTTCCCCAACTCACTTAGTTCAGTCGCATGCATTTGTGTCTTCTCAACAACCACCTCAGCAATCCCAGCAATAGACAGCTCAAAAACCACCAATTAGTACTCCAACACGGCCACCTCAAGCACCACGACAAGCTACCCCTTCAACAACAAGATACAAGTTTTGAATAGTACTTTGTTTAATTTCAGTTTTTACATAGTTTTCTAGTTTTTCATATGATTTTTCTTGAACTTTTCAACACATTGCAGTCCTCTACCTTTTGTACAAACAGCGGCACCGCCCCCTCCTCACTAATAATATTCAAAATGCCAACCAGAGGATCAGGAAAAAATAACATTGGTAAACACATGCCAATTCCTCCAGCCCCTAGTGGGACACTAAACATTGCCTCCTCGTTTCAAATTCCAACCCTCTCACTTGGTGGCTTTCCCAGCGCAATGGGCATATCAGTTTTAAATAATATAAATTTAGATGAAGATTACTTGGGCATTGATAGCAATGACCCAACATGATTTTTCAATACATGTGAGATGATTCAAGGCTAGCAGGTATACTTCTATTTCAACATAATTTATTCAACTTTCACTACATTTCACTTTAGATTTATTTGTTTGAATATTGATTTATTTTATCACAAATAGGATCAGGCACCCAAAGGCAGAAACAAGTAGCAGTTGATCAACCCGAAAGCCCCCATACCTCTCTAGTGAGATCATCTTCTTCAGATACAGATGGTGAACAGTTGCTACCTTTTCCTTTAGAGAACTTAATTGGTTATGATTGTCAATCCCATGTCGATGAGTTTATTCTACCTCATATCAGTCAGTTCATAGAATGGGAGAGAAGGGCTAAAGTACTTATCAATGAGATAATAAGTCATTACGAAAATTATTGGAAAAGGGATAGTTTATACGTTGCAGTCTAGAATCAACCTGCGAAGATGGATTCCTTACATACCCAAGTAAGAAGTGGGACTGTCACGTATAACAACAACTATAAAGATGACATTTTGGATAAGACATTAAACAAATTGGAAAATATTAGTGTTGAGGCCCAGGCATATTTTAACAAATGGTCTAAGGACAAGGATCTGGTAGCAGTTGCAAATGCCGAGAGAGATAGAGCGGTCGTAAGTATTATCACTTTCAAACAATATTTTTTGTTAATTTGAAGTTTTCTTATTTTAGTAATATGTTGAATTGACATCACTTTTTTTGTGTAGTTGAAATATGAAAATTTGAAGAGTCAAGAAAAGGTTTTCCAAGTTCACTTGGAAACCGCGAAGAACAGTTTATCCACAACAAAGAATTTGAAGGAAAATATTGTTTTGGTTAACAAACAAAACAATACACTGAAGTGGATAATTAAAGAGCATGGCTTCGACCCTAAAATTTTATTCAAAACCAAGGCAACTGCTGATCCAAATTTGTTATCCCATGGAGATGCGACAAAGCAAGAAGAAAGAATTTTAAAGAATCTAGACAGTGCTGTGGAAGATCTCATAAGTTATGGGATTATTTCTGCCATTGGGGAAAGGGGTACAGGTGGAGAAGCCATTGGGGAAAGGAGTACAGGAGTGGAAAGGGGTACATAAAATTGAGGGTTGAAAAATTTCATTATTGAGTGTGGAAACTTGAAAAATAGAATCTATATTTGAAAATTTGAAACATTGAATGTGATGGTCATGGCATTTGAATTTTATTATCTGGATTTGAAATTTGAAACTTGAATTTGATAGCCTTTGAAAATTTGAAATACTATATAATCTTTAATTTTATAACTTCCTATATATTATGTATAGAATTTCTAGATTGTATATGGTGTTTATGTTTCTTCTCTACTTGTAATGATGATTGCATTAGATGTGGATGATGACATTACAATAGAATCATAGTCTCATAGATATGGATTATCATGAATTGTATGTGGACGTAGATTTAGCTTCAAGCACGATCATGGAATCTGGATGATGATAATGGATAATTGTTTTAAGAAAATTTGGAATGTAGTACGACAGAGACATTTAAACATTCTCAAAATCTTCTTCTCTATACTTGTAATGATATGATGACATTAGAATGGATATAGATGATGATGAATGATGATGATGGATAATTGTTTTTAAAAAATGGAATGTGTTAGGATAGAGACGTTTCTGCACGTTTAAAATAGATAAATAATTGTTTTAATAATAATTGGAGTGTTAGGATTATGATAATGATATGATGAATTTAATAATAATTGGAGTGTCATGATTATGATATGATAATGATATGATATATATGGATGGTGATGAATTTTATGTGGATGTAGATTTAGCTTCAAGCATGATCGTGGATGATGAATTGTATAATGGATCATGGATTATGAATTATATAATATGCAAAAATCTTCCTTTTTGTAAAATTCGATTGTGTGATTTTATCCCACAAAGTTTTAAAAATATATCAAATCATTTTGTAAATATAAAAAATAAATTAAACATAATTGTAAAAAATCAAGAAATGTCATATGATAGGGTTTAAGTTACCTCTAGTGTTTTAGATGGCTGTGAAATCATCCTTCGTAGTGTGCTAGATCTTTGATTTAAGAAAACTCAACACGAGAAATGGATTAGTAGATAGATGGGTGAGTTTCCTGACATTGTCAGTCCTGAGAAGTGCGAGCTTCCTCGGATGGATGTCAACCCACGTTTTTTTAAAAAAAAGATGAAATAATTGTATTTAAATAAATGTAAATATATATACCTGTAACATCTTTAATGATAACAAGAGATGAAACAAGATTTAAGGCGACAAACAATAAAAGTAAGGTGAAGGAGATACCTATTTAAAGTTGAAACAATCCATTATCAATAGCTTCTTCAAACTCGATGTTATCTTCTGTAGAGTGTGACGATGCGCCAATTCCACTCTCATCGTTGGGAACAGTTGTACTTATAGCTGTATTATTCACACCTCTTCTTTCGCAAAGGGAATTCCAATGCACAATTGCTCTGTCGAAAGGAAAGGTTTCCATGGAGTAGCGAGATACATAACACCTCATGTAACTTTCCAGATTTTTATCCAACTTGTTTCTCAGTTTTGATTTTATAAATGATAAAGCACTGAAAACCCTTTCGGCCTCTACAGACCCCAAAATCATTGTTTGGCATAACTCATATAATCTGAAATATTCACTGATGTCTTCTTGTAAGATAGAACTTTGATATATTCCTCACCACAGCCTTGTAATAGCACCACTTTCAGAAGGTTCATCTAAATTTTTATATTGGTTCCTCATTGTTGTTGCAAAATTTGTTGATTGAAACTTTAATAAATCAGCATTCAGTATACCTTTGATTTCCATACCCTTGAACTCTGAAGTTTTTGTGAAATGTTCCATTATTGTACCCATGGATTTATGGAAATGCTTTCTTACAAATTTTGCATGACCACCTTCAGTATTCCAAAAATTAGGATTCATCACACCCATTGCTTCAAGAATTTTATCTTTGGAGAAATGTTCTCTAATTTCTGATGATAAGGATTTTAAATTTTTTTGAGCTTTATTCTTGTTTCAACTATAACAGGCTCAAAGAGATTACGTGTCACGGGAACATCTTCTCATTATGATCCTGTAATATCTTGATGTTTTTGCAAAATGTGCAGTGGTATGTCCCTCCCATTAACAGTGATGCAGAGGTGATCGTGGATATTAAATCTCAAATAGTTACTGGGATTTTAAAGATCTAATAAAGCTTTCCAATTCTCGAAAACAGGTGTATCAAAACTATCTTGGGAACAGTACAAGATATCAAGACTTTGACATACCATTTTTCTCATCCATATAAAATCCACAATATAGATTAATCTCCCATGTGCATGCTTCATCAGTGTATTGATCTCCTACAACATTGGAAGAATACCAACCAATGTAAGCAATGTCTCCAAATCAGTTAAACGAAACAACAAGTCCCTCGCCCTATCAACTTCATGACGATATTTGTGCATGAAACCAACCAACAAAGGATACTCCTCACGAACTCTGCATGCAGGTTCATACAAAGAGATCCATCTCGTCTCAACATCTTTCAGAAGTTTTTTGCCATCTGTAATTCTAATTGTCGAATTTCTAGAACTCAAGAAATCACTTTGGGATGCTTGCCATATAGGCATGAAGTTCTCTTATAAGGTCTTCTAATTTAGCAACATTTTTGTAGTTGCTTACCATTTTATATGCTAAATTCATTCTGTGAGCCATACAGTGAATTGGTAGCATATATGGGGCCACTATTGTTTGTAATCTAACACACAACTCTATTTGGTGACCCTGCATGAAAGATGCACCATCTGCTCCGACGCATACCAACTTCGTAGCAATTTCATAATCAGTCATTCCAGCAATATCTTTCAAATGAGAAACAACTATTTTATGTAGGTTTTCGACATTACAGTTTTCAACCATTTTCATAACACCCAGCAGATGAGGTGTCCTTATATGATTTTCTAAAGTATAGATGTGGATACATACCCATGCAGTGTTGTCGACTGTTGTCACTTCATCAATTGAAAGAGAGATAAACTTTGATTTTTTACATTCTCTTTCAAATCTTCCTTCTCTATCATCGAAAGGCATTTTTCCATTTCCCATCCACTACTTTCAGACCAATGAGACTAAGGTATGTTCAACATTCCATTATATTGATACAAAACTTTGAAATCAAGGAAATCCAAAATTGGTCTTCCTTTCTTTAGTATGTGAAATAAAGTAGAGAACTAAATGAGTTTTGCATGCAGATTTGTTTGATTCATCTTACCAATTTGCGATGTGATCGTTCCTCCCTTTTCCACAAGATGTCTACATTTTTTCTGTTCTACTTCATAATCTGCTGCGTATTTAACATGCATGCATTCTTTTTCAGTTTTCCACCTGTGTGTTTTGATTTTCTAGTCATCCGCCCCCGTTACAGTCAAATATTATTTTCCACAATGTTTTTCTATAGTATTCAGCTTCATTTGCATTTTTTGTTGCTATCCCAATTTCCACATACATATTATACATGTACATTCAGATGGGATCTCTTCTGAATTAGATGATTGTACAGGTTCGATAAACAGAAATTTGGTAGCCCAATCAAACTTGTATGTCCTGCCAATGGTCCACATATTCTTGTTCATTTTCAATGTTTTACTTTTTTAGTAGAATTTTGAGCAATATCACAATCACTTGGTTTCCTTTTTCATGAACTAGAGTTTGAATTTGATTTATGTGTTTCATTTTGCTGAGTATTTGTATGTGTGATATCTTGATGCACTCCTAGTTGCACTCCAACAGGAAGAATATCTTCAGGATCTGTCATCTCAACAGTTATATCTTCAAGATCTAGCATATTATCGTAGGTGTCATTTGTTTGATACTATGCAGAATGCATGTCCACCTCAATATTACCTTCCACACAGTCAGTATTCTGATTCTTTCTGGTGGCAGTTTATGGTTATTGGTAGTTGCAATATCTGTATCAACAGAGTTTCCAAAATACTTGAATAGGGACTTTTGAGATTTCTTAGTTACTTTTAGGGTCTTCACATTCTGAGGACTAGCACCTTCCATTATTCTGAATAGAGTCTTGCGTCAGCAAAAGAACCAAGTTATGCGTCAGAGACAAAATTCTTATCACGTGTCTATAATACCTCCTTATTACGCATCAACTATATCCCTGTTGCACGTCAACAACTAACCCCCTTGTCATGCGTCTGTAATATGAGTGATAAGTAGATTTTATTTGCTAGATCAAAATTTTTAAACTGAGACTATGTGTGATTTCTTATGTTTTTCAGTGGAAATTGCTCTCTAATATACAAGGAAGGATGTTTACTAATAAAACTGTCAAAGTGTATCGTGCAATGTCTAGTTGCAAAAGTGATTCCTTAATTTTTACTAATAAAATTGTCAAAGTGTACAATGTAATGTCCAGGTCTAAAAGATGTCACTCACAAGTTCGTTGTATTTTGTGTCCAACTATGTGGTCGTGAGTGAGCAATGGTGTAAATATTCGTGTGGGTGAGGGCTATTCTCCCAATAGAATACACCTATCCCCATAAAATTATCATGTATGCATCCCATGCATACATGTTGCACGTGTTTTTACTTAGTTTTTTTCAAAAAAATTGTTGAAAAACACTACAATTTATGGGATTGTTAAACAACACTGTGTGTTTTTTACATTGTGATTTCTAGGATTGTTAAAAACACAAATGTCTTTTTCAACATTGTTGAAAAAGACATTCTATTTAACTATGATTTAAAGGATTCAAAACATGTGACCTACCATTAACAAACACACGATCCTACCAATTGAGTTGCATAAGAACATATGTAACCATTTATTGTCAAACTCATATATTGAACAAGCTAGACCCATATGATGTGACTACTAACAACGGGACCCGCCCATGCAAGGACATACATATATTTTACGAGGGCATGCATACATAAAAGTGCATTTTATCGAGAGTTTAGCCGTCGGCAATCGTGTGGGAGCAACCAATCCACATCATTGATGTCATCACCACAACACCTAAAAATAGCATCGTCGGGTATGTGATCGACATCGATGACCAGGGTCAAATTAAAGGTCGAGAGCGCCCTAGGCAATAGTTTGAGTGGACACCCTCCTCAAAAAAAAAAATATAATTTTTTTCAATAAAGTAAATAAATAAAATATGTCTATATTTTTGTAGTTTTAAATTTACATCATGGTCATAATCAAATAATAATAAAAATATATTATTAAATTATCACGGAAGGATGAAAAATATTCTGTGGATGGAAAAAAATGATCATAGGAGATGCTCATAATGTAAAAAATACAATATTTTATACAAAACTTCTTACAAGTCTGATTTAGCCTTATCAAGTAGGTGACATGAACTCTATCATGAAATAAAGCACTATTTTTTTACAAAGAAACAAAAACGTTTATATAACTCCCATGGTTTTGTAAAGAGTCATATTTGGACTAGGCCTACGGATTCCTCCATAACAAAATAATAGAAACTTTCCCCAAAAAATTAAGAATAGAAAATTTTTTTTTTTTTTCCTTTAATTATACTCACCTTTACTAGATACACCAACAACATTATAAAAAATACATTAACTTTTTCTAGAACAAATTACACACCTACATAATCTGGAGCTGCATCAGAGAATGGGTAACAATACCAAAAAAATCATGTGTTTATAAATATGTGATATTTTTTTTTACTTGCAAAAATATTACAAAACGTTTTTATGTGTATGCGTGAAATTTATGTTACTATACAATAATATCTATAAATGGGTTGATCAATATTAAGTCTTCAGATAAATTATTTTAAAATTAATTTCTAAAATTAACCAACAAAAAGGAAATTTTTAAATTCAGGTGCCCCCTGACTATTGGCGCCCTAGACAACTACCTAGTTTACCTAAGGCTTAATCCCCCTCTGTCGATGATGAGTAAACGACACACCACACTTGCTTATAGGATCCACATTGTCACTAAACCGAAAATCCAAATAATATTCATCAATGACCATGTACTAATTTGCCGGTAGGCGTCCACTTTGAAGATGCCCTTGCTAGAAAATGTCAAATTCCGGCGGCTCCAATATTTACTGTCTTGCCGGATTTTAGATATTTTTCTACAGTCCTAGATATTTACTATCCTAGATATCTGATTTTGATTTTATTCTTCATAAAGTAAATTCTATAGTTTACTATTTGGAAAATAATATTGGTCATATATCTTGTTCAAAGTTTTTGAGATTCAAAAGTTTTCTGATTTTGATTTTATTCTTCATAAAGTAAATTTTATAGTTTACTTTTTGGAAAATAATATTGGTCATATATCTTGTTCAAAGTTTTTGAGATTTGAAAGTTTTAATAGATAAATGTTCGGTGGTTGACCAAATGATGAAGCATGATTTAGTTTGGCGACTATCATAATTATGTCTTACAAAAATATGGACAATAGCAAATTAAGAGCTTTGCAACAGCATATAGACATCCAGGTAATATCAACGCAAAATTCAACTCAAATAAACTAAATATTGCTACTATCTCCGGCATAATTTGCAATTGCTAGTTTAATCCTCACCCGCCATTTTACTTCCTATAGGTACCGTCAAATTCGAGGCACCGCGATAGATTAATTTTGGAGTCAAGTAAAATGCACCCCCGGGGATGATGGCCCCATACCAATACGTAGCAAAAAGACTTGCCTAAATAAAATTGCAACCTGTCAACACTCAGTACAGTCGTAACAATGAAGAAAGCAAGCAATCAAGAAGCATATACATGACGGACGGTTCGCGGCACAAATTCAAAACGCGGCAAAATGTCGAGCTGTCGACGGCGGGTCGCCTGGAGGCTGGTGGGCCCTGAGGGGACCGCTGTTTCCAGTCACTTTCTGTCTGCGTACCACCATTTTTATTTTCGTCACTTGACTGGAGTCCGCAGAGCAGAGGGCTTTTCTCCCGTCTGCGTCGGTGGCCGCTGTTTTAGCGGAACGGTCGCTTTCATTATTACTAATCAGTACCTAACCTGACTTGGAAATGAAACCCAAAACTGGAACAAGAAAAAGGGTGGGGCCGCGCCGCCGACGCACACGGCGGCTCCACCAATGGGATTCACGTTCCCTAGTGCTGACTCGGAGGGACCCATCTTTACGGGTGAACATACGTCGTGGCCGCTCACGGGTCACGGCCGTATTACGAGTGGCAATGGCAATGACGTGGCATTTTCCGCGATTTAATTACGTCACTGAGTGACGTAGACTCACACCACGCGGGCAACCACAACCGTTGCTTTCGTACTAATCCTCCCGATTTCGTGTTCCTTACCACAACAATGATCTCGCCACGCGTACTGCTTGCGTCCGTCGATTTCGTGCGGACAAATATAAGGGCAGGCACGCCTGACAACTGGGTGGGGGAAAGTTATTAGTATCTGGTGAGTAGTTACTTTACAACGGTTGAATTAATGTTCCTTTGGCTTTTAAACTAGCAATTTCCCCGCAAAAGTCCAAAGGAGACGTCGATAGCGAGGAATTAAGTAAAGGCAAGTAAAACTAGAAAAAGCATTCATAAGTGTTTTTAAAAGGCCGATAGAATTTTTAGTATAATGCTATATTTCCAACAATTACATTAACATTTCATTAAATAGGGGAATAGAATGAATAGGAAGAAATGGCATGCTATGGCTTTCCGTTGTAAAATATTCACAGTTAATAGATGTGCTCTTTCTTGTGATGGAGTGTTGTCGCAATTCATTGGCAGTGCCTTTTGATGTGTCCCAGGGGTATTTTAGAGATTGCTTTAAAAGTAATCCCTTGTTATTAAAAAAGACTAGTCACTGCACTGTTTGCAAAATGCAAGATGCAAGATCAAATGAATATGTTATTTGTAGTGGATTCTTTGTGACTGTGTTGGTTATAATTTCACAGTAAATGTTAATAGTTGTGTTCTTTCTCATGATAAAGAGTGTTATCGATGCAATGCAAGAAAAGATTAGTGAGTGACAGTGTGACAAAACAACTAAATTGCTTCTCTAATCTAATCTTCTCAAACAAAACCTCTGATAGAGCAATGGATTGAAAGGGGGGGAGATATTATACACGCACTTCCCTACAAGATTGCACAAATCCTCCGTTGATGTGGTAGATTTGCTCTTGGATTGCTTGATTGGTTGCTTCAGATTTTGGAGTCACTTGGGCACCACCTCCCCTTGATTGCCTTGAATTTGTTTGATGAAGAGGATGATTGATAGATTGGATGATAGAGTGATGGATTGATTGAAGATAAAAATGGATGATTGATAAAATTAGCAGAACTTTGTTATGGATTTCCAAGATGTGCTCTCATGGAGGATGAGAGTTCAATTTATGAGGAGTGGAGGATTCGATGGCTAAGATGAAGCCATGTTGGATTTGGATCAAGGGTGGAGAATTGACGAGAAGAATGGATAATTATAGACTTTGAGAGAAGATTCAATGTAGAGTGGAAGGTTTATTTCAATTTTTAAATGGAGGGAAGTTTAGAGAGGCTTCTAGAAATATAATCCTCTAGATTTAGAGGTGGAACATGTGGTTAGGATTAGAGTTATATTATGTTAATAAATGATGATTAGGTGTGAGATTACATGGAAAGGCTAGGTGCAGGGATGTATAGGGTAGATGGGTAGGTAGATGTAGGAATATTAAATTCCTAAAATGATATAATGAGATTAGAAAAGGGGATAATAATAATTAATCTTGTGATTAATTATTATATAGTTGAAAATGGATAAAATAAAGGATTAAAGGGATAAATGATGAAATGAGATATTTAGATAAATGACGAAATAATAGAATAAAGGGATTAAATAAATGATGAAATTAGTGATAATTAATCTTGCGACGAATTATTATATGGATTTAGATAGTGATGATGTTGTTTGTGGGTAATTGATCATGTCGGCATTTTAGATGTCTATAATCGCAACTCATTGTCAATGCCTCTTGATGTGCCCCAGGGGTACTCTAAAGATTACTTTAAAAATAATCCCTTGTTATTCAAAAAGTCCAAGGACCGCACTATTTTCAAAATGCAAGCTACAAGCTCAAATGAATATGTCATTTGTAGTGGATTTTTGTATGATTGTGCTCGTTAGAATTTCATAACGAGAATAAGTAGGTTGAAATGTGCAATAATATAGATTAATAAACATGCACATGGACAATAACTACTCCCATGAATGGCTCTGTTGACTGAAGTCCCGTGTCGAATTGTATAAACATTTCACATGTATTTTATGTAATCAGCAAGTGCACCTATTCACTCAGGCATTTTGTCAAACAATTCACATGCCTTGTATATACTTCCACATTAATCATTCATATCAATTCTCAATTTTAAATATCCTATTTCTACACATGTTAAGAGGATGCTAGCAAAGATTGTGGAGTTTGGCTTCGTAAATGTCATGAAATCATTACATACTATGAAATTACAACTGTTCAAGCCATTTTGTCAAATAGTTCACATGCATTCTATTTACAGGCACATCTCTCATACTTATCGACTCCATAATACTACTCCAAAGATTTTTTTATCCAAAATACCCCCTAGATATTTTGATAACTTACGATTTCATATTGGACTTGGGGCAGTACCAAATTAATCAAAGACATGAAAATTCACATTTCGAGAAGGTTGCAACAGTACAGGGCATTCCCTCTTCTCCTCGCAAAATCATTCGGGCCCACACTTAGCTAAGACCCACCTTGTGAAAATCTTAACATTGGTTAAGTGTTTAGAATTTTGTTCATTTCGAGTTTCCAGGTCCTTCATGCATCGAAACATGTTGATCTATTAACTTGTTCTATGTCGTTGGTTTTCCGCCCCTTGAATCCCAAATTTCCTTGTTTCGGTTTCCCAACGAGTAATACAGGTTCGAAGTTTCACCCTTTCATTTCAAGGTTTCGAGACTCTCTTGGATAGAAACATCGAAACCCAAATGCATGTTTGATGTAATGTGTTTTCCAGTTCCAAAACTTGATAATCTCCAGTGTTTCGGGCTTTCAGATTTTAGAATTTCAAGGTTTTGGAGCATCGGAACATGCTGACTCATGTACATGTTCTATGTTATTTGATTTCCGGTTCCAAAACCCAATTTCCTTTGTTTCAGGTATTCGAGGATCAACAATATCCGTGCAGGTCAAACATCGACAACCTCCTCATTTCAGATTTCGGGATTTCAAAGCATCGAAACACGCTAACTCAAACACATGTATTTTTCCACTTACATTCCAAACCTGAAACCTGAATTCTTTCATTTCAGGTTTTGGGGGTGATTTACACTTGGTCAAATTTTCGACGAAGGTGCGATTTAACAATTCAACCACTCACATTTATAGCAGTATGGCACCTGGATCTTAAAAGGACCATAAATTTCTTCCAGAAGCTCCGATTTTCACAAAATTGGTGATGTGATGTGATGTGACTTTTTGGAAAGATCTCAACATCATCTACACCAAAAAAAACTGGATTTTTCATTTTTAATGAGGTTATGTATTTTAAAAGTGGGAAGTACAATCCACCATTTAGAGGAATAGTTGTAGGTAGTTCAACCACCAAGTTTGATGAGGCATGGTGCCATATCCTACTCCTACAAGTAAAGGGTACATGGAGGCATCGGTTTTGCATGAGTTCCTATCACTTTTGTAGGTCAATTAATGCCATTTGTTGGTGGCTGAAGAGGATTTTTGAGCTCTTTCTCTCTTTCCCTCATATTGTAAAAAGAGCTCATTTTTTTGTGGAACATTCTCCATTTTTCTCCTCTCCTTCTCTACAGGTTATTGCAGGTGTTGTGGGCTTTAAATATTTCATTTTGAGAATTTGACAAGAGATTCATACCTCTCTTCTTGATTGTAATGGATTGTGTCACTCTTTGAAGCAATAAAAATCAAGATATGTGGTTATTTTGCAACCCTCTCTTGTGTTTCATTGCATTATTTGACCTCTTCATTGCATTTTAAGGTATTTTGTGCTTTTAATGGTTTCTTGCAAGTTCTAAATGATTGGGTTTAATGGAAATGATAGTGTAAATGTGTGTTTGTGGACTATGGTGTCTCAATACCCTTTCTATCGCAATTTTCCTTCATTTACATCCCTTGGAGAGTGTCCAAACCACCCCTTTTCTTGGTGTTATTACCTCTTTAGTGTAGGATTTTCATTTTTTCATCTCTCTCTCTCTCTGTCTCTCTCTCTCTATCTCTGTCTCTCTCTCTCTCTCTCTCTCTCTCTCTCTCTCTCTCTCTCCTCTCTCCTCTCTCTCTCTCTCTCTCTCATCTCCTTCCTTGGTCCCTTGGAATTGATAGATTAGGAGTAGATAGTTGCATTTCCTTCATTAAGTCTAGTCTAGTTCTTAGATTAGGAAGAGGAACCAACCTTCTTTGGAGATTTGTCTCAATCGTAAGGTCCCACACCTTAAGATAACTCCATGTTACCCAGTTACAATGACAACTCATGCACACACACATGAAACATCAGAGGGTGTTATAATTTGGTGATAAAAGCTCTTATTTGTCACGAGGTAGGAGTATGTTAGCAAATGTGGGCTTGTTATAATTTCACATTGAGAATTAATAGATTGAAATGTACAATAAAACAAATTGAATAAACAAGTGCAACTAGTAATAACTATTCCCATTTCAAATACATTGGCAGAGGAGGCTAGAGATAACTTCAAACACAGTGACTCCTTAGTAATTATGCCTCCCACTCTACACCTCTAAAATGCTCTTCTCTACCATATTATGTGTAAATTTGAAGATCACACTCCTGTAAATGTTGCAACTGTTAGACCAGGACAATGTTTGTATTTGTGTCTTGAATATGGAATCAAAGTATCTTGTAGCATTGTAACCCCACCACCATTCCTCCTCTGTCAAATACATTTAATTACAACTACATGTAGTTTCACGTGTAATAGAGGAAAGAAAAGAAACAAATGAAAATGGATTTAATTGTAACAAAAAATCATAGCCCTTACACTTACTTGAATAAAGGTCGGAGGCAATATTCTCCTAATAAAAAAATTGAGTGCAAGATCTACATACCTAATTGAATATAGATATCCACAATGAAATTGAGCAGAGCCTGTCTTATCTACATTATGGAATCTCTCGATTCTCAAAATAGCCCATAAGGCTGATTTGAGCTTTGTATGTCAGGTCCTCTAGTTTTCATCAAGAGTTCTCCTGATGATCCTTAATAGTTTCTTGTTTGTAGACTCAACTTGACCATTACCTTGGGGGTAATAGTTTGATGAGGTTCTCAAGTAAATCATGTTCTTGACTGCCCATTCTGTGACCTTGGAACCTATGAAAGCCAATGTATTATATGATATGATAGTAGCTAGTACCCCAAATCATTATCCCTTCATAGAAATCCAGGATACTAGACTCATTTGCTTCCTTGAGTGCCACTGCCTCGATCTATTTGGTGAAATAATTTGTCACTGTCTAGATCCATTTGTGACCCTGGCTTGAGTTTGAATTGATGACTCCAATGAAGTCCAATCCCCATTGCATGAAAGGTTGATCAACCGAAATAGGGTGCAGTGGAAGTGCTGCTAGCTTCTCTTTTCCCTTGAAGGATGCACAATTCTTGCACCTTTTGATTCATGTGTAGCAGTCACTAAACACTCCAGGCCAATAATATCGTGCTTTCATGATTTTGAGTGTTGTCGCTCTTGGAGCAAAATGACCTCCAGCTTCCCCAACATGGAATTCTTGTAGTATTATTTCGACCTGATCTATCCCAATGCATCTTAGCAGAACACCATTGATGTCCCTTTTACATAATACACCATCAATGAAAACATATGGGATGGCCTGGAGTTTGAAATGCCTTCTTTTTTCTTTACTCATCCAATGAGGACACAAGCCCGTTCGAAGGAAGTGCACTATGTTTTGAGTCTAATAAGGGGCGGGTACATCAACATTTTCTTCTTTTTGACTATTATGTAGAACAAAAATAGCCTTCTTTTTCTGCCTGGGGATAGACGCAAGTATTCAAATATACCTTCTTTCCTTGCTCTAGACCGGGTGAGATTCATGAATCTCCCAAGCTTGGGCTGCTGAAACCAGTAGATTTGTTTCTTTTGGAGTTGCCAGATGTACAATTTTAAGGCTTCTTAAAAGCTAGAATCATAGCAAGTGTACATCAATTCCTACTGTAATAAGATGGAGACTTCTTAGTCCCACCGGGCATGCCAAAACTATTAGTGCATAATCACAACACCCCCAAATGAGCTCTAAAAGATCTACTTTTCTAAGGCAGGCTCATTTGGTGTGATTGCATAACATTGAACTTTCCCCAAGGAGTGGGACCTTGCAAAAATGGGAAAACTCTCCAGATTGAAGGTTAGTTCCTTATTCCTCTGTTTAGGTGCATACGTAGAAACTTGTAGAGGGTATGTTCTTAATCTTAATCTAAACTTTACCAAGGAGACATGGATAGAAGGAATACATAAATTAAAACAAAGCTAAATTACGAGGTGATGCACCAAAGGAATGATGGACACTTGTTCTGCTGAATAGACACAAACCAACAAAATGTATACAATAAATGGACACAGATGACCATATTTATAATGAAATATCAGGTGAAAGCAAAGAGGACATGAAGAATCTAGAATTGATCACACAACCATTTTATTACTCTGCAGATTGATACAATATATTAATAGACGACCAAGAGGCGAGAAAGCATATTACAGTTTTTGTGGAAGGTATGAACTCCATGGGTCCCTTGCTAGAAGGAAAGGGGAGCCTACAAAATACAAGAGAATGTCCAACCCTTTACAATGAATCCTGCTCCCGTCTTTATAGATTCAGCCTGAGAGAAGAAGGAGAAAGAGAAGCGGGAAAAAATAGGTTGCAACTCAACCACCGTTGTTAATGCCTTTGATGAAATTTGCCCCCAAATCTATCTTTACTGCATCGATCCTTAATTCGGCATCTTGGAGGGAGAGGAAACAACAGAAATAGATCGAATCCGATCTAGTTTTTGAGACTGGTGGATCCTACATTAAAAGCTCGAAGACGTTTTCCTTCATTCCCTTTACCTAACCTCCTCAAAAATAAATTCTCAGACCTCCATTGCATGGGCGAGGCTGAGATCTTTCCAATGGTGTCATATTCACAATATTTCAAGCCCTGAGTCGAAAGATATGCCCCTTCAAAGTTTGTATCGAATCCGTACAAGTGGGCGGGAAAACCATTTTGAAAAATGGGCCCCTCTTTAATATGGGACACGTGGCAGTATTTGGTTGGCTGGGGGGATGCACTCCAACTTTTTCCTTTATGCCTTTTGAAAGAAAGGCAAACTTTCACTTTTTTCCTCGACTCCCTGCCTTGGCTTTGACTTGGGTCTAAGTGCTGACTTTTTCCCTGGGCGGAGTTGCGGGCCATTTTGCAACTTTTACCCCCTTTTTTAGGTAAAGGGAAAAAAATCAACTTTTTCCCCAATGCCCCACTTTCCTCTGGGACATGCATCAGTCTAGCACTTGTTTGGAAGCCTTATCTTTATTTAATCTTTAAATCAACGCCATTAAGACACTTGGCAACCTCCGCTGGCTTGTTTGTGCATTGACTATTCAAATGATTCTACCCCCATTGGAAGGACACGTGGAGGCACCGTGCTTGCTTGAAAACCCGGCGCAAAGTTTGCCTTTAGAGAAGCGCCGTTAAGACACGTGGCTCCTTCTGCTGCCTCTTCCATACTTAGTCGTTTTTGGACCCTTCCCGAACTGTTTCGAACCCAAGGACTTCAAATCTTTGTCGCTTCTTCTTCTTCCAGTTTCTGGTTCCTCTGTAACATCTCCCCTTTTTGTCTGACCCTGTTATTCCATTGTTGAGTCTACCTGTAACTTGCAGAATGAATTTAATGCGTAGAAACAACCCAACAAATTTGTTTATTTCTGTACAGGATCCTTTGCTCTTTCTTCATCTCCGCCACTTCATTGTTGAATATTTGTTTTGCAACCAAATTATAGGATTAAAATGAGTTCTCTCGGGTTCCTTTTATGTGGGGTCATGATTCGATCCAATATTTAGCTCAGGGTGAAATATGGATAACAATCGCGATAATTATGCACCCTACCACATCGGTTTTGTTCCATATTATGGTGGTTCCATTTTACACTACAACAGTTTTGTATTTCTTATCGATGAATGTGTCCCACACTACGGTGGTTGTGCAAACATCTCGTATTGATACAAATGGTTTTATCGTGCTTTGGATGTATTTTCCCTCTTGATTTTGTGCATGAGTTGTGGATCCAATTTTGAATCATGTACACATTTTAATTTTTTATCCCCAATTCACTTCTCCAAACCTCTCCACCTCACTCCAGTTCACTCCTTCTTGATCCAATCTTAACCATAGATAAAATTTTGATCTCTAATTTAAATAATAATTGATTGAAAGCTTCTCTTTTAAGAAAAGTTATGCGATAATTTCTAGCCCCCAAATTTTAATTTCCAGAGACTTCGAGGCTTCTAAGCTTATGATTCTGCAACTTTTAAACCTGAGAGAGAGAGAGAGAGAGAGAGAGAGAGATGTAAAATCCGTAAATATTACTTCCTGTACAAAGCACTTCGAAGGACCTTTGTTTGCTTGTTGTTGAGCTGCCACAAGGATAATAAATGGGAATTCTAGACCATCCTTCTAGATTTCTTTCGAACCCAAGTTGCCATCCTTTCATTATTATTTAAACCCAATTTGCCTCTATCTCCTCTTGCTTCGCCTCTACTTCCATACTGGTCATTTGAGAACACAAGGAGATAGTTTTTTTTAGGTGTAACATCCCTCTCAATCTTCACCATAAAAACACGTCTAATTTTTTAAAAATAAATACAATGATTAGAAAGAATGTACAAAATCTCTCTAAGTTAGGAAGGAAATGTTACTAATGTTTAACTATTTCTACTTATCAGACATGCACATTTAGAGGCTTACATTGTCCATAATTAGCATTCTAAGTTCATTTCAACTTAATCATAAAAACATTTCACTTATTGGTTAAATGTGTCTCTACATGATAGAGTGTTCTAAATATTTGATCCTCAAATGTAAATTGCAATTTAGTATACATTTAGTGTTTACCTTTTTTTTACATAAAACACTTCATATAATTCAAGACAATTGAGTTGTTAATTTCAAATGGATACCACCATGCATATAATCAACATGGTTTGATTGACTAGTCTGTGAATTAAGATCGCTTATTTATTCATTTACATTTCATTTATCAATATAACAAATTTACACAAATTCATTACACTAATTTGTCCACATGGAAGCATTTAGTAATTAGAGTTCTAATAAAATGGGTTTATCCTTTATAACATGCACTCTTTTTTGGTTGAATACAACTTAGCCAAGTTGATTAGTAAGATCTAAGGTCTTTTTCCTCTTGGTATTCAAGATTTTGGTAGGTTAATATAATGAGGATGAAGTTTCAGATCACAATATCTGAATTCCAAAGTGAATTTATTTCAATTATATATATATATATATATATATATATATATATATATATATATATATACTTAGCTTAGTTTAATATGAAAGTGTAATTATGATTCTCTATTTTATTTAGATCTATTGTTTCACTTCTATGTTAACGTATTGGAAATACATTTTTTATGCATTATTTCAAGACACAGATTTTCACCTGATTTATGATGCTATTCCCTCTTGAATCTTGTAATATTTTCCTAAGTTTGGCACCTCCCTAGTTTGAAAATTTCATATAGGTATGATATGTGTTTTTCCTCTATTCTCTGGTATATATGCACATAACCCACACCTCCCTCTATTCCTGCATATCCTTTTTTACTTTCTTTTGTGTCTCTCTCTTTTTCCTGACCTCCTCCATTCCTGTTTTTGTCTTAATCTTCCTTTAAATGGTACATCTTCATCCCTTACCAACATTGAATTCTAGTTATTTCCAGTTGTAATTTGTTTGCAAACCATGCCCAACTTGCCATGTGGACATATGTAGTTTAAAACTATCTCTAATTTCCATCCAAGGCGGCATTTTAACCGCATGTTTTCTTTTGTTATTTCTAGTTTTAAAATAAGATTCATGCCAAAGCTTCCTCTCATTCCCACTTCACCAAATTTTGATCCTTCTAATAATCACTCCACTCTTTATTTCACAGTGCTGCACTTTAACTTAAAATTTTCAATAAAAAATTAAATCCCCCCTTTAAAGATACAAACACACACACCACACACACACACACACACACACACACACACACACACACACACACACACACACACATATATATATTTCAACATGACCCAATTTATGATTTTCTAATTACATTCCCCCTTTTTAATTATCCACATATGAAATCTTTTAATGGAAAAAAGGTATTCTCTTTTTTATTTATTTTATTATAATTATTACATTTTTTATATAATTATTTCATGGAGTTAAATTCCTAGTTTCAAGATTATAAGAGTAGTTTAATATGGGGATCTATTCCCGTATTAGTTACTCTCTCTCCTCTCTAGATGAAACATTACAACTAACTAAGAAGGGAATTCCAAGACCAACATACAGTTTAACTCCTTTTTCAAGGACTGACGTACCCATGTAACTCTCTCTCTCTCTCTCTCTCTCTCTCGCAAAACCCCATTACTCGCATTTTTTCTTCTCTCTCCAATGATACCCTTTCTCATTTCCCAAGAATACCTGCACAAGCACTGACAACCATACCGAGTGCATTATATGTCCAAAATAATAAATTAATTGCTATAAAATCAATACCGACATATTATTTTCAACAATAATCAATAATTTTAATTCAACATTTAATAACCATCTAACAGTTGTTTAATTACCAAAAATAAATTATTTTATCCAAACATATCAATATGTTAATCAAGCAAGATCAATAAATCAACAACATACTATTTCTATGGAGATCATTGCCACTCAATTCTCTAAATGTAGCAAAATAATGAATGACTATTTTCGGGATGTGACATTAGGGTACAAGAAGATATATTCCAGATCAACCTCTTTCGTTACTGGAGAAAGGTTGGATCTTGTGTATTACACTTAGTTTTATCATAATTTAGATCATGTTGCTTTGAGTTCATTTGTTGCAATTTCATCTTAAAAGTTATTGGAAGAAAAAACAAAAGAAGAGGTAAAGTTTAGATCATTATGCACATTCTAATTGACGTTAGTCTTAGATTTAAATCCTTTTGCTTTGAGCTAACCCCACATATGGGTATCTAGCCTTATATTTGTGTTTTCTTCACCCATTTTTCTACATATACGATTATAAATCTTTTGTAGTTGCATCCATCATACACCTATCCCAAGAAAATATAAAACCAATTAGTTTATCCTCAAGATTTTCTTTGAAAACACATTATTAGTGTAGTTCATATCATTTTCTAAACTTTGTTTCAACTTGATAATAGGTTTTAGCCCTTTATTTTATTGCAAGTCAAGTCCTTTTCATTTAGGATTTATATATTTTTTCTTATTATTTAAAGAACATTCTAGAGTAGAATTACATATTGTTTTTACACTTTGATTAGATTTTAAACTACAAATCACACCTAGGGAATTGTAGATTCAATTTATTATTATAAGTGTGTTGTTTAAGCCATTAAAAACCATTCTTTTGCATATTTACATTAGATATCATTCGATGCCCTATGTCATTTTAGAAACCTTGAAAAAAAGAGTAGTGTGATTACACGCCACTTTTAGATTAGAGAAAACTAGTTTGTTAATATATTTTCATTGCATGTGATGCTTAGCTTAAAGTTAATTAGTAATCACATTTTCATTTCCAACACTCACTTTTAGTTTCAATTTAATTAATTTAGTCCAATTGAACAAACGATCCAACTCACACAAACAAACACACATTCATTCAGAAAAAATATTAGTCTTAAAACTACCTACCAAACACAACAAATACACTATTTTCGACCTCAAATAGGACACAACACATCCTCGTACAAGCATACAATAGTTTGAAACCATAACACCATCATTTCAACATTCAAAATGCAACGAAACTGTCTAAAATGACTTGTTAATTCATAGGACAACAAGTTGTCACTTTTCAAAACATTTTCCAAACACTCGCATATGGCTCCACCTCGAGTCATTATTCATCCACATAAACTCTCGTCTTATCCATAATTCATCCATTAAAAAGTTCCAATTCCAACCACCACATCTACACAACCCTAGTTTAGGCCATACTCGTGCTACACTCCAAGTCTAGCTAGCACTGCACAATGGAGATTCACTCATGCATGTGAATGACTTTGGATAACCAAGTCATTCTTGGTAGGGCCCAAATGTTTCCTGTGCGTTTCCAATCCTCTTAAGTATGATAGTATTAAGGATAATAATCATCTTTAAGCTAAGATGTAAGGTCTTTTGTTCCACACTTGTACTCACACTCATTATCACGCAACTAATAATCCTTGACAATGAAGTCTTGCCACTTTCACATGACCGCCCATTTGCCTTTTTAAGAGATAGTTATTGTCTACAGAGATTTGAGTTCTCTCTCATCCTTATGTCTAGTCTCGTTTCTTTTTCTCCATACATTACATGACCTTGCTAGATGAGGGTCATCCTTCATCGAATGACCATTTTATATGTGTAGTTCAACTGAACATCTCACTGTTCATTGATTACGACATAAACCAAGAGTTACACATTGTCATTATCCTTGACCAAGTGGAGGTTTAAGCCTTCTTGGCATAGACATGTCATTTCTCATCCATAGCTAATATTGGGTGAATTAACTTGTAAATGTAAGTCTATATGAGAAACACCAACCTAGGTTGTTTGGTAAGGCACTTACAAAATGTCTAGACCAAACCATGGTGTTCTATAAGGCGCCTACAATTTTTTTCAGTTATTATTTAGCCTCTCTCACATGGGGGTTCAAGCCTCCTTGGCATAGGACATTCCTTTTGCCCTTTGGATTTGATTTTGGGTCAATTAACTTGTAAATATTCATCTACACTAATAAACTAAACCAAGATATTTGGTAAGGTACTTACAAAAAATTTCACATAACCTCTCTTAAGTGTAAATTCAAACTTACTTGGAACACACATTCAATTCCCTATTAAGTCAATTAACTTGTAAATGTAAGTCCACACCAAAACCACATCGAACCTTAATAAATAAATATTTGAGAATAATATATTCCCTAATAGATTATTTAACCATAGTTTGGTAACAACGTAACCATCGAAAAGTCGTGTAGTCTAAATTAAAATAAAAAAGACAAGAGATGTCGTGGGCGGCTCCCTTATCAGCGTACACGGCATTGTGTGAGAAATGTTTTGCGTTCCAACGAGTAAGATTCTTAGCTGCCATGTCATCAGCGCGGCGGCTAAAGCGGTCGGTCCACGACAGGGAACATAAATAGATTGCTGGGATTCCTGGCTAGCCGCTGGCTTCCGGTGACTCAGCGGTTCGTGCTGACGTCGGCAGTGGCAGCAGGCAGCTGCAGTCCGCAGTATCTTACGGTGGGCCCCGCCAATGGCATCGTGAAATGACCCGCCACCCAAAGGGGTAGGTGGAGGAGCCGCCAATGATCCATACTTTTTATCCGGCATTTACCGGAATACTTCACCACCATTCATGGAGGCGGCGGGCCCCACGCAGAGTGGTTTCTTACAAGTTACCCCCTCCAAATTGTCCGATATGTAACAGGGTTGACCGGATACCGTCAGGTGTGCCATCCTTTGGGCGCTTTCATTTTCCCGTCACGTAACATCGCTTTTGTTACCGCCGGCGCCAATGCAGCACGCCGGCAGGGGATATACTAATATTATATCCTTGACCGTGACGTCACGCCACCATTGACGCCCCAAAATTCCGATAACCACAACATTTCGTTTGTATAAAACTAGACACAAATGCGGGGGCCTTCGTTGACGTCGTTAGGTTAAAAAGACTCGGCTAAGGCAGCATTACAGTAATGGCGGTAGAAACCCTGCGCATAGCGAGAGGCAGCCTTGTCGCAGGTTGCGATGAGGCGAAGGAGGCGCATTTCAGGGGCGTGAGGAAGCGGCCGTGGGGGAGGTTCGCGGCGGAGATCAGAGATCCGTGGAAGAAAAGCAGAGTTTGGCTGGGCACATTCGACACAGCCGAGGAGGCGGCGAGGGCTTACGATTCCGCCGCCAGAACCCTCCGCGGCCCCAAAGCAAAGACCAACTTCTCTATCGATAACCACCACATCGACGCCGCCCAAACGTACGGCTCGGTGAATGCGATGCAGCAGCACTGGAGTCCAGTGCTGCTGCATCACAGTCCCGTCAGCGAGTCGGAGTTGAAATCCAGTAAGAGACGCAGACTGTTCTCTGAAAGCTACGGTCACATGGTGCCGGTGGCCAAGCTGGAGCAAAAGGCGGTTCCAATTCCGCCGCGGAAAGTCCCTCTTTTGCTGGATCTAAATCTGCCCCCTGCTGAGAGCGACCCTGCAACTTAACCTCAACGTTGTTTCGCTCGTTTTTCTTAACACGAATATTCTGTCGCCGATCTTTTGTCTCCCTCGGTGAATTTTCAAGCTGTACAGCTATGCGATTTTAACTGGCTTGTCGTCATTTCGAACTTAAATACTGTATTTTTAGCAGAATCACATTATTCTTGTGGATCTGTGCTGCGTTTTAGTTTGTGCATCGAATCGAACTATGGGCAATTCTCGTTTGCGAAAATCTGTATCCGCGTTAAATGTTTTTTCCGCTGAGACAAGTAGAAGAACAGTCCGTTTACGAAGTCCACCACGCTTCATTCGCAAGGTTTTTGAGATGATGTAATATACACTCGAAAGAATCTGGAAAGAAAAAATCTCTTGGTAAAACTGGAATTTCGTGAATCTTAATGTATTTAAAGCTTTTTTATACTTCGGCAGCCGGCCTTGATATTTTAACTAGAAAATTTCTTGTATATTTTTTACTTCAAGAGGGATCCGTACTGTTCGTGTTTTTTTTCCGTTACCAAATAACCGCTATGTACAATACACTGTTTTATGTTGAGAGAATTTTCGAAATATTTAATTAGGTTGTTTTAAATGGTTTAGCCACTATTTATGTTGTGAATTTCAAGGAAATGTATAGTTTCTTTGAAGTCTCTCACAAACTATATTTTACAACATCGTGTTTTATTAATAATAATATTATAATAATTACAATATATAAATGAAAAACATAGTGTATGCACTCCAAAGTGGCCTCTCTTAAAGGACGACATCCAAAGGGGGTGGATGAGCACAAAGAATATGAATACTATCTCAAGATGGATATTTGCTACTATTCCTATTGATTGTATTAACCACGAGATGTTATTACAAAAACAATCTTCTAATGTTTAAATATAAAGTTATGGTGAACACATGGCATAATCATCACAATGTATGCATAAATTATAACTAGGTTGAATAACTAACACCTACATCAAAAAGAGGTACAAGGGAATCATCGATACAAAATACAAGAGAAGTTATAAATTCACTATAAGTTGTTTGAATTAAAAAGATGCACTATCACTTTTTTGTTATATTATTTAATTAGCAACATAAAATTCTATTAGCAATTCCTATTAAATAAGTATTTAAGGGGATGCAAACACAACAACAATTTCAACTTTAAAGCGCCTCGACTGGATATTTAAGCTTGCTTTGCATTTACATGCCAACTAACTTGGGAATGTTAGTCCACACCAACGATGAACTTCATTGGCTTAAACATGCCAATTCCCCTGTAGATGTAATAAAATCGTCTTAAGTAATGATCCACAACTTAGGGATTTTGGGATTAAAAGACATAATAACAATAGCTATCTCTGCAACGAGATGTGTATCACTCCCTTTCAGGTTACATATATTTATATACCTAATTATGAAAATATGAAGAGACATTTAGAAGAATGTGGAAGGTCACCAATCTCGAGGGAGACGAGGTGGTTCAACTTCCATGAATTACACATGCAAAAATTTCACGAAATTACTATTTTAAACATCATTACAAAAATTACATTTTGAGGCATTTAGGAACCAATTTTTGGGGGTAAAATTTTTCTAAAAATTGTACTGGACCTCTTCACCCTATTCTACGCGTTCTAATTTTTCCGATGCATTTTGAATGGAGACAATCAGAGCTACGGTGTAAAAGTTATGACTCCCGGAAATTACCCTACTAGAATTGCTTCCTAGATTGCTGTCTAGATCATTCCTTCCCCCTTCAAAAGCAAGGGTTCCCATTGCGCCAAGGATTCCAATCAAGTGTGCGAATTATTTCTTGATTTGGTATTCGGTGAGCCATTCGCCTTGATGACTAAAATTTCCTTTTTTGATCACCCAATAGAGCTGAATAGGACGTCCTCTGGTGGTCTTGGTGTTAATGTCCACAATTTTGTCTTCTTCAACTGGAGAAAAGCTTTTTGGGTTGAGTTAAGATATGTCCAACTATTCTACTACAACCAAGGTGTCCAACAAATGTGGATGATATGGTTTAAGGAGGTCCACATTGAAAATAGGATGCAGATTAAGGTAGGGTGGAAGATTTAACTCAAAAGCATTTTCTCCCACTTTCTTGGTGATAGTGTAGAGACCATACCATAGAGGTTGAATTTACCTGTTTGGACTTGCAAGTCTTTCCTTTTGAAGCCACAACTAGACCTTATCTCCAACCTAAAAATGATGTAGAAACTTATGTTGATCATGGCGTTGTTTATAAGTTGTGGTCATCGTCTTTAGAATATCATGGACCTGTTGTTGAGTATACTAAATTTGTTTAACGAACCTTGTTGCCTTTTCTACTTCAGTTCTTCCATGAGGTGTGTATTCTATTGTATGCACCGAAATGCACACAGCAATGGATGCCATGGGTTGAAACCCATAACAAACTTGAAATGGACTATGCTTGGTAGAGTTGTGTAGGGCTCGATTGTATTCATGTTGTATGTAAGGGAGGGCCTCATCCCACATATGTGGGTGTTTAGAGTGATAAATACGAAGTATGTGGACAATAAGGCGGTTCACCACCTATGTCTGTCCGTTAGTCTATGTGTGGAAGGTTGTGGACTTCATTAACTTAGTTTCCATCATTTCCCATAGGGTGGACCAAAATATTCTCAAGAACCTACTATCTCTATCAGAAATGATAGGCTTGGGTAGCCAAGTGATCTATATAAAAGGAACGATAACCAGATCGTGCCAAGCCAAGAACATAGATGCTGATTAAACATCATGATCAATAAGATGAAATCAATTCCGCCAGAATAACTTTGTATAAACCTTTGCAAAAAAATGAGCAACTATATCATATATTATTATGCAACTCAATGAAATACAATGAGAATGGGCCTTGCTTATATAGGAAAGGAATAACAATCTAAGAACCAGTCAAGCTCAAAGATCAAACCATAAATCATGGAAAGAACTAGTCATCCGAAGAACTAGTCAAGACCATAGATTTAGGAAAGAACTAGACATCAAGGATCTAGTCAATACCATAGATCTAGGAAAGAAACTAGTCAATACCATAGATCAAGGAAAGAATTATACCTAACAACTAGATAATATCCCCCTAATATATAAATAAATAAAAATAAATATCCACACACATAAGTGGGTGAGGATAAATACAATAAAGGTAAGTAAAGTACCTAGGTAAACATGAGCTAAGGTAAATACCTACTCTAACACCCCCCCTCAAGTGAAGCTAGGGGACCAAAATAGAAGTGGCATATCCCACAGTATGAGTCCCGAAAACTAGGCCTAATGAGGTACTTATGTATAATATATCCATGAAGAAATCTCGAACCAAAATAAGGAAAGAATCCTACTATAAGGAAAGAGAAAGAAGAAGAAGAAGGAAGATGTTCTCATGAACACCCCCCCAAGAACAACTTCCGAAACCCCAAGCATTCCACGCAACTCAAGGTAGCGAGGTGATGCAAAAGGATTCGTAAAGATGTCTGCAACCTGTTGCTGAGTCAGAAGGTACTCCAAGACAAAGAACTCCATCCTGAATGTGCTGACGAATGAAGTGGATGTGTATCTCAATATGCTTGGTCCGCTGGTGCTCAACTGGGTTGTGAGAAATGTGAATTGCACTTTGGTTGTCACACCAAAGTACAGTCGGTGAATCCTGTGGGAATCCAAACTTTGTCAATAACTGGCGAAGCCAAAGAATCTGCTGACTCGCTGTAACTGCTGCCTTGTACTCTGCCTCTGAAGATGAAAGTGCAATAGCATCCTGTTGCTTTTTGCACGCCCAAAGCAACTGGAGAAGAACCAAGATAGAAAAGATAGCCAGAAGTAGAACACCTGTCATCAATAGAACCTTGCCCAATCTGAATCTGTATACCCAACCAACTGAGTAGAACCCCTAGTGTAGTGTAGGCCAAAGTGGGAAGTGCCCTGTAAATAGCGCAAAATCCTTTTAGCAAGCCTGCCAATGACTACTATGAGGAGAATGTGAAAACTGAGATACAAGCCCTACTGTAAATGAAATATCAGGGTGAGTATGGGTCAAGTACATGAGACTCCCAACCAACTGCCTATACAATGTAGGATCACAAAGTGGTGTGGTACATGTGGATGTAAGAGTAACTTCATACTGAAAAGGAGATGGGACTTGGCTTGTAATCAGCCATATCAAAGCGCCTAAGAAGATCATGGGTGTACTTTTGCTGACTCAAATGAATCCTTGAATCTGTCTGAGAAATCTGCAAACCAAGGAAATAATGCAATAGCCCAAGATCTGTCATGTCAAACTGTGTAGAAAGAGCCCTCTGAATACTTTGAATGTGGGAA
Organism: Taxus chinensis; assembly: GCA_019776745.2. Taxonomy (NCBI): domain Eukaryota; kingdom Viridiplantae; phylum Streptophyta; class Pinopsida; order Cupressales; family Taxaceae; genus Taxus; species Taxus chinensis. The sequence goes on along the minus strand of CM034150.1, from coordinate 638,727,474 downwards.
GAAGAGCTGCCAGTAAGCAACAGATCATCAACATACAAGACAAGTATCACAATATCCTCACCAACATGTTGGAGATACACTGTATGATCGGAGTGGCAACAAACAAAACTAGTAGATAGAAGAAAAGAATCCATCTTCTCATACCAAGCCCGAGGGGCTTGTTTGAGACCGTAGAGAGACCTTCGGAGCCTACAAACAAGAGAAGAATCCTGAACAAATCTAGCCAGCTGCTCCATGTATATTTCCTCTTGTAGATCTCCATGTAAGAAGGCACTCTTCACGTCCATCTGGTATACGGGCCACCCCTGTGATGCAGTAATAGCAAGTACAAGGCGTACATAATCCATCTTAGGCAACAAGTGTAAAAGTCTTAGAGTAATCAATACCTTCGACTTGTGAAAAACCCTTTGCAACAAGATGAGCCTTATACTTGTCAATGGACCCATCAGCTACATATTTGGTTCAGTATACCCACTTACACCTAACCATCTTTCTTCCTTTAGGAAGAGATACCAAATCCCAAGTATGATTCTTCATCAAAGAAGAATACTTAGCTGTCATCACATCATCCCACTCCTGGTATCCCATGAGCCTTTGAAAAAGACTTTGGATCCTTAGAAACTACCTGACATAAAAGTCTAGAACCTGTAGAATGTGTGTGATGATGCCTAGTGGGTGGAAGATCCTCTATGAAAGGTGTTGCCTCAGAAACTGTAGTACAAGCCCACTTAGGCATAGTGACAACATTAGTGGGAATAAGATCCTCAACGACATCTATAACCTCCTCATCAATCTCCTCAAAGAAAGGATCCTCAAGATGAGATGAAGAAGAAGAAGGAATGGAAAAAGATAAAGAATCATGAGGAAGTGAAACACTCATCAAATTGAACATGTGTTCGAAAAAGAACATCATGTGTATTAGGATCTAAAATAAGATAAGCTCTCATGTCCTCACAATACCCTACAAAGATCAAGGGTTTAATCTTCTTATCCAAAGCTTTCCTTTTCTTCTTTGGCACAAAGGCCCAAGCATGGCTCCCAAAGACTCGAAAAAATGAGACATCTGGCTTAGTGTTGGACTAAGCTTCCTCTAGAGTCAAATGCTCAAGTGCTCTGTGTGGTGTATGATTCTGAATGTAGTTAGCACAATTAACTACTTCTGCCCAATAGATAGGAGGTATATCTCTAGAATGCATCATACAATTAGCCATTTCCTTCAAATTTCTATTCTTCCTTTCTGCTAATCCATTCAGTTGTGGAGTATGAGGAACAGAATGCTGGTGAATAATGCCTTGAGTTGCCAAAAATTCAAAAAACTCATTGTTGAAGTACTTCCCCCCCATTATCAGTGTGAAGGTTCTTTATGCAACTAGAAGATTGTTTCTCGACCAAAGCCTTGAAGACTTTGAAGTGTGAAAAAACATCACTTTTGTACTTGAGAAAATAAACCCAAGTACGCCTCAAGAAATTATCAATAAATATAAGTGCATACTTAGCTCCATTGAAAGATGGGGCAGGAAAAACCATCAAGTCACTATGCACAAGCTCAAGTGGTGAAGAATCTCTCTTAGACAAATTCTTAGGAAAATGATCTTGGTGTTGTTTCCCTAATGCACAACCATGACAAACTCCCTCAAGACAAGAAACTCTAGGAAGACCATCTACCATACCATGAGTGCTCAACTCCTTCAAATATCTGTAATTGAGATGTCTAAATCTTTCATGCCAAAGCTTACTCTCTGAATCTGCATGAGAAACCAATCTTGTCCCTATAGAAGAAGTGTCATTAAAACCATCAAAGTGATATAGTCTAGAACTATGATCAACAATACCCTGAGAAACAAGTGAATGAGGCTCCAGCAAAGTTCTTACTTCTGCTCCATGTGGTGTAAAAGTCACAGTTTTTCCTTGACCAGAATGACAAATTTGATATACATAAAACAAATTTGTAGTGATGTTAGGAACATATAGTGCATATTGGATACTACCACCATCAAGTTGTATATCACCTTTTCCCTCAACAGAAAGAAAAGAAGAATCTCCAACCTCAATTTTTGAAGTAGAACTCAAACCTAGAAGAAACAAAAGATTCCTTGGAAGAAGTCATGTGATGAGAAGCACTGGAATCTATAACCCAATTGTCTGCAAGTGGTGATTGAGATCTTACAACAACATTAAGTGCTTTTCCATGCTGATTAGAAGGAGGTGGCAGTGGAGATAGAAATTTTGTGTTTCTTGACTGCATCCTCTAAGGCTTGCATTCGCTTATAACACCTATGTTCTTCATGATTACTACCCCCACAAAAAGAGCATGAACGGCTAGACTTATTCTTGGATTTAGAAGACTCCTTGGGTTTTGAGTTGTTTTCTTTGGGTTTAGGAGCATTTTGAGATGGAGAAGGTGTGGATTTGGTTTTATTATTTGGTTTTCCCTTTCCCTTAGGATTAGATGCAACTAATGCCTTGTGAGAGGTGGAAGACTCAAGGTGAGACAATTTGGATTCTTCCCTAGTAAGTCTTTCACAAAATGTTTCTAAGTTAGACATTTTGAATGTGTCACCTAAGGCATCCATGCTAGAGAAAAAGGTAGAAGCAAAAATTTGGAATGGTCCTCTCAACTTGGATAGAATCAAGTAAACACACTCTTCATCTTTCTTATCTCTTCCACTCCCCTTCAACTGTAGTCAAAAAATGCTTGAACTTGGTAAGATAGTCTATAATTGTTGGAAAATCTTTAGGATTAAGAGAGGTGATCTCAATTTCAAGTTGCATGGCTCTCATATGATCCACCTTACCAAATAAATCCTCCAATTTCTCCCATATTTTGAAAGGAGAGTTACACTTTTCCAAATGAAACAAAAGATTGTCACTTACATAAGTTCCTATCAAACCCATACACTCATCAAATTTGCATTGGTACTGAAATTTCTCATATTCTCTAGTGAACACTGGTTGTTCTTAAGAAGTTAAAGCCCATAATCCTTTCCGCTTAATTATTGTTTCCATTCTTGGTTTCCATGTGTGGTAATTATGTGTTGTTAATGGCTCAACATGATCTATTGCAGAATTAGATAAAGATGCCATCCTCAAAAAATCACCAAAAGAAATGCAAGAACCAAGCAATGTAACAAGACCCCCAAACAATGCAACAAAAGCCCCCTAGATTTTGACACTTTATAATGAGTGCGTATTACAATATGGCACTTTATAATTATAGTGCGATTCTTAAAATAAATATTTCCAATGGAAAGAGCATAAAAACTACACTTTTGCAAAAAAATGACACTCAAAAACCGAGTTACCGATCAAAAGATACAAGTTTTTCAATATTATGCTCTACTATTTATTTTATGTTTCCACTGAAATAGAATAAAATGCTCTTGCCTCCACCACACAAATAAAATGAAAGGGGGTTGGAGTTAAGCACTTACTAGTAGGAATCACAAGTTTTAAGCCCTCATATGACTAGGGGCTAAGGATTTCAATGGGTGTTAAAAACTGATATTTCTGAACTGTGCTGAAAGTGACCTTCGCCGCTCAAAATAGTAGTCTGCGGATTTTCCCAAAATAGTAATAGTAGTGCATAGCATCTGTGGAACCCTGCCAAAAAAAGGAAAGAAATGTCTTTTAGAAAAAGACCTCCTGCGCGTAGACCGAAAATAGCTATGCCACAACAGAAACAATACCCAGATTGGATCTCAAGAAGCCCAAAAAAACCCAAAAAAATGTTCTATATTTCCTTTTTTGTATACACGCGAATCTCGAGGTAAACCTAATATGTTTCTTTGCACAACGAAAAAATCATGCAAAAAAATAATTGCCCTCCCAAAATGGTTGAGTTGGTACAGTTGATCTTAGGGTTTTGCCATGGATTATAAAGATCTAATGGTGAAGGTCTCTGGTTCTGCCATGCAAATGACGTAGCTATCAAACTTACTGGATGCATAACTATAGCCAACTTTTATGAGTTTGGTAACCTGGAAGAGATCTCTTATTTCACCAAATTGGCAACTTACGAGATGGAATCTTCAATCCTAGCTAATCTCCTTTAGAGTTCTATATTAAAGGAAAATAACAAAGGATCGTTCCAAGTGTCTAAGAACATGGTGTCACTTACACTCAAGACCTTAAATAGGGGATCAATGTCAGATGCACTCTAAATATGCTTCTATGAATAACTTTACATAAACATTTGCAAGCACTCGAGTGAGTCAGGAGTTGTCCCCATCATGGTTATTATAATGTATCCTCCATTTTCTATGAAATAGCAATCAGTATGGGCCTTGCATTTATCGGTCAATTAATAACATGTGCTTCGTTAATGAAGGTCATAGCTTCATGCCATTTTCATGTTAAGAGTTGTCAAAAGAACTAGTCATTTTAGATTTATGAGTGTACTAATCCTCATGTGATTTAGTTAATAACCATTCTAATTAAAGAATCCTTATCAATGACTCATACTATCTAAGTGAAAAACTATTTTATTGGTTGAATCTCCCTAGATCAAGGTCCTTAATATTCTATCATAAATTCCCTGAGTAAATATCTTCTATGAAGCTGTAATTGTGGTTATTAGCAGTGTTAATTCTTAGTATGTTAAATAATGGTACCTCCAAGTCCCAACAGTTGATAGTAAGGTAAATTAAGAGATCTTATAATCTATACATGAGCTATTTAATTATACATTCCCTTAGTAGTGTGTTCAATAGAATATATGTTTTTCTTCCAAAAGGAAAGATGGTTTCAAGAAAACCTATCTACTTTCCTACCAATCTAACACCTATGATCATTACACCATGTCACTCGTAAGTTGGTGTAGTCACCTTAGAGGAACATTTGATTTCGATGGTGTCCCAAGGCTTGGTCGGTAATCTAGAAATTTTGTATATAATCATTATTTATATTAGGTGTCATGCCTTGGAAATCAAGCCATATTGAAGGTGAAGATCTTTTACTGTTCCTTGGAAAACATCCTTTGATAGTTCATATCAGTTGCCATTCAAAGTCTTCTATGGAGGAAGTACTTAGCTCATGAGAGTTGTCCACAGTCCAAACATATGAAGAGAAGGTGATGCTATTAAATGTTTGCATACTCCCTAATCATGACTTTAGAGTTGTAGGACAACATTTGATCTTGTATAATGCAAATTATCGTGATGTTTTTCCTTTCAAATTAACCCTTAATGTATGCAATCTACTTGGTGTATCTCAATGTTTCAACATATTAGCTCTTAGCTTAATACCAAATGGATACAACTAATAATTCTAATATTCAGATATTTACACCTTTGCTAACATATGATCCAGATTCCTTTAAGTCAGCTTCTAACCGATATGGTACACTTTTGTATACTTGGTTCAAGATTTTACCTAGATTATGCTAGTTATCTATGACATCTTGTAACAGCTTTCCATAGGAATGACATTACATACATGACTTCCATCCAGTTTGTATGCAAAACCTAGTTAATTTAGGATTAATTGGTGATAATTTTACAATGGGTAGTCAGCTTCTACATGTTTCTTTCATCAGTTTTCTTATTCAAGGTGCTCTTGCAATGCATAGATTGCGAGTACTACACATGGAAAGTGATACTCGTTTCAACAAACCATGTGCAACAAAATTGAGCTGGAAATCCTTTTGTTGAAGGTGAACTTTCCAAAAATAGTGAGACATAGTATACTGAAGATCATTTCCCTATTGTTCCTATCTTCGATACCATATCCTAGGTTTCATAAGGGAAATCATAGGGACCACATGACTTGATTACCAATAATGATTGGCCTCACTACCCTTCCCGTGTGCCATCTATAAGTTGTGAAAAGCTGAAATTTTAGCGATATGACGTAGGAAAATTATGCCACACATTACCTTGATACTTAGGTTAACTGGATAGTTGATCAAGTATGTAAGGTAATGTCCATCCTTACAAGTGATGGCAAGAGCATTAAGATGGTACTTCTTTCAAAAAGATACTTGCATAGGTTTCAACACTAAGATTCATAGTACATCATCAACGAAAGTTACTAAGCTAATATTAGACCCAGAAGTATGTCAACATGTTTAACGACTATCATGTAATGGTGGATAAGTGATAAGATTAAGTGTATTGAAGTAACTCAGCCATTAAAATGGACATTTACTCGTCATGGTTTTTTCTTAGCTACATAAACAATTTTGTTTACTATGTGTCCTTCACCTATATTTCCAAGATACTTCAAACACACTGAATTATGTTATCTGAATTAATGGAAATACCATAGAGAGTCACATAAGGCTAAAAAATTATGAATGGTTATGTAAATAAATAAAATTTATGTGTATTTATCTATATTTTCAATGTCAAAATCAACAGAGCTAAGTGGCATAAGATTAATTTCAAATATAGGAATGTCGACATATCAGTAAATCTCATTAGGCCATGCATTTCACAGATCTCAAGTCATGGAATAAGATAGATCAATAACATTTAGGTCATGGGTGCCCCTTTTAAGGGTGGTCATGAGGTAAGATGTGTGGCACCTATTTATGAAGCTGAAAAGTTTAAGTTGCCCAAGATCTTTTCATGCAAAGTTCTACAACTAGATGTTATCGTGAATTGCCATAATGGAGATTTTTACTGTCTTGTTAATCTACAGTATGATCAATTAATGGATAGGGTCAAACAGTGGATCTAGTATGCAATACTAAACTTCAATCTTCCCGTAGTTGGTTGAGCTTCACAAGGAGACAACTGTAATCTCAACCAAGTAGTAGACAAAGTACCTTATTACATTTCCTGTCATGTGTTGAGATCCAATTTATATGGCAATGAAATGATTATGCACTCTAGGGCATCAGCTTGAAGTATCAAAGAAAGACAATTTGTGAGGAGCATGGATATTCATTTGTCTCATGTTTCTCAAGGCTAAGTAAGGAGTTTGGGTATTAGCTGCATAAATAGTGTGTAATGGGCGCGATTCTTTCTCATAATTTATTATCATTAAGGAACTATTGACATTCTTGCAAGGAGAGAAGGATAACACCAAAAGTAAAGGAAACAATATTTTCCTCATACCCTAGGAGCTGTAAATTAAAAGTGAACATGTGTGCTCAGGAGCTTAGTAAAAGATTTTTCGTGAGGAGAGGAACATCCATAGTTGGAGGCTGTCAAAGGTTGTTATGGTCATTCTCCAATTCATTTAAAATGATAAGGCCATCATGGTTTTAAATCCTAAAATAGCATGAAGAATCTACAAAAAATTTACTCAAATTCTAAAGGGATCTTCGTTCCCTTCACAGTTGGCATACATCTATGGTTATAAGCATTATTACAAGCTATTTGAACTGTAAGAAAATAAATATGTGCATCATCCAACATTAGTAATAATGATGGAGAACACAGTGATTGTTCTAGAAGGTCTATATGAGTGTCTTAAGGCATTAAGGTATGGTCGTATCTCATTTATCCTAATTGGTAAGACTTTAAGAATCAAAATGACTTTCATCTAAGATGCAGAACCTATGACCTAGTCATATTTTAAGCAATATCCTTTAGATGGGTCAATTAGCCAAAGTGGGTAAGTAAAATTTCTCATTACATGATCTTTATCTCATAGGGTAATATTTAAATATTTCCTTTTCTAGTGAAGGTGAAAGTGCTCCTGAGTCATTTATAAGTTTATTGATCAAGTTAAGTCTTCAACTGAAATTCTATTTTCTAATGAAACATTTCATATCATGGGGTACCAAAGTAGTGAACTATTACTGAAGAACTAAGGTGGTTGCATTATACATCCATTCCCAAGTTTTTCATTTAGAATTTAAATCCTTCCAAAACCCTCATGTTTAGAAAACCTGACAAGCCTAGTAAGGTTTTAAGAAACTATACTTTCATGTAGTCTCATAGCATTTTAAATTAACCATGAATCCAGGCAATGATGGGAAATTTTGTTACAATCTTGTACTGGCTTTTCTTTGTTAAGTACGCAAGGTTCTTTCTACAATTTGTGATGAAGGAAAAAACTTAGAGCTAGTCATTGATGCGAATACTTCTTGAATAGCATGCACTAGATAGCGATTAACTAAAATGTGGAATTATTCTAAGTGTAATATAATATATAAGAGTAGTAAACATCTACATAATGATGAAATAATAAAGTACTGAAATTACACCCAAGCAAGCTAAGCAAAGTAAATATGTAAAAACCCTAATGTGTAAAGAGGAAAGTTAAGAAGATCTTAGTTGATTCGATTGATGTCAGTTGGGACTGTGTCGAAAATGTAGACCAGATGAACAGGAGGAGGAATTTGTCACACATGAGCTCTATGAGAAACATGTATATCTAGACTATCTAGGATCTCATACTGAGGCACCTGGAGAGGGATAGGGATGCTCGTGGGAACCCTTGTATGAGATTCTAGGGTACCTGTGGTTTGTGAAAAATATGCTAGAAACCTCCTCTTCAAGGGTATCGTTGGATGTTTTATACTCCTTTCACTTCTTATCAGGTGTATGCCACTGCACTTCACCAGATGACGTCATAAACCTAAAATGGGAAGTAATCACCTTCAAAATGCCAATAAAAGCATCAAAACCCTAAAAAATAAAGATGCATATGAAGGGGTCAGACTATCCTCAGTGGCCACAATGGTGGACTTAGTAACTGAGCATTGCACTACATCTCAGTACACAATGTAGTTCTAGGTGTGTGTGTATGTGCGCATGCGGAGTTGTACCCTAGGTTGCTCTTGTGCTAGTCGCACTTTGTGAAGTAGTGAGAAATAACTAGATGTAGAATGTAAATAATGTGTGCATGGAATAGAATAAACTCCCCTCCTATGAAGTGTGATGTAGATGAACCAACCTTTGTCCCTTTTGATATGGAGCTAGATGGATGTAAATGGAGCATAGTAGAAGCCTTTGATGGATGCAACCTTAGGTGGTGATAGTAAGTGTTTAGTTCTTGGTCCCTTATTATGGTCACATAACTTTATATTTATATGGTTCTCTTGCTTTAATTTCATAATTAACCCCGAAAAGGCCGACCACCAAAAATATAAGAATCTCAAATTGATAGAAAGTTCCCAAAAAGTGAGAGGAAAGTGCAAAGAGGATCAGGGCGCCCAAAGAGGTGCCCTAGTCTTGGCTAGGTGCCCCAATCAGAAATAGGGAAAAACACCGTATGAAAGTACAGACTGGGCAAGTACAGGTGCAAGATCAAAAGTAGAAATAGAAAATAATGCAAGATGGCCAAAGACATGGGTTAATTAGTACTCTTTTCACTCAAGAACCATATGAATAGTAGTATGAGACAGAGACTAAATAATTACCCAAAGTGCATGATTTTGTGTCTACATTTTCCCCCACTTTATGTTGGTGAGTGAGAATGCTTGGTAACATAAAGTAGATAGAGATGCATACCTGATATCCATGTAGAGTGATGTAGAAAATGTGTTGAAGGGACTAGAAAAAGCATGGAGTGATAACAAAAAGATGGAGCGTGGAGACTAAAGATGCAAAAGTGTAAAAAGTGATGAGAGTGAACCTAGAGGTGGAAAACGTGTATATGCCGATGTGTGTGGTGTACATGCATGGTTAGTATCTTCATGTTAGTGTACCCGTATGTGTGTGACGTTGACTGCTTACTTCCCATATAATGGACTTGCAAAAGAGAAGACAATCAAGTAGTCAAATACACATGTATAATGTGTAAAAATGCATGTATATATGTAAAAAAAAATGTAAGGAAAGTATGAAAATGAAAAAGGAACATGTGCACCTGATCCGTGATGAGAAAAAAGGTGTAGAAAGGATCCTGTAGATGATGTCATGCAAATTTTTTGGGTGATCTCACGCCACTGGCCGAAGAAGTGTAGGGAGGAAAGTCTGATTTATCCTCTAACCTATAACTGCTTCCCAATAACTGAAGAGATCTCTGTACTATTTGGTTTTTTGGGTGATCCGACACCACTGGATGAAGTAGTGTAGAGAGGAAGGTCTGGTTTATCCTCTAACCTGTAACTGCTCCCCAGAATGCTAAGGACAATCTGCCCTGTAAAATTCCATTATGTATGGAGTTATATAGACTAGTCTGAATCCACTCACTGTGTAACCCACTGTGTCATGGAAAAAAACTAAAAACTAAATTATACCGGTACTGTGTATTAGTGCGTGTAAACCCAAATGATGCCCCCTCTTTGGGGGTGCATGTGATGTCGTTGGATAGGAGAATGCGGCCCAAAAGAGGACCGACCACTAAAATGCTAACTTGTGCCCTGTAGGGGGAAGGGATGTGCTTGGTAGAAACCAAGGCACATAAAAACAAGTGGCTAGGAAACAAGTGTTAGTACAAAAAACATAAACATATATGTAGAATATATATATATATATATATATATATATATATATAAAAGACAAGTATAAGCTACAAAGACAATGTGTAAGCTAGTACACAAATGCAATGTAAACACCCAAGAAGACAATGTAGACCACAAAAAGTGGGTTGCAAACATGGGACACCACTCATGATGTTGCAAGACACTCAAGGCTGTAATGGCTGCATAAAAAACAAGTGTGCACACAAAACAAAGGGAAAATCCCACATACAATGAATAAGCAATAACAAACAATGTAAAATAAACAAGTATAGCCATGGTAGCAAATAATCCTTGACAAAAAATGTTGCACATGAAGCACCTATTAGCATGTTAGAAAGATAAAATGTATGTCAAAGTATGTATAATCTAATAAAGTAAAGTGCTAAGTACAAAATGAAACAATAACACCTGTAGTGTACGAATGTGGATGCCCCCAGGAGCCACTATGGGATTGGTAGCCATGTAGCATCCATGTTGCGTGTAATAGATCTGTATAGTCTAATCACAACTAGAAAATCAAGTGAATGTGCATGTGTGTATGGTAAAGATAATGACATACAAGATATCTATCTAGCATGTGTAATAAGAGTGAACATGTACAAGAAAATGCAAGCAAGAGTAAATGCAACCAAGATATGCAATATGTTGTGGATGGATGGAATGGAATGCAAAGTGAATGATAGGAGTTTCATGCCCCCTGAAGTGAATGGAATTGTATGTAGTGAGGTTCATTTGTTTATGCCCCCTCAGATAGTCAAGAATGAACCGTAAACGAGAGTGCATCATCGGGAAATGGTCAAACTATGTGTTGTGTGTAGTGCGTTGTGGTGAATTGTAGTGATGATGATGCATGACATAGAGATGAAGTGTGTCATGATGATGTAGCCTAAGTGTATATCATGACAAGATGATCAAAGGAGTGATGATTTAGCCTAAAGTGTATAACACTAAGATGATGTAAGGAGAAGTGATGATGTAGCCTATGACATGTATATCACTAATGTAGGAATGTCACATGATAAAAAAGTTGAATGGTGAATGTGTGAGTGTGATAAGGTCCATTTGTGATGTATACCCTCAACAGTCTAGTATAGACCATGAGACTAGAGTGCATCATAAGGTAGTGAGTGCAACGCGTAGAAGAGTAGATGTGGTAAAAATGCATAATATGTGTAGTATGATGTATAGTATGAATGCGAGATGCATAGATGACTTAAGATGTGTAGATGCATAGTGGATGTAAGACACAAGATGTGTATGTGTAATGTGTAGATGTCAAATGTAAGATGATGTGTATGATGTGTGAAAAACACGCAATATGAGTATGGTGTAACATGTGAGATATGTGTAGAATGATATGTATGTAGGAGATGTAAGGTATAAAATGTAGGATGTAGAGTGGATGCTATGTGAAGATGTGTAAATGTGTAGTATCTATGGTGTAGTGTGTGGGGTTCATGTGTGTAGGATGCCCTCAACAGTCAAGTGTGAACCAAAGCACAAGAGTGCATCATCAAGTAATGATGATATAAATGTATCAAGAGGTTTGTAATAATTATTAGAGAAGATTAGTCACTAAGCACAAAGTGTCAAGTACATGAGATGATATCAACATTTGATAGCAATGCAAGGGGGGAGGAGCTATGATGCCCCCAAGTATGTAAGCGATGGAGGTCTAGTCAAAAGAAACATAAGTGGATCAATGTAAGGAGTAGTTTCCTTAACAAAAGTGATGGGATGCACTGAGGTGGTAATGGTGTGTGACCATCAAATGGTTCATCATCATCATAAGCTTCATCTAGGTCCCAGTCATCGACATAGGCATTGTTTTATAGATAATGGTGGAATTACAAGTTTAACTATAGAAGGTGGTTGGTGAGCATGGCCTAGTGATGTTGTAGATACCTTTAATGGAGGAGGAGTGAGCTCATCCTTAAGAGGAGTTTGCTTAATTTGACTTGATAGCACTATAGATGAATGAGGAGAAGGAGGTGACAAAGATAAAACTTGAGAGGTGATTGTGTAATTTGAGTGGATTGAATAGGCGGTGCTTGACTGACCAAAGAAGGCACATGAGAAGTGGTAGTGGGATGCTCATTAGACGTAGAAGGATTAGACTTAGGATCCCATTTGGGTACAATTTTAGGTGGGCATGCAACAAAATGTTGTGTAGCGAATGAGAAAAACCTTGATGTGTAAGATGTTTGATTCCTCATTGTAACACATAGAAATCATTGTCATTATGTCCATTGATCTAATGATAATTGTAATATGGATACCCTTGATATTTTTCTAGCCGATAAGGAGGATAATAATGAGTAGGTGGTAAAGTGATCAAGTGACGACTAAGGAGCTCAGTAAGGAGGTCATGTTGCTTAGTATTGCGATCAAATATGAGAGGCTCTAGTAATGGTATGACTTGAGGCTCACTGATATGAGCACATGTAGTGGACATGGAATGAGGATGAGATGGAGAGGGAGAACAAACATGAGCCTGAGAAGCATCCTTAAGATGTTGGATTTCAGATTTGAGAGATGTAATTTTGGATTCCATAGCCTTAAATTTGTCTTGAAATAAATAATGCAAATATTGAATTGACTCCAACATGGGTTGATTAGATGGAGGATCACGAAGACTAGGGTCGTCAAATAAATGATAAAAAATAACACTCACTTGATGTGGCAGTGTATCACTAGGGAGATACATTGTGTTTAGGAATTTCTTAAGAACAACTTGGCAATTAGGATGCATCTTAAGAAAATCAAAAAATAAATTTGAGGAATTTTGGGAGCCATGATAGAGGAAAAATGAGGATCCTAAGCATGAAAATCAAGTATGGGTTCACTAAAATGATTAACTAAAATGTAAATATTCTAGTGTAATCTAGATGCTATAGAGCAATAAATATATGAATAAATGAAATAATAAAGTACTAAAATTATACCCAAGAAAACTAAGAAATGAAATGTATAAACCCTAATGTGCAAAGAGGGTTAGGAAGAGATCCTTAGACGATTAGAAGATGCCGTGGGATTGTGTCGAAGTGGATACTGACTGGATAGGAGGAGGAAACCATCACATAAGAGCCCGAGAAAATGTAGATTTGGAAGATTTCATTAGACTGGGGCACTTGACGAGGATAGGGGCACCTGTGGGTGCCCTGGTCTACAGAAATGGCCAGAAACCTGAATTTTTAGGGTTGTAAAATGTCTGCACTCCTTTGCTTCTTATTGGCATGTGAATACCATTGCACTTCGCCAACTGTCACCATAAACCTACAATGGAAGAATCACCTGCAAAACCCCAAGAAAAGCATCAAAACCCTAAAAAATAAAGATGCATATGAAGGGGTCATATTTTCCTTAGTGGCCACAATGTTGGAATTATTAACTGAGCACTGCACTACATCTTGAGACCCAATGTAGTTCTAGGTGTGTGTGTGTGTGTGAAAATTGTGTGTGTGTGTGTGTGTGTGTGTGTGTGTGTGTGTGTGTGTGTGTGTGTGTGTGTGTGAATTTTACCCTAGGTTACTCTTGTGTCAGTCACACTTTGTGAAGTAGCGAGCAATAACTAGATGTAGAATGTAAATAAATGTGTGCATGGAATCGAATAAACTCCCCTCCTATGAAGTGTGATGTAGATGAACCAACCTTTGTACCTTGTGATGGAGCTATATGGATGCAAATGGAGTAGTAGAAGCCTTTGATGGATGCAACCTTAGGTGATGATAATAAGTGCTTAGTGCTTGGTCCCTCATTATGGTCACATAAATTTATATTTATATGGTTCTCTTACTTTAATTTTCTAATCAACCCCGAAAAGGCCGACCACCAAAAATATAAGATGCTCAAATAGCTTGAAAGTTTCCAAAAAGTGAGAGGAAAGTGCAAAAAGGATCAGGGTGCCTAGAGGGGACCAGGGTGCTTGGGGTGCCCTAGTCCTGGCTGGGCACCCCTGTTAGAAATAGGGAAAAAGCTATATGAAATTACATACTGGGAAAGTATGGGTGCAAGATCAAAAGTAGTAATCGAAAACAATGCAAGATGACCAAAGACATGGGTCGATTAATACTCTTTTTCACTTGAGAACCATATGAATCGTAATATGAGTCTGGGACTAAATAATTACCAAAAGTGCGTGATTTTGTGTCTAAAAATAGAAATATAGCACATAACAGTTTAGATGCATTATATCAACTTGATGATATTAACCCTTTTATGTTATCATGCAACATAACATCAACTCATGCACAAAGTAAAACAAAGGACTTTATACACATTCCCTTTTCCATTTATCATAACAATCCAACATATACCCATAACATGTTATAGTTCTTGAAAACAAAATCTTCTTGTTGGTTACTAGTTATATCATCTTAATTATGGAACTCAATACTAGCTTAGTGCTCCTTAAGACCAGAGTAACAAGTACTATAAATAGATGACGAAAATATCTCAGTCTCAAAACTCTTCAACAACCCTATAATAGTTGTTTGTAAGACAAACTAAGTCTTACTTACTTATCCAATCAAGTATATAGACTCATACTTTAAAATCATCATCATCTATAATAAAAAATACAAACTTGGCATGATTATAATGTACTAATGTTAGGTCCATATTGAAGTGATAAAATATGAACTAAGGATCCCAAATCGGTTTAATGAGTTTAAAGGTTCAAACCATGATATCTTTTACTTGTAATTATTAGTTCCAATCATAGATTAGAATAGATAATGTTTGATCCAACAATAGGTATCTATTAATAACAAGGTAATGTTTTAGTTTTTTAGTCAACTCATAATGGGAGAAAATCCTTGATACAATGAGCTCGTGGTATATAAGAAGCCCCTAATACAACACCTTATATACATGCACAAGCATCTCATAACTATGTTTTTCAACTGTTTCCCAAATGGATCATCCTTAAGAAATTTCAAATTTGTTTTAAAGAATCTCAAATAAGTTACAAAATCACACATTTTTCAACAAACAAAACCCTATTATTTTTCTAATCATTTCAGGAAATTACAATCATAATGAGTAAGTGAAATTCCTTTTTAGGATCATAATTTTTCCCATTATCCTTCTCTCACTACAACAAGCAAAATGCTTCAATTTCAAGAAAAATTCATCATTTCTTAACATATACTTGCAAAAGATGGTGGGTCTGTTCAAAGAAATGACATGATTTCTATTACCCTAAACATGTACAATATCCTATATGAAAAGCATCCAAAAGAATCAATTCAAAGAAATGGCATGATTTCTATTACCGTAAACATGTATAATCTCCTATATGCAAAGCATCCAAAAGAATCAATGAGAGAGAGTGCATATTTTCATATTCACTTCATTTCATTCCAATGTTGTCATGGCCAAACTGATACAAGAAGCAAAGAGTATATTTTTCATATTCATTTCATTTCACACAAGTGCCTTCATGGCCAACAAATTTAAACAAAGAGAGAGAGAGAGAGCCACATCAATAACCGATGGAAAATAATAGATTATATCATTCAGTCTAGCAGACAAAACCTTATTCATTTCCCATAAATGCATTCAAGATAACAAAGAGTATCTTTTCATATTAATTTCATTTCATTCAATTTCTATGAAATCAGAAGAAAAGAATTCATAGATTGATAGAATGCATACATATAGGTGTATATGTGTATATAAATCTATTTCCTATCCAAGCAAGAGTATAAATGTATATATACATAACCCTGTAAAAAAAATCCTCATATAAAAGAAAGAGATGGGGAAAAACATATTTAACCCACATGGGTATTCTATTTCATGCGTTTGAATATGACGTTTTACTTTCATAAAGAGTGTGAAGAAAAAACTAGGTACACACACACACACACACACACACACACATGTTATATTACTTTTATCCATAAGAGGCCATGCAAGTTTAAAGAAAAATAAATAATGCCTGAATTATCCAAAATGATAGCCATGCCCTATACGAGTTGTGTGTTATCTTTCCTTCCATGTCCTAGCACCTACAACCAACTATTCCAGTGAAAATCATGCCAATTAAGGAGAGTTTTTCTCTCCCACCTTTTCTCTCAACCTTACATAAATAGGGATTTTATAGCTTCTTCCAACTCTAAGTTAAAATAGATACAACAAAACTAAACTACACTTAACTAATAAAATAGTCTCCCAATTTTTTTATGCAGTTCATAGATTACCAGTGCCATCATATCCATGTAAGCATCCACTGCCATAGCCATATGCAAATTTTAGAAAAATAATAATTTTGTAACTTTCAGTTAGGGTTTCGACTTTCCCTTCCAAATCTAAACAAACCAAATGGATGTTCAAAAATTCAATACGGATTTAAAACAGATTCCAAAACTTTCCCCTAATCCCTTTTAAGATTGCGGTTTGGTCCATGATCTTCAACTCTCTATTGGGGGCGTTCAAACAAATCAATTAACAATAATACTTCCTTACAAGTCAACCGATAATGAACAAAACAATAATCCCCCTTTTTATAATAATGTTCCTAGTAATAATCAAGTTCCAAGAACTCATAACTCATGAGGTATTTAGAAATATTTCAATTTTGATTTCCAAGTCAACAACCATCAAGCCTTTTCAAAAATTGATAACAATGATAATGCCTTTCATAATGTAACTAAACAACAATAACCAACAAAATAAACGTGCCCTTGTTCAATTATTATGTTTCCAAATTTCCCCATATCCATGTAATGATTTTTAATTACTATGTTAAACAATGTAATCACCCCTATAATGCTTTTTATCTTTAATAAAACAAACCTATCAAATCCAAATGATGATGTTAACCAAACACAATAAAATATTCCCTTTTAATAATATCTCAAAAGAACCAAATAACACTTACACTATAATGCTAGGGTTAACAACTAATTTAAAGCCTTTATATGCCCAAGGGCCTAAGCCATTGATATGATAACTTGGTTCATAATGATTTCCACGTAATCCATACAAGGGTCCAATCAGTTCATAACTTCACCCATAACTCATGCAATCAGTGTGTTGAGGAGAAAATATAATGCGTAGATTGAGTCAATAATATAATAATACAATGCCGTCATCCATATATTTAAATTTTTGATGCTGGTGCGAGTTAATATTCCCGATGGTTAACCAAACTTATTAATGCAAAGATTACGACAATTAAAGATTAGTTTAACACTATATTTTTATGTGATGTCCCATGGACATCCTCCAGTCCCAGCACAAGGTAGGGAGATGTGCCCCGTAATTCCCTTGGTCACGCTGCCCCCAACTCGAGTGGTCCTCTGGTGGATGGAAGGTCCACCCTTAAGTGCCACGGTTGTATTGGGCACTGTTAGGCCGGTCTTTTGGTGCAACGGCAACCGCTCTTGGTATTTGCTCTGATACCATTGAAAATTTGCAATGTACTGATCTAGAGAACCTATTTTCCTCAAGTGAGTCAACTCCCTGAAGTGCCTATCTGGGTCCCTTCTGTCGAACCTGCTCATCAACCTCTGCATAAAATCTACATAAGTAGTGATATGCATGTGCCCCTATGTGATCAATCCATGATGCCACCAGTCATGAGCATCTCCCTCGAGGTGTAGGATAGAAAAATTAATTACATCCTCCTCATGCATGGGATTCAAGTCAAAGTAAGTCTTCAACTTCTGAATCCAAGACTGTTTTTGCGGTACACTTCTTAGAGCCATCAAAGTGCGGAATAGAGATTTGTCCCAATCTCCTCTGAAACTCAGGTACCTGTGTCTGGTAATCTCTCTTAGGCTTGCTACCAATCTTCATTTTACAATACTCCTGAAATGGCATGTTGTCCCGGAAACCCTCACTCAATGTCTGGTACTTCTCCCAACAAGATTCCTCATCCACAATGTTTGCGAAACTTCCGGATCCTTCAAAAAAGAAGGCTCGTGGAGTCTCAAGGGCCTGGTAGAAGCATGAGGGGACCCTTGTCCTAAATGTCCACTCTCACCTCTATTACCATGCTGTCCCATATTGCTAGCTTCTCTTTTCTCCGTATGAGCCTCAATCCTGCCCTGTGCTAACCTCTCAGTGAGATGGCTCAAATAGAGGTTAGTAGTCTCCTGCTGCTTCACCATATTGGTGGACAACTGTTTCATCAGATCTACTCCCATCTCTTCATTGTCTTTGTCTCTGTCTCCCATCTTTCAACCCCAATAGGCTGGAGAAACAACAACTCTGATACCATTGAAATATCCCTTGTTGGGATCTTACAAAAAAATGAAAAAATATAGAAATTTGTAGCAAATACTAAATCTGATTTTTTTTCTGATTTTTGCAAAAATAGAGCAGTGAATAATAAAAATTTATGATATCTTGAAAAATACTTTCCCAAAACACTTCAAATTTCACAGGAAGCTGGAAAAAATAATAACTAACAATAATAAAATGTTTTTGTATTTTTAACATAGGAAACTGCCAGGAATTTTTTTTCATAAGATTTGAAAATGATAGAATTCTGGAAAATTCATATCTTTTCGAATACCAAACATAAAAATCTGAAATTATGGAAATAACTTATGAAAAATATGAGAAAAATAGGCCAACCTTCAGATATGGAAAATTCCACCTGAAACCCTAAATTTTAGGGCCTGCAATTCTCCAAACAGGTCGTTTTTACTTAGGAATGGCTGAAACCCTCAACAAACCCTGCCATTTCGTCAAAGAACCTCTCCTTATCTACCACAATGAATTTCGCTTCAAACGGAGAAAAACCCAGAAAGTTATCATGATTTTCCTGAAACTGCCCTAGGAAAACCTTGCCTGAAGATGGCTGTAAATCAGATCTGAAAAGGTGCAAGAGCCTAGCAAATTAGGGTGGATATTTCACCACCAAAGAGTGCCCTTCTAGCTAGGAGTGGATCTCTCACCACTGAAATATCCCCTTTCTGGATTTATTTTATATTCAAGATTTCCAACCAAAATTTTCACAAATAAAAATCTGATTTTATGACAGCAGTATATAGAAAAATATGACAACAAAGTACAGTTAAGGCAACAAGGTATAAAATCAGAAAATAACCAATATCTTCACTTTTATTGCAATTAAATTAACATGCAGCAACATGCAAGTAACATGCATCAGC
This sequence comes from Taxus chinensis, assembly GCA_019776745.2. Classification (NCBI taxonomy): domain Eukaryota; kingdom Viridiplantae; phylum Streptophyta; class Pinopsida; order Cupressales; family Taxaceae; genus Taxus; species Taxus chinensis. Next base: position 638,707,986 of record CM034150.1, on the reverse strand, counting down.
ATGCAATGACATGCATGTAACATGCATCAACATTCAATGACATGCATCAACATGCAATGAAAAGAAGTTCCACTGATAAAATAAATGATCTCTCTTACTGAATATGGCTGTCTTCTCTTTTTGGACTTGAAACTGGATCAACAAGCCTCTGAAACTCTGAATCTGAAAACCCGATCTGAATAAACTCCACAATATCAAATCAGATATGAAAACCCTTGATTTTTCTCCACAAAATCCCCAAAAATCTTCCAAAACCATTCACTAAAACCCTCTGAAAATATCTCTGAAGAATAGCTCTGATTTCAGCTCCGAAAATGACAAACTAGGGTGGATATTTCACCACCGAAGAGTGCCCTACTAGCTAGGGATGGATCTCTCACCACCGAAGCTAGGGTTCCCATGGGATCTTACTCCACAAGCTGGATATTTGCAAACAACAGTTTCACATGAAAGAAAATATAAGTGTATGCATGAATGATCTTCCTTTCACCCCTCTTCTCCTTTTATAACTTTTCCCACGCCAAGGAACCCTAAAAATCCCAAGTCGCATTTTCCCCTAGGGAAGACCAAAATAATAAAGTAACTTAAAGTTAATTTTTCCTTTTCAAGTCACCATGGTCCAAAAAGGTGACCCCAACACAAAATTAGAACATTAGGAGTTAAGTGGCCCCTTCCAACGATAAAACATAACATCTAGTCCCTTCGAAAGCACTTTATATTCTTGCCAATGGAAAATTATAACAACTGGACTAGATATTCATACCCAATAGCTCACGGCATCCATAACCCCTTGGGTATGACCAAGGCCTGGACGCGAGTTGGCCCCTAGGCCTATGGCATAGGAAAGGGGACATTACAGTCCTCCCTTCCCGAGAAATGCTTGACCCCAAGCATTATCCTGTCATGATGCAGAAACTGAATACCACAAAGTGAGTTTCTCCATCTCACCCTACAGTCAACTAAAGATTGGTGTAATCCAGCATAACCAAGAAACCCCATGTGGTCATCATGACCTCCATGTTGTATAGAGAACCATGTTGTTCGTGAAGTAGAATTATACCCACACTGACTCTCCACTAGTACCCACGCCAAAATTGCCAATCTTTCCAATCCCCCCCAATGCAAGGTTGTCATCATGTGATCACTTTCTACTTCTATAATCAACTCTCAGGTATGAAAATCCACTCTGAATCCTGTAAAATCCCTAGGATCAACCTGTGAAACAACTTGTATGCGCACAAATGGTGCTAACTCTCCCACATGACCTGTGCTCGTGTGACAAACCGTACATGCCTGTATAAAGGGAGGATATCCTCCCTCAACCTATGCCATATGAACCTCTTTGACATGAACCTGTAGGTCTCATCATAGCTCAAATGCCCAGTCATGGAAGAATAATGCACATGTCGCAATATCTCCATCCTCAACCATGAATCTGACACAAGGTACAATCTGCCCTGATAGAAGATCATCTCGCCCTCCAATCTGTAGCTGTCATCCTGTATGTGACCATCTAGAATCTCACAAGTGTGTCGGTTCTTGGAGTACTCAACAAGCAAATGAGATCTCTAGTCTACCAAAACCTCAGATAATCAACATAATGATAAACTCGAATGATCTGAACCTGTAATCCCAATCTCTGTAACTGTCTCATGCGCAACACTACTGGTCACATCCGCATCCATCATACTCCGCATCGATCCACAATTATAAAACCCCTCATCATGCCAAAAATTCCTCTCCATCCCCTCAGCTGTAACCACCCTAGGTGCTCCTGTAGCTAATCCCCTCAAAATCACATTCCTACCCTCGGACTTAAACTTTAGCTCCATCATCTGAAAGTTAGTCCAAAACTCACCAAGAGAGTGAAGCCACTGCACTCTAAGCACTATGTTGGTCACTCCCATACCAACAATGTGGAAATCATCAGTAACTGTATAGTTACCCATCATGATGCTCAATTGGGGTACCTGCCGTGTACACCTCATAGAATCTGCATTAGCTACAACCACATTAAAGCCCTTAAAGTCCTCTATCTATAATCCTCGCCTCTCAACCAATGAGGCATCAATAAAGTTGTGGGTGGCCCCACTATCAATGAGGACCACTACTCACTGACCCTGTATAATTCTTCTAATCCTAAATGCCTTATACATCAGTGTACTAGACAATGTGGCTATAATCTCTCGAGGAAAAGTCTCCTCCTCCTGCACCGCATTAGCACTATCCAACACAACTCCATCTCCATCATCCATCTCGCGAGTCTCTATCTCCTCACCTCCATCACTCTCACTCTCCTCGAAGACCTCAATGAATTGGGCCTTCCCTCTACCTCTGTAATCATGTCCTGGAACCCAAGATGTGTGGCAATCGAAACATAGTTTCTTTCACCTCAACTCATCTCTGTCCTCTCAAGGAAATGAATGGCTTCTTAGCCACCTCCTGCCTCGGTGGATGCTCCCTCTGCTGAAGTTCGTCTGATCTAGATGGAGGTTCCCTTTTCTGAATGAGAGATGGAACCCTCGACTTTGGAGTGGATAACTCCAAGTCTCGAGATCTCCTAATAACCTCATGCAAAGAAGAAGGCTCAAATGCCTTCACAAATCCTGCTAAAGCATCAGTCAGCCCCGCCATGAAGAGTGAAGTTAACCTCACGTCTGAAACATCAGATACCATAACTGATAACCTTTGAAAATATATAATGTACTGATCTAGAGAACCTGTCTGCCTCAAGTGAGTCAACTCTCTGAAGTGCCTATCTAGGTCCCTCCTGTCAAACCTGCTCATCAATCTCTATGTAAAATCTACATAAGTAGTGATATGCATGTGCACCTGCGTGATCAATCCATGATGCCACCAGTCATGAGCATCTCCCTCAAGGTGTAGGATGGAAAACTTAATTACATCCTCTTTGTGCATGGGATTCAAGTCGAAGTAAGTCTTCAACTTTTGAATCCAAGAATGTGCGGTACACTTCTTAAAGCCATCGAAGTGTGGAATAGATATTTGTCCCAATCTACTTTGAAACTTAGGTACCTGTGTCTAGTAATTTCTCTTGGGCCTACTACCAATCTTCATTTTACAATACTCCTGAAATGGAATGTTGTCCTAGAAACCCTCACTAAATGTCTAGTACTTCTCCCAGCAAGATTCCTTATCAACAACGTATGTGGGCTGTTGTGTCTGTGAAACTTCAGGATCCTTCAAAAAAGAAGGCTCGTGGAGTCCCAAGGGCCTGGTATAAGCATGAGGGGACCCTTGTCCTGAATGTCCACTCTCACCTCTATTACCATGTTGTCCCATATTGCTAGCTTCTCCTTTCTCTGCATGAGCCTCAATCCTGCCCTGTGCTAACCTCTCAGTGAACTGGCTCAAATAGAGATTGGTAGTCTCATGTTACTTCACCATATTGGTGAACAATTGTTTCATCATATCTACTCCCATATCTTCACTGTCTCTATCTCTGTTGGGGTGTGGAGCCTGTTTTTTGGTCTTCTTGAATCAGTGTTGAAGTGCTAGAGCTCAAGCAGTTAAGTTTGGAGACTCTAGGAACTTTTTGCAGTTGTCTACTATGACGTTGCTGTTAACATGCTGTTAACTGGCTGTCAACGTCAGGACTGTTTTTCCAGCCGTGGGAAGTTGAAAGATTACGACTTTCAATATTCTAGGGTTGGATTTATGGCTTCTTAAAAGGATTATAATCCTATAAATATAGGTGTTAGGGTATCTTGAAGATATCTTGAGTGTTCAAGAGGTCTTGAGTCTTATAGATCAAGAGGAGATCAAGAGTGATCAAGGTTATGCAATTGGGTGTCAATTGTGGTTTAGATGTGGTTTAACATCTTTGGAATTCTGTTATGAGTTCATAACTGAGAGAAGATTGTGAGATTTGTTTTACTCTTGTTGATAATAAAATCTGAGCAAGTTCTTGGTGGACGTAGCCCACATTAGATGAACCATGTTAAATCTTGTCTTGTCTTCTTTTGTGCATTATTTATTTATGTTGTTTTATTTCTGCAAGTATAATTCTACTATATAGTTTCCTACTGATGTGGTTTGAGATATTGTTTCTACATATTTGTTCTCTAATTCCTAACAATTGGTATCAGAGATTTGGTGGTTTTTTGCTAAAGTTATAAATCACAGGGAAAGTTTAGCTTGAGTGGGAGCTATGGTAGATGAGGGAAGATTGAGGGTTGAGAAGTTCAATGGGTAGAACTTTGGTTTGTGGAAGATGCAAATGGAGGATTACTTATATCAGAAGGACCTCCATGTTCCTTTGGCTGGAAAAGCAAAGAAACCTACAACCATGTCGGATGTGGATTGGGAGTTGCTGGATAGAAAGGCGCTCGGGGTAATTCGTTTATGCTTTACATCTTCGGTTGCTTTCAAAATATCATAGGAGAAGACCACAGAAGGTCTCATGAGTGCGTTGGGGAATTTATATGAAAACCCTCTACCTCTAATAAAATATTTTTGATGAAAAAGTTATTTAATATGAAGATGTCTGAGAATGGTTCTATTGCTGATCATTTAAATAAATTTAATACGGTTGTGAGTATGTTAAACTCGGTAAAAATTGACTTTGATGATGAGGTCAGGGCTTTGTTGATTTTGTGCTCCTTGCTAGATAGCTAGGACAAATTGGTTATGGATGTAAGTAATTTAGTCTCTAATAACTCAAAGCTAAAGTTTGAGGATGTAATAGTTGTGATCCTAAGCGAGGAAATGCAAAGGAAGAGCACCGGAGATTATTCTACTTCTGGAAACGCTTTGACGGTGGAGAGTAGAGGGAGACAAAAGAACAGAGGGAAAGGTAACCATGGGAAGTCGAATGATCGTGGAAGGTCAAAGTCCAAGGGTAAGTTAGAATGTTGGCACTGTGGGAAGGTTGGTCATGCTAAGAAAGATTGCTGGGCTCTTCAGGATAAGAACAAGAAGGAGGAAACTAAAGAGGTAAATTTGGCAGCAGGTGATGTTTGTCAAGATGCCTTAATTCTTTCTTTAGATAATATTGCTAAATCTTGGGTGTTAGATTCAGGGGCTTCTTTCCATGCCACCCCACATAGACATTACTTTACTGATTTTATTCAAGGTGATTTTGGACATGTATATCTTGGTGATGATGAACCATGCAGCATAGTAGGGAAAGGTTGTGTTCGGGTGAAAATGTAGAATGGGAACACATGGCTGCTTAAGGATGTCAAGCATGTGCCTAAGTTGATGTGGAACTTGATATCAGTGGGACAACTGGGTAGTGATGGCTGTACGGTTAGTTTTATAGCGGATTCTTGGAAGGTTACTAAGGGAGCTCTTGTGGTTGCAAGAGGTAAGAAAAATGGTACTTTGTATTTAACCAATGGTGCTGATTATTGAAATTTAGTTGCTGAAGATGGAGATGCAACTTTGTGGCACCAAAGACTTGGTCATATGAGTCATAAGGGCATGCAGATTATAAAGGACAGGATGCTTGGATTAAAGGAGTTAGATTTGAACTTCTGTGAGGACTATGTTTATGGGAAACAGAAGTGGGTGAGATTCCTCAAGGTTGGATCTACCAGGAAGGAGGGTAAGTTGGAGTTAGTGCATACAGATGTATGGGATCCAGCTTACATAAAATCTATGGGTGGTTCATGTTATTACGTCACTTTCATTGATGATGCAACTAGAAAAGTTTGGGTATATTGCATTAGAAAGAAATCTGATGTGTTTGAAACTTTCAAAAGATGGAAAGCCTTGGTTGAGAATGAAACAAATCTCAAGTTGAAATGTCTCAGGTCAGATAATGGAGGGGAATATTACAGCAATGAATTTATTGATTACTGTTCAGTAAATGGGATCCGCAGGAAAAGAACGGTTCCAAATACTCCATAGGAAAATGGAGTGTCAGAGAGAATGAACAAGACAATCATGGAGCGTGCTAGGTGCATGAGGTTACATGCGGGGCTGCCACTCATGTTTTGAGCAGAAGCGGTAAGGGGACAACTGTTTATCTAATTAATAGAGGACCCTCTATGGCCTTGGATGGAGATATACCTAAGGAGGCTTGGTCTGGTAAGAAAATTGATTACTCATTTCTTAGAGTATTTGGATGTGAGGTATTTGTTCACATTGATAAAGATGATAGGACAAAGTTAGAGGCTAAGTCTAAGAAATGCACCTTTGTTGGATATGGTGAAGATGAATTTGGTTTCCGTGTTTGGAGTTAAAGACAAGAAAATATTTCGGTCTAGAGATATTGTCTTTAATGAAAAAGTAATGTATAAAGATCAGTTGCAGGAACAGAAAGAGGAATCAAAGAAATAATACACAGTGTTAGAGGACATTGCAGAAAGCAAGGTGTCCAAGGGGCCAGTTCAGGTACAACATGTTCCGGCATAGCCAGTTCAGGTACCTATTCATCAGGAACCCCAAACTCTTGAGGTGAGAAGGTCTTCTAGGGTAAGAAGGGAACCTAAACGATTTACTCCATATTTGAATTATTTATTGCTCATTGACAATGGAGAGCCAAAGTGCTTTGAGGAAGTAGTGTAGGTGGATGCCAGGAAGAAGTGGGAGCATGCCATGGATGAAGAGCATAGATCTCTTATGGAAAACCAGACTTGGGATCTGGTGGAGCTACCCAAGGGCAAGAGAGCATTACAGAAAAAGTGGGTGTATAGAATCAAAGAGGAAGATGGAGGTAGGAAATGATACAAGGCCCGATTGGTGGTCAAAGGATTTGCACAGAAGAAAGGTATAGAATTTGATGAAATTTTTTCTCTGGTTGTTAAAATGAATTCTATTAGGATTGTTCTTGGTTTAGTTGCAATAGAAGACCTGCACTTAGAACATTTGGATGTGAAGACTACATTCCTTCATGGTGAGTTGGAGGAGGAATTGTACATGTAACAACCACAGGGTTATGAGGTCAAAGGGAAGGAGATGTTAGTGTGCAAATTGAAGAAGAGCTTGTATGGCCTGAAACAAGCTCCACAAGAGTGGTACATGAAGTTTGACAATTTTATGCATGAGCAGGGTTACTCCAAGTGTCACTCAGACCATGTGCATGTACATCAAGAAGTTTCTTGATGGTAGTTATATTATTCTGTGCCTGTATGTAGATGATATGCTTGTTGCAAGGAAGAACACACATGAAATAAATGTACTCAAGAAGAAGCTAAGTGACTCCTTTGCTATGAAGGATTTGGGGGCAGACAAAACAAATCCTTGGTATGAGAATAACTCAACAACAGGAAGGAGAGGAAGCTAGTATTATCTCAAGAAGAGTACATAAAGAAGGTCTTGGAGAGGTTTAGTATGCAGGATGCTAAACCGGTCGTTACTCCTTTGGCAGGTTACTTTAAATTATCAAAGGAGTAGATTCCCTAAGACTTGAGAGAGGATAGAATCTAGATGTCTCAGGGTACCATACTCATCAGAAGTTGGTAGCTTCTATGTATGCTATGGTATACACTAGGCCTAATATTATCCCATGCAATCTGGAGTAGTGAGCATGGACTTATGAGTGATCCTTGGTAGAGAGCACTGACAAGCAGTAAAGTGGATCCTTCGGTATTTGAGAGGGACTATGGGAGCAACATTGTGTTTTTGGTGGATCAGACACTACATTACGTGGTTATGTAGATTTAGATATGGTTTCAGGATATTTAGACAGTGGGAGGAGCACGACAAGTTATGTATTTATGGTTGGTGATATAGCAATGGTGAGTTGGATTTTATCGTTACAAAAGGTTGTGGCTTTATCAACCACAAAGGATGAGTATGTTGCTACCACAGAGGCAAGATAAGGAGATGATTTGGCTACATAAGTTGGGTCATAAGTTGAAGTGGGATCAACTAAACAGTAATAGTCATCAGTGATATTCATTTAGCGTATAGAGCTCTGCTTTCTAGAATAGGATGAAGCACATTCAGCTGAGATATAATTTCATTAATTTTTGGTTTTTCAACTTTGGAAGAAGATAAGTTGAAGCTGGAAAAAGATTCATACCAGGTAGAATCTCTGTGGATATGATGACCAAGGTGGTCACAAGGGATTAAGTTGAAGTTGTGTTCAACGATTGATTGGCCTTCATGGTTGATAATGAAGGGTTAATAACTTTGCTCAGTGGAAATATTCTCCAAGTGGGAGATTTTTGGGGTGTGGAGCCTATTTTTTTGTCTTCTTTAATCAGTGTTGAAGTGCTAGAGCTCGAATGGTTAAGTTTGGAGACTTCAGGAGCATTCTGTAGTTATGTACTGTGACTGTTGACATTGCTGCGACGTTGTTGTTAATTGGTTGTCAACGTCGAGATTGTTTTTCCATCCGTGGGAAGTTGAAAGATCGCGACTTTCAATCTTCTAGGGTCAGCTTTATGGCTTCTTAAAAGGATTGTAATCCTATAAATAGAAGTGTTAGGGTATCTTGAAGATATCTTGAGTGTTCAAGAGGTCTTGAGTCTTAGAGATCAAGAGGAGATCAAGAGTGATAAAGGTTATGTAATTGGGTGTCAATTGTGGTTTAGATGTGGTTTAATATATTTGGAATTCTGTTGTGAGTTCATAACTGACAGAAGACTGTGAGAGTTGTTTTACTCTTGTTGATAATAAAATATGAGAAAGTTCTTGGTGGATGTAGCCCACATTGGGTGAACCACATTAAATATTGTCTTGTCTTCTTTTTTGCATTATTTATTTATGTTGTTTTATTTCTGCAAGTATAATTCTGCTATATAGTTTCCTACTGCTGTGGTTTGAGGAATTGTTTCCGCATATTTGTTCTCTAATTCCTAATAGTCTCTGTCTCCTATCTTTCAACCCCAGAAGGATGGAGAAACAAAAAATCTAATACCACTGAAATATCTCTTATAGGATACCACTGTAAAATATGTGAAAGATAGACAAAACACAGCCAAACATAAATCTGGTTTTTCATAGAAAATTACAGCTAGGGCAGTAAACAATAAAATATGAATAACTCCAAAAATACTTGCTCAAATCTCTTGAAATTTTAAATGGAGTTTTCTAATACAATAAAAAATATTATAGAAATGTTTTTGGGATTTTTAAAATAACAGAAAGCTGCCAGAAAATTACAGCGTGCCCTAAACAACTGAAAACTTCTAAAAATAATATATCCCGGAATATAGATACAAATTTGATGAAACTTTGGAAATATTATCTATAAATATAGGAGATGATATCCCAACCTTCAAATCAAAATTTGAGGGAAGTGGAAACCCTCTAAAATAGACCTGCAATCTTCAAAACAAGTCACCCCACCTAGCAAATGGCTAGAAACCCTTGTAAATGCCCTCAAAATGATGCTAGATCTTGCTAAAGACGTTGCCGTAGATTTGCCCTGAAAAACCTAGAAATATCTCCTCCAAAATGCTCAAAATATTCCAAAACCCTTCACTGAAACCCTATGAAAAATATCTCTAAAGAACAACCCTGATTTCAGCTCCAAATGACAAACTAGGGTGAATCTTCCACCACCGAAGAGTGCCCTACTAGCTAGGGATGGATCTTTCACCACTGAAGCTAGGGTTCCCATGGGATCTTACTCCACAAGCTAAATAGTTGCAAACAACAGTTGCACATGAAAAGAAATATAAGTGTATGCATGAATGATCTTCATTTCACCCCTCTTCTCCTTTTATAACTTTTCCCATGCCAAGGAACCCTAAAAAGCCCAAGTCACATTTTCCCCTAGGGAAGACCAAAATAATAAATTAACTTAAAGTTACTTTTTCCTTTTCAAGTCGCCATGGTCCAAAAAGGTGACCCCAATGTAAAATTAGAACATTAGGAGTTAAGTGGCCCCTTCCAATGATAAAACATAACATCTAGTCCCTTCGAAAGCACTTTATATTCATGTCAACGGAAAATTATAACAACTAGACTAGATATTCATACCCAATAGCTCACGGCGTCCATAACCCCTTGGGTATGACCAAGGACTAGACTCTAGTTGGCCCCTAGGCCTATGGCGTAGGAAATGGGACATTACAGATCTCAGTGGTATTTGCTGCAAATTTCTTCTTTGCATGAGGCTATTAGGAGATCTTGAGACTTGGAGTTATCCACTCCAAAGTCAAGGGTTCCACCTCGCGTTTAGCAAAGAGAACCTCCATCGAGATTAGACAAACTTCAGCAGAGGGAATCCTCCACCGAGGCAAGAGGTGGATAAGAAGCCATTCATTTCCCGAGAGGACAGAGATGAGTTGAGGCGAAAGAAACTATGTTTCGATTGCCGCACACCTTGGGTTCCAGGACATGATTGCAGAGGTAGAGGGAAGGTCTAATTCATCGAGGTCTTCAAGGAGAGTGAGGATGACAGAGGTGAGGAGTTGGAGACTCACGAGATGGATGATGGGGATGGAGTTGTGATGGATAGTGCTGATGCGGAGCAGGAGGAGGAGAATTTCCCTCGGGAGATTATAGCCACATTGTCTAGGACTCCGATGTACAAGGCATTTAGTATTAGAGGAGTTATGTAGGGTCAGTGAGTTATGGTACTTATTGATAGTGGGGCTACCCACAACTTTATTGATGCATCATTGGTGGAGAGACAAGGTTTGCAGATGAAGGAATTTGAGGGCTTCAACATTGTTGTAGCCAATGGGGAGTATATGAGATGCACATGGAGAGTTCCACAATTGAGCACCACCATGGGTAACTACACAGTTACTGATGATTTCCACATTGTTGGTATGGGAGTGACCCACATAGTGTTAGGAGTGCAGTGGGCTTCACTCTCTTGGTGAGTTTCAGACTAACTTCTAGACGATGGAGTTGAAGTTAAGTCCGAAGGTAGGAATGTGATTTTGAGGGGGATTATCAGCAGGAGCACCTAGGATGGTCGCAGCTAAGGGGATGGAGAGGAATTTCTGGCATAATGAGGGGTATGATGGATGTGGGTGTGACCAGTAGTTGTTGCACATAAGGCAATTATAGAGATTGGGATTACAGGTTCAGATCATCCGAGTTTATCATTATGTTGGTTGTCTGAGGTTTTGGTATATTAGAGATCTCATTTGCTTGTTGAGTACTCCAAGAACCAACACACTTGTGAGATTCTAGATGGTCACATACATGATGACAACTACAAATTGGAGGATGAGATGATCTTCTATCAGGACAAATTGTACCTTGTGTCGGATTCATGGTTGAGGATGGAGATACTACGACATGTGCATTATTCTTCCATGTTTGGACACTTGAGCTTTGATGAGACCTTCAAATTCATATGGGAAAGGGTCACATGGCATGGGGTTGAGGGAGGATATCCTCAACTTTGTGCAGGGATGTGTAGTTTGTCATGGTGACAAATCAGAGTATGCATGTTCCTTATTTCTGGAGTTGATAGGGAATAACACTCCTATATGTTTTACTGCTTATGTGGATGACGAGCACTTCACCCATGTGCTAGCTAGCCGAGGGACGGAGTCGACAGGAGATGTAGTGAGTGATCACATGATGATAGTTTTGCAGTGGTAGGAATTAGACAGATTGACAGTTTTAGTATGGGTACCAGTAGAGAGTTGATGTGGGCATTATTTTACTTCAGGGGTAACATTGTTATCTACACTGCATGGAAAGCATGATGACTATATGAGGTGTTTTGGTTACTTTGGATCACACTGATCTTTGGTTGACTGCAGGGTGATAATGGAGGCACTTAATTTATGGTATTCAGTTTCTACAGCATAGGAGGATAATGCTTGGGGTCAAGCATTTTTCGGGAGGGGAGGATTATAATGTCCCCAATTTCGAGCAGTTGGCCTAACGATCATATTTTGGTCTTAGCCTTGGTCATTCCCAAGGGGATAATGACTTTAGAGGTTATTGGGGATGGTTGTCTGATTTACTACTATGTTTTTGTTATATTTTTGGCGTTGGGAGGGTATAATGGGCCCTTTGTGTTCTATTTTGTCGTTGGGATCACTTAAGTGGACACTTTTGGCATTTAATGTTATGTTTCTTCGTTGGAGCCACTTAAAGTCCCTTTTTGGTGACTTGGGGGGATATGTATTGCATTAAATGTTATATTTCTTCGTTGGGGCTCATAAAAAGCTATATAGGGAGGTGGAGGGTGGAGTTGGAAATCATTCTTGCATACATATTTTCTTTGGTGATACTTGATAGTGAGCAACTACTATTTGCTTGTTCCGCTTGTGGAGTGAATCCCACAAGATCCCTAGCTTCGGTGGTGAGAGATCCACTCCTAGCTAGAAGGGCACTCTTCGGTGGTGAAATATCCACCCTAGTTTGCTAGGCTCTTGCACCTTTTCAGATCTGATTTGCAGTCATCTTCAGGCAGGGTTTTCCAAGGGCAATTTTAGGAAAATCACGATAACTTTCTGGGTTTTTCTCCATTTGAAGTGAAATTCATTGTGGCAGCTAAGGAGAGGTTCTTTGATGAAACAAAAGGGTTTGTTGAGGGTTTCAGCCATTCCTAAGCAAAAATGACCTGTTTGGAGAATTGCAGGCCCTAAAATTTAGGGTTTCGGGGTGGAATTTTCCAGATCTAAAGGTTGGCCTATTTTTCTCATATTTTTCATAAGTTATTTCCAGAATTTCAGTTTTTTATGTTTAGTATTTGAAAAGATATGAATTTTCTGGAATTATATCATTTTTAGAGCTTATAAAAAAATTCTTGGCAGTTTCCTATGTTACAAAAAATACAAAAACAGTTTATTATTGTTAGTTATTATTTTTGCCAGCTTCCTTTGAAATTTGAAGTGTTTTGGGCAAGTATTTTTCAAGATATCATATTTTTATTGTTCACTGCCCTATTTCTGCAAAAATCAGATTTAGTATTTAGTGTAAATTTTTGTATTTTGTCAATTTTTTGTAAGATCCCAACAAGGGATATTTCATTTTACCTTCACTAGTTTATTGTGGCATAAACAAACGTCAATTTTTGGGGTTAAATAACGGTACGTGACATATATGTTCAACAGCTGGAACATAAACGTGTCCCATGTGGAAGAGGATGTTATCTTGTAGATATAAATTAGGGACATTCTTACCCCCCTAGAGAGTCTAATATGAATTTGAAAAGTCAGTATCTGTCTCATACAAAGTGCACCAACTAGAAGTCTTATGTCTAAAGAGGTCAATGATAACTATGAGGGCTGCAATTGGAGGGTGGATCAAATAATCTACTACTAAATTGGAAATGCCCTTATTATGTTTTATTATTAGGTGAAACTATTATAGGTATATAGCCCACTTCTGGTGTCTCTCATTCCTTAGATTTCTTTGTGTCTGAAGGAACTCCAATGGCCTATGGTATATGTGGATGACTATCTCCTTCCCTAGTATGTAGTGTTTCCATTACTTGTAGGATTGGACAATGAAATAAGGCTCCTTATCATATGCTGGGTACTTCCTAATTGTGTCATTGAATATTTCACTAATATATGCAACATGGTGGCCATGTTGCATGATAACATCTCCCATGGCATACTTAGATGTATCCGTCATCAATTAGAAAGGTTGATGTATGTCAGGTAAGGAGAAAAAATGGGATGAACATAATATTCCTTTAAAATTTTCGAATGCTATCTATTGCACCTCCCCCATCATAATGTAGCCTTATTTCCTCCTTTATTCAATTGGTTTAGTGGCCAATAAATATGTGAAAATCCCAAGACAAACCGACGATAGAAATTGGAAAGACTCAAGAAACTACAAGTTATGTAAGTCTTTGGAGTAGGCCATTTCTGAATAACTTGGATCTTCTTTGGGTCAACATGAAATCCTTCATCCAAAACATATCCTTGGTATTGAACCTTTCTCATGCCCAATGTGATTTTTTCTATGTTTGCATACAACTTGTGCTTTCAAAGGGTTTGAAGTACTTCTCAAACACGCTGTAGATGTTTCTCCCACATATGACTATAGATGAGTATATCATCTAAGTAGACAACCATGAAGGAGTTAGTGTGGGGCCGTAGGATGTCATCCATCATCCTCATGTATGTCACAGGAGCATTAGTTAAGTCGAAATACATGACAAACCATTCAAATAGACCTTCCCAAGACTTAAATGCAGTCTTTCATACATCTATGGGATCGATGGGAATTTAGTGATAGCCATACTTGAGATCAATTTTGGTGAATAATTTCGCACCATTGAGTTGTTCTAAAAAATCATTAATCCTCAGAAGAGGGTAGAGATTTTTCATAATCATTTTGTTAAAGGCGCGATAATCAATAAAAGTATCCATGTTCCATCTTTCTTTGGTTCCAAGACAATTGGGCTTCCACAGGGTGAAGATATCAACCTAATGTGTCCCTTTTGAATCAAATCTTGGAGCTGCCTCTTGATTTCATAATTTTCAAGGAATGACCTACGATACATAAGGCTATTAGGTAAAGGATATCCCAAGACCAAATAAATAACATATTTTACCTCACATTGAAGTGGCTCCACTATGGGTGATTGGAATAGATCATCACACTCAACTATGATTTAGTCCATCTAATTCTTTTGTTGCATTGAATGTGTGGTCAAGGTGGACACAACCAATTTCTTGGTGGTCTTTGGCCCGATCATCAGGAAAAAAAACTAATTTTTTTTCTCCACCATCTTCTTACATTGTTTGACACTGATGAGGGAAACCGAGTTGGAGGGGATGGCCTCATGTATTCCATAATTCCAAATCCTAATGCTAATGGTTACTCTTCAAGGTCGTGACTCATAAATGCCATGTATGTCCCACATGAATGGATGGAACAAGAGTACATCAATAACATCCAATGTAACAACATCACACATGACTTCATCATGGAAGGTTTTGATTGTATATGGGAGGAGACATTGTTGTGTGACACGGAGATCCCTTCCTGGGTTTAACCACCTGATACTATATGGATGGGGAGGTGGATTTAAAGGAAGGTTCAAAATTTTCAAAATATCATCAAATATTAAATTATTTTGACTTCCACTATCAAGAATAAAATGCAGTGACTTACCCTTTACTCAAATCTTGGAGTGAAATATTCTTTCCTTATCATCCATCTTCTTGACTTGCGAGGTGACAATGATCACATCTGGTTCATCATCTATAATTTCATATTATTCATCTTCAAGCTTGGGGTGTGTCACTGGTGGAGCAGTGGGTGATGAGGATTGTGACTCCGTTAGTAAGGACTTGATGGCTTGACATTCTTCCTTGGAATGACGATTAGTCTTGTGGAGGTCACACTAATATCTTGTCTTCTCAATATGTGTTTTATTTCCTTATGAATCCTTTTGTTTTCAACCTTGACCTTGGGTTTTACCTTCTGTTGACCAAACTCCCTTGTTCCTATTTCAAATTATTTAAATAATACTAAATAAAATAAGTAACTCAAAATATGCGAGGGTTTAAGGTACCTTGAGATGGGATGAATATGAATACAGGTGCAAATGAGAGATCCTTCTTCAAAACCAGATAGGTGACTTGCGAATCGAGAGAAATCAACAGAAAATGGGTCAGTAGATAGATGGGTAAGTTTCCTGACAAATTCAGTCATGAGAAGTGAAAAATTCCTAGGATGGATGTCAATTTACATTTTGATAAAGATAAATAAAATCAGATATTGATAAATTGGATGTAACAGAATTTGAACCAAAATAGAAATTGAAATGATATATAAGATAAGATGTACATATAATCCAAATGGATGTAAAGTAAATCAAACACGGATGGGTCGACAATGACCCGAGACTGCAGAGGATGGTCGATGGCGACCGAGGTAGGATAGGAAGAAAATACAGAAAAATAGGCATGCAAGACCTCATGTAGCTAGATATGAAGCTGGTATGAATCTAAAAGTGGACCTAAGATGAAGGAAGAACACTACAGGACAAGCCACATCTGTATTTGTTCGAAAAGATACAATAAAATTATGAAAATTGATGATGAATACGATAAAGATAGATCTGGTCAACAAAGACAGATCTAGTCGACGATGACCGGGTTGAGTTAGCGATGACTAGGGATAGGTAGAATAGATTTGGGATGATAGAAAGGGAAAATGAAAGAATCTGAAAATTGAGTGACTGTGGAAAAAAAAAAATGATGATTGGGGATCTAAATGATAGAAAAGGCCACTAAATGGAGGCTAGGTCGACAGTGACTAGACAGGGTTGACATCGACTGGGACTGATCTAGGGTTAGATGAAAATGGATAGGCTAAAATGAAGACCTACATATAAGAAATGAAGGCCTATAAATGGATGAAATGAATACCTGGATAAGATCTTCAAAGATGACTCTAAGATAGTGATGGTAGCTGTAAGAAACACACAAAAATGGAAGCAAGATCGTAATAGCTCTGGAAGTCTTAAAAATTACATCCTTAGAAAAGGAGTCAGAAGGGTAGCTTTATAGGGTCGACGGTGACCTAGATGGGTCACCATTGATCATGGGGATCCATCCATTTGGGTGGTGGAAATGTGGTGAGCTCGAGGTAATGAGACCATAAGAGGCGGGATTAGGGTTTTGAAGAGTTGGGATGAATTAGGGCTGCATAGGATGAGTAAATGAGTAGGTGGAGGGTGGAAATAATTAAATAAAGGCCACAGAGAGATGAAATAATTACATGGTGGCCTAGAAATGATAAAATAGAAGATTTAAGAAGAGGAAATACATTAAATGGGAGTTTAAAATTAACTAAACATGATTAAAGATGATTAATGGATGAATAATGATAGGTGGGATAAATTGCATTTAGGGGGGGAAAAGGGGATCCAAAAGTAGAAGAGAGGTATGCATGTAGAAAAGATGATAGAGTGTGAACTCGGGTGAAGGGTAGCAATACCAAAAATTGGTGTTTACATTTTCCCTCTTTTGTTGAGTGGTTTGCGTTGGGAAATCCACGAGACAAAAAAAGAGAAAGGATGAAAGTATGATTGATGAGGTGCTCCCTCTCTAACTAGGGGTCGATGACATGAAGGAAGTTGAGCATGAGCTTGAAAGAGATAGATGAAGAAGGAAAGGGTGGAAATGACGAGAAAAAGAAGAGGAGATAAGATATACTAGAAAATAATAAACAAAACCTAAAAACTAAATAAAAATATGGTGGTGATTTTGGAATCACTTCGGTAGGGAAAAAAGTACGACCTCAATGGAGATGAAGGAAATGTCCTACAGACTTGTGATGAGTCAAAAAAAACCACTAAAAAATGGAGGGAATCCACTCAAATGGATGTGCAAGCTGTGGGAGCAATGTGTTAAAGCTAGACATCAAATATGTGCAAACAAATGTGAAAATGGTCAAGACAAGGGTCGTGATAAAAAGGATAGGGGTGGGGAAAAAGTGAATGTGATATCCTTCCAATAGGAGGAATTGAAAATATTTGTCTGGGGTGATACGAAAAAGAGGAAACATAATGGTGCCCTAAGATAGAACACAAAGATGGTCATAAAGGTGAGATGGTGCAAGATAAAAATGTTATCAAAGCACACGCGCGGGGGGGGGGGGGGTGGGGGCAATAAAAATATGATATGCATATCACACAAGGAAAAAGTGGAGGAAAGTATAATTTGAAAGGAAATATTGATTGAAAATGAGACAAGGGTAAGATTGATAAAAAAGGCATGGCTGGGTCGACGAAGACTAAAGATGAAGTAACGATGACCCAAGGGGGTCGATGGGGGCCGAGGTGGATGGGATATATAAGCCCTTGAGTCTGCTGATTAGGCTCATTTGCATGGTGTAAAGTGATGATCAAGAGCTATTAGCATAAAAGATAGTTGATATTTTGAGAAATATGGAGGCCGGCGGAATATCGAGGAAGTGCTAGAGGGCCCACAGGATGGTAAGTGTCTAAACCCAAGCTTGTTTTTAAGCATTTTTTATGTTTTTGTTTAATTTTTTGCATTTTTTTTCAAATTTTGGGGTTGACGTAAGGGGTGGTCGTGGGAAAATGGATATGGTTGTTATTGAATGGTCCTGAAAAGGCATTGACCCATGCTTAGAGGTGTCGACCTGAACTGGGTTGACAACGACCATGGATAAAATGAGAAAAAATTATGAGTTTTAGATTTTTGATGATGAGTTACTAATGTTTACATGTTTTATTGGTTTTACAAGCTAGAGAGTCCTTGTATCTACAAGATAGAGTACAGGTGTTATATGATCAGATTAGGGGAGATGTTACAGATGCAGAGTGGGATCACTTAGCTACAGTCAGATTGGGTGGATTCCATCATTACCAATGGATTCCACGAGTTATTGGGCTTATGATTGCATTGGTGGATAGGTGGGATGTGCGTATATGCACATTTTGGTTTAGTACAAGAGAGATGACCGCCACACTCAAGGATGTATATCACATCTTGAGGCTGCCTATACATGGGGAGTCCATACAGTCCATCACAGTAGATAACAAATTGGGGGTTTTGACATGGTTGTTTAAAGCTGATGCCCCATAAAATACCTTATCATATGGGGAATTTCACATAGAGACACAATATGAGTGGGGTGTGGCTAGGAGCCACTTGATATACTAAGAGATGATGGCCATTTCTAGCTATGCACTACCAGATTCTGGGGGTGCTAGGTTTCCATGGAAACTGATGGGTGTAGTTGCAGACATTATTGATTACATGATAGTATTTTCTTTTGTCACAAATTTATTGGCACATATATATCATGAGCTGTGCATGTACACTGAGAGGAGGAATTTCTTAGATGTGGGGTTCCTTCTCCATTTTTGGTCTTATGAACATATAGAAGTGATTAGGTCACCAGGGATACCATGGATGACAGAGGATCATTTTGAGTTGTTCGTTGGATTCTTGAGGTGGCGATCTGATTAGGCTTATGGCGATAGGAGGGATAGAGGATCAGATGGGTATATAGATATATTAGTGGAGCTTGATATGGATTAGGTTAGGTGGCGGTCGTACCACGATTATCCTGCATGGCCAAGGGCAGATGTGGAGATGATTGGGATGAGACAGACTAGATGGGTGTAGGGGTGGAAACCTGATATGATAGAGGTCATCCAATTTGACAGGTTCAGATGATAGTTTGGAGTAGTATAAATAGTGCCCAAGGAGCCTATTAGATATAAGAGAGATGAGTTAGAGAGGGACCTTCCGAGTTTTGATATGGAGGAACTGTTAGAGGAGGTGGGGTACCTTGGGACGATGATGATGATGTAGGAGTTGGATTAGGGGTTTCAAATTGGATGACGAGGACATGGGCATCCCAGATGGAAGTAGAGGGGGCCGAGGGAGGTGATGAGGAGGAGGTGCCAGTTGAGGAGGAGGAGGTGGTGGCATCCAGGGGTGATATGGGTGATGATGGAGGGGCTAGTGCATAAATAGCTCATTTGCACGTAGAGCACTATTCAACATGACAGGAGATGGTCATGGCATGCTAGGAGACATATGTGGTGTGTCAGGAGACCATAGTCCTACACTAGGAGAGGGAACAGGCTAGAAAAATATGTGACGAATATAGGAGGCAACGGTGGGCTTATAGAGTACGATATGGATACCTCGGTCCTATATTGGTTATAGAGTCAGAGAGTGGTGCACCAACAACATCATAGGGGTTTGTATAGATGGAACCACCAGGTATTGTTATCATAGAGTAGTAGAGGGCCTTAGATTTGGAGTCACTCTATTATGAGTGTAGACACTAAATCACACACCTTGGTTATTATTTAGTCTCGGTCTCATACTACTATTCATATGGTTTTTGAGTGAAGAAAGTACTAATTAACCCTCGTCTTTTGGCCAATTTACTTTTAACTTTCTATCATCACTTGCCAACCTCCCACACATACATGCCCAATCTATTTTTGTCATTTTGTGTCATTTTATCCTTGACTAGGGGTACCCGGGCTAGTAGTGGGGTGCACAAACAGGTGCACCTGGTCCCATGGTACGGGGAACCCTGATCCTTTTTCCACTTTACCTCCATCTTTTGGGTACTTTCTAGTCCATTTGAACACTTTCTATCATTTTTAGCTGGTTGACCTTTTCAGGGTTAATTACAAAATTAGAACAAGAGAACCATATAAATATACAAAGTTATGAGACCATAATGAGGGACTAAGACACTAGGTAATACTATCATCATCTAAGGTTACATCCATCTAGAATTTAGAGCTCATTTGCATCCATATAGCTCCATCACAAGGGACAAGCCTGGTTCATCTGCATCACACATCATAAGAGGGAAGTTTATTCTATTCCATCCACCATTCTATTACATTTTCTACATAGTTATTGCTCACTACTTTCACAAAGTGTGACTGACACAAGAGCACCTAGGGCATGATTGCACACACTTGTAACACACATAGAACTACATCGGGTATAAGATGTAGTGCAACACTCAGTTAGTAAGTCCACCATTGTGGTGGTTGAGGATAGTTCGACCCCTTCATATGCATCTTTCTTTTTTAGGGTTTGAATGCTTGTCTTGGGGTTTTGTAGGTGATTTTCTTCATTTTTGACTATTGAAGTGACATCCATTGCATAGTTCTAGAAGCATTAGTGTGACAAAGGAAGAGACCATAGAAGATCACTCTAGTGACACCTTAGAGGAGGTTTACAGACATATTTTCACAGACTAGGGCTGCCCATATCTCAGACTAGGGCACCCACAAGGAGCCCTTGGATACCTCTCCCAGGTGCCCCAGTCCACTCAGATTTCCCATGGATCTACACTTCTCTAGACCTCAGCAGAGTTGTTTCCTCCTCCTATTTCTCTAGTCAATCTCTGCGACACAGTCCAACAAGTTCACGAATCACTGAGTTCTTTCTAACCCTACTTTGCAGTTAGGGTTTCACATTTTCATTTCTTAGTTGCTTGGGTCACTTTTTATTTAGTTTAGCTCTCATTCACTGCTCTACTATTATTTAACTTATAAAAATTCCTTTTAGATTAACTCATTTTGGTGACCTACTCCGATCTCCACATTTTATTAATCGTTTTTGATTCCAACTTTCATTATCCATCCTTTAGGGTTTAGTCATCTTAAACCATGGCTCAATCTCATGATTAGTTTACTGCGAATCCTCATTTTAAGGCCATCAGATGATCACATCTTATTGCTAATCCCTATCATATTCATGCATCACATGTATTTCTTGATTTAGTCTATCAAACATTTGTTGATGTATTTTATCAACACATAACTTTCACAATCCTCCACTGATGTTCATACCATTACCCAATGACACACCTTATGCATATCAGTTCACATTTAGCAATTAAGGGCTTCAAACTACTTTACATTGAAACACACATTCTGAGCACAATTGGTTCTACATATCATGTCCTTTCACACAGTCCTAGGTTTTTCATCGTAATGTTCTTACATCTTCTACATTTTACATTTATGATGGTTCTACATACATTTGGTCACATTTACACTATCTACACATCATACTATCCCCACTGTGTTTTTCATCATTAGGGTTTAGTATTATAATTGCTTCTCATCGGTACCATACTTCATGCCATAGCATTACATTTCACTATATACTGTACATCATTGTTACAAATTTATACACCATGAATGCTATACATTATACTATTTTTCATCATGTAATTTTTCAATATTTGACATCTCACAAATACTACTCATCATTCCACGCATCATAGTAACGATCATCCTCATTCTCTTATGGATCTATACACCTCATATCCACCATACTACACATCATTTGTGTGATAGATGCAGTTTATTCTATGCACACATACTACATCTTCTTCTACGCGTTGCACTCAGTTACCCTATGACACTTTAGTTCCTCGGTCCATACTTGACTGCCGAGGGTTTACAAATAAAATGGACCTTATCATACTTACACATTCATCATTCAACCTTACCATCATGTGACATTACTAGGTTAATGACATACACCTTAGGCTAAATGGTCACCTATTCCTTCATCTTGTAGTGGTATACGATTTAGGATACATCACCACTCCCTTTATTCATTTTGTAGTGGTATACACTTTAGGATACATCATCACTCACTCGATTCATCTTGTAGTGATATACACTTTAGGCTATCACCACTCCCTCTATTCATCTACAGTGATACATCAATTTCTCATCTTGTCGTGATACATCTTTGGCTATAAGTCTCACGCACATACTCTAGGTCGCATTCATCAAGTACACATACACAATCATCACATCACGTTAACACAACACATATTCGACCATTTCCCAATGACACATTCTCGTTTACGGTTCATTCTTGAATGTTGAGGGGGAAAACCAAATGAACCTCACATTACATACAACTCCATTCACTCAAGGGCATGTGGTTCCTATCATCCATCTTGCATTTCATTCATCCATCCACAACATATTGCATATCTTGGTTGCTTTTACTCTTGCTTGAATTTTCTTGTCATATGGTTGCTTTATTACACATGCTAGTTAGATATCTTGTATGTCATTTATCTATACCATACACACATGCATGTTCACACCTTTTTTCTAGTTAATGATCATAGATACAGGTCTCTTACATGTAAACATGGATGCTCACCTTCTACCAATCCTATAAAAATCACTGGGGGCATCCACATTTCAGTTCTACCAGGTGCTATTGTTTCATTTTGTACTTATCACTTTTCATTACTTGGTTATACACACTTTTGACATACTGGTTATCTTTATAACATGCTAATGGGTGCTTCATGTGTAACATTTGCTTATGCATAGATTATTTGCTTCCATGGCTATTTATTTGTTTGCTATTTTTTTGTCTTTTTTGCTATTGTATGCAGGACCTTGCCATTTGTTTGGCATGCAAAGTTAATTTTCTTCGTTTGTATGTAACCATTATGGCCTTGAGTATCTTGCAACATCGTGAGTGATGTGCCATGTTTGTAGCTCACTTTGTGCAGTCTATGATTTTCTTCTTCCGTGTTTACTACTATATTTATAGCTAGACATTGTTTGCGTAGATTACACATTGTATTTTACATGCATGCTTGTTTTTACTAACACTTGTTTGGCTAGCCACTTGTTTATGTGTGCCTTGGTTTATACCAAGAGCTTTCCTTTCCCCATATAGGGAAGAGTTTAAAGTTCATGGTTTTTCCTATTTTGGGGCCACATTCTCCTATCAGCGACTTCACATGTGCCCCCAAAGAGGGGGGACATCATTTGGGGTTTTACTATACAACATATTGGTACAGTCATTTTAGTTTCTTCTACATTATGGGTTAGTTCAGTTCATTTTCCACCCATTGGCATTGTGGGATTATACAGTGAGTGGGTTCAGACCAGCCTATACGAACCCTGTACACAGTGGTTTTTACAAGACATGGTTATCCTTAGCATTCTAGGGAGTAGTTAGAGGTTAGAGGATACAATGGATTTCCTCTCTACACTACTTCAGCCAGTGGCATCGATCGCCTAAAAAACTAGGTAGTACAGAGATATCTTCACACATATTTAGGGAAGCAATTATAGGTTGGAGGATATAACAAAATTCCTCCCTACACTTCTTTGGCCTATGGCATCAGATCTCCCAAAAAACCCAGGACAATATATCCTCTCTACACCCTTTCTCTCATCATGGATCAGGTGCACATGCTCCTTTTACACTTTTCATACTTTCATTTAATATTTTTATTACATATATGTGTATACATGCTTTTTTGACATATATACATGCATATTTAACTACTTGATCATTATTCTCCTTGTAGGTTTGACCGTATAAGAAACGAGAAGTCAACAAAAACAACTAACAACAATGAGGGTCAACAACAACATTTTGCGGCAAGCACACACTATACTAACCATGTAGGTACATTACACACATCTACAGCTAAAACACACACGTTTCTGCCCTAGGTTCACTCTCATCACTTTTTTCTTTCACTTTTTCATCTTTAGTTTCCATGCTCCATCATCCTTTTGTCATTCCACAATTTGTCTAGTCCTTCAACATGTTTTCTACATCACCCTACATGGGCATCATAGTACACATCTCTATCTACTTTATGTTACCATTATTTCCTCTCACCAACATAAAGTGGGGGAAAATGTAGACACTAAATCATGCACTTTGGGTATTAATTAGTCCCGGTCACTCATACTACTATTCATATGGTTTTTGAGTAAAGAAAGTACTAATTAACCCCCAATCTTTTGGCCATTTTACTTTACTTTCTATCGTCACTACTGCGGACCTCCCACACATACATGCCTAGTCTTTTTTTGTTGTTTCCCATCATTTTAGCCTTGACTAGGGTGCACCAGTACTGGGGTGCTCATGCCAGTACTGGGGCACCCACAGGTGCCCAGAATCGGGGAGCCCTAGTCATTTTTCCACTTTATCTCCATCTTTTGGGGAACTTTTTAGCTCGTTTGAGCATTTTCATATTTTTAGTGGTCTTCCTCTTCATGGGGTTAATTACAAAATGAGATCAAGAGAACCATATAAATACAAATTTATGAGATGATAATCAGGGAACAAGCATCTAGCCACTACTATCATCATCTAAGGTTTACATCCATCCAGAGCTCATTTGCATCCATCTAGCTCCATCACAAGGGAAAAGGTTGGTTCATCTACATCACACGTCATAGGAAGGAAGTTTATTCTATTCCATCCACCATTCTATTACATTTATACACATAGTTATTGAAATATTTGGTCTAAGTTTCTTTATGAAATTTAGAACAATAATGCAAAATTAACACCAAATATAATAATATTCAAATTGTATTCATCCGGGATAATAATACAATGATAGAGATTACATTTTATAGAGTTTTCACTCCTACATTCATGGAGTGAAACTTCATCTTCAATCCCTAGCTAATCTGAACCATCCACTTATATATCCCAATCCCAAGATAGCTACGTGAGTTATTATTACAACTCACTCACACACTCACACAATATTAATAAACTATATTATTAATATGAGTTGTATTATGAAAAGTTATTATTAGTAAATATTACAATATATAACCATCAGACAAATATAAATCTAAACCCATATCAAATGTGAGCACTAATACAAAGATATTCCTAACATTCCCCCCCTTACTGTGAACATGGGGCAAAGTGGAACTGAAACCAAGAATCGTATGCCACCACATACTTTTAGGTTTGCATACTACTGTTTGAATCTTTCTTTCTGGATCTTGATGCACATGACCACTACTATGTAAAGAACACATCCCACATTTATCCCATGTGAACGAAATGAGTTTGTTTCAGTGGCCGATCATTTTCATAAAGACGTACGACAACAAGAGGATCTCTGTAGTCAAAGGATTTCTATAGCTAGCTACCCTCCTATACAACTGTTTCACTATTCCACACCTTCCATGCCATATCACACCATGTTTAAGAGTTTACATTAGGAAATATTTCTCACACATGAGATCACTTATTACAATAGTTGAACATGTATGATCCATTTGTTCTTATTTACAGAAAGTAAACAAACAACTAAAATAAAATGCCACAACACCATTGTGCGGGCCCCCATTAACTTGTGGTTGGCGAGAGGTTGTTGATTATTCTCCTTCCTCCATTGCCTACTTCCTCCATTGAGATGCTACTTACTTAGCAAATATAGTTGTGAGGCTCCAGTTTGAAATACCCCCCTCAATTTAAACAAACTGAACGTCGGATTCCATCGAAAATACAAAGCAAAGTTTTTTAACAAATTTTACAATGACTTTGACAATACAAATAATTACAACATGTAATTGATATTTAAAAATTAAAATACAATTTTCTTTATTACTTTTTATGTTTTTATAACAGAAACTAAAAACTTTCAAACCACAAATTAAAACTTAAAACCACCTAAATAAAACAAAACTTAAAATAAACACTTTATTCACCAATAACCAACCTAAACACCATATTCACTATTTTAAAAAAAACTTACACGGAATCACAAAACCTAAAACTTATGTAATACCATTTTATGACAGATGAAAGACTTAAGCCCACGTGGAGAGTTAAAGTGTCTTCGAAAGGTGAAGTACTCCGCATATTAGGACTTCGAACATGGACATGTAAAAAACTTGTATTTGCATTTTAAAAGAAAACCAAGAAGGATGGAAATACAGTGGCCAGATTAAACTTGGGCGTAGCAGACTAAATGAAGATCTTGGGAACATAACTAAATATCGAGAAGACAAATGACTTAGACTATTGACCATTGGCAAGAATGAAGGTGCAAATTATCTGAGCGATATATTCACATGACTTTGTGACTATCAATGCATGATCCAAAAGCACGTTGGCGATTCAATCCTTTTTGTCTCCTTTCAGATCTGACTAGAAAGAAGTGCACACAAAAATTACTGACTACAAGCTAGCATATCAAATGATTCACGAGAATATGTAGCACATTTAATCTGCCAAAGACTCAGATCCTCTTTACTACAATAGAGAGAATCTCCACAAAAACCAAAATATTATACACTTAGAACGCAATAAATGAACTTAGTCCACTAAGAAAACATAAAAGAAATAACAAATTCCATGCCCAATAAGATGAAGAGAAACTTGGCCACATTTGTATTTGAGAGGTAGATACTATATTCATAATTTATCCCTAACTGTAATCTGGGTTCTTCTCAAATTTGGACAGCTTATTCCTTTCATCACAATTAAAAATCCCAAAAAATATCTCAAGAACACGGATTAGGAATTTTGAGATACGACCTCTTTATCAGAGCCTATCAAATGAATTTCTAATCCATCACAAGTGAAAGACCAAACTGCTCTGATACCAAATGAAATATTTGGTCAGAGTTTCTTTATCAAATTTAGAACAATAATGCAAAATCAACACCGAATATAATAATATTAAAATTGTATTCATCCGGGATAATAATACAATGATAGAGATTACATTTTATAGAGTTTTCACTCCTACATTCATGGAGTCAAATTTCATCTTCAATCCCTAGCTAATCTCGACCATCCACTTATCTCTCCCAATCCCAAGATAGCTACGTGAGTTGTTATTACAACTCACTCACACACACAATATTAATAAATTATAATATTAATATGAGTTGTATTATGACAAATCATTATTAATAATATTATAATATATAACTCAGGAAAATATAAATCCAACCCATATCAAATGTGGGCACTAATACAAAGATATTCCTAACAGTTATTTCTCGTTACTTTCACAAAGTGCGACTAACACAAGAGCACATAGGGCATGATTTCACACACACACACACACACACACACACACACACACACACACACACACACACACACACATAAAACTACATCAGGTCTGATATGTAGTGCAACACTTAGTTATTAAGTCCACCATTGTGGAAGCTAAGGACAATTCGAACCCTTCATACACATATTTTGTTTAGGGGTTTGATGTTTATCTTGGGGTTTTGTAGGTCTCATATACATTTTTGATTTCGAGTGACATAATGTGCATTCGAATGAAGCTAGTGCAATAGGAAGCGAAGCTAGTGTGGCAGGAAGTGAACTCATGTGATCACTTAGTGACACTTCTAAAAAGGTTTACAAATATTTTTCACAGACCAGGGCACCCATATCTCAGACTAGGTCGCCCACAGGAACCCCTATACCTATCCAGGAACCCCACTTCACACATATATCCTAGATCTACACTTCTCGGGACCTCGGCATAGTCGTTTCCTCCTCATGTTTCTTCAACCATCTTTGCGACACAGTCTAACAAGCTTATTGAATCGGTTGAGTTCTTTCTAACTCTCTTTGCACTCTAGGGGTTTACATATCTAATTTCTTAGATTCTTGGGTCACTTTCTTTATTTAGTTTAGATCTCATTAATTATTGTAATTATTATATTAAATTATAAAAATCACATTTTAGTTAATCAATGAGTACATAGTGTCATTGAGGTTACCACAGACGCTGAGATACACCGCATACTTAGCTGAGCAACAAGGAGAAGGGGGCACAACATGGATAACATCATATGGGATCATAACCAGTGTGGCATAACCACATCTAGATGCGGGCCATGATGGAGGAAATGAGGCCCAAAGACAAAGTTATGCACCTACCCCAGGGGGCAAGATTTGAGACTTTCAGATGTACAATTTACTTATTTTGATGATGTATCTACTTTGAGACAGGACACTTAATGGCCTATGATAGATGTATATATGTAGTTGGATGATGATGAGATATATAAATATGATTTTTTCATGATTTATCATGTGTTATGTGTATGATTCATGGATTTTATGGTGTTTATGTTAGAGTTTAGATGTGGATGTTTGATTATGATGTTATGGATTATATGATTAGATGTTATGGATATTTGTATGGATGTAAATGTGGATATAGATATGTGATTTATGGATGCTATATATTTGATTATGATGAATGAATAGTGATTATGTTTTTGGAAATTAGTATAGGATATGGATGTAATGTGATAAGTTATGTGATTAATATGGATAGATAGTTGTTATACACATGATGGAAAAAATGTGATGGATTTACAGACATGGTTAACTTTGAATGACGTTATACTTAAAAGTATACACATAGGAATGGATAAAATGGTTAAATTAGGAAGAATATGATAAAAAATGTGCTAGAGAAAGGATGTGACTTCAATAGAAGGTGAACAAAAGGAGGTTAAAAAAAACTCGATCATAGTAAGGAGCGTACAAAGAAATAATGCTTCAAATAAGATTGGAGGTAAACAAGAAAAGGAGACCAATCAAGGAAATGCACTTGCAACCAATAGCATGTGTTAACACATAACCATCAATAGTTAGTAATCCAAGGATCATGAGGGAAAGTATGGAAAATGTACTTATAAACTGAATGTCAACACGACAGAAGGGGTTTGGATGTCACTTGTACGTGGGAATATAGGTTCTCCATAGGTGGGTGTCCCTAGGTCTATGCCCCATAACTCTGAGCAATATGACACAAACTGATCAATGCGAGAAGTTTGTTATGGATGAGAAAGTTGATCAATGTGGGAAGATTTCTTAGGATGCTTTATTTTGAAAATTTATGCTTTTTCTTTTGAGTAGATAGAAGGATGATCAATGCAGGAATCCTTCACTTCCATGATATGAGATGGTAGATCCTTTAAGGTATGGGTCTATTTTTCTTTTTGCTTTTTTGGAATTTGGATTTTTCTTTTATAAATGGCAGGATAAGATATGCATGATAGTTGTCCTTTGAGGGATCATTCTATACTTTTTATGTTTTTATGATTTTATGAACATAGCTTTCCTTTGAGGGAGCAATTTGTTTTTTTTAGATATGATATCTTTTAAAATGAGCATCCAAGAATTTTGACCTTTTATGGAAGAGTTGGGGATAGTTAGGTAGACCACTTAGGAGGGGATAATAAGTGTATGAGTGACACTCGTAGACCCTTAGCATGGTTCTAATAGGTAAATAAGAGGGAAGTGGATGTAATGATCATGGAGTTCTCACAAAGAAGGAAGAACTTATCCATAAGGAATATGCTATGAGTAGAACCGTGGTGTTTATATTCAAGGTCATAGATAGGAAAGTGATGGTAGACCACATAATTCCAAATCATTACAATGAAAGATGGAAGAGGCTAATGATGGATGGATGACCACTGAGATGACTAAGTTCATGTTGGTAGGTATGTTAACAATAGAAAGGCCACAAGTGCAATGCGTTAAGAGGTTTCGTGTTTCTAGTTTACCATCAAGGGAATCCAAATGATAGGCTCCAGACCCATACTTATGCATGTGATAATATAAGGTCCAATCCAGTTGGGAGAAAAATTTCCATGCGTTGAATCCTTTCTAGAGTAGTGACGTTTTGATTTTCTTTAAGGACAAGGTCACCGAATGTTAAAGTCACATTCCTTGAGATGTTTTTGATAAGAACATTTGATGTGCATCTTGATAGACATGATGATGTTCAAGAGTGAGAAGACGATGTTCATCTAACAACTCAAGCTGTGCTAGATGCTCTTGGAGATAATATTCATCAAAGATGAAGTCACGAAGAGAAACATGTGGGGATGGGATTTAAACTTCAAGAGGAAGAAAAAACTCAGAAGTTGTAGATGAGAGAGAAAGGAGTAGCACCCATAGAGGTGCAGATGCTAGTCTGATAAGCCCAAAGAGAAGGGGATATGAAGGTGCCAATTACAACCAGATTTATCAATAGTCTTGGCAAGGATGTTAGGAAGAGTCTTTGTTAGTTTCTTTGGCTTGACCATTAGCTTGAGGATAATATGGAGAAGATAAGATAAGATTAATATTGAACGAGTCATCAAATATTCTTGAAGATATTTGTTTTTGAAGGAATTTCTGTTATTCTATGATGATTTTGTGGGGAACTGCCAAAGTGGAAAATAATATGTTGATAGATGAAATTAGAATGATTTGATTAGCTTTAGTTGATGCGAGTGGAATTTTATTCCACCCATTTGGTGAAATAATTTGTAGCAAGTGATGATAGAATGATGGCATTGAGAGGAATGTGGATTGATGAGGCAAATGAGGTCAAGCCCCATTGTGTAAAAAGGCCAAAGGTCCTGAACCATCTGGCCTGACTAGGAATGCGAATTAGATTGGAATGTTGCTGGAATTTGACACATTTCTTAACATATTCGCAAGAGTATTGATTAAGAGAGGGCCAATAATAACCCATGCAAAGGACACATGTTTGGCGACAACCAAACCACTAAAATGGCCACCATCAGATACCGTTGTGGACTTCTTGGATAACTCAAGTGGATTCATGAGACTTAAGGAAATGAAGCAAGATGCCATCAAAGCCATACTTATAAAGGATGCTCACCAAGGATGACATAATGGTTAGCATGTTGAAGAAAATGACCTCCTACCATTTTTAGATAGGTTAGAAGGGATGATTGATTGAGAAATATAGTCAAAGATTTGAGAATACCAAAGATCATGAGGATTAGATTCGACGAGGTTGACACCAAGTAATTCACTAAAGATGAGTTGGTTTATCAATGCGATGAAAAATGAACAGAGAGATTATACTCTTCTGTAGACCAAGGGATAAGAGATGCAAGAGAAGCCATAGTGTCTACAAAGCGGTTAATGACCGAGGGACCATTTGAATGGTGTAATAAATAAAATGCTCTAAGAAGGAATTCAACAATATCTTTATACTTTTGAAGGATCTCATTTTTACATTGATAAATGCCTTTGACTTGATTAATGATGAGCTGAGAATCCCCGTAGATGTCAAGGATTTGGATGCCAAGTAAGATGGAGGTTTGAAGGCCTAAGATGAGAGCTTCATATTCAGGCCATATTGTTTGGTGCATTCGAAATTAAGTTTATAAGGAAATAGGAATAGGAGTGTCCCAAGGATGAATGATAATGATGCTAGCACCTCCCCCTTTTTAACACTTAGAGCCATCAAAGAAGAGTGTCATCTTAAGAGGAGAAAATTCATGTTCAAATTTGTTGATAGATTCATCTAGAAATTACTCATGAGGAAGATGATTATCAAGGAAGAGGGGCATAAACTAATTGATCTGCGATAGCTTGGCCCTTGATTGATTTATGAGAGATGAACTCTAGGTCAAACTCTGTCATGAGCATGAGCCATCAAGTGATACAATCACTATGATAAGGATTGGAATGCATGGTTTTGAGAAGATGAAAGCTAGTGATGACATAAGTCTTATGATTGAGAAGATAATGGTGAATCTTGGAAGTAGCAAAGAAAATAGTGCACACAAAGCTTTTCAACTTCAGTGTAGTGAGTCTCATAATCGTGAAGGGTGTGGCTGATATAGTATACAACATGCTCCCTTCCTTACTTCATCATGATGTGCCAACATGGCTCCTAGAGCATGATCGGAGGTAGAGACATAGAGATAGAAAGGATCCCCCTCATATGGAGGGGTAAGCAATAACATGGGGATATGAGATACTACTTGAGATCATCAAAGGATTTTTTGAAGTTATCATCCCATTTGAAGTCAATGTATTTACAAAGAAGGTGGTGAAAGGGTTGGAAATGATCAAAAGTTGTGAGATGAAATGGAAAAATTGATTGAAGTTGGCCTTGAATATTGAATCTACTTTAGATTAGAAGGAGGGGCATCTCAAGGATTAAATTGATTTTGGCAGGGTCAACTTCAATACCCCTAATGGAAATGATAAATCCAATGAGTTTACCAGTAAGCACTCTGAACACACACTTGGATGGATTGAGATGAGGAAGAAGTGAATAAGGAATCAAAAAGGACTTCAAGGATGGACAATGTGGTCACGTGGAGATGCTTGGATTTACCCAAAAGGTCATCAACGTAGTCCTCTACAGTTTTATGGATGAGATCGTGAAAGATGTAAGTCATGGCGTTGATAGGTGGCTTCTGACATTTTTCAAACTGAAGGGCATGAAGTGATAGTAAAAGTCCCCCAAGGAGTGATAAAAGAGGTATTATGTTGGTCTTCTGGTGCGATGAGGATTTTATTGTACCCAGAGAAACCATCCATAAGAGAAATCATCTCATGGCCTGCGGTAAGGTCTATGAGTTGATCGATGTTAGGAAGAGGAAAATCATCTTTAGGGAAAGTGAGGTTTAGATCTTGAAATTCAGTGCAAATGCAAAGCTTGCTAAGAATATTTAGCAATGGGTATGATATTAGAAACCCATTGGGGATAGTCGATAGGGATGATGAAATTAGCGGAAAGGAGGCGTTGCATCTCCTCTTTAACAAGGAGGGAAACTCGAGGGTGCATGTGGCAAAGCTTCTACTTAACTGGCTTAGTGTTAGGAAAGGTAACAATGTTATGGACAATTATGGAAGGATCGAGGCCTGGCATGTTAGCGTATGACCATGCGAAGGCTTGATATGTCTAGAAAGGAAGGTGGTGAAATATTCAAGCTCCTGAGATCAAGGGATTGACCTACTTTGAGGATGTGGGGCTCTTACGGAGTCCCTATGTTGATTGTCGATGGTGGATTCATTAAGAAGGATTGATGTGTCTGGTAGTAAGGTCTTATGAAGATAGGAATCTTCTACCCCCATGTAAGAAAGGATGGAATTCATCATCGGTGCATTGAAGAACCGTCAATGGTAGGGGAATCTTCCTTTATCATTTCTAGAAATTGAAGAGGGAGGGACCTAGATTCACCGTCACACTGATAAGTGATGGAATAATGGTGGAGATTAAAAAAAACCTAGAGGTGATAGATGGTGTCATCCATATCCATAACCTTGTGGGATGGAGAAGATGGAGGATTGATGTCCATGAGAGATAAAGATGGTGGAAGAGGGTCTGCGGATTGTTCCTTATATCCCAATCCAAATTTTTCATGGGGTTTGCGAGATTGATAAATGACGAGGTCATGCATGCCTTGTTCATAACTCCCCATTCAAAATCCTTTCTAGGCGCAACGATGAAGATAGGTGTAGGAAAAGGATTTCTTGTAAAGAAAGTTAAAGCCATTGGTATATGGCTTGGTGTGTGGTTGAGTGTCAATGTGTGAGGAAGGGTGGTCAATGCCACCATAGATGAGATTGGTGCAAAGATGAGATGGAATGAAAGGAACAATATCCCCGAATTAGGTTGATACATTGGAGACTTTATCGATTCTACCGAGCTGATTAGGTGGGAAAGTGCATTAAGCATGAAAAGACGATACTCCCCCATGAGAGCCAATCCATTACTTGTTCTAAAGAGTTTTCATTAGGAAGCTTGGATGTAGGATGGACAATGAGCTACTGGATGCTTTAGAAGGATCAGGTGTGGGAATGAGCACATCGTTAGGATCGATAAGTCATGTGACATGATTTGAATGGAGGAGTGTCTATGGGAGAGTTAATATTTTCCCCGCATGATCATACTTGATGCAACGATGAAGGGTGGAAGGAATACAATGCATGACATGCCATCCATGGTCATCCAAGTAGGATATTGTATTGAAACTCCCCTTCTACGATATAGAAGACCTCATGGAGGATTTTTTCACCAAAACAAATGGGAAGAATAATTGTGCCCAAATCAGGGGCAATAACATCGTTGAATGCGTGAAGGACCATGGGTGATTGGGCGGTAATGGAATTAGGGATTTAAGTTGAAATCAAATGTGTGAGATGAGATGATGTTTATGCTAGCTCCATTTTCAATCATAGAATGAAGAATGAAAGTGTCATTAATACACACATGATGAAGAGGGGAAGGTCATGTTTTTTAGGTGATATGTCGAGGATTTTAGTGTCGTCAAAGGATATGGAGGTTGAAGTGGAAAGTGATCCAAAAAGAGATGACAAAGGGATGAGCCTCATCTTTAGGAGTAGGGATACACTTTAAGAGCTTCAATGATGGCTTGTTTATGGTCCAGAGAACTTTGGATGATCTCATAAAGTGACATATTAACTTGGGCTTGATAGATTTGTTTCATAATACTCTATTTAATAACCATAGACTAAGGGGCAATAAGATAGAAACCTTAGGTTTTGATGAAGAAGGTAAGAAGAGTAGACTCTTTGGAGGGAGTGGTGACAACCACTTTGGATTTTGATTGAGTAGGTGGTTGGAATTCATGGGAATGGGAACATGTTGTGACCTGAAAAACATTAATGAAGAAATAGGAGGACCCTCTTTAGCAAGAGGTTGAGGTTGAATAGGGATGGAAACATAAGTTTTAGATGAGTGAGGATATTTAGATAGCTTCAGTGGATGAAGATGAGGGAGTGCAAGATTGGTCAATGGAGGAGTGCGGTCCCTTTAATAAGAAGGTCATCATCATCGGTAAGATTATGAATGATAGTTTGAGGGCTCTACAATGTTTGGTGTCATGTCCTGGTGCATGATGGTATGCACAAATGAGATTAGAATCAAACCATGAGGGTCATGGATCATGTGGATTGAATGGTTTGATAGATGGAGAGTGATTACAGATGCTTGAAGTAGACATTTGAAATATTTATGTGTAAGGGTCAATGGGGGTGGTTAAAGAAGGTATTGTAGATGAAGTGGTCTTAAGAATGGCGATGGATGAAGGTAAGAGGGATGGTTTAATTTGAGGTGGTTTTATGGGAGCCTTTGATTTTATCTTGGGCTTGAAAGAAGAGGAAGATGGTTATGTTTTGGTTTTGGTGTTGATTGGTGGCAACTTAGATGGTTTAGAATCTAATTTGAAAATTGTGGTGGTGGATGGTTTGGAAGGAAGAACAGTTTTTGAGGAAGGATGAGACTGCTTTGATTTTTTGATAATGGGGAAATTTGATGAAGGGGATGGCCCTAAGATAGAACGAGGTCCTTCTAAGAGTGATGATGTGACATTAAGCTACTTAGGAGGGTTAGTCTTAGGAGAAGGAAGCTCTAATTTTTTATTTGGGTGTGTGAGATATTTTTGGATGCGCATGCCAAGGTTATTAGATTTTAGTTGCAAGGATTTACCTTTGGCAGGAATGATGAGGATTTCAACTAAGGACTCTATGGTGTAAGAACTTGGTAAAGTAGATTTCGTTGTAGATATTGAAGGTGGAAGTGGATTTTGTATGATGTGCTTGACAAGATCTAAAGGGGTTGTAGATTGCGTAAGGATTTAGGGATGATTGGATTTGTAGATGTGGTGAGAGTGTCATTTGTAGATGTATTGGGTATGGGTATTTGTATGGTATATGATTCAAGAGGTGGTATGGACGTGGATGTAGATTCATATGTTGATGCAAGAATAGTCATAATAGTAGATGTAATTGATGTGGGAGTAGGTGTATAAGTGTGAGATGAAGGTGTTAAGGTAGCTATAGATGAAGGAATAGATTTGGTGGATGAGGATGTGGATGATATGGATGGAGAAGTGGATTTGATTAAATTTGATGGGGATGCAGTAGTTATAGTCATAATTGATGTCTATATGATAGGTATATAAGCTGATGAAGTTGTGATCATGGGGGAAGAATCTGAAATAGGGGTAGATGCAATGGGTGATGAGATGGTGGGGTAGGTGATGATGTTCGATTTTGGTCTATAGTATTGATTGTATGGGCATTTTGTGCCTGTGATGTGGGTGGTGGAGTTTTATTGTTGGGTGGATGATTAGGAAAGGGTTGTTTGAAAATGTCAAGGGGTTGATTAGGTGGTGTGTTAGCATTTTCCACTTGGAGGTCACTAGAGTCTATGAGTTTTTGGATGATGTCTTTAAAAGAGTGATACTTATTAATGTCATGGCCATGAAGTTGATGATATTTTCAATAATGTTCCTTACAATACCATGATGGTTTAGGTTGTGATTCATCAAAGGGCCGGATATTGAACTATAGGATTCCCCAAGAGGGGTATAGTTAGGAGGTGGTATAGGATCTCTTTGTAGAGGCTCCATGTGAGAGGTGGATATGGAGGAAGATTTAACCACGATGGCATTAGTGACGATTTTAGGTCTATAACCATGCATGGAGGGCATAGTGAACTCTTATTTGGGCTTGTTTGATCAAAATTTGAGATGGCCTTGCTCAAGGGCACAAATTTCAAGTTTGTGAGCCATGTTAAATGTCTCTT
Organism: Taxus chinensis; assembly: GCA_019776745.2. Taxonomy (NCBI): domain Eukaryota; kingdom Viridiplantae; phylum Streptophyta; class Pinopsida; order Cupressales; family Taxaceae; genus Taxus; species Taxus chinensis. The sequence goes on along the minus strand of CM034150.1, from coordinate 638,671,491 downwards.
TAAAGGTTTTAAATGATTGGATTTGAAGAGTGGAGGATATGTGCTTCACACAAGACTGTGAGAAAATTTCAATTAAGTCAGTTTGTGGAAGGATAAATGATAGTTGGTTGATGATGTCATGCTATCGTGTAAAAATTCTGTGATAAATTCATCATAATATTGTCTAATGGCATAGAGGTAATGGTGTAGAGGTCTGCGATAGTGATATTACGCGCAATGTTAATTGAGAAATGTTTATTGGAATAATTGTGGTAGTTGGGTGAAATAAAATAATTAATGTTGTGGGATGCCATTGTACCAGTCCAATGTAGGTCAGGTTAACGACATGGGGAATGTGTGAATCATGAGGTCTTGATCATGGGTGATAAGATAACATGCATGTCTAAAAGCATGAAGATGTTGTTGAGGGTCCTCCTTGATGTTGAACTTAGAAAATTTTAGCATTTACCAGTGAGGAAGCTAAGGATTTATGAGGAAAGAAGGATTTATTGGTTTGTTACAAATATTTTCATATGAGAATGTGGTTTTAGATCCTAAGGTAGCGACATCAATATTAGCCATTCTACTTAATAATACTTGCAAGGGATCATTAGATGGGTGGGGTTGTGAAGTTTAATGATGACATTGTGATGCATCAGAGGTGGATGGGTTGTGTTATTGATAAGTTTGATATGTTTGAGGATGTGTGGGTGTTGGTGGAAGTAGTTGATAAAGAGGGATGTAATTTAAGAGTTTCGATTGGATGGTTTGAGATAGATGTTGTTGAGAAAAGGGGATGTGGTTAGATTTATTTGGTTGTTGAGAAATGGGAACATTGGATTGGTTTTCCGTAGGATGAGTTGGAATATGAGTAATGGGTGGTTGGGATACTTGAGTTGGTTGAGTATAAAGTATGTAGTGATAAGCACCTCGAGGAGGAGGTTGATGGGTTTATATTGATTTATATGGATGGGGATGTGAGGTGATCACATTGGCATGGACATGGGAAGTGGAGATAAGGGGTAAAGTTGTATTATGTTGTTTAGATAGAAGAGGAAGACAGTGAGATTCCTGAGATGATTGAATGAGGGAACAAGTGACCATAGTAGATGATGAGGTGACAGGGATAGAAGAGGCATTAGTAATGTTGACGCGAGAAAAATTAGGGGGATGAGGACCACCATTTGAGTGGTTTGATGATTGTGAGGGATTAAAGAAGAATGGTGATGGGGATCAAGCTCATGTTGGGCCATGGAAATCTCATTCATATCTCTCAGAAATAAAATGACTAGTTATGATGTGAGGACTTGTATAGATTCGGGATTGGAATGGTAGGTGTAAATTTGTTGCAAAGGGGGTCCATCAATGGGGAATTTTTTAGTCTTGGAAAGGAGATAGTCATGAAGGTAAATTGGATTAGCGTCAAGAAGCTCCTAGAATTACGCACACCCACAAGGGATGAGAGGAGGTCCAGAAATGTTGATAGAGGTGGCAGAAGGAGATGTTGCTGGTCTAGATGGAATAGATTTGTGAGCAAGGAAGGGGTTAGTTTCGACATGAGTACTAGGTTGGATCAATTGAATCTCTTGAAGAGGGGGAATGGAAATGATGGGTTGAGTAACTATGGAAGAGATGACCAAAGGAATAGAGGTAAGGATGGGAAGTGAAAATTTTTGTTGGGAGGTAAGGGTAGAAATAAGAATGTTGGTAGATGACATTTTTTGTTCAAATTGTTTTTCTTGGGATTGTGCAATAAGTGACATGAATAAAACAATAAACAAAAGAATGCTGATTATTGATTAATGAAAAAAATCACACAAAAAAGTTTTGATTATCTTGATTATTAAATATGTGAAAAATAAATGAAAAATGGAATTGAAGAGAGCCCAAGAAATGTTAATCTATGGATTGTTTCAGGTAGTTTTGGTTGGATTCATCGATATACCTAAAGGTATGTAAGGCACAAATCTATGATGACTACTGGTATGGGGCTTGGTATTAAGGCCTACCCCCTCACTTCATGGTCCCACAATGATAAGGAAGTTGGGTTCTTAGACAATATAACAGTAGACAAATTCTTTTATAACATGGCCAGAACACCGCTGCAACTTTCCTATTGGGTGATTAAATCCCAATAGTTCCACCTGGTAGGATATGTTTAGATGTTTAAATTGGTTTTTATGTTTGGATGTGTGTGATGAGGTGTATGCAACGAGATAAACCCCCTAGTTAAACTAGATTTCCAAGAAAATATGAGGGATTCTTTTTAGATCTAAAATGAAATGTGATATTCAATGAAAGTAGCAGAAAAAGGATGTAATGCAATAAAATAAAGAGACGGGGAATATAATAAGGAATACATGGATATAAATTTTCCTTTTTATCTGAATTTTTAATTTTTAAGCAAGAAAGATTCCAAGAAATGCAACCCACACATGCAAGTAAGAAAGAAACGCTCCTTCTTACGAGGTTAGTGGGAAATGGACCAAAGAAGATGAAAATGAAAGACAAATAATAAGACTCGCCAAGAAAGGGTGGGTCCCACTGGGTATGCTATAATGTTGACCAAATTTCCTCATTCCTATTTTAAATTAGTGAAATAGTACCAAAGAAAATAATTAAATCCAAATATGTAAGGGTTTAAGGTACCTTGAGATGGGATGAAGATGAATACAGGTGAAAATGAGAGATCCTTCTTCGCAACAAGCTAGGTCACTTGCAAATCAAGAGAACTAAAAAAATGGGTTGTTAGATATATGGGTGGATTTTATGACAAATTTAGTCTTGAGAAGTAAAAAATTCCTAGGATGGATGTCAATCCACGTTTTGATAAAGATAAAGAAAATCATATATTGACAAATTGGATGTAGTAGAATCTGAACCAAAACATAAACTAAAATTCTAGATATTCGATAAAGATACATATATGATCCAAATGGATGTAAAGTAAATCAAACCTGGATGGGTTGATGGTGACCTGAGACTGCAGAGGAAGGTCGACAATGACTGGGAAAGGATGAGAAGAAAATGAAAAAATAGGCCTGGAAGAGCTCCTATAGCTGGTATGGATTTGAAAATGGACCTGAGATGAATGTAGAACACTACAAAACAAGATGGATTTGGATTTGTTCAAAATAATGCAAGAAAATTATGAAAATTGATAATGAATGCAATAAAGAAAGATCCGGTCGATGGCAACCAAGATGAGTTGGTGACGACTTGGGATTGGCATAATAGATATAGGATGACAAAAAGGGGAAGATGATAGAATCTGAAAGTTGAGTGACTGTGGAAACATAAATATGATGAATAGGGATTTGAATGATAGAAAATACGACAAAATGGAGGCTAGGTTGATGATTACTGGGATTGATCTAGGTTTGGATGAAAATGGATGGGCTGAAATGAAGACTTGCAGATAAGAAATGAAGGCCTGGGACTAAAACAAAGATCTCTTGATGAAATCTGAACCTACACAAGATCTGATGATGATAGTTGCAAAGGAATATCTAAACATGAAATGATAAAATAAGACCTCCAATCTCCAAGAATGGGCACAAGGTCTTCAAATATGACTCCAAGATAATGATGGTAGCTGTAAGGAACACACAAAAATGGAAGCACATTCACAATTCCTCTGGAAGTCTTCAAAATTTCATCCTTAAAAAAGGAGGGGGAAGTGCAGATTTATAGGGTCGATGGAGACTTGGATGGGTTACCGCCAATCATGGGGATCCATTCAATTGGGTGGTGAAAAGGTGGTGAGATTGAGCTAATGAGACCATAAGAGGCGGGGAATAGGGGTTTGAAGAGTTGGGATGAATTAGGGCTGCATAGGATGAGTACATGAGTAGGTGGAGGGTGGAAATCATTAAATAAAGGCCGTGGAGAGATGAAATCATTAAAAGGTGGCCTATAAAGGATAAACTATAAGATTTAAGAAAAAGAAATAAATTAAATGGGAGTTTAAAATTAACTAAACATTATTAGGGATGATTAATGGATGAACAATGACGGGAAATAACGATAGGTGGGATAAATTGAATTTAGGAGGGAAGAAGGGAATTTAAAAGTAGAAGAGAGGTATGTATGTATAAAATATGATAGAGAGTAAACACGGGGTGATGGATAGCGATACGAAAAATTGATGCCTATACCTTCCTTATCAATTTCCCCCTTAGAGGTTGGTTCTTTGTATTTCTCTTTCTATGATTTTGTTCAATCTTGATTGTGAAATTATATGCCTCGCCATGGGTATGAAATTGAAAGAGGTCCATGTCCTCCCATATATACCATTGTAGGACACTACGATATTTGAGGATCTTGTGTTGCTTTGTGTCTTGAATTCCCAATCTTGCAGAAAAAATGAAAGTTATTAGTATAATCTTGAAATGATTGGTCCTTACCTTGGCAGAGTTGATGGCACTGCATGTAAAAATCATCATAGGATCCAATAGGGCAGTATTATTCTTTTATAGTTTCCAAAAAATAATCACATGTGGGTTCCTCTCTGATGACCAATTTTTCCCTATTGAGTTTGTTCTTGTAGCCCCCACCAATTTTTGACAGATAGTGACGATTTCAAGAGAGAAAATGTTATCTTCTCTTTATCAGTGAATTTATTGACAAAAAAGTATGAGGATAATTGGTCCAAACAATTTTCTAATAAATCATAATTTATTTTATCATAAAAAATAGGAATATCAAAATTTACTTGAACCTTGAAGGGTGTCAGGGCACTGAAGGGTTAGCTCATAGAGGAGGAGGTAAGATTTCCCATTTGTAGTTATTAAAGGATATGGAGAATTGTTGCAACATATTCTCATTTTTCTCCATGAGAGTGTCATTCACCATTTTCTTGAGAGGATCATTTATCTTGATGTTGTTAGCCATTCAAGGTCTCTTGCAACAAGCAGTCAAGTATCCTGAAGGAACTTGTGTGGACCAGCCAAGATTCTTATATCCTGACCTTGTTATGGGAATCATACACTCTTAAGACAACTTCTCTCTGATACCACTAATCCAAAACTTAGGGGTTTTGGGATTAAAGGATAGAATAACAATTGTGTTAGATGTAAATAGTAAAACTATCTCTAAAAATAGGTATTTTTCTTAGAAGACTGTGATTACAATAGCTATATCAACAAGGAGGTGTGTGTCCCTCCCTTTCAGGTTACATACAATTATATACCTAATTATGGAAATATGAAGAGACATCTAGAAGAATTTAGAAGGTCACCAATATTGAGGGATACGAGGTGGTCCATCTTCCATGAATTACACTTGAGAAAATTTCACAAAATTACTATTTTTAGGAAACACTACAAAACTTGCATTTTGAGGCATTTAGGAGCAGATTTTTGGGGTAAAAATTTCCCTAACAAAGTTATTCACCTCTTCACCATATTATACACATTCCAAGATTTCTGACGCATTTTGAGTGGAGTCAATTGGAGCTACAGTGAAAAATTTATGACTACATGATGTTGCCCTATTAGAATTGCTTCTTGGATTACTGTTTGGTTACCAAATACCCAATATGTACAATACATTGTTTTATGTTGAGAGATTTTTTGAAAGATTTATAAGGCTGTTTTAAATGGTTTAGCCACTATTTTATGTTGTGAATTTCAAGGAAATGTGTAGTTTCTTTAAAGTCTCTCACAAACTATATTTTATAACGTAGTTTTTTAAATTGAAAACTTAATAATAATATTATAATAATAATTAATATAAATAAATGGAAAACATGTTGTATGCACTCAAAACTGGCCTCCCTTAAAGGAAGACACCCAAAGGGGGTGGATGTGCATAAAGAACATGAATACTATCTTAAGAGGGAATACTTGCTACTATCTCTATCGATCATGTTTGTAATGCTTAAATATAAAGTTATGGTGAATACATGGCATAATCATCAAAATGTATGCATAAATTTTAACTAGCTTGAATAACTAGCACCTACATCAAAAAGAGGTATAAGGGAATTATCGATAGGAAATACAATAGAAGTTATAAATTCACTATATATTTTTTGAATTAAAAAAGTGAATTAAATATATGCACTATCACTTTTTTGTTATATTACTTAATTACCAATATACAATTATATTAGCAACTCCTATTAAATAAGTATTTAAGGGGATGCAAGTGCAACAATAATTTCATGTTTAAACCACCTCGACGGGAGGTTTAAGATTTCTTTGCATTTACAGGCCAACTAACTTGGAAATGTCAGTCCACATCAGGGATGAACTTGATTGGAATAAAAATTCCAATTAACTTGTAGATGTAATGAAATCATCTCAAGTAGAGACCCATGTGCTTGCAAAGGCACAATTTTTTAACTTATTGTAGACTCTTCAAAGTGGAGGTGTAAGCTTCACATTTCCTAGTAGGAAATGATCTCAGGTCAAATGACTTTTGTTCATGTCACTCCACACCAAATCACTAGACATGGGGTGCATAAATATAAGAAATTTGTATAATATTATAGATATTATAAAAATTATTTAGTATTTATCCCATCTTCCTTTTGAACATACATGTTAGAGGTACAATAAGGAGGCAATGATTCAAAATTCAACAATTCATATTAACATTGATTTTAAAAATAAGATAAATTATATTAGTTTAATTTTAAAGATATTAGAAATAAATTGTTTTTGAATTTCCTCAAATTACTTTATGACCATGGGTTTTCTTAATCTTACTGTTATATGATGCTTATGGAAGGTAGTTTACATATGCGAGTAATGCTAGTTTGTTATGAGTGGCTAGTTTGACGATACTATGAGACATTTTATACCCTTTTAAGCCTTTTATGATTTTGATTTTAATATGGAGTAGACATATCTAGCCACCTCAACTTGTGGACCACCTTATTTTCCGTTCCCAACACCACCACAAGTACCACACCATATATTTGACATTGGAACCTATGAAAGGTAAGAACCAACTTGAAACTAGTTTATCGGTGACTTGAAATGAGTTTTCCAACATGAGATAAGGTTGGTGATATATTTTGGGAAATGAATGTCCATAGTAAAAATTCTATTGAATAAATATGTAAATACACAAATATCACCTTATTAATTATTCCAAAACCATAAAATGATGTGCCATGCATGGTTTAGAATCATATATTTAATATTAGGAGATTTAATAACTTTTATCAAGACATGATAATGGAAATGCATGTGTGAGAGAGAGATTGACCTAAAAAACTCTGGAGTGTTTTATACTCTCATGATGAGGTGCACCACATTTTGTATATTCTAGAAGAAATAGAACAATGCTAATTTTTTTTATGTTTACATTCATATAACACTTGTCTAGTTCAAAATCCTCACTCATATTTTTATGTCTTTTTTCTAATCACATGCAATATAAAAATTACGTTTATTTCAAAATTTGGACAATAATATATATTAAATTAGAAATAAAATAAAATATACTTTTGGGAAATGCATTAAAGTAGAGATTAAATAACTATCTTGATGAGTGTTAGGCTCCTAAAGTGTAATAATATTGAAAAACAAAAACCTAATGATTCCAATAACATGCAAGCCAATGTTTTATGGTGTGTCCCTAAAAGTAAACTTGTATGCTCCAATGAATGCTTGTTCTTCTGTAGAATGCTTGTAATTGCTCAATAATTTCTCTCTAGAATAACCATCATGCATATGCCTACTTGATTCATATATTACCTTTTTATTACTTTAACCATAAATGAAATAGAATGTGAATCTATTTATCGACAAATTGAATTCAAATATAACCTTATTGGTACTCTTGAACTAACCTCCAATAGTAAACAAGTGAAAAAGATGAGAACATTGAATAGACAAACTCAAGTGAAAGGTGCCACCAAAACACATATTGGGAGTGTTTTATTAATTAATGGTCTAAAAAATTGATATTTCACCTAATTCTAATTATGGACATATAACACTAAAGCACAATACTTGGATCATAAAATTAGGATAAAATATGACACTTTAGAGAGAGAAACTCTAGCTAGAGTAAAGAAGTAACCCAACTTGATTCTACTTAAGGTATGACTGCATAAATGCCATAAAGAATAGAAATCTACTTAGGAAGACTAGACCAAATGATCTTGCAATATTAGCTATTTTTAATGCTCGTTAGTACATAATCAATATATATGGTCAAAACTGATACAATTTCTATACAATGACAATATTCACATGTGTGATTTAATAAAAATAGGACTTTTTGTCTAAACCCTAGATAGGCTATTTCAACGTAAAAATAATAAATAAAATAATAAAGTGCAATGAAGCGACACAAATAATAAGAAAGATTAATAAAAAAACTAAATGCAACAAAGAGTTAAAATGCTTAGTTGGTTTTGTGATATTGCTGACAATGTGTGAAGGTACAATACTAGTAAAACTAGAACACAGGAGGTCATAGCCAAACCCAGAAAAATACAGAAACCTAGGAGGAAGTTGTACCAAGGAACCTGGAGTAGTACTGTGGCACTTGGGCACTAGGATCCCTCTCTAGGTGTCAGGGTTTGCACAAGATCTCAGAAAATGATCTTTACATTGTCACTAATTTGTCGTAATCCTTCGTTATCTATCACTATAATGTCACACAATGATTGCCAATGTCACTGATAACCCGCAATAAAGATATCACCTGCAAAACTCCCAAAATACATCAAATCCTAAAAAATAAAATGCAAAATGGGAGGTTGGATGGTCCTAAGTTGTCAACAAAGTGAACTTATGACTAAGTGTTGCACTACATTGCAGACCCGATGTAGTTCTATGTGTGTGTGCATATATTGTGCCCTAGGTGGCTCTTGTGCATGTTGCACTTGATAGCGAGAAAGTAGCTAGATGTAAAAGATGCGTGCATGGAAAAATGAACTTCCCCTCCTCTAAAGTGTATGAAAAATAACTAGCCCTTGTCCACCGATTGAAGCCAGATGGATGCAATGATGCTCTTTAGATGCTTTTGAATGTAACCTTAGGTGGTGATAGTAGATTCTTAGAGCTTGGTCCCTTAATTTGATCCCATTATATTGTATTTATATGATTACCTTGCTTGACTTTCATAATTGATCACTAAAAATCTGACCCCTAAGAGATAAGAATGCCCAATAGCTAGAAAAGACCCAAAAGGAGTGAACAAGATACAAAGAGGTCTAGGGTTCCCATAGGGGATGAGGGCACCTAGTTGTTGGTGACTAGAGCAAAAAAAGGTGAAGTATAAAATGTTAGAGTAGGTAGTAGGGTGTGCAAGGCCAAGAAGGAGACTAAAAAAGAAATTAAGAGGCCATATATAATGATCAATTAGTATTTTTCTCCCTTAGGAAACATATGAATGTAAAACATGTGATTAGGACCTAGAAATGTAACCAAGTGCGTGATTTAGTATCTACATTTCCCCCCACTTTTTGTTGTTGAGTGAAACTTGATAACATAAAGTAGATATATATATACATACCTGATATCCATGTAGATTGATGACAAAGAGTTTGCTGAGAGGCAAGAAAAAGCGTGGAGTGATAAAAAAGTGAAGCATGGAAGCTAGAGAAGAGGGGTAGACACAAAATCACACACTTTGAGTCATTATTTAGTTTCGGTCTCATACTACTATTCATATGGTTCTTAAGTGAAAAGAGTAATAATTAACCCATGTATTTGGCCATTTTAACATTGATTTCCATCGTATTTTTGATCTTACATATGCACTTTCCCAATCTCTATTGTCATTCTACATTTTTCCTATTTATGTCTGGGGTGCCCTGGTCCCCTCTGGGGCGCCCTGATCCTCTTTGCACTTTACTCTCACATTTTGGGAACTTTATAGCCATTTGAGATTTCTATATTTTTGGTGGTCAACGTTTTCGAGGTTAATTACGAAATTAAAACAAGATTACCATATAAATATAAAGTTTTTTGACCATAATGGGGGACCAAGCACTAGGAATCTACTATCACCATCTAGAGTCGCATCCATCAAATGAATATAAAGCTATATTTTCATCCATTTAGCTCCATCACAAGACACACAAGGATGGTTCATCTACATCACACTTCATAGGAGGGGAGTCTATTATTTCCATGCACACATTTACTACATTCTACATCTAGTTATTTTATTGCTACTTCACAAAGTGTGAATGACATAAGAGCATCCCAGGGCATGATTGCACACACACATACACACACCTAGAACTACATTGGGTCTGGGATGTAATGCAGTTCTCAATGATAAGTCTATTCATTTAGAAGATGAGGACAATTATACCACTTCATATGCATATTTCTTTTTTAGGGTTTTGATATTTTGTCTGGGGTTTTGTAGGTGATTCTTTATTGCAAGTCTTACAACAACATTGGTGATCATATAGCGGTATTCACGTGAGAGGAAGTGAACATAGGAGAACATCTAATGACACTCTAGAGGATGTTTTCTAGCCATTTCCAAAGACCAAGGTGCCCACGGGCACCCATATCCTTTCCATGAACCTCAGTCCAATCAGATAGCTTAGATCTGTGTTTTCTCAAGCTTCTGTGTGGTCATTTCCTCCTCCTGCTCACCTAGTCTACACTGCGATAAAGTCCCATGATATCTGTGAATCATCTAAGGCCTTCTTAACCATATTTGTACATTAGGGTTTCACATTTCATTGCTTAGATTTCTTGGGTATTATTTCAGCATTTTATTACTTCATTTATTCAGTTATTTTACTGCTCCTATAACATTAGATTAAGATAATATATTCCATTTTAGTTTAATCAATTTGGTGAACCTGTACTCGATCTTCATGCTTTTAGGATCCTTATTCTTCGATTATCATCCTATAATCTTATCCTCATGAATATCTCTATCCATTCTTATTTGTAGAATCATCCTGATTGTATTAATAGAGTCAAATCATATTTGGCTATTCCTCCTCACATATCACCGGAATATGTATACTGTAGACAACGAAAATTTACACCCCTTATTTTTATTCAATCAAATTAATCAAAAACATTAATATTTCATAACCATTATTTAATCAGAATACATTAGTAAAATCATTTATCCTAAGTCTAATATTCCATGACATTTTACCTTCATATCACATCACTTTTACACATGTAAAATCTAATTTTTCCCCTATCCTAAATAAGACCTAACCACTTAGATAAACTTAATAATTTTCTAAACCACCCCAAATCAACCTAAATCTATTTCCTAAAATCCATTTAAGACTATGTTTAATCTATTTCTAACTCCCTTATCTCGAAAAAAAAAACTTATCATTTCCCACATATCAAAATCATCTGTAAACTTAAATTAGATAAATCTAAACATAAGCAAAATCAAGTATGATCTAACCTATTTTTTTCACCCTCTAAAACAAACACAACATGTCCCTAACCACCTAAAAAATTATCTACTCGAAATAAAAATAAAAAAGCAATCATTACAAATTTGTTTCAACCATTTTCCAAAGAAAACTCAAAAAATTCGAAATCACCGGCAATTCAAGTAATCACCAACAATTATTTAATCCAGTTTTCCAGCCTCTCTCTAGGATCCTCAACTTGCATTCACGAGTCTTAGCTTTTTCTTTTGAGTTAATATCTTCCTGCAGATCACTACTGAGTATCAAATCACTTAAGTTATCAGTCAACATCATTATTCACAATCATTAAGCGTTCTCAGGACATTCCAGAGCCCTTATAGATCAATATCTCATCAGTTTAGTTGCAGGTTTCACCAGCTTCCTGCATCATCTTTCATTAAGGTCAAAGACTATTTCTCACCTCCACATCATATTCCATGTATTTCTATTTGTTCGTTTATTTATTATATATTATTTTTAAGCTTATACAAGTATAAAATATTAGTTTAATCAGTCAAACATTTGATTTTGTTAATATATCATTAAACACATGACTCGTCAGTGATTAGCCTAATCACCATCGATTCCTATCATTTTACCTTTTCTGTAAATTTGATCAATTTTGATTCAGTGTCTCTTTTCTATCTTATCATGCCCCTTTTCACTAATATATTGTCAAGTATAGATTACTTTTAGATGGAAATTGGTTGTATTTCCCATGAAATTACCATCTTTTTGCATCATCTTTCATTAAGTACATTATCTTACATGATATGACCTTGTGTGCCATCCAATGTGCTCCTTTAGATGAATTGGACAACATTTTTCGAGTTCACTCATAAACTCCATCAAGTAGTAGAAGAATACTGGCGAGCATACTTCGACTACATACTCATCGGATCTAAACTTGCTTGGGCTACATGCGAGGTTAAACAAGATATCCCTTTCGAGCTTGAGTTCAAGCCATAATCCATCTACAATATGTGTCTTGTCTACTGGATTTGTATTAACTTATAATTTTTCAATTATCTATAATATATAATGTATCGTTTATCTATTTAAATTTTCTTAATTATTTAAACAACGAGATGACATCCTTTAAGGAATCCCTTTGGATCCTTGGAATCGGCCTTTTCCAAACAACTCACTTATCTATCTTGTTAATCATATCTTGTGTAGTATTTTTTATTGCGGTTTCTTCAAAGGAAAGGATATTGCACACATCTTATACAGAACGCAACTGCAGTCAACATTGAACATTGTCAATCAATATCTACAGGTATTGCTAAACCTCGTGTCTACTGAGGTCAATATATTTCTATTTTATTGCTTAGTTAATTCAAGCTAAAGGAGTAGGAATATTTCTGAACATATACCACAAGTTTATTTCGGCCTTATCTCTTACTAAGGATCAAATCAATTTCACATCAGATGAACTACCTTCTCAAGCAATACTAGACCATGACCCCCATTGTATATTCAGGTTTGTATTAACAATATCAGGGTCAAATGTGCCTTAGTTGATAAGGGATCTGGCCTTAACATTTGTAAAGTCACTTTTCTACATCACTTAGGTCTTTCAGAAAGTTCCATGGCTCCTTCATCAGTCTCCATTCGTGGTTTTGGAAACATTCCCAAGCATTTCTTAGGAACTATTAGTCTACTTGTCACTTTTGGTCCATGTAAAATCACTATTCAATGTCATGTCATGCCCAATAACCTTAACTATAACATTCTTCTTGGGCAGCCATGGATCCATGTCATGCATGCTCTCCCTTATACCTTACATACATGACTTAAATTATGCTATCAGGGAGTTTTTTACAATGTTCTGGCCAGTCCATCATGTTTCACGTATTGTAATGCTATTGAACAATCCAGTGATACCCCTAGTTTTTTCGACATTACTCAAGAATTTTCCAAATATGGGTCAGGATATGAGTACTTACGCTGCTATGGCTTCTCCAATACCAACTCAGATCAACAAGAAATTGGAATAACAACACTTTGGGATTTTCCCATGTAATCTAATAAATTTGGATTGGGATATCATCCACCACCCATCCCTCTTTCAAAAGTTTATACCGTTGTTGATCAAAATTTCTTGTTCCTGTTCAGATTAGTGAAATATATACTAAAAAAATCTAAATAACTCCAAAATGAAAGGATTTAAGGTACCTTGGAATATGATGGATGCAAATAGACAGGCACAAAGTGGATGACCTTGCTACAAAATTGATGAACCTGTATAACAAGGATAAAATTGAAAGGAAATAGATTATATAGTTAATGAGGGGGCTTCCCAATGAAGTTGGTTCTAAGAAGTGTTAACTTCCTTAAAGGATGTTAACCCTCGTATAGATAAGATACAATAAAATAAATGATAATGGACAAGATAATATGCAGAATCTGAGGCACACGGAACCTAAAAAATTGTAGAAATGGATAAGAGATGTACATCTGATCTAAACTAACAAAAAATAAATTGTACCTAGTTGGGTTGATGACGACCTAGGCTACAAAGGGAAGGTCGATGGTGACATAAAAAGATGGATCTAGATAGTGAATAAAATGTTATTATGAAGGATGCTAGATGTAGATCTCATGGTGATAGAGACTTGTAGATGCTGACAGAAACATACATAGGGAAACCTAAGAAAAAAAAACAAAAGGGATGTAAGATAAAAGAGATTAGGATGGATTGGACTGAAAAAAAATCTCAGGTTGATGATGACTGAGCTGAGTTGGTGGTGACTATAGACAAACAAAGTAATTTTGAAGTGACAAAGAACCCAAATAACAGGGCTGAGAACTGGAAGTGGTAACATAGAAGAAAGAGACACTGATGAGGATCTGTAAATAGAATGGATAAGATACAGAGTAGGGTCAATGAATACTTGGTTGGAGTGATGATGACCTGGGAAATGCTAAAAAAATATGAGGATGGCTGGGCTAGATGGACAACCTGTAGATAAAATCACTAAAAGAGGAAGCTGAAGGTGAGGCTTTGATGGAAGCTGAACCTGTAAAATGTTATTACCTACAAGATAATAAAAATGATAGGATATGATAGTATGAATCAATAAAAAATCAAACTAAACCTCTCAAAGTCTCCACAAGTGATGCAGGACAATCTCAAATGGACTCCAATAAGGTCAAAACAACTACAAGAATTCTCAAGCTTGAAGATAAGTTTACAAAATGCAAGAAGAATATGATAATAACTTGTTTAGGAGGGGGGTGAAATTAGCTATATATGGTCAAGCACGACCCAGGAAGGTCACCGCTAACTGTGGGGAAATGACCCTTTGAGTGGTAGAAGGGAGCTTTATTTGAGATATGTGGATTTTATAGATTAGGATGAGTGTTTTAAAGCATGTAGGTAGGTTAGGTTATCTTAGGGAAGTGATATGGGTGGGTGGGAGATAAATATGAAATAAAATAAAAGATAGAAATATCATATTGATGTGGAACTAGGTAGTTAGGGATAACAAACAACTTAGGGAGGAGAAAAGAAGGCTAATTACAGGTAATTAACTAGTGAGATGAGAATTAGGAAATGATTAAATGAATATTAATTAAAATTTAAAGTTGATAAGTTAATAGATAGGAAAGATATAAATATAAATTAAAATAAAAGGGGGCCTAGATATGATCATGGTGATAGAAGTGAACGCGGGAAAGAAGTGTAGCGATACTAAATTTTGGTGTCTACAACTTCCTTACACACCTCTTCACTTCCACTCATCCATCAAGAATTCATTAGTGACAATGTTCCTACCATTTGGGATACTTTAGACACTTTTTATACCGATGATGTTCTCTTAGAACACATGGGGGTTTATGAACAATTTCCTTCTTTTCACCATAAAAGACATTATCCACCCTCGCTTCAAAATACTATTTTCTTTAGAGAGACCAATGTACCTAGCAATGACACCAATTCTCCTGACACTATTCCTACAAATCTGTACATCAAAGATTAGTCTACCCTTCTTAATGAAGAAACCATATAATATAACTAGGGAACATCTGAGAACCCACACATTGTTTTGCTAGCTACCTCTCTCATGCCTAGTGACCAAAAAGACATCAAGAAAGTATTGCATGACTTCTCGGACATCTTCACATGGGACTACAATGATATGTTGGGTATTGATCCATCTATTGTGATGCATAATATTTTCATTAACTCTGGTGCAAATCCAGGCCAATAGAAATTACGAAAAAATTCACCAAAAGGTGACACTCTTAGTCAAGGAAGAAATCCAAAAGCTACTTGATGTTGGCTTTGATCGAGCTGTTGACTATCCTAAATGGGTATATAACATTGTACCAGTAATGAAACCATATGGCCACATCCATTTTTACACCAAATTTTGTGATTTAAATAAATCTTGTCCTAAGAATAGTTTTCCCTTACCTCATATTGAAGTTATTGTAGACTCTACCTCTGGCTGCTATATTATCTCTTTCATGGATGGTTTTTTAGGCTACAATAAAATCAAAATCAACCACAATGATAAGGAGAAGACTTATTTTAACACACCCTGGGAAACAATATGTTACACGATCATGCCCTTTGACATCAAGAATGCTGGTGCCACTTATTAATGGGAAATGACACATATATTCCATGATTATATTCACAAGATTATCAAAGACTACATTGATGACATCTTAGCTAAGTCCAAACATCATTCAACCCATGCATGAGACGTACAAATGTTGTTTGAATGCCTACATAAATATCGTGTCAACTTAAATCCTAAGAAATGTGTTTTTGATGTCACCATTGGTAAACTACTTGGATATATCATCTCACAACGAGGCATTGAAATCGACCCAAACAAGATTAAATCCATTATCGCCTTGCCTCCTAAAAAAATCCATCAACTACGATCACTACAAGGAAAAATCCAGACTATCCAGAGATTTAGTGCATAACTTGCTGTTAAAAATCAACCACTTACACAGTGTTGGGTTTTAAAATGGTAATTTAACAAAACCACAGTCAGGGGATAACAAGTCCCTCCTATTTATGGGAAAGGTTCCCTTATTGAAAGCAAGTAGAAAATATTATATATAAATGCACAACTTTCATCTTAAGGCAAGACTCCTGACATCTTGAAATTCCTTTTTTTTTACCAAAATAGCTTATCAATACAAACAAATTGAAGAACTAGAGAAAGGAAAGAGCATAATATAACATTACTTTCAGGAAATATAGATAGCAGAGTATAACCCTATACACGTACTGAACAAGAGTGATAAAGAAAAAATCATTAACATTCAAAACATAAGATATCATTCCACAGACACAAATTTCTAGAAATTATATCAATAAGAACACAAAGTTTCTTATCACATAAGATAAATGATACATGAATTTCAGGTAAGCAAGGGAAAATGGAGGAAGATAGAGAAAAGGGGAAAATCCTTCTGTATTGATTTACTTTCGACTATAATTACACTTCAAAAGTATCAGAGTATGACCTTTTGCAATGAGACAAGCTCTTAAATTTATAGATGAAGTGAAGAGAGGAGGATAAGAGAAGAAAGAAAATATATTTGGAAGCTCAACCACCAACCATCAATGCCCCTGCAAATCCGCCTACAATCTGTCACATCTAGTTCTACATGTCTTTGGCATGCTGAAGAAGGGAGGATGGAAGATCAGATCAAATTTGATCTAGTTGAAGCAGTCTGATCACATATTAATGGTACGAAAGATGATTTCCAGATTTTCACCCAAATCAAGATATCTAGTTTGGTCTCCATTTCTGTTTGGTGTGTTGGAGAAGGATGGAAGATTAGATCAGATCTTGGTAGTTGAAGAAATCAGATCCCATATTAATGACTTGAAATACTTGTTCCAGATTTTCACCCATCAAAGCCTACTGAAAATAATATTTTATGCTTCCATGGTGTAAAGGAGGTCAAGATATTTCCAACGGTACCAAACTTATCAAATTTCAAGCACTGGAGTGAAAGTTATGCTCATTTGAATATTTGAATCGAATCCGTACAAAAATGGGGAAAATGCAATTTTTACAAAATTGATCCGCAGACCTGAAATTGAAATTACACCTTTATCACAAAAGATGCAAAGTGAAAAAGTCCCTCACTATCCTGCAAGCCTACAACTTCACATTTTGCATTTGGTTCTAACACGTGGCTTTACTTGAGTGGTAACGAAGTCGCAACTCACTTTATAATTTTAATTCTATCTGAAATAAGGCTCAAAATCTCAAAGTTCTCTGCCAACCCACTTCTCCTCTTTGAATTTTGATGTGGGCTCAACATTTGACTTTATCCCTTGGTATGAGTGGGGCTGCGGTTCAATTTATCACTTTATGCCTATTATGGAAACAAGGCTCAAAATCTAAAATTCCTCTACTGACCCGCCTTTCCGCTTTGACTTTCGACGCAGGCTTAATATTTGACTTTTTCCCTTATGGAAACAAAACCAAAATTCCCAAAATGATCCAATGGCCTGCCTTCCCATTTTTGACTTGAAACATGGCCAAGTGTCCCTTTGTGGGCATGTTCTGTATTTTTGTGTTTTGACTAAGTCCCTCTATTTGGCAAAAGCTTTACGTCTGACCTGACACACTTGGACGCCCAATGCACATTTGGGAATTGCCTCCTGATTTTACCTTTAAAGTTGCACCAAACTGACATGTGGAGGCTTCTACAAACCCTTTTATACTTAGCTGATTCAACATCTGGCTCTACCCCTTCTTTGAATCTGACCATGTGGTGAGACCGCGCACACTTAGGGACCCGCTCTTTATTCTTCCTTTGAAGTTGCACCGAAGAGACACGTGGAGGATCTTGCCGACACTTACACTTTTCAACGGCCATCTCTATCTTCTTTTCAGACCTAAGACATGTGGAAAGATGGTGCTCATTTGGGGTGCCACCTTTGGCTTCAACCCTTGAAGGTGCACCATTGAGACACGTGGAGACTTCCACTGGTTCTTTTATACTTAGCTGATTCGGGCCTACTACCCATTTGACTTTTGTTGGACCCTAGACACGTGGCGTCATCCGCTAGACTTAGAATTTTCAACAGTTGATTAAAATTTTTGAGGCTCTGACCACGTGGAGGGCCAGTGCTCATTTGGGGTCTGTCCCTTGGGTCTCACTTCTGAAGTTACACCGATGAGGCACGTGGCAAGTCTGCACTCACTTAGGATCCTAATTTGAACTTAGCCTTTGGAGGTGCACCATTGGGATGCATGGAGGATTCCACTGGCTCTTTATACTTAGCCAATTCATCGGCTAGCTTTGTCTTTTTAGACTTTGACCATGTGGAGGGCCTGTACATGTTTGGGGTCTCCGTGTTTGTGCACCATACCAAAAGTGCACCAAAGAGACACATGACACCTTCCACAATATTTCTATACTTAACCAATTTGGGCCTCAATTGAACTCTGCCTTTCTCCACTTTGACTTACGAGGAAAGATCAAGAACCATAGAAAAACTCTGACATCCTCGAGGTAAGATCCAGATGGGAAGACAAAATTTTTATCAAACCATGTGGATTACAAGATTTTAAATTAATGGGGTGAGATTGCAAATGAGCACCAAATTCTTCAAAGCACAAATTTTCCTATCTCTCCAAACTTCTCAATCTACTCAAACGTCTCTCAAAGGCACCAAATCAAAATTTTTGAAACTTGGATAGAAAAATGAGGGGGATTTTGAGGGTAACAACAACTAGCTATTTCTAGGGATGACTTTACTTAGAAAGAGGAGCGAGGAAAGATCAAGAACCATAGAATTTTTTTGGGAAAGCAGACCAGTGCCTTATCCATTGGGAAAATAGAGTCAAAGGAAAAACCAATACAGAAGATAACACACACGCAATGGGAAAAGAAACAAACCAAAAAGGAAAGACAAAAACAAACAAAACACCACACACAATATATACAGAAGGACTACCTAAATGACTAAGACTTGAACAAATTCACTTCCCACTATAAGGAAGTGGGAGAGGATATCCATCCATGTAATCCAAGTAGAAAGAAATTTCTCTAGCAAAGTGTCTGATTTTAAAAGGACCAAGCCAAAGAGAATCAAACTTACCATGGATTCCTCGAGGTTCATGTCTTTTATCCCACAACAGAACAATATATCCCACTTAAAAATATCTGGGTCTAGCTTTCTTATCAAACAAATCTTTCACCTTCAGTTGATGAGATGAGATCCTATCAAAAACTTGCATCCTGTCTTCATCCAACTTCTCGAGATACATGATCCTCTTGTCCAAGGAACTGGTGAAACTTGTATCTTCAATAGCCTTCATTAAGTGTAAGGTTGGCAATTCCACTGTTACTGGTAGTTGAGCTTCAACACCATACACCACCTAGAATGGATACATCCTAATTGTTCTTTTGGGTGTAATTCTTTCTACCCATAGAGCATCGTAGAGCTTCCTGTGCCATTTCCTTTGAGAGTCATTGACAAGCTTCCAGACCTTGGTTACTAGATTCTTATTTTTTGATTCTGCTTGTCCATTCCCTCGAGGATAATAATCTGAAGAATGAGTAAGGGAAATTCCATAGCCATATCATAAATCCATCATCTCAGAAGAAGAAAAATTGGTAGCATTATCAGTCACAATTTTTTTTAGTACCCCAAACCTTATCAAGATGTTCTCTTTGATGAAATTACACACCACCTCAAAAGTAGTGATTTTGACTGGAATAGCCACTACCCACTTTGTGAAGTAATCTATAGCAATTGGCACATGAATATGTCCAGAAATGGAAGGTGGGTTAAGAGTTCTAATGAAATCCAACCCCCACTATTGAAAAGGCTCATCAATCACTACTGGTTTTAGTGGCAAAGTAGCCAAATTAGGTCTCCCAAAAAATGTATGATAGGCTTCACACTTATCTACCCATTTTGATGCATCTCTAAACAATTTAGGCCAATAGTACCTTGCACGAAGGATCTTATGGGAAGTGAAAGTAGAAGAGAAATGCTATCCACAAGCCTAATCATGAAAAGCTGAAAACAACTTCTTCTGTTGCTCTTTGTCCACACATTTAAGGAATCTTCCATCAATACCTCGCTTGAACAAAGAATTTTCCCACAATACATATTGTGAAAAACTTTGATTAATAGCTCTCTTTTCATTGGCACTCAAATGGGATGGACACTCTCCATAAGTAAGAAAATGTGCAATATCAACATACCACTCATCTGTTGAATTGAGGAAGAGGAAAACAGGAACATCAACTACTTTTGTGGACAACTCTTCATCAACCCCTTCACCGATAAGCTCACACAAGCCTTTACCCTGAACTAGCTTAGTTGGCTTGATATCAAGATCATATTCTTGGAATTTTGCTACCCAATTTCCTCTCTTAGTTACAAACTCTTGTTGTGTAAGAATAGACTTGATGGTTGTATTACGTACAAGCACAACAGAGTGAGAATTAAGAATATAAAAAATGAAACTGCTTGACAACTTTGACCACTGCAAAAGCATGTTTCTCCATCATAGTTTATTTCAACTCATGAGCTTTCAAAACATAGCTCATGAATGTAATTGGAAGTTCATGATCCTCAGAATTTCTCTGAGTTAGCACAACAATAAGGGTACTCTCTGTAGCATAACAATAGATAGTAAAATCTTTGCTGAAATCAGGACATGCTAAGATGGGGGTTCTAGAAATGACTTTCTTGATACCTTCAAATGATTCTTTACCCTCAGAAGTCCAACCAAAGGTTTGATTTCCTTTCATCATGTGAGCAACACTCATATTCAGTTATGTAAAATCTGGAATGAATCTCCTCAAGAAATTTATCTTGCCAAAGAAAGAGTGAACACCCTTTTTGCTTGTGGGAAGAGGAATCTTCTGGATTGCTTGAACTTGTTCTGGATCTATATTGATTCCTTCTTTGGAAAAAATATTCCCCAACAACTTTCCTTCAATAACACAAAAGAAAAATTTCTTAGGATTGAGAGAAACTCCTGTTAGGAAATATGAGATAAAATATATGAAATAATCCCTTACAGAATCACAACAGTAGAAACTAATATGAAGAAAATATTACAAATCTCAAATAAAAGTGTAGAATAAATAACACAACACAGAGAGACAAGATTTAATTTGGTTCACCCAATTTAGGATACGTCCACCAAGAATCACTTGGTCAAATTTTATTACAAGCCTCCACTCTCTCAATACAATACCCAGATCCATTTGGAGCTATGCTCAACAAACTCTACAGAATTCACACCCAAATTCAAAACACATTTGCAATACATTTGCTTGTTTTTTTATCATATGCATAAGACCATATAAATAGACAATTTCTTAAGCAGTTTGATACAAAACCGTGGGTATCAAAACCATGGGCAAAAACCGTGGGTATCAAAACAATGGGTATCAAAACAATGGGTACCAAAAAAAAACCACGGGCCCCAAAAACAGCCCATAATGGTTACCCATTACCCATGGGTTAATAAACCACCCATGAAAATTTGCTTTGGGGGCTTCGCCCCCAAACCCCCATCGATCGTGGTGGCTTCACCCCTTGAACCCACTCACTGATAAGTGGGACCGCCGTAAAAATACCTGAGTGTAGCACATAGAAGGTGTACCAGACTCTAACATGAAAATAGGCTCCACAAACATAACAACTCCATGTTCTCTGCATTTTTGAAGAATTGTTTCCAGATGTTGAAGATGATCTGCCCTTTTTTTGGAAAAAATATTCAAATCATCAAGGTACACAACAATACAATTTCCCTTTAAACTATCAAAAGTTAAATCCATTGCCCTCTGGAAAGTGGCACCAACATTGATAAGACCAAATGATATTCTCTTTTAGCAAAAGTAGTTTTGTGCTAATCTGGGGTACTGACTTCCACTTGATTGTATCCAGAGAATCCATCTAGCATAGAAAACATCTCAGATCCTGAGACAACTTGTAAAACTTGATCCATCATGGGGAGTGGATAGTTGTCTTTTAGAGAGGCCTGATTCAAATTCCCGAATTCTACACAGATGTGGATCTCACCATTATTTTTTCTGACAGGCACAATGTTGGCAATCCATGTTGAATGATGTATAGGGAAAATAATCTTTACTTTTAGTAACTTCTGGATCTCTTGAAGAATAGTATCAGCAACCTTAGGATTGTACTACCTTTGCTTCTGCTTGAAAGGTTTGATCCCAATTTTCAGAGGGATATAGTGCTGCATCTCCTTTGGTTGAAAAGACTTAAGATATTCATATGAATATGAAAGAACATTGATATACTTTTTAAATAGGTTTACTGCTTTCTTTTTCTCTTCTTAAGTGCAACATTTTCCAATATTCACCACCCTGGGTTCATCATTGCTTCCAATATTGACCTTCTCATACTCAACAGATTGTCGAGTCCCTTGAGAAGCTTCAGATTTGATGAACCTATCATGTTTTTCAAACAAATCTTCTAGACTCACTAGTCCTTTGGGAATCTTGTTACCCTTCAACTTAATACAGCCATCCTGATCCATCTCTTCCTTGATATCATCCTCATTAGAGGGCACATATTCTCTAGGTAGGGTTTCACTTCCTTCAAAATATAACTGATTGAATTTATTCTTTAAGCTCCAAGAAAGAGAGCAAGTGTTGATCATCATTGAAAACCTGCTAGTTTCTTGCATTATCCGGCACACTAGGCCTATGAATCATTTCAATGGTAAATTTCTCTTGAGAGAAATCTGGATGAGGAATCAACAAAGATCCTGAGACAACTAGAGAATCAGCTCTAGTATTATTTTCTCTTGGCACAACTTCAATTGAGAAGGCATCAAGGAATTCAATGGAATCCCAAACAAGATTTATATAATGTTTCAATCTCCTATTCTTGACTTGGTAAAGATCCCTTACCTATTTCACAATCAACTCTGCATCACCATGAGCACAAAGATTCTTTACTCCTATTTATTTTTCCATGCTCAACCCAAGGATGAGAGCCTCATACTTAGCTGTATTATTTGTATTTTCAAAATGAAGCTTGAAAGAAAATGGATGAATCTTCCCTTCTGGAGAGATTAACACCACACCAGCTCCAGAACTAGCTGAAGAGCAGCTTCCATCAAACTCCAAAGTCCAAATGCCATTGGGATCATGAATCACTCCCTTAGGAAGACTTGCCTCATCCTCTGACATGATCATATAGTTGCCATGCCCTATATCTTCATAGAGTATTTGTGCTTTTGGATCATCAGTATTTTGCACAATATACTCAATTTTCTTTTCTGGTAACAACTTTCTTATTTTTCCATTGACCGGGATCAAAGCATGTGACCAGTCCATCTAGATTTCACCTCCTACCTCTTTACAAAAATTCCTACTCAGCAACATACCATATGAGGGAGGAATATCAACAACCAAAATAGTGGCTAAGACCCTTTTCTCTAGAAAAGCAGCAAAGGCTACTTGTGCATCTTTAATCCTTCCAACCAAAGGCACTTTTCTACTCTCCATGGAATAACAGGAACCAAAGGCACGTGTTAGAGTTAGGCCCAAAGCATGAGCTACTTTTATAGGCATTACATTGTCTTGATGCTCCCAAGTTTATGACACAGTTATTGAGTTTATGGCCAACTATGAGGAGAGTCACATAAAATGGTTCAATTTTCTCATTAGGGGAAGTGACTGCAACCACAAGGCTTGATTGAGGTGAGGAAGAGGGAGTGGGAAAAAGACCTTTAGAAGTATTATATGAGGCTTTGGATTTGGAATTGACAAAGTTTACCATTTTAGCAAAGGCTTTTGGATGGGTTTGGTAAAAATCTACCTCTGAAATTTGATTTTGGTCTTTTTGAGGTGATCAATGATATCAAAAGATCCAGAGGTGGATGGGGCATCACTACTAGGAACTTGAGAAAATTTTGATTTATCAACTTTAGGATTTGAAGGACAAGAAGTTTTGGAAACAGAAATTATAAGGAGGAGGATTAGCATTACTCACCTTTTGCATGGAGGCAGTGGGAATAGGAGCTTCTCTTCTTACAACCACTGGAATAGTTATAGGAAACTCCTTGGATTTCTTAGCAGGCTGCATCAATTTTTCTTTCATATTCATTTTTTCCTGAGTCATAACAACATATGACTCACTATTCATATCTGCCACTCTTTCATCATATTCATCTTCGTCATCCATACCTTCAGTGGTAAGGAAATGAACTTGAGATCCACCAAGTTCCTCCTATTCTTCATCAACCTCTTCTTCTGGGTCTTCAAAGTCTTCATTAAACTCCTCATCATCAGGTTCTTGAACTTCACAAGTTTCATTGATTGGAACCTTGATAGGTGGGCCTTCAATAGCCAATTTATTCTGAGAAGGAGGTAACAGGTTCCTAGGCTGAAAATTCCTTCTTGGAATATCTTGATAAGGAGCTATGTTGAGCCAATTGTTTCTTGATAGCAATGAGATCATTTGCAAGCTTATGTACTAACTGATCAGAATTGGCTCTAGGGGAAGAGGAAGAAGAAGATGCTTTAGATTTGGAGGATTCTCTTTTCAGTTTACCAGACATGATTAAATCATCCTCAACACTGATAGCCAAGTGTTGAATCAGCATCCAGAGTTGCAAGGTTAGCTCTCCTTAGTGCATAGCTTACTTCAGGCAACTGAGCATTGAGGAAGAAACACTTTTGGATTTGATCTACATGGCGAGTGTTCTATGGAATTTTAAGAACTAGCTTGTTGAATTTAGCCACAAAATCCCTCATGGGTTCATGTGGTTCCTTCTTGATATGAGAAATTTGAGCCAAGAGGGCATGCACATCTTTGGCAGGTTTGAAATGTTGCTCAAATTGAGTTGTCAAGGTTGTCCAATTAGTAATTGACCCAATAGAAAGATGATAGAACCAATCAGTAGCATTATCCTACAATGTTTCCATAAAGATCCTGACAGAGACGTCTTCATGTTCAACCCCAAGAATCCCATATGCAACAATGAAAGGATGCAATGTGTTCATCTGGGTGTACTTTCCATCACCTCAAAATTTAGGAAAACCTTTCCTACTACTCCTAGGTAACTCATTCAATGGCTGAGGAAGAGCAAGGGGCCTAATCCGTTGTCCCCAAGGTAGAGGTATTGCCATTTTTGGAAATATTTTCTGAAGGGGAACTGAAACACCAAAAAGTATCAGAGCAAGAATATTAGGACTGAGTTGTTCTGGAGGAATGCTATTCTTGGAATTTTGTCTTTAATAGGAGGTGTGCTTGAAGAACGAGTTCCTCTGTTCCTTCTTTGCTGGAAGAAGAAAGAATTTTTGTTGCTCTAGAAGTTGAAAATGAGAATCTTCAACCCCAAGAGATTTCTTCCCACGTGTATACCGTAGAGTCACTAGATCAAAAACAATCTTGAAGTTGTTTTTTAAAGGGATATGTTTGAAAAAAAATCCCCATCGGAGTCGCAAAAAATTGTTGGGTTTTAAAATGGTACTTTAACAAAACCACTAGTCAGGGGACAACAAGTCCCTCCTCTTTATGGGAGAGGTTCCCTTATTGAAAGCAAGCAAAAAAGCTTATATACAAATGTACAAATTTCATCTTAAGGTTGGACTCCTGACATCTTGAAATGCTTTTTTTTACCAAAATAGCTTATTAATACAAACGAATGGAAGAAATGAAGAAAGGGAAGAGTAGAATATAACAATACTTTCAAGAAATATAGATAGCAAAGTATAACCCTATACGTACTGAACAAGAGTGATACAGAAAAAAATCATTCACATTCATAGCATAAGATATCATTCCACAGACACAAAGTTTCTAGAAATCATATCAATAAGAACACAAAGTTTCTTATCACAGAAGATAAATGATCCAAGAATTTCAAGTAAGCAAGAGGGGACAATGGAGGAAGATAGAGAAAAGGGGAAAATCCTTTTGTATTGATTTACTTTTGACTATAATTACACTTCAAAAGTATCAGAGTACAAAATTTTGCAATGAGACAAGCTCTTACATTTATAGAAATGAAGTGAAGAGAGGAGGAGAAGAGAAGAAATAAAATCTGATTTGGAAGCTCAACCACCAACCATCAATGCCCCTCCAAATCCACCTACAATCTGTCACATCTGGCTCTGCATGTCTTTGGCATGCTGAAGAAGGGAGGATGGAAGATCAGGTCAAATTTGATCTAGTTGAAGCAGTCTGATCACACATTAATGGTACGAAAGATGATTTCCAAATTTTTACCCAAATCAAGATATCTAGTTTGGTCTCCATGTCTGTTTTGCATGTTGGAGAAGGAAGGATGGAAGATCAGATCAGATCTGGAGGTAGTTGAAGCAATCAGATCCCATATTAATGGATTGAAAGACTTGTTCCAGATTTTCACCCATCAAAGACCACTAAAAATAATATTTTATACTTCCATGGCATAAAGGAGGTCAAGATATTTCCAATGGTACCAAATTTGTCGAATTTTGATCACTGGAGTGAAATTTATGCTCATTTGAATATTTGAATCGGTAATCCTACAAAAATGGCAAAAATGTAATTTTTGCAAAATTGATCCACGGGCCTAAAATTTAAATTGTGCCTTTAGCACAAAAGATGTAAAAGTGCAAAAGTTCCCCACAGCCTTGCAACCCCGTAACTTCACATTTTGCATTTGGGTGTGACACGTGGCTTTACCTGAGTGGTAACAGAGTCACGACTCACTTTATAATTTTACTTCTTTTGGAAACAAGGCTCAAAATGTCAAATTTCTCCGCTGACTCGCTTCTCCACTGACTCGCTTCTCCGCTTTGACTTTTGATGCGGGCTCAACATTTGACTTTATCCCTTGGTATGAGAAGGGCTGCGGTTCACTTTATCACTTTATGCTTTTTATGGAAAAAAGGCTCAAAATCTCAAAGCTTTTCCACCGACTTGCCTTTCCACTTTGACTTTCGACACGGGACTTAATATTTGAATTTTTCCCTTATGGAAACAAAACCAAAATTCCCAAAATGCTCCGATAGCCCACCTTCTCGTTTTTGACTTGAAACATGGCCACGTGTCCCTTTGTGGGCCTGTTATGTATTTTTGTGTTTTGACTAAGTCCCTCTTTATTTGGTGGGGCTTTATGTCTAACCTAGGACACATGGAGGCTCAACGCACATTTGGGACCTGCCTTCGGATTTTTCCTTTGAAGTTACGTCGAGTTGACACGTGGAGGATTCCGCAAACCCTTCTATACTTAGTCAATTCAATGGCTAGCTCTGCCCATTTGACTTTAACTCTGACCACGTGGTGAGCCTGTGCACACTTGGGGACCCACTCTTGATTATTCCTTTGAAGTTTTACCGAAGAGACATGTGGAGGCTCCTGCCAACACTTGGAATTTTCAACAGGTCGGATCTATCTTCTTTTTGGACCTGGGACATGTGGAAAGTTGTCGTGCTCATTTGGGGTACTTGACCTTTGGCTTCTTTCTCCTTAATGGTGCACTGTTGAGATACGTGGAGACTTCCGCTCAGTTCTTTTGTACTTAGCCGATTGGTGGGCCTGCTTCCAATTTGACTTCTGTTGGACCCTATGACACGTGGCAACGTTTGCTAGCCTTAGAATTTTCAATGGCCAATTTAAATTTTTTGAGGCTCTGACCACATGGAGAGTTGGCATCATTTGGGGTCTTCTTAGTCCCTTTGGGTCTCACTTCTGAAGTTTTGCATCCGATGATGCACGTGGTGAGTTTGCACTCACTTGGGATCCTCACTTTGAACTTGGCCTTTCTGAAGTTGTGCCATTGGGACATGTGGAGGCTTCTGCCGTCTCTTTATACTTAGCTAATTCATCGGCTAGCTTTGTCTTGTTAGACTCTAACTACATGAAGGGCCTGCGCATGTTTGGGGTCTCCAATCGTTTGTTTACCATACCAAAAGTGCATCGAAGAGACACGTGGCACCTTCCATCGTCTTTCTATACTTAGACTGAATTGGGCCTTGATTGAATGTTTCCTTTCTCCACTTTGAATTACAAGGCAAGATCAAGAACGATAGAACAAATCTGATAGCCTCAAGGAAAGATCCAGATGGGAAGAAATTTTTTTTATCAAACCATGCGGACTGCAAGATTTTAAATTAATGGGGTGAGATCGTGAATGAGCACTAGCTTCTTCAAAGCATGAATTTTCCAATCTCTCCAGACTTCTCAATCTGCTCAAACATCTCTCAAAGGCACCAACTCAAAATTTTCGAAACTTGACTAGAAAAATGAGGGCGATTTTGAGGGTGAAAAAACACAGATGATGAAGAAGGATACCAAATTAATTTGGGATGTGCAATTCCAACAAGAATTTGAGGACATAAAGATATATCTCATACAACCACCTATCTTATTTCCTCCACTAGCTGATCGACCTTTCCTATTATACAGTTCCACTACTTTTCATGCTTTAGGGGATATGCTAGCTCAACACGATGATTCTAAATGAGAAAGAGAAATTTAATATATTATTCGAACATTGTTCTCTTACGAATGCAATTATAGTTACATAAAAAACTATGCCTCATACTGGTCTTTCTCATGGATAAATTACGTCATTATCTTATTAACAATGAGGTACATATCATCACCAAACTAGTCCCCTTATTATACCTCTTGTCCCGTACACATCTATTGGGACATATAACACGTTGGGTTATGCTTCTTATCAAATTTGATTTCAAGTTTATACTGCAAAACTAAATTAAATTCCAAATCATCGCCGATCAATTAACGGCATCCCCCCTTTATGATACATCTCCTATTTTTGACACTTTCCACGATGATTTCATTGATTACGCTATCGATTTTTACACATAGATAAAGTACTTTTATGGGTCTCATTGCCACTCTGGCGCCTAGGTTGGCATAGTATTAATTACCCCATAAGGTGATCCACTCCCCTTTGCATATCAATTGGGAGTTTCATGTACAAACAACATTGCTAAGTATGAGGTCCTCATCCTGGCCTTCTCACCACTTAGAAACTAATCATCTACAACTTATGCATTCATGGTGATTCTCAACTCATCATAAACTAGGTAAATGATATGTATAACATAAAAGAGGAACACTTAATCTCATACAACACATTTTTCATATATTTCTTGGCTAAATTTGAGTCTTACACTACACTATCACATCCATTCCTTGTAAGGATAATCTTCATATAGACGCTATGGCTAGTGAAGCATCACTCATTCCACAAGATATTACTAATGAACAAGCCACATTCATCATTAGACACTTACGACATCCTTCTATCTCTGCACTACCTCTCATGGCTTATGCCATAACACACAGTCAAGACAATCCTTAATGGTTCACATCTATTTACAATTACTTATATAAACAAACCATCCCTGATAATCTCCAACCTCATGAAACGAATCGCTTATGATGCGAGGCTACTCGTTATGTCATTGTTGGAACTGAATTATTCAAACATGCAATCAACGGTCAACTCTTATGTTTCTTAGGACTCATAGACATTCCCACTGCTATCTCGCAAATACATGACAACATGTGTCGTGGGAATTTTTCTAGAAAAGCCATGTCACAAAAGATTTGTGCACCAAGGATACTATTAGCCTACAATGGAACATGATTTTCTTGAATATGCCACTCATTGTGAGAAATGTCAAAAGCACGGTAACCTCCATCACACACCCACATATGCCTCCAACTAATTGTGCATACTTGGCACTTTTCTCTATTGGGACTTGACCTCATTGGCATGATCAATCCTGAATCTACAGAAGGACACAAATACATTATTACAACTACTGAGTACTTTACTGAATTGGTCGAGGTGTCTCCCATACATAATATTATTAGTACTGACATTTGTGGTTTCTTTACCACCCATATAATCACATGCTTTGGTGTGCTTGTAGACACCAAATTTGGGTCACACTCCCCTTGGTCCCCTTCAATTAATTAACGTAACACATTTAACTAATCATAAACCCTTCATCCCATATTAATATTCATCCTCACATTATTAATTAATTTAATTATTTTAATTAAGTTAATTTCATCCTCACACCTCCACCTCATCATTACACCTCACCCTGGACCCATTTCTAGGGGCATTTAACTCACAATGACCATGTCATCACTCTCAGCACTGAGTCATCACTCCCAGTGTTGAGTCACTACTTGACCTAACTAACTAAGAATTCTTCCTAAACCTAACTAGACTTCTTCTAAGATCTTCTTGCCTTCTCTCACATGAACTCTACTTCCCTAAGTGGAGACCCAACAAGGAAAGCATGCCAAATATGGGAAGATCTACCTATTTTTGGTAAATAAGACTATTTCACCCTAACTGACGCTGGTTTATCCTCGGTTGATGTCAGTCACCTAAACCGCCATCGGTTCCTTTATATATAATTTTACAACCCTTTACTCAGGTTGGTCATTCCAAGTTATTGGAGCCTGATTGCATTCAAGCACAAATCTTCAAGCCCTCCTTCATCTAAATGATGAACACACACAACCACATATGCAAGACAAACCCAATTCGGTTCTCCTTCCAGAGCATTGGAATACTCATAGGAGCACACATGTTGTACTGCTGTGGAACTAGACTCAAGCACCTCTTCCTCGATCAATCACCAATATTCATCCAGCCATGAGATCTTCATAGATACCAAGTAAGTACTATGATTTTAATCATTTGTGCTTCCTTTATTGTAGATCTCTTCTCTTCTTTTAGTATTTTATTTCTTCTATTACCCGTACATCATCTTCTTCCCACCAACCCACTATTTCAACCACCCCAAGCCTTTTCACCCTTCTAAACCTCTTTCTTAGTATTCATGAGTCTTCTCAGCCATATTACGACCCAAACCACACTACCCTCACTCTCTGTGCAATCACAGAGAGTCTAAAAACCCATTTTTAATAGTTCACTACCTATTTCCCCTACTAACACTCAGTTCCCTAACCACCGTCGGTTTATTCCCCATACCGGCATCGGTCATCAGACCGATATCGGTCTCTATGTCATTTTATATTCTTAGACCAACAAGCTTCCCACTCACCCTAAACCAACCCAGATCTCAACCAATCAGCCCCAGACCCTTACCAGACCATTGACAGACCTGCCTGACCTGAAAAAAACCCTGGTTCTAATTAGATTTAGTGTTGTTTTTTATATTTAGCATAAAATCTAGTGTATTTTGTGTATGAGAAACCTAAATCATTACATTACAATAGGACCTATTTATTTTAGTTTCTTATTCACATTAAATTGTTATTAAACAGTGGATTGATAACCTCTCTAGGAAGCACCACACTTCTTGGATCTAGCATACGCTAGGCGAGTCCACTATCATATGCTATTTAATACTCTTTTGTGGTCTTTCTTTACATCTACAGGTAGTCCTTCCCAGACAAAAAGGAGTTCTCTATGATCATCTTGGATAATGTCAACAACGCGCACATTCTACCTTCCACCTTCACCTCACAAGTATTCCTCCTCAACCATTTACCTTCTATCTCTTTTGTCCTAGAAAGCATAAAAATTATTGGTGAAACATTTTGGCATGCCTGGTGGGACCCATCTGGGTTCGTTTGCATTGTTAATTCCTAGGGAAAATCTTGTGTGTCTATTTTCATTCGAAACAAGTTCACATTAAGCTTCTTCTCTGGAAATATTCTTTTCTTCTAATTGTCTCAGTGACACTTGTTTTTCAGGATTAAAAATAACTCTTCTTTCTTTTCTTGCATTGCACTTAGTGAAATTCATGCCCTTAACCTCTTCATAATTTGTTCTCATCTAATATAATTTGTGGATTTGGGTTTTAAAACTCGTGCACTTGCATTTTTGAGTTTGTTGCATTATAGCTCATCTAAATTGTGGGAAACCTATATGTTGGAAGTCATGCCCAGATGATGGTTGAAAAATTGAACCGTAGCTCACATTTTGCACACTCTCTATACCAAATCACTGAAAAAAAAACTACACAGTTCTTGAACAACATCTTTCCCAAAAGAAGATTTCAACAATCACACGATCAGAGGATTGACAGTGGGACTCCAACTAGTTTCTCTGTCCAGTCATCATCTCAAAGAAGGATCTCCCACGCCAAAACTTACCTGAAACCAGCCATAGTTGTCGGCTTTTATAGGGTCACCTTTGTTAACCAAAAATTTTATCCTACTTACAGTCAGTCCTAAATGGCATAAGCCACAACATAAAATCTACAACTTAGGATTTCATGTTTGTTAGCTTTTTGTCTGCTTGTGTTTTGAGGTGTGAGTTGCATTTCTTCATTCTTTCTCATCCTTTTACACCCCACATCATGACTGGTGTATTCTGGTTTTATTCTGGGTGTATTAGGACTCCTCATAGCCATACTCAGTCTTTGGGTTGGCCCTTTTATTTGATCTAAATCACCAAAACTTCATTTTTCCTTCTCTTCCCAGATTTCATAGTAGCCATATATCAGTCCAGCGATTATCATCGGTTACATCATCGGTTAACTGACCGACATCGGTTTTATGATTTTTTGGTTATTTTTACCAAAATAGTATTCTCCACCTTTATGTTCTTTTTGTGTCTTGTTCTGCCATTTATCACACTTTTGGGTCTCTGATATCATCTTCAGAGTCCATGTTGACCCATTTTCACCTTTCATTTCACAGATATTTGAATCTCTTATTTTTCATAGTAACTGACATCGGTCTGAGCCGATCTGGTGGCAGTTACCCTCATACCAGCATTGGTTACCCCAACTGACATCGGTCTCTGTATTTTGATTTTCCAATCAGAAAAATGATCTAATCACTCATTTTAGAATAATTTTTCCCCATTACTTTTTATTTCTGGCATCATCAGCGAAGCTCAGAATACATAGTTCTATCGTCAGTCCCATGGTTTTGACTCGTAAAAAAGATAACGCTCTCATGTTTCATGCTAGCTGCCAATCCGCTCCCACCTAGCCCATCACCCCCTTATATATCTCATCACCTATGGACCCCAATCAAGATCTTGTCCATACCCACTGGTGATGAGGAGTTTGCGAGACTCCTTGATCATAACCCCGCCACTCTGTAGTACTATCTCGCTCATTCATCTACCCATGATTCATTAGGGCAGCTTGTATATGTCATGCCTGTGTCCATTCCTCCTACCCTCACACCCACTTCTGCATCAGTCTACTACTAGCTTGGCCTTACCCTCTTCCACCTTACCACCTTTGGTTTCCCAACTTGACCCTACATCATTGATATCTTCTGCACCTATGACATCTGTCATGCCTTTGACATATTATCACTCCTACGATGTCAACCATATGCCTTTATCAACTACCTTGAGTGTAGGTCTATCTACACCTGCCACCTCTCATATACCTATTGCATCTCAACCACCATTGGTGATGGAAACCCATACTCCCTTCCAAAACATCATCCTCTCCATCCCAGTCTCTTCCTCCAATTGCTACAGAGAGTCTTTACGTCCACTCCACCTACCTACACTTATCACCAACAACCCCCTATTTCATCTATCACTTATTCAGGATACTTTCCATCTACATCTATTCCAGCCTATATTCCTTCCTCAAAATTTTCATACTCGGCACCACCACATACTGGGATACCACCCATCATACCCACCTCATTTACCCCCTTATACTACAGGGCGTGCCTAGTCATCACAACCTACCAATGATCTTATCAAAATGATGATGGAAAAGATGTAGACATTAAAAACATCTGTCTCTGGCTCACGTAACTCTCTAACATACGATGAGATTTGTAATGAGCCAATTCACCCATCCATTCCGATTCATCCATACCCTCCCCATTGGGAAATGCCTAAATTCAATCAGATTCAACAACAAAGAATACCTGCAACAAAACTTGTGGTATTTTAAACATGTGTGTTATTTGATTGTCTCATGATGACGCTTTGCTCTTGTGAACATTCCCAATGTCCTTGACAGGACTGACTTTAGATTGGTATAGTGCTCTACCTAAGAACTCCATATTTTCATTTAATCAGGTAGCTCAGGCTTTTCTAGACCACTTTTCTATCAACATTGTCAAGAAGTTCACCATGACTGACTTGTACATGACATGCCAATATGAAGATGAATCTATCACAATTTTTGTCACTCATTGGCGGAGCCTGATCAACCAACTCACATTCCAACTGCCTCAAACCGAGTTAATAGATTTGTTCACTAGAGCTTGTGTTAGACACATCTCACCAACTCTCCAAGTTCAAACCTTCTTGCACATGTTTGAGAGGAATTCACCATGGCCTGGAAACTTGAAATTCATGCCATTGAAGAGAAGAAGATACAATTACGTAATAAGAATGTTGTGTTTAAATCAAACGATACCTCTTATTCTTCCAAACCAAAAAATAATTATTCTAAAGAAAAAGGATCTGCCAATGCAGTAGTTTTGAAAGCCGATCCATCTCACCCATCCAACCAATCAAATCCTTCTTCCAATATTTCTCCTATTTAGGCATTTTTCAATTCAAGCGGGAGAAACAAAAATATACTCCCATAGGAGAACCCTACTCTTCAGTTTTAGAAAAAACTTCTAAAATCCGGAGTAGTCACTCTTCCACCCATCAAACCACATACTTGTTTTGACCCCTCTCGTCCTATGCCTACATGGTACAAAGAAAATGATTACTATAACTATCATCACATTAGAGGTCATAGCAATGGTAATTGTATAACTATCAAAAACATCATCCAAGAAATGTTAGATAATGGAGATCTTGTCTTGGATAATCCTAATGCACCGGCTAATCAGAACCTTCACATCTTCAATAATCCATTCCCAAATCACACCCCATCATCTAACCAAACTGCAATGAAACCTCGACCAATGACAATAACGTTTATGAG
The DNA here is from genome assembly GCA_019776745.2 of Taxus chinensis. Taxonomy (NCBI): domain Eukaryota; kingdom Viridiplantae; phylum Streptophyta; class Pinopsida; order Cupressales; family Taxaceae; genus Taxus; species Taxus chinensis. The sequence continues at coordinate 638,636,252 of CM034150.1, read as the reverse complement.
GTTCATGTTGTTTTCAACATCATACCATCTCTTCCTACTCAATTTCCTCCTACTCCATCTATCGAGGAGATTCTTGCATGATCTCCTTCATCCATGGAGGGACTTGTTTCATCTGCTCATTTACCCATAGAGGAGTCTCCCTTATCTCCCTCCTTCACCCATGGAGGATTCCACCATATCTTCTGATGTAGTTTCCCCACTCACCTCTCAGCCTGACAAAATAACCCACAGTACTTACTCTTCTACCCATGGGAGATTCATGCTTACCTTCTTCTTTGCCAAAAGATTAACTTACCTCATCCAAATTTGTCATCTCCCCTACCCACAGGGGATCCATTAGTAATGTCCCTTCCTATTGGTGAAAATTCTCCATTGGCTTTCAAGGATCCTGTTGATTTTCTCTCATCTCTTCTACCCACAGAGTTCTGAAGCCAACCATTTCCCTATCTCACAGACATTCTTTACAGGGATTACTACAAAATTAACAATCATCCCCTCTACAGTCGGTTTCATTCTCACGTTTGGCCAAACGCTTGGATTATGTTGACAATTCCATGCTTTGGGGACAGTCTTTGACTGTCTGTCTCAACTCAAATGCAAATGTTGTTTGCTGATACTTCCACGATCTATCCAAAGGTATTTCAGACAACCAAACCCACCATGCCCATGCCAGTTGTAGTGACCCCTTCTTCATCACCCTCACCCACACCTAAACCTTTACCAATCAAATGAAATTTTTCCTATGCCTAAAACCTTACCTGTACCTATACCTTCCTCACATCCAGACCCATTACCACATTAGGAGTCATGTCAACATCAAGTCCTAGTCCATCCTCCTATCAAACTAGATTTAGCCACATCCTCACAAGCCTATCGCAAAGACTATTCCCCCACCTAAGAGGAAGACCCAACCCCTTAGGCCGCATACACCAGCTTCACCCACTACCCCTCTGTCACCTTCACCACTTCCATCTATCTAGGTCCCCACCCATCAACCTTGGCCAAACAACCTCCTACCCAGAGTAAACCAAAAACACAGCAACCCACCTCGTCACAATCCTCTGTTGCACCTAAATTACCTACACAACTTATGCCTTCACATCACCTACATCCTTTCTACCTCCTATACCTACACCACTTCCAATATCCTCATCATTACCTATGCCATTCCCTTCTCTTCAACCAATACCTTCCACATTGCCTCTTACTACAACCTTCACCGCACCTCCATTATCACCTTGGCTAACTCATCCCCTTTCACCATCTTCCTTCCCTTCTACATCATGCACTTCTTCTTCACCTTTACCCAAGAAGGTGCAATCCAAATCCCAAGAACCCACTACCCTCCAAAGAGGTAGTTAAACCTATACCACCTTCAACAACTAGTTCACCTGCTACATCTTTACCCAAGAAGGTGTAATCCAAACCTAAAACCATACTATCTACCAAACAGGTGGTCAAACTTACTCAACCTCTGATTCCACCTCCAGTGACACCTCTCCCACCAAATTCCACCCACACTTCCATCTAGACCCACACTTACTTCACATTGTGATCCATTGGAAAGGTCTTACGCCAACATCTTAGCTAACCTTTTGGAAACCTCTGTCATCACATTGCCACTACTTAGACCTTATGAACCCACTCAAACCTAAACCAGAAGGGTTTGATGATACCAAAATTTTTGCTTACCATTGTGTGTCAGGGCATGATGTGGAAAAACTGTAAGGCCCTTAAGATTATTCTTCTCCAACTATGTCCTCTCAAAGAAAACTTTGATGATGATGATCTTTTAGATGAGGACCCTATTCCACCTTCACCTATCACCACACATCCTCATCCCTTACCTATTCAATGACCTTCATCTCCACCTCCACAACCCTTTTATCCCCCTCCAACATTTGAGATCAAATATGGTCTGCATAAGAGAGCTAGCTAAACCTCCACCAAAATGTCAATGTGTTGCATTATTTTCACAAAACCAGTATATGCCCTCACCATATTTTTTCCCGTCCTATCGCTACACCTATCATGACTCACTTTCTCCTTTACCATAGATCAATATGGTTCAAATTTCCACTCGAGCCCAAAAGGACAAAGGAAAGGAGAAAATAACTAGCTCATCCACTACTCTTTTATCCAATATTCCATCTACACCTACACCCAAAATCACCATCTGCGGACCCACATACCCTATTTTTTATGGGTTTCCCATCGTACAATGCTTAAACAATTACACCAGTATCCTCTCAAAATGTCTTTGATACAACCTTGTCCAAACCTCTGAGTCTCATCGTCAGGCCCTCATTGAGGTCCTGCAATCTATTGAGGTTATACCTAATGACCCTACTGCCTATTGCATCCATTATCACTCCTCACCATGTGGCCTCTCTCACCACTTCACCCCCTTCCTCTGCTCCCACTACAACTCATCAAATAACTGCTCTCTAGTTTCTCTGACGATGAGATTATACCTCTCCAATCAGATGATCTCTGATCCCACCCTATTTATTTCTTTCTACGTTGATAATATACACATTCAATGTGTTATGATCAATGGAGGTGCCAGTATTAACATCATTTCTTCCCATGTGTACAACCAAATGCACATCCCTACCAATTGTATGCATAATAACCCAGTTATGTTGTGTTCATTTAACGATGCCATGACTTCCACCCTCGACACCATCATTCTCCACATTCATGTAGGCCCCCGTGCCATTCCTAAATTATTCTATGTCTTAGAGGGGGAATTCTAGTACAACATGCTACTTGGTCGAACCCTGGATTCATGCCATGGGTTGTGTTCCTTCAACCTTACATTGTTGTTTAAAATTTGAACATGAAGGGCACAACTATACCATTCCATCCGACCTTTCACCTTTCAAGACCTGTAACATGTTGTATCGACCCAATGATGTCCTTATACCAGTTAAGGCATATACCACCACTACCACTTCTTCTTCATCCACTGCCTCATCCACCACTTATGCCGCTACATCTTCCACAACTAACTCCTCTATTCCCACTTGCTACCTCAACTTCTGTAGTTGACCCATAGCATCCAACCCATCTACTTCTCAAACATCCAATGCTTTCTTCTTCCCAGCTTGTCCTAGTGATTCATCCATTCCCGCTACCCACATATCAGCTACTGATCCCTTAGAAGGTGTTTTTCAACATCTCACTCTAGGGGAGTACCACCTTTATAACATTGACACATTCCTTACTCCTCAAGAGTATGGTAACCTTCACCAACATCCCCACTATGATCACCGCATAGGCTGAGGTTTTCCCCTATGGTCCTCCCCACCTTCGCACCAACTTAACGTATGGGGGACTTGATGCTTCTACCTACTTGCACCTGAGCCACCTTCCCAAACTTGATCATTTTCCTTTGACCTTCAATATCTCACCAACCACTACTTCACCCACACCTTCCTCCATCATTGTGCTTGGAAGGGATTTGGCTTTGGTTTCTATGAACAAGGCACTGTCATATTGTCATTCCTTACACCACTCGTAAGCATAAAGACCATGTAGTGGTATTGGATTTTCTGAACCACCTTCCCAAGAAGGCTTGATTCAAACTCATTCGAGGATGATAAACATTCCCCATGCCCCATTCACAACTTCACCACCTTCACCTACAAAGTCTATGGATCCAGAATCCATTCCTCCTAACTTTTTTTTTCGTGAACACCATTTCCTTGGGACGTCTAACTTATCAGCATGATGGCGAGGCTCCCTCTTCTCTTCCCTTCCTATATCCTGACATGATCGATGATGATACACCTTCTATTAATGTCATTCAATGTCAGGATGATGAGTCTATTCTCACCTACCTTGGTGTGGAAGATTCTTATATTCACCTATGTCATTACCTTCTGAGATGCAAACCATGTTGAATGAATCAACCATCGAAATCAACATTCACACTCAGGACGACCCACACATTCTAAAAATAGGCCAATCATTTAGATGTTTCTAAATAGAGAAGCTTTCACTTCTTTCCTTTGGGATCATAACAATGCTTTTTCCTTGGTCCTATGCTGATATGCCTAGTATTTACCCAAACATTGTGGTCCATAATATCATAACCATTCCTGATGCCAAACCAGTGAAACAAAAGCTACGAAAAATGCATCCTTGCATTGCCCTTCTTGTCAAAGAAGAACTTTAACACCTTCTTTTGGTTTCCTTCATCCTACCCATTGATTATCCCTAATGGATCTCTAACATTGTTCCTGTCACAAAAGTGACAATGGGGAACTCCACATTTGCATGAATTTCTGTGACCTTAACTTAGCTTGCCCCAAAGACTAACTTTCCTCTACCTAGTATTGACCAACTAGTTGATCTCATGACCAGGCCATGAGATGCTATCACTCATGGATGGTTTCTCGTAGTTATAACCAAATATTACTCATCCCTTAGAAGATCAACACAAAACCACCTTCATCACTCCTTTGGGGGACCTTAAACTATTGTGTCATGCCCTTTGGCCTTAAAAACACTGGTGCTACATATCAGTGGGCTATGACTTATATTTTTCATGACATCATGCATAACATATTGGAAGATTAGGTTGATGATATTCTTGCCAAATCTAAACATCGGATGAAACAACTTGCTGTCCTTAAAGTTTTCTTTGACCGTCTCATCAAATATTGCGTTCGCCTTCAACCTAAGAAGTGTGTCTTCACTTTTCTCTCTAGAAAGCTCCTTGGTTTTATCATTTCCTTGTGTGGCATTGAAGTTGATCCCTCTAAAATCAAGGCTATTCTTGAGATTCCTACACCTACTAACCTTCGTAAACTTCGTAGTTTGCAAGGCAAGTTGTAATCTATTCGTCACTTTATTTCTCAGCTCTTCGACCACTGCCATCCATTTCATCATCTTCTCAAAAAGGGTGTCTCCTTCAAATGGGATGATGAATGTTACAAAGCCTTTGATGCCTTAAAACAATACCTCCTCCAACCACCTGTGCTCATTCCCGCTAAGGATGACTGAACCATTTTACCTTTACATTTATGCTACTAATCATTCCCTGAGGTGCCATGCTCGCTCATCGTGACGAGCAACATAAAGAGCATAGTGGTTTATTATATAAGTCCATACACTTTTAGACTATGAAACTAGATATAATCAAGCTGAAAAAATATTCTTAGCCTTATTTTTTTTTGCCACTAAACTTCACCATAACATACTGAACCACAAAACCTTTATTGTCACCAATATTTACCCCTTATAGGACATGCACGCTAAGCCCTACCAACATCAATGTGCTTCACGTTGGCTCATGCTTCTTGCAGAAATAGATCTCGAATTCATCCATCTAAAATATGTCAAAGGAAAAACCATTGCTAGCCAACTCACAGATGCACCTCTCTTTGGAAACCACTCTTGTAATTTCAACTTCCCTGATGAATCCAACGCTACCCTCTCCCTGGACGATACAATTTACTAGATGACCTTATTCATTAATGGTTCCAAATGTTAGCATGAGGGTGGTGTTAGAGTTATCCACATTCCTCTTGACGGTCAACCTATGTCATTGTATTTCAAACTAGATTTTGATTGTACTAACAATATCGCCAAATATGAAGCACTCGTGTTAGGTCTTCAAACCACCATATCCTTAGATGTTAAATCAATTAATATCTTTAGTGCAACTCTCAATTGGTTGTGAACCACAGTTAATTGTATATACCAGTGTTGTAACGAGATAATTCAAAAGTATAAGACATCATGTTGACATGATTTTGACTACCTTTGACCATTATGAACTTCAAACCACCCCGCGTTCCACTAATAAATTTGCAGACACCAAGGCCTATCTAACTTCTCAAATCCCCGCTTCACCCTCTAACTCGAAAATATTTGTCACAGTAACAAAGGTTGTGATCACCTTCTTATCTAATCTAAGATGTCAACCTTCTTAGGAAACATTGAAATTGACCCACGTGAACCTTCGGCATAAGAAGTTTGTCTGACTACTTTTCACTTTTCAATATGTACCTCTAGATCTTATTCGACAATGGACAACAAGACTTTCTCAAAAGTGTCTCTCACTACGTCATCATGGGTGGTCTTCTCTATAAACACGACTTTAACAATATCCTCTTATGATACCTTACAAGTTATAAAATTCCATACACCATCAAGGAAGTTCATGACAAGATTTTTGGGGGTCACTTCAGTGGCTTAGATGTTGCTAAGTGCATCCTTCATCTTGTGCTATTATTGGCCAACCCTAAACCGCGATTATTGTGACTATGTTAAGTATTGTGTGAAGTGTCAACAATATGATAATCTTCATCACACCCCTAGTCATGCCTTATATGTTGCATGAGACCTTTGGCCTTTTTCTCAATGGGATTTGTATCTTGTTAGAGAGATCAACCCTCATTCTTCCCAACAACATCAATGGATTATTACCACTACCAAATATTACACTAAATGGGTGGAAGATGTATCTCTTATTTCTATAAAAGAAGAAAATATTTGAATTCATCAACATCAGATCATTTTTTGCTTTGGTGATCCTCATCGCCTCATCATTGATAACGGAAAAAAAAACTCAAAAATAAAACCCTATGGAAACTCTGTGATTCCGTTGGAATTCAACTCAGGTTTTCTTCACCTTATTATCCTCAAACAAATGGCAAAGCTGAATCAACTAACAAAACAATGAATAAAATTCTTATGAAAGTGGTTGACAATACAGGTAAGGATTGGCACACGCACAATCCTTTTGCCTTATGGGATTATCACACTAGTATCGCACCTCAACTGCTTCCACACCTTTCTCTTTGGTCTATGGTACAAAGGTTGTCTTTCTGATAGAATTCCAAATTCTATCTCTTTGTATATCACTCAAAGATATTCTCAATGATGATGATTTTTTCCAAGAACATTTGGCACAACTTTAGTTATTAGAAAAACACCATCTAAATGCTCTCGATCACCTCCAAAGTTACCAAAAATGTATGAAACGTGCCTACGATAAACGTGTTCAAGAAAAAACCTTCCAGGTCATAAACCTCATCCTAAAGGAAAATCAACGTGTAAAAAAACTAGAGAAAAGTAAACGTAGCAAGTTTGCCCCTAATTGGCTTGGACTCTATATCGTTACTTATGCCTATGGATCAGGTTCTTATCGTTTATCTTCACTCGAAGGTAAATCCGAACCCAAGCCCCTCAATGCCTTGCATCTTCGACCATTATATTTTTGAACCAAGTCCTATATCACCTTCAGTCTATTAAATGCTCGTCCCTTGAGAAACATTCACCTTCCTTTTACCTATTTTAAGGATCAACGACTAAACAAGAATCATGTGATTACCTGTTACCTTTCATCCTTATCTTCAATATGAGTACCATGACTCTACTCGTGGCATGATTCTCATGGATACTTTTTATCCTTTTCAGGATTGAATTCCATGGTCGTTCGTCATTCAACACACCTCTTGCATAGGTACCCTTTGAGTGCTATGGTTTTTCCTTCATAAAGGAAGCCTATACTCCTCTATAGTCTTGTCCATGACCTAAAATTCCAAAGACGGTAAAAAATAATATATGGGATTTTCAAATTGAACTCCTTAAGTCAAAATTATAGAAAATAGATGACTCCCTCAAAAGGGACATCTATCTTTCTATCTTGTTGCTATAAATAGACTGTTCCCTCGAAGGACAAATATACAAAGCTAGCCATACTATACATAGTATATCCAAAAAGAAGACTATTTCTTCTAAATAAAAATAAAATATTCTGAAGCTTCCCGCATTGATCAGTTTCACGAAGACCTCACCGAGTAAATTCTATTCATCTCACATAGAATTCCCGCATCGATCAGTCTATAAAAAGAAAAAAAATCAAAAGAAAAAGATAACTTTTTTGTCATGGAATTGCCTAATTTGGTCTTGGGTATCTTGTAGAAGAGGAATGTTGAATCACACCAAGGTTACGCTAAAATAACCCATTTCACCTCACCGTCTTTCCTTTCTAATCTTCTACCTACTCAAGGTATGTGCCGCAAATTTGACATTTCATGATCATGTGACCTTATTCACCCTTAGAATAGTCAATCATGCAACAAATATAGGGTCTTATGTTCATAGGACTATTTTTGATATGATATACCCATAATAGTTCTTACTAATTAGATGGATTTTTGTCTCCTCTTACCATTCACGTCTTTTCTTATTTATTGATCCTCCTTCACAGGACCAAACCTTTGACACCTACCTTCTAGGAATTCCTCTTCCACCAAAATCACCCACACCTATTCAATGATTTGTAAACTCTTCAACTTTGGAATTATCCACAAAAACACAAATAAACACTGTTGTTCTATTTTCTATTAGAAAACAATAGAGATAGCTAGTGAATGAATTATTCTTATGCTTAGAATCCACAATTGCAAGAAAGGAAAGAAGTTAAGTTGATGAACACCAAAATTTTTTATCCAGGAAACCTCCAGAGGAAAAACCAGTCGGGAAGGGAAATTGATCTTTCTTCCCACTTTTATTGGCGAATTCAAAATAACAAGTGCAAAATTTACAATAAGTATGAAAGAGAAGTAGATGATATCTTACACTTCCTCCCAAATACTTGCTTGCTATGTCTCAACACTCCTCTCTTCTACAAAACACAATTCCAGCACTAAGAACTTCTTGCTCACTTGATTTCATGCTTTGAAGATCCTCTTATCTTCTAAAAACATGTATTTATAGCCTCTCCCATGTCCTCCCATGCACTATTGAATGGGAAAGGTCATGGAGGAGAAGAGATATGAAAAATGTCCAAATTCTTGGCCGTTCATTTCATATTTTCATTTTCTGTCTAAAAGGGCCAGGACCACTGCCCAATGTAGACCGACGGTCCCATGATAGCCACCCTAGTTGGGTGGCAGGTTTGTAACTGCCATTCTGCACAGAGTGGCATTCATGTTACTAAAAAGATATAACCTCTGAGTTTTCATTTTTTCCTTCTTCGTGCTGACTATTTTGATGAAGTAGATTCATTTTGGATCCTTATGGATCACACCTCCCCTACTTAGGAGGATTTTGGTCCCACAAAAGCTTAGTGGGGGAGTAGATGAGGAAATAATTCACTCACTTGCTCCTTTGAGTACCACCGGGCCTACCTTGGTGTCTTTCCTTTCAGTCAAATCTGCCAAGACTCCTGCGGACCTCTCCTAGTCTCTCTGACCTTTTGCTGCAGCACTACATCCTCCTCCAACTCACCTCGTGAGTCTAAGACACAATCCTCAATGGAAGGTAGAAACTGTAGTCCTTCATCTTCATCTAGCATGGATGGCTCATATAGGTGAAATTTTTCACAGTTTTACTATAGAGTACATCCTCATAAATGGTGGCAAGTCAAGTCAAAAAGCATTTTTCTCCATCCTGCTCCAATATGGTTAAGGGTCCATATTGTAGTGGCTTTGAGTTTCCGTGCTTGACCTTGTAATTTTCTCCTTGCTCAAGTAAAGCCAAACTCTATCTCCAATATGTAGCTTATGTTCTCTCCTATGTTGATCATGCCTAGCTTTGTACTTGACTTGAGATTTATCTAGCTGTTCTTTGACTTTGAGATGGATTTCCAGATCCTCTCAATGATTTTTTTTTCTCTAGTCACCTCTGTGTCTTGTGTCTCCCCCTCATCATGCTTCCCAACTGCTTATATACAACAAATTTGTAGGTAGGTATCCCAAGCATGCTTCAAATGGTGACTTCATAGTGGATGTGTGTACTGCTTGGTTATAGGAATGTTGAATGTAGGCTAAGGACTCATCCCAAGTCCTTGGATATTTTCTATTATACCCTCTGATCAGTTGTACCAAATTCCTATTTACCACCTCTATCTGTCCATCTGTCTATGGATAGAAATTTGTGCTCCTATGTAACATGGTATCCATCTTGTCTGAAAAAAGTAGTCTAAAACTTCCTCAAGAACCTAGAATCCCTGTCAGAAACAATATACTTTGGCAAAATAAAATGCACCCATACATTAGCAAAGAAAAGATCTACTGCCTCATGTTCTTCTATTGTCTTTTTACATGCCATAAGAATACACATCTTATTGAATCTATCAACAACAACATATCGATAGTCATGACCATGTTTAGACATAGGTAATCCTCCTACAAAATCCATATAAATGTCCTCCCATGGATGAGTAGGTACTGTAAAAGGCATATACAAACCCTCCTTCCTAGTATTAGGCTTGCTAGTACAACAAAGTTTACATCCACATATAAATTTTGATACTTCTTCTTGCATATTGGGCCAATACACGTACCTTTGCAACTGGGCTAGGGTCTTACCAACACCGAAATGTCCCGCTACTTTTGAGGTATGTGCTTCCCTCATCAATAGAATTCTTTCTTCTTTTGGCACATAAAGCTTCTCCCATAGGTAGAGCAGCCCGTATTTGAGATAAAAATCTTCAATTCCTTTCAGCCCTTGGGACTGCAACTACTGAAATGTCACCCCAAAGTCTTTTCCTTGGGCATATGCCTCTCCGTAAGCTTCCTTCGTGAAGGGATCGATCTGAGAGATAGTGTCCAAACATGAAAAGTTCTCCTATGTGGGTGGCCTAGATAACATGTCTGCCACCAATTTTGTACTACCCTTCTTGTATTTGATCACCAGAAGGAACTGCTTGAAGGAACCCCATACATTTGTAGTGCCTTGCTTGCTGCAATTTAGGCTGTGCTTGCAAATACTGGAGAGGTTTGTGGTCAGTGTGCACAATAGTTTCTTTACCCAACAAATAATGCTTCCATTTTTTAATTTCCTGAACTAGTGCATACATTTCCTTATCATATAATGAATATCCTTTAACTACTGAAGTGAAGGTTTTAGAATGGTAACATACAGGTTTACCTCCTTAAAACAACACTGTGCCCATGGCGTAATCACTGACATATGTCTCTACTTCAAAAGGCTACTGCAAATTAGGAAGAGCAAGTAATGGAGCATGAATAATCTTGTATTTTAATAACTCAGGATTTGTCTTGTTCCTTACCCCAGTCAAAACCCTTACTCTTTGTGGCCACTGTGTGTAGAGGTGCTGCAATTGCAGAGAAACCTGAAATGAACTTCCGCATGTACTATACTGCTCCCCACAAAACTACTAGTCTCCATGGCTCCTATAGGTGTTGGCTAGTTGGTGATGGATTCCACCTTCTTTGGATCCACTTGTAGCTCTCCTCCTCCAACCACGTGCCCAAGATAGACAAGTGATTTTTTGGAAAACTCACATTTCTTCATATTACAAAGCAGTTGTTTCTCCCTGAGAACTTGCAAGACTTGTTGTAAATGAGTTATATGTTCTTCCCATGTGGCACTAAAAATCATAATATCATCTAGATATATAATGACACATGAATCTATGAAATCCCACAATACATCATTCATCAATCTCATAAATGTAGTGGGTGCATTGCATAATCCAAAAGGAAGTTACTAACCATTCATACAAACCCTATTTTGTTTTGAAGGCAGCCTTCCATATATCCTCTTCCTTCATTCTAACTTGGTGATAACTGGAATTTAGATTCAACTTCGTGAAGAATTTGGCATGCTGAAGTTAGTCCAAGAGATCATCTATGCGGGCAAGTGGATATCTGTTCTTTATGGTGATCTTGTTTAAAGTGCGGTAGTCGATCCACATTCTCCAAGAAACATCTTCTATGGCACCATCACAATAGGTGAACCACATGGTGAGGTGCTCAGACGTATCTCCCCTTAGTCTAGTAATTTCTTGGAGTTGTTTCTTTACTTCAGTACTCTCAAGTAAGGATTTCCTATACAACCCGATGTTCGGTAGAGGGGACTCTGGAAATAACTGAATCTCATGCTCTACTTCCCGTTTTGGTGGTAACCCACTGGGAGCTTGAAAAATTTCCTGAAAGGACTGAATAATACTATCCAAATCATTCTTTCCATGATTAAAAATATCTCAAAATTCTACCCCATCTTGTTTATCCTTTAACAAAAGTAAACAAAACTGATTATGATTTTCTTGAATAAGTCATTTTTCTTGGTTAGCACTCACCATAGTAACCTGTCTTACGATGGTGTTCCTGTATGTTGTAGCTTATCCCGTCCTTCACCCATTGGTATTGGATTTCCATTCTCATAAATATAACATCCATGATCAAGTAAGGACTCTTGAATACAACATCAAAAGCATCAACTGGAATAACGTCATCTTCCAAAACATCAATATATTAGGAATTTATCCCAAACTTGACCTTACATCTTCTTGTTACCTAAATTTCAACACCCTTCTTCACCCAACCTAAAGGATAAGGGTTTGGATGCTTGTAAGTCTCAAGACCAAGCTTCTTTAAAACTACTTCAGAAATCAGGTTAGATTGAGAACCAGTATCAACCAAAGCATTTAGCTTAGTTTTCTTGATCTGGATTTTAATCTGGAATATTCTACTCATATCCTCTTCCTGGCTATCCATGTTGGTGGCCGTGCATCTAAGCCTTTCATCTACATCAGAGTCATCTTCAATTTCCACCTCCCCATTTATTCTTACAAGTGTCATGGACTTCTTCGAGTCCTTGGTTTGGTTCTTCAGATGTAACTCTGGATGCAAATTCCAACATGTAGCGTCAATAAGACCATTAATATCACATTTATTGCAAAAATTCTTGGGATCTTTATGAGTATTTAAAGTAGTGGAAGATTTTTTACCTTTTCATTTCCACTTACCCTTGTTACTTGTTTGCCCATACTCTTTCTTTTGCTGATTTTTCAACTAATTTTCCCTTGTCTCTGCTTCCCCTTGCTTCTTTTCATCATATATGTAGTATGCTTGCACACACACCTCGTTGAGATCCTTGGGCTTAGTGGAGATGACTTTTCTTCAAAGGTGAGTGTGAAGTCCTCCCAAATACTTAGTCAGAATATCCTCATCCTCCAAGTCCATGTTTAGCAACATGGCCTACCTCTAAATCTCCGTAGTATAGTCCTGCACACTTTGACCACTACCTTGTTTAAAATACTACCATTTAATCATTTGGTCAGTCTTGTGGCCAATAGGATAGAAGTTATCTCTGAGTAATTCTTTAAATTCTTGCTAAGTTTCACAATAGGATGCTTCTTCTTTTCACAAGTGGTTAGATGGGTTTCCCACCAAACTAGAGCGTATCCCTCCATTTTGAGACATGAAAAGGTGATCCTCTGTGCCTCAGTGACATTATGGACGATAAAGTAGACTTCTAACTGTTTTAACCATTTATCAAGCAACTCCGCATCTACTTGTCCTTTAAAGATTTTAATATCAAATTTCATCTCGAATTTAAAAGGAGTATGATCAGATTTTACCTTTTCTCTTGTGTTTGAAGTCTCTTCTTCATGCTCTTCCCCATAACTTTCCTCATGGTGGCTCCTTCCTATTCCAAACTTTTCAGCTAAGCCCCGAACCACTAAGTCCATGGAGTCTTGTTTGACAAAAGTTGTCTTTTGTAAATCATCAAGCTCTTCTTGTCTTCTAAAAATCCTATCCATCATGGTCTCCAACATCTCAATTGTAGGGACCAAATTCTCTTCCTCCATTTGTCCCCTAATTCTCTATTTCTACTTCTTTGTAGAAATTTCTGGATCACAAGGTAGAGCCTCTTCACCTTTAGATCTTGTCACTGTCATACAAATCTAAGATTAAATACCCCAATCTTGGATAATTGTTAGATCTGATACCAAAATGATCCGTAAACTCTTCAACTTTGGAATTATCCATGAAAACACAAATAAAAAATGTTGTTCTATTTTCTATTAGAAAATGACAGAGATAGCTAGTGAATGAATTATTCTTATGCTTAGAATCAAAAATTGCAGGAAAGGAAAGAAGTTAAGCTCATGAACACCAAATAATTTTATCCAAGAAACCTCCAGAGGAGGAAATACTAGGCGGGAAGGGAAATTGCTCTTTCTTCCCACTTTTATTGGCCAATTCAAAATAACAAGTACAAAAGTTACAATAAGTACGAAAGAGAAGTAGAAAATACTTACACTTCCTCCCAAATACTTGCTTGCTCTGTCTCAACACTCCTTTCTTCTACAAAACACAATTCCATCACTAAGAACTTCTTGCTCACTTTCTTTCATGCTTTGATGATCCTATCATATTCTACAAACATGTATTTATAGCCTCTCCCATGTCCTCCCATACAGTGGAGAATGGGAAAGGTCATGGAGGAGAAGAGATATGAACAACTATCCAAATTCTGGGCTGTTCATTTCATATTTTCATTTTCTTTCTGAAAGAGCCAGGACCACCGCCCAATGCAGACTAGCGGTCCCAGGACCGTCACCCTGGTTGGGCGGTAGTTTTGTAACCACTGCTCTGCATAGAGCGGCGGTTTTGTTACTACAAAGACATAACCTCTAAGTTTTCATTTTTTTCCTTCTTCGTGCTGACTGTTTTGATGAAGTAGATTCAATTTGGATCCCTTGGGATCATTCAACCTATACTCATCCATGCCTATTTAACCTATACTCAATCATGCCTAAATTACCTATACTCAATCATGCCTAAAACCTACCAACCCATTCATCTCCCTTATCGTATTATTCCCTAGCTTATGGGAGCACTACATCGGTTTGAGCCCCCTTTTCGTTGGGGCTATGTAGGAAACACTCTGAGGGCATGGGAACCTTTGAGATTAGCTCAGCGAATTTTACCCCTCACGAATTTTCCCCCTTTACATTCACATTCTACCCTAGTTATTTTCCATTTTACACAAAAACTTGGAAATTAATATATCATAAAAACATACATACCTACCATTTTATAACCACGACCATATTCTACTTTAATCATTTCATATTTTCATGATATTAATAACTTGGAAATTTAACCACAACATTATACAATACATTATTTCCATAAGATCATTAACTTGGACATTACCTAGATTCCACTATGCCTATACCTCATTCCATGATGCCTATATCTGACTCCACCATCCAACCTAACCGACATCAGTTTCCCTAAACTGACATCGGTCATGTGCCCTAGTGCACCACACTTTGTTTCTCTTGACTGACATCGGTTGGCCATGACCATGGTTGGTTCAACGTTTTCACCTCATTTCACCATATGACACCAACTCTACCTTCCCGAAACCTTTTTCTTCCTAACCCAAAGTTGACCCTGACCTTACACCTCACCCTCATGACCTTATTACCTATCACCCAACCTTAGAGTCAGTTGGGGCATGCTTTTTCCCCTACCTTGGCCTTACCTACAGCCTTACGTAAATCACCTAACCCAACCTCACTCATTGCGACACTCAAATTCATGTACTTGCTATACCTTTCAATTTGATACACGTGTTATTCCACCCAATGACCTTATCTAGAAGGACGTCGTGTTGTTTATCTTGACCATACCTTTGGTGCCTTGGAACAAAACTTATTGCCCATTCCTACACCTAGCCTAGGGGTGTTTCAAGTCCATATCCTCTACCTTAGATACCTGAACCACTTCAACCTTGTTTGGATAAACCTCTCGACCTTTGACGATGTAGAGTTTGTAAGCTCTTCAACCTGGTACCTTACCATAATCTATACATATACATGCTTTAGACCACCACCATTGATCACCTAACCAAAAACACCCTTACCTACAACCAACCTAGACTCATTTTCATCACTTACCCATATATTTAACCACTTATTGAATCCCTTTAACACCTCATCCGTTCTTGGTTTGAGGGGGATCATCTCCACCCACACTTGGGGCAACCTAACCCTGACTCATACCTGGAGCACTGAATTCATGTTTTTTAAGTGTCATTTATCAATACACACCGCTACGTAGCAAAAATGGGCAAATATAGACACCAAATTTGGGTCACACCCCCCTTGGTCCCCTTCAATTAATTAACGTAACACATTAAACTAATCATGAACCCTTCATCCCATATTAATATTCATCCTCACATTATTAATTAAGTTTAATTAAGTTAATTTCATCCTCACACCTCCACCTCATCATTACACCTCACCTTGGACCCATTCCAAGGGCATTAACTCACAATGACCAAGTCATCACACTCAACACTAAGCCATCACTCCCAGTGTTGAGTCACCACTTGACCTAACTAGACTTATTCTAAGATCTTCCTACCTTCTCTCAGTTGAATCTACCTTCCTAAGCAAACCCAACAAGGAAATCATGCAAAATCTGGGAAGATCTACCTATTTTTGTGGTAAATAGGAATATTTCACCCTAACCGATGCTAGTTTATCCTCGATTGACTTCAGTCACCTAAACCGCCATCAGTTCCTTTATATAGAATTTTACAACCCTTTACTCAGGTTTGGTCATTTCAATTATTGGAGCCTTATTACATTCAAGTGTAAATCTTCAAGCCCTCTTGCATCCAGATGATGAACACACACAACAATGTAAGAAAAATAGTTGGTTCTCCTTCTAGAGCGTTGGAATACTCACACGAGCACATAGGTTATACTGCTGCAACACTGGACTCAAGCACCTCTTCCCCGATCAACCATCTCAACTCATAGGATCTACAAGATACCAATTAAGGTACTAGTGACTTTTAATCATTTGTTGCTTATCCCGTTGTAGATCTCTTGCTTCTTTCAATATTTTATTTCTTCTATTACCCGTTCATCATTTTCTTCCCACCAACCCACTATTTCAACCATCCCAAGTTGTTTCACCATTATAAAACCTCCTTTTTAGTATTCCTGAGTCTTCCCATCAATATTATGACCTAAACCACACTACCGCCTTACTCTCTATGCAATCAAAAAGAGCCTAAAAGTCTATTTTAAATAGTTCAATACCTTTCTATTCCTCCTACCAGCCTTGGTTCCCTGATCATCGTCGGTTTAAGCCGCCCATACCCGGCATCGGTCCATCAAATTGATATCGGGTCTTTGTGTCATCTCATATTCTTAGACCAACAAGCTTCCCACTGACCCAAAAACCAACCCAGGCCTTAACCATTCAGCCCCAGACCTTTACCAGACCTTTGATAGACCTGTCTGACCTAAAAAAAACCCCGATTTTAATTAGATTTAGTGTTAGTTTTTATATCTAGAATAAAAATCTAGTGTATTGTGTGTATGATAAATGTAAATGATTACATTGCAATAGGAATAATGTTATTTTAGTTTATTATTCACATTGAATTGTTATTAAACTATGGATTGACAACCTCTCTAGGAAGCACCACACTTTCTGGATCTAACATATGTTAGTCCACGGTTATATGTTATTTAATACTCTTGTGTGGTCTTGCTTTGCATCTACAAGTAGTCCTTCCTAGAAAAAAGGGAGTTCTCTATGATCTGCTTGGATAACGTCAACAATGCACACATTCTACCTTTAACCTTTGCCTCAATGGTATTCCTTCCTTAACTAGTTTACCTTCTATCTGTTTCATCCTAGAAAGTGTAAAAAATTATTGGTGAAATAGTGCCTTCCGCCATAATCACTAATAATGGATTTTCCTTCAAAAATAAGGACGTTAAATTTTTTTGTGCCAAATTGAAAAATCAAACAATCAGTTTTCACACCTTATTATCCATAAGGAAATGGCCAAGCTGAAGCCACCAAAAAAAACAATTGTCAAAATACTACGCAAGAATGATTGCTATTAGTGGCAATAACTAGCATAATCAATTATTCTATGCTCTCTTGGCCTTATCATACTAGTGTTCACACATCCTACTAATGATACTCCATTTTCCTTGGTCTATGGTGCCGAGGCTGTCACCCCCTTGAACTTGAGATAGATTCATTGCGAGTTTTTCTTAAAGGCATTCTCAAGGATAATGAAAATTGGGAAAACCGCCTATATAAGCTAGAAATGTTGTATTCACATCACATGTAAGAACTTGAGCACCTTCATGCATATCAATATCACATTGCGTACACATGTAATCAAAAAAATACATTCTCGAGAGTTCAACATTGGTGACTTGGTATTAAAATAAAATAAGAAAAATACAAATGCAAACACTACTCTTAAAATGTAAATTTAATCGAAATTGGCTTGGTACTTACATAATCACTGGAAAACTTGGCGGTGGAGTTTACTGCCTTGGCACCCTTTTGGGAAAGCCACTGAAAAACTCACTCAATGTAATTCATCTCAAAAAATACTACACCCTAAAGCAACGCTCATTACCCGATGACGCACTCTGGTCTAGAAAACCATATTGGACTGTTGAGGGTATACATCACAAATGGACCTTATCGCCCTTACATGTTTCATCATTCAATATTTTTTCATGGAACATACCTAGACTAAGTGATATACACTTTAGGCTACAGGGTAAATTCTTCTACCATCATCTTGTAATAGATTACATCATCACTTCTACTTTCATTATTTAATGGTATACACTTTAGGCTAACTCACAACTCCTTAAATCATATTGTCATAATATACGCTTAGGATATAGTAGTCATGCACAATGTCGCATATCATCACTACACACTCATCACAACGTGTTACATAAAATACATAGTTTGAGCTTTTCCTGATGACTTACTCTCATTTTTGGTTCATTCTGGACTACTGAGGGGGAATACTAAATGAACCTCATTGTATACACTTCTATTCACTCGGGGGGCACACGGCTCCTATTATTCACTCTACATTCCATTCCATCCATCCAACACATACTAATGGTAGATAGGTATCTTGTATTTCATTATCTTTACCATATACACACATGTGCGTTCACTTGCTTTCTAGTTGTGATTGCATATACAAATCTTCTAGATGCAACATGGATGCTTGATACACTACCCTCCTGGGGCATCCACATTCATATGCTACAGGTATTATTTTTTGATTTTTTTTCATAACACACTACTTTGGTTTATACACTCTTAGAAATACGATTTATCTTTTTAACATGCTAATGGGTGTTTCATGTGCAACATTTGCTATCCAGGGATATTTTCTTCCATACTTTTTTGTTATACTGTCTGCTATTGCTTGTTCTTGTTTGCGAGCTACCCCCCTTTTTTGTGTGTACACTTGTTTGTTTTCTTCCACTACACCCTTGAGTGTCTTGTGACATCGTGATTGGAATATCAGGATTGCAACCCACTTTATATGGCCTACATTATCTTCCTTGGTGTTTACATTGTCTACGTATGTTCTAGCTTACACATTATTTGTTTGGATTACACTTGTTTTATACATGCATGTTTATATTAAAACTTGTTTGTGTGTACTTTGGTCTTTACCAAGCACATTCCCTTCCCCTTGCAGGGGGTAGAGTTTCAGTATACGCGGTCACTCCTCTTTTTGGGGATGCATTCTCCTATCTGCGATGTCACATGTGCCACGAAGGGGGGAGGCGATCATTTGAGTTTACAAACTAACACAATAAAATACCAGTATAAGTTAGTTTATAATTTTCATCCATGAAACAATGGGTTATATAGTCAGTGAGTTCAGACTAGGCTACAAAACTCCATACACAACAGATTTTACAGGGAAAATTTTCCTTAGCATTCTGGGGAATAGTTTATAGGTTGGAGGAACATCAACCTTTCCTGCCCACACTTCTTCGGCCAATGGTGTCGGATCACCCCAAAAATAAGATAGTACATTGATCTCTTCACATATCTCAGGAAGTGGTTATGAGCTGGAGGAACCTAAGACTTTCCTCCCTACACTTCTTCAGCCACGGTAGTATAAGATCACCCAAATAACTCAAACTTCATCGACATTTATAGGATCCTTTCTACACCCATTTTTCTCATCACAGATAAGGTGAACATGTTCATTTTTCATTTTTCGTTCTTTCTTTAAATTATTTTTACATATATACAAGCATTTTTACACATTACACATATACATGCATATTTGAATACTTGATCATCTTCTCCTTTACATGTCCATCTGTATGGGAAGCAAGTAGTCAACAAAACACACATAGCGAATACATCATGCCCACGATACTAACCATGTAGGTAAATTACACAAATTAGCATCTACACATGCACTTCTACCCTAGGTTCACTCTCATCACTTTTTATACTTTCTCATCTTTAGTCTCCATGCTCCATCTTTTTGTCACTCCACGCTTTGTCTAGTCATTTGACGTGTTTTCTACATAATTCTACTTTATGTTACCAAGATTTCCTCCCACCAACATTAATTGGGGGTAAATGTAGACACAAAATCATGTACTTTGAGTCATTATTTAGTCCCGGTCTCATACTATTATTCATATGGTTCTTAAGTGAAAAGAGTAATAATTAACCCATGTCTTTGGCCATTTTTACATTACTTGATGTCGTATTTTTTTATCTTACACCGGTACTTTACCATTCTATATTATCATTATAAGGTTTTCTTATTTTTGACTAGAGCACCTTACCAGGAATGGGGCACCCTAGTCACCTCTAGGGCACCCTGATCCTCTCTGCACTTTACTCTCACCTTTTTGGCACTTTCTAGCTGTTGTAGATTTCTATCTTTTTTGGTCAACCTTTTCAAGGTTAATTACAAAATTAGAACACGAGAACCATATAAATATAAATTTATGTGACCATAATGAGGGACCAGGAATTAGGCATCTAATATAACCATCTAGAGTTGCATCCATCAAAGGCATCTAAAGTGACATTTGCATCCATCTAGTTCCATCAAAAGACACACAAGGATGGTTTCATCTGCATCACACTTCAAGGGGATTCTATTGTTTCCATGCAACATTTACTACATTCTACATCTAGTTCTTTTCTCGTTACTTCACAAAGTGTGACTGACATAAGAGAAACCTAGGGCAAGATTACACACACATGCCTAGAAATTTATTGGGTCTGATATGTAGTGCAAATCTCAGTGGTAAGTCCATTAATTTGGTAGTTGAGGATAGTCCAACCCCTTCATATGTGTCTTTCTATTTTAAGGTTTTAGTGCATTATTTGGGGTTTTACAGGTGATTCTTTACTGCAGGTCTTATAGTGGCATTGGCGATCATACAATGACATTCATGTGATAGGAAGTGAACACAAGATAACATCCAACGACACTCTATAGGAGGTTTCCTTTCCATTTCTGTAGACCAGGATGCCCTGATCTTAGACCAGGGCTCCCACGGGCGCTCCTATCCCTTTCCAAGCACCTTGGTCTAGTCAGATAGCTCACATATGTGTTTTCTTAGGATTCTGTGTGGTTTTTTCCTCCTCTTGTTGAGTTGGTTTACACTGAAACATAGTCCCCATGACATCTGTGAATCAAATAAAGCCTTCGTAACCCTCTTTACACATTAAGGTTTATAATTTCATTCCTTCGATTGGTTGGGTATTATTTCAACATTTTATTACTTCAATTATTCACTTATTTTACTGCACTTATAACATTAGATTAAACTAATATATTTTAGTTTAGCTTTAATTAAGAGGAAGTGAAAAAGAGATGATGATGACCTTAGGGCAGAAGCGTATGTTTATATTATCAAAATTGTACCTATTATTGAGGTCGATTGTTTGTTGATGTGTTGATTGTGAATGATGTTATTGATGTGATGTGGCTACCGCTCCCCATAAGGATGAACCATAAAAAAATAACGATCAAGTAGTCAAATACACGTGTATATAGAAAATTTTCAATCTAGATGTATGAAATGCATGTAAAAACTATGAAAAATAAAAAAAGGAATATGTGCATCTGATCCATGATGAGTAAAAGAGATAGAAAAGATCCTGAAGATGTTGTAGAAATATGAGTTTTTTGGGAGATCTCATGCCAAATGCATGTTTTTGGGGGTGATTTCACACTATGATAGAAGTAGTGTAGGGAGAAAGGTCTAGTGTCATTCTTCATCCTTTGAATGCTTCCCAAGGTTTATACACCACTGCAGATGGTGTGATCATGTCTTATTCAAGTTCAATCCATTTCGATCTAGTTGGACCTAAACAAAACTGTGTATTAATTATTAGAGGATTGTGCCTATACTATGCCAACTGCTATGTGAACTACTGATAACCACGCTAATCTAAGAAAAAATGTGTATCTATCCCCTGTTCATAGGCACCCAATAAGGGGAAGAAGCATTTAGGTGCCCCAATCTGTATCTAGGCACTAGTGTCTATGGTGAAATAAGAACCCAAGTCTAATTCTAATCCCCATAGAAGACTATAGACTGTGATGACTCTAAGTTGAATTGTGAGAGTAGATTGTTAAATGGGGTGACTGATTCAACTAATAGATGCCCCCATCGTTTGGGGTGCATGTGACATCACTAGCAAGGATGTGGCCCAAAAGAGGAGACCATCCTGAAATGATACTGGTATGCAAAATGGAACGTGCTTGGTAGAAACCAAGGCACATGCAAACAATGGTTGTGAAAAAAGTGTTAGTGAAAAGAAGCATGCATATAAGAAAACAATGTGTAAGCTAGCAAACAAGAAGGAAAATGTGAAAAAGAAATAATGCAGACAAAGTAGACCATGTAAAATGGGTTTCAAACATGGGACATCACTCACAATGTCACAAGAAAATCTAGGCTAAAGTGGCCAAATGCATATAATGTGCACATAATAACAAAGGTAAAAGTCCACAAACAATGGCATACAATGGAAAACATATGATAAGAAAGAGCATATAATGTAACAGACAACCATGGTGGAAAATAGTTCCTGCAAGTAAAATGCTACACATGAAGCACTTGTTAACATGTTAGAAAGATATAAAGTATGTCAAAAGTGTGTATGATCCATTATAGTAGTGTGCTAGTAATGACATGAAGTAGTATAGAATGAAACAATAACACCTGTAATGTGTACAAAAGTGGATGCCCCTAGGAGCCATTGTGGGACTAGTAATAGGTACTTTTCCAAACATTTGTTCTACATGTAACGATCTATGTAACGTATGTGATTACAACTAGAAGGAAAGTGAACGAGCACATGTATATAGAAAATATAATGACATATAATGTATCTTCCTAATATAGTAAGAAAAGTGTAACATGCGAGTATAATTAAGTAAGAACAATGTGCAACCAAGATATGCAGTATGTTGTGAATGAATGTGATGGAATTATAAGCAGTGTGACTATGATAGAAGATGTGTACCCCTGAGTGCGTATGTATGCATGAGTGAAATGAAATTCATTTATAGATGACCCCTCAATAGTTAAGAATGAACCATAGAATAAAAGTGTGTCATCGGGAAATGGTTTGAATGATGTGTATGTTATAAAGAATCGATAAATAAAGCACAAAGTGTAGATTATAGAATGGTGTAATGTGATGTGTAAGCTAAAAATATTGAATGAGACATTATAAAGTTGATTCGTGAAACATAGAACATAAAATGTAAAATGGGTGTGACTGAGACGCTATAAATATTGCGACACATAGACACATTGGTCCTTTAAATGCAAAATGATGGGAAAAATATGTTAGAATCATTTGCGATTGAGGTGATGTTCAATTCAAATTTAGACCTTCATCAATCAAGTATGAACCATATGACTAGAGTGAATTGTCGGTAGTGAGATGTGTGCTAGAAAGATGAAGCGTAGAATGAAGAATAATATGGTATGATGTGCTAAAATTATTTAGGTTGGAAATGAGTAGTTTGTTGTAGGAGGTGTTACAAAGATGTATGTTGAACTTGTTAAGTGTAAAAATGTGTAGAAGATGTACTATTAGATGTGAGAAAGGTGTGTAGAGCGTAAAGTGTGTATGATGTGTAATATTCAATGTAATAATTGTTATCCTGCAAAATTGTCAAGGGAAATTTGCAGGTAACCATACTGAAAATTTTATTTTGGCCCCAAGGAAGTTTGATAACGTTTGAAGAAGCCAAAATTCCCTTTCGAAAATCAATTTTTAAGGACTTAGCCATTTTTCAGTCTTTTTGAGTTGGGCGCTGAGAATGTCCTATCGACATGCTAAAAAGTGTGCCAAGGCGCTGAGAAGTTCTTGTCGACATGCTGAAAAGTGCACCCAAGGCACTGAGAATATCCTATTGACATGCTGAAAAGTGCACCCAAGGTGCTGAGAAGTTCCTGTTGACATGCTAAAAAGTGCGCCCAAGGCGCTGAGAAGTTCCCGTCGACATGCTGAAAAGTGTGCCAAGCACTGAGAATGTCCTGTTGACATGCTGAAAAGTGCACCCAAAGTGCTGAGAAAGTCCTGTCGACATGCTGAAAAGTGCACCCAAGGCACTGAGAAGTTCATGTTGACATGACAAAAAGTGTGCCAAGGCACTAAGAAGTTCCTGTCGACATGCTGAAAAGTGTGCCAAGGCGTTGAGAAAGTCTTGTCGACATGCTGAAAAGTGCGCCCTTTTACACTGAAGAGTAGTTTCTTCCTAGGATCCATTGATCATTTTTGTAAAATATTTAAAAAGCATGTTGGCATACATGATGACATCATCCATGTTGCACCATGGGATGTTGCCATCCAAAAACTTGCCCAAGTCAACTATTGACTTTTTAGATATTTTGTAAGTGGTTGGTTTGTTTTGTCTTCTTCTCTCCTCTCCTTCTATAGATACTTGAATACTTGTTGTATTCAGGGGTGGACACTTTTTAGATGAAAAATAGAAGTGAGAAGAAAAGGCTTTGTACTTTTTGTAACAGAAGAAAACATTAATACAAATATTAAGACTTTGTACTAAATATGTGTGTTATGGGCATATGATCTTTCTTAAGTTAGATCTATGTGTTTATTTTGTTGGATATATCTCTAATTTTTTGTCATTTGTTCATCAGTATTGCTTTGTTCGTCTATGGAAGTAGGTTCAGCTCTGTTTACTACCAGCCCAAAACATAAACCCTCTGACCTTTCTACTTTGGAATTCATTTCTTTTCTCCCTTCAGATCTTTTCTATCTCCCTACCTCATTTCTTTCCCTTCTTTTCACAGTTGGAAATACCTCTACTGGGATGAGATCCCAACCCTCGAAGGCAGAATATTGTGAGACTTACACAGATTCCTGCTGGTAGAATAGGAATAAACCAGTTTCACTTTGCTGACTCAAAGAGGGGCTATGCGCTGCACACTGTTGGCTCGTCTATCCATAGATCTGCTCCCACGACAGATTTTTAGACCAATAATTTTTGGCGACTCTACTGGGGATCGAACAGATCTAACAAATCTATGATAGTGGTATGTTAGAAAATTAGTAAAAATAAGAAAAATCACTACCTATTCGCAAATTTTAACTTTTGTTCAAAATCCAATTTTTTTGCAAAAGTGATCTAAACTGAAATTTTTCTTTAGGGATCCATAGATCGGGACTAGTTAGAGATCTTTAGTTCGCTGAGTTTTTACAAAAACCTGTATTTTTCCGTAGATCTAAGTTTTTGACTGTTTTACAAAATTTCAAACCCTTGCCAAAAGTCAACTCTAAGATCCAAAAATCAGCCTACTAAGTTGGCCATTATTTTATCCTCGTTAATCTTTGTCATTAAACCGCAATCCGTTTTCAAAAGAAGGATAAAATTAAATATTTAGAAAAGTACATGCTGCTGATTTTTGTCAGAAAAATAAAAAAATTAGCAAGTACAACCAAAAAGAGTTTTTAAATCTGCTCCAAAATATTACAGATCTGGAAGATACACTGGTGGGTGAACCATTTACTCATAGCAGGAGAGCTTGTGGAGAAGTTGATCCGACTTTTGATTTGACTTCAAAGGCACAACTTTAGTGTTACACCGGCACGCTTCCCATCACTAAGTTCAGCTGGCCGGTCATCCAGAAGTGTCTCACCTCCACGAAGGAAGCGTCTCTCACAAGGAACATCTTCGTCACTTAGTAGTGCCTTGCTACTTAGTGGAACTGTGCTTCCAGCTCGCATCCTTTTTCCAGCCGTCCAAATGGCAGTGCCATGGGGAAATTCAATGGGCCCACTCGCTTTTCCACACCCCGTTCATGCGCTCCCTCATGGGAACCAGAAGAATTTTCCTAAGTTTGATGGTGTCAGTTTTCCTCTTTTTGGAGACCTTGCAAGGACTAGCAGTGGAATGGTTTCAGCATTTTCCAGCCGGATCTATTACTAGTTGGGCCACCTTACAGACTGCATTTGAAGAAAGATATAAGCCTTCAGAGGATGCATTCACGTTATTTTCTAAGATCACTCACTTGAAGAAGGAGGTCAATGAAACCATGCGTGATTTTATCATCCGTTTCAATTCACTAATCAATTGAGTTCCGCCTATCATGCTACCAACGCCAAAAAATCAAAAGTGTTTCTTCGTGAACGCCATGAGCTCAAAAGTAAGTTTCCTACTCTTGCAAGAACAGGTCGCTACTTTGGTTCTCGCCCAAGCTGCTGCCATACAGATTGAAGATAACTTGCTAATATTTGGCGAATTAAAAAGAGAACCATCCAAGCCTAAAGCTTCGATCCCTTCTCCCGCCACTTCATCTGATCCAGCATTTCAAAAAATGGCGAATGATTTGCTTGCTTTAAAGAAGCAACTAGCTCAATATTCTCCTAGCACTTCATACCGAGATATTCCACGAGGAACTTTACTTCTAACAACGTCTCACAAAGGCCCTGCCTACCCGTAGCTGCTCCAGGGTTGGTGCTTGAGGCCCCTCCGATCAATGCTTTAGCTGAAATCAAAGAAGAGGAGCAAATTTATGAAGAACCTTCATCGTAAGGTGAAGATGATCAAGATGTCGGTGAACCGACTGGCGACTCTACTATTGGGTATATGGAATTTGATGAGGAAGAATCTGATGAAGAAGAGGGTACCCAAAGGATATGTGAGCTGGTAGTCTTATGCTGTTTTCACTTGCTCTCAAGGAAAGGAATCAGAAGTTGCTACTAGGATACAAAAAGAGAAGGCCGTGTCAAACATGCCTCCAACCATCGCTAAAAGAGGTAATCCCCTTCCTGCTTAACCTGCTATTAAGTCTTTTACAAAGAAATCTTTTCCTCCCCTATCTCTCCTCCGAATCAGCCTTCTTCTGTTTCCATCAAGACCAGTAATCCTACCCTACCATCATGAAATGAGGGACTCATTCCTTCATCAACACAACCCTTGGTCACATTCGACATAATCGATCATGCTAAAAAGACCAAGATCCAAATGTCTGAAGCCGAGTATCTTCAGTAAAACCCCAAACATCTTGTAAGATTGACCAAATATATCCAAAGCCAAGATGTCATAACTTCTCAGACCTCCCCAAAAGGAATTATTTCTACTCCCCTTGCATCTCACATAAATGTTTCCTTGACTTCTGTGTCAGGCAAGATAGAACCTTTCTATCTCTCCCTCCTAATCAATGGCCACAAACTAAGCAACTGCATAATTGATTCTGGGGCTTCCGATAATGTCATACCGGAAAAGGTTGCCCATGCCCTGGGTCTCACCCTTACCAAGCCTTTTGACAGATGTTATTCCTTGGAAACCAAGTAGGTTCTTTTGATCGGTCAAATAAAAGACGTGTAGTTTGCATTTGCGGCATTCCCAGAGAAAAGAGTGAAGATGACTGTCCTTGTTGCCGATATTTCGCCAGCATACGGAATTCTATTAGGAAGGAGTTTTTGCAGTGAGGTTGGTGGAGAGATTCATATGGACTGGTCTAAGGCTAGAATCCCTATCAAAGGTGTAATGCAAACATTGGAGCCAGAATCAAAAAATAAGTATTTGGTTACTAAGTATGATGATCCCAAAGCCCAAATTCTCTTCGAATCATCAGGGATGGGGAACTATTTCTTGTCTACTGAGTCTGAAAAAATGGAGGTCTTCATCCAAGCACAGGATCTTAACAAGATCTAGACATTACAGTTTGATGGCAGTTACGCGACTAGTGGGTGCGGTGCTGGAGCCGTGCTAATATCCCCCAAGGAGGAGATTATCCCTCTCTCTTTCAAGTTGCAGTTTTTCAACCTGAATAATACTGCTGAGTATGAATCTTTATTACTTGGCATGCAAGCCGCAAGGGAAAGAGGAATCAAGAGTATGAAAGTACAGGGTGATGTAAAGCTGATCGTAAATCAAGTTAAAAGGGTATATCAAGTGAAGAATGAAAGGCTCAGACATTACCGCAACGTGGTATGGGACAACATCGAGGAGTTTGAAAATTTTTCGATAAAAGCCATTCCGAGAGCTCAGAATGACATGGCCGACTCTCTAGCCATCTCAGCATCCCTCATGCTCCCTCACCCAGGTTTGAAAATAGACACATATACCATTGAGGTGGTTTTCCACCCAAGTGTGTTGGAAAATTCTCAGCACTAGCAGGTATTCAAGAACGACAATCAACTTATTGCCTTCCTAGAAAAGGCAGAGAATTTCAGTGAGCTTCATTTTGAAGGATCCACTTCTACATGCCGTGAATCTGTTACTGATCAAGATGGTGAATCAAAAGGAAGTGATGGCATATGTCAGCTCAAAGGAAATAAAATCCCGAAAGGTTTAGTTTCTCTGGAATGATTGTTTGACAAACATGATCATTTTGTCAAGAAGAAGTGGCAAGATGACTCTAACTCCTCTCCAGAGACCGAATCGGTCAACCTGGGTACTATAGAAGATCCGCAGTTTGTGAACATTAGAAAATGTTGCACACCCAAAGAAAAGTGAAAGTTTGTCAAATTGCTGAAGAAATATATGGATGTATTGGCATGGTCCTATGCCAATCTAAAGTATTTCAAGCCAAAGGACGTCCAACATGACATCCCATTGAAAGAGGATGTCAAACCATTTTGCCATAAACAAAGACACTACAATCCTAAGATCTCAGGTACTATCCAGGATGAAATTCAGAAAATGTTGGATGCAAGGATCATTTTTCCTATTCATCATAGTACCTAGGTAGCAAACATTGTGCCAGTGTGAAAGAATAATGGTGAGATACGCATATGCGTAGACTTCCGCAACTTGAATCAAGCGTCCTTGAAGGAAAACTACCCCCTTCCCATAATGGATCAGGTTCTGTAAGTAGTGACTGGATCAGAAATGCTGTCCATGCTTGATGGTTTTTCAGGCTACAATCAGATTGAAGTCTCACTCGAAGACCAATTCAAAACTGCATTCACTACCCCTTGGGATACATTCGCTTATAGCAGGATGCCTTTTGGTCTGACTAATGCCGACGCCACTTTTCAGCGGGCCATGGACTTTGCATTCAAAGGTATGATGGGAAAAGTCATCGTAGTCTACTTGGATGACTTAACTGTGTTCTCTAAATAGCAAAATGATCATTGTGATCATTTGGAGCAAGTATTGATTAGGTTCCGAGAACATGAGATCTCCCTAAATCCGAAAAAGTCTATTTTCGGAGTCACAAAAGGAAAGTTACTGGGACACATTGTAAGCAAGGAAGGGCCAAATATAGATGCCGAAAGGGTTAGGGCTATTCAGAGCCTTACTTTACCTACAAGCAAGTCCGAAATTCACTCTTTCTTCGGAAAAGTAAACTTTCTCAGGAGCTTTGTCCCTGAATTTGTTGAGAAGACTTGCCATATATCAAACATGATGAAAGGGTCACCAGCTTTCTGGTGGAGCAAAGAAGGAAAGAAGTCATTCGAGGAGATAAAAGCCTCCGTCGCCCATGCACCAGTCCTGGTATGTCCTGATTTCTCCAAGGATTTTATCATGTATAGCTATGCATCTGAGCATACCGTATCAGCCATCCTAATGCAAAAGAATTCTGAGGATGTCGAATCCCCGATCACGTTCATGAGCTCTCCCCTCAAGCCTCATGAATTAAAGATGTATCAGTTGGAAAAGCATGCCTTCACCGTTGTCAAAGTAGTCAAGAACTTCAGGTATTATATTCAAAACTCTCACACAATGGTGCTGGTCCCTGACACGGCAATCAAGTCAATCCTAACTCAACAGGAGTTAGGGAGTTTGCGAGGAAATTGGATTGCAAAGGTTCAAGAGTATGATCTAGATATAAAACCAACCAAGATGGTAAGAGGCAGGGGCCTATGTCAGCTCATGGCCGAAAACTAAGATTTTGAAGACCCTGAGGAAAAGGATGATTGCACCGAGGGAGTACAAAGCCAGCTGGAGAAAGCCGATTCTCTACCCATGGTTGTATTTGTTGCCACCAGTGATGAATGGTATTCTGATATCACTTTCTTTCTTACTTATGGTGAATGTCCAGCTCATCTAACTTCAAAGGAGAAATGTGATATAAAGCTCAGAGTGGTCAGATATGTTATCTGGGATGACTGTTTATACAAACGCGGAATAGATGGCATCTTCTTGCAATGTGTTGACAAGGCACGACAGTTAAAGTTACTCAAAATTTTTCATGATTCAGCCTGTGGTGATCATTTCTCTTCTTCCGTGACAACACACAAGATCATCCGGGCTAGGTACTATTGGCCAATGCTGTTTCAAGATACAGCCACCTGGGTAGCAAAGTGTGAGCTCTGCCAACAATTTGTTGGCAAACCAAAATTGGCTACTTTTCCACTCAGGCCAGTCATTATTGACGAACCATTCAAGCAGTGGGGAATTGACTTTATCAGAGCACTCCATCCCCAATCAAGTTCTGGACATAGTTATGTCCTAACAGTAACAGATTACTTCACCAAATGGGTAGAGGCCATACTTGTCAAGCATGCCACTTCCGAGGTTGTTTGCAGTTTCATCAAGGAGAATATCATTGTCAGGTTTGGCATTCCAAACAAGATTGTTGCTGATAATTCTTCCAACTTCTCATCATGAGAAGTTATTGGTTTTTGTTATGAATACGGGATAACCTTGGCCCATGCCTTGGATTATTACCCCCAGGGAAATGGTCAGGCAGAATCTAGTAATAAAAAATTAGTGACCATCATGCGGAAGCTAGTTGATGAGAGTCATCAGATGTGGCACAAGTCATTGTATGACGATTTGTGGGTAGAACGTATTAATCCCAAGAGGTCTCTCAGTATGTCACCTTTTCAAGTGTTATATGGAATCGATGCTGAGATCCCTATCTCCATAGAACTCCTTGCTCTACGCTTGGCATGAGCAATCGAGGATGAAACTTTCCAAAGTTCTCTTGAAAAGAGGATCATGTATCTAGTAGAGCTTGAAGAAAAAAGAGTAAGAGTGGTCAACAGGATCACCTAACATTAGAATCAAGTCAAGAGACTGTTCGATAAGAAGGCCAAGCAGAGGGATTTCCAGGTGGGAGATCTTGTACTTCTATGGGACAAGTGAAGAGAGCCAAAAGGCATGCACGAAAAATTTGATTCTCTATGGAGAGGGCCTTTCAAGATCATGTAGCTCAACTGAGAGAATAGCTTCTATCTCTCGTATCTAGATGGAACTGAGCTCCCGCTTCCCTATAGCGAGGAAGCATCTGAAGGTCTTCAAGAAGTAGAGCTTGCTCTCTTCTTTATACAGTTTTCTTTTGTTGTGTGTTTGCTTTCTGCTGTTGTGTGTTCCCTTTCTTTATTCCTTTTTGTTCGCCCTTTGGACGCCCTTGTTTTTGACTCTCTAACCCAATGGATAGGCACATGAAAATTTGGGATTCTCTACCCTTAAGTTTCACTCAAAGATAGTCCCTAGAAAGAGCCAGTTGTTATCTTGCCAAATTTTCAAGGGTAATTTGTAGGTAACCATACTAAAAATTTTGTTTTGGCCCCAAGGAAGTTTGACAACATTCGAAGTAGCCAAAAATTCCCTTCTGAAAATCAAGTTTTAAGGACTTAGCCATTTTTCAGTCTTTTTGAGTTGGGTGCTGAGAAGTTCCTGTCGACATGTCTGAACCCAAGTGTGCCAAGGTGTTGAGAATGTCTTGTTGACATGCTGAAAAGTGCGCCCAAGGCGTTGAGAATGTCATGTTGACATGCTGAAAAGTGTGCCCAAGGCACTGAGAAAGTCTTGTCGACATGCAGAAAAGTGCGCCCAAGGCACTGAGAAATTCCTGTTGACATGCTGAAAACTGTGCCCAAGGCACTGAGAAGTTCCTGTCGACACGATGAAAAGTACACCCAAGGCGCTGAGAAGTTCCTGTTGACATGCTGAAAAGTGCGCCAAGCACTGAGAAGTTCCTGTCGACATGCTGAAAAGTGCGCCCTTTTACACTGAAGAGTAGTTTCTTCTTGGGATCCATTGATCGTTTTTGTAAAATATTTAAAAAGCATGTTGGCATACACGATGACATCATCCATGTTGCACCATGGGATGTTGCCATCCAAAAACTTGCCCAAGTCAACTGTTGACTTTTTAGATATTTTGTAAGTGGTTGGTTTGCTTTTATCTTCTTCTCTCCTCTCCTTCTATAAATACTGGAATACTTGTAGTATTCAGGGTGGACACTTTTTAGATGAAAAATAGAAGTGAGAAGAAAAGGCTTTGTACTTTTTGTAACAGAAAAAAAATTAATACAAATATTAAGAATTTGTGCTGAATATGTATGTTATGGGCATCTAATCTTTCTTATGTCAGATCTATGCATTTATTCTGTTGGATCTATCTCTACTTTTTTGTCACTTGTTCATCAGTATTGCTTTGTTCGTCTATGCAAGTAGGTTCAGCTCTGTTTACTACCAACCCAAAACATAGACCCTCTGACCTTTCTACTTTGGAATTCATTTCTTTTCTCCCTTCAGATCCATCTTCCTTCCTTTCCTTCCTTCATTCCTTTCTGTTCTTCGTTGAAACTACCTCTACTGGGATGAGATCCCAAACCCCCTGAAGGCAGAATACTGTAAGACTTGCATAGGTTCCTGCTGGTAGAATAGCAATAAACTAGTTTCTCTTTGCTGACTCAAAGAAGGGCTATGCCCTGCACACTGTTGGCTCGTCTATTCATAGATCTGCTCTCACGACATATTTTTGGACAAACAATAATAAGATGTCATAGATGCATAGAGTATGAAATGTGTAGTGTGTGAGGTTCATGTATGTAGTATGCCCTCAACAGTCAAGTGTGAACCATAGCACAAGAGTGCATCATAGGGTAATGACGATATAATTATATCAAGATGTTTATGGTGCATGTCTAGAGATGTGAAGTAGGAAGCTTGTAGTGTGAAAATATAAGTGATGAACACCTAATCATGTATGGAGGGGGGGAAGATAAGCATGATGCCCCCCAAGTGTATGAGGAAAATTATGATCAAGTAAAATCATCTAGGAGATCATCGTTATCATGGTCAAAGCCAAATGGAGAAGCGTTAGAGTCTTAGTAAGGACATAATATCAGGTTGATTCAGTAAAGAGCCATTCAAGGGTAAATTCTACATGCCCATAAAATATTCTTCGTCAGTGAAAGGAGGTAGTGTAAAACCATGTACATACCATCGAGTAAGATTTTGCGAATAGCTAAGAAATAAATAATTGTAAATGAAAACATGACCAAAGGGCATAAAATATGAAATATCAGAATGATCAAGGTCTAAAGTTCCCCTGATGTAGTTAAGAAAATATCTCCCAAGTGTAAGTAGAGAAGTGTGTGGAGTGTGTGCAAGAAATAATGTGAGGTGAAAGACATGAAGACCATAAGCAACAATAATGCAGATAAAACCCATGATAAAGATGGGGATCACCAGGTGGATGATAAAGGTCATCGAATGAAAAAGCTTGTTGAGTCAAGCCATCATGTGTATATATAGTATCAGAGAAGGTAGGATCAAATGGGATATGTTCCCAATAAGAATAATTAATGAAAAGTATGCATGTAAAAGGAGAACATGCCAATGATAGTTGCACATGAGAAAGTGGAGGAGGTGGAATGACATATGATGTTTACACATGACCCGATAAAGTACCATAACATTTGTAGAAGTAGGAGGGGTAAATGATGTGGATGGGAAAATATCTAACATGTAAATAACACCTTCAAGTGGTGGCAAGTGAGCAAGAGAATCCCTAGTTTATGGGTCATTAGTATTAACAAATGTTAGAGTAGGAGGGGTAGTGGTTGAATCGTGGGTGCAATATTTGAATGGTTCACGATCATTGGAAACTATATACTTTACACCCTCATGTAAGAATTTGACACATCGTTGCACTATAGAGGGTAAAACTTGCATGACATGAAGTCATGGTCCACCCAGTAAGCAATTGTGTTGAACAAAAAATTCAATGACAAAGAAAATTGCATGAAGGTTTTTTGGACTGAAAGTGATGGGTAAAGTGATATGGCCTATGCATGGATGAATGAAACCATGATAAGTGCGAAGAGAAATGGATGAAGGGACTAACATTACTATTAGAAATTTCGATAGTTTCAATGAATTATAAAGCACATAGATTAAGCTCATATCCATTATCAACTATAATTCGTTTGACATCCACATTATTCATGTGAATCGTGATGTATAAAGGTGGATCACTGTAAAAAACAATAAGATCAGTGAGAGGATTAGATGGAAAATAAATAAGCTAAGAAAAATGAATCTACGAATGTGTTATAGACCATATCTAGATGAATAATAGAAGGAACACTAGTAGACAAGAGAGTAATGATTTTAGCTCTTAATTTAGGGTTAATGAGAAATAAATCATGAATAAAATACCCATGATGATGGGATCTTAGAAAAAATTCAAGAAACAATGAAAGAAATACCCTAAAGGTGTTTGAAGAGGCCAGGTTCACCAAGTGATTTAAAAAAAATAGGAATTTTTTTCTAAACCCTAGATAGGCTACTTCAGAATCACAATGATAAATAAAGAAATAAAGTACAATGAAGTAAGATAAACAATAAGAAAGATGAATAAAAAACTAAGTGCAATGAAGAGTTATAATGCTTAGATGATTTTATGATATTGTCAATAGTGTATGAAGGTGGAAGAATGGTAAAACTGGAACACAAGAGGTCTTAGCCAAACCTAGAAAAATTAGGAAACGTAGGAGGAAGATGGACCAGGGTTCCTAGAGCAGTACTGTGGTGCCTGGTTGTTAGGGTCTACACAGGAACTCAGAAAAAGATCATCACAGGTTTGTTGATTTGTTTAGAATCATTTTTTGTCTATCACTATAAGGTCTCACAATGCTTTCCAATATCACTGATAACATGAATTAAAGATATCACTTACAAAACCCCAAAACTACATCAAATCCTAAAAAATAAATTTACAGAATGGGAGTTTAGACTATCCTCGGATGTCAACAAAGCTAACTTACGACTAAGTGTTGCACTAAATTATAGACCCCATGTTGTTCTATGTGTGTGTGTGTGTGTGTGTGTGTGTGTGTGTGTGTGTGTGTGTGTGTGTGTGTATGTGTGTGTGTGTGTGTGTGTGTGTGTGTAAATATTGTGCCCTAGGTGGCTCTTCTTTGTGTCACACTTGATAGCAAGAAAGTAGCTAGATGTAAAAGATGTAAGTAGATGTGTTCATGGAAAAATGAACTTCCCCTCATATGAAGTCTATGTAGAATAACCAACCCTTGTCCCTTGAGTGAAGCTATATGGATGCAATGATGTTGTTTATATGCTTATGAATGTAACCTTAGGTGGTGATAGTAGATGCTTAGAGCTTGGTCCCTTAATATGATCCCATAAAGTTATATTTATATGACTCCCTTGCTTGAATTTTGTAATTGATCAGTAAAATATCAACCCCTAAGAGACAAGGATACCCAAAAACTAGAAAGGACCCAAAAGGAGTGAGTAAGATACAAAGAGATCTAGGGTGCCTAGAGGGGACAAGAGCTCTTGGAAGATGGCTTTCAGAGCCAGAAAAGGTGAAGTATCGAATGTCAGACTGGGTAGTAGGGTGTGCAAGGCCAAGAAGGAGACCAGAAAGGAAACTAAGAGGCCAAATATAGTGATTAATTAGTACTTTTCTCCTTAAGGAAACATATGAATGCAATGCATGTGATTAGGACCTAGAAATGTACCCAACTATGTGATTTAATGTCTATAATGTGTAACACTATCATGTTGTTCCTACTTTTTTGAGATTGTTTCTCACATGTCTATACTCAATTAGAATCTAAATTTGAAATCTTGGAACGATGTGTAACAATTATGAGTTGGCTTCTCCTTTATTCAAACCCTAGAATCACTTGAAATAATAGAGGACTATACGCTCAAAACTGTATGCCTAGATTTGGATCACATGCAAGATGGATTAGTCAATATAATAATCAACCAAATAAATGCTACTAAAATAGATATTGGGATTATGATTCCATTGATTAAAAGTGAGGGACAATCATAGTTTATTTAATTGAATAAAGTGGGTAAAAATCTTCTAGATTTGAATCTAAACCTGCACACAAGCACATTTGGAGATTTTTTTATTTAGTTTTTGTTGGTTAAGGGACCTACCTTGAGTTAGATCCCTAACCATTTTAAGGATATGAAAGATACATTTTATTGATGTAAAAATGAAAAAATAATGTATGCAAATGAAAATTATACTTGACTTAGACCGCAAGAAAATCACAGTTGTACGTGTAATTTGCTAAAAGCACGAAGATCGCAAGCCAATGGCACCGTTGTGATTCCCATCATATGTTGAGATTTCACTATAGAACAGTGATTGTAACAAGTTAGATATATCCTTTGTAATCTTTTCCTTCACTTTCTTCAAAACCTATAATACCAACTGAGATATGCGAGTAATAGAAGCAAGAAAAATCAAGTATGAGCTCATTTGTGCACTAAAGAGCTAGGAGGTTGAGAATGATGGGGGACGAGTCATGTTTATGTAGATTTTGAAGTGCATAGAGGAGTGAGACACACATGGGTGCAATGTTCATAAATGGGTGAGATGATAAGGGTTCACAGTGCATTGGGCATGCACATGGGTAGGTGGGGTGGAAAAAATTAAATGTAAGTAGGATGAGGGTTAGTAAAATGGGTGACAAGGTGTCTTTTATCCCCATTTTGTGGGGTTTTATGATTTTTTAGTTGCTTTTGTGGGATTATTTGATTTTTTGGGGATTATTGTGTTTCATGAGGTTTTTGGTATTTTGAATAGGATACTCATACATGCAAGGTGAATTTTTTAGTGTCTAAATTTTCCCCCTATTTAGGTTGTGTGTTGTAGTAGGCAAGATGTAATGAAAAAAATGAAGATGATATGTGAGTCGGTCTAACCCTATGACAATGGTTGCCACAGTCACGGGCTTAGATGGTTGAATGGATAGAACAAGAACCTATAAAGGTAGTCAATGGGAGCTATTTTTTTCAAACTCTATGCCATGGATTGATAGGTTGATTTTACAAGGCAGAGATTATAGAGTCAAATTGATTAAGATGATTTAATGATTGAATTCATATTATTGAACAAGAAGGGTTATGATGCGTTTCCCCCCTCAATTGACAATTTTTGGATTCCGTTGGTTTCCCCGATAACGTGGACAAAAATGGCAACTTAAAGATGATATAAATTGATCCTTGGAATCAAGGCATGATGAAAAATTTGAGATAAGAGTTAACCCGATCATGTGTATGAAAAATTGGAATGAGGTGATATGTATAAGAGTATGATAAGCACTTGATAAATTGTAAAGTAGAAGATGTTTGAGTTGGTTGATTATACACGTTAAAGGTGAATGATCTAAGAATGTGTAGGGTCGAATTAGAGACATAGTGGTGTGTGGACCAAAGTGATGTGATGAGATGGGTAGAGGTAGAGCGTGTTTAAGGACAGACTAGATTCAAATGCATGGGTAGCCAAGTTGAGTGCAACGAGGCTTAAGGGGTCAAATCACGAATGTGAATTGATCGGTTTTGAAGGGGGTACAATAGGGATTTTGGTTAGGGCAGTGGTGTTGCAATATTTTTGGCTGAGTTTTGAAATGAGGAAAAATGAATGAGTGAGTGCAATGATGGACACAATGTTGTCAGATGAGGAGGAAACTGAAGGGTGAGCTACCATGATCCAACAATAGGGTCTAGTTAGGGGTGTGTGTTTTTTTTGGAAGGGGGCCAGTTGCAAATGAAAGAACCCCATTGGGGAATGAGATTATGAGGGAGGGAAAATAGTGCATGTAATAAAATAAAGAGGGGAGGGTTATCGACTTAGAGATGTGGTGAAAGAATATTTTAGGAAGTGTAGATTTGTAATGACCGAGGGCATAGCGAGGATGGAGCAGTTTGGGTAGTCGAGGTGTGAAGTGATGTTTTGGGGACAGGTGGAGAGGTGAAGAGAAAGGGGTTAACGTGGGAAAGGTGGTAAGAGAGTCACAAGATGATTGAGGTTGTAAGGTGTGAAGAGACGAAGATTTGTAAGTGTGTGAGATGGAATGACGTTGTGGGAGGAGACATGAGGTTGGGTCATAGTAGCGATTGAAGAATTATAGTTAGTGCGAGGGTGAGTTGTAAGTCATGGGGTAAATGTATGGGTTAAAAGGTGAGATATG
Organism: Taxus chinensis; assembly: GCA_019776745.2. Taxonomy (NCBI): domain Eukaryota; kingdom Viridiplantae; phylum Streptophyta; class Pinopsida; order Cupressales; family Taxaceae; genus Taxus; species Taxus chinensis. The sequence continues at coordinate 638,597,977 of CM034150.1, read as the reverse complement.
GTAGAGGGAGGGGATTGGAGTGGGGTGTTAGACCATGGGAAAAAGGAGGTCAATGACCATGTGGTGAGTGAAGAATATTGGGTAGATGAGCTTGGGAGGGGGATAGGTAGGAACAGACATTAGGTAAGAGAACTAGGTGAGGGGTTTGGTTCAGGATTCCCAACGTGTGAAGGGCAACAGTAGTTGAAAGGGAGTGGCCATTAGATAGGTATTGGATGGGATTTGTCATAGGTGAGAAGAGATAAGGAAGCAGGGAGAGGGATGAATAGGGTGGTGGGCAAGGTTGGGGGATAAGGAATTGTGGATGAGGGTTAAGTCGCGAGCCAGTCTATTGCAACTGAATAGGGTAGTGGTGAGAAAGTTAGGGGGGTTGGGACATGTGGTTTCTGGTTGTAGGTGTGTAATGAAGGTGAACAAAAAAGAGACAGGGGGTGGTGGTAACTTAGAGTGGGTCAATGTGTGACCCATTGGCGTGAAGGTTTAAATCTGTAAGTTTTGGAAGAAGTATGTGGTGCTAGGAGGGGGTGAGGTGTCAGTTACAGGTGTGACCTGAGTGAAATGGAGAAGGCAACACAATAACGATTTGGTTATGAGTAGTGTGACATATATATTGAAGTATGGGTGGAGAGGAGGGGTCACTTATGGCTGTAGGGAGAATATGGAGTAGAAGGTGTGAGTAGAAATGACACATGCATGTGAGAGTCTTACATGAGGTAGAGAGATACACAATTAGAGCATAGGTAAGTTTATTGGATGGTATTTTTTATTTTTGTATGAACATTTGTGATTTTATTGGCTTTTGAAGGTTGTTGTGATTGACCTGCAATTCAATGTTGTAACCACACTACAACCTTTCTACAATGCTGGCACTGCAACTGACCTATGACGAGCCTGTAACTGACGAAGGTGAGATTTTGAGGGTGATTTGATGGAGTATGAGACTGCATGAGGGGAATTGTTTTGTGGATTCATGGCATGTCATAGATGTTAACACTGTGACATCACTTTTCTTAGATTTATGTACAGATTACTGTAAGATATGACACAACTAGAGATAAAGAGTATTGTAAAGAGTGGGGTTGTTTTAAATTACATGGATTGAGTAGGTGGATATGGATAGATGCTTACTGGTAGTGCTGTTAGAGAGATAAGAGAGTGATACAAACACATTTCATCTTGTGACTAGTGAGATGATAAGCACATTGGAGGATGTATGGAGGATATTTTGCATTCCGATTGAGGGTGAGAAGGAGTAGTCTCAGTGGCAGATCTGACTATGTGAGATGGGATATTGTGGAGGTTATATGGACCCATATTAGATAAGATTGAGGTTAAGAGTGGTGGATTAAAACATCTTGAGTTGTATGAGTGGGGTGTAGGTACACAAATGATGGCATATATGTGCAGTGTTATTTACAATATCATTTTTCCATATTCATCATGGTATAATTTCCCATGGGGGTTGGGTGAAGTGTTTTTAGAGATGATGGAGAGTGGTGCAGTGTATGCATGGAGGAAGACACTAGTGTGGGTTTGAGCATTGGGGTCCTATTACATGTGCGGGCATGGGAGTATATAGTAGTGGATAGACCACATGGGTTTTTATACTTTATCCATGAATAGTTTTCAATAGAGTCACCATTATGTCTCCGGTGGATGATAGATAGGGAGTTTTTCAGACATAGGTACCTATGAGGGTATGATGGATCACTATCGGTAGATGTTGGCGAGACTGGAGCTAAGTGATATTATATGGAAGACATATATGGAGGTGGTAGGGTTCTTGTGATGATGAGAGGATGTAGTACAACTGCAGAAAGTGTGTAGAGATAGATGGGTGATTGGGATACGAGTATGAGAGAAAAATCTAGTTTAGTTATGACCGTGTGATGAGGTAGTTTAGGATACGATAGTGGTACCTTCAGAGCTAGTCATATACTCGTGATCGAGTGGAGATGGGTTACCTTCATGCCTTCTGAAAATTCTTTCTTCACCACTCACTCTCCACTACTCACTCTTTTTTCCATCAATGATAATGACAAGGGTTCAACAATGGGTAAGTGCAGGAAGTTGATGGACAAATATAGGGTCATCCGTGGACGTCATATTGCAAAAAACAGTGAAATCTCAACTTGTAGGGATTATTAGCTATACATGCACTCTAAATTAGAAAAAAATATATAATTATGAATCATAGCATTCAGAATCTAGTTTCTAAAATACTAATTTTTGTAAAAAATGGACAAGTTTAGCTATATTAAACACTTAAAATTATATGACTTATTTTTTTTTTTCGAAAAAACTTATAAGATTGTAGTCCATTTGCCCGCATTTTGGATGACCAAATCTTGTTATTATTTTTTTTCCTTTGGTGAAATGTTAGATGTAGTTGTCTATCTTGGGATGGATTTTATTTTGTATTTTTTTTAGCAATATTTTTTTATTTATGATTTTTTCCGTGAAAGTGGTCTGAAAATATTTAGAAAATGGAGTGCTTTCTGTTTGCCCGCCATAACTATATCAAAAAATATCGAAATCAAATTTTTTTTTTAAGGTGTATAGAATTTGTCCACACTTGGGATGGTATAATTTTTATCATATTTTGATAAGCGAAACAAAAGTTACAGTCTTAAACGTAGACATGAACATTCACGAGAAAAATTGTCTTAAGGACCTATTGTTAGTAATAAATTATAAAATGATATTTATCTTATTCTACTCACTTTAAAATCAATATTTTTACAAAGCTAAGAGTCTACCCTACGTGATGGCACCATTTTTGTGAAATGTTTTTCAGTTTTTAGCATGGTTCAAGTCTTTGGAAGAGCAAATTTAAGGTTTTTTGACCTTTTACACTTGCCATAATGACCTTCTATAGCTTTGGTTGGGGAAAAACAAAGATTTTTTCGAGGCTTAGTTTTGGCAAATACATCCGCGATCGCGGTTTTTGTAAAAATACCGCGAACACGCTTTATAAAGCACACTCGCGGTTTTATAAAGCGCGCTCGTGGTTTATAAAGCACACTCGCAATTTATAAAGCGCTCTTGCGCCTTTATAAATCATATTTACACACATCCCAATGTCCGAATTACCATGTGATTTTTACTCTCTGACCTTACCGTACGAATTATTGCGAAATTCTGTCTTTTTCCAGGCACATTTTTTTATCACCGAAAGCAAAACATCATGGGAGACAAAAAATGAAGTCAAAAAAGGAAGTCATTAAGTAAAAAAACACTAGACGAATTAGAGGCCAACAAAATTGAAAATGCTGAGCGAATGCGGAAACTTCGTGAATCTAGAAGAGGTTCATCTTCAATCCCAACTATTGTAAGCAATGAAGAATTAGGTAATGTTTCTACTGTCAATGTTGAAGTTGAATTAAATACTCGTGATGAAGAAGTTTTTACTGTCAATGTTGAAGAAGAATTAAATACTCATGATATAGCAAATGTTGAAATTGAAGGAGACAATGAAAATGTGAATAAGGAAATTCATGTTGAAACTATAGACAAGCAAAATTTGACAAAAACACCTCCTAGGATTTTACATAAGAAACCTAATTTTTTGATTGAAATTGATGAAAACATTTTGAAACCAATGTCTGACAAACTTTCTGAACGACAAATCAGAAGAAAAGCCACTGAAATTTGGGATAATCATTTTGAAATTTTAAATGATTCCCAAAGATGTCAGTTGTTGGCTAGTTTGATGAAATTGATTAAAATGAGACCTACATTAAACACCTTATGATTGACAACATCTAACATACGTGGTCAAACCTCTACAAATTTTGAAAACCTTCATGATGCATATCACACTGTTGGTGTCAAGAGACGCACTAGGGATAGTAATATTGTGCGTCGTGTACTTGTTACTAGTGTTGTAAGTGAATCAATAAAAAAAACAACGTTTGATTACGCAAACAAGTCGAATGTTGCAAGTTAATCAAAAAACTCTAATGAAAGCAATTGAAAGACGTAATATCCTTCAATCACTTAATAATGTCGATTTTTGGGCATTTTCTGCTAGAGCACCGCGTAAGGACAAAAATAATTCTGATGCTATAAGAGAAGTTGTTATTAAATTTTGGCATGATAACACTAGAGTTTCACCTAATACAAGAGATGTTATAAAACGGAGAGTTGGTTCTACTAATCGTGAACCACATCCAAAGCATTTCTTAGATATGACTCAAACTCAATTTTTTCGTAAGTTTGAACAAGAGAATCTGGAAATTAAAATTAGTCAACGTTTTTTTGAAATGTTGAAACCATTCTATGTGAAAATCAACCATGCTCGCACCACTTGTTGTTGTAGGCAACATGTTGAATTTGCAATGCATTATGCTAAATTTTTACGTATTCGTTCTATTTTTCTTTCTGAAACTATGTTATCTGAATGTGGTGTTCAAGTTCCACCAATATCTTCTAGGGATTTCATTCCTACTATATTTTGTGAAAAAGAAGTTGGACAATTTTTTTATAGTCAGGATTGTTTAGATGGAAGTTGTAGTACATGCGGCGGATTACCTAAATTGGAAAGTTTGCATCCATGAGCAAATTGAAGGTACAATAGGACATAATTTAGTTGAATTTGATAAATATAAATCAGTTGCATACCAGTTGAAAGATGGAAAAGAGTCGAAACGGGTGTGAGCTAGTTACAGAACAAATGCCCATTTTTCAATTTATGAGATATAAGGATGAAATTTATGGGTCAGTAACCACCTAGAAAAAATACTTATGAGATTTCTATTTCTGGATCTAGAGGATATGGTCCACATCCATAATAATCACTTAATAATCCTCTTCACCTAAAGTAAGCACCTCAAGTCTATTATATGACATGTATCTCCAATTACAAATATTATAGAGGTATTGAAAATGCAGCAGAGCATGTGTACAAGTGTGAGATACTATGGTATTCTAAGCAAATTACAACTTTAGATAGGAAGGAAAGTCAATTTTCTACTACTCTTCAAGGGAGTGTACATAGCTAGTATAGAAAGTATGACCCACATAAGAATGTAGTGTACTATAGTGCTTTGTGAACTATGTTTTTGGATGAGTTTCACATCCCATAGTTTAAAAAAAAAGCATCATCATGCTCCATAAAATCAAGCAGGGATTATCAGAACGCATGAGGGAGCATGACATGTATTTTAATAATTTATTGTCCAAACTATCTTATGATGCTCATATGAGTTAGCATGCACAGTGGTTTATTGGAGGATTTATGACCCCATTCAGGAGGAATTTATCTCATAAGATGTATGTGGATCCACACGAGGCTATAAAAGAAGTTTTTTATGATTATACGGTTGGAATTGTTGATACATAAGTGATCCCATTCTTGGAGGAGAAAATCACAGTCATGGAGAAGTAATTAGATAATTTATATGTAAACTCAACACATGAGATGTGTAGTGTAATATGGTACATATATTGTGAGGTTGAGGGACATACTAAGGACAGTTGTCCATGCAAGTTAGTGCTTGCGTTTTTATGTAGCTGTTTGTATGTATTTTATATACGTTGAGTATAAGAAAGTGAAACTCATGTACAGAGGTCCAAGAATTAGAAACAAAGTGTAAAGAGATTTGTAACTAACCTGCGTAAAACTCATGCGAGGCGTGCCAGTAGCTTCAGTTCCCTGAGCAGATGATGACCCGCGAGGCTCCTGTGTATAAAAGAGAAAAATATTAATACATGTACAACATACACGTGAAAGAAATTATAATAATAATCTAGTGCAATTAAATGATTTATTAAAAATGTAAGTTTGTACAACTTGAAACTTACGTTTGAAACAGGCCCAACCGCAGTAGCTAGCATGTCGACACCGGATGTTTCCTTCACCGGCTCTTGCTATTTAAAATAAAATAAAAAATTAGTAAGAAATAATGAACCTCCAAAATTTAACAAATTTAAAAAATTGTGTACCTCAGTTAGTGGATTTGCAGATGCTATGGCAGTATCTACAGCAGACTCCACAGTCTGCATATGTGGAGATGTCTCTCTAGCAGTCATAAGCTATACAAAAAACATGTACAAATCAATTTATTAAAATCTACTTAAGAGCTATAAAAAAAACATGTACAAATCAATATTTAGTTACTCAAGAAAGAATAAAAATGTTATTAAATTTTATCTTCTATTTAGGCTAAATACATAGGATCTATAAATGTTAGCACGGAGGCCATCTATCTTCATAAGATTTTGACAAACTTTTGTATTTAATCAAGGTAACCCATAGTCATCTTCTATGACAATTAGAGCATCATTCAAATTTGAAGGACTTTTAAATCTAACATCACCAGACCAAACATATAGATCAGACGAATAGTAGACTAGAGTTGTATATCCTTGGTGGGCAAGTGTGTTGCAAATATATAGATTATAATGCACTATTTATATGTATTTGTGTCCAAAGGTAGCTGAGTTTGAGTTTTGGTGCACGAGCCAATAGGATCTTACTTGTGACATTATCCCTTTGGAAATAAAGATTCTGATGGTAGAACTGGATTTAGAGAGGCTACCCATGGCTAGCTAAACCCCCACCACACGTAGGGGTAGGAGAAAGTGTGATGAAATATGGTGGAATCTCAGGAAGAAGATATATATATATATATAGAGAGAGAGAGAGGAAATATGGCTTGAGTATATAATTTGAAGTGCGTGAATGGGAAATTACACAAGTGTGGGATGCTGAGGAGTCAATAGAGTTGTGGAGGATGATGGTTTACAAATGTTTTGAAGCTCTTATGGAAGATGAGGAGCCACAACATCAGGATCTCCCAACTTTTAGAAATCATAGTAGATATCGCCTTCAAGTTTGGATAAGAGTGCATTAGGTGAAAGAGTGAGGACCAAAGGCACACATCTGATCCCGGGCTAGCCACCTAGCCCTTACACATGGTGTTACATATCTAGAGGTAGTTATTGAGAATCAAGATATAGTCTAGGTAAATAAGTAGATATGGGAAGATATCATTTTACATTGGATTGAGAAGTTCATCATACAAATAATATACCTATGACAGTGTAGTACGTGTCATTATTTTGGATGTTGGGAACATGTAGACCATGTGTATCCAGTTTAGTACTACAAACGAGACATAAGGGAATTTATCAACTGGCCCGAGAGGATCAAGAAGATCAAGAGGATTGGGTCAGTAACCACCTAGAAAAAATACTTATGAGATTTCTATTTCTGGATCTAGAGGATAGGGTCCACATCCATAATAATCCTCTTCACCTAAAGTAAGCACCTCAAGTCTATTATATGACATGTATCTCCAATTACAAAAATTATAGAGGTATTGAAAATGCAACAGAGCATGTGTACAAGTGTGAGATACTATGGTATTCTAAGCAAATTACAACTTTAGATAGGAAGGAAAGTCAATTTTCTACTACTCTTCAAGGGAGTGTACATAGCTAGTATAGAAAGTATGACCCACATAAGAAAGTAGTGTACTATAGTGCTTTGTGAACTATGTTTTTGGATGAGTTTCACATCCCATAGTTTAAAAAAAAGCATCATCACGCTCAATAAAATCAAGCAGGGATTATCAGAACGCATGAGGGAGCATGACATGTATTTTAATAATTTATTGTCCAAACTATATTATGATGCTCATATGAGTTAGCATGCACAGTGGTTTATTGGAGGATTTCTGACCCCATCCAGGAGGGATTTATCTCATAAGATGTATGTGGATCCACACGAAGCTATAGAAGTAGTTTTTTATGATTATAACGGTTGGAATTGTTGATACATAAGTGATCCCATTCTTGGAGGAGAAAATCACACAGTCATGGCGAAGTAATTAGATAATTTATATGTAAACTCAACACATGAGATGTGTAGTGTAATATGGTACATAGATTGCGAGGTTGAGGGACATACTAAGGACAGTTGTCCATGCAAGTTAGTGCTTGCGTTTTTATGTAGCTGTTGTATGTATTTTATATACATTGAGTATAAGAAAGTGAAACTCATGTACAGAGGTCCAAGAATTAGAAACAAAGTGTAAATAGATTTTTAACTAACTTGCGTAAAACTCATGCGAGGCATGTCAGTAGCTTCAGTTCCCTGAGCAGATGATGACCCGCTAGGATCCTGTGTATAAAAGAGAAAAATAGTAATACATGTACAACATACACGTGAAACAAATTATAATAATAATCTAGTGCAATTAATGATTTATAAAAATGAAAGTTTGTACAACTTGAAACTTACGTTTGAAACACGCCCAACCGCAGTAGCTAGCATGTCGACACCAGATGTTTCCTTCACCGGCTCTTGCTATTTAAAAATAAAATAAAAAATTAGTAAGAAATAATGAACCTCCAAAAATTTAACAAATTTAAAAAATTGTGTACCTCAGTTAGTGGATTTGCAGATGCTATGGCAGTATCTACAGCAGCCTCCACAGTCTGCATATGTGGAGGAGTCTCTCTAGCAGTCATAAGCTATACAAAAAACATGTACAAATCAATTTATTAAATCTACTTAAGAGCTATACAAAAAACATGTACAAATCAATATTAGTTCCTCAGAAAGAATACAAATGTTATTAAATTTTATCTTCTATTTAGGCTAAATACATAGGATCTATAAATGTTAGCACGGAGGCCATTTATCTTCATAAGATTTTGACAAACTTTGTATTTAATCAAGGTAACGCATAGTCATCTTCTATGACAATTAGAGCATCATTCAAATTTGAAGGAATTTTAAATCTAACATCACCAGACCAAACATATAGATCAGACGAATAGTAGACAAGAGTTTGTATAGCCTTGGTGGGCAAAGTGTGTTTGCAAATATATAGATTATAATGCACTATTTAGATGTAGTTGTGTCCAAAGGTTGCTGAGTTTGAGTTTTGGTGCACGAGCCTAGAGGATCTTTAACTTGTGACATTATCCCTTTGGAAAATAAAGATTTTGATGGTATAACTGGATTTAGAGAGGCTACCCATGGCTACTAAACCCCAACCACACGTAGGGGTAGGAGAAAGTGTGATGAAATATGGTGGAATCTCAGGAAGAATATATATATATATAATATATATATATATATATAGATATAACAGAGAAGAGAGAGAAGGAGAGGAGAGCAAATAGGCTTTAGTATATAATTTGAAGTGGCGGATGGGAGTTATCTCAAAGATGGATGTGAATCCACACGAAGCTATCGAAGTAGTTTTTTATGATTATAAACCGGTTGGAATTGTTGATACATAAGTGATCCCATTCTTGGAGGAGAAAATCACAGTCATGCGAAGTAATTAGATAATTTATATGTAAACCTCAACACATGAGATGTGTAGTGTATATGGTACATAGATTGCGAGGTTGAGGGACATACTAAGGACACGTTGTCCATGCAAGTTAGTGCTTGCGTTTTTTATGTAGCTGTTGTATGTATTTATATACATTGAGTATAAGAAAGTGAAACTCATGTACAGAGGTCCAAGAATTAGAAACAAAGTGTAAATAGATTTTAACTAACTTGCGTAAAACTCATGCGAGGAATGTCCGTAGCTTCAGTTCCCTGAGCAGATGATGACCCGCTAGGATCCTGTGTATAAAAGAGAAAAATATTAATACATGTACAACATACACGTGAAACAAATTATAATAATAATCTAGTGCAATTAAATGATTTATAAAAATGAAAGTTTGTACAACTTGAAACTTACGTTTGAAACACGCCCAACCGCAGTAGCTAGCATGTCGACACCAGATGTTTCCTTCACCGGCTCTTGCTATTTAAAATAAAATAAAAAATTAGTAAGAAATAATGAACCTCCAAAATTTAACAAATTTAAAAAATTGTGTACCTCAGTTAGTGGATTTGCAGATGCTATGGCAGTATCTACAGCAGCCTCCACAGTCTGCATATGTGGAGGAGTCTCTCTAGCAGTCATAAGCTATACAAAAAACATGTACAAATCAATTTATTAAAATCTACTTAAGAGCTATACAAAAAACATGTACAAATCAATATTTAGTTCCTCAAGAAAGAATACAAATGTTATTAAATTTTATCTTCTATTTAGGCTAAATACATAGGATCTATAAATGTTAGCACGGAGGCCATTTATCTTCATAAGATTTTGACAAACTTTTGTATTTAATCAAGGTAACGCATAGTCATCTTCTATGACAATTAGAGCATCATTCAAATTTGAAGGAATTTTAAATCTAACATCACCAGACCAAACATATAGATCAGACGAATAGTAGACAAGAGTTGTATATCCTTGGTGGGCAAGTGTGTTGCAAATATATAGATTATAATGCACTATTTATATGTATTTGTGTCCAAAGGTTGCTGAGTTTGAGTTTTGGTGCACGAGCCTAGAGGATCTTACTTGTGACATTATCCCTTTGGAAATAAAGATTTTGATGGTAGAACTGGATTTAGAGAGGCTACCCATGGCTAGCTAAACCCCCACCACACGTAGGGGTAGGAGAAAGTGTGATGAAATATGGTGGAATCTCAGGAAGAAGATATATATATATATATATATATATATATATATATACAGAGAGAGAGAGAGAGAGAGAGAGAGAGCAAATATGGCTTGAGTATATAATTTGAAGTGCGTGAATGGGAAATTACACAAGTGTGGGATGCTGAGGAGTCAATAGAGTTGTGGAGGATGATGGTTTACAACTGTTTTGAAGCTCTTATGGAAGATGAGGAGCCACAACATCAGGATCTCCCAACTTTTAGAAATCGTAGTAGATATCACCTTCAGGTTTGGATAAGAGTGCATTAGGTGAAAGAGTGAGGACCAAAGGCACACATCTGATCCCGGGCTAGCCACCTAGCCCTTACACATGGTGTTACATATCTAGAGGTAGTTATTGAGAATCAAGATATAGTCTAGGTAAATAAGTAGATATGGGAAGATATCATTTTACATTGGATTGAGAAGTTCATCATACAAATAATATACCTATGACAGTGCAGTACGTGTCATTATTTTGGATGTTGGGAACATGTAGACCATGTGTATCTAGTTTAGTACTACAAACGAGACATAAGGGAATTTATCAACTGGCCCGAGAGGATCAAGAAGATCAAGAGGATTGTGTCAGTAACCACCTAGAAAAAATACTTATGAGATTTCTATTTCTGGATCTAGAGGATAGGGTCCACATCCATAATAATCCTCTTCACCTAAAGTAAGCACCTCAAGTCTATTATTTGACATGTATCTCCAATTAAAAAAATTATAGAGGTATTGAAAATGCAACAGAGCATGTGTACAAGTGTGAGATACTATGGTATTCTAAGCAAATTACAACTTTAGATAGGAAGGAAAGTCAATTTTCTACTACTCTTCAAGGGATTGTACATAGCTAGTATAGAAAGTATGACCCACAGAAGAATGTAGTGTACTATAGTGCTTTGTGAACTATGTTTTTGGATGAGTTTCACATCCCATAGTTTAAAAAAAGGCATCATCACGCTCAATAAAATCAAGCAGGGATTATCAGAACGCATGAGGGAGCATGACATGTATTTTAATAATTTATTGTCCAAACTATCTTATGATTCTCATATGAGTTAGCATGCACAGTGGTTTATTGGAGGATTTCTGACCCCATTAAGGAGGGATTTATCTCATAAGATGTATGTGGGTCCACACGAAGCTATAGAAGTAGTTTTTTATGATTATACGGTTGGAATTGTTGATACATAAGTGATCCCATTCTTGGAGGAGAAAATCACAGTCATGGCGAAGTAATTAGATAATTTATATGTAAACTCAACACATGAGATGTGTAGTGTAATATGGTACATAGATTGTGAGGTTGAGGGACATACTAAGGAAAGTTGTCCATGCAAGTTAGTGCTTGCGTTTTTATGTAGTTGTTGTATGTATTTTATATACGGTTAGTATAAGAAAGTGAAACTCATGTACAGAGGTCCAAGAATTAGAAACAAAGTGTAAATAGATATGTAACTAACCTGCGTAAAACTCATGCAAGGCGTGCCAGTAGCTTCAGTTCCCTGAGCAGATGATGACCCGCTAGGATCCTGTGTATAAAAGAGAAAAATATTAATACATGTACAACATACACGTGAAACAAATTATAATAATAATCTAGTGCAATTAAATTAGTTATAAAAATGAAAGTTTGTACAACTTGAAACTTACGTTTGAAATAGGCCCAACCGCAGTAGCTAGCATGTCGACACCAGATGTTTCCTTCACCGGCTCTTGCTATTTAAAATAAAATAAAAAATTAGTAAGAAATAATGAACCTCCAAAATTTAACAAATTTAAAAAATTGTGTACCTCAGTTAGTGGATTTGCAGATGCTATGGCAGTATCTACAGCAGCCTCCACAGTCTGCATATGTGGAGGAGTCTCTCTAGCAGTCATAAGCTATACAAAAAACATGTACAAATCAATTTATTAAAATCTACTTAAGAGGTATACGAAAAACATGTACAAATCAATATTTAGTTACTCAAGAAAGAATAAAAATGTTATTAAATTTTATCTTCTATTTAGGCTAAATACATAGGATCTATAAATGTTAGCACGGAGGCCATTTATCTTCATAAGATTTTGAAAAACTTTTGTATTTAATCAAGGTAACCCATAGTCATCTTCTATGACAATTAGAGCATCATTCAAATTTGAAGGAATTTTAAATCTAACATCACCAGACCAAACATATAGATCAGACGAATAGTAGACAAGAGTTGTATATCCTTGGTGGGCAAGTGTGTTGCAAATATATAGATTATAATGCACCATTTATATGTATTTGTGTCCAAAGGTTGCTGAGTTTGAGTTTTGGTGCACGAGCCTAGAGGATCTTACTTGTGACATTATCCCTTTGGAAATAAAGATTTTGATGGTAGAACTTGATTTAGAGAGGCTACCCATGGCTAGCTAAACCCCCACCACACGTAGGGGTAGGAGAAAGTGTGATGAAATATGGTGGAATCTCAGGAAGAATATATATATATATATATATATATATATAGAGAGAGAGAGAGAGAGAGAGAGAGAGAGAGAGAGAGAGAGAGAAAATATGGCTTGAGTATATAATTTGAAGTGCGTGAATGGGAAATTACACAAGTGTGGGATGCTGAGGAGTCAATAGAGTTGTGGAGGATGATGGTTTACAAATGTTTTGAAGCTCTTATGGAAGATGAGGAGCCACAACATCAGGATCTCCCAACTTTTAGAAATCGTAGTAGATATCGCCTTCAAGTTTGGATAAGAGTGCATTAGGTGAAAGAGTGAGGACCAAAGGCAAACATCTGATCCCGGGCTAGCAACCTAGCCCTTACACATGGTGTTACATATCTAGAGGTAGTTATTGAGAATCAAGATATAGTCTAGGTAAATAAGTAGATATGGGAAGATTTCATTTTACATTGGATTGAGAAGTTCATCATACAAATAATATACCTATGACAGTGCAGTACGTGTCATTATTTTGGATGTTGGGAACATGTAGACCATGTGTATCCAGTTTAGTACTACAAACGAGACATAAGGGAATTTATCAACTGGCCCAAGAGGATCAAGAAGATCAAGAGGATTGGGTCAGTAACCACCTAGAAAAAATACTTATGAGATTTCTATTTCTGGATCTAGAGGATAGGGTCCACATCCATAATAATCACTTAATAATCCTCTTCACCTAAAGTAAGCACCTCAAGTCTATTATATGACATGTATCTCCAATTACAAAAATTATAGAGGTATTGAAAATGCAACAGAGCATGTGTACAAGTGTGAGATACTATGGTATTCTAAGCAAATTACAACTTTAGATAGGAAGGAAAGTCAATTTTCTACTACTTTTCAAGGGAGTGTACATAGCTAGTATAGAAAGTATGACCCACATAAGAATGTAGTGTACTATAGTGCTTTGTGAACTATGTTTTTGGATGAGTTTCACATCCCATAGTTTAAAAAAAAGCATCATCACGCTCAATAAAATCAAGCAGGGATTATTAGAACGCATGAGGGAGCATGACATGTATTTTAATAATTTATTATCCAAACTATCTTATGATTCTCATATGAGTTAGCATGCACAGTGGTTTATTGGAGGATTTCTGACCCCATTAAGGAGGGATTTATCTCATAAGATGTATGTGGATCCACATGAAGCTATAGAAGTAGTTTTTTATGATTATACGGTTGGAATTGTTGATACATAAGTGATCCCATTCTTGGAGGAGAAAATCACAGTCATGGCGAAGTAATTAGATAATTTATATGTAAACTCCACACATGAGATGTGTAGTGTAATATGGTACATAGATTGTGAGGTTGAGGGACATACTAAGGACAGTTGTCCATGCAAGTTAGTGCTTGCGTTTTTATGTAGCTGTTGTATGTATTTTATATACGTTGAGTATAAGAAAGTGAAACTCATGTACAGAGGTCCAAGAATTAGAAACAAAGTGTAAAGAGATTTGTAACTAACCTGCGTAAAACTCATGCGAGGCGTGCCAGTAGCTTCAGTTCCCTGAGCAGATGATGACCCGCCAGGATCCTGTGTATAAAAGAGAAAAATATTAATACATGTACAACATACACGTGAAACAAATTATAATAATAATCTAGTGCAATTAAATGATTTATTAAAAATGTAAGTTTGTACAACTTGAAAACTTACGTTTGAAACATGCCCAACCGCAGTAGCTAGCATGTCGACACCGGATGTTTCCTTCACCGGCTCTTGCTATTTAAAATAAAAATAAAAAATTAGTAAGAAATAATGAACCTCCAAAATTTAACAAAATTTAAAAAAATTGTTGTACCGCAGTTAGTGGGATTTGCAGATGCTATGGCAGTATCTACAGCAGCCTCCACAGTCTGCATATGTGGAGGAGTCTCTCTAGCAGTCATAAGCTATACAAAAAACATGTACAAATCAATTTATTAAAATCTACTTAAGAGCTATAAAAAAAAACATGTACAAATCAATATTTAGTTACTCAAGAAAGAATAAAAATGTTATTAAAATTTTATCTTCTATTTAGGCTAAATACATAGGATCTATAAATGTTAGCACGGAGGCCATCTATCTTCATAAGATTTTTGACAAACTTTTGTATTTAATCAAGGTAACCCATAGTCATCTTCTATGACAATTAGAGCATCATTCAAATTTCAAGGACTTTGTAAATCTAACATCACCAGACCAAACATATAGATCAGACGAATAGTAGACT
Organism: Taxus chinensis; assembly: GCA_019776745.2. Taxonomy (NCBI): domain Eukaryota; kingdom Viridiplantae; phylum Streptophyta; class Pinopsida; order Cupressales; family Taxaceae; genus Taxus; species Taxus chinensis. The sequence goes on along the minus strand of CM034150.1, from coordinate 638,582,733 downwards.
AGAGTTGCATATCCTTGGTGGGCAAGTGTGTTGCAAATATATAGATTATATATGCACTATTTATATGTATTTGTGTCCAAAGGTAGTTGAGTTTGAGTTTTGGTGCACGAGCCTAGAGGATCTCTTACTTGTGACATTATCCCTTTGGAAATAAAGATTTTGATGGTAGAACTGGATTTAGAGAGGCTACCCATGGCTAGCTAAACCCCCACCCACACGTAGGGGTAGGAGAAAGTGTGATGAAATATGGTGGAATCTCAGGAAGAAGATATATATATACTATATATATATATATATATATAGAGAGATATATATAGGAGAGAGAGAGAGAGAGAGAGAGAGAGAGAGAGGAAATATGGCTTGAGTAATATAATTTGAAGTGCGTGTGAATGGATGAAATTACACAAGTGTGGCATGCTGAGGAGTCAATAGAGTTGTGGAGGATGATGGTTTACAAATGTTTTGAAGCTCTTATGGAAGATGAGGAGCCACAACATCAGGAATCTCCCAACTTTTAGAAATCATAGTAGAATATCGCCTTCAAGTTCAGATAAGAGTGCATTAGGTGAAAGAGTGAGGACCAAAGGCACACATCTGATCCCGGGCTAGCCACCTAGCCCTTACACATGGTGTTACATATGTAGAGGTAGTTATTGAGAATCAAGATATAGTCTAGGTAAATAAGTAGATATGGGAAGATATCATTTTACATTGGATTGAGAAGTTCATCATACAAATAAAAATACCTATGACAGTGCAAGTATGTGTCATTATTTTGGATGTTGGGAACATGTAGACCATGTGTATATCCAGTTTAGTACTACAAACGAGACATAAGGGAATTTATCAACTGGCCGGAGAGGGATCAAGAAGATCAAGAGGATTGGGTCAGTAACCACCTCGAAAAAAATACTTATGATATTTCTATTTCTGGATCTAGAGGATAGGGGTCCACATCCATAATAATCACTTAATAATCCTCTTCACCTAAAGTAAGCACCTCAAGTCTATTATATGACATGTATCTCCAATTACAAAAATTATAGAGGTTATTGAAAATGCAGCAGAGCATGTGTACAAGTGTGAGATACTATGGTATTCTAAGCAAATTACAACTTTAGATAGGAAGGAAAGTCAATTTTCTACTACTCTTCAAGGGAGGTGTACATAGCTAGTATAGAAAGTATGACCCACATAAGAATGTAGTGTACTATAGTGCTTTGTGAACTATGTTTTTGGATGAGTTTCACATCCCATAGTTTAATAAAAAAGCATCATCACGCTCAATAAAATCCAGCAGGGGATTATCAGAATGCATGAGGGAGCATGACATGTATTTTAATAATTTATTGTCCAAACTATCTTATGATGCTCATATGGAGTTAGCATGCACAGTGGTTTATTGGAGGATTTCTGACCCCATTCAGGAGGGATTTATCTCATAAGATGTATGTGGATCCACACGAGGCTATAGAAGTAGTTTTTTTATGATTATACCGGTTGGAATTGTTGATACATAAAGTGATCCCATTCTTGGAGGAGAAAATCACAGTCATGGCGAAGTAATTAGATAATTTATATGTAAACTCAACACATGAGATGTGTAGTGTAATATGGTACATAGATTGTGAGGTTGAGGGGACATAACTAAGGACAGTTGTCATGCAAGTTAGTGCTTGCATTTTTTATGTAGTTGTTGTATGTATTTTATATACGTTGAGTATAAGAAAAGTGAAACTCATGTACAGAGGTCCAAGAATTAGAAACAAAAGTGGTAAAGAGATTTGTAACTAACCTGTGTAAAACTCATGCGAGGAGTGCCAGTAGCTTCAGTTCCCTGAGCAGATGATGACCCGCCAGGCTCCTGTGTATAAAAGAGAAAAATATTAATACATGTACAACATACACGTGAAACAAATTATAATAATAATCTAGTGCAATTAAATGATTTATTAAAAATGTAAGTTTGTACAACTTGAAACTTACGTTTGAAACAGGCCCAACCGCAGTAGCTAGCATGTCGACACCGGATGTTTCCTTCACCGGCTCTTGCTATTTAAAATAAAATAAAAAATTAGTAAGAAATAATGAACCTCCAAAATTTAACAAAATTTAAAAAATTGTGTACCTCAGTTAGTGGATTTGCAGATGCTATGGCAGTATCTACAGCAGCCTCCACAGTCTGCATATGTGGAGGAGTCTCTCTAGCAGTCATAAGCTATACAAAAAACATGTACAAATCAATTTATTAAAATCTACTTAAGAGCTATAAAAAAAACATGTACAAATCAATATTTAGTTTACTCAAGAAAGAATAAAAAATGTTATTAAATTTTATCTTCTATTTAGGCTAAATACATAGGATCTATAAATGTTAGCACGGAGGCCATCTATCTTCATAAGATTTTGACAAACTTTTGTATTTAATCAAGGTAACCCATAGTCATCTTCTATGACAATTAGAGCATCATTCAAATTTGAAGGATTTTTAAATCTAACATCACCAGACCAAACATATAGATCAGACGAATAGTAGACTAGAGTTGTATATCCTTGGTGGGCAAGTGTGTTGCAAATATATAGATTATAATGCACTATTTATATGTATTTGTGTCCAAAGGTAGTTGAGTTTGAGTTTTGGTGCACGAGCCTAGAGGATCTTACTTGTGACATTATCCCTTTGGAAATAAAGATTTTGATGGTAGAACTGGATTTAGAGAGGCTACCCATGGCTAGCTAAACCCCCACCACACGTAGGGGTAGGAGAAAGTGTGATGAAATATGGTGGAATCTCAGGAAGAAGATATATATATATATATATATTATAGAGAGAGAGAGAGAGAGAGAGAGAGGAAGAGAGAGGAGAGAGAGAGAGAGAGGAAATATGGCTTGAGTATATAATTTGAAGTGCGTGAATGGGAAATTACACAAGTGTGGGATGCTGAGGAGTCAATAGAGTTGTGGAGGATGATGGTTTACAAATGTTTTGAAGCTCTTATGGAAGATGAGGAGCCACAACATCAGGATCTCCCAACTTTTAGAAATCATAGTAGATATCGCCTTCAAGTTTAGATAAGAGTGCATTAGGTGAAAGAGTGAGGACCAAAGGCACACATCTGATCCCGGGCTAGCCACCTAGCCCTTACACATGGTGTTACATATGTAGAGGTAGTTATTGAGAATCAAGATATAGTCTAGGTAAATAAGTAGATATGGGAAGATATCATTTTACATTGGATTGAGAAGTTCATCATACAAATAATATACCTATGACAGTGTAGTACGTGTCATTATTTTGGATGTTGGGAACATGTAGACCATGTGTATCCAGTTTAGTACTACAAACGAGACATAAGGGAATTTATCAACTGGCCCGAGAGGATCAAGAAGATCAAGAGGATTGGGTCAGTAACCACCTAGAAAAAAATACTTATGAGATTTCTATTTCTGGATCTAGAGGATAGGGTCCACATCCATAATAATCACTTAATAATCCTCTTCACCTAAAGTAAGCACCTCAAGTCCTATTATATGACATGTATCTCCAATTACAAAAATTATAGAGGTATTGAAAATGCAGCAGAGCATGTGTACAAGTGTGAGATACTATGGTATTCTAAGCAAATTACAACTTTAGATAGGAAGGAAAGTCAATTTTCTACTACTCTTCAAGGGGAGTGTACATAGCTAGTATAGAAAGTATGACCCACATAAGAATGTAGTGTACTATAGTGCTTTGTGAACTATGTTTTTGGATGAGTTTCACATCCCATAGTTTAAAAAAAAGCATCATCACGCTCAATAAAATCAAGCAGGGATTATCAGAACGCGCTATGAGGGAGCATGACATGTATTTTAATAATTTATTGTCCAAACTATCTTATGATGCTCATATGAGTTAGCATGCACAGTGGTTTATTGGAGGATTTTCTGACCCCATTCAGGAGGGATTTATCTCATAAGATGTATGTGGATCCACACGAGGCTATAGAAGTAGTTTTTTATGATTATACGGTTGGAATTGTTGATACATAAGTGATCCCATTCTTGGAGGAGAAAATCACAGTCATGGCGAAGTAATTAGATAATTTATATGTAAACTCAACACATGAGATGTGTAGTGTAATATGGTACATAGATTGTGAGGTTGAGGGACATACTAAGGACAGTTGTCCATGCAAGTTAGTGCTTGCGTTTTTATGTAGCTGTTGTATGTATTTTATATACATTGAGTATAAGAAAGTGAAACTCATGTACAGAGGTCCAAGAATTAGAAACAAAGTGTAAAGAGATTTGTAACTAACCTGCGTAAAACTCATGCGAGGCGTGCCAGTAGCTTCAGTTCCCTGAGCAGATGATGACCCGCTAGGCTCCTGTGTATAAAAGAGAAAAATATTAATACATGTACAACATACACGTGAAACAAATTATAATAATAATCCAGTGCAATTAAATGATTTATTAAAAATGAAAGTTTGTACATCTTGAAACTTACGTTTGAAACACGCCCAACCGCAGTAGCTAGCATGTCGACACCGGATGTTTCCCTTCACCGGGCTCTTGCTATTTAAAATAAAATAAAAAATTAGTAAGAAATAATGAACCTCCAAAATTTAACAAATTTAAAAAATTGTGTACCTCAGTTAGTGGATTTGCAGATGCTTATGGCAGTATCTACAGCAGCCTCCACAGTCTGCATATGTGGAGGAGTCTCTCTAGCAGTCATAAGCTATACAAAAAACATGTACAAATCAATTTATTAAAATCTACTTAAGAGCTATACAAAAAACATGTACAAATCAATATTTAGTTTCTCAAGAAAGAATAAAAATGTTATTAAATTTTATCTTCTATTTAGGCTAAATACATAGGGATCTATAAATGTTAGCACGGAGGCCATTTATCTTCATAAGATTTTGACAAACTTTTGTATTTTAATCAAGGTAACGCATAGTCATCTTCTATGACAATTAGAGCATCATTCAAATTTGAAGGAATTTTAAATCTAACATCACCAGGACCAAACATATAGATCAGACGAATAGTAGACAAGAGTTGTATATCCTTGGTGGGCAAGTGTGTTGCAAATATATAGATTATAATGCACTATTTATATGTATTTGTGTCCAAAGGTTGCTGAGTTTGAGTTTTGGTGCACGAGCCTAGAGGATCTTACTTGTGACATTATCTCCTTTGGAAATAAAGATTTTGATGGTAGAACTCGATTTAGAGAGGCTACCCATGGCTAGCTAAACCCCCACCACACGTAGGGGTAGGAGAAAGTGTGATTAAATATGGTGGAATCTCAGGAAGAAGATATATATATATATACTATAATATATATATATATATATATAGAGAGAGAGAGAGAGAGAGAGAGAGAGAGAGGAAATATGGCTTGAGTATATAATTGGAAGTGCGTGAATGGGAAATTACATAAGTGTGGGATGCTGAGGAGTCAATAGAGTTGTGGAGGATGATGGTTTACAAATGTTTTGAAGCTCTTATGGAAGATGAGGAGCCACAACATCAGGATCTCCCAACTTTTAGAAATCGTAGTAGATATCGCCTTCAAGTTTGGATAAGAGTGCATTAGGTGAAAAAGTGAGGACCAAAGGCACGCATCTGATCCCGGGCTAGCCCCCTAGCCCCTTACACATGGTGTTACATATCTAGAGGTAGTTATTGAGAATCAAGATATAGTCTAGGTAAATAAGTAGATATGGGAAGATATCATTTTACATTGGATTGAGAAGTTCATCATACAAATAATATACCTATGACAGTGCAGTACGTGTCATTATTTTGGATGTTGGGAACATGTAGACCATGTGTATCCAGTTTAGTACTACAAACGAGACATAAGGGAATTTATCAACTGGCCCGAGAGGATCAAGAAGATCAAGAGGATTGTGTCAGTAACCACCTAGAAAAAATACTTATGAGATTTCTATTTCTGGATCTAGAGGATAGGGTCCACATCCATAATAATCCTCTTCACCTAAAAGTAAGCACCTCAAGGTCTATTATTTGACATGTATCTCCAATTACAAAAATTATAGAGGTATTGAAAATGCAACAGAGCATGTGTACAAGTGTGAGATACTATGGTATTCTAAGCAAATTACAACTTTAGATAGGAAGGAAAGTCAATTTTTCTACTACTCTTCAAGGGAGTGTACATAGCTAGTATAGAAAGTATGACCCACATAAGAATGTAGTGTACTGTAGTGCTTTGTGAACTATGTTTTTGGATGAGTTTCACATCCCATAGTTTAAAAAAAGGCATCATCACGCTCAATAAAATCAAGCAGGGATTATCAGAATGCATGAGGGAGCATGACATGTATTTTAATAATTTATTGTCCAAACTATCTTATGATTCTCATATGAGTTAGCATGCACAGTGGTTTATTGGAGGATTTCTGACCCCATTAAGGAGGGATTTATCTCATAAGATGTATGTGGATCCACACGAAGCTATAGAAGTAGTTTTTTATGATTATACGGTTGGAATTGTTGATACATAAGTGATCCCATTCTTGGAGGAGAAAATCACAGTCATGGCGAAGTAATTAGATAATTTATATGTAAACTCAACACATGAGATGTGTAGTGTAATATGGTACATAGATTGTGAGGTTGAGGGACATACTAAGGAAAGTTGTCCATGCAAGTTAGTGCTTGCGTTTTTGTGTAGTTGTTGTATGTATTTTATATACATTGAGTATAAGAAAGTGAAACTCATGTACAGAGGTCCAAGAATTAGAAACAAAGTGTAAAGAGATTTGTAACTAACCTGCGTAAAACTCATGCGAGGCATGCCAGTAGCTTCAGTTCCCTGAGCAGATGATGACCCGCTAGGCTCCTGTGTATAAAAGAGAAAAATATTAATACATGTACAACATACACGTGAAACAAATTATAATAATAATCTAGTGCAATTAAATGATTTATTAAAAATGTAAGTTTGTACAACTTGAAACTTACATTCGAAATAGGCCCAACCGCAGTAGCTAGCATGTCGACACCGGATGTTTCGTTCACTGGCTCTTGCTATTTAAAATAAAATAAAAAATTAGTAAGAAATAATGAACCTCCAAAATTTAACAAATTTAAAAAATTGTGTACCTCAGTTAATGGATTTGCAGATGCTATGGCAGTATCTACAGTAGCCTCCACAGTCTGCATATGTGGAGGAGTCTCTCTAGCAGTCATAAGCTATACAAAAAACATGTACAAATCAATTTATTAAAATCTACTTAAGAGCTATACAAAAAACATGTACAAATCAATATTTAGTTACTCAAGAAAGAATAAAATTTTTATTAAATTTTATCTTCTATTTAGGCTAAATACATAGGATCTATAAATGTTAGCACGGAGGCCATCTATCTTCATAAGATTTTGACAAAGTTTTATATTTAATCAAGGTAACCCATAGTCATCTTCTATGACAATTAGAGCATCATTCAAATTTGAAGGACGTTTAAATCTAACATCACCAGACCAAACATATAGATCAGAAGAATAGTGGACTAGAGTTGTATATCCTTGGTGGGCAAGTGTGTTACAAATATATAGATTATAATGCACTATTTATATGTATTTGTGTCCAAAGGTAGCTGAGTTTGAGTTTTGGTGCACGAGCCTAGAGGATCTTACTTGTGACATTATCCCTTTGGAAATAAAGATTTTGATGGTACAACTGGATTTAGAGAGGCTACCCATGGCTAGCTAAACCCCCACCACACGTAGGGGTAGGAGAAAGTGTGATGAAATATGGTGGAATCTCAGGAAGAAGATATATATATATATATATATATATATATATAGAGAGAGAGAGAGAGAGAGAGAGAGAGAGAGAGAGAGAGAGAGAGAGAGAGAGAGAGAGGAAATATGGCTTGAGTATATAATTTGAAGTGCGTGAATGGAAAATTACACAAGTGTGGGATGATGAGGAGTCAATAGAGTTGTGGAGGATGATGGTTTACCAATGTTTTGAAGCTCTTATGGAAGATGAGGAGCCACAACATCAAGATCTCCCAACTTTTAGAAATCATAGTAGATATCGCCTTCAAGTTTGGATAAGAGTGCATTAGGTGAAAGAGTGAGGAACAAAGGCACACATCTGATCCCGGGCTAGCCACCTAGCCCTTACACATGGTGTTACATATCTAGAGGTAGTTATTGAGAATCAAGATATAGTCTAGGTAAATAAGTAGATATGGGAAGATATCATTTTACATTGGATTGAGAAGTTCATCATACAAATAATATACCTATGACAGTGTAGTACGTGTCATTATTTTGGATGTTGGGAACATGTAGACCATGTGTATCCAGTTTAGTACTACAAACGAGACATAAGGGAATTTATCAACTGGCCCGAGAGGATCAAGAAGATCAAGAGGATTGGGTCAGTAACCACCTAGAAAAAATACTTATGAGATTTCTATTTCTGGATCTAGAGGATAGGGTCCACATCCATAATAATCCTCTTCACCTAAAGTAAGCACCTCAAGTCTATTATATGACATGTATCTCCAATTACAAAAATTATAGAGGTATTGAAAATGCAACAGAGCATGTGTACAAGTGTGAGATACTATGGTATTCTAAGCAAATTACAACTTTAGATAGGAAGGAAAGTCAATTTTCTACTACTCTTCAAGGTAGTGTACATAGCTAGTATAGAAAGTATGACCCACATAAGAATGTAGTGTACTATAGTGCTTTGTGAACTATGTTTTTGGATGAGTTTCACATCCCATAGTTTAAAAAAAGGCATCATCACGCTCAGTAAAATCAAGCAGGGATTATCAGAACGCATGAGGGAGCATGACATGTATTTTAATAATTTATTGTCCAAACTATCTTATGATGCTCATATGAGTTAGCATGCACAGTGGTTTATTGGAGGATTTCTGACCCCATTCAGGAGGGATTTATCTCATAAGTTGTATGTGGATCCACACGAAGCTATAGAAGTAGTTTTTTATGATTATACGGTTGGAATTGTTGATACATAAGTGATCCCATTCTTGGAGGAGAAAATCACAGTCATGGCGAAGTAATTAGATAATTTATATGTAAACTCAACACATGAGATGTGTAGTGTAATATGGTACATAGATTGTGAGGTTGAGGGACATACTAAGGACAGTTGTCCATGCAAGTTAGTGCTTGCGTTTTTATGTAGCTGTTGTATGTATTTTATATACGTTGAGTATAAGAAAGTGAAATTCATGTACAGAGGTCCAAGAATTAGAAACAAAGTGTAAAGAGATTTGTAACTAACCTGCGTAAAACTCATGTGAGGCATGCCAGTAGCTTCAGTTCCCTTAGCAGATGATGACCCCGCCAGGATCCTGTGTATAAAAGAGAAAAATATTAATACATGTACAACATACACGTGAAACAAATTATAATAATAATCTAGTGCAATTAAATGATTTATTAAAAATGTAAGTTTGTACAACTTGAAACTTACGTTTGAAACACGCCCAACCGCAGTAGCTAGCATGTCGACACCGGATGTTTCCTTCACCGGCTCTTGCTATTTAAAATAAAATAAAAAATTAGTTTTTTACGTGTATGTACATGACGTACAATCATATATATATTAATATCTCAAACATGTGAATTAAACTATTGTACATATATATATTATTTAAATTTATTTAAAATTTACCTGTGAAAGACCAATATCAGTGGCTCCATTTCCAAAAACATTCCCCAGCATCTCATCTATAGAAAAAAAATCTTGTGTTCAGCAAATGATGTCTCGCCTGTAGTGCATACGGCACCACATGATCCATAGTGGTGTGGTGCACTAGAACTGGCACCTCCGCCAACATCACTGGATGTAATCTGGGTGCTATGCTGGGTGAGAGTGTCAGTGAGCTCCCTCAATGCATGCAATGTATCAATCTCCACAACCTCCTTCACTGTAGGAGGGATAACTGAAGGCAGTGGGGGTTTTGGGGCATGGGGGATCCTAGGCTGACCTACTTGTGTACCAGGTCTGCTATGTGCAGAGCCACCTCCTCGACCAAAAAATTCTGAAAAGTCAAAATAATTCGAGACCTCATTAAGCACGAACTCACAATATAATTTCTTCAAAAAATAAAGAGGAACCTCATTGTTGTTGCATGGTGGATAATCAAAAACCATCCACCATCGGTCCCAAAAATTATTTTTGATTCTATCATCATGGCACCAATGGATTGGGAACCGTTTGCAAGTAACTGCAGGGGGGCATTGGTTCTAGGGTCGGTAAATAATGCACAAATGAGGTCTTTTCCAATTTTTTGTCTTTGACGGCCGCATGAGATAGTTTATCCGCATACCACCACCTACAATCACTTCTAAAGGTGTTTCATCTATGTATTTGGTTGGTTGCAGACTCAACTTCGCCAATCAATGTTTGCAATGTATTGGCTAAAGTCATGCGGGATGGATTTGTAGCATGATTTTGTCTTATAGTTTGAATTAGGTTCTCAATGACAATTTTATTTTCTTAGATTCTTCCAATGATATTATCTTGCGTTCCTGTTGGCTCAGTGGGGACAAAAGGAGCCACAGGGGGCGGATCTATGTTTGGAGGAGGGTTTTGAGGAATGTTCGGATGGTTTTGAGGAATGTTCGGTGGGTTTTGAGGAATGTTTTGACAGTTTTCATGAGCCCGAGCTTGCCGACCAACTGATAAAACAATAAAATTGTATACATAAACAAACAATTCACAAAACCCATGAAAATGCCAAAAAAAACCTAAAATGCAAAAAAATGATTACAATCGGGGACTTACCTCCTCGTCTTGGCGGCATGGTTGAATCTATCGCTATCCAGAAGCCCGATGAGCAATTTTGAGATAGTATTGAAAGTGCGAGTGAAAAACGTTTAGGAAAAGTTGCGGTTTGAAATGAAAAATGAGGGAAATAACAAGTCGCGGGACTGTTAAATTTTGTCTCAGAGTTCCGCGATCACGGTTTATAACCCGCGCTCGCGGTTATAAACTGCGATCGCGGAACTAGGTTCAGTAATTACCGAACCTAGAATTCAATAACCGCGATCACGGTTTTAGGACCGCGATCGCGGGTACCTTTATTTCGGGTTTTTATGTCCACGGAATTGTCCACCAACTTCATGCACTTACCCCCAATATCCCCCTTTATCATTGATGGAAACATACTTAGAAACCTATAAAATTTGATGGGAAAAACACTTGCAAACTTTTTTTTTGATAGCTAACTCTCTGTATCTTCCCCCCTTTGACATCTATGAAAAAGAGCTACCAATTCAAAACCATGAGCAATATGTACAAAGGCTTGATTTTCATGATTTTTACTCAAGAATATACCCTTTGGTTGATGTTGTTCTTTTCAAACCTCTTGCCAGTGCCCCCCTGAGCTGATGCACTCCATGATGGTGTTTAATTTTATCATACGCCTCTATTTTATATGAAATTCATTCTCACATTTTCAGAAATTCCATTCACTTTTTCTCCTTTGTCTAAGACTGTATAACACCAATCATTTACCTTGCAGTCATGCCATAAGAATGATTGAATTTTCTTTATTTCAGATCCCATCCATATTCTCAAAATACTATTCCTTTTTCCATGTTACTATGCTTAACATGATTCTTATCTCTGTCTTTTACAAGTTCCTTTTATTTCTACAAATTTTCCTTTACAATTTCATCTCACCCTTATCTATAGTTGATCCATGAGTTCTTCATTACATGTCATGTAGCCTACCATGAGGAAATCTCCAGATGTCTGTAATCATTTGATCATCACTAATTACTCACATACATCCTATCAACTTCTCTCAAATTTGAGGACTATGAAGATCTTGCATCACTTTGCGCATATCAATGGGATGTGAGACATAAAAATTTATAAAACATACACTCATACCATAGACACACACACTTTTACTTCACACATTTTGCATTAAAAGATAATGGCAACAGATGTTGACACTTGACACCTATGATTGGAATTTTCAAATATCAAGAGTCACACTTAAACAACACATGCTAAAATCATATTTTGAAATTACTTGGCATCAATTAGCAACTCATGATAGATTTTGACAGAGGATAGACTCTTCTTTCAAGACTCAGATCAAGAGGATGGAATATTAGCATAATGAGACACAATAACTCACAAACTTATGCTACCATTCAACCACATGACTCACATTAAAAATAAGAAATTTATGATTCAAATTTTCAATCAACATGCATTTTGACTTAAAATTACTCTCTTGGAGACAATTCATGCTTGAGGAAAACATTGACATTGTTAAGAAGATAAATGCAAATCCTGGAAACTATTGACAAAATTCACTCTCAATGGTTTCTCGTGAATATACTTTAATATTTCAACTATACTAAAATCTTCAACATGGAACAAAACAAACATTTCAAAACATACATACCTTGACCACTTTCTAGCAGCAAACAACAACTATTGGCACCAACCAACATCCTTGACTCTCTTGTTCAACTTCATCATGATGAACTCTAGACTATGTTTCCTTTAGATTGGGTATACCTTCTAAAAGCCTAGAGAAGTCATACTATCTTGCGAGATTACCTTAGAATAATATGAAGTCATCAAATAAACTTGATGAATGATTATTTCTTCTTTTTGTTCTCGTTTTCTCATTAATCTTATTATATACACTCCTTGGTGTGACCACCACATCATATGAGCTCTCAACTTATGATTTTATGCTTGAAAGACACATATGTTTCATTTTATCTAATACTGGTCGAGGAAGAAACTATTCATTATTTGCAACCAACTTATATTCCTTCTTCTTGCCCTTATCATCATGCACTGTTGTCTTGTTTGTAAAAGATTTCTAATTTTCAACATCATCTTCCCATGCAACTTTCTTTACTTATTTAACTCCCAAGTTTTCTACTTTGACCTTTTATATCCATTTTGTCTTCTTCTTTCAAGTATATTTCTCAACCATGGCTGTGTTGGATAAATTTCTTTGTTCCTAATCAAATGAATGTGCTAGCTATTGAAAAAAAATAACAATTCCTAACATGGAGGGTTTATAGTACCTCTAACGTGATGTGATGGATAAACGATTGCAAATTAATGATGAATCCTCACTGTAGATGATGACATCCAAATAAGATAAACCGAAACAATATTGATTAGATAGATTTATGCAGGGGATACCTGAACAATGTCAACTCCAATAATTGATTATGTTCCTTTCACAGATGTCAACCCTTGTTTGTTTAGAAAAAGTGAAATAAAGAAAGAACAATAGATATCATGCAGAGACATGAAAATACTTAATCTAAGAAATGATTAAAATTGATCTAGAAGCTGATATGATTGGAAAAATAGTAAATTAAAGGTTACTTGGTCTAATTCAATGACAACCTAAATTGTGCAGAGGTAGGCTGAGGGAAACATGGACAAGAGAATCTAGAATATGAGACGAATATGTAAACCCTACGAGGTCTGGATGTAATATGGAAACTACAGAGGGTTGATTATGCTGGAGTCAACCTGTAGAAGGGATCTTAAGGAGTAGAAACCAGAGAATGATAGAAAATGGCACCAAAGGAGGATGGATGGAAAGTTGGGCTTGTGGATATTGAAGGATGACATATAGAATGATGTCTGAGACAAAAAGGTAGAGAAAAGGATAGTAATCAATGATTTGGATAGGTTGTTGGATAAATAGGACCCTAGTCGACGATGACCAAGGGGATCGCCAGTGACTGTAGAAAATTGTGATGAGGACGGGGAAAAATGAATGGAAAAGGCAACCTACACGAAAAAGAGCTAAAACAGAAGGCTACTGAGTGATCCCTAGATGTTGCAGAAATAAATCTATACCTGCAAGATGTTAGTTATAAGAATAGAAATGATAATATGATAAAAAGATGATTAAATAAATACAAAAACAATGATAATCTCACGAAGGATGATTGTGAGTGATGCAATCACATTCAATAGAAGTATGAGAGGTATGTGGTTGTTGTAGGAATGCTCAAGCACGATTGAGAGTTCACAAGTCATGAGGAAGGTAAATAATTCACATGCATCTAATTTCTAATCCTTTTTTGGAAGGATTTAACTTGGTTTTATAGGGTTGATGATGACTGGGATGGGTCGTTGTTGACCATGAGGAAAATTTCCCCAATGGGCAAGATTTTTTTTGTTTTTGGCATGATTTTTGTGTTTTTAAGAGTTGGAAGGGTGCTTTAAAGCATTGTGTGGGATTAGATTGCTTGGGGATAAATCATGGGTAGTTAGGGCATGATATGATTTGGATAATAATTAATTAATAGCAGTTAACTAATTAAATTAATCAAAGGATGGGATGGTCATTTTAATTAAATTAATGGGATGTATTTAATTAAAAGGATACCTAGATGGGATCATGATAAAATATGTGCACACAGGTAGACAAGGGTAGAGATACCAATTTTAGGTGTCTACATTTTCCCCTTTTTGTCAAGTAGTTTGCACACTAGCAAGCTATGAGACAAAAAAAGTGAGAGAAAAATGTTATGATGAGGATTTACAAGAGGTAAATGATGAGCTCCCCCTCTAATGGGGGATCGATGATACCAAAGGAAATTGATGACGTGTTTTGAAAAGGTAAATGATGAAGGGCGAGTGGGTGAAGAAAGATGGGTAAAAGGATAACACAAGGAAAAATTACCCAAGCAAAAAGGATCAGAGTAAAAATGAAAACCATGATGGTGACTACAATATCACATTGATAGAGGGAAAATTGAGGTATCAATGGAGATGGTCGAAAATGCTCTACAAGCCAGCAAGTGGGCTAAAATCACTACAAAATGGAGAGAATCCAATGGGAAAATATCATATGGATGTAAGCCAAAATGATCATGGGGTCATAGGAGAGCATCAAAGTATGTGCAACTAAATGCAAAGATTATCAGAAATCTTTCGTACGCAAGGAATCAAGTGAAAAAATATGCATTTGCAAAGGATGAGGATAAAATAATGGTGCCCTAGCATAGGGCACGAGAAAAGGCCAAAAAGGTGAGTAGTGAAAGAATATGTCAAAAAGGTAAGATAAGTATGGTCACGAAGGTCGAATTTGTATACAAATTAAATAGGTTTGAAAAATAAAATTCTCGAAGAGGGGATAAGTATGGCGATAAAGGTGGAATTTTAGATCGCAATAGGATAAGATTAGAATATTGAAATAGAATTCCCTATAGGGAAAATAAAGATGTCCACAAAGGTGGAATTTGAAAATTTCCCAAGAAGAGGTCATAAACAAATATCAAGAAATCCAAAGTGAAGGATACCAAGGCTAGTCAATGGTGACTAAGGCCGATCGACAAAGACTCGAATGGGGTTGACGACAACCAAGTGTCAGTCGCTATATAAGCTTGGGGGTCAATAGACGATGCTCATTTTTAAATGTAAAATTAACAAGAGAGATCAGAGAGATAAAAGAGAAAGATGAGAAATGGAGGTTGAAAGAGTTGTAAGGAAACACCAGAGGGTGCTAAGGATGGTGAGTAACAAAACTCAAGCTTGTTTTTGGGTTTAATTTTTTTGTTATTTAATTTTTAGTATTTTTTAGAAAAAATGGGGTACGCCAGAGGTGGTTGAGTTGACAGCAACCTAGGCAAGTCGATGTCAACTGCACCTTGAGGTGTGGTGAATGAACTGTAAACATGTCGACCTAACTTGGGTCAGCGTCGAATAGGGTTAGATTGGATTGGCTTAGGAATAAATTAAATTTTTGATGAAATTTAAAGGATTTTAATTGGGTCTTGGATTGAGGATTTGATGTTTTCATGTTTTTTTTTGTGATTGCAAGCTAGAGAGACCTTATATTTGAGAGATTGAGTGCTTGCTTTATATGAGTAAATTAGAGGAGATATGACAAATGCCAATTGGGATCACTTGGCCACATTAGGGTTAGGTGGCTTCATATTTTATCAGAAGATCCCATGGGATGTGGGGTTGATGATCATGTTGGTAAAGAGATGGTACCGATAGACTGGTACCTTTTGGTTTAGGACATGGGAGATGACCATCACCCTAGAGGATGTGTATAGGATCTTGAGATTACCTATATAGTGGGAGTATATAGTTCCCATTACCAGTGACGACATATTGGAAATGTTGATGCAGCTATTTGGATCTGATGTGCCCCACATCAGGTTTTCTTCAGGGCATTTCTCATATGATTTGAGGTACGAGGCTAGGGTGCCACGTAGTGGATTCATGTGTATGGTGATGATGGTTTTGTCTTGTTATGAATTTCTGGACTCTGGTGGAGCTCAGTTTCCATGGGCACTAGCTAGTGTAGTGGCAGATATTGTTGATCATCAAACAATATTATCATTCGGGACTACCTTGTTGGCTTAGGTTTACCCTGAGCTTTCCATGTACTGGGCAGGGAAAAGATCAAGATTGGATGTTGGTCTCTTATTAAACTGTTAGGCATATGATCACATAACAACGATTCAGCCACTGGGGCTTCCATGGGTCATTGGTGAACATATTTAGTTAGAGGTGAAATTTTTGAGATGGAGGGACGACTGGGCCTTTGAAGCTAGGGGATAGAAGAGTGGATTGGTATGTCGATCAGTTTTCAGAGTTAGAGACTGATCAGATCAGATGATGGCTATATAGGGATTTCCCTGCATGGCTAGTAGTAGATGTAGAGTTTTTTGGGATGAGGTGGAAATGGTGGATTTAGGGGAGATGGTTGGAGATGATCAAGGCCATTCAATTTGATCGAGTGTGATGATAGTTTGGGGTCATCCAGACTATACCAGATGCTCCTATTTTTCATAGGCGAGAGGAGGTTGACAAGGAGTTTCTAAACCCTATTATGGTAGATCCATTGGAGGAGGAGGCTACATCGTAGGATGATGACGATGATGTAAGAGTTAGAGTGGGATTTTGTGATTGGATTCCCACTATCTGGGAAGATAGGGTGGTTTTGGGGAGAGGAAGGGAGGAGGTAAATGAGATGGAGATTGGGGGAGATACAAAGAAAACTCCATAAGGTGGATATGGAGAGACTAAAGAGTTATCACAACTTCACACTGAGCTAGATCATATGATAATGGAGAGAGACGTTGTAGTCCAGGAGAGGGATACATTTATGCAGGATAGGGACTGATACCATTGGCAGAGAGAGGCATATATGGTTTATTTTGGGGATCTTACTACTTTACTGGTTACTTAGGTTGTAGGTGGAGGACATGCAACACTGTAGGAAGGAGGAGAGATGGAATATCTTGGTATGACCTTGATTGATAGATACAGAGTGTTAGCTGTAGAGGATAAGTATTATGAGGGCATCATGATCGAGAAATTGCTAAAGACACTCTGGTATTGGGATCATCTGAAGAAGATAGTGGAAGGTGGAGTTGGGCCATCGAGGAGCACATTGAGTGTGGATTAGCCACATCAAGTACATGGCTAGGGTGGAGGCATCAAGTCCGATAGGCAGATGGAGGGATTTTCCTCATAGAGGGAGGATATTAGGATTTTAAAGATTCAATTTTATGGTTTTACTAACATCGCTGCTTTGAGAGGGCCCCGTTAGAGGGAAATGATGTACTTATACATTTGATTTTTATATATAGATGATATCACATTTTTTGCGATTTGATTTATGTGTGTTATATGATGATGATGATGATTAATTTACGATGATGTTTATATTGATTTTATATGTGATTATGATGGTAAAATTATAAGGTGAAATGATTTACTTTTACTTGGATTGCTAGATTATGATGTTGGACATGATGTTGTGTTACTTGGGATTTGTGTATATATATATATATGGTTGATGATGTGAATTTCTTGTATGGTTAATGAGTATTAGGATCACATGTTCATTTTGAATTCTATTATATTAATGTGATGTGGATAGAATGTAGTAACGTAGATGTGATTATGATTTAGTGTAAGTAAAGATTGATGTATTTCAGATAGATAAATAAATTGATCGGTGATCGAGATAAAACAACCAAATGATGGAAACCTATAGGTACAAATGACATTACATCATATAAAGGAACACATGAAGAAAATATGCCTCTAATTACATTAGAGGTATACAAGAGAAGATCCTAATAACGCAAGGCACATGCGACCAAAACATCTGTTAGAATGTAACCAACATCAGTTAGTTATAGCAAAGATCATAAAGAGATAATGGATGGAAAGAACTCATAGACATAATTTTGACATGAAAAATGGGTTCTCCATAAGTGGTGTTCCCTAAGTCTATGCCCCAGCTCTTAGAAGGGGAGAGAGGAATACTGGAAGAAATTTGATCAATGCGGGAAGCTTTATGAGGATGCTAATAAAATGGAACGTTGATCAATGTTGGAAGCCTTTAAAGGAGTATCCATCCTTGAGGGTTTTTTTCTACTTTATACATATGCAATATATATGATAGTTTTTCTTTGAGGGATCAATCTATTTATTTCTCTTTGATTTTGATTTTGATTCTTCTCTTTTTTTTTTTGAACAATTTTCCTTCGAGGGAGAAATCTATCTTTGGTAGTTGTTGAATTTTGATTGGAACATCCTTTGATTTTTATTTTTATATGGGGAAGAGATGAGAATAGCTAGGTAGACCACTTAGGAGGGTAAAATGAATGTACAAGAGACGCCCCTGGACCCTTTTCATGGTTCCAATAGGTGAACGAGAGGATGATGGATTTAATGATTGTGGAGTTCTCACTAAAAGGGAGAAACTATCCATAAGGAATATTCTTTGAGTAGAGCCATGGTGATAATTTTTAAGGTCACATCTAGGAAAGTGACGGATGACCATATACTTCCAAATAACTATGATGAAAGATGGAAGATGCTAGTGATGGAGGCATGATCTAAAAATATGACTAACAACTCACTGGAAGAAACACTAACAATAAAATGGCCACAACTGCAATGTGTTAATAGGTTCCACTTTCGGTTTACCATCAAGGGAGGTCAATCGATAGGATTGCAACCCATGCTTATGTGTGATAATGTATGGTCCAATCCAGTTAGGGGAAACATTTCTAAGTTGGCTCATTTCTAGAGTAGTGACGTTTTCATTTTATTTGAGAATGAGGTCACTGACATTAAAGTCACATTCTTTGAAGTGTTTTTTGTAAGAACGTTTGATGCACTCTTGATAAACATGATGATGTGTAATATTGAGAAGGGGGTGTTCATATAACAACTCAAGATGTGCTAGACGTGCTTGGTGATAGTCTTCATCAGAGATGAATTTGGGAAGGGACGATTGTAAAGATGGAATTCAAACTTTGAGAGGGAGAAAGAATTTGGAACAATACACAAGAGAAAATGTGGTATCCTTTGTGGAAGTATATATGATAGTCCGATAATCCTAGAGAGAGAAAGGAAGATGGAGATGCCAGTCACATCCTAACTGATCAATAGTCTTCACAAGAAGTTTTTAAAGAGTTTTGTTAGTGGCTTTGGCTTGGATGTTAGCTTGAGGACAGTATGGAGAAGAGAAGATGAGTTAAATGTTAAATGAATCGAAAAGCTTCTTAATATCTTTGTTTTTAAAGGACTTTCCGTTGTCTGTGATGAGTTTTTGAGGAACGCCGAAGTAGAAAATGATATGCTAATAGATAAAGTTAATAATTGGACCAGATTTGATTGAATTGAGTGGGATTTATTCCACCCATTTAGTGAAATATTCAGTTGCAGTGATGATAGAGTGATGTTGTAGTGAAGATCGAGGATTAATAAGAAAGATGAGGTTGAGACCCCATTGTCAGAAGGGACAAAGGTCCTCAGCCGATTACAAACCTTGACTAGGAATGTGAATAAGATTGGAATGATACTGAAAATTTTCACATTTATTAACATAATCATAGTAGGTGTGATTGAGAGAAGGCTAGTAATAGCCAAGACTAATAACGTGCTTAATGATGGATAAGCCACTAAAATTTCCACCAAAAAATTTGTCACGGACTTCCTGGATAACACGAAGAGATTCATGGGATTTAAGGAATCAAAGAAGAATACCATCAAATCTGCATTTGTAAAGAATGCCACTAGGATAATGTAATGGTTAGGGTGCTAGAGAAATGATCTCCTAGTGTTCTTAGATAGATAAGGGGGAATGATGTATTTGGATAAATAATCAAATATTTGGGAGTACCAAAGATTTTACGGACTAGATTCAACAAGATTAACTTGGGGTAGATTGTAGAGTGGTAAATCACGACGATGAATGATAACAAAAACTTTGGATTCCTCTATTGTCTAAGGAATGAGAGTTGTAAGAGATTTCATCATATCATTGAAACGATTGGTTGATCAAGGGAAAAATTAGATACTATAATAATCAAAGGCTTCTAGGAGAAGATGAACAATGTCACGATACTTTTTGAAGAGTATCATTTTTATATTGATACTCACCTGTGAATTGTTTAATGATAAGTTCAGAGTCTCCATATGTGTCAAGGACTTGAATATCTAGAAAGCGAGCGGTCTTAAGGCCTAAAATAAGGGCATCCTATTTTTCCATTTTATTTGTACACTCAAAATTGAGTTTTTTGGAAAGAGGAATAAGAGTATCCCAAGAAGGAATGATAATGATGCCCATACCTCCCCCTTGCTGACACTTATAACCATTGAAGAAGAGGGTCATCTTAAGAATCTCATACTTGTGGTGAAAATGATTAATTGATTCATTCGGGAATTTCTCATGAGGTAAATGTGTACTAGGAGGGGGGCCTTCTACTAATTGGTTGGAAATAGCCTAGCCCTTAATGGATTTTGGAGGAATAAACTCAAGGTTAAACTCAGTCATGAGCATGAGCCATCGAGTATTGCGATCATGATGATAAGGTTTAGAATGTAATGTCTTAAGAAGATGGAAGCTAATAACGACATAAGTCTTGTGATTGAGAAGATAGTGTCAAAGTTTTGAGGTTTCGAAGAAGAGAGTGTATTACATCCTTTTAGCTTCAGTGTAGTGAGTCTTACAATTATGAGGGGTGCAAATGAAGTAATAAAAGACCTGCTCATGACCTTGGTCATCATGATGTGATAACATGACTCCTAGAGCATGATCTGTGGTAGAAATATATAGATAAAAGGGCTCACCCTCATGTGGAGGTGTAAGCACTAGTGCAGAAGAGATATTGTTTAAGATCATCGAAGGCCTTTTGGTAATCATGATCCCAATTGAAGTCTATATCTTTCCAAAGAAGAGGATGAAAGGGTTAACAGTGATCTGCAAGTTACAAGATGAAATGGTGGATGGATTTGAGTTAGCCTTAAATATTATAGAGTTGCTTAAGATTGGAAGGTGGAATTTTGATAATTTATTTGATTTTTTCAAGGTCAACTTCAATGCCCGTAATGGAAACGATAAATCCAAGGAGTTTTCTAGTTAGCACCCCAAATACACACTTGGCTGGATTCAGGAGAAGACAAAAATAGATAAGGAAAGTACCTCAAGAACAAAAAGATGATCCTATTGATGTTTAGATTTACCAAAAATCATTGTCAACATAATCTTCTATAGTTTTTATGGATGAGATCATTGAAAGATATAAGTCATGGCCCGCTAATAGGTGGCTTCGACATTTTTTAGGCTGAAAGGCATGATGGGGTAGCAAAAATTTCCCCAAGGGGTGATGAAGGAAGTATTATGTTGATCTTCTAGGGAAATGAGGATTTGATTATGACCAGAAAACCCATCCATAAGGGAAATCATTTCATGGCCTATGGTGAGATCTACAAGTTATTCAATGTTGGGAAGAGGAAAGTCATGTCTTTAGGCCAAGTGAGATTAAAATCTCAAAAATTGGTGCATATGTGAATCTTTCCCAATGCTTTAGAGACAGGAATGATGTTGGAAAACCATTAGGGATATTCAATGGGGATGATGAAATTGGAAGAAATAAGACATTTCAACTCCTCTTTGATGAGGAGAGTGAACTCGGGGATGTATGATATGAAGCTTCTATTTTACCAGTTTTGTGTTAGGGTAAGTGACGATATTATGGAAGACGATAGAAGGGTCAAGATCAGACATGTCTAAATAGGACCATGCAAATTATTAGCTATGCCAAGAGAGAAATGTGGTGAAGGAATCAAGCTCATGTGGATCAAGAGATTGACCTTCCTTGAGGATGTGAGGCTCCTCAGGAGTCTTGATATTGACATTCATAGTGGATTTGTTGAGGAGTGTGGATGTGTCAGATGGTAAGGTATTATGAAGATAAGAATCCTCTGACCCCCAATGTGGTAAAGAATAATGCCATGGTCAGCACATTGAAGAACTTCAATGGTAGAAGTCTTCTTCTATCATCTCTAGATGGGGAAGGGGAAGGGACCTAGTTTGGTTCTTGCACTGATAGGTGACTAGTCCCAAAGTGATGGTGAGACTAAAAAAAGTCAGAAGAAATAGAAATGGTGTCATCCATCTCCATGTCTTTGAGAGTTAGAAAATATGGAGAAAGTGGAGAAGGAATATGCATGTCTTCAAGAATCAGAAATGTCTTTGAGATAGGATAGAAGGTGGAGAAGGCATGTCCATGAGTATATCAGATGGTGGAATGGGGTTAGGCGAATGCTCCTGGTAGCCTAACCTAAAATTTTCATGAGGTTTGTGGCACTGATCGATAATAAGGCCATGTGGCCCATGCTCATAACGTCTCACACCGAATCCTTTCCATGCACAAAAATGGAGATAGGTGTGGGAAAAATATGGTTTGTTAAGGAAGTCAAAACCACCGGTATAAGGTTTAGCATGTGGAATATCATTGATGTGAGAAGAGGGTATATCAAAACCACCATAGATGAGGTTGGTGCAAAGATGTGGTGGACCGAAAGGAATGAAATCTCCAATGATTTTGGATGGTACATGAGTGCCTTGTCAGGCCTACCAAGATGGTGAGGAGTGGGAAGGTGTTGCAGTGTAAGGAGATGATACTCCCCCATCATAATTTTTTCCATTATGTTGTCTAGGGAGTCATCATTAGGGAGTTTGGAAGAAGGGAATGCATGAGATAGTGGATGGTGTAGATGAATCATTATTGGGAACAAGTACATCATTTGGTCTATAAGTCATGTTGCACATTTGAAAAGGGGGAGACTCCCCAGGAAGTGTCAAAACCTTCCCCTCATGCTCATATATAAGGGAATGATGGAGTGTAGAAGGGACACAATGCATAGCGTGGATCCAAGGTCACCCAAGGAGAACGTTGTATTGAAATTCACCTTTTATGATGTAGAAGACCTCATGGAGGAGCTTCTAACCGATGTGAATAAGAAGAATGAATTTCCCTAAGGTAGGAGTGACAACATCGTTAAAAGCATGAAGAACTGCGGGTGTTTGGGAAATGGAGGCCTTTGGTATCTTAAGTTGATCAAAACGTATGTGATGGGAGGATATTGATTCTCGTTCCACTATCAATCATGGACCATCAGATAAATGTGTCATTAATCTTGACTGTGATAAAGAGGGGAAGATCATGTTCTTCTAGAGGGATATCTAGAATCTCAACATCATCAAATGAGATGGTAGTAGAAGCTACGAGTGCTCCTATGAGGGATGCGAAGGGCTAAGCCTTATCATTGGATGTGGGAATGTGCTTTAAGGATTTAGTGAGAGCCTATATATGGTTTGGTGAGATTTGGATGAGCTTGTAGAGTGACATCTTGACCAAGGCCTGGTGGAGTTGTTTGACTATACTCTGTTCAATAGGCCTAGGTGTTGCTAAAATGGAAACCTTAGGTGTTGATGACATGGCTAACTCCTTGAGGAGGAGGAACATTGATAAAGGTTTTATCTTTTGGTTGGGATGTTGATTTAGGCTCACATTGGTCGGACCAAGTGGTCACCCAAACAATGTCGATGAAAAAAGGGGGATATCCTCAGAAGAATAGTCATCTAGAGGTAGGATGGTTTTTGTGAAGAACTATTTTGCATTTGGATGGATGAGGTCGAAGACATAGATGTTGGAGAGGAAAGAAGAGGTTGATTTGATTTGGGGAGAAAGTATCCTTTCTCAATGAAGCCACAGGTAATGTCTTGGAATGCTCTGAAATGCTCAATTTCATGTCCAGGGGCACAATGATATGCGCAGATGAGGTTGGAATTAAACCATAATGGATTCTTCCTATTCAAGTCAAAGGCCCTAATAGGTGGAAGCATGATCATGTAAATTCATAACAAGTGTTGGAAAATGTCCACATATGATTCACCCAAAGCCTTAGGAGGTGATTTTTCCTTGCAGAATGTCTTGGTATTTAAAGAAGAAGTGAATGTTAGAGATGATAAATCTCTAGTATGTTGATGTCTCGATGGTCCAGGTTCAGTTTTAGCATAGGTTAATGTCTTAGTGTTGGGTTTTTTTAGTTTGGGTTGATAAAATGTTCTTGATGAAGAAGTTATTGTTGGATGGTTTAGGAGTGGGAATGTCAATTTTCTTGTAAGAATGTACAAGATATTTTTGAGGTAATGTACTAATGGTTGTGGATTTTTGTTGTAAGGGTGCATCCTTAGGAGTGGTGAAAACAATTTCCATAGAGATCCAGAGGTGGAGATGGTGTCACTAAGGAAAGTGAAGATTGATTTGATTACATGGATAAGGTTGAAGAATATTTTGAGATTTTCAGAAGTTGAAGCATTTTCAAAATCTCTTCAAATAATAAATATGGTGTAGAGGGAGAAGGTGGTGTGGATGTAGTTTCAATAGTTGATGGATGCAGGTAAAATTTCTGAAAGAGGCACCAATTTTAATTCTGAGGATGGTATAACAGGTAGAAGTGGAATGGATGTAGGTAAGATAGTTAGATCCGATGAAGTGGACTTGGTGAGTAATGAAGTGGATATAATAGGTAACGTAGTAGATGTGGAACCAATCTCAACTGTAGAAGTAGGTGGGAATGGTTGTTTCATAAATAATTCTAGGGGAAAAATGATATGTTTGCGAATGGGTCCTAGTAGTAGGAATGGATGTCGAAGTAGATGTAGGTTTGATTGGTGTAGTCCTGGGAGAAAGTGTTGATGGGTTTGTTGATGTAGGAATAATATCAAAGGGGATTGATGCGGTTGGCGATGAAGGAGGAGAAGTTGTAGGTTCTTGATCAATGTTGTTTAAAGTGTTTATAGTATGGGCATTAGGTGCTAGGTTGTGGAAGTGGTGGCGGCTTGGCTTGTTGGCGCATGATTCATAAAAGGATGTTTGAAGATGTAAAGTGGTTAATTGGGTGAAGCATTAGGATTATCACCTAGAAGGTTTCCCTAATCAATAAGCCTTTGAACCAAATCCTTAAAATTTTGAAATTTCTCTATGTCAGTGACCTCGGGTTTGGTGGTATTTACAGTAATGGTCTTCACGATACCACATGTTTCGATCTTGACTCATCAACTGGTTAGATAGGTGTAGTGTGATTAGATTTTTGCTATCAACTTGTCAAAGATAGATGCATATGAATCCCTGAGGGGAGTGTAGTTGGGTGTCGGTTGTGGGGCTTGTTGCTGAATCCATGTGTTAGATGTTGGTGCAGGAGAAGATTTGACAACCACAACATTTTCCGCTCCCTTAGATTTCTCATTATGTGTGGATGTTTTAGTGAATTCTTGCTTAGGTTTGTTTGATTTTAGTTTTAAATGGCCCTGCTCAAGGGCACGTGTTTCAATCTTGCGAGCCATGGTGAAGGCTTCACCAAAATTTTGAAAGGATTGGATTTGTAGAGTAGAAGATATATGTTTTGCACATGAATGTGAGAAAATATCGATGAGTTAAGTTTGTGGAAGGGTAAATGATAGTTGGTTTATAATGTTGCGCCATTGTGTGATGAAATTTATGATGGACTCATCTTCAAACTATCTAATGGTGTATAAGATCATTGATGGTTATTTTACACGCAATGTTCATAAAAAATGTTCCATAAAAATTTATGTGAGTTGATTGAAGGAAAATATCAAATATTAAGGGATGTTATTATACCAGTCTAATGTTAGACTAGCCAAAGACATGGGGAAAGTGTGGAGCATCAAGTCCTAATCATGTGCAATGAGGTAGAACATATGTCTGAATGCACGAAGATGTTGCTGTGGATCCTCCTTACTGTTAAACTTGGTGAATTTCTAGAAATTCCCAATGTGGAGGATACAACTTAATTGGTATAGATGGATGAATTGGATCATTGCAGATTTGTTTCGTATGATAATGGAACTTTGGGCCCTAGGGTGGCATCCTCAAGGTTGACTAACCTATTCATGAGAGCATGCATAGGATCATTTGGTGAAGTGATAATAGGTTGCGGTTGTGGTTACACACTTTGTGAGGTAACTGGATAAATTTTTGGTGAGATTGAATGTGTGTTTTGGGGATTATTTGATGAATGTGAGCTAAAGGTTGAGTTTGGAATGTTTGATGTTGTGTCATTGGGATTTGTATGATTGGGACTAGGTAGGCACTTGATGAGTGTAGGTAGGCTGAAATTTTTGTTGAAAGGGGTTAGACACTTAATAAGGCATGTGAGAGGGGGTTGGGAAGCAATGACATACACATGTGATGATGAGAGGATCATGCTGTCTAAATAATGGACATGTGATATTAGGGCTGAAGAGGCAATAGGAAGGGTAGTGTTGATGGTTGTATTGATTGGGAATATGGAATAGACATGCCCAATTGAGTAGTTTGGTGGGGTGGGGGATTCTATAGAAGATGAGGCAAGCTCATTTACTAAAAATTGTTGATTGACGTTGGGATTTGTCTGATAAGGGTAAATATGCTGAAGTAGTGGACCATTTAGGGGAATCTGGGTTGATTTCCTAAGGAGATAGTCTAGAAGAGTCATTGGATTGGCATCAAGGATCTCCTTGAACTATTCATCACCATGAGGGATAAGAAGGGGTCCAAAAGGTTCTGTTCTAGTGGATGGTGGGGTGGATGGTCTAGATAGGACAAAATGATTATAGAAGAAGGGATTAGTTTCTCCTAAGGTAGTGGTTTGAATAGAGGATTCTGGGTGAGAGACACTAAAGAGAGGATTAATACTCATGAAAGAGGTAATCAAGGGTATAGATGAAGAAATTTTTGTAGAATATGTTTGTTGAGTTGAGGCGGAACTGTTTTTTTGAAGGGAAGTTTTTTTCTATTCTTTTGGCCATTAAATGAGTAATTACAGGCATGAAACAAGAACACATATTTATGCTAACTAAACCAAGCAAGTCAAGCAAACATTTATTTTTGATTTTTTTTAGTGTGAAAAAGAAAAGGGGATGGATAATGGGGTACCTAGGAGAAGGAAATCTATGTATGGTTTCAAGTTTGTTTTGACTTGGGAGATTCTCAAGCAATTTCTTGTTGGGTGATGAAATCCCAATTAGTCTACCAGGTAGGATTTTTTTGATGTGTTGATTGATTTTTGAGTTTTAGGTCGTGTGTGAGGATTGTGAAATGTAGCAG
This sequence comes from Taxus chinensis, assembly GCA_019776745.2. NCBI lineage: Eukaryota > Viridiplantae > Streptophyta > Pinopsida > Cupressales > Taxaceae > Taxus > Taxus chinensis. Next base: position 638,555,262 of record CM034150.1, on the reverse strand, counting down.
GTTAACCTCCTACTTAAACTATGTGAGCAAGCGTGATGCAGAAAAGAAAGGTTCTTTTTAAAAACTAAATTGAAGTGTGATCTTTCAATGAGGACACACATAAGAAAGGGAAATACGATGTAGAAAGGAGAAAATAAGGAAAAAGAGGAAAACCTAGATAAATATTTTCCTTTTTATCTGAATTTTAGTGAAGAGCATCCAACGGCCGAACCCAACATGAGAAAGTAAGAAGAGGAGCCTCATGTTGCAGTGTTAGTAGAAGATAGAAGAAGCAAGAAAATAGAAAAGAAAGGGATCACCAAAGGGTGGTCCCACAGGGTGTGCCAGAATGTTGGACAAGTTTCTTTGTTCCTAATCAAATGAATGAACTAGATACTGAAAGAAACTAACAACTCATAACATGGAGGGTTTATAGTACCTATAACAAGTATGTGATGGATAAACGAGCACAAAGTGATGATGAATCCTTGCTGTAGCTGATGACCTGCAAATAAGATAGATTAAAATGAGATTAATTAGATAGATTTATGTGGGGGCTTCCCGAACAATGTCGAATCCAAGAAGTGATTAGCTTCCTTTCATGGATGTCAACCCCCACTTTTTTAGAAAGAGTGAAATAAAGAAAGAACAATAGATAGCATGCAGAAATAGGAAAATAATGAATCTGAGAAATGATTAAAATTGATCTAAAATGTTGATATGATTGGAACAATAGTAAATTAAAGGTTACCTAGTCTAGGTTGATGATGACCTAGACTTTGCAGAGGCATGGTGGATGGTGACTTGGGAGACTGAGGATCTGGAATATGAGATTAATATGAAAACCCTGCAAGGTCTGGATGTAACCTGGAAACTACAGAGGCTTGAGTATGCTAGAGTCAACCTGTAGAAGGGATCTGAAGGAGAAAAAAACCAAAGAATGACATAAAATGGCAGCAAGGGAGGCTAGATGGAAAGATGGGCATGCAGATGCTGAAGGATGACCTACAGAATGATCTCTAAGATAGAAAAGAACAAAAGAAATGACTGGATGATTATAGCATATTATGATGGTGACCAGCCTGAGGATAAATGGATGGGAAAGGCAACCTGTAAGCAAAGAGCTAAAACAAAGGGTTGTCTAAGGTGATCCTTGGATGTTTGCAGAAACTTATCTATACCTGCAAAATGTTAGCTACAAGAAGAGTAAAGATAATATGATAAAACTTTGATTAAATCAATACAAAATAGTGAAAATCTCATGAAGAATGACCGTGAGTGATGTAAACACATTCAGTAGAAGTCTAGGAGGCATGTGGTTGTTACAGGAATGCTCAGGCACGAAGGAGAGTTCACAAGTCTAGAAGAAGCTCTAGAATTCACATGCATAATGATTTATGATCCTTTTATGGAATTATTTAACTTGGTTTTATAGGGTCGATGGCGATCAGGGCTAGGTTGCTACCGACCATGGGGAAAGTTTCCTCAATGGGAAAGCTTTTTTGTTTTTTCAACGTGATTTTACGTTTTCAAGAGTTAGAAGGGTGCTTTAAAGCATTGTGTAGGATGAGATTGCTTGGGGATAAATCATGGGTAGTTAGGGCATGATATGATGTGGATATTAATTAATTAATTAATAGGAGTTAAGTAATTAAATTAATTAAAGGTGATGGGATGGTCATTTTAATTAAATTAAGGGGATGTATTTAATTAAAAGGATACCTAGATAGGATCCTAATAAAATATGTGCACGTAGGTAGACAAGGGTAGAGATACTGATTTTAAGTGTCTACAGGATGATTTGACTTTATCCTTGGAACTAACTTTCACCTTAAATGTCTTCTTGATTTTCGTATTAGTTGTTTGTATCTTGTTGTTGTATCTAGGGGACTTGTAACATTGTCTATCATAGTGTTCTTTCCCATGAAAATTTAATAAAATAACATAGTTCTTGTTTCTAGGCTCTTTATACCTCTAATTTTTTGTTTAATGGTTCATATAGACAATATTGAGCCACATGACCTCTCTCTTGACAATTGAAGCATACTATGTTCTTCTCATAATTAGACCTACAATCTCTCCATTGATGATCTTCATCTACTTTTATCCGACAATCTCTAGCTCTATGTCCAAATCCATAACATGATAAAACAATATCCATTAAATTTCCTCTCATACCTAGATGCATTTGGTTGTCTAATTGACTTGGACCTTCTAGTGTTTGTCTTCTTGGTTTGCTTCATATCTATTGGCATGTTGGGACCCAACCTTATCATTCTCATTGGTCTCTGAAAAATATTTGAAAAGGCACCTGATGTGATTCAACCTTCATCTCTCTTTTCCTTGATTGTTCCATTTCTTCCTTTAGGGTCTTTAATTCTACACAAATTATTTCACATTCTCCATCCTTGATTTGAATAGCAGCTTGATAGGATTAATGACCCAATTCACACTAAGTTCCTTCACTTTTAAGAATCAAACCAGATTGAACATTTACCTTTTCAAGTTCGGCCTTCAAGATTCTTAAATATTCTTCATGTTGTAGGCAAGCATCCTCTTTAACTTTGTTGTTCCTATAATTTTCTTGCATTTCTTGGTTCATGTCCTCTTGAAGTGTCTTCATGGATGAGATGAGTTTATCACACTGTTCATTTTTTTCCTTGAGAGCCTTAGATATCTGTTTTGATTTGTAGTTGAAGATCCTTTACCTTTTTCTCATGTTCTTTATTCTTATGAGATTGCACTTCCTCATGATGTCTAATTTTATCTTCTTGTTCCATCACCAAGGTTCTCATCTTGGTAACCTCTTCTTCCTTGAGTTTGGGGGAGTTCAACAATTTTTTTTATTGAGAGTCATTTTCTTTACATTCTTCAGCATCCTCTTGATCTTGCTTGCTTAATTTCTTCTCAAGAAGAGTGATGTGATTCTCATAAGAATTGATGTAGGTTTTCAATTTTTTTTTTCTTCCTTGACTTGTCTAATTCATCAAGTGGACATTTTAATTTAGATTCTAGATTAACCCATGCTTCTTCATCATTTGAATCATGCCTGGAGATACTGCAACTTTCCATTTCCATTAGCAACCTCTCTTTGTCAGCTTCATCCTGATGCTTATTGTATTTCATTGTGAGTTGATATTGATATGTTTATGTCTCTAGGATCACCTCTAAGATGTTAGGCTTGATACAAGAGGACCATGCTCTAATACAAATTGTTAGGAATTTTAGGCACTAAGAAGGGGGGGTGAATAATTGTAGATTAAAACTTATAAATCAATTGCCAATTTTTAAACTTTTACTGTTAAAATTAATTGATTTTCATAAGCATGCAACAATAACCATGAGCTATAGAATGAGAGGAATACACACAATCATATACACAATGAGACTAGATGTAATCCTGGGAAACCCTTTCACGATGAAAACCCAAGGAAACCAATTCAATAACTTGGAAAAATTGTCCTTTCTAGTCATAATGATTTCCTGATTGAGCTACAACTCAATCTGGAGCTACAACTCCAATGATTCAACTAGGCCACCACCCAGTCTTTGACAAGAAACAAATTTCTTGGAAGAAAAAAATCCCCAATTTTGATTCAACGAATCAACACCCATTGATCTTTAGTAAGTAATAACTTACAAGGAACTTCAACCCATGGAATTTAAATCAGCTATAACTGATCTTCTGTAGGCCAGTACCCACAAGGAGGTTGCAACCCCTTGAGATCTAAGCTACAACTTAGATAGATATAATAAATTGTTTGATCATTTAGTTTCTTAGTTTCTCATCCAACAGATTATGATCACCTTATTATTTCACTTTACAAACTCAGATATTGAGGATTGATGACATTGTCTCCTCTTCAATTTCTGCAATAGTCTCTGATGCTCTGGTCTCTTTCAACAATGGATAATCACTATATATCACTGGATCCCTTAGCACATTTATGGCTCTGTCCCTTTAGCTCACACAACTGTCTTATTTTCAGCACCTTGATGAGTCTATCTCCATTTCATTAATGGGTCTACATTATTTAATAATATCTCTATATGATTCCTCTCTCTGCAACAAATCTTAGACTCACTGCATCTTCCTCTTCTCAATAGATATTCATTGAATTTTCATGACTCTCTTCTTCTGTCTCTACAAAAACTCTAGGCACTCAGGAACATTTCTCTTTATTCTCTGATTTCATTTGCAGATATTCATTGATAGTTTGGTCTCATCTTGTTAGGTTAATTATTAATTAACTATATATTAATTATGCATTTGATATTAATTAATATATTTTTTGTGTATATGGTTATATTATAAACCATATTATTGTTTTATTCAAAACATTACAGATGATGTTATATAGTTTCAACAATATTATTATTGTGCTTCCCTGGATGTAAATTGGAAGCTACTGTATTTTAAATTTGTTGTTGCATTGTTGCAACTCCTCTTTTGTTTGTATCCCAGCTATCCAATATGTATAAATATTATAACCTGCACCATTTTACTTAGTTGATTCAAATTAATATATTACACAAGATGCTATCCCTATTCTACATTTGGTACGAGAGTGAATTGAAGCTCCCGACAAGGTTGGAGAAAGGGTACAGAGGAAGGAAAAGTCTTAGAGAAGAATTTTGCTTCACCAGAGAGCTAGTGTTGCCTCCTGCAGCTTCCTAGACCTCCCTGCAGTCTCACAACTACTTGTGTATTCTCCAGGAAAATGGAAAGATTTTTTTTTTTGCCTTGGTGCTCTTTGCACCAGGAAAATTTTCTTCTAGAGCATTTTCTAGTTTATAGCAATCAGATTAAAAAAAATTAAAAAATATATATTTTTTCCCCATTAGGGGTTTTGTCACTAAAATTGATGATAGTGTTAGTTGTAACTAACACTAGTGGTAGTACTAAATTTAGAGGAGTATGTGCATGGAATCTGCACCAAATCCACAAAAAATCCTTCTCGAGTCACCGATTTGTGCAGTCATAGTGAGTTCTATTGAAGGCCAAACTGCACTATCATTGAGTTATGCATTGGCAAGATGCTCTATCCCAGTCCAAGTCGTATTCGAGCTATCTATCAAGTTTTTACACCGGGTTGCTCTTTGCATTGGGAATTCGAGCTAAAATTATCTTCACATTAACTCTGAACGAGCTTTGCATTACTACGATTTACATTGCATTGAGGTGTATTTATTTCAGATCGAGTTGTTGATTAGCAAGTTGTGGCATTTACCCATCATTTTGATCCATCTCAAATTAACAATGATCATGCATAGTCAAACAATATACAAGGGGATCTATAAATAGTGATCAGGATCCTCTTCTCTCCATTCACCATCGCCATAGCTCCTATTGTTAGGAAATAAGGAATAAAATATGCAGAATAATCCCTCACAGAATCGCAACAGTAGAAACTAATATACAGAAAATTATTACAGACCTCAAATAAAAGTGCAGGATAAAATAACACAACACAAAGAGACAATATTTAACGTGGTTCACCCAATTTGGGCTACGTCCACAAAGAATCACTTACTCAGAGTTTATTACAATCCACCACTCTCTCAATACAATACAATACAAAGATCTGTTTGGAGCTATGCTCAAACAAACTCTACAGAATTCACACCCGAATTCAAAGCACATCTGCAATGTTTTTCATCCATCTATCATATGCATAAAACCATATAAATAGACAACTACTTAAGTAGTTTTACAAAACCGTGGGTATCAAAACCATGGGCAAAAACCGTCCCATAAACCTATGGGTCAAAATCCCGCCCATATGAGAAAATCATGTTTCCTGATATATCGGGCACGTTTTAAGGCTACAGTACTCTTAGTGTACAGTCTTCAACACTTTCACACATAAAAACAAGCTCCATAACCTAACAGCCATCAAGCTCTTAAGTCGTGGACATCTCTAAGTGACCTGCATATACAGAAAAATGGTGAAGAAAACATCCCTATGGTCTTCTCCTCACGTAGGTTGCAGGCTGCACAAAGAAAATAAGGTGGTTAAGAAATAAATACATAGCTATATCCAACAAAATAACATATCAAATAATAAAAATCAAGTATAAAATGAAATGGAAAGGAGTTAGAAGTTGTCGATCCAGATCTCAAGCGGAACCCTAATAATGCCTTGTAATTCACGCATGCACGTGGTCTCTCCTCCAGCCATGCAGGCCTCGTTAAATTCTATAAGGTGAGTCAACTTTCATCCTTTGTTAAATTCCATTTTTCTTCAATCTTCTTATCAAATAGCATAAACGTCTAAGTTGGCTAGTGAGAATACTTTGGGGGAAGAGTGCTGCAAAATTCAAACCCCCAAATAATCCAACTTTTTACACTATTTTGAAATTTAGTGAAAACATTGTAAAACTGCCAAATTTAGAGAAGATTGAGTGGATAAAACCACTGCTAAACCATTTAGTTATAACTAAACATAGGTCACTAAATATTTAGCGAGGAAAACTCTAATTTAGGGTAAATTATGTTTTTCTCCTAATAGGCCTATTTTTTCATTCCAAGTATTTTTTGCAAAAGGAGGCCTATTCCAAAAATTGTATTTTTAGCTATATTTTTGCAAATTTTTGGCGTATAGTGGGTCGTTTTGGTCTCCAGAGGCCACCAGCACCCGCAAAACAAAAAAAAAAATCTTGCCTACCAAACAATTTTTCCAAATTTTTGAGTGCAATTTATACACTTAAGAATATTGTACTAATTTGCAAGTTACAATAGTCAACTGTACAAAATTTTTAACTACTCAGAAACTGGCTAGAATATTGTACTCAAAAATAATAAAAATTGGTTTTGAAACACTCATGAGATCCTAGATCTCATTCGCAGCGTTCATTCTATACAGTTCCTCTGGGAAGCGCTTACGGGTAAATCCATTTCATGACTACTACTGCACTTAATCACCTAATATAGCTACAATTATATCATGTCTGGGCATCAAACCCTTTACATGGACTGGCAGTAATAAGGTCACACTGCACACAATATGAGCCATCCCATCCATCTATGAATGATTACATGACGTAAATCTAGACTGATAAATTATCTAAGTATATAGTGAAGTTACATGCATGTATGAGGATATTTCTTTGAGTCGGTTTCAATAATTGCATAGACCCCTTGCAGTATTGTCTTAGTACCATGTATTGAATTCTTTCACATTCATTAACGCCTCTTTCACGTACCACTAGGTATATAAAAAGGGCGAGGATTCTTCCACATACCACCAGGTATATCAAAAGGAAACGTAGATACAAAGGTTTGGTATATCAGACTGACAATATATAGATTGGGAGACCTTATACCTGGAGTGATAAGAGCCAAACCCTGTTAGTGAATTTCTGCAAAATGGGCACTAATGCCCCCAAATGTTTTCTTCCAGATTTACAACTACTCAAAGGAAACAAATATTCTGCATGGAAGACAAAAATCAAGACACAACTTGACTTTGAAGAGATCTGGCCTGTTGTGACTGGTACTATGACTAGATCAGTTACTGATACAACATAACAATGACAGTCTGATAGAGCATATCAGAAAGCCAAACTCATCATCTTGTTTGGAGTGTCTTGATGATTTGTAACCCCACATTCATGATGCTACAACATCAAAAGAAGTCACAGGATAAATTGAGCACAGTATACAAGGCTAAAAACAAGAATGTTATACTAAATTTATAGAGTCAATTACACACATTGAAGTTCGAACAAAATGAGAATATTGAAGCTTTCTTAAGAAGAGTTGCATAATTGAGGGCTTCACTTCTAGCCCTAGGAGTAATGGTCAAAGATGATGATCTTGTTCCCATTGTTCTGAGAGCACTCCCTTCTTCATACTGTATTTTTATAACAACACTAAACTTGTCAGATACGACAGTTAGTTGTGACGAAATTAGTAAACCTACTGAAACAAGAGGAAGCAATACAGAATAAAGATGATGAAGAATAGTGAGGCACTCTCTTCACATCAAAAATGGAAAGGAAAAGGTAAAGGAAAACCTAATTCCTATTAAAAGTCTGAACATTAGAATCAGTATCATGGGGAAAGATCAATAGAAGAAGCAATGTACAATTTGTAAAAGAGGACATGACTTAAAAGATTAGTGGTATAATACTTTCAAGAAAGGTTCGTCAAGTAACTCCAGACCTCCATGACAACAATATTACAAGGGATATTCTAACCACAATCATGGGCAGAAAAAAGAGAACTCAGAAAAGAAGACCCCATCAGTAAGGAAATATTGTTGAGCAAGAAGAACATTTAGATAATGAAGACTTCTTCTATACTCCTTGATCTAGTAAACCATCCATGTCATCTAGTGATGTCTGGTATGTTGATTCAAGAGCCACTCGACACATGAATGGCCTATAGAGACTTCTTTACTTCAAAGAGGTACATGCCATTAAAAAATCATGTTTTTATTGGGAGATGATTTCTTCATATACACTTGAGGGGATTGGGAACATCTCTCTACCCCTTGGTTCACGCAACTGCAGACTATCTAATGTCTTATATGTCCCTGGGTTGACAAAGAATCTACTTTCAGTCAGTCAAATCCTATGATCATAACTTGAAAATTGACTTTGATAGTCATTTTGGCAAGAAAATGTGTTTGATTCGAGATAAATCACAAGGCTCGAAAATAGTTACAAAAGCCTCCAATGTGGGACGCATTTTCCAACTTGATTTTTTTACAGAGATGATCAAGCACTTGTGGCTAAGAACTCTACCTTAGCACAGTTGTGGCATCAGAGACTTGGTCATGTAAGTTTCAAGTATCTCAAGACACTTCACCAGCGTAATATGGTACATGGGCTACCATCTCTTCAGAAGGATACAAACAAGTTGTCCTCACTGCCTTAGCAGGAAAACAACATAGAGATTTCATTCCAGAAGAGTACATTTCAAGCTCATGGAAAACTTGATTTGGTTCATACCAATCTTTGTGGTTTGATGTAACCAAGTCATTCTGGGTTCCAGTACTTCATAATTTGTGTTGACGACTATTCTAGGAAAATGTGGATTTTTTGTCTTTGCAAGAAAAGTGAAGGTTTTGAAACCTTCAAGAAGTTCAAAGTAGTAGTTGAGAATGAAAATGGTCAGTCACATCAGAACTCTCTGCTCAGATCGAGGGGGGAAATTCAATAGTGATGAGTTCAGAGACTACTTACAAACTCATGAGGATTCATCAACAAATGCCCTCTCCACACACACCACAACAAATGGTGTTGTTGAGAGAAGAAATTTTACTATCATGGAAATGGTGTGATACATGATCGATGATTTTGGACTTGCAAAGACATTATGGGTAGAAGTAATAAAAACATAACAGTGTATTTGTTGAACAGAGTGCCCACAGTTTCTCTTGAAGGAGTAACACCACAAGAAGCATGGTCAAAGTGGAAACCATCTATTGCACACCTTAGAATATTTGGGTGCAAAGAAAGCATGCACATGTACCAAAGCATAATAGAAAGAAATTGGACATGAAGTCACAGAAACTTGTCTTCATTGGGTACAATGAAGAGACTCTTGGGTAAAGATTGATGGATCCTAAGACTAGAAAATTCTACACCAGCAGAGATGTTGAGTTTTTTGAGAAGAAGGAAGTAGAGTCTCCTCTTCCAGACTCACCAGATGTAGATTTTTCACTAGTTGAAAAATTGAAGCTGATGTTCCCACAGATGATGAAAGTGAAGATGGGATGATGGTGTTGATTAGATAGAACCACAACCCACAGGAACAATTCAGTGTATGCCCAAGTGGTGTACTAGCACATTACGAGATGCAAGAATGGATGCTCCACTGATACATCCACCCCTAGACCATGGACTCATAGTAAAGCAAGAGAAGAAGTTAAATTTTCTTTGATGAGTAGAGTAATTGAATATGATGAGCCCTCTATAGTCCAGGAAGCCTTACAGTCAAAAGCTTGGAAAGATGCCATGGACTCTGAATATCAATCAATGATGAAAAATAACACTTGGCAGCTTTTCAATCTTCCACCAGGGAAGAAACCCATTGGATGACAGATGGATATTTAAAACAAAGTACAAAAAAGATGGGACAGTGGAAAAGTATAAAGTAAGACTTGTAGCAAAGGGGTATGCACAAAAGAAGGCATTGACTACAAGGAGACATTTTCTCCCACATCTAAGATCAAAATGATCAGGATGATCTTTTTTCTAGCTGCTCAGTTTGGTTGGAAATTCCATCAGATGGACGTAAAAAGTGCCTTCCTAAATGGAGATTTACAAGAAGAAGTCTATATGACTCAACCTGAGGGATAAGTTGTACCTGGTCAAGAAGCAAAGGTATGCAGAATCAGGAAATCTCTGTATGGCCTTAAACAGGCACCTCGGGCTTGGTACATCAAGATTGATGAGCATCTCGTACAACATGGATTTGTTAGAAATCCATACGATCCCAATCTTTACCTCAAAAAGAAAGGGGGGAGATTGTGATTGTTTTTGTCTATGTTGAATGATCTAGTCATCACTGGAAGTTCAGTGAGGATGACCGATGCAATGAAGAAAGATCTTAATCAATCGTTTGACATGACCGATCTCAGGCTGATGCATTATTGTCTTGGATTGGAAGTATGGTAGAAAGAGAATCACATATTTGTTTCTTATATGAAATATACCAAGACATACGCTTGAGAAATTCAGGATGATGGATTGCACACCAATTTCTACACCTATGGAGAATAGATTACAATTATCTCATTCAGATCCATCTCTTGAGGTAAGTGCCACTCTCTATCGATAGTTGATTAAGAGTCTCATTTACCTGACCTACACTAGACTAGATATCAAGTTTGTACAATGAGCTATCTATCTAGGTTCATGCAGGAACCCAAAGTTTTTATCATTGGAAAGCAATCAAGGCACATCTTAAGATATCTCAAAGGATCAGTGGATCTTGGTCTAGAATACAAGAAAAATGACAACTTCTTCTTAACTAGATATTTAGATTCAAATCATGCAGGCAATATTGATGACAAAAAATCCACTTTAGGATTTGTATTATTTATGGGATCTGGACCAATATCATGGGGAAGCAAGAAACAACACTTCATTTCTCACTCTTCCATAGAAGCTGAGTATCATTCTGTAGGAGAAGCTATTTGTGAAGTGATATGGCTACATCGCATACTGGAAGGAATTGGAATACCTCAAGACAAACCAACCACCATGTATGTTGATAATGAAGGTGTTCTCAAACTTGTTTGCAATCTAATTTTTCATGAGAGAACAAAGCACATTGAGGTACATGTTCATTTCATACGTGAGCATGTGTTGAAGCACAACATCCAACTTCAATTTTTTTCCAACAACTGAATAACGAGTAGATATCTTCACGAAGTCACTTACACGTGACAAGTTCGAGTTGTTCAGAGAATTCCTCTCCTCATCCCTTGAGACAATGCACAATTAAGGGGGGAATGTTAGGTTAATTATTAATTAACTATATATTAACTATGCATTTTTATATTAATTAATATATTTATATGTGTATATGGTTATATTATAAACCATATTATTGTTTTATTCAAAAACATTATGGATGTTGTTATATTGTTTTAACAATATTATTGTTGTGCTTCCCCAGATGTAATTTGGAATCTACTGTATTTTAAATTTGTTGGTGCATTGTTGCAACTCCTCTTTTATTTGTATCTAGGCTATCCAATATGTATAAAATATTTACCCTGCACCATTGTTACTTGGTTGATTCAGATTAATATATTACACAGGCTTTCGTCCCTGTTCTACACATCTCTCCTTCCATAGATTCAAATATTCATTGATGATCTTGATCTTTTAATATTCTAATTTTTAGATCAACATATCTATTATCTCATCTCTCTATTTCAGCTATAGATATTCATTGGAATCTTTGTCTCTTTTCCATGGAATTCTTGTCTAGGCTGCCCCTCTTTCTCTAGCCCTTTCAGCAACTCAAAATTATGCCTAAAAATTTGGCTTTTATAGACCTCTACAATCTCCCCATCTCTCTCTTGGCATGCCATGCATTCCATATTTTTTGTATACATTGGAGAATATGAAAGGTTGTTGCCAAAAATGCCCAATAACAACATGCCACATGTTCTTTGTTATTCCTTCTATATTTTGGCCTCCAATCCTGATTTTCATTATTTTAATGCATTGAGAATTGAACCATATTTCCAAGGAATACAATAAAATTGAATTTGGAAATATAGAACTCGAGATATATCCATGCAGGTGTAGGGATCCCATGAGGAACACACTACCATATTTTCATAATATATTTCTCTTTTATACCTTATAAACTATATGAAAATTTCATTATACCTTTTAAATTATTATCTCTAGTGTAAATCAGGTATATCAGGTGTATTGGGAACTTGGGGAACTCGTAACACCATTTCTTAGTTCACCAGCATCTCCATTTATCTGCACCACTCTTCTTTCTCTCTACTCCTATGTATTTAAGATCATTCAGGTTATCGGGGAACACAGGGTACTTGGGAACTTGGGTCGTCTCATCCTTATTTTTCTACATCTCCACTCCTCCACGCTACACTCCATCCTCTCCATTTCCTTGTATTGTGGGTGAATGTGTGTTGTGGGGAACCTATACTCATATGGAACTGTGCCTTTGGGGTTGCTAATTCCCAAACTACTCTCCTCATCTGAAAGTCTCTCCCCTTCATCTAATTCTTTGAATCATGGGTAAAACATATATGCTGAGAACTATGATAATTGGGGATCATGTGTCGTGAGGGTTCATTATGTCTGCAACCATCATTTCATCTGCATTCAACACTTCTTACTCCACTTAACTCCTTAACCATTTGAATTTTTGGTTGACACGGTTTGTAGGTAATAATGGAACTCGGGGTACTCATTCCGTCCATGCCTCTTGTGCTCGAAGGTACTCTTTGAACTGCAATACACATGCTTCTTCATCATGTGGACCAATATGACTTGTGGGGAGCACCTTGTCACTGGGAACATGTACCTTGGGGGGGCCTTAATTCCCCAAAAACCATCACCGACCTTCCCAAAAACCATCACTAACCCACATTGCACTATGTCCTTCAACATGCATATCAAGTTTAACTGTGGGGAACCAAGACATACGATGAATTGTACTGGAGGGGTCTCCAAAGTTTTCACTACCTGCATTACATTGTATACAACTTACAAGCCATTGTGGAGAATGCTTGTTCCACAGGAAATAGTTATGTCTGCACCTATTATACCCACATTACACTAGAACCAACAATACTAAATTTTCTAAAAATAATTTTATGTCCCAAAAAAATTTTATTTTCACTAACATATTTTTGTGGGTCCTTAGAAAATTTTAACATGATTTTTACCCCTCTTACTCCAGTGATTCAAATTTACTAACCTCTTCAAATTTTCTTCAATGAACTCCTATCACATTGTTCAAGCATGCAATGACCGTAAATCATCCTGCAACCATTCTAAAACATCATGAATGCAAAATACACTTGTCACAGACCACTATACATATCTGAAACACCTCATACACCTTGGAGACACATGTTTCACATATGATTGATCCTTTTTGACCTTGGGAACCCTACATACCATATTAAGAGGACTCATCACACTCCTTACTTGTTGTTGACCATGCACTTATCACTGTGAGCGCCAACTGTCACTGAGAACTAACCTTCATGACTTATGTAGAGTCTTTCTTCACCACTCACTTTCCACTACTCACTCTTTTTTCTATCAATGCCACTTGACATCAATGAAAATGACCAAGGTTGAACAATGACAAGTGATGAGGCTGACCCACCAATAGAGTTGTCTATAGAGGATGGTGTGGGTACGACATGAGATTTGGATACATAGTGGGAAATGTATGGGCTGAGAGGATGTACAATAGGGGTGAATCAAGAGATGAGAGAGCCATGATATGGTACTAGTGTAGATGAGGATGAGGAGGATATAAAGACAACAAAGAAAGTGGCTGATGTTGCAGAGTAGAATAGTCAGTGGAGGCTAGTGGGAAGATAAGCGGCGAAGTAGATGATGAGATAGAGATACACAATGTATCAATCATAGAGGGGAAGGGTGGGGATGGAGTGAATAATGGAAGATAAATTTTGAATCATGTGTTTCTCAGCTACCAACCAGGTGTCCATAGCCCTAACAGAGATGAATTTTGTTCTAGTCACAACATTTCTCTACTACTAGCCAGGTGTCCATAGCCTTGATAGAGATAATGGAACAATCCTTTTGAGAGAGTGTTGAATGTTACTTTGAGATTGTTGATATGGATTCTTTTCTTTTATTTTTTTTTTCTCCTTTTTTGTACTGAATTTTATTTCTTTGTTTTTGACATGATATTTAACTCTCTCTCATGGGGGTTGAGAACCACTATGAATCATGGAGGAAACATAAGTGAAAATGGATATGCCACTAGATAGTGTGCAATAAATAAAGTCCTTTAATGTTTGTAACAAGATTTTTTAAAATGTGTGTAAAGTGCGTATCAAAATATGAGTTCGTTCTTAAATCCACCAAGAAATGAATATTATTCTCAAAAGGATGGAGTTAACCATGTGGAAACTATTGTAAATGTGTCTAAACTGAGTGTAACATGACTACAAGCATTGAGACACCTATATACAAGTGTAAAATTTTGAGGAATTTTATTATGTATGGATGAATATGTACATTAAAAAAGTTAATGAAATAATTAATGCACATAGATAGTCATATGACTCATTTTTTATATTTTTGAGAATTTTCTATTATTTTTGGATTTTTGCAGTATTATATTGTTTTTGTGATTTTGAAAGTTTTATAATTTTTTTCGATTTTTTTTCACAAATTTTATATCATTTTTAGTATTTTCATGCATAAAACCACTGCAAATTCATGCCATTTAACAAATTAATTTCTTTGTTTCCATCCGTGCTAGCCAACTTGTAAGTGCTAGACCCATATTTCTGAATGATCACAAAGGTTTCAAACTAGTTAGCGATAAACTTGTCCTGTTTGTCAGGTGATTGGGTTGAATTTTGTTGGTTTTATTTAAGTACAAGATCACCCAACTCAAACTCACAGATATGGACCATTTTGTGGTAAGCTCTTGCTATACGATCATTGTATACTTGGATATGATCAATAGCATTGACAAACCTTTCGTTGAGTTGTGAAAGGTGTTCTCGATGGTAATCATCATCAATATTGAACTCTTAGAGAGTGAATTGTAAGGAGGGGATCTTAAGCTCAAGGGGCATAACAACCTCCACCCCATATAAAAGTAAAAAATGTGTGGCCCCTGTAGGTGTGTGAATACTAGTATGATATACCTAAAGGGCATAGAGAAATTGTGTGTACCAATCTGTATAGGAAATGTTGACAACCTTTTAAAGAATTTTATTAATTGTTTTGTTGGAAGCCTATGCTTGCTCATTAGTTTGTGGATAGTATGGTGTGGAAAAAATGTGTTGGATTTTATACTTGTCACACAATGTTTTGATGTCCTTATTATTAAATGATCTTCCATTGTTTGAAATGATCTTGGTAGGATTTAAAAAATATAAAATGATGTATTACATAATGAATTTGACAATTTTCAGGCTTGTGGTGCGTGCAAGACGTGTGACCTCAACCCACTTTATAAAGTAGTTAGTGGAAGTAATGATAAACACATGTCCATCAGAGGATAATGGGGTAATACTTACCAATAAGGTCAATTCCCTGTTGGGAGAAAGGCCAAATGGATTGGAGAGGTTGTAATTATTATGTGGGAAGATGAGAGAGACTTATATACCTTTGGCACTTCTCACAGCGTATAATGTGTGTATAAGAGTATTTGTTCTAAGTAAGGCCAATAATAACCCATATGAAGGATGTGTTGTGCAATATCCATACCACTAAAATGACCTCACAAATGTACCATCATGCACTTTGGCGATTGCGTAATGACAGTCTCTTGAGGTAATAAACATTATAATAGTACACCTTCCATCATATTTGCATCTGTAGATAATATTGCCTATGAGTACAAAACAAGTGGCTCATTAACGAAAGCTATGACATCAAGCTTTTTTAAGATCCAGGTGGAAAGGTATTAAATTTTAATTACGTGGAACGATCTCTTCATACCCAAGAGGCAGGTAGCGTATGGTCTCAATGTGAAAAATATCAAGTCACCTGGGTACAATCAAAAGATGGTTGTGATAGCACACAAATGGTAACATGAAGAATGTCGGTTTCCTTTTCTAAAGGTATATAAGATCCTAAAGAATCCATGGTATCTGCAAATCGATTGGAAGTTCATGGAGTGGTCTCAATTTAAAAATCTGCATTAAGTGAGTGAGCATTGAATCGATATATGATTCTATTATATTGTTTTAGTACATCATTGTGGCATTGGTAAATACCATTGGATTTTGTTAACAACAAGTTGCGAGTCACCAAAAATATCATAAACATTTAATCTTGAGAGAAATTGTATAATTGGAGACCAATGACAAGTGATTCATATACTGTCATGTTTTTTGTGCATGGGAAATCAAGTTTGAATGATAGTGAAATAGAAGCACCTTGAAGGTGTGATGAAGACAATGTCATGTCTACCACCCCCTTGGTCAATTTTTGACCCATAAAATTGTAAAGTCATATCAAAATCCTCGTTTGTGTCAATATAATATTCACTTTCAGATATGGTAAAGATGGAATCATCCAGAAGATCAAGATTTAGAGGTTTTGAATCAGTAAGTGGTGCTTCATCTAGTTGATCAGCAATCATTTGTTCCTTAATAGCCTTTTGTGAAATGAATTGTAGGTCAAACTCAGTGAGCAACATGATCCACTTGGATGTATGACTATTATGATATGTTTTTTTCATCATATAATGCAAGGGATTATTTTGGCAACCGCGTAAGTCGTATGATTGAGCATATAATTTCGAATTTTTTTGTGTAGAGAAAACTATGGCCAAGAAAATTTCTCAATGTGTACATAGTTGAGCTCATAGGTGATCGAGTGTGTGACTAATGTAGTAAATGGTTGATTCACAATTTTTTGCATTGCATTGAGCTAACATACTTCCTAGAGAGAATTCAGTAGTAGATAATGTACAAATGGAATGGTAAATCTAGGTTATGGTGGTGAAAGAACACTAGGAGGTGTGAGGAGGTATTATTTAAGTTATTCAAATGTGGTATGACACTCCTCCCCGTCAGTCAAAAGTGACACCTTTCCTAAGGATGTGATTGAATGGTTGAAAACAATGATCAGAAATTTGTGATAATGAACCATATAAATGACTTGAATCTTACCTTGAAGGCTACATAGTTATTTGATGTTATTAAGGGGAGGCATGTATATGATGGCCTTAACCTTGGCAGGATCTACCTCAATACTACATGGTGTGAGACAATGAAACCAATAAACTTTTCTTGATGTGACTCCAAAGACACATTTCTTAGGATTTAGTCGAATTTCATATTCCAAGAGATGTACAAAATATTTTTTGTAGGACACCTATGTGGTCTTGAGCACAACTTAGATTTTACTAGAAGGTTTTCAACATAATCCTCTATGATATGATTGGATGTAATCATGAAATATGTAGGTCAGATAGCACGTAGATAGGTAGCCCTGACATTTTTGAGCCCAAAGGGCATAACCTTATAAGAAAAGGTCCCCCAAGGTGTGGTAAAACTTGTCTTATGTTGGTCTTCTGACACAATTTTAATCTGATTATAATAAGAGAAACCATCCATGAATGAGAAACATCTCATGAGTGGTGGTATTTTCAATGATGGTATTGCTATTAGGTAAGGGAAATTCATCCTTGGGACAAGCCTTGTGGACATCCCTAAAATAAACACAAACACACATACCACTAGTTTTCTTGCCCATAGGGACCATGTTGGAGACCCATTTCAGATGGTCAATTAGTTGAACAAAAAATATCACGGAGTTTTTTTATCTCATCTTTGACTAATAATGTGACACATGGGTGCATTTTTTGTAGCTTTTCCTTGACGGGTTTTACATCATGTTTTAACACAAGATTGTGAAAATTTGTATTAGAATCCATTCCCGACATATCAACGTATGACCAAACAAATATATTGACAAAATAACGTAAGAGTGATGTGTACTCAATGCATTCCTCATTAGATATGAATTTATCAAGGAGCACAATGTGAGGTTCCTCGGGTGTAACAATGTTAATTTTTTTATAATTTCCTCAATGAGCATGTGTCTTCATCAAGGTGATCAAATTTAGGGAGTTCATTAATAGTATATAGGGATACATCTTTAGTTTCCCCAAAATATGCCTCACTATGTAGTTGAGTGTCTTATGTAATGGAGTTTTAGGGCTCTTTGTCCATAAAACATAAGTGGCATAAGATGGCCTCTTTTGAATGGAATGAATAAAGAGGTACAAGTTTTTATGCAAGATGGAAATTGATGGGGAGATTCTCAACTTGGTTGATGGTAATATTATTTCATAGGACAAGACAATCCATAGGTGGTGAACTAGGATTTATAACAATGTCTTTGTGAGGTGTAGATAACATATGTGGAATAGGATGATAGATGGACGAATTAAATATAATACCAAGCTCATGAAATAACTTAGCAAACTGGAATCCTATATCCCCATTAAGGAATATGTGGGAGTGATATAGTATGAATGGGAGAGTAAGGACAACGTGAATGTGGATGACTGGATATTTCCATCTAGATTGGTAGCTTATATAAGTAAAATCATCTATTATATTTTCAATGTCATTGTCAAGCTTGGTATATCCTAATAAAGATCTTTTAGAAGCTAGTTTATAATGGGGATGAATAGGATTGGAAATTCCTTGTTCAAACTTTCCTAGACCTTAGCCTTTCCATCCTTGGTCAAGTAAGAAGTGCATAGCAAAGTTTGGATTTGAAAGGTATGAAATGTTAGAGGTAAACTAAGATTTTAAGATGAATACATTGTTGATTGGTGGAGAAGTTGTTGTATCATATCCTATATACAAAAAATAAGTATTTTTGGGAGGAATACCAAATGAAACTAGAGATATTTTGACATGTTGCATGGGAGATGCTCTACCTTTTCTTTGAGATTTTGCATATTGGGTAGATATATAATTGCATATGGGAGTTTTTATTCCCCAACACCAATAAATTTTGCATCATTTGTCATAGGATCTTTACTATGATATTGAGGTAGTTATGTAGTTTTGGTTTTGTTACTAGAAGGAATATAACTCAAATCCAATGATGGTGAAGATGAAGAGGATGGTGAAGGAAGTATGATTACTTCCAAAATTGATGTTTATAGTTAGTCATGAGATGATGATGAAGATATAGATGGATTTTGTGATTGTGGTCAGTCATAATGTTGTGTTGAGGGTGATGGGTCAACTATGGTAGGTATATGAGTGGACATATTAGATATATCCACAGGGGGTGAAAAAAATGGTGTGACCGGTGTAACAAGTACCACTCTACTGAAAGGGAACATTATATTATTACAATAATAAAATGTTTCTACATTAACAGTGACATAATGTGTGTAGACGCAAAACCACACACTTTGGGTAAATATTGAGTCTTGATTACATACTACTTTTTGTATGATTCATACGTAAGAAAAGTACTAACTAACCCATGTATTTGGTCATCTTTGCTTTATTTTTGTTGTTATTCTTGGTCTTAAACTCTTTCTAACTCAGTATTTATTTTGATACCTTGACATTTATCATTCTGGACACCATCCCCTAACCTCTTTGTACTCTACTCACATCTTTTGGGTCCTTTCTAGCTAGTTGAGCATCTTATATTTTTTGTAGTCAACCGTTTTTGGGTTGATTATGAAATTCAAGCAAGGGAATCATATAAATATAATGTTATGTGATCATAATAAAAGACCAAGCACTAAGCATTAGCTATCACCACCTAAGGTTGCATCTAAAGACTATTCAAGCATCCATTCTAGAATCCATTCAAGGGAAAGGGAAAATATTATTTTTCATACACTTTATAGGAGAGGATTCTATTCTATTCCATGCAAAAATCTATTACATTTCTTTACATCTAGCTACTTTACTCGCTATCAAGTGTAGATGCACAAGAGCCACCTAGGGAACAATTCCAAACAAAAACGCATAAAACTACATTAGTTATTAAATGAAGTGCAAATTTTAGTTGTAAGATCACTTGTTTGACAGTTAAGGACAATCTGACACCTCATTTTGCATCTTTCTTTTTTAGGATTTAATGTCTCTTCGAGGTTTCTGCAGGTCATTATTTCATTGCAGGGTTCCAGCGACCTCGACAAACATTGTGTGACATACTAGTGACCAAAGGTGAAGGAAAATGAACAGCTTGTGATCAGTCAAAGATGGATTTCTAAGTATTTTCGTAGTCACAAGTTCCCACTGCTAGTTTATGATTCCCACAGGCACCCCTGCCCCTTTCTGGGTGCCCCTGTCCAGCGCGTTCCTCCAAATCTCCATTTTTTAGAATTTATTATGAAAATATCTCCTCTTTGCACTTAGGGTTTCATATTTTCTAGCTTAGTTTTCTTGGGTTAAATTTTTTACTCAATTGATTATTCATTTATTGCTACAATAACAATCAAATTAAGCATTTTCATAGCATATTTATTCATATTTTTCTTAATCAATGTTTAATTTTGTCTTATTTGTATTTAAGACATTGATTGAGTGTGGATGGAATAAATTTCATCTTGTGAATCCAAGGGCATCCTAATACAATGTTATATTGTATCTCTATTTCTATGACGTATAGAAGGGTGTGGAGCATCTTGGATCCAAATTTTAATGGTAAAATGATGATACCTAATCTAGTGTTAGGAGTATTATTAAATTCTTACAATTGCAATATTGAGGCTAAAAGGTGAGATACCAGTATGTTGAGGTGACATAAGGTTATGGATGATATGATATTAATACTAGATACATTGTCAATCGACATAAATTTAAATGTTTTGCATTGTATTTTGGTGATGATGAAAAATGGTGGATCATGCAGCTCAATCCCCCTTGTGTTACAAGAAGGGATTCATAATTAATTTCATAGTTGTAAAATGTGATTGATGATGGATTTGAATTATGAGGGTTTCCCAAAAATTGTGAAAAGGCGTTAAGATTTTGATTGGATAACTTGATTGACTTTAAGTCTTCAATAAGTGCCTCCTAATGATTAGAATATTGGACAGTGAGATCATATAATGAAATCTTAGCCAACAGACTCTTTAATTAATTTCTTAGATTATCCTTGAGTGTGATGATCGGTTATGGAGGAAAGAAAGGATTTGGTGATGGTGCGGTCACAAATGTAGATTTGTATGTGGATTTAGGATTTGTATTGGTATCTTTATTTCTTGTCACAATGTGAATCATGCCGATAAAATCTTGGTGTGATGATGATGATGTGTCATGGATAACTTGATTGGTTGAAGTCATGTGTGATGGTAATGGATTTTTAAAGACATATATATTTTGAATTCTTGGGGCCATGACATTATCAAATTTAATAGCAAATTTTTCGATTAGGTCTTGAATATCATTACAAAATTGGTGACACTTGTCAATTACATTTTTCATTGACACTAAAGTTGTTTTATGCATTGTGATCCTCTTGTAGTATGGGTGAGATTTATATGAGCTAAGCATCAAGGAATTTTTGTAAGATATAGATATTTATTTAGTCAATGGAGTGTATTACAGATGCATTTG
The DNA here is from genome assembly GCA_019776745.2 of Taxus chinensis. Classification (NCBI taxonomy): domain Eukaryota; kingdom Viridiplantae; phylum Streptophyta; class Pinopsida; order Cupressales; family Taxaceae; genus Taxus; species Taxus chinensis. Next base: position 638,533,501 of record CM034150.1, on the reverse strand, counting down.
AAATAGATCATGTGATTTATTTTGTGTGGCTCATAATTGTGGGTTATTACGAGTTGTGAAAGAATTCTTAGTGACATTTGAGGTGGAACCTTAGTTAGCTACAAATTGGAGAATGACTTGATTAAGGGGAGTATTCTTTGTGAACTTATATAAATCATGCTTGTTATGAAGCTTGATGTCACCTATACTAACATGGGAATCTTTAATTCACTTGGCCATCAGTATGGATTCCTCAAATGACCCAAACTTTTATATTTGAAGAGCGTGCGATATGTGTTTGGCACAATTGTTGGAAAAAAAACTGGGTGAGATCCAATCAAGGAGTGGGAAATGTAATCTCATCAATTAAATCCCTCTAACATGATACATGGTAAGTAAGAGGATCATCATCAAATTATTTCAAGTTGTATAGATCATATAAGGTGGTATGCTTAGCAACAATGACTGAAAAGTGATAAAGGAATAAGTTGAAAAGTTGCTTGAATGAGATGAAACTACGTTGAGTAAGACCGGTATACCAATATATAGCTTGGAAACCTAATGATAATGGAAATGTTTGCAACATAACCATAACATCACAAATAATGTGATAACAAGCATATTTGAACATGTGAAAATGATTTTGAGGTCCTATTTGCCCTTTACTTTGTAAATTTGGGCATAAAAAAATGTCGGGAATGTATTTTCATAGATACCAATGGGTGGATAGGTTTTTTACATAGATGACTATGTGTGAGCTTAGGGACTCCCATACCTTGATTTTGAAGCTCAAGATTACGACTTATATCCATGAGTTCTGTATTGATGTTTGGTACATGTTGGAAAGCGTGGTTTTGGAGTTTTTGAGTGTATGAATGTGTAGAATAGCGATGTGGTATATAGGTGTAAGTATGAGAGAATGAAGGGGATGTATAAGAAAAGGATGATGAATTAGGTGGCGTATAGTGGTTAAAAGGAGGAATTGTCACATTGGAATGAGAATCAAGTGGTTGTGTGGTTCCTGTAGAAGGGATATGATACGTGTGGACAATAGTAGATGGTGTAGGACCAACAAAGATAGTAGTGGTATGGGGTGTCTTGGTGGTAGGTGATGAAGGGTCATGGTCTCCAGAATAGATCTTTAGATTGAAATAATCTATCTTATAATAATATCATCTAAGATATTCTACAAGGGCTTAAATATTTTGATATAAGGCCTCCTCAAATGTAGGATTAAAAGGTGTAATCTTGTAAATGTCATCATTTTCAGGAGGAGCAGTGGATGTATGAACTTATTTAGTGTGGGTACCAAACATACTCAAAAACATTATAGATTCTCCAACTACTCTCTTGTGGCCAAAGGCATCATCATGTGATTGAGAAACACAATTCATGGTTTGAGGTGAGCCATATGAATGTAAACAAGTAGTGGTCATGCAAAGATAAATCCAAGATTGTATGAAGATAATGTGAAATGATCAATGTATTTCAATTATGGATGAATTCGAGACATAAATCTTGATTATGTCAGTGAAGTACATATCTATGGAAAATAGGACAATACTGAATGCTAGAATAGATAGATGGAAAATCATAGACCAGTCACAAATGCGACTGAGTCTGGGAACAATATGAGATGTATAATATAATGTAGAACGAGTGAATTGATGATATGGTAGGTTAGATACAAGTTACAGTTATGATTGGATCTGGGAAAATATGAGATAAAACATCACATGGAAATCACACCTACGAGTGAGACTGGGAAAAATTATATCTCAGAATGATTGGCTGAAACATATGTGAAAGTGTGAGAGAATATTGTTAAAAATAGAAAAAATTGCAGCTGCGACTCAAATAATGTGGAAATTAAGATGAGGTGTTTTGATCAGGATAATGTTTTTTTTTTCAGGTTAAATATGGGCATAGTTAGTTTGGTTTCCTATTTAAATATATCTCTCTAGCTATCAATGTTATCTAAACAAGTACTACTCACTAGAAAATTTCTAGTCATGGACTTTACCCCTTGATCAATCAAGATAGGGATGTTACCATAGATAACATTGGATCTACCTCATGGGTGGAACTATTCAATCAGGTTGGGATGTTGACCCTTTTCATCGGTGATTCCTCACAATGTGCTAGCTACTTTGGGGTTCTTGTGGTACTCCTCACAATGAGTTTTAGGGGTTATGCCCAAGTACTTTCTATAGTTATGTGGATGGGTATTTACTCGTATATGAACTATATTTAATGTGTATTCATTCCCAATTATTTCTGTTCTGAAGAAACAAGTATTTTTTAATGTTTTATAAAAACAAAATTATAGAAAAATTGTGTCTATGACTACTATAAAACTAGAATGTTTGATTTTTTGGCAGAAAAATCATAACATAGTCACTCCTGCGACTGGTCTACAACCAAGTTTTTTTTTATGTTTTTAGTAGATCTACAAAATCAAATTATATCTGCAATAAAAATATTAGGAAAAAAATAAAACAAACGGGAGAGACTACAAAACCTTAAACAAAATAATATTAGATTTAGAACACAATAATTTACCCACAACCAAAATGGTCCCACTGTAGTCACCAAAATGTATTCCTAGATTTATATCACCTACAAGATGTACTAGTTGATATAATGATCACCAAATTAATGCTACTAAAAATTATGGGTTTATGTTGTCATTGAAAAAGTGAGGGATAATCATGAGTTATTTAATAAATAAAGTGGGTAGAAAATTATAGATCTAAATCACAACCTGTACACAAACACACTTGGAGAAATGTTGGTAGTTTTTGGTGGTTAAGGGACCTTCCTTGGTCAGATACCTAACCATTTAAGGAGATAAAATAAATTTTATTGAGTAAAAATAAAAAAACAATGTATGCAAATGGAAAGTATTCTTGACTTAGTCTCAAGTGTGATTCAGTTACAATCGCACGGAGATCACAAGCTAGTCATAATTGCAACTAACATTTGTGTTGAAATTTTGCTAAAATAATGATGTAGTAAGTTACACCCATCCTTTGCGATCTTCCTTCACCTCTCCAAAACTTGCAATACCAAAATATGCGAGAAAATAAGTACAAACTAATTATGGGATCAAGTGCACAAAGAGTCATAAGGTTCAAATGATGGGGGTGAGTGTTTTTTTATATTTTTTGAGTGCCTAGAAGAATGTGACACATATGGGTGAAATGTGCATAGATGGGTGATATGATAAGGGTCCATAGTTCATTGGGCATGTAAATATGTAGGT